>OX387189.1:27898718-30298718 GCA_947561395.2 Buxus sempervirens
CCAGCAAACTCAGTTGCGTTGGAATCGTGTCGAAGTGCTGTTTCTGTTGGGACTAGATCTGACAGCTGATCTGGGGTTTAGCAGAAAGTCAATTTATGATATTTCTAGGTTTGACCAGCTCATAACTTCTTCATCTGGACTCCAATTTGAGCGAACTCAATTGCGTTATAATCGTATCAGAATCCTCTTTCCAATGATAAGAAGTATGGTGACTGGTTTGCACCAGATAAAAAGTCAACTTTTTGACCCTTACGAGTCTGACTTGTTCAATTAAGGTTTTCATTTTCGGCGCTTTCGGTGCGCAAAAATGAGGTCTTGACACTTGGCCTTTTTGTTGGGCCAATAACTGTTACTGGCTATTAATAGTTATGTTGGCGGTGATGTTTAATCATGGGTATTGAGAGATGATTTTGCTAATTTTGGCCATTTTTTTGATGTTATTTTGCAAGATTACATTACAAATCGTTGTGATGCTTTTTATTAACCTTTTTGCATCTTAGCGTCTTATGGCAAGTTTTCTATTTACTTCTGTTTACATGTTGACTGTCCTGTTTTATTTTGCAACTAATATCATTTTAACAATTGAGTTTCGCAAGTCTAAGGATCATCTTGCAAAAGGTGATCGTGGGTCTGGGTGGGTTTGTTTGAAAGGATTGAGTGGGAGGTGGAGGGATTTTTATTCCAATGCTTAATTTCATTGTTGGTTTTTATGCTAAATCTGCTGCTGCTCTTTCTAAATGTAAAATTCTCTCTCTCTCGCTTCCATTTTTTTTAGATATCTATGGGATAAATAAATAGGGTACTGTTCATAATTAGATGGCAATAACAACTCAACTCAACAATCAGTGGCCAAAATTGAACTAGAAAGAGGATAACAAGAAAATAGGTGATGAATCAAAAAATGAAGGTTGGCTTTTTAGACTGTAATGATAATGAGGAACTTTTTGGTTTGATTGCAGGTATAATCATGGGTGGCTCAACATCTTCTAGGTGGTACAATGTAAGGGTGACCCGTCAAACAAAGGATGTGCCATCTTAGATTATGATCTTGCCCTTCTCTTTCAACCCATGCTTATGCTCGGAATCACCATTGGAGTGGCTCTAAGTGTTGTCCTCCTTTATTGGGTAATCACCATCCTCATCATCATCGTATTCTTGGGTACCCACTTCTCAAAAACATTTCTTTGATTTTTTTTTTATCTCGAACCCCTATTCATTTGCGATGTTTACATGTTAGTCTGAGCTTTATATCCATGTTCTATTTAATTCCCTTGATTGATATTTTTAATCTTATCTAGGGACTTCTTCAAGATCCTTTTTTAAGGGAATCGAGATGTCAAAGCAACATACTATTCTGAAGGTGTGTTCGTGTGAGTAAAATTGTTAAAATCTGTGATAGAATTAAAAACTATTTCTGGTATTCAACCTGTTTTTTCTAAATTCAAAGTGAAACGAAGCTAGAAGAAGCTCTGGTGAGTTCTATAAGAAAACAAAAAATATATTTTTAACACTTTCTTTTCATTATTTTCTAAACTTTTTTTGTCTTTTTATCATATGTTCTCTGTCCTTCCTCTTGATGGTCTTAGATTGCTCAAGTACATTTGCTGATAAAAAAATTATAATAAATGCCTATCCTCCAATAAACAATTGGTTTATTCTAATTATTGCAGAAATGTACTCTAAATTGAAGTTTTAAAATTTTTCTTCAATCCTTGTGCACTTTACATATTTCTTTTCCTTCTAATGAAATCACTTCTACTTATGCTTTCAGCTGCATTCTCACACCAGGTGAGCCATATATGCCCTTGACAAATGATAAAATCATAGAAAGAGTTGCAAAACAGGTCAGTATCTTCAACTTTCTATAGAACTGTTCTTCATGGCTTAAAGTTAGCTTCACTGGCAATTCTAATGATTTTTTTGCCTTTAATGTGGATTATTAAAATATTAGACATCATATAAAATGTAGATAAACATACAATGCACTTGCCACATGTCATCATTTTCCCTGTGTAGCTATGACACACATTATATCTTAGTTTAGATATCCGCATGGATATTAAACATTCTTTCTTCCACACCTATGGGTTAAACAAAGAATAGACTAATTAAAATTGTCTGGCTATATTGCAGTAATAATTGTTCAAATATGTTGCAATGCAATTGTTTTACTTAGAGAGAGTCTTAAAACACCGAATTAGTCTCAAAGAGAGTTCTAACTCTTCCCACAAAGTGAAGAGTTTCGATATTATGGGCTTTCTTTTAAAATGCTTTGAATCTTGGTTATGGGCTGAAATTTGCATTTGGGGAGAAATTTGGTACGCTAAGTGTAAATTTTGGCTTTAATTTTTTAAAATTATCAATGTTGAAAAATCCATTTTGTAACTCTCTAACCACCTCTTTGGTGTGAAAATGATGGTTTTGTTTCCACATTATCAATATTGAAAGTGTATTTTAGTTCTCTTTGCCATTTCAGTTTAGATTTAAATTTTCTGTAGAAATGATAAGTAAATTGATTCGAATTGAAAGCTTTGGATGTGTTGGTGGCTGCTATCGTTGGGTGTTAAAGTTCATATCTCTATGACAATGTGTACACAAACATGGGTTTGTATATATGAACGTATATGTGTGTCTTCTGTGTTTGAAATATCCATGATTTATTATTTAAGCTGAAAACATGAGGCTATGCAATAGTTACTGAAGGGACATTGGAATAAGTTTAAGAATTCTTATTGTTTAACCAATTTTTCCTTATATTTTTAGGATAAGGAAAGATACCAACTTTGGTATATACTATTTCTTGGTTTTCTCAAGAAACATGGGTTTGTGTAATTGCTTCTGGATTTTCTCAGGAAGCATGGGTTTCCTTGGTTTTCTTAAGAATCCTTATTGTTTAACCAATTATCAAATGATTGATTAATAAACACTCATGAACAAGTCAAAGGGTGAATTGGTTTTATAAGAGAAAGAATAGTGATTACAAGAGAAATTAGTCAACTCTTAGTTATGGGATCAGATCTTGGGTGATTATCGATAATATGATGATCAACAAAGGTATGACTCAAGCAATTTATAGTTTGGACCTAAATATGCAACTGTTGATTCTAGCCGAATCTTATCTTATTGGTGCCAAATGAGAAAATGCTCATTGGACATGGAACTAATATTTTATATATTTAACCTAAAACAATATCAGAGAAAATGGTAGAATTAGTCGTTTAAAGTCTATTTAGTTGCCATTTTTGATTGATAATGTTCACTATATGTTCATTGGAAACAATATTGGTACTGGCTCGGCCTTGGAGTCTATCATTCCGGTGTTGAAGGTCAGTACTAACTAGTGTGGATTAAATCTATAGCTATTGTCGGTTGATGCTTCCGATATTGGGTCTTAAACCGGATTCGTTTTTTTTTTTTATATGACTAGAAAACAGGTTGCATCAGTAGATTAGAGTTAGGGTTTTGGTGAACATTTTGATCTCATTTCTTTTGGTTATTTTGTACTGACTTAGTTATGGCTCTTTTGTACTGACTCAGTTATGGCGTGGAATACGCTTTCGGAAAACACGACTATCCAACAACCAGAATTTTCGAAGGAGACAATGCCCTCGATTGATGTTCCATAACGTGATGGCAACTTCATGGAAACCCAAGTGAGCAAAACCAACATGAATTACGATTTTGTGTAGTTTCTTGTTCCGTTACTGTAAATGTTTTGATTGTTAAAAGGGTGAGTGTATTGAATTTTTGTCGAACCTTTTATGATTTGAACTATAAAAATCTATTGCCATTGTGCTGAGTTGTGTTCAGGATCGGTAATTTATAATGAATATTTGGTTTGTTGGATTTTCTTCTTCTTCGTCTTCTTTTGTTTTCCATTGGAGACCAGGTTTCATTTGAAAGTTGTACAAAACCAGGCTGACGATTTTGATATTTCTCATTAGTTTCTCGAGTTTGACTTGATGAAGAGTCGGTCCATTCCTTCCTTCCCCATCTCTCCCTTCCGCTCTCCTCCAATTGTAGGTTGCAAGTAACTTCTACTCTATTGTTGCTTTCCTTCTTTTTTTTTTTTTCTTTTTTTCTGTTTTTGAATTTCATTTTTTCTCAAAAATTAGAAAACAGGTTTATATTATATATGTGTATATCTTGAGGAGATAATGCATAGGTCATATAATCTAATATTTTAAAAATAAAAAAATATAAACAGGAAACTTTTTTTTGGGGGGGGGGGGGGGGGGGGGGGTCGGTTTCGAACCTACCCTAGCAGGGCCCTTTGGACCCACCCTAGATAAGTAAAATGCGGATACATGAACCCACCCGCAAGGCCCATGTATCATCGAACATGCAACAAGGTTTTCAAGTCTTATCAAGCTCTTGGTGGACATAGAGCAAGTCACAAGAAATTCAAAAGTCATTGTTCATTTTCATTTCTTGACAACTTCCTAAACCCGGACCAACTAATGTAGCTACTCCTACTATGATCAATTTACATATCATTTAATGCCTATTGTGAGTCTGTGAGTTCCTGCTTCTGTTGCTGCTACAAAATGTCAAAAGTTTGTACCTCTACTGCTTTTTTGTTACTACTTCTTTGTAATTAATTTATTTTTGTTCTCAATTTCTCATATTTCTAATCCACAACAACACGAAGTGCATCTGATACTCCTCACATTATTGAGAGTGTGAGACAATACTCAATCTTTAAAGACTAACAACATGATTTAACCATCTGTAAGAATAAGGTTAAAGAAAAATTATAGACATTCAAAAATAAAAAGGTCTACTGACAATAAAACGATTATTCCATTTTTTAAACTATCATAAACATCATTCACATCTCAACAACTAAGCAATCTAAACTACCATTACTAACTGATCCCATGTTCACTACCATCTAACTGGCAACCATTTCCTTTGACATCTCTAATACTGTGCACTTGAGGTTTAAAGAACATTTCCTCATTCATATATTTCATATTAGAATCAAACATCCTCAACTAATTCTAAAAGCTGAAAAATATAGAAATGTGGTACACAAAAATATTTACAACTTATAAAATCCTTTTTTTTTTTGGAAAGTAAAAAAAAATTATACAAATTTCAATGTTAATAATTCCTTTTCTTATATTTCCTAATATTTATAAAATTTTTTCTCAAACTATCATATGTATTAAACATAGTTCCCGTGCGTAGCATAGGTTCCAATGCTAGTACTGTATATAACGTGAGAAGATCCCTTGGGAAGTGTGCTAAACACAATGTGCAACTTCCTAAAAAAACCCTTCCCCACATTGTTAAGATTCATTAATTAAAGGGGTGTAATTGTTATCACAACTCAATTCCCTTCATTTAAAAGTTAAGCTCCCTTCATTTAAGAGTTAAGCAGTAATTGCTCGCTCTACAGCCCTTCTCACGTGCAGTACTTCACGTGCACCCTTCTAGTTATCTAAACGAAATTAGGAAACTATGAATTACATTGATATGAATAGTCTTCCCATTTTCTTCATTTCTGGGGTCCATTAGTGCGATATGGATTGAGGCATATTAACACAAGAAGATCCCTTGAGAAGTGTGCCAAATGCAATGTGCAACTTCCTAAAAAAAAACCTTTCCCAACATTGTTAAGATTCACTAATTAAAGGGGTGTAATTGTTGTAACAACTCAATTCCCTTCATTTAAAAGTTAAGTAGTAACTATTCCCTTTACATCCCTTCTATGAACAAAGTGTTTATGTCAACCTCCACAGACCCTCGACACTTGCTATCATCTAATGAATGATACAGCAGTATAGTCCTTTTGGCTAGTGATCCGAGATATCCTTACTTGGCTAATTCTAGTCCAGGCAAGCATGGAAGCAAATTCTATAGTAATGGAAAAATTGATATGGATATGAGAATCTTCAAACACTCGCCCAATGCCTAGCGTTTCCAAACGAACACCTATCTCTTATAGCCAAAGTTTTGTTCACTTTCAACTTCTTGGATTTATGGAGAAACTCTAATGCCGGATCCAGAAGTTGAGAAGTCCAAACTTGATGTTATGGACAAGGATAGATTGGCTTGTGAAGGCATGGGGTCACTGGAACCTTGTTTTGGAGAAGTTCTACAACATAAAAATGAGATGTCTTCTCCTGCATATTATGTAAGAGATTTTTCCATTTGTGATCAATTAAATGTCATTAGAAAATGTTATTAATGGAACATATAATAATGGTAAGATCTGTTGTTCTTTCTTCTTTGGCTGCCCAAAGTTCCAAAATGGAAATAAAAAATGTACAATCAAAATGAACCCGAAACTGTTGGCTTCTCCTTTACTCACCTTCTGCTTTTCTTTTTCCTTAGAGATATCATCTTGGAATCTAATTTGTTCAAGTTATCTTCTTCTTTAACCCCAAAAGTAATCGAACATCTCCTTCAGACATACCTTGGACGTCTCTTGGCATCTCTCATCTTCCCTTGTCAACGAAAGAGGGTTAGGATCTTTGGGCTCCGTGGTTTCAGTGACTACATTACAAGGTAGATTCTTGGGGACTTGATGCTGCTGCAATGTATAGATCCGGAGAAATTTGGTTTAAGGCTCAATCAGAGAAAAGAATGTAATTCATAATAGTTCGAATAAAATAATGCATCTTACGTTTGAATAAAAGAAAAGAAGCTTATTCCTTCATCAGTGCCGGTTGCGGTGCTTCCTAACCTTGAGAATCCAGCTCCACTGCCTCGCTTGGGCACCTTTTTTTTTTTTTGGTAGAGCCTCACTTGCCCACTTTACGTAGAGTTACCCCGTCAGTAGGTGAACACGAAGCATGGGTTTTGGTTTGTGACTGTGCGCTCTTGGTTTTGCTATCGGCAAGTTGCCAAAGCTTAAGCTGGACATGGTAGGCTGATCCCATTCGGTTTCCCTCCCTATCGCGAGCTTGGAGTGTTGCTGCTGTTTCTGACCCGTGAGCCTTTTTCTTTGTCCTTGTCGGTTTGGGGGCCCCTGCTACCCCAACCTGTTTCTTCTTCTCCCTCGCATCTTGCCCTTTCAGTTCTCCCTTCCAATCCTCCACTGCTTGATTTTTTTCCTTTTCGTTCGACCATGGAGGACCTGACTAGTAAAATGAAACACCTTCTTATCCCACCTAGATCAAAATCCACCTTCAAACCTTCTCCGGAAGATAAAGCCAGGATAGACGAAAAGTGGGGCTTCCTTCTCGTCTGCGACATCCCTAACACCCAGATTCATATTAACACTATCAAGAACTTCATTAGTAGAGTCTGGAAACCTGTGGTTACCTCTTCCATCACCCAAATCCACGAATCCCGGTTCCTTCTGGGGTTCAAAAATAGGAATGATAGAACTAGAGTGGTCAAGGCTCAGCCGTGGAGCATTAATGGCCAACTGATGCGCTTCAAGGAAATATCAAAAGATTCTGAGGCCGTCCTCACAAAACCTGATTCCATTACTCTATGGATGCAGATCCATAATATGCCTATGCGATACAAAGATCCAAAAATTATCGAGACAATGGTAAAGGATCTCAGAAAGGTTTGGGAGGTGGAGCTCCAAGGTTCGAGCTACAACAGTACCCCAGTCGTTCGCATCTCTCTCCCCATCGACAACCCCATTCCGTCCGGGATGTACTTCGAGGAGGATGTGGATAACAAGGTTTGGATTGATTTTAGGTATGAAAATCTTCTGCTTGTTTGTTTTTCCTGTGGGATGATTGATCATAGCATAGTTGAATGCACTAACCCATATTTCTTTGAGAATGTGGAAGAAGATGATGATGAGTGCAGCAAACAGTACAGCTTGGCCATTTTTGCCACCCCTCAGCATAGGAGCCCTACAAAGCTTTCGAGTTCGCCTCAGGTCGACTCGGGAACGGAGTTGGCCCAACTCACTCAACTCGGTCATGTCACATCTCAACGGTTAGATGACCCATCGAGCCTTACAATCCAGACCTCAAGTTGCCCGCCTGATAAGAGTTTTTCTAATCCATTGGGTGGGGAGCATGCGCTTTGCCCCAACCAAAAAGTCAACCGGGTATGCATGGACTTTAACCCAAATAACTCGATCTCCCTTAACCTGAACCCAAACTTCCTTGCCACTTGTGCTGGGCCTGAGGGTTGGTGGGCCCAGTTAAACCAAAGCTTTATCTCGCCTAAAATCTCAGCCCCCCCTGAAGGCCTTAACCAAGTTCTTATGGGGACCTCCTCTTCAGCCCAAACTGCTCATCCTAACCTATTCACTTTCAGAGCCCATCACAATCCTAAAGCTAAAGCCAAATCCAGGAAGTCCACCCACCACCTCACCTTAAGCCTTATTGCAGAGAAACTGTTTCCCCCTTTAAACTCTGGGTCTCTCCAAGCGAAATCCAGAAGAAAATTTCACCAGAGGAATGAAGGGGATAGGATCATGATGGATGCAAGCAGCAACAATTCTTCAAACTCAGTGGTCATTGGGAGGGAGGCCTTTCCCATACCGAAAGAAGTAGACAGGAGTGCACAGAAGAAGACTTTGTCACAGTGACCATCAAGAAAGCTCGCTTCCCCTCCCTATTCGGAAGCACTAAAGACGACCCCCCTCACCCCCCATGAACATTCTGGCTTGGAATTGTCGAGGGATTGGACAACCCTTGACAAAGCAATACCTGAGATCTCTCTCTCAATCTCACAAGCCCAATTTGGTCCTACTCTCTGGGACCATGACGTCTGGAAAAAGCTCCCATAATAAGTCCAGGAAGTTTGGTTATCCTAACCGGTTGTTTTTTTGACTCCAGAGGTCTCTCTGGAGGTTTCTGGGTACTTTGGGACCACTCCATAACTATTTATGCTTTATTTTAGAATTTGTGGGTGGTTCACTTCGTAGTAAATGGGAATTCCAATAGAGAAGCCATCATCACCTTCATTCATGCAAGCCACACTTATTCAATTCAGAGACAACAGTGGGATGTGCTTAGAAGCTTAGCTGGTGCTCAAAGTAAACCTTGGTTGCTTCTTGGTGATTTTAATGTATTCTTGTAGCCAAACGAAAAGCAGGGTGAAAAAAAATTCAAAATCGGCCATGCAAATCTCCTATGTCAACTTATTGAAGACTGCCACCTAATGGAGCTTCTTCCCAAGGGATTAAGGTATACATGGGACAATGGAAGGGAAGGAGGGGGTCGCATAAAGGAAAGGTTAGATCGAGTCTTTAGTAATTCGGAATGGTTATTGAAGTATCCGGACACAGCTGTTTCTCAAGAATTGATTCTCGGTTCTGATCACAGTCCATCTGTAATTTGGTCAAACCCATTAAAGCTGAAAACCGTTCCGTTTTGAATTCTTATGGATGGAAGAGGAAGACTGTGAAGCACTAATTGCAGGTGAGTGGAACTCTGGGAACCTGGGGTCAACCAACCAGTCTCTGTTCGACAAACAAGAGAGACTCAGTAAGAAGCTTATGCGTTGGAACAAACACAACATTGGCAACATTCATGAAAGGGTCGCTACTTTATATTTTGAAATCAAGAGAATCCAAAATCTTTTTGAATATTCCAGCGATAGCCAACTAAGGCTCAAAGAAAGATGCCTCAGAAAGGAATACTTTCATGTGCTTAACCAACAAGAGATCCTTTGGGAACAGAAGTCCAGGATCAACTGGATCAGACATGGCGATTTGAACATCAAGTTCTTCCATGTCACCACCCTTAACAGATAGCAAAGAAACAGAATCACCCAGATAAAGGATAGTAACAATGTTCTTCACAGTGATCAGGAAAGTATTGAGCTTAGTTTCATTGATTATTTCACCAATATTTTCCACAATCAATCTACCGACCTCTTCTTCCAGGAAAGAATAGCGCTGGAGCATAACATCTCCAACGATGATAATAGGGACCTCCTTCAGCAGGTGCCTAATGAGGAAAATTTTCTAACCATAAAAAGTATGGGCTTGCGCAAGAGTCTTGGCCCGGATGGTTACCAAGGCTTGTTCTACTTGCAATATTGGAGGATAGTGGGCCCGAAAATATGCGACATTTCTCAAAAAAGGTATCAACAACACTTTCATAGCTCTGATCCCTAAGGTTGATATCCCTACCAAAACGTCTGATTTTCGTCCCATTAGCCTCTATAATTTCTCTTATAAAATAATATCTAGGATCATGGTTACCCGTATTAGGCTTCTCATGGACAAAATTATATCTCCCAACCAGTGTGTTTTCTTGGCAAAAGGTCTATCCATGATAATATCATCCTTGCCCAAGAAATTTTGCACCATATCAGGGAAAAAGAGTGGCAACTCTGGTTGTTTTGCCTTAAAGGTGGACCTTTCAAAGGCCTATGACATACTTAAATGGGATTTCATCCTTAAATCCCTTAGAGCCGTAGGTTTTTGTAACCACTGGATTTTCCTCATAATGCAATGCATCACCACGGTGACCTATTCTATCCTGGTTAATGGTAGCCCTGCTGGGTGCATCATTCCCAAGAGAGGTATAAGACAGGGGGATCCCCTATCCCCCTATCTATTTATATTGACTCAACAGGTCTTATCTAAAGCTTTGCATGATGCCCAAAGTAGCGGCCAAATTAAGGGAGTTAAAATCAGCAAGAGAAGCCTGGAATTATCTCATCTAATGTTTGTAGACGACTTGCTTATTTTTGGGAAAGCCTCCATCAGAACAGGTATGCATTTTCTCAAAATCATTAATGATTTATGTTTATCTGCTGGGCATGAAATGAACTTGGGCAAAACTGAACTTATTCTCAATCCCTCAGTTAAAGGTAGGCAAAGGGGTAACTTCTGTAGGGTTTTTGGAGTCAAGGCCAAGCCAAGATTCCAAAAGTACCTAGGTATTCCCATTCAAAATGGCAGGATTACTAATGAATTGTTTGCAGAAATAAATGAGCGTATGAAAAAGATATTGGCCTCCTGGAAAGGAAAACTTCTATCTCAAGCCGGGAAAACCACCTTGATCAACTCCGTTGTCTTGGGAATACCAATCCACTTGATGTCTTGCATGAAGCTTCCCCAAAAGACGACGGATTTCATGGAGAAACAAGTTAGAACTTTTCTATGGGCTTAACCGGAAAAGGAGAGAACTATGCACACGATTGCATGGGAGTCAATTTGCAAACCAATTGAAGCAGGGGGCCTCAATGTTAAAAATTTAAAGAAATTCAATGAAGCCTTGCTTGCAAAAAAAGGTTGGGAGCTTACAGTTGATGGTGGGAGATTCTGGACTTTGTTTTTTAAATCCAAGTACTTCCACAACAATTGTTTTCTGGATAGTTCCACCAAGAAGCACCACTCCTGTAAAACCCCGAATTTCCCTTAAATAATAAATTAAATTAGTAAATAATATTACCCAGAGTTATGATTGATAGAAACATTTTAATATTGTAGGGGGTGATCAACTTAGCGGAGATCCAGAATTAGACGCAGATCTGACCATCCGATCATGAGATATCAAAGTATGTATTCTGATTGGGCATGTGTATGGAATTTGGTATAGGTGAGACACATGGGATAAGTGAGTATAAGTATTAGTTTAATAACCTAATTTTATACGCGTGTATTTTCGCTCGTATTGATCAGCCGCAAGCGACAAGCGACCGAAGGAGAAGAAGAAGAAGGGGAAGAAGAAAAGCTTGGGTTTTTGGAGTTCTTCATCTTCCAGAGTGTTGCTGGGTGATAAAGAAGCGTGGTTGAGAGAAGTGAGGAAGAGGAACCTTCGTTCAAGAGGTAGGTGACACCGTTTTGGTTTTAAATTCGGATTTATCTTTGTTTAATCGCAAACGCATGTTTCTATGATATGTAAAGTTGTATTTAGTTAGCTAAGCATGTTATAAATACATTAGAATGAGTTTAGACGAGAAAAATCGTGATTTAGAACTGTTTCTGCTCGATTTGGTGAGACCGCCGACCTCGACTGTGCGAGGCGCTCATCGGCGATCTTAGGCGCTGGTTAAAGTTTTGAGGACGCCGTGGACCGCGGGACGACGGACTGTGGGCGCTCGGAATTGCACTACCGCCGACTGATGACCGCCCGGAGCGATCCTGAGCGATCCCAGGCGCTCTCAGCAGAATTTCTAATTTTTCATAATTTCGAACCTAATTCAATTCTAAATTATTTTTAGACAATTTTAATGATTAATTAAGGTACTTTAAGACCAAAATAAACTACCTAAATCCCTGTTTTACAGAAAAACAAATTAGGGAGATATTTAGGACATTAGTTGCCAAGTTTTGAAGGTATATGAGAAATGTGATTTTGGAAAAGCCTAACTACCATTTGATTATCTAAACACTTCTAAATGATATTATAAATCATAAGACATTATAAAGAGAATTCAGAATCCGAATGACGGAATAATGAAGTGAATGTACAGATATAACCATTATATGCCGCTAGGCACCAACCCTTATAGAAATATGATACTTTAGGGAATTTTGGAGTCTAGTGGGCATAGCTGGTTATGGATCCATAGTCGTAGCTAGATAGCTGAGGGATATGTCATTTGGGTTGAGTTACTCCTATATGCGACGCGCTTCCTTTGCAAGTTAGTTTGTCTGGGAAGGTCCTATGTCTGGAGGGACACCCCGGTGAGCCGCTGGTGATTCCCTGTACATGTGGATAAGCAACCACCTCCATGTATTGATTCTGGTGCTGCATGCTGGTGGTACATGCCAACTTTGATGGGTATGTGTGCAATAAGTCGGTGACTACGGCTCTTGTCTAAGCTGCGCTGCATGGGGCTTGAGTATCATTAGTAGCATCGCTCCTAAGTCGCACGGTGGTATAGCAATTGGTTGAGAATCATCTCAAAAGGTTTATCTAACTTTGTGAGTCCTACAATGACACTGAAAACATAACACTTGATATGATTACTATTGTGCACGTGCGGGATGCATGTGATTGGGATATTGGTTGGATGTGACTGCTTAGTACATCCTGGCAATGCATGGATTATGCTATTGATTTGTCTATTGAGATCTTATATTAAAACTTGCTGAAAATCATTTCTAGAACTGTTTATCAAACTGTTTTGTGTTCATGAATAGTATAAATGATTATGCGAGCCTGATTTATCGATGTTGCTTTATCGTGCATGAAATGCTACTTTCCGTATATTAACTGTTTAATCATGCATGTGTTACCTACTGAGATATTCGTATCTCACCCTACTTCTATTCCATTTTTTTTAAGCTGATACGCGAGAGGGGGATCTTTTAGACTTCCAGGAAGAGATAGCCGAGTATTCGCCGGAGGATTATTATTATCCAGATCTTGTCTGAGGTGGATTGATGTTATAGACTTAGCATTTTTAATTGGTTTATTATCATTGAATTGGATTTGATGTATGAGAGAGACAAGAGAGAGTTAGTAACCAGTTCATTCTACCAGACTTTGATACTATTGATTGATGGTCAAGCTTCATGCTTGTTTGATGATTTTAATCTACACTTCCGCACATACTTGTTTCCGCAACTCTGATAGTTTAATATATGGATTGGATTTACTTTCTTTGGTCTGGTATGTTATTGATGTTGTAATTGATATGGGCCAGTAACACCTCGGATTTGGTTGTTGAACTAAATTGGGGTTGTTACAGTAGCGAACCGGGTTCGGGTCGGGTGCCGGTTTGCACTGACCCGGGTTCGGGGCGTTACAACTCCCAAGTTTGGAAGCACCTCAACAACACCAAAGCAACTATTTTCAAGGGCTTGGGATGGAGAGTCGGGGATGGCTCTTCCATACCCATTAATGATACAAGATGGATCCCTGGACCTCACATGTTGAACAAGGAGCCAAACCTTCTGAATACGCCTCTCATTCGCACCGTTGCCGATCTTATAAATCCAAACACCAACCAGTGGGACTTCAGACTAATCTAGAAATTATGGCAACCAAACATAGTCAACTACATCAAGGCCATCCAACTTGGCCACCCCGGTGCTAGAGACAAACCGATATGGAGTCTAGGTAAGAGTGGTATCTTCTCTGTTTCTTCTGCTTACAATGTGTTAACTGACAGGGATCAAATGGAAACAAATAATCTGTGGCGGAGTCTATGGAAAATTCCGTGCCCCCAGAAGATTCGTTTCTTCATATGGAAAGTAATGCACAAAGGTCTAACCACGGCTGATGTTCTACTTAGTAGAATTGGTGTTCCTGCGCGTGACTATGTTCTATGTGGTGTTGAGCCGGAATCTAGCTACCACCTGTTCGTGGAGTACTCATTTGCAAGGGCCCTGTGGTTTGCTGCAAATGGAGGTTTCCTGGACATAGCAGTTGACCATCACAACATCAACCAATGGTGGTTCTGAAGATTGCAGGAAAATATTGCAAATCCTAAACAGTCAGCTCGATGGGCTCTACTATGTTGGACAGTTTGGCTGGCTCACAACAAGGTACTCTTCGAAGCTATCACCCCCAACATCCATCTAAGCCTAGGCCATCTTCTTTCTATGCAGGAGGAAATGGAGAAGATCTTTAGCAAAGAACAAAGGTTACTCGGAAAAAGAAGAAATTACTGTTCGCTGGTCTCTTCCAAAAGGGATCAATGTGAAGTTAAATGTTGACGGAGCCACGCGTGGATCATTTGGGAGAACAATGTGTGGAGCTATATGTAGGGGCTTTGATGGTCAATTTGTTCCTGCAATAGCTCATGATGTGGGTATTACTTCATCCCTGGTGGCGGAGGCTCACGGCTTACTAGAAGGATTAAAGATGGCCATTGCCAGTAGCGAGAAGAGGCTTGAAGTGGAATCTGATAGAGGAAAAGCGTTTGAAGGCGCTTTGTCATGGCCAATTGTACCAGAAGAGAATGGCCATGGCTTACAATAAGAAGGTGAAGCCTAGAACTTTCTAAGAAGAAAATTTGGTTTTAAAGAAAATCTTACCATTTTTGGAAGACCCTTGCGGGAAATTCAAGCCAAATTGGGAAAGGCCTTATGTTGTCAAGAAGGTCCTATCAGGGGGTGCACTCATCTTAATGGAAATGGATGGGAAAGATTTTCTTGAGCCAATTAACGCTGATGTAGTAAAAAGGTATTTTCCTTGATTTAATATTACTAGGAAATGATCCGAGGCCATCTTTCATTATTTCCCAAAATTTTGAATCCCTAGTCTAGCCAAGTCGAGCCTGGTCGTTTCTTTGATAAACCTAAACTGGGACTTACAGTCTTATACTGGGGCAAAGATAATTGGGGCAAAAACAAAAGAAAAAGGAAAGAAAAGAAAAAAAGAAATGAAGAAAAAAGCAAGGAATAGTGGCAAATGAAAGCCAAGTGCAAAAAGAAAAAAAAATGAACAAAGTTTGGGGAATCAGGGTTATATACATCATGACTGTAAGTCCAGTTGACCTATTTTCATGTTTGGAAAATTTTGAGCCTTTAACACCCTTTCTTTCATAAACCGAGCTTAGCCTTCATTTCGTCCTATTTATAAGCCCTCGGTGATTTTAGTGTATTATTTCAATGATCAGGGTAAAAGATTGGTGATGATGGAATGCAAGAGCCGGCCCTAGTGAAAACCGTAACTGGTGGTGCTATGGGCAATATTGGTAAGAAAAAGAAAAATATAATCAGAGGTTGAGTTGATCATGTTGTCCAAGCTTGAAGTGAAATCAGTATGAGCACAGAAGATGGAGCAGAATGGGAATAACGGGTCAATTCTGGAAGAAAAGACATTTGGGGATGACTCTAAGCGTCCTAGGATAAACAGATTTGATCTCTCCATATTGCTTGAATCATCCTTTTCATTATTTAACTTGATTTTAATTCCTTTAATTATGTGTGATTAAGTGTTTTAGACCAAACTTTAAAAAAAATTTATATTTTGGTCAGTGATGAGAAATCAAATACTTTTCATAAAACCTTTGTTTTTACAAGCATCTGAAAATTCTGAGGCCAATAGTATAAAAACTTATTTTTGAATAAAATCCTTTTTATTTCCACTATTGGAGTTTGCTTTTGAACAAAGGTATGCAAAAAAAATGCAATAAAAGGACCCTATCTCCTAGCCACTCCTCAAGCTCCCGAATCTGAGCCGCCTGAGCCGCAATAATCTTAGAAGCTTCCTCTGCCTCTGGATTGCTCAAAAAGGAGATAACCTCATCTGAAAGTGCCTGCTTGATCTTCATACCTCTAAGGTCGGCTAAAGCATCCTGGTACCTCTGCCATATCATTCGGACTTCAAAGCGGCGAGCCAGCCTCTGCTCCTCAAGTTGCTTTTCCAAAGCAATGCGACGAGAAACCTGTTCTTCGATTTGCCTCTCCAGATCAAGGCTTTGTATCCTAAGTTCTTGGGCCTCTTGTACCCAAATCTGTTGAAGCCGTTTGTAAGATGCTTTTTCAGAAACCAGTATGTCTTCGTAAGTAGGTGCAAGAACAGCATGAGGATCTTCTGGTACTGGGGCACGACTCTGAACCTGCTCTCTGATCCAAAAAAGGTAGTCCTTCACATGTGACCCAGAAAAGACTGGGCCCCTCATGAAGCGTACATAGGACCATTCCTTCATCAACCAAGCACATAGCCCCATGGTGGCTGGTGTAAGTGGTCCCAAAAAGTCTGCATACCCATCTGGGATCATGATCCCCTGAGTCCCTCCAAGCTGCCAAAGGACCCTCAAAGGAAGATAGAGAACAACATATCTCAAGCCTACTAGAACCATGAAGTTCCTGTTTCTGAAGCTAATCACTGTCTCGGCATTTGGCTGATAAGTGCCAGGCCATCTCACCTGATCATCCTGGAGAGTGCCCAAGAAAGTGAACCAACCTTGCTTGCCACCTTGGATGTCAGGACATCCCCTGTTACTCATCAAAACAAGAACTTTTAATCTTGTGGAAAAGCGTTGATCAATCATCTCAATATGACTCAGATGGTCAAGTAACCAAAGCTGCAAAAAGAGGAGCATTTCAATTTAGTTTCACAAGAAAGTTGTAAAAAGAAAAAAAAAGAAAGAAAAAAAGGGGGAGATTTTACCTGTAGGATAAGGACACAAGCGAGAAAGTGCTTCTTCTTCCTGAAATAGCAGTCAGTCAAGGCTTGATACATCTCTGCCAAAATCATAGGGGCCAACCTCTCCCACTCCTTAAGTTGGTATATGACTGAAATGAGAGCCAAGTCAACCTCGTCATCACCCCGTGGGAAAAGTAGCTGGTTGACCACTATCAAAGTTAAAGCATTAAACCGGGCCTCCCGGTCTTCACCCCTTAAGAGTTTTTCAGTCAAAAAAGTCTTGGACAGAGTCAGCAGGATGTCAAAGGCCCCTAGGTCCTTCTTCCCTATACCCAAAAAGTAGAAGCTTCCTTTTTGTAGCTAGGCTTAAGGGGCGGGTTCATCACTTTCTCTGAGAACCTCAAGCTAAGGATCGTTTCAATCTCCTCAATTGTAGAGATCATCTCTTTATCACCAAATCTATAAAGATTTAACTGAGGTTCCCAGTGTCAAATCAAGGCCTCAATGATTTCCCATTTGAAGAGGATGGTAGGGATGAGCAGGATGTGACCCAAGTTGGTAGAATTCCACTTGATGCCCTCTTCAACAGTCATGGAGTTAACCCATCTATTGTAGAATGAATCTACAATGTTGTATCTAGTGAGATTAGGGGACTTTGATCTGAACGGTTGTTTTGCAGGAGAGGCATCTGCGGCAAAAGAAAACAAGGAGGAAGATGATCCAAAGGCCATTGGGGATGAATGGAACCTGTTAGAAGCAAGTGGAGGAAGAAAACACGAAGGGAGGAAGCTTTCTAAACTCAAATAATCGTCACAATGATGCACATCCCGAGATACTGCTATTTTTTATACTGCTTAAGTGTATTCGAACTGACATTTCGGATACAAATAATGTCCTTCATATTCGACAAGATATTTCAGATACAAAGGGTATTATGTGTATCCGAAATCTTATTTCGGATACAAGCATCATTATATGTATCCGAAATCTTATTTCGTATACAAATAGTTTTTGTATTTGTTGACCTGATGTTAGCACCTGATTTTTGCACCCCCAAAATGAAGAAAAATGAAAAGTCAAACTAAAAGTCAAACCCTGAGGGGGTCAAAAATTGACTTTTTGAGTCAAGTAAATTTTGCCATCAAACCTCATCTCACTGAAAAGAACACTTCGACCCGGTTCCAACGCAACTGAGTTTGCTGGAATCGGAGTCCGGATGAGAAAGTTATGAGCCGATCAAACTTTTAGGGGGCAAAAAGTTTACTTTTTGGTCGACCCCAATTCGATTGACCAAATTGACCCTAGTGGATAGGTGGTTCCGAGCTGGTTCCAACGACACTAAATTTGCTGAAATTAGACACCGGACGAAGAAGTTATGGGCAGTTGAAGTTTCAGAAAAACTGCCCATGTGGCAAAAAGGCAGCAAAAAATAGAATAAATCAATAAAACATGTATTAAATACTTTAAATAATATTTTAATCAAAGAATCTCGTTTTATAATAAAATAATCAAAGAAATCGAATGAAAATCTTACCAAAAATCAAATTGAATAAAGGTTTGAAATCCAAACATTTTAAAAACGTGTTGGACCGTATTTCAATTACGGGCAGGGCATGCCCGTATTTGAAATACGGGCAAGCTTCTGGAAGAAGACACGCGTCGCTGTACGGCGGGACACGCGTCCCGTACGGCCGATTTTGCGAGATTTGGAAATGTGCGTTTTTCGCCCGTATTTGAATTACGGGCAAGGCATGCCCGTACTTGAAGTACGGGCAAGGCATGCTCGTACTTCAAATACGGGCACGACATTTTTGCCTATAAATAGAGAGGCCAGCCCCCCTCATTTGAACAAGCCTGATCCCTTGGCTGACACTTCCTTCCTCCCCTAACGTTCCCATGACAAACCCCTGCCAAATTACTGCCACCTTTAATCCCAAACCTCTTTTGTGCCCAAATTACCCCTGTCTTACCAAAACCATGTCCAAGCCTTCCCATTTGGCCTCCCTCTCCTCTCCCTTTTGTGCTAGCCATGACCAACCCCTACCTCTACTCTGCCAACATCCATCCTACTGACCAAAATGCCCCTGTGCTGCCCAAAACCTGCCTAAACCTTTCCTCTTCACCCTTTGAGCATAAAAACCAAGTCAACCCCTTTTCGGAGAATCAACAAGGGCGCGGAAGCGCTGCTAAAATCTACCCACTGTCCCCCACCTTTTATCTCTCTCAACCCAAAGTAAGGGAACCCTCTCTTCAAAACCAATTCAAAAAACCAACGGGAGTGCGGAAGCGCTGCCAGAATTCTCGGAGGTCCACAACATACAAAAACTAGCAGGTAGTGATACTGTAAGTATTCTAATCATTTTAAATAAACTGATTTTAACATCCCTTCAAGTCTCTTCATTTCTTTACTTATTATTCAGTCTTTTATATGATCTCTAACCTGTTTGCTGTGTTTGGCACGCCATGAGAGACCCCACGAAGAAGAATGTCTCTATACGGAAAGGGAAGAGAGTGGATTCATAAAATAAAACAAGAAAACTTGCAAACTAATATATCTTTGTTATTTGATTTCGTTTACAAAGTGCAAAAGGGGTTTGTCCTCTTTAAATCATCTAATGTAACCCCATCCCATTCCCTCCTTTCTTTCTCCTTTTAAGCAATCAGAAGGTGACTTAGCAAAGTAAAGAAAAGTGGGATTTAGTTCCAAAACACCAGAAGACAAAGAAGAAGACTTGAAGGCAAACAAAGGCATTTGCATAACAAGAATTGTACGAGAACCTTGGCAGAAGTCGCCGGAGCCCCCAAGAGATCTACCGGAGTGATCCCAATCGAAGTCGGAGCAAAACGGCGAAGTTGAGCAAAAACCGTATACTCAGAACAGGCAAGGCATGACCGTAGCTAATCTACGGTCTGACTTGAACCGTATTAAATTTACGGTTTTGGCCAGACCGTGAATTAAATACGGTCATTTGATAAAGATAACTTAAAAAATCGATTTCTTCGGCTCGGGTGGGCCCAAGTCCAACCCGAACCGGTCGAAACCGACCCTTAAGATATTATGGGCTATTTTAAGCCCACTTTGGACCACGGACCCAGAAGGGCCCACTAAGACCCCCCTTTTGGCCCACTTGAGTGGCCCACATTTGGACTGGCCTATACCAGGCCTGTTTTCAATAAACAGGCCCAAGCCCCTTGACCCTTGGCTAATGGGCCAAATTCAAGCCCATCATGCCCAAATAAGAATATAAAGTTTAAATAAATAACCAAATGGGTTACCCAATAACCCAACTGGGCCCCAGGCCCAATCATGGCAACCCACGGGTCTTCCAATAGGACCCGGGTCCGACCCACTCCACTAATTAAAAAGATAAAATCAAAATAAAAGGGACCCATACCTTCAGAGGGCCCCACCAGACCCAATAAACAGCATGCTGGTCTAGGAAGGGTGAGACTGACTCAAAAACCAGGGAGACCCGAGGGACCCATCAAACTGACGGGGCGGGCTGGGGTGTCTTTAAGACTTCCCCGGACGTAACCGAGGACTTAGCTAGAACTCTGAAAAGCCGCAGACCAGACTTAGACCCGGATAGGGCAAACTCCGTGTCTGCCTGCACCTCTCAGGCAGTGGCGACTCCGAAAGTCCCAAGGCACGCACGAACCAATGTGCACCCCGTGTGCGATCTAGATCGATTTTAGGTGCGCACACCTGATATTTCGGATACATGAAGAAAAAGAAGAAAAAAAGGGAAAAACATGAAAAATTCAAAAAAATTCCCTGTATTACCTGTGTAAGTTTCATATCTATAAAAAATGAAAGGAAAAGAGCAAGATAATGAGGAGCAATGAATGTGAAGTTTCTTTATATATAAAATTCCTTTTTTACAAAAATACTATCAATGTACAAGAATCCTAATCTACTGTTCCTCTACAGGACTATCCCCACGTCCTCTGCCACGTCCTCCGCTACGGCCTTTGCTCGGGGTCGCCGATGCTCGAAGACATGTGTCAGAATACGCTCAGTAGCGCAACGTTGTCCCTAGCCCAGAATGGACTGAATCTGATACGTATAGTTGTAAGCCGAGTTGTCAGGCAATGGGCCCGTAGGAACAGAATCCGATGTAGAGGGCTCAAGCTCAGCCGGAGGAATGGACACCTCAGGCTCAACAGGATCCTTTGTCAAAGTAGCCTCAGCTCCCACAGCCCCAGAAGCCTTAGCAGTAGCAGGAACAGGGATATCTGGTTTAATAAATAAAGTTAGAAGCTGAAACACATGATCAATTAAAGAAATGAAATTGAAGCGAGCTTACCAAGGATATCTGTAGCAGAAATCGTAGGATCAGAAACGATCACAAGAGGAGATGCATCGGCAAGATCTGTGGTAGAAACACGAACAGGAGATGAGGTGGAAGCAGGACCAGTAGCTGGGATGACATCGGGATCAGTAGTTGGAAATGAACCATGAACTGTAAGAACTAGCTCAGTTGGAACATCATCAGTACCCAAAGCAGCACCCACAGTGGTAGAAGGACATGGATGGTCAAAATCCTGAAAATCATGAATGGACAAGAATCAATATCAATTTGCAGAAATAAAAGATACCAAAATCCTAAAGGAAACATACCTAGTCATGGGCATGAGCTGGACTCTGTGAATAAACCTGCAAAACTCAAGCAATCCATATCAGAATGGCAGAGAAATACAGAAAGGAAAAATAAAAATAGAGAAAACTAGATACCTGTCTAGTCCCAAGCTCAGCAACCAGAGCCTCCAGCTCTCTGATCCGAGCATCTCTCTGAGCCACGGTCGCATCGTGCTCAGCAATCAAGTCATCAACTGCTGCCCGCTGACTCTGAAACCGGTCCCTCAGAGCATTCAACTCCTCCACCTGCCAATGAAAAAGGGGGTTAAAATCATGAATACTGAGTTGGAAGAAATGAGATGGAAGAGACAAAAGCAAACTTACAGTGTCGTCATGAACCCGGATGTAGATCCCGCCAATCTCGATCACTCTAGCCCGAGTAGGCCAATCCATCAAGCACCCGATGGATACCCTCCTAATCCACTCATCGTAGTCCCCAACTACTGTGAGTCCCTCTGCATCCTCCCACTGATCAAACTGGTCAATCTCAAACCCAGGCAGGAGGATGATAGGACCAACAGGAGGAGGAGGAACTGGAATACGAGGCACACCCATGTGCCGATAGTACAATTGCTCGCCTAGATACATAACCCTACCAAGCCTTCCGAGGAAGCACTGGTAGGGCTGGTGTCGGAGATCTCGATCAAAAGCGTCCTGTACTATGAGCTCACGAGCCACCCCGTCACTCACATCCTCGAAGCGGGCCAACAATAGCTGCAAAGAAGAAGAAAAATGTCAGGAATAAATAAGACATGAAAGAAAGGGACAGGAAATAAAGAGTTAAGGAATTTTACCTCAGATCGTCGGGCATGGTCTAGGTGAACTCGAGCTGAACGGGGCTGGCTCCTATTTGTATCCCTATCAAGCACTGACCACCGTATGGCTACAGCGAACTCCTCAGCATCAGGCACAGGAGATGGGCGAAAATAGGTCATGTAAGTGCACATACAAATCTGGAAAGGGAAAAACCAGTAAGGGGCAAATAGATAAAATTGTGAAATAAAATAAATACCTTCAATACCTATAATATCTGCCAGAAGAATCAGCAGCTAACCCCATCTCCTATCGGAGCGGCCAAACTGCGGATGGCTCAGCATAGTCCAGCCAGGATAGTCCCGTATATAAGCCGACCCTATGCCAGTTGCCTAGTCTAACGGAAATCTCTCAGAGCATCCAAGAAAATAGGACTAACTGCAGTCGTGTCCTCCTGGAAGAAGCAGCTCCCAAGCATCAGAAGAAGATGTGCTGAAATATAGGAGCAAAGGCCTCGTCCTCCGCAGAGATGGTTGCATGCCGCCCATCAAAGTGATAAAAAAGGCTACGGCGTAGCCAGCTGATAGAGAGATGGCTGCTCCTCCCGTCCCAAGCATCATTAGGTAAGGCGGCGTACCCCAAGAGAGAGCTGATGTCAGCATAGGGAGGCCGATCCATCACTATAGTCTGCCCCACCAGAGGGATGCCAGTAATCATGACAAAGTCAAAAGGACAAATTCCCAGCTGAACATCGGGCAAATGGAAGGACTATGTATCAGGGAAGTATCGCTCCATCATGGCATAGACGAGAGGACGGTTAGCTCGAAACGATGGAATGAGAAGAAAGTGGTCGAAGCGGCATTGATTGAACTCTCGTCTTAGTGCAGGAGAAAGAGTCTAAACCAGCTCGCTAAATCTCCCCCAGCTGCCTCGTAGGTGAGAGTGAGTGTAAGCACCTTATTTTTGCACCCCTGGAAGTGCTAAAAATGGAAACCTTGGCAGAAAGTCAAACCCTGAGGGGACAAAAGTTGACTTTTTGATCAGGTGATAGTTGACCACCTTGCTTTATCTCATTGGATAGAGAATCCCGACACGGTTCCAACGCAACTGAGTTTGCAGGAATCGGAGTCCGGATGAAGGTTCTGCGGGCGGTCAAACTTGATGGGGAACCGAAAGTTGACTTTCTGATAAACCCCAATCCGGGTGCTTACCCTCATGCCATTGGATAGAGGGCTCCAATACGATTCTAACGCAACTGAGTTTGCCCGGATCAGAGCTCGGATGAAGAAAATATAAGCTGACAAAATTCCCGAGTAGCAAAATCGGCAAACTACGCACGTGGCAAAAAGCTGCACACGTGGCGAGTTGCACAGGAAAATATCTCGGGGATCAAATCCGTAAATATCCAAACATTCAAAACATCCTAGGGACTAAATTTGTAAAAATCCAAGAATATCGAATTAAATTGAAAATAACCAGGGACTAAATCTGAAAAATTCGGATTTTCCAACCATCGAGCGGCCGCATTAATTGATTTTTAATCATTTGATCGCTCACACGAACGTGGCAAGCGGTATGCGCTAAGCTTGCGCTTAGCGCAAGCTTAGCGGATACCCCATTTTTTCTCTCCTATAAAAACCGCGCGACCATTTGTTGCAGGGGGTTCGCATTTTTAAGGTTGGCTGTTTTTTGGGTTCGACATTTTAAGGTTGGAGATTTTTGGTTGGTTTCTTTTCTTGATCGGCACGACTGCTGGGTTTTCCTCTTCCTCTTCCCCACTCTACCTGGTTCGAGACCCCATTCCCTCCCTTCCTCTTCTTCCTTGTCAAACCCGAAGGATATCTTGCTGTGGGCGTGGAGAGGTGCTGCTCCGACAGTCGCTCGAGCTCCAAGGTCCAAAACATCCTACCGGGGGTGTTAAAACACCCAGGTAATGTTCCCGATAGCCTTAACCTTTTGTCCAACGTAAATAAGAGAATTACGATATTCTTTGTTCCGGTAATTTAATATGTTCTGGTGTTTCGTTCAGTAATACTGCTTGTATGATTCAAAGGGGGAGCATGTTCCCTTTGATCTTTGCATCTCTTGTATCCCGATAAAACCCCCCTGTTCCCCTCTTCATGTTCTGTTAATTCATGTTCTGTTAGTGTTTTGTTTTTGGATTTGTAGGTTTGCAAAGAGATTTGAGTCGTGATGACAAGCTAGGTTAGATTAATTTTGAAGTGGGTTCAGGTGTCTTCTGGGAGTCTAACGATCCCCAGAAAGCAGTTACAGAACTTAAAAACCTTAAAAACAAGTCAATCATGGAGTTTGGAAAAAAAAACAGAGAATCAGGGTATGCGCTGAGCTCGTGCCTACCTTTTTTGGGTGCGCTGAGCTCGCGCCTAGCTTGCACTGAGCTCGCGCCCACCTTGCCCGCGGGTGCTATTTTCGCTGTTTTCGATCCGCCCACCTCACGCTGACCTCGCGCCTAGCGCCCGGAGGTCGGCGCATACCCTTTTAAGGCCGAATTGCTTATATTTTTTAAATTCCAAAAATACCCCTATACCGTACCGCGAGGGGCTTCGCCCCCCAACCCCTTTGTTCGCTGCGCATCTAACTCGTTCCTTGGTGCGGGAGGTCCCTCCCCTTGGACCCAATGTATGTGATTTTTGTATATTTGGAGTATTTCATGATTTCTGCATATTCTGTAATCTTTGCTGACTGTGGGTAACATTCTCAAACTAAACCAAGTGTGCCAACAGGGGTCCACCCAGCCCGAACCATTCAATTTTGCTTAACTAAGATAATTAAAAAAAATTGGGCAAGCTAGACCACTTGAGGCCCACCCAAGCCCTATGTGGGGCATGGATGCTTAAATTAGGTTGTGGTTTGGCCGAGACCACGGGCCGGGCCTGTCGGGCCCACCAAGCCCATTAAACCAGACCAGGATAGGGTTTTAAAACCCTAAACCAAGAAGTCTTGGGCTTTCAAGCCCAAGCTCAGGTAAAGGGCCCCAAGCCCAAGTCTTGGCCCATTTTGGAAACTTAAGCAAGATAAAACCAATAAATCACTTGGCTACCATATGTGGCCCACTCACGGGCCCGTAAAGCAATCCGGTCCACTTTGCGTGGAAATAACTTAATAACCCAACTTGAACTTCAAAATAAAATCAAGTCAAAATTGAACCAAAGTCTAAAGGGCCACACTTGGCCCACCAAGGAACATGTGGGCCACACTTGGCCCACCAAGGGACACCGTGGGCCTTCCAACGGGGCCCACCCCACCAGATCCAGATCATTCTAACTAAGAAGATAAAACCAAGTAAAGGGACCCACACCACTTTGGCGGTCCCACCAGACTTAAACAAGTGTGCATGCTGGAATAGGAATCAGGTGAGTGAGAGACCAAAGTTGACTCAAAATAGGGAAACCTATGGGAGCCGTCATGTGACGGGGTGGACTGGGGTGTCTACGGACTTCCCCAGACCACAACCGAGAACTTACTTAGAATCTCTAAGCCGCAGACCAGTCTAATAGAAAATCTAGGCACCCAGGTGTCCGCCTGCACCCCATCAGGCGGTGGCGACTCCAATTTCCCATTTTTTCCCAGTGTGACCTACCGAAATCTGGCGTGCACAGTGAGGATAGGGAAGAGGAAGATCGGCCCTAACACACATGGAGGGATGGTGATCCAAGCCACTAAGGAGCTCTGTGTCCTGAACAGACGCCCTCAACTCCTTGGAGAACTATAAGCGGAAGACTGGAGCGATGGCCTCCTGAGCCTGATCTAAAGCTCTACCACGACCTCTCTCTCTACCCCCGACCTTGCTCTTTATAGCGGCCCCTCTCTCGGCCGCGACCCCGACTTCGGCCAGGAGCTGCAATGGGCTAAAAGTCAAAAGAGAAGCGTGAACATTGGTTTAACGAAGGGAAAAAAAAAAGAACAAGTGGCCTACCTCGACAGAGCCCTCTCTAGAGCTCTCTCTGGAATCATCCAACGGCTGAGATAGGGTGGCACTCTGATTAGAATAGATCCTAGCTCGTGAGGAAGAAGGCCGATCAGCTGGATCAACCTCCTCTCGCACACGGAAATGACCTCTAGCCATCTACAGGCAATAGGGAAGTGTTTATATGGTTGTTTAACTACAATTTGTGTTTAATTCCATCTACAAAGCTTAATCTATCCTAATTTGTTATGATTTTAGGATGTACTCAGGGAGGCAGAACAAATATGCAAACACAAAAGCAAAGAGAAAAGAGCAATATTGCATAAAAGAAGTCCTAGTTGATCAGTGATCAAAGCAAGAATTGCATGCAACAAATCAGGAATTGTAAAGACTACCAAGATACCTAAGTATGGTAAATTTGGGTGGTCATGCAAACTAAGGAATTAACATGGAATCCGTAGAGCAAGGATTACCCAAGGGCAAGTCATGCAAAGATCCTGGCAGTTGAAGCACCACCTCGATCAGGAATAGGCTAAATTGGATTGGAAAGTCAAAACAATTCAGAAATGATCAAATACATGTGGAATGCAAAATCTGAAAATCATGCCGTTCAATTTGAAGTAAGCAATTCGGTTGGAAATCACCACTAGCAAGCAATCCAAGGTTACCAGTTACTATCAAGTTGAAGACATAGGTTTGGAAACAGGTTTCAGAGATTATCAAAACTACAAGCTTTATTTCTAAAGTATGCAGTCGATCAAACAGTGAGGGATTCAAAACAACAAGAAAAAAAAGGGTGTTTACCGATACTGTTTGGCAAGAATAGTGGGCGAACGATTGCAATCGTGGAGTAGAGAGTGTTGCCTAAACTTAGAAGAAGTCACCGGAGCTTGGGCGACGGCATTGGGCAGTAGAATCACCGGAAATCAGAGAACTTCAGGAAGAAGGGGTTTGAGCGAAAATCCAAAAGACCGAACTAGGGCTTGGTCGCAACAGTGGGCGAATGCTCGCCGAAGTTAGCAAGGAGCCGGTGGAGCTAAGGGAAGTCGTCAGAGAAGGAGGGAGGCGAATGTTTGTCGCAGGAAGAAGATGTGTGTCCGCCCTTGTCGTTCGGAGAAGAAGAGAAACGAAGTGCAAGTCACGGTCGCACGCGCAAGTCATATAGCCTGGTGTATCCGAAATGTTATTTCAGATGCAAATAGAAGTTGGCATATCCAAACACCTATTTCGGATACAGAGAAAAAAAGAAAAAAAAAGAGAAAAAAAAAAAGAAAAAAGGAAAAAATGAGAAAAAAAGAAAATAAAAAGGGGAAAAAATAAGAAAAAAAAAAGAGAAAGAGAAAAGAAGAAAAATATTCTGGTCAAAGAAAATATCCAGTCAATTTTTAATCTGGCATGGTTTGCTGCAAAATCAGTTTTTCAAAAATCTTATATTTTGATCTTAAAATCCACCTTATAGCCATGAGAGCTTAGTGGGATTTAAGACAGCTTGGAAAAATGCCCCCTTAAAGTTAGGGCTTTTTGGCAAATCTTCACCCAAAATTGTTTTGCAAAATTAAATGGAACAAAGCAAATTGTGGTCAAGAGAGTGCAATTCGGGTCTGTCTAATCTTTGCTGTTCATTGTTTTGCAATTCCAGCAACGAGGGGCAGTTGTAGACACCCCAAATTCCACTGTGAAACTAGATGAATAATTTCCCGAAAAAAAAAAAAAAAACAAGTCTTTCTTTTGTAGCCAAAATCAAATTTCGGATAAAGGTTAATCTCTTTATATCTGAAAACAGATTTCGGATGCAAACTTATCTATTTGTATCCGAAATATAATTTCGGATACAAAGAGATTTGTTTGTATCCGACTTGTTTTGTCGGATACTAATGTTTTGCTCCAAATTAGAAATCCCGTGAGTTTTCACTCGTTTTTAGTATGTTACCTCCGTTTGAGAAGTGAGGATTCCCACATTTAGCCTCTGGAATTAACCCTATTCTCCCAAGTGCATACTTAAGAGTTAAGGTGCAGGGTTCTAGACACATGTTTGTGTCTGCCTTTAAGGTTTCATTCCTTTAAGGTTGCCCTAATCCTTGCCTATAAATAGAGGGTCTCCCCTCAAGCAAATGGCCAAGAAAGTGGAGATTGAAGAGCTCCAAGTGAAGAAGGGAACCCCTGCCTCTCTGCTTTCAGAACTCCAGGTAAGCCTTGAACCCATTTCTTTTCTAGCTTTAATTTTTATTCTGTCTTCTACTTTCTTCTGTAGAATAAGGCCTATGTGTGTGGTTGTTACCCAAACCTACTTCTGAGTGCCTCAAGACTATTCTCTAGCCGTAAAACGTGAAGAGAGAGCTAGGGGAAAGGGAGACAAGTGGATCCGTAGGGCATACCCCCATATGTGATAATCTTAGAAATGTATAGTTTTAATGTTTGGTTTAAGTTGTGTGATGATTTATTGATGAAATATGGAGGAATGCCATAAATCTATGCTGTTCATAGCATTAGATCTCATTTTCCTCATATATTTCTATTTTTTACATTGTTTTCACCCTTTTTGTGTTTTTTGATGTTTTTAATCGTTTGGGGCTAAGATCTTGGATCCACCATTGTTCATATGGTAGATCTGTGATCAGAAGCCTTCCAATATTCTCTGGGGTTTCATGAGGATGTTTTTGAGTCATTTTTGGTTCTTGAGAGAAGACCCTACTGTCTAAGCTCTCCTCTTTTGATGTTTTTCATCAACGTGGGTGTATTTGGTTTAGATTTTTTTTATTTAATAAGAAATATGGGCTAGATCTATGTCTTGGATTTCAATTCTGCAATATTTTGTAAAAAATAATATTTTTTGGTTTTTGAGAGAAGACCCTACGGTCTAAGCTTTCCCCTTTCGATGTTCTCATCAACGTGGGTATATTTGGTTTAGATTTTTTTTATTTAATGAGAGATCTAGGCTAGATCTATGCCCTGGATTGTTCAGACTCAAATCTACAAGATTTTATGAAAATAATATTTTTTTATTTATTCATAGATTTCAAGGATTTAATTTAAAGCCAGATTTTCAAAGTTTTTATTTTATATTTGTTTTCTTTTGATTTCAGTCAATCATGAAGCCCAAGAAATGGCTTTTGTTTTCATAAAGAAGGATCCAGAATTAATTGGATCATTCACATGGAAATAAGCCATACATTCTTTTTTCCTTTTACTTTTGTTTTGATTTTTATTAGCAAGCATTTTTATAGCATGAACAACACTTGGCACCCACTTTGTGTGGATGAATAGGGGTGCCTAACATCTTCCCCCATTCATAATCTAATCCCCTTACCCATCTCTGGATTTTATTTTAAAGTAGAGTTATTTTTACTCTAATTTTGCCTTTTTTGCTTTATTTGATGATTTTGGTGTCCATTCGCACCTCAAAATTGAATGGTGGCGACTCCTCCCTTTTTATGAATCCCTTGTGATGATTAGGAAAGTCACGAGATTGAGTTTTTCCATGTCTCACACATAGTCTTAGTAAGACCTTGGCAGAGCCAATTTGATTGAGAAAAACTTTTTAAAGTTAAAAATTAGTCAAATATTGCTAATTACTAAAATATCCCATACACTTTTGTTTTCATTTTGGCACTTGAAAATTGCCAAAACCCAAAAGGGGGCTTAATGTAAATGACCATTTTTATAACTTAACACGTCACCTATCTAATGATTTGGCATGGATGATTTGTTATATAATAGAAATAGATTTATCATGGGTTATCTGCCACTTGACAGAAGCAACCCGTCATGGGTCATCTATCACCTGGTAAAGATAGCTTGTTGTGGGTCATCTATTACCTAACAAAGTAACCTGTCATGGGTTATTTGTTACCCGACAAAAACAATAATAATAAAATATGACATGATTTATTTATATTAAATGTATCTGGCATATTGGAGTGGAGATCTCTGTCTTGGGCGAAAGCCCACTTAGGGGGGTTTCTGGCAGACCTTAAGGCGTGGTGGACACAGGCGTGGGAATCGTCGACAGCTAGTGACAAGTCACAGCATGTCGACCTAGAATGACGAAGACGTCTAGTGATTTATAATTCCACATCCTGACATGTGGGACCTAGTATACAAATCGAAGAGCTCTATCTTTTATCCTCGTTATCTCTTATTTTATTCTTATCTTAAACCTAGACCTTTATGAGACCAGATTCATGATAAACATGAGAACATCCTAATGCCTCAGATTGTGACAAGTGTTACAATCCGAGAGACCCGTTCCTTCTATAAATATAAGAACCCTCTTTCATTTGAGGGACCCCCGAATCCCTGATTCTTGGACTGCTAAGAACAAGACTTCACTTCTTTTCTCTCAACCTTCTCCAAGTTTACTACAAATTCTCTAAGTCCTTCAGATTTCTTGGTCTTTACCATTAAAGGAGCTCTCTGGCTTGGTACACGTGAAGATCACTTGAGTATCTCCCGTCTCTCATTCTATCCATTGCCTACTTGTCAAGTCTTATCTACCCCAACCCCTCTTCTGTTCAGTAACGGTGCAGGAACGGCTGTTGAGTCGGCGGTTTAGGCCAACACCGGGCGTACCTCTCCTACTCAGAATTGAGATTTGAAGACACTTCATCGGCATTTTGACACCGTGGAGACAATACTATATGCTTGAACGTGGATTCAAAAAAGGCACCTACAACATTAATAACTGAAAAAACTAAAACTAAAGAATTCAATTTATTAGAGCAAGAGTGCAAAACCATTACCTCGATAAAATCCGATCGCAAATAGCATTAGCAATCTGCTCTCCATACTCTTCGTTCTCCAGCAATAATTATGGTAAGCTCCATGATGATGGACTTCGAATTAAAAGTGAGTTCAAATACAATCAATTTCCTCTCTAACCATTCCCTTAGACCATCTCTGAGACCTCATCTTGCGACACACGTCCAAGATGGAAAATGCTAACGTCTTCAACATTAGTAGTGTTAACATTCGTCTTCTGCCGGCTGCCTTTTTATATAAAAAAAAAACTTTTTTCAACCCTCTTCTCTCTTGCAAAATAACCTCCCCCCCCCCTCTCTCTCCATCATCTGCAACTGGTATGCTTTGTTGCTTAGGCGGTCGTATTCGTTTCCCTATTATTTTCTCAGATTCCATCTTGATTTCCTCAAGATCTAAAACTGTCTTTAAACCGTCCCAGGCTAACAAAGAAAGAATGAAAAAGAAATAGCAGTTCAAGTGTGAGAAAAGTGAGTCAAATGCTCAGAGGAATTAAAAGTTTCACCCTGAGCTTGGTGAAATATTAAAATCACTACCACCACTCATTCTTGTTGGATGTAATCATCTTGTTGAAGTCTCAAAATTGAGATAATTGTCCTTCCCACAAGTTTATTTGAAGTTTTTTTAGTCCTTTGTGTCTTTTTCAAGTCAATTATAAAATTCCTTGAGGTGGATTTTGAGTTTGGCTTGTTTAAGACCTCAGATTTGGTGTTTTTGGCCTTTAGGCTAGTCTTAGGCTCGAGCAGACTCGCTTGAGTGTCTGTCTAATTTTAAATTTTGAAACCCGAGAGTAGCATTTGACAACATTTGATTCAGTGTTCAAGCGTTCACCATATTTTGCCTTGGGGCCAGTTTCGCGCCTTACCTAGGCTTGAGCCCGAAAAATAGTTGTTAGTATTTTGCCTCGGGGCCAGTCCCGCAACTTACCTAGGCTTGAGCCTGAAAAACAGTTTTTGACCATTTTACTTCGTTTTGAATTGTTTTTCCGAAAGGTTGCTTCTTGAAGCTTTGTAATGGTTCATGAACTTTTTATTGGGGTTTTTCTCACTCAAAATAAGTGATGAAGAACATAAAAAAGTCTCTTGTAATCGAATCTCATTTTTTATCATTGTTCTTGCTGACATTTTTCTGTATTGATCCGAGTGGCACTCCAAGTTTGGTCTATTTTCCTTCAGTATACCCATGCAATCTACTGAAGTGGTTTTAGAGCGTTGAATGCTGGAAGTCTACCGCCATCCACCCTATGCACTGAGGAAACCATCCAATAGGGGGCGATTAAGACTTTAAGTACAGAGAATTTCTTCTCGCCTCGGTCTCAATAAGTTTTTCTCATCTTCCATTTGATTTCAGTACTTAGATTTATTTGATAGTAATTTGATCATTACTGCCTTTGATTCTTTTATTTGGGATTGTCATTTGGTAGATCCTGCCCTCTGTTTTATACCCTGATTTCAACAATTCTTTCTTTTTCTATTTAACTTCTAGTTGGTTTTTTTGTAACGCCCCGGATCCAGGTTTATTTAAACACATAAACCCAAATTTGGTTCGTTAGGGAAAATGGCCCAAAACACTATTCTAGACTTAACCAATTTCATTTATTATATCAGATGCGGAAATAAAACATCTTTCAGAAAACGCGGAATTAAACTACCAAAATAATCCTTTTATATTTAATCTAAAAAAAGTCTGGAAAGGGTTCAACTAAATAACATAAATATCATCCACCAAAGGTGTAGAATAAAGATACCAACCATCCTTTAAATAACATCAAACTCCTCAATCAAAATACTAAAATAATCCCTAAGAAAAATAAATCTAAATGTTTCTCCATGTCCTCCTGGACCTATACCGGAATGAAATAATCTTCTTCCTGATAATCATAGTAATTGTAACGGCCCGAACCCGGGTCAATGCAAAACCAACATCCAACCCAAACCCGGTTCGCTACTGTGAGACATGGAAAAATCAATTTAATGATTTCCTAATCATCACACAGGATTATATAAAACAAAGAGTCGCCACCATTCAATTTAGGTGTGAATGGACACCAAAATAGTAAATAAGCACAAAAGGCAAATTTTAGGGCAAAATATCCCTCCTAAAAAAACAACCAGAGATGGGTAAGGGGATTAAGTTATGAACAGGGGAAGGTGTTAGGCACCCCTATTCATCCACACAAGGTGGTTGCTAGGTATTGTTCATGTTAAAATAAAGGGAAAAGGCTTGCTATAAAAATCACAAAAAAGAGAAAAATTTATGGTTTTTTCATACGAATAGTCTGATTGATCTAGAACTTTCAAATATGATCATACCATTCCTAGGGTTTCATGATCAAAATACAATTGAGATAAAATCAAATAAAATCAATTTAAAGTGAAAAATACAAAAATCTGGCTTCAAGTCAAATTCTAGAAATCTAGAAAAATATGATTTTTATAAAATATTTCAAAATTGAACTTGAATAATCCAGGACATAGATAAAGCCCAAATTTCACATTAAATCTGAAAATCAAAACCAAAAATACCCACGTTGATGAAAAACATCAAAAGGGGAGAATTTAGACCGTAGGGTCTTATCTCAATAATGAAAAACAATTTAAAAACCATATCATGAAATCCTAGAATTTACTTTCAGGCTTCTTGATTCAGATCTATCATATTGATCATGATAAATCCAAGATCATAGCCTAAAATCACAAAAATCACGAAAACAGTGTTGTAGGTGCAAAAGTGGCAAAAATCCAATTTTTAGAAAAAATAGGGATCTCATGCTATAAACATCATAGATTCATGTTATTCATTCAGATATATCATAAAAAGCATTAAAACATGATCAGGATATTTAAAACAGCCACATCTCACATATTAGAGCACATGGGGGTCTACCCTACGGATCCACCTGTTCCCCTTTCCCCTAGTTCTCTCTTCACGTTTTACGGTTAGAGAGACTCTTGAGGTACTTAGAGATAGGTTTGGGTATACAAACACAATCACAGGCCTTATTCTATGAACAAAATAAAAAAACAGATATGGGGTTCTATTCTAAGGATCCACCTGTTCCCCTTTCTCCTAGTTCTCTCTTCACGTTTTACGGCTAGAGAGACTCTTGAGGTACTTAGAGACAAGTTTAGGAATACGAAAATAGATATGGCCTTATTCTACAGCAATAGAGATGATCCTATTACTTCTAGAATTGAAGACAGAAAATAAAAAGGGATAGGGGACTTACCTGGATTGAGCAGGCAGGCAGCAGGAGTTCTTTCTCTTCTCTTGGAGCTTCTTAGAATTCCTTGGACTCAAAATTTCGTGGCCCTAAGCTAGAGGAGAGAGCCTCTATTTATAGGCAAGCACAGGGGCAAGGCTGGTCCAGAAGGATATATCCTGATCCTCAGGATAGAGTGAAAATTGGAGGTAATGCCCATCCATAGCCAACCAAGGTGGCTTCAGCGAATAAAATACGTAATTCGCTCATTTAAAGATATATTGGACTAAAGATAAAGCTCAGAAATCGAGAGAAGGACAAAACTCGCACGTGTCTTTAGTGACCGTAAATGCACTACGGTCCAACGGTGACCGTATAGTTTCCACAGGCGCGCCTGACCGTAGAGCGATCTCGGGCGCGGCCGGCCTGTGAATGAAATACGGGCAAAGCCTGTTTATTCAATTTTTATGCATTTTTGACCTGTTTTAAGCTCTAATTACATGTTTTTATTATTTTCTCATTTTGTAGTGCAATTTGGGGTGTCTACAGCTACTGTAACAACCCAAATTCAATTCATCAACCAAATCCGAGATGTTACTGGCCCATATCAAATAAACATCAAGAATATACCAGACTAAATAAATAAATGATCCATTCAATTAATTAACTATCAGAGTGCGGAACATGTATGTGCAGAAGTATAGTCTAAAATCCTCATGAAACTAAATAGTTAACCATCAAAATCAATATTTAAGTTTGGTAAAATAAAGGGAAAATTACCGTACCGTATGTTTTTTTCCTCAAAATGTCTCTTTCATCCTATCCTTTTACTCAATGACCATTGCAATGCCATTTTTAAAAGTTGAGGACCAATTAGTCTACACGTCAGCAACTCTTGTGCCATTCATTTTTAAAGACATCTTTATCCCCATTTAATTGGTTCAAGCCACTCTCTAAACGTATTTTGAATTGGCATCAACAACTGAACCAATTTCTCCGTCAAATGTATTTCCTCTCCATTGAAACACATCCCATCTTCGTTGTGTTCAACGATGGTTTTCAGCATTTTTTATTTTTTAATTTTATAGTCAAAAGTTGTCTTACCACTTTTTGGGTTCTTGTTCCTTAACTACTTTCCAAGCTCCATTAATGGTGGAAATCAAGTTTCTGTGATCCAATCAAGTATTTTTTCTCTGTTTTGGTTCCACTCAAATGTAAAGATCACCTTCATCTCTTCCAAACAACTCTAACAAGGCTCGTCCCAACTCTCTTTCTTTGATTGAAGATAGCTAAAAGCCCCTTTCAATGATGGGTGGAAGAAGACGAAAGAGGACCCAGCCCCTTTCCTTTCAATGCATCAAACCCCTTTCAACAATTGTTGGAAGAAGATGACGACAAAGAATCCAATACCTTTCGTTTCAATAAAGCTTGATGGAAGAAGAAGAGGGTGAGATACGGAGGGCTTCCGTTTGACGAAATGGGTTTTAATTCAAAAAAACTTGGTGAAGGGCCTAACAAATTTTTGGTTCGATTTCTCAGACCAACTTGGACAATGGTTGAACCGATACCAATAGGGGCAGAAACATCTTTTTCAACTTACAATAGAGTAGGTGCTGACGTGCAATACTATTTGGTCATTATTTTGCAAATACTGTATCTCTGCAATCATGATGTAAAAAGGCATGATGAAAAGGTCATTTTAATAAAAAGATTATACAATACAGTAATTTTCCCTAAAATAAAAGGGTCACTACTCTCTCATCTCTCTAGTACATCAAACCAAAATTAATATAATAATCTGATAAAATAACTAAATCCATGATAATCCAATACCTCAGACAAAATCCGGGTAATAGTACTCCTCCGGTGAGTAATCAGCTAGCTCTCCCTGAAAATCACTACTATGATCCCCCTCTCGCATATCAGCTGAAAAATAAAATTAAGGTAGGGTGAGATACGAATATCCCAGTAGGTAATACATGCATGTTTAAACAGTTCATGCACGATTAAGCAATCTCGACTAATCAGGCTCGTCTAATCATTCGTATCGATCATGAATACAAAACAGTATAATAAACAGTTCTAAATATAAGTTTCAGCAAGTTCTATATAGGAAGCTAATATCAAAAATCAATAACATAATCCATACGTTACTAGGATGCACTAAACAGTCACATCCAAGCAATATACCAATTACATGCCTCCAGCATGTATGCAACAACAACAACAAGTGTTTGTGATTTTAGTGTCATTGTAGGACCCACAAAGATAGATAAACCTTCTGAGATGACTCTCGACCAATCGCTATACCACCGTGCGTCTTAGGAGCAGTGCTACTAATGATACTCAAGTCCCATACAGCGCAGCTTAGACAAAAGCCGTAGTCACTGATTTATTGCACACGTACTCATTAGAGTTGGCATGTACCACCAGCATGTAGCATTAAAATCAATACATGGAGATGGTCGCTTATCCACATGTACAGGGACTCACCAGCGGCTCACCGGGGTGTCCCTCCAGACATAGGACCTTTCCAAACAAACTAACTTGCAAAGGAAGCCGCACAAGGGAGAAACTCAACCCAAATGAAATATCCCTTAGCTATCTAGCCACAACTATGGATCCATAACCAACTATGCCCACTAGACTCCAAAAATTCCCTAAAGTATAATATTCCTATAAGGGTTGGTGCCTAGCGGCATATAAAGGGTAAATCTGACATTTCCTTCAATATTCGGGTTAACTGAGTTGAAATTATGATCTGAATTCTCTTTATGTAATTATCTAGTTTATAGTGTAATTTAGAGATGTTCTGTAATCAAATAATAGGTCAAATCTTCTAAGGACTAAATTTCACAGTTTTATACAAAGTTTGGCAACTAGTGTCCTAAATATCTCCCTAATTTATTTTTCTGTAAAACAGGAAATTTGATAAATTATTTTGGTCTTAAAACATCTTAATTAATGATTAAAATTGACTAAAAATAGTTTGGAATTGAATTAGGGTTTGAAATTACGAAATTCTGCATTTTCTGCACAGAGCGCCTAGGATTGCCCCAGCGATCTAAGGTAAGCGGTAGTTCAATTTAGGTTGCCGACGATAAGTCGTCTCGCGGTCTCGGGCGGTCTCGAAAATTATACTAGTGCCTAAGAGCGCTGAGGATCGCCGAGCACGGTAAGGTCGGCGGTCCCCCAAAAAGTTTGAAAACAGTTCAAAAATGTGATTTTTCCTATTCTAAGCAATCCCATAATACTTATAATGATTATATCATGCTTTATACATATATCTACATCATAAAAACATGGTTTGGAGATTAAACACACGTAAATACAAAACAAACGATCAAACGGTGTCACCTACCTCTGTTCACGTTGTTTCTCCTCTTCCTTCTCTAAACAGTAGTACTCACAGATGCCAGACACTCTCTAGGTGATGAAGAACACAAGCCAAACGTCCTTCCTTCTTCGTCCTTGTTCTTCTTCTCTTCCGGTCGCACAGTCACTCTCGGTTTCTCTCTTGTGGCTGTTGGATACGAGCAAGTATTCCTAACGTATAAAATTAGGGTATTAAACTAGTATTTATCCCTCTGATCCCATGCAACCCAAGCACAAAACTAAACGTACATCGCCCAATCAGAATACATCTAAATTAGCGTATCAATCATACCTCGATATCTCACGATCAGACAGTCGGATCTGCGCCCAACTCTGGATCTCAATTAATTACGATATCACCTACACCCATAAATTTTTTCCATCAATTAAAACCCTCAATAATATTATTTATTAATTTATTAAATTATTTAAGGAAAATTCGGGAGAGTTAGCATGCCACAGGATGGAATGATCAGGGTTGCCCGTGTTCAAATTGAGCCAGATTTGGTTCAGTTGATTCGGGAGAGGCAGTTGACTGACACACAGTTGATTCAGACCAGGGAGATGATGAGTAGAGGATCTGAGGCAGTTGCAGACTTTTCAGATAGAGATGGGCTGTTGAGATTTAGAGGCCGTATTTGTGTTCCAGCTGATGAGGAAATTAAGGAAAGATATTAATAGAGGGCCATAGATTGAGGTATGCAGTTCACCCAGGAAGTACAAAGATGTACAAGAATTTGAAAGCAATCTATTGGTGGTTAGGAATGAAGAGGGAGATTGCAGAGTATGTGGCTATGTGCTTGACATGTCAGCAAGTGAAGGCTGAACATCAGAAGCCACCTGGTTTACTTCAGTCACTTCCTATTCCAGAATGGAAGTGGGAACATGTAACCATGGATTTTGTATCTGGGTTACCATTGACAGCAAGGAAGGAAGATGCTATTTGGGTTGTTGTGGATAGATTGACTAAGTCAGCACATTTCTTGCTTATCAGCACTACACAGCAGTTGAAGTCTTTAGTTAAGCTATATATCAAAGAGATAGTGAGACTTCATGGAGTGCTAGTTTCCATAGTGTCTGACAAAGATGCACGATTCACGTTGCGCTTTTGGCTTGCATTTCAAGTAGCCTTAGGCACTAAGCTTAGTTTCATCACCAACTATCATCCTCAAACAGATGGACAGTCTGATCGTACCATTCAGACGTTGGAAGATATGCTGAGATGTTGTGTTATGGATTGGGGAGGCAATTGGAATTAGCACCTACCATTGGTGGAGTTTGCCTATAATAATAGCTATCAGGCGAGTATTCATATGACACCATTTGAGGCGCTTTATGGCAGAGCGTGTAGATCCCCAGTGTGCTGGGTGGAAATTGGAGAAAGACAACTTATTGGGCTGCAAATTGTACAGGATAGTATTGAGAAGATAAATCAGATTAGGCAGAATATGCTTACAGCCCAGAGTCGTCAGAAGAGCTATGCAGATACCAGAAGGAGAGATTTGCATTTCGAGGTTGGTGATTTTGTATTTCTGAAGATATCACCATCTCGTGGGATTAAGAGATTTGGAAAGAAAGGCAAGTTGGCTCCAAGATATATAGGTCCATTTGAGATTAATAGTATAGTGGGACCAGTGGCATACAAATTGGCTTTGCCTGCACAGCTGGAAGGAGTTTATGACGTATTCCATGTTTCTATGTTAAGGAAGTACGTGCATGACCCTACTCATATCATTCAGCATGAATCACTGGTAATGCGAGGGGACTTGACATATGAGGAACATCCAGTTGAGATTTTAGACAGGAAGGAGCAAGTTCTTCGTACTAAAGTGATTCCACTTGTGAAAGTACTTTAGCAGAACCACACAATTGAGGAGTGTAGACACCCCAAATTTCACTATAAAATGAGAAAATAATGAAAACATTAATTGGAATTTAAAACAGGCCAAAAATGCATGAAAATCAATAACTCGAGCCTTGACTGTATTGTATCTACGGGCTAAGCGTGCCAGAATTTTATATACGGGCACGTAGCGCCCTTAATACATATACGGACACCATTGGACCGTAAATCATTTACGGGCACATTAGACTTGTGCGAGTTTTATTCTTCTCTCAATTTCTGAGCCTTATCCCTTTAAATGGGCGAATTATCTCTTTTATTCGTTCGAAATATCTTTGTGGATAAAGGATTGGCATGATCTTGTGTTTAACTCAAACTGAAACTCTATTTTGCCAAACCTTGGACCAACCATACCCCTGTGTTTGCCTATAAATAGAGGGCATTTCCTCAAGCAAAAGGCCACGAAAATTTGAAGTCTAAGAAGCTCCAAGAGAAGAGAGGAATCCCTGCTGCCCTGCTTGCTCAATCCAGGTAAGTTCCTTTTCCCTTTTATTTTCTGTCTTCAATTCTAGAAGTAATAGGATCTTCTCTATTGCTGTAGAATAAGGCCATCTTTTATTCTGTATTCCTAAACTTGTCTCCAAGTACCTCAAGAGTCTCTCTAGCCGTAAAACGTGAAGAGAGAGCTAGGGGAAAGGGGAACAAGTGGATCCCTAGAATAGAACCCCATATCTGTTTTTCTCCTTTTTTTTTCTAGAATAAAGCCTCTGATTGTGTTTGTATCCCAAAACCTATCTCCAAGTACCTCAAGAATCATCTCTAACCGTAAAATGTGAAGAGAGAGCTAGGGGAAAAGAGAACAGGTGGATCCATAGGGTAGACCCCCATGTGTTCTAATCTGTGAGATATGGCTGCTTTAAATATCTTGATCATGTTTTAATGGTTTTTATGATGAATCTAAATGAATAACATTAATCCATGATGTTTATAGCGTGAGATCCCCACTTTTTTCCAAAATTTGGATTTTTCACATCTTTGCACCTACAGCATTGTTTTCGTGATTTTTGTGATATTAGGCTAAGATCCTGGATCTATCATGATCAATATGATAGATCTGAATTCAGAAGCCTGAAAATAACTTCTAGGGTTTCATGATATGGTTTTCGAGTCCTTTTTCATTATTGAGAGAAGACCATACGGTCTAAATTCTCCCCTTTTGATGTTCTTCATCAATGTGGGTGTTTTTGGTTTTGATTTCTTGATTTAATGTGAAATTTGGGCTATATCTATGTCCTGGACTATTCAAGTTCAATTTTGAAATATTTTATAAAAATCATATTTTTCTAGATTTCTAGAATTTAACTTGAAGACCAGATTTTTGGATATTTCACTTTAAATTGATTTTATTTGATTTTATCTCAATTTTATTTTGATCATGAAACCCTAGGAATGGTATGATCATATTTGAGAGTTCTGGATCAATCAGGCTATTCGTATGAAAAAACTATACAGTTGTGTCTTTTTGGTGATTTTCATGAATTTTGTAGCAAGCCTTTTTTTTCTTTGTAAAACATGAACAATACCTGGCAACCACCTTGTGTGGATGAATAGGGGTGCCTAACACCTTCCCCTGTTCATAACCTAATCCCCTTACCTATCTCTGGTTGTTTTTTTTAATAGGGTTATTTTTACCCTAAATTTACCTTTTTGTACTTATTTGATATTTTGGTGTCCATTCACACCTAAACAGAATGGTGGCGACTCTTTGTTTTTTTTAACCAATCCCGCGTGATGATTGAGGAAGTCAGTCAAGGAATTGATTTTTTTCCCATGTCTCACAAGGAGGCCACATGGGAGTTGGAGTCAGAGATGCAGAGGAAGTATACTCACCTATTTCCAGAATCCCAAGGTAAATTTCGAGGACGAAAATTTTCTTTTAGGAGGGGAGGATGTAAATGGTTTCAATGTGATTCTTCACAAGAGATCATCGGAAGAGAGAGAGAGAGGGGGGGGAGTAAGTGTAAATGGAGTTTTCCGTCAGTTGCTCGCATGCCCGGCAAGGGAGCACTTTCTCCCACTTGGTGACAATCAATGCGCGTAGCAAAGATCGTAGCACCAAACTCGTAGCAGAAGAAACGCGCTCTTGTTTTCTAGAGGAAATCGGCTGGGAACTTTTGTCCCTAGCTGATGTGCCGATGTGGGATGTTACACGTTTTAATCAATCCCAAGCCGTCTACAAAAGGATTTCGATAGTGTGGATGGTTCGACCAATTCTTACTGACTCTTGGTTTAATGGAATTCAAATCGAATATAATAAAGATTAAAATCGAATTTTAATATAATATTTAAATTTAAAATCGAATTTGGTTTGGAGTGACTGGATATCGATTTTATCGGTTTGAATTGGATCGAGGTAGATTCGACCAATTTATAGCCTTAGTTGGTGAACCAATCTAAGAATGGCACTGCAACATAATGACGTACGTAGGAAGATGGTATAAATATCTACAGCTTATAGTCTAAGTCCGTGATTTGAGGAAATATTTTTGGCCTTTGCGACAATTTTTTTTTTCCTTTTTTTAAAATTTCCTTATTCAGGAAAAATTAATGTTGGTAGAATTTGGGTGGAAAATTTTTGATTGACCCACCAACTTGAAATCATTTAAAATTCTGGGGGTTTGTGTTCATGTTTTCAACTCATGTTTGGAGAAATGGGTTGGTTCATCTACTTAATTCAATCATATTCAATTGTATATATATAATAATAGCAATTGATATATAATGCGATGTATGTAAAGAGTATTCATTATTTATTTAATGCCTAATATCATATATCAAATAACACGATTATTTGTTTTTTAAGTAAATATTTAAAATAAAATGAATTAAAAGGATTTAATCGGATGAATTAGGATTCAGATTCTTTAAGTACGTTGGGTTTGGGTAGGGATTGCAGTCCTAATTTGCTCTGATCCTTCCCTAATGCTTAGGGTTTAGTAAGACATCAGTTGCGTTAGAGTTTAGCCCAACCCACCTTGAACATAACTTAATCAATTAAAATCTATTTTTTCTTGTATATCTAATATACAAGAAATATAATATATATAAATAAATATATTATTAATTTACATATTTTAACGCTTTACGATATAATCAAGTCAATCGATCCGATTCTCATCCTCTACAGCGTGGGTGTAAACAGCAAGATACTTTATAGTGGGGCCCACCATTCACCTTTGGAAGACCCCACATATTCATGTGTCTTGTTGTTTACAGCGGGTGTTGTAGACGATGTGCAGGTCAATCAATAAACATACCATGTTACCAACTCAATAGAGTTTGGAGTAGGTTTGGTATGTGCTAAACCTTTTAAGGGGTGGGTAGCCTTGTCAAAACCTGCCCCGAACTTGTGCCATTGCCATCCCTAGGTTTAGGTTGGCTAGCCCATTAGTACATTTAATGATAACCATCCAAGCTAAGCATTTTCATTAACAAATAACAACATTACAAGAGTAGGCCAAAAGCCATGGATAATACATAGACCAGACAAAAACAAAGAAAAAGAGAAGATGCAGGATAACCATAACATCCATAAAGCCAAACAGTATTGCAATTCTTAACAAAATGTCAAACTTGTTGTCGAAGCCACATAAAACCACCTAAAAACTAAGGGTAGAGTTTGACGAAGGGACCATATAAAAACGGATTGAGAAGACCCCATTAAAGGGGTTAAAATCATCATCATCAAAGACGTGATGAGAGGTGGGAGAGTAATCGGCAAACCGATACCCGTCCTAGATAAGAAAGGCAACATGTAGAGAGTATAGAAGATGCCACGGAAACCAACATCTTTCTTTGACAAAACCAAGCAACTAAACCAACAGGAAACGACGACAAAAATAAACACAAGATAACTAATTGCACAAGCAAGGAGCTGCAACATTACCAACCACATGGCAGGGCCAAAAAGAGACACAAAATTTCTTCCACTAACAAACCACGATCGAAGCATCCTGTAAAACCCCAGTTTTGAGGAAAATAATAATATTAAAAATAATAGAATAAAATAAATTACCAGTCAAAAAAAAAATAAAAAGAAAGAATTTATTGCTAGGAAATTTGTAGTTCATTAGTGTTAAAGAAATTTAAGTGGAATTATAAATAGGTTACATTCGGGCCCGGAAATAAATTGGGTAAATAGTTAAGATCCGGGGAAAACCCTATACTAATAGAGGGTAGAACAGGGATTCGAGGAATAAAAGGGAAATTAGGTCAAAACTTTGCGATGTCTATAAATAGGAAGCTCCTATAAGTTTTCGGGGATTTGGGAAAAATTGCTACTCGGGAGAAAGTTAGGGCGGCAGTCCGGCGGGTTAGGTCTTGCAGTCAAATCCCCAGGATGGCCGGAAGTTTGAAGAAGGTCTTCAATACTAAGGTGAGTAGCACTGATTTACAACTGGGTTTTGTGTTTGAGGTTTTCGTGAGCTTATTCTGATGCATGTTTTGTATCTTAAATGATGTATGAGTTTTCTGGTTTTTCTGGTTTTCTGGAAATGACATTAACAGAGTTCGGAGATTGAATTTTATCTTTTATTTAAAAGTGTTTAGATTAAATCCAAATATGGTTGGGAAGTCTTCTGGGAGTATTAGGAGTGTAGTGGAACAATTACAGAGATAAACAAACCGGCCTGTCATGTAGATCTTGAAATAACAGAGAAATGAAAATCACAGGGGTTATCCGCTCACCTCGCACTCACTGGCGCTCACCTGAGAGGTAGGTGCCCCGTTGAATACTACCCACCGCCGAGCTCGCGCGAACCTGGCGCTCAGCTCGCGCTCACTAGAAAACCCGGCGCTCATCTCGCGCCCGTCTCGCGCTCAGCTCGCGCTCACCTAGCGTCGAGTGAGCGCTAGGTATATTTTTACCTGTTTCCTTACCGCCGACCGGCGCTCACCTCGCGCCCACTTCAGGAAGTGAGCGCAGACCCTATTTTGCTTACTGAATTGGAAATTTGATTTAACTAAGAGTATTTGGGTTACTTGAGGGTTAAACCACTTCACTATTCACTTGTTTGGGAACCTTGGAATCTATTTTGCCTAGGAAATTATTAGAGGAAAATTTAGTGAACTTCTTAAAAGCTTTCAAGTTGAGCTTAGGTTATTTATGAGTGTTGTGCCGGATACCAGACCACTAAGAGTTACTAGTTACATTTCCTCTGTTTTATACACTGTTTTGATTGAGGAGTTATTCTATTCTGGTTTCACTTGTTTGGAAACTTTAAATGTATTGTAAAGATTTCCTTGGTATGAATGAATTGAGTTTTACTTCCAAATGACATGTGTTACGGAAATGAGAAAATACTGAAAGTACTTGAGGTACTGCTTGGTCCAGAGGGACAGGTGATGAATTGTGATGAGTTTTACATGATGTGAAATGAATGGTTTTTCTTTGATATTGGTATTGAGATTATACGATGTTTTACTGTTTTGGTCTAGCTTGTCCTGGATCCAGATGTTTAAGCTTAGTAATGTGATGCTTTTATTTTATTGGTGTAATGGCATGGCCATGGAGTGTTGCCACGACTGGTGTAGAGCAACCAGAAACCCTGAGTAGGCCTGGTTGTCAATGCCGAAACCCTGAGTAGGCCGGCATTGGATGACAAAACCCTGAGTAGGCCGTCATTTCAGAGTATCCGAAACCCTGAGTAGGCCGGAACTGTGTACATGGAGGTGTGGAGGTCGCTCTGGCATGTTGATTACCCAATCAAATATTTGTATGACATTGACCATGTGGTTTTGTTGTTTATTTATCAGTTGGATACCATGGGATACGTATTGGGAATTTGGTTTGTTGAAGCATGGATTATAATGATAATGTTTTCTGGAACTGATCTGGTTTTTGTTGACCAAGGTATTACCAATGTTAACTGCTTATAGTTTAAATGTTTTCCTATACTCTTGGGTCAACAATACGGTTAAAAGGGTACGCAGACTTCACCGGTTATTCCTTGTTTTCTCGTCTGATTATTCGATCATAGAATTTTTAAATTTGAAGATGTGTATTCCTGCATGCATGTGCTACTCGCTGAGATATTCGTATCTAACTGTTTTATTTCTGTTTGTTTTTTTTCAGATACGTATGGAGAGCCGAAAATTGCGGGTAGTGAAATTTAGTCATGTGAGTTTTACTTTGGGATTGTTTAGCGCTCTCTATTGCTTAGAACTATCTAGTTCATGTTTCCTTTACTCTGGTAGTGCGATCCTGTTAATTATAATAACCTCTGGATACGAGCTACGAGTTTTTCATGTGACTCGGATCCGGGGCGTTACACATCCATCAACCAACAAAAGCAGACTAGAGATAATAAACACAGGGAATGCAATACCCAACGAATCACCAAGGCAAATCCATTCGTAGCACCCCTCATCTTCCCCATCAGGGTCATCTGCATCATCTTCCGTCTCCACAACCATCACGAAGGATGTAAGTTAGCAACCACCAAATGTCAAGCTAACCAAAGCCCTGTCATAGGCACCTTTTCCTATATCTCAAGAGCCCAACCTAGGGAAGAGAGTTGAGGATCTAAAGCAAAAACCAAATAAAATGAAGAAACCAATGAAGGAGATCAAAATGAGAAAGCGGCCAGGCGAAAAGGAGATCAAAGTGATTAGGCGAAAGGAGATCAGAGCGATTGGGGTAACCATATATCAGAAACGAGGGATTAAAACAGAGCTTGAACACCAGAAGAAAGCATATATGCGAAAAGAGACGAGAAGCCAAAACCGCCCATCTAAACCGCTTACAGCAGTGGTTGGAGGAGAGGAAATGGCAGCCGAAACCCTACAACGAATGGCAAACCTGGGAAAAGGATAGTCGAAAACCCCCCGAGCATATCAAGGATAGTCAAAAACCCCTCGAGCCCATTAGTACATATAAAAGGGATGAAATTGTCTGTGCAATTTACTACTGCCATTCATGCCATGTAAGAGAAGGAGGAAATTGAAAACTAGGAATTTCATTTTAACCCTTCAAACTTTTAAAATATCAAAATCGGCATGTATATAAAATTCACAAAATCCAAGCCAAGAGGTTGTTTTGACTGAGCATAATTCAGATTGATTAAAGGTTGATATCTGGCAACCAAAATTCCCAAAAAATATGGAAACTAATCAAAAGAAATAAGAAGGGAAATCCTACGAAATTTGGAGGGCCCTAGACGTCTCCTGGTCTTCAACATTACCGGTAGCAAGTTTCTCAATCAATGAATAATTTACTATTAGATCGGCCCATCCCATTTGAATATTTTCTTGGGCAAATTATCAACCATTTTTAATTGAAATTATTGAAAAAAGTCCATTTTTATATGTAGTGAGACGAAAAATTCAAGCACGCATCCAATGAAAGAAAATATATCTTGAACCGGAATAGTAGAATCCTATAAATAATCCTGTTAAAATAAAGGAAGTTCGACACAAGCTATATAGATTTCTTAGCATCATCATGGACATGGTGTGATCTGTAGCAGATTCCTGATTCCATCTTCTCAATCTTTCAAAAAGTGAAGCTGAGCGGTCTTTTAGAATCATCACAAACATTGCCTGATCTACAATAGATTCATGATTCTCTCTTTTCGATCTTCCAAACAGTGAAGATGAGTGGTTGTTGAAGAAATAGAAACAATGGCAAATTAAGAATCAATAGAGCCAAAGACAAACGATGTAAGAGAGACCGAATGGAGAAAGGAGATTCCACAGCCAAAAAGAGTTGTCCACAAACAAGGGAAATGGAAGAGAGGTCGATTGGGAATTTCCCAAATAAGTGGAAGGATAAGCTGATAAGAGGGGCTTCTCCTTATGATTGCCTTCCTCTTCTTATGGATAAGCACTGAACCATTTTAAATTACCAAACAAGATTATAATTTAAAAAGAGTGCTTTATTAAGCTAAAAGCCAAAATAGGCACTTAATTAAACAATCCCAAATGTAGCCTTATAGTCCTCTTTCCTTTATTTGGTAAAATTTTTTAGTCTCCTATGGTGGTTGCACCTAAACATTATTACAAATGCATCTTAACATGCGAAAAGTTACTTCTGCTTTGAAAGGTTGCACAAAATTGCTAATATATGCAATATGATAAAATAAGGATGCCCATAAACTCTCATATTGTGTATCCATAGTAGTATGATGAAGCAATTTTGTATAATTGGATTGAAGGTTATAAACTTTTTTCTTTGTGTCATAGGTAAAGCCATGTGGTTAAGATATATTGCAATTATAGTTGTAAGTAGGGCAAGTTGGGCCGGTTTTAATAAGTTCAGGCTTAGTTGAATAAAAATTTATTTGACCAAACTCACCTTGGCCTGTCCTAAACCCAAACCCAACCCTAAAACTTTTTTTTTTTTTGAGTTTGGGCTGAGTTCAGGTTGGTCAAATTAAATGGCCAAAATGTAATTACAAAGAAAAGGTTGAATTTGCAAGTTGAACAAGATAGGATATCTTTAGATAAAAAAATTATTTTTGTTAAACAAACATGGGGTGGCCATTGAAATATAAGAACTATTGTGGGGATCAAACAAACTATAATATCAAATCATTTAACCGGGTACATAAATTGGAAACAGACCTTTTGATGGATAGTGATGAACAAAAAACTTCAAAAAACACCCATTGAGGAGGCCAAGGTTGGGCATTAATCTCTACTCCATTATTGCATGAGTAGAAGAGCTTACACCTTGATGCAGTGGCGTTGATGATTTAGGCGAGGGTGGTGAGCTCGAGTGAAACCCTAACATTAATCTCTACTCCATTATCACATGGTGAAGCTGAGGATGGGGAGCTCAAGTGAAACCCTAACTTTCAAGAAAGTCTCTATTTATGAACTTCTCAAGATTAGATATTGAAATAACATAAAGAAATCTCTTTTTAGTGCCTTTGTTGTTTTAGGAAGTTGTTGGACACAAACAGGATTGGTACAAGATCCAAAAGGCAGTCAATTTATACTTTTTCCTCATAAAATCTTCAAATTTCTATGACCTAATTTCAATCAAGGCTAACATTGGTCTAGAAGTTTGTTTAAGAAAATTTGGTACCATGCCTCTTATCAGCTTACGTCCAACTACAAATTAAAGGAACTATATCATTGTTACTTTAAATGAGTTAGTCTTTTGATTGAACCCCTATTATTTAGTTTTTTTTTTTTGTCTTTGTTTAGCAAGTAGTAACTTAGCAAAGAAGAAACTTAGTCGAGCCTTCGGGCTTTATAGCATGAGCCCGAATTCAACCTAAACTCAACTTTGGCCGACAAATAAAGCCATGCCCAAACCCAAACTCAAATTAAAAATGATTAGTTCGAGCTCTTATTTGGGTTGGGTTGAACGCACTTTGGGCGGGCTCGTTTAAATTTACAGCTCTAGTTACAAGCAATGAAATGTTCAAATGTAGTAAATGTACCTACATTGGAGAGCTAGGATAATGGAGAAATTGTTCAAAATGTACTTAGGACATTGTATAATTGATTAAATGTTCAATGCAGTTAAGACATGGCAAAATGGACAAGCTTTTAGATTATTTATCCTTAATCTATACTATATATAAAAGGAAGTACTCCCTTGGGAAACGTGCCAAAACCATATTGTTTTATCCATAATGTCCTTATAAATCATTGTTAAAGTTCATTGATATAGGGGTATAGTTGTTTTTTTTTTCTCTCTAACATTTGAAATTTCTCTAGAATTGAACAATTACAAAACAATTCCCACTTCTCCAACCAGTTGCCTTCTCCCTTCTCTTTTATCTGCATATGTGCAATACTGCAATACTGCATGTGACCCCGATAGTAGTATTAATACAAAGTTCAGAAAAAATGTGCTTTGTATATATTCATATGTAACAACCAAAAGGACCATAAGTACGTCTTTACTTATAAAATGTGACATCGTATTCTTTGATTGTCTTTCTTCCCCCTTATTAGAGGTTGTATTTTATATTGTCCGTCCTTGGAATCAGTAGTCCAATAGCATCATTAGTCCAATAGGGAATCCTTTTGCATAGGAATGGGTGGCCATAACTTTTTTTTTCCTTTCGAGTTGTTGAAAGGGAATAGGCCTTAGCCACATTCGTTAATGTTAGTAATCACAAGTTCACAACCCTATTGTTGTTTATGGATGTGACTTATTCAATGTGAGAAAATGGGTCTCAAACATGAGCATTGCAAACATTGCTTGATTTTATGAAGTAAAAGAAACTTATTTATGTGATTATTGATAGGGATAGAGCAGTTTAGAGATGGTAAAGCCTAAATCTTGTCATTTGTTGTGTTCATCATATATGAGCAGAAATAATGCCTCTTAAGACCTAACTTCACTCATGATTTCTGATAGTTGTGCATAGATAAGTGATATTAGAACAAGTTGAGGTGAGGTCACCTAGGATACAGTGTCTGTATTCTTTGGGAATCAATAGTTGAAATATACTATATAGAAAGGAAGAGGGTAGATTCTGGCTCAATATTTGGGTTTCTTGAGAATACTGCTCAAAAATTTGTAAAGACATATCCATCATAATGCTTATGCATATTTCCTTACTATGCATTTTAAAAACAATGAATATGGTGTGTGGGCCTTTATTTTTTTGAGAGTAAGAACGATATAGTGTTGTGAAAGTATGAATGCATACATATATACTATTATAAAGAGAACCCTTAAGATTGTATACTTAATATTTATTACCCAAATTGCCCCTCACTTTTTATTTTATTAATTTTTACCTCATTAATCACTCAAATGTACATTCCTACCACCTATTGTCTGAAATTTCTCTTTACTTTCTATTTACATGTAACTACCTACTATTGCTCAAAATGCATTTTATTTTCACTTTTATTTTTTATTTTTTGCTTTTATATCCCAATTAATTGCCTATACTTTTCTAATTCTTTTCCACACGCACAGCGCGTGCATTTCCCCAGGCTGTGTTTGGATAGCCTGAGTAATTCGGATTTTGCAAGAAAACCTACTTTCCTGTATAAACTTGGCATTTGGATAGCTGGAAAACGTGGGACCCATGGAAAATAAAATCAGCCAAAACACTTTGAATGCCCATTTAGCTTGACTTCAAATTCTAACAAAATGATCGGATTTTACTGTAAAGGAAAGCCAACAAATGTGCTTACCTTTTTATCCCTTCCTCTTTGCTTCAAGCCCCCTTCTTTGGATGCCTAAAAATCAGCTAGAGCTCCATTGTCCTCTTCCTCTATTTTAAGAAAAAAGACGTTGGGGATAGATGGGTGGGGTGCGGTGAGGGTGGTGGGGAAGAGAGACAACGGCTAAGATACTCCATGGATGACGTGTCCTCTTCTTCTGCCACCAGGGAGAGATGGTTTGGGTGGTTGTGATGGGGGGAGGATGTTGGGAGACTATGTCCTCTTGCTCTATTAAAAAAGGGATAGAGAGGAAGGACATTGGATGAGATGAGGTGTTAAGGGAAGAGGGGCGTAGGAAGGAAGGAGGGGGGGGGGGGGGGGGTGTGGGGGTCAGGAGAAGGGGAAAAGGAGGAGAAGGACTTTGGGAGACCATGTCCTCTTAGATTGTTAAAAAAAAAAAAAGATAGAGAGGAAGGATGTTGGAGGAGATGAGGATAAGAAAGCAAGGGAGGAAAGCGAGGGGAAAGGGGAAGGGATGGGGGTGGGAGGGGAGGAGGGAGGGAGAGAGAGGAGTGTGTGTGTGGGGGGAGGGGGTGGTGGGTTTGCCGCCATGGATGCCAAGTCCTCTTTCTCTTTCTAAAAAAATTATAGAAAAGGAAGAAGTTTGGGAGAGATGAGGGGTGGGGAGGAAGGGGTTGCCAAGCGTACCATGAAGCTGTGTCCAGAAAAAAAAACCTTAAGAAAAGAGAGGTAATATAAAGTGGTAAAAAAGAGAGATATATAATAACATTATATATATTAAAAAAATTACGATTATTCATATTTTTAAATTTTTATGAGTAGAATTAAGGGTAAAATGGGTAAATATAAAACTTTTCACTTTCATTCTGTTAACCAAATAGACCAACTAGGATTTTCCATTAGTGTTCATAAATTTTCTTGTTACATCCAAACAGCTTTTGGGAAAGTTAAATTTCACTTTCTAGAACATCACTTTTTGACATATTACTTTCTTAACTAACTTTCCAACTTAACTTGTGTTAGAGCAAATTTGCACTTCAATTAACAAGTGCATGAAAAACACCCCTGGGTATTAATGTTCAAGTTCAACATTATGTAGAAAAACAGGATTGGAGATGAATTGCACAGATTCCAAGTCAAGAAATCAAGTTTCAAGTAATTTTATGTCAAAGGCAGGCTTCTGCACCCTAAATGCACACTGTAGCAGTGTAACGCCCCGAACCCGGGTCAGTGCAAACCGGCACCCAACCCGAACCCGGTTCGCTACTGTAACAACCCAAGTCCGGTTCAACAACCAAACTCGAGGTGTTACCACGAAGCTGGGGTCAGATACAAACCAAGATTCACAGTAATTTTAAACTTTACTAATTAAATATATCAGAGTTATGGTGGTCAATAAAAACAATTCTTTAATCAGTATATTCAATTCAGTTTACAATAAAGTTTATCAAATCAACATGTGACATTAATACCAATTATAATTCTACCCATCAAATTAAAACCCCATCTTCGCGACCTCTCCAAGCAACCTGAAAAATAGGGGAAAACGAAGTGAGATTTACATCTCAGCAAGTAGCAGGTGCATGCAATTTGAAACAGTCCAATGTAAACAATAGTCATGAGGTATTCTATTAATCAACGATAAGACGAGAAATCCAAGTTATCCATGGAAATTACAAATAAAGTGATAAAACAGATGATCATGTATAAATACCAGTAACTTGATGTTAACGGGGTAAAACCGACAAAAGCGATAAAACACATGCCATTGCAGGACTCACAAAGATGATAAGTATTTGAGATGACATTCAACTAAATGCTATACCACTGTGCGGCTTAGGGGCAGTGCTACTTAATGATACTCAAGCCCCATGCAGCGCAGCTATAGACAAGAGCCGTAGTCAACAACTTATTGCGCACGAACTCAACAGAGTTGGCATGTACCACCAGCATGCAGCACCAGAATCAATACATGGAGATGGTCGCTTATCCACATGTACAAGGAATCACCAGCGGCGCATCGGGGTGTCCCTCCAGACATAGGACCTTCCCAGAGCAAACTAACTTGCAAAGGAAGCGCGCTTGCATATAGGAGTAACTCAACCCAAACTAAATACTACTTAGCTAACCAGCCAAAACTATGGATCCATATACAGCTAAGCCTACTGACACAAAACACGATAAAACCACATATGGGAGGACACACTAATGTAGGTGACATACACACTTTTACCCGTAAAGGATTACACATCTCTACACAGAGGATTACCCATCTTTGCCGTAAAAGTTAGTATCAAACTCTACCACAGAAGCCGTACCACTCAACCGTAAAAGAAAAGCTAATAACTTCATACCACATACCAATCCATATCAGAATATTCAATTCCCTATGAAAACCATGATTCAATCCTTAATAATCCAAATGAAGCCTTTTTCAAAATTTCATATGCAATTTCCAATTTATATTCAAAGTAGAGCTCATGTATCATAAATTTGATATAAATCAATGTTTCTCCAATTCCATAAACCAATATTCATATTAAAGCTCAAAATAAAGGAAATCAAATCATACTTAGAGATTTCCTTATTAATCCCTTTTATTAGAATCCAATTTTCTACCTTAACACAAGCTAGTTTCTATTTGAATTTTTTGTATTTTATTTCTCCAGCATGTTTTACAGACCTAAAATAAAGTTTAGAAGATGTTTATAAGCTATAAGCACCAGTGGTATTATTTCTAGCAATATCCATACCCTTTTACCCTTTTATAGACAAACCTTTCATTATAACCTTCAATATATTGCTTAATCTTTCCAAATTAATTTTATAATTTTTATACTTTAATTAGGTCCTTATAAAGATGCTAACATGCTTAACTAATAAAAAATTTATTGGATAATTATTCCTATTACAAAATTCCCAAAATCTACAAATTTTACATAGAGCTCCGACCTCTACAGGGCTAGGCGATCTTAGGCGCTCGTGCAAAATTAAACAGAATTTTCTAGATTTTTAAAGTTCGGATTTTTATGCCTTTGCCATATGTTTCATTGGTCTAAATTAATCTAATAACATTCTAAAACATTCCTAAAACCTTTTAGATTAATTCTTCTTAATTAAATACCATCCTATAATTAATTTCATGATTAAACCAAGTTTTCTTCTTTAATTCAACAAATCCTTCAATAATACCAATCACTAATATATAACCAATTTGATTCCATGTAAATACTGTTCCGACTAATCCGTTCAATCAATATTAAATCACAGAAAAAGAAATCATGCAATTCTTCACGTTTTCCAAGGGTTACTACTTGCCTTATACGCTAAATCCTTCTTCCATTGAAACTTCTAATTCTGGACCTTACTTTTGCTCCCAAACGCACCAAGCTAGACTCTCCCAATTCAAATCTCCACCGTACACAATGTAGTTCCATAAGTGAAGACCAACCTCCAAATTTGAAGGCGATCCACCACACGGATCTTCCCCGATCATGTTTTGATGATGGCTGATTAGACACCTACATTAGCCACCTTCTTCCTTTCTCTCTCTCTTTTCTCTCAATAATAAACCTACGAAAATTCCCTCTTGTCTAATCTGTAACGCCCCGAATCCGGGTCTTTTTTTTTTTTTTTCATTTTGACTCGGATCAAGGCATTAACTTGTGGTACATTACAATCAGTTCAAATATAAGGAAATAAAGAACTAAGATTTATCAGAGTACTAGGAAGCTTAAATCATTTATTAGAAGCTGAGTCATCCGATTACATTAACTAATCAAATGAAAGGCAACTACAAATTTAACTAACTCTTAATATCCTACAAAATCATCTATTACGATTCCACTAAAATAAATACAGCTATATAAAATCACCCTACTCTTTTCATATGGAATTTCTAGACTTCAACCCACTATCTGTCTAACCCGTAGCGTCCTCTCCAAGATAACTTGAAAAGTAGAATATGAAGTAGGGGTGAGATACAACTATCTCAGTAGGTAACACTATGCATGTAGAAAACAATTTATACAGATAGGGAAATTAACAGTGGTTTCATGCTCGGTAAAATAGGTGAGTAATCACCGTCAGTGAGATAAACGAATAATCACGATAAAACAAACATTTAATTAGTGCCCGAATTAAAAGAAGTTAATCATGTGTGTTTCATTTCAATTTAAAGGACAATGTATTATATTTCACATTCCCATGGTTTCTGGTTTATTTTCTGTAGTGTCTTCTTAAGAGCAGTTCCACATTTATTCATGATTCCATAATATTCCATTTTAACAGTTCACATAAATCATAACAGTTCTATTCAATTATGACATTTCAATATTTCCTTTTAAATAACAATCCATCAACCTGAGAATCAATCATCATATCAGTAATAAAAGCCAACCTTCAGGTAGTAGCCTATCTCTACCATAGAACGCAAACACGTAGTATCCACACAAGCTCCGCAGGAGAATGCACATCTCTAAGACTACAGGTACCCCCTGCAGGAGACAGCATAACTCTACCGCAGGATGTGAACACCTAGCATCTACCTCTACCGTAGGAGATAGCTTCCTCACCTTCCAGTGGTAACTCACACACCCATCCTCCATGTGGGATGCAATCACGCATAATCACATCTCCCCCACATGAGGTATCTCTCCTGTAGGATGCAATCCATTGGAAATACATCTGCCCCACAGGAGGTAATGAATCTCTCCCGTTGGAGGTAAGGTCTCCGCCACCAAGCGGGTTAGGGTCTCCGCCACCAAGCGGGTATCTCTGCCACCAAGCAGGTTAGGGTCTCCGCCACCAAGCGGGTATCTCTGCCACCAAGCAGGTTAGGGTCTCCGCCACCAAGAGAGTATCTCTGCCACCAAGCAGGTTAGGGTCTCCGCCACCAAGCGGGTTAGGGTCTCCGCCACCAAGCGGGTATCTCTGCCACCAAGCAGGTTAGGTCTCCGTCACCAAACGGGTATCTCCGCCACCAAGCGGGTTAGGGTCTCCGCCACCAAGCGGGTTAGGGTCTCCGCCACCAAGCGGGTATCTCTGCCACCAAGCAGGTTAGGTCTTCGTCACCAAACGGGTATCTCCGCCACCAAGCGGGTTATTAATAAAGCTGGCCACCAAGCCATCACACAGATAATTCTCAATTCCATTATTATTTATAACATATTAGGTTCATGTTCAAAGTCCGGTTCTAAACAGTTCCCCAGTTTATTAATCATAATATTTTGTTCAGTATATAAAAATATCTTCAGCATAATAACCCAATTTAGTGTTAGGTAGATATTTAATTAAGTAAGAAATTTGATGCATAACACGTACGCTAGAGTGCGGTTCTAATCATGTATTAATTACATTACTACTCAATTGTTTAATGGTATAGGTGAGTGGTTTTTAAGGTAATACAATTTAATTAAGATTCGGTTATAATATAAAAATTATTCAAGTTTGGATATGGTGGAAGGAATTCACGTACATAGCATGATTTTAAATTGGTTTGTGTTTTTAAAGCTATTAAGGTTTAGTCATGGTCAAAAAGACAAATAGAAGTATTTAGGTTTTAGTTTAAGTCAAATAAAGTAAAAAGGGAGTTATTACAAATGAGTGTTATTGACTAAATTTTAATAAAAGTTATTAAAGATTAGGCTTGTAATGATTACACCCATTGAATTCATTTTTTTTCCAACGACCGCCCGACATCGCTTTCAGCGGTCTTGCGTTTTCGGAAACGTGTTATTTGTTTTAAATAACACGAGCGCCGAGCGACCGTCACTAAGCGATCAGGGGCGCTCAAAATTTTTTTAACTAACGCCGAACATCGCCTAGGAGCGCTGAGTGCAGGCGAGCTCGGCGCTCTAACCAAAACGACGAACGGAGTTTCGAAAACTAATTTTTTTGTATTCAAATTGCTTCTAACATTCATATAAGCATACAATCAATCTATCTACATACTTATATAACCATAAATCATGCAATCGAATTGAATAAACTGCAGGAAATCAAAACGAACGAGAAAACGGTGCTACCTACCTCCGTCCGCTCAAATCCTTTCTTCTTCCAACCAAAGACTTTCTCTCCTCTTCGCAGGCAAGAGACGTTCCAGGAACGATGAGAAACCAGAGATATGCCCTCTTCCTCCTTCTTCTCGGTCTCCCTTTCTCTCTCTCTCGTTCTTCTTCTCTTCCGCCGCAACCTCCAAACTTCAACGCCCAAGACACCATACGAATGCAACTAAAGATGTTAAACCCTATTTTATTCTTCCCTGATCCCACGCATCTCCCTAGGATCAGGTTCCCTACTTATCCATCCATTAGACTTAATAAGGACCATTAATCCACTCTTTCCTTGATATCTCACGATCCAACGGTCAGATCTGTGTCAAACTCCGGATCTCCTCTACCAGTGTGATTATCTATAATTATAATTAATATCCTTCAACAAAATTCTCCTTTCCTCGACTTCAGGCTTCAAATCAAACATAATTGCCAATATGCCATTATTCCAATTACTAAGCTTTAAATATCATTGTTAATAGACAATCTAAACCCCAATTTAAATCTATTAGTATTTCTCAAGTCTAATAACAAATTTTAATTAATGTATTTAATTTTTTTACCGATAATTAATGTGAATTGACCGAAATACCCTTCTCTCAATATTTTCACATCTACCCATTCAATTTCTTCCGAAATTTCCAAGTTTATTCTCTTTGTCATTATTAGTCCGTTATACATCCCGAATGAATTATAAGTACCGCAAATCATTCCTTTATATTAAATCCCCAATTTATTTTGACAAATTCATTGACACTCCAAATATTCGTATTAAATTTTTATTTATTTATTTAGTGAAAATTCGGGGTTTTACATAATCTTAGTCTCCTATTTATATTAGGCTTTAGAAATCCTAAATCAACACTAATTGGCTACTTTAATTTGGGCTAACCCAACCATGGTCTAATTAAAGTCTAATCCTTCTAATTTAATTCCTACTTTTTCTCCACCTTCTATTTTTCTACTTAAACAATACAAATTAAGTTTCTTATTATCCAAACTCCTATTTATAACCTATTTTCGTGCATAATATTTAATTAAACTTTAATATCACCTAGAACCTTATTTTCTCCAAATTAAGACGTGAAATCTCCTAATTACCCTTTTTCCCACTTTTAGGCTTTTATTGATTTCTTTTAATTTCTAAATTGTCGAAATAAATTATTTCCTTCTATTTTCAAATTCTAGTTATTATTTAATGATCAATTTATTAATTACCCTTTTCTGAAAATTACCAAAATACCCTTTTTATTCTTTTACGCTAATTTCATTAAAATTCTATCTTTATTTTCAACTTAGGACTTATTTGAATTACTTACCCTCTAAATCTTCACTTAACTCATATTTTCTTTTATTTATTATTTATTTATTTATTTATTAGGTGAAAATTCGGGGTTTTACAAGCAGGCAGCTTGCAACCTGGAGCTTGTTGAGCTACTGGTGCATCCTAGGCGCATCTTGCTATGTGCTCTCGGTTCAACATCAACACAGTCTTGTGCATGGTCACAAGCAGCATGTACCTGCCTGCATCTGGAGCACATTTTAAATCCAGGCTTATGAATAGTGCTGCACCCTTCCCACACTTGTGCACATCCTGTGCACGTTGTAAATATAGGCTTATAAATAGTGTTTAAGGGTTTTTCTTGAATGTCATCTTTCAATCTTTGTTTGTGTGCTTCTTTAAGAGAAAGAAATGAGATTGAACACGGCTTAGCCCTCATGTTTCAAGGAGAGCTTCGTTGAGAAATTTACAATATCATTCCTTAATCATCCAAGGGGATTGGAGGATTCTTTGGTGGATTCTAAAAAATCATTTATGATCGCTTGAAGTCCTCAGGGTGAAGGATGGGATCAAGCCACTTGGAGTGGATTAATTTTGTACACGAACAAGGGTGAGATTGGTGCAAGATAGAGGTTTGTAATCTTGTGAACTCTTATATTTAACATTTTTATGGTAGATTGATTTCAGGGATAATCGTCTTAAGAGACCCGAGGTTTTACCCAGATAGATTTCTAAGGTTTCTTCACTAAATCTTATGTCTTGTGTAATCGTGCTTGTGTTCGCCTTATTGTTCAAATCTATAGAGATTCATGCCTTTAATATAGGTTTTTCAATCTAGTTATCCCCACATTGCTTTAGTAAACAAAGACCTGAACACCTAAAGTATGCCTAATTGAATTTGTTACCAACTATAAGAGGAACAATAAATAAAATTTATCATGGTTTTTATACCTAGTACATTGATCCAATTGCCTTGAGGTATTGGGCATATCCAGCTTATAACTTGAGTCCCCGTGCACTCTCTTGATTCATGTGCCTTACGGAGTTGTCATTTATTTCCACTGTAGATCCTCTACCAAGCCTAGGGTTTCTCTCTGCAGAGACATCGTGCTCTTCTCCTCTCCACTAGGGCTTTAGCAGAGAGACCGTGCTCTTCTTCTATAATGGTGACGATGGGGCTAGCCTGGAAAGGGTAGGGAGGATTAGATCAAGCCTAGGGTTTTGCAAGGGTTGTTCTTGGTAAAGCACATGGGTCTTCACAGGGGGTTCTCGTAGGGTTTCTATAGGGGATGTTCGCAGGGGAGGTTTTCTCCATAGGGGGTTTCACAGGGGTGTCAGCAGGGGTTGCTCTTCCATAGGGTTTCTCTTCCGCAGGGATGCTATCGGCTGGTGAAAGTGAAGATGGCGATGACGACAGTGGGGATGACAAAGAAGAAGACAGGTTTTGGTGTTTTAACAGGTTCATTTGTTGGTCGTGCTGGTTTTGTGTAAAGATCCCGGAGATCTTCTACCCCAACCCCACTTTCCCCAAAATGAATGGCTGCGTCAACCAAAGAAAGCTTGCTTCGATTGCTTCTTAGTGTTTTGTTTTGCTTGTGGCTAAGATCCATCCTACAACTCAAACGAACTTGACCTTTTTTATGGTGGTTTTACCCCTTAGGACTCATGCTGGTCCTTCCTACCAGTTCATCCGAGAGGTCACCAAGTTTGATGTTAGCCGTTGTTTCTTAGTTTCTTTTGTGTTTCAATTGAAGGTGCTGGTTTCTATTGATGTTATAGTCTTGTTTTATTTGTAGAAGTTTTTTGTTCGGGGTTGTGTCGGATTTCTAGGCACAACCCCATTTGCCATCATGTGGTTACCACAACCGATGGCTCCCCCTGTTGAGGGATTATCAATCCACCTAGTTGCGGACCCATATTTAGGCTTTTCTAATGGTCTTCTGTTGGGAGTAGGGTTGGCAATGGGTCGGATATATATCCGAATCCGACCCGAATCCGATCTGAAAATCCCGAATCCGATCCGAAAATATAGATCCGCGGTTCGAATACGGATATCGGATTTCAAATCCGACCGAATTCGGATCCGAATCCGAATCTGTCTATATCCGATCCGAAAAAGATCCGAACCGAAATTAACATATACTTTTCATTAAATCATTGGTAAACTTTGTATAAACCATGGTTGAACTATCCTTATTCATATCTTGCTTTAATATTTATATGGCTCATTAGTTTTGATAATTAAAATTTGCTTTAATAGTTAAACTTAACTTTTGAATTTTAAGTTCAAATCGGATCTAATTCGGATCGAATTCGGATTTCGATTATTTATTCGGTCGAATTTCGAATTCGGATACATTATATAAATTCGGTTTCGAATTCGGATTCACATATAAAAGATCCGTCGGATTTCGTATCGAATTCGGATATCGGATTTTTATTTTCGGTTCGAATTCGGATCATGACAGATCCGTACCGTATTCGACCCGCTGCCAGCCCTAGTTGGGAGGTATGGCTTTGTCCATTTACCGAATCTCTGTTAAGAAATCTTCTACAAGTATGCATTGGGGTATGACATCCATGGTGCTTCGCTTCTCCATCTGCTATGGTTATGGTTTGGTTGGTTTTCAATTTAGATGTATTATAATCGATCTGATTGTATCTGTGATTCATATTAATGAAATCGATTAGCTTGGCTTCGTATACAAAAAAAAAAAAAAAAAAAAAAAAAAAAAAAAAAAAAAAAAAAAAGAAAGAAAAGGTTATAACTTAATTACTTGGGACCGAGCATATTCCCTCATAAATGACGGCTTTATTTCTAGCTTGGGAAAATAAAATTTTAGTGATACTTTTCAAAATATTTAAGATTCAGTTAACAAAGTTTTGAGATTTAACAATAATAAACTTTTATCAAAAGAATTAATTTTTAGTAACATTTTACCATTATAAATCAGTTATTCTAAGAATGCCCTTATATCACTCATTCAAATGACTTGTACAAATCACTCACCCAAGTACAAGTAATTTTATTGCTTGTACAAGTCTAAAATGGCTTGTAGAAGGGAGTGAGTTGTATAAGGGCATTTTTGGAAGAATTGTCACTAAAAATTAATTATTTTGATATAAATATTTTGAAAAATTATGACTAAAAAATTAATTTTCTCTTCTGGATTTTGTTTTTATTGCACGTGGATCAGTGGCAAACCCTAGAATCCCCATCGGCGACGACCATATGCCAACGAAAGCCTTTAATAATAAAGCCAAGCCACCAACGTGGACATCACAGTCATTATTAAATTATCAAGCGACCTTTTCGTAATTTTCGTTTAATATACCAAGCACCGCTGTCCTCATTTCTCACATCTCTGCTGCAGCCGAAGAAGTCGCAGAAGCGGAGCTCTTCGTCGGGGATCGGCAGCCGTCGTTCGTCGATCACGCCGGCTATAGTATTTCCTTTGTTTCTCTGTAAGAATTCGTTCCCCATTGTTATCGACAATCTTCAATCGATTTTCCTTTCTCTTTTTTTTTTTTTACTTCATGTTTTACCGGCGATAGCTTACGAGGGTTTATATATTGCGGAAGAAGTTTATGTAGTAGTGGGAAGATGATACGTAGTTTCATGAATCAGGTTTTTGCTTCTTTGTGTTTGTTTTGGCTGTCTTTCCCTTGAATGTCCTCATTTTTGATTGATTTGGTCGTGGTTTCGTATTCTCCAATTCGGTTTCAAATGGTTATAGTTGGTAAACTACGTTACCGTGGTTAAACTAAGCTGCAATTATTTTAGTTCTTGATTAGATCGGTTTTCCTCAGGGTTAGTTGTTTCTAAGGTCCTAATGCTGACTTGAAATAATGAAATGATCAAGAGTACGTGCTTTTGCTACTCTTCTTTGATCTATCTTTCTATTGGAAAGGGGTTCTACGGAAGAGCTGGACAAAAAATAGCTAATGCTACAGCTATGTAATTCGCGGCTGAGAAAATTGATTTTTGTTCTCCTTCTTTTCTCTTCCATTTATTCCAGAGGGAACAGTTTTGCACATTTATTAGGACGGCCTGCTACGGTGGAAAATTTTATGGGATCTCCTATTCGAATTTTTGGGTGTCTTTGTATGTGTGTCAATATCTTAATATTAAATCTGGAACATGAGTTCATACATTCAACAAATTATGGTTGTGGAACCAATTATATGTGAAATAATAAATTTATATTTGATTAAGTCATGGATGCTGAGTACTGTCAGCTATAGTTAAAAATTTGCAGATAAACATATCTACTATTGTTTTTGTTTGTACCTGGTGCCTAAAGGAATAAGAAAGAATTAAGAATCCATTTATATGCCAATTTTATTATTATTATTATTATTATTATTTTTATCATCATCATTAGCATCTTAATTTTTTTCTAGGTTATAGTGATTTTCTGAAATATTAATGTATTAATAGGCACTGGCAAAAGCGGAATCACTGAAAATTCTGGTGCAATGGAGCTTTTTTTTAGTTTGACATTGACTGTTGTGGATGTGCCAATTTAATTTTATCATTGAACACTGACTTCTTTTTTTTTGAATATTTTGTGTTTTCTTTTTGGTATGCTTGTCTTTATTCGTGATTTTTGACAAAAGCAAAAGCACTGAAACTTCTGGTTTAGTTGCTAATTTACTATGGATAGATGTTGAATTTTCTGTGGAGATGGATGTCTGTTAGATTTAGTGTGACCTCTTTTTTAATTATTAGTTGCTTCTCTGCTGTGGATGATAATTGTATAAACATGACATGTAATTGATTAAGGTGACTTTTGATTTATTGGAATTTACTTGACTTGAAAATAGTATTGTTGCAAATGTAAATATTTGGCAAAGTTATGGGAAGTGAAGTTCTTGACACCCTAGTTTTATGCACAATGCTTTTGTTTCTGATAGATAAAAGATAAAATTTATATGGAGAAATAAAGTTTAACAGATAAATGTTTTCAAGGACTTTTTGGGGCTTGCATCAAAGATTAAGAAAATTATATTGGAGTCTTAAATCTTACTATTGTGACTCCTCATGATTGTGAATTTGACATGGAAGCTTATGATTTAAGTTTAGCCTCAAAATGAAGACAAAAATCATTTAACAATATGAAACTTGTATCTCATGCATATTATTTTGATTGATAGATCATATTTTATATATTGAGTTCAAACTTTTTGGTGTCGTAATCATGATTCACTGTCTATTGTCCTTTAAAAAGTTCCACAGGGATGCATGTCTAATGCTTGTCAATATGTATATGAATGTGCCTAAAAAAATGTTTTTATTTATTTTCTGTTATATATATATATGCATAATATGAAGTTTATAAACCTCACCTGAGTGCAGAATTGTGAAACTGGATTTTTCTCCGATGCTGGGTCCTGCAGCATTTTTTTTCCTTTTTCCTTTTTCCTGGTATCCAAATTCTTATGCGGGAATCCTACATTTTCTTGAATTATATTGGTATGCAGACGCAGCCTAAAGAAGCCTACTATGTGTTAGGTTAGGAATATTCGGTCCTTGTGATGCTGTAGTGGGTTGTATTGTACACAACATTCCAAATTTCCAAGTTATGTTTCTAATCCTTAAATAAATTTTTTTTTTAAATTTTATCTTGTGAATGTTTAGATAATCATTGGCGTTAGGCTTGGTCATTGTTTTGCTTTAAGCTATTCTGTGAGGTTTTGTATATGTTGTCCAATCATCAACTCCTATATTGTTTTTTTTAACTTTATGGATTCACAGGTTTTGAAATATCTTCTGACTTGAGGTAAAAATGGGTAGCAGTCCAGCACCATTTTCAGAAATTGGAAAGAAAGTGAGAGGTATGGATTGTTCATGTTCTTCATGTTTAGTTGCGTAACCTCTGAAACTTATGATATATCTACATGTCTGAGAATTAAATTGGTTTATCTTGTTTGATCTACAGAAGAAATAAATAAATTCTTAATGTTGTTTGTTTATGCTTTTATTTTCCATGTCAACTGTCATTTTTGCCTCTTATTTTTGTAATGCAATGTAGTTTTTTTTAATATTTCAAGTTTATGCTCTCATAATCGACTAGGAATTTTACCACTTCCAATTAATACGACACTGAATTTTTTTTTTCTGTTGCTTATTGATGTTTTAATTATGTTTTTAATGAATCAAATGAAGATATTTTGAAATATTAAAGTTCCTGCTAGGACTTTCTAAATGAAAGACAAGATCAAGAGGCTATGTGGAAGGATTATTTAGCTAATGTCAGATTCCACGAACTTGTTAGATCAATTGTTCTCCAAGGGCTTCTGGCCAAAGTCTCAACAACGCCCTCCCCAACACACAAGAACACAGACACACAACCCAGTTGATTTTATAGGAGTCACCTTTAATGCATCTTTGCCATATTTGGACCCAGCATCTCCTATTCTGTTGAAGTATCTTTCATTCACAAATAATCCTTCTTGTGGTCTCCCATTGCTACCCATAAAAAATGTTAGAAGTTATTACCGGAGAATCATGCCATTGATCAATGTTTTATTTTAATTAATTGTTTTCCTCCATGGTGTGTCAACAAATGGATGAATATGTAGACTTGACATGGATTAAAATGTTAAAGTTTTGAAAAATTGTCAATTTTCATAAATTTGGCTCTATATGTTTTACATAATTTGTAAAAAAATTGTTTTTCATATTATTGTTTTCAAACCCGATCCATTAGGAAAACAACATTTTGAAACGCCAAGGCGTGAGGCAAGGTTGTTACATGTTTGAGGCATGAGGGGTGTGCCTTAAGACAGTCTAATCCTTTCAAAGATACGCATGCAGAAAAGGTTTAGTATATTAACAAAAAAAAGGGAATAAACATGTGAAATAGATTAATCAATAAAAAATTTTAGAAGTGCATAATTAGTAATATTTCAAAATTACAATCATCAAAATGAAATTTCCAAACTTTCAACTTATGTATGTATATATAAAGGTTTAAAGTATAGTACTCGAGAACTATTTCAATTATTTGTATTAATAGAATAAGTTAGTATTACTTTACAAATTTGAAATCCACATTTATGAGAGAGTCGCTAAAAGGACATTACAAACCAATGGCCTTAAATCCCTTTAAACACCAAGGGAAATAGTGATATATACGTAAGTAGGAAAAGCAATAAATAAAGAAAAATACAGAACAAATCAACTTGTTTATATAGCAATAAGGCCTTATATTTTCAAAGTTGTTCTTGGCAAACCCAGGCACTTTTCTTTATTTTATTTTTATTTTTATTTTTGGGATCACTAATGGAAGAGTATATAAATTAGATGAAAATAATGTACATAGACTAACTACTGGACCTAAGAAGAGGGAAGTAGATAGAGAAGGAGAAAAGAAAAGCAAATACTATTGCTCACACCATGTCCGGCCAGTCCCCTACTACCAACTGCTCCTTAAAAACCCCAAGCTTAGCTAACTGTTCTGCACTAGTGTTTGCATATCTAGGAATGTGTTGGAATGAGAAGTTCCAACTAGAAACATTGAACCTCACTAGGCGAATAAGATGATCCCTCCACCAGCAAGATGTATCAGTTGAAATCCACTGGATAATTACCCTGGAGTCACCCCCTGTTAGCAGATTTGTCAAGGCTTGCTGGACTCCCATAAGAAGGCTAATGCTTCTGCATACAAAAAATTGTTCTTCCCTTCCGGAGCTGAAAACATTGAATTATCTTCTTTTCATGATTATGAAACTGTCCACCTATTCCTGCAGGCCCTGGATAAAAGAGCTTCCATCAATGTTCAATTTGATATAATCTTGTTCGAGAGGTTTCTGCACCACATCGATTTTGTATTTCCAACTTAGGATCCAACATAATATCGACCAAGCCCTCATAAAGTCAAGTAACTGGGTATTGCTGAAATAATGGAGGTCACTACACCAAGTACAACCAAACCCTATGATATTATTCAATACACACAACGCCTTATATATTGTATCTTGTGTCTTGAAATATCTGTTTTTTCCTCTCCAGCAAAATGCTCCAAGGTATGGCAAATAATATGAATTGATACCCAAATGAGGAAGTCTCCAATGGTCCAAAAGTTTTGTGAAAGATGATGGCATAACCAATGAAGCACCTAAACTGTTGAGAAGAAACTACAAATTTTATGAGCTACGGAACAAAGCACAAGAAGATGATCAATTGACTCTCCCACATCCCAACACATCATACAGATATGAGGAGAGAGAGAGAGAGAGAGAGAGAGAGAGAGAGAGAGAGAGAGAGAGAGAGAGAGAGAGAGAGAGAGAGAGAGCGAGAGAGAGAGAGAGAGAGAGAGAGAGAGAGAGAGAGTAAGGTACTTACGCCTACATTGCAGCACATCTGCAGTGTTGCTCTTGGCGAGGAAAGCTGAAAGCATTTGTAGGAATCCAAATAGAACGATGAGGGAATGAACAAAGACCTTGAGATCTCCTGTCCAGGAGGAAAATAAAATATGACTGTATGGGAAATGTACCACGAGGATCAAGGGACCATACTCTGGAGTCCTGAGCGGAGTGGTTGATAAACATAAAATCTAAGAGAGTGAAGAGGACCATCAACTCCTACACATAGGCTGGATGCAAGTCCTTTTTGAAGCATTCCATTATGGACTCTGAAACAAAGGCCCCAAGGATGGGTAACAAGTTTTTATAGTCTAGGAAAACAGATATGGAGATACTCTTTCCCCCACCAGAGGTCCAACCAGAACAAATCATGGGTCTAAGAGACAGTAGAGAAGTGAAGATAGGGGTAAAATGAGGCAGCTAGGACTGTGGTATCCTTCCAAGGGAGGATGAAGGTACCTGAGTTTGCATGTCTATGTCCCAACCATTGTTATGAATACCATATTTACTAACAATTACCATCCTCCACATACTGTCTAGGCCTTGGCTGAATCTCAATAGCCAATTACCAATAAGCACTTGATTTCTGATCTTGATATTGCCTAGGTTTAAACTCTCAGTCTTTTTTGATATACACACACCTATCCCATTTGACCAAATGATCTCTCTTCCGTCTACCGCTGTCCCACAAAAATCTCTCTGTAACTTCTTTGAAGCACTAACTACTCTAGGAGGGTCTTTAAACAAAGCAAGAAAATACATTGGAAGACTAGCTAGAGAACTACGGATTACGGTTATCCAACCACCCAATGATAACCATCCTTTTCCTCCAAGTTTCCAATCTAGACTCCACCTTTTCTACAACTTTTGGTAGAATCTTTATTCAAATGGATGCTCTCTTTGTAATGAATATAGTTTCTTGTTTCTAATCTGATTCTCTGAAAAATAAATAAAAGTAATATTACTTTCCATATTTTGTCAAAATAGCTAATTTACTTAATTTTGGAGGTGATTGCCTCAGTTATCTGTGAAACTTTAGATTTGATTCCTAGGCATCATTGAATTTTGAATATGAAGTTTAAGCTTTAACAGGGTTGAGGAACCAGTGAGGTATACTGTTGTGAGGTTTGAGACTTGTGTAGGGTCTCTTGAACTAGGAAATGTACTCTGTGAAAGCTTTTCTAGTTTGAGTTTGTGGGTCAACTTCCTTGGGTTAAAGGTACTGGGTTTGGGCTTAGAGGGGTTTATTCATCGTAGGTTCTTTATTTCCCTATTTCTTACTCCAGAGGCAGAGTTTGGCTCAACAAAGTTGCTTTGGAAACCAGGAAAAAAATGGCTTTATTTATGCGGATGGTTGGCTTGAATAAGTTATTGGTGGAGGGCCATATGATTGCTAGATGGATCATCCTAAACAGGTATTCCATGTGTAAAGAATTAGAATCAGTCGGTCACTCACTCCTACATTTGTCATTTCCATTTAAAGCATGGTCTCATTCTTTGGCAGATTTGGTGATGAATGGTGATGGCAATAACATATGCCTATGTATTGACTTGTTGGATGAATTAAGGTGAGTGAAAACTAGAATTTACATTTTATGGGATACCATTTGATATTTTCTGGGCAAATATAATGAACATGTGAATTTTACACTTGGAGAGTGATGAATTGGGTGTTCCTTTCCATGAAAGATGTGAAGGATAGGAGCTACCTTTAGATCTCTTATCTACAGAAAATGGTGAGCAAATCTTGGGAACAAGAAAAGGCTGTGGTGGTAGTTGGTGCCTTGTGACCCTTTATTATGAGGGAAAGACTACATTCGATTTTGGTGGGGGGGAGTGGTTACCCTTTCTGCGAATTGCACTTATACTCGACGCTGGCTCCACACAGGGATGTGGCCTCTCTTTACAGAGGAGTTTATAAATAGATATGGAGGTGGTCACTAAAATCAAGAAAATCCACACTTATAGGCTTAAAAGTTCTCAACAGGTCAGTAGATTAAAGGCTTTGAAAAAAAAATATATATCTGATATGATTGGATTAGAAGAACTAATTCAAGTAGAGGAAGATAAGATATTTTAGATATGATTGGATTCTCTTTGCAGTCGAAGGAGTCCCCTTTTTTCAATGGCAAGTCCTATAAATATGTTGGTGTATTAGGATCTCTATAAACAGTAAGCACTTTGTGCCATACAGCTTAGAATGCTTAGGTTGCTATCTTTTCTCAAACCCCCTTGACTACTAAGCAAGATTGTTGCAAAGAGCAAAACTGGTGCTATGGCTCTGTCAACTTTTATAGAGTGCAAATGTTCTGGAACAGACTTTTTCATCGCTCGCGAAAATCTTTCTTGATGGGTTGACATGGGGTTGCATGAAGAAAAGGACAGACCATAATCCAGGAGGGGTATACTAGCAACATACCTAACTTTTGGCATTATTATATGTGCTCATGTTTGAACCTGCATTCATGTGCTGTCAGCCTGAGGCTTTTACTATCACACCAAGTTGTGGTCCATTTGTGAATTGCATAATGTGTTAATAAACGAATTATGATTTACCATTTGATAAAGTACAATTCTAAATTTTAACCATCTAGAGTTTATGACTTACGCTTGAAATCCGGGTCATATCCCAGTCTTGTACATAGTTTGGGCTTTCATATTTTTTTTATTTTTATTTTACATTTGCTAATTGTATCAATACATCATCTGGGCATTATCTGTAACATGGTTATATAGTTCTAGGACCTGTGTTTTGCTTGAATTTGTCCCTGTGCGTTTTACACATTTTGAAATTTTGTTTCTTGTTATCTTGATAGATTTTTTTTGTTTTGAAGTTTGCAACGAAAAGTATCTCATGAAATATGTGGAGCCGGAAGACAGTCTGAGATGGATGCTTCAATAAAAACTTCTGCTTGATATCATGCTTCTGTACAAAATAGACTTCCCTTGGATCTTAAGGCAGAATATGATTACATGGCCTGTTGTATTTTTAAGCTTTGGATGCCTGGCTTGCCACCATAAACTTTGGGGAACTTTATAATGGTTTTCACTCTGTTAATTCATATATATTTGCATGTAACGATGATTGACTCTCACAATATTTCATTCTTAATGTTCGTTTATTGAACTTTCAGCATGCATCATTCCCATTTGAAATTTTTTTTTGCTTTGTGCAGACCTCCTCACAAAAGACTACAATTTTGACAAGAAGTTTACACTGTCAGTGTTGAGCAATACTGGGATGGTATATTCTCAAGCTACTACAATAGATACTTCCAGAATAATTTTACTTCGAGAATTCTTTTAGAACTTGTGATATTAAAGCTCAGTTTCAGCATGACTGTCTAATCAATTGACCTCCTATTTGCTTTGGTTGGAGAACTTGACCTGGTAGTATCATAAATTCCGCTTAAAAATGCAACTAATCTGACTGAGGAAATGCTTTGTAAGAGATTGGGATTGCAAATGTGGATTCACGCTGCTGATTGCAATTAATTGGGATTAAGCATGTGTTATTATATTCATTTTAGTTGAAATCCAAATAGCTTGACATTTTTTATTGTATTCATTTTAGTTTACATCCAAAATAGCTTGAAATTTAGTATCTAAGGTTCCAACTATGTTAAAGCAGTTACATTAATGAATTCACTCAACTGGATGTCTGAAAGTCCCAAAAGATCACAAATTATAAGGTGTATTCAAAACTTCTTTAGAGGTTTAGTTGCATGGATGACAACACTTCAACTCTCTGAAGCAACAGTGATCAGTGTATAAAATTTGTGGTTGTGATGAGAAGAATTCCAATTGGATATGGGTGGAAAAAGCTATATCGTTATATATGTATATATATGTGTGTGTGTGTGTGTGTGTCTATATATATATATATATATAGCTGAGATTTTGAAATACACCATGATTTATGGGCGTCCGCATACACAGTTATATATTCACATACATATATACATTCATGGGGAGACGTGCCAGTAATAGAAGCTTGGTGCGTGTCACATTCCATATGTGACTAAGGATTTTATGGACTTGATTTTTTTTGCATTTTATTCCCTCAAATTCCACTTGAATACCAGGTTTCATCCTCAAACACACTTGCCACACCCTGAAAGAGCATCAGCTTAATTTAGCAAATTTCATAGTCTCATAAGGTATCTGACCTTGTGCACATACATGCTTAGGTTGTAAAATTGTTTAAATGGCTTTCAAGTAGTAACAAATTTACAATGAATGTTTTCCTGTGATGAGAGTTATGAGAAAGAGGGTGTGACAGGAAACAAACAGTTATTGTTTCACTGTTAAATAATCTAAAGATGGGTCTAGGTTGTGGGATAAACACCCCATATTGTTAGAAAGTGTGATAAGATGGTTGGTTTGCCCCATACACATAACCAAGCTTTGGAGATGGCATTAAAGTTTGGTACATGTTTGACTTGTTCTAACAGCCAACTAGGATTTTAGCTTCCTTAAGGAAGAGTTCATTCAGAATGTCTTAAGACAAATATAAACCGTAACTATTGCTGAGAAATTGTCACCCCAGCTACGAGTCTGTGGCAAATATGATAGAAGGTAATTGAAGCTTGTCTGTTTCTTCACTGAAAACACTTTGTGTGATCATCTGGTTCATGTGTGTTGCCTAACCTTTCCCTTTTGCTATGTTCGTCAGGGGCTGACAGCTACTGGTTTGGAAAAAGAACAGTTTTTTATTGGTGACATAAGCACACAGTACAAGAGTGGAATTACAACAGTGGATGTTAAAGTTGATACAAATTCTAATGTAAGGAGGAATGCTCTCTCTCTCTCCCCCGCCCGCCCGCCCCCCCCCCCCCCCCCCCCCCCCCCCCCCCCCATCATCATCTATCTTAAACTTTTCTGTGCAACTTTGATTTACTTATGATTCGTTCCGTTCTTTGCTATCATTTGAGCATGCATGGCTTGTTGGTTGTTTTGTGTGACAAGCCAGGGGCATTTTAAATTTTCTTATGTGCAGGTCTCCACAACAGTAACTATGAATGAGATCTTACCATGTACCAAAGTAGCACTAAGCTTCAAAGTTCCTGACCACAAATCGAGCAAGGTCAGTTTGTTGTTATTTTGATGCAAAAGAAGAAGTCTAATCCTCCTGAGCATTAGATGGACTGCGGTGTAAAATCTTGTTACTTCTTCTACTTTTGTCTTCTGTTTCTTTTAAGATTTTTGCATCTAATGTATGGCTACTCAGCCATATTTTCTTTATATTAGAACCTTATTAAAGCTCTTAGATTGTAGATAGTTATAGAGAAATATGTTTGATGGTAACTCAGAATGGAAGTTAGTGCCTGTTTGTGGAATTGATGGTGGTGCAGACATGCTGTCTGCATTGCTTGGATGTAAATTGATTCCTAAAATTTTGTTGCAAGGCTTAGCAGAATGTTGTTGGATGTTTAGGCATGATATGTCAACAATAAAAGATGTGGCATTCACCAAACTATACCAGTCTCATCGCTCTTGAAGGCAGTGTTTTCTATTCCATAAAAAATTTGGCAGTTTCGGTGGGTTTGGAAAAAAATCCTCAATTTCGGCAGGCACCATTGGCGCACTGCTTCTTGACAGTTGAAACTTCAGTGGTTTCACTGCACACTTATTGTGCTGTCAATTTCACTGTGATTCTGCTCAGCATGCTGAGATTGCTGTGTGGCATGTCATGCGGAATTGCTTAAAGAGGGACAAAAACTCTGACAAGAGATAGGTCAGTGTGGGTGCGGGGTAGAGCATATCTTGGCTTTTGCTCTGAGCTCCTATGCTGTAGTCATCCAAAAAGGGGGAGATGAAAGAGATGGGGGAAAGGAAGGAAAGGGAGTTGGGTTCTTAAGGTTTTTTTCTCTTTTGATTATATATGTATGTGTGTGTGGTCATGAAAATATTAGTAGTTTTTGTATTTTTACAAATTTTTTATTTCTTTTAATATATATATTTTTAAGAATTTTGGGTACAGTGGCATGAAAAATGCAGCGGAACCGAGAAATATGCCAAATAAATTCCAGTGAAATGGCACGACAAGCCCCAGGCAAAACAACATGAAAGTTGGCACAACAAACCTTGGTTGAACGCATTCTCCTAGGTATCTAGGGTCCTTGCATAGGCATGGTTTGGGTGGGGGGATTTTCAAGCTTAGTTAATTACAGAATTTTAGAATTTTTTTTCTTATCTTAGTTGTGGAAATAGTAACTTATAGTATACAATAATGGGTAATAAATTATTATTTGATTACATAATAATAATTTCTTTCTAATTAATGCAATGAACTTAAACCAATTTTTGTATATATAAGAGTCCATCAAGGCCTCATTTTATTATATATAAGAGGAGGGAGTCAGTGCCAGCTACCAGGTTAGGCTCTCTTTCTCTCTTCTTATGTTCCAAGTATCAATGGCTTACCTGTGGTCATGCATCCTTCTATTGTCAATCATTCTAAATGACTGTGTTTCCTTTGTTGTTTTTGGTAAGTACTTGCTAAGCTCCTCTTTATTTTTTCTGTGCTTCTATGTCTAATGTTGAATTTATCTTTTGTTTTTGTACCCCTTTTTTTTTCTAACATAAGTACCTGAACCTCATAATTTCCAAATTTCAATATCTTGCTATATTTATTCCTATAACAATGTATTTTTTATTTTTAGATATTGTTGCTTAATTTGTTTTATTGTGTGTGTGCGTGTGTTTTTTTTGAGTGTGACTTGCTGTTAAGAACCATATAATTCTCATCTTATAGGATATGGGGACTTGGCTTATTTACTATATATTTTGCACTTATTTAAGCTGACTATCCCTAACCTATATACAATATCTGTTATGAAATATTTAATACATCATAACTAAGTATATATAGGATGCATCTGGCTAGGAAAAAAAAAAAAGAAAAAAAGAAAAAGAAAAAGGAAGGAGCTGTTTAAAGAAATTGGAGGACTTTGATGTGATTAGAAAAGTCGGTGTAACATAGGTTTTATTCATGTGTCTTTTTAATCTGATCCATTGCGATCAACTAATATACTCTGACTTCTAAGCACTGAAATCATTTTTTCTTTACCATCATGGAGTGCAAGAAAATTTGCTATTTTTTTAGTTTGACGTCCATTAAAAATTGTTTCTACAAGTTTTACATCTTATAGTGAGCAGAAAGTCTGTGTCGTGCATTTCTACATCTTATAACCAGTTGGGCCTTGGTTCTTCCAAGTTCTTCTGAAATGTACCTAGAGGTTTTGTTAAATTGTGACTCTTTCTTGGATCTTTGAATTCTAGGAAGAGCACTAAGTTATGGGTTTTCTTTGATCTCTGAATCCTTCTTTGACCTTTGTCATAAGAAGATTTCTAGAAGGTTACACACTTTGTGTTCACCTTCCCTATGTATTGTCCTTATTTTAATATATAACATCTTTTACCTATCAAAAAAAAAAAATGTTCTGCAATTCATTCAGCTGATTTTCCAGTTGCAACTTCTCATTCTAAGTTACCTATATTTAATATGTTGCTCCTTGGTACATTAAGCTGTTTGGTGGAAAGCATGTCAATTGATCATGTTATAAGAAAAAATTGTGATGTTGTTCAACTTGCTGTAAAATATCAAGAAATCATGTAAAACAAACTGCACTGAAGCTTGTCACATAGGTGTTCTAACAACCTTGATCAGTTTGATCTCTTGTTCTTGGACTTTGTACTGTTTTGATCCTCTTCTTATAGTATTTGAAAGGCCCCTAGGTTGTATGTTGAATGGCCAACCCTTGCCATGTGCATCCATTTATAGACTTATGAAATATGTAACATTTCAGCTACTGAAAATGTGATACTATCATAGTTTAGGAGGGTGTTATTTCTCACATGTAACAACCCAATTGCTTTTTATTTTTTACTCACACAAAATTGGTGTTATTTTCTATTTTGAGGACAGAAATAATTTTATAAAGTTAGATTGCAGGCCATTCCTGGGTTTATGTTTCCTGCGTTGTTCTGAAAACTAAGGTCTACATGGTTTTATGCAGATTGTAGTTTGTTAAAAATTTATGAGCTGTTGCCTTTTTGCTATTGCCTTTTAGAGTAGTTTGTGGGTTAGATCATTTTCACTCAAAAGTAATTCATTGGTGACGGGAGGATGCAGTCCTTGCAATTTTTGGAGCTGTGGTCCTGTGGATGTACATTTGAGATGGTGGAAAGACAACTTCAACAGCAATCTAGAACCTAAGGATGTTAGCCATTAGTCATTCTGCTGTTTTAGCAATACAGTGATGGTTTCGTTTGTTAATAACCATGAGAAGTAAAGCTACTCAGTTATATTGTACTCCCAATATGTAATTCTTTTTGCTTTGAATCACAGCTGGATGTGCAGTATCTTCATCATCATGCGGCTATCAATTCCAGCATTGGCTTGAACCCAAGTCCTCTTCTAGAGTTGGGAGTTGCAGTTGGAAGCAAGGAGCTCAGTATTGGTGGTGAAGTTGGGTTTGACACTGCATCTGCTTCCGTCATAAGGCATAATTGTGGGATTGGCTTAAACAAGCCTGATTTCTCAGCTGCTGTCATACTGTAAGTATCATCAAGACTGTTTTTTCCTCCTTTTATTTTTAACATGAATGAATTATTGAAAATTAACCGTTGTAATTTGAAAGTAATTAGATTATGTTGCTTCCTCATAAAGATCAATCCTTCTATTGCTTTTTAATCAAGAATCTGTGGTATAAGTTTTTTGTGGATAATATTTGAATATTATTATTGGTGGTCAATTTCACTTCAACTGTTCAAATTTGAAAGTTGTGGTCAAATATAATGCTGAATGTTCAATGTATTTTTCCTAGTGCTTCATCCTGAAAGTCATCCTAAAGTGTCCATTGAAAGTGGTTATCTTATTTAATCGACAGTTCTTTGAATGCCCTCCCATTTGTTGGCTTTATGAAATTGGTGGTTGTTTATGTAGAGCGGACAAAGGAGAAACACTGAAGGCATCTTATATTCATTCCATAGACCCTGTCAACGGCACTGCAGTTGCTGCAGAATTGACGCATAGATTTTCCACATACGAGAACAGCTTTACCATTGGTAGCTCTCACACCATCGATCCTCTTACTGTGGTAAAAACACGTTTCTCTGACAATGGGAAGGCTGCAATGCTCTGCCAAAGGGAATGGAGGCCCAAGTCATTGATAATGTTGTCTGCTGAATATGATCCGAAGGCAGTCAGTACCACCCCCAGGTTCGGCCTTGCACTTGCTCTTAAGCCCTGAAATTTTATAGCTTTTCTGGTACTTGAATTAACCTTCAAAATATATCACTACCATTATAATTTTTTCAAACCCAAGGTGGGATTTTCTATCCAAATTATTTTGAAAAGTTTATGATTTATGTTGGCATATGATAAAATTTGTTTTGAAACCAAGGGCGGCGAAATTGAACCCAATTTTGTATTAATGTTGATGTGACTTTGTAAACCAAAACCGAGAGATGCCATTTTCATTTGGAAGAGACATGATTGTTAGAATGTTACAGCTTCCTTTCTCATCTTATTCATCTTTTATCTTGTGCTTACTTAGGGCATATGCGTTTAGTTGCGAAGCAGAATTATATGGTTTAATTCTTCACTGCATCCCTCCCAGTATGCTTTCTCTGCATATTACAGTCTTAAGTTTCTGATTATGATTATTGTACAGAGCAGTTCCCATCTGGATTGGCACTCTCAAACACAGTAGAGCACCATTGGCGTTGATTATTAAACGATTTCAATAAAAATATAAAAGCTAAACAAAGTTTTAAACAGTTGCACATTGATTTTTTCCTACAGTAGGGAAGAAGATTTTTAATTTTAATTTTTTTAAAAAGGGTTATAATGAATATTTCAAATTTTTATCCAAATGTAGCCTATAGTTTTTAACTTGGATTTGTGGAATTTCTTATAATTGGAACTGTTGTACTTTTATGAAGTTAATTGTCTAAGCAAATGATAAAACACAATATTAGAAAAACAATATTCAAATAAAGCCCCTCATACAAATGAAAATAAATACACAAGAATAGTAAATTATAACGAGGCTTGTTAGTGCTCAGAAAATTCTCGCTGAATTATGTAGCTCGGAACTTTTTTTTTTCTCTGTTAGTATTAATTTGTAAATCTTTGAATACCTTGCCTTTCGTGGGCATCCGAACCGGTTGAGAGGCCAAGGCCCAATCCAGTACAATCCCGGTCAACCCAAATTTTAAACGAAGACAAGAATAACCAGCGATTCTTTCAAAAGCGTGCTTAACGTCAATAATAAAAATGTGTTTAATAATGTTATGTTGTTTTCTTAGACGTCAAGATAATCCAGGTCGTCATGATCCTGTCCATGATGTTGGTCGACTAAACAATGCCTCAAAAGTCAAAAAAAGGTTGCAAAATGGCAATTGGCTTTTCACCAACCTTGAATCTTTTGAAGGAAAGGAGTTTATAGTCAAGTGGGTACAAAAATATCCTTTTCTAAACACACTTAGTTTAAGTAAGTTGGTTTAAAATACAATTCTTGGGCCTTGTCAATTTAGTATTCAAACTAAATGAATTGCTCGACTCCACTGGCTACCATTCACACTGATCGAGCTTGTTTTCCATTCCTCGTTTGGAAGCTATTTTTTTTTCTTTTATCCGAAGAAGAATATGAGCATTATTTTATCTATTACTGTTATAAAGGGAAGTTAAAGGATTTTGGCCCGATATTTGGTTTCTTCTTTACATCTTTGAAAGTTGTTTTAATGTCCCATAACTACTGACTATGCATCTATGTTTAGAACGTGCTATGATCCTAAATGTTTAACTTCCTAACCAACCAAGTTTCTATAAGTCCTATGGCTTTTTGGAGCAACGATTAGATACGTAACATAACTTTTCCCTAAAACAATTGCTTACACCTCGTTTCTAAATAAGTGCTGTATGAACTAGCACTAGCACTTATTTGGTAAATTTGTTACAGCGGACACATAGTTGGTGTATTTGCACACACTAATTGTGCTTACCTTTTCGCTTCAAAGAGGAATCATAAGCCTTCATACAATGACAATTTGAACGATTCAAAATGTTTCAATTGGAGGCAAATTATACTCTTCCTTTGTTTTAGAAAGAATAGGTTTTAAACCCATACATTGGATATGAACATCACAAGTATTTATAAGAATAACTTGGCCCATATGACCCCTGCTTATGGGTTGTTATAATTCTTTTGTAAATATTTATCATCTTTCCTTTTTTTTTTCTTTTTAAGCTAAATTCCTTAACCGAAACTACGAAATTCAATACCTTTAAACATCTCACTAGACGAGACGGCTCGCCAACAGGTAACAGACGGAAGAAACTTTGGTGTTTGACCATGCCACCCCTGCCAAAATTACTGCATTTGTATGAAAACCGAAAAGTAAAACAAAGGAATTAAAGGCTGCTGTCTTTCGTTTTCTCGAGAAATCGATCACTTTCGATCTTTGAGAGATTCGGTCCAACTTTTTTGTTTGAATGCAATGAGAAAGAAACAAAATAATGTGGGGCTGAGGAGATTACGTGCCTTGCGTTCTAAGTTCGTTCCACTGCTCTTTGATGGCTATGTTTTGGTGAGTTATTGATACACATATATATATATAGCTTTTTAATTATTCCCTTGTAGTCTGGCCTTTGAACCGATTCAAGTCGAGCCAAGATTTGTACATCTTGGGTAGGCATAAGAACAGCTGTAAACAGGTCGAATCCAGGTCGGTTCTATCTGAATCCGATTGAACATTTGATTGATCCATCTTTCTGTGTTTGGCATTGCTTCTTTGGGTCCCGGAAGTGATTTCTCAGCTTGGAAGCGCTTCATTTGAATCTATACTTTATATAAAGCCAAACCCAGTTTGCTGCCTGACATTTTATGCCCAAAACGTCTTCTCAAAATTTTTTTCCCAATTTTACTCCAATAACAAGGTTTGTTACTGTTATGTGACTCTGAGTATCAAAATTTACTGCCCATATGACAGTTTACTCTCAAAAGGCCCTCTGACCTTTTGTAAATTTACTCAAATTCTAAGGTTTGCTACTGTCACATATATGAAAATTTAACTAATTTCTCCCATAACGCTTCTTTATTTTTAATTCTTTTGCTATGCGTACATTTCCCCTATTTCTAATTCTTTATTTTTAATTCTTTTGCTATGCGTACAGCTTTATTTTTAATTCTTTTGCTATGCGTGCATTTTCCCCTATTTCTAATTCTTTTGCTACGTGCATAACGGATGCATTTTCCCGTAGCAAACAATGTCAAATTAACAAGACTGGATTAAGCATTTACGCAAATTAATACATTATTCATGGGTGGATATATAACTTGGGGGATATGGGAGTTTTCAAAAATTTTCAAAGGATATTTTTTTCGACAAATCAGAATGTGTGGTCAGAACCTTTTGGGTTCATTTTATAATAGCATATAAATGTATAGATATGTTAGAAATAAAATAGATTATAAATTTAATTTGTATTTTAAAATTGAGTTTTTGTCATTTTAGATTTGCAAATACTGTAAAATTAAGAATACATTTCAATATAAAGTAATTGTGCTAAGTTTAGAAATCTGCATGTAACTAACTCAGCCCTAAAATCTGCATGAAACTGACTTATTTGACAGCCCTAGAAATCTGCATGAAAAAGGCACTTTTTAGCTTGGAATGAAAGCAAGCGTGAGCGTTCGCCACAAAAAGCGATTTCCTATTTAGTTTTCAACTTTTTCTTTCTGTAAAGCATTCCCTTTAATAATAGCCCACATTGGACATGCATCCACGTTGAAAAAGCACTTTTACAAGGACATGCTTTCTATGCGCTCCACATTTTAGACTACGTTGTCTCCTTCACTCTCCTGATCCAATCCACACACATCAGCTTTTGCTGGCAAACTCATGAATTGCATTCTTGAATACTTTTTTCATGCTCCTCTTACCCAACCCAGACCCCACCCCACTTCACCCCCTTAATCCTTAACACACATTATAGCAGTAAAAGCCTTCCAAATGAATATTTTATTTGTTATCAAAATACCCCACCTCTACCTCTCTCTCTCTCTCTCTCTCTCTCTCTCTCTCTCTCTCTCTCTCTTCACATGGATCCCAAGTTTGAGCAGATAACACAGCCAAGTAGTAATCTTAATAGATTTCAGTATTATGAAGAGATCTTTGGAGTGGAAAGACAGATACGTAGGATATGATACACCTTGTGTGCAAATTTTTTTTTTTGGGTAGAAACCTTGTGTGCAATTCTATATTGAATTCTAAATTGGCATTCGAGAGAGAGAGAGAGAGAGAGAGAGAGAGAGAGAGAGCCGTGTAAGCAATCAGGCCAGTTCACATTTCAATTGCATCAACATAGTTTCTAGTTTCTATTAGATCAGAGTAGTATCTTTTGTTATTCAAAATGAACAGAGAAGAAAGAATAATAAACCAAGACAAAGAAAAAGGGAAGGGTTTTCTCCTTACTGTTCTCTCATCTCTATCATTTCATTTCTCACAAGTGACAAGCTTTTCCAACAAAATTTGAAAATTTTGAATCTCCCCAAACATCCTTCACCTTCTAATTCTATTTATCTTCCTTCTCTGTTCTCTCTCTCTAATTCTCTCTACAACCGAATTAACAAAAGATTAACAAAATCAATTTCTCTAAAAAACTATCAATGTACCTTCTCTTCTTCTTCTTCCTCCCCTCCCTTTCCACAGTTCTCCTGCAATTCACATCCTTCTTCTGGGCTCTCCAATGCCCTCTTCTCCTGCTCCTCCTCTTCCACATCGCTCGAATTCTTCTCCCTCGAAGCTCCAGATACTCTCTTCTTCGTCTCCGCTCGGATCTTCAAGGCCTCCACCAATTCTCTCACCGCCTTCTCCGTGTTTCGCCTGTTCTTGATCAGAAGCTCACTGATATCTGCAGGAGTCATCTGAGCCTTTTCAATCACCTCCTCCAATTCCTTCACAACCGCTTCTTCCAAATCATCCTCATCCAACCGTAGATAGTTCTTCAACAAGATCTTCAATGCCGGAAAGGAGCAGTAACTCATGAATATATGCATGTCCATCCTGCCACTTCGGAGCAACGCCGGATCAAGCTTCTCGATGTGGTTCGTGGTGAACACGAAGATCCTCTCACTCCCACAACACGACCATAACCCATCTGTGAAATTCAGTAGACCTGAAAGGGTAATCGAATTCATTCTCTTCCCCCGTTGAACCAGGCCCTCCGTGCATCTCCCGAACCCCAGAATCCTGATGAGTCCTTGCATTTTGTTTCCTGTTAGTGAGATTGAGTGAGCAATCGATGTCTTCAATCACAATAATGGATTTCGAAGTCGTCTTCATCAGTAACTTCCTCAGGTCAGAATTTGTGTTGACTTCAGTAAGTTCAAGATCGTATATATCATAACCAAGGTAATTAGCCATGGCTGCTATCATACTGGACTTCCCAGTACCAGGTGGACCATAAAGAAGATAACCCCTCTTCCATGCTCGACCAGTCTTTTGATAAAAAGATTGCGCATCAGCGAAGTCCTTAAGATCGTCCATTATCTCAGTCTTCTTCACAGGATCCATTGCCAGTGTCTCGAAGGTGCTTGGATGCTTAAAGGGAACGGATTCCCATGGATGACCCCTCGAATCTAGAGACCCACCTCGTGAATTTGTGTAAAGAAGACGATCTTGATTGCTTCTTCGAATCTCGTTGGCCTTTTCCATGATGTAATCGAGGTAGGAGTCGAGAATCAAGGCCTTATCTTTCTTCTTGATACGAAGAGTGAACCCCCTTTTCTCATCCGGGAGAGGCCGCCATGAGAAGTTCTGTGCTTGTCTCTGTGTAACGATGTGTTCCCATAGAGCGGTGGCGCCATTAAAGTTATCGACAAGGCGGTCGTTGTTGGACAGGCCGAACGTAAAGGCACTCGAGTTGAGGGCTCGAGTTAGGCTCAAGCGACTGCCTGTAATTGAAGCGGAGCTGCTTAGATAGAGTTGAACTGCGTTGTAGAGTTCATTTGTATTGACGCCGTCGATCTCAGTAATGTCGAAATAACAGTAAGAAGAGAACCAGTGGAAGACACGATTGAAGAGCTTGATGAAAGCGAAACGGATCTCCGGTGGAAATACGGCATGAAGAATACTTTGACAGAAGGCCAAGACACCCAGTAGAGATGCCAAGGATGTCCAGAACTCCTTCATATTTCTCTCTTTGTTGAATCTTTTTTGCTTTCTTTATCACACGAGGTAAAAAGAGAGGATTTTTGGTTCTGGGCAAGTTGATCTGGACTTCGTTGAGAAGGGATTTATAGATTGGGGAGATGGGGTTGTAATGTTTCTGAAAGAAACATATGGGATTTAGAACTTGTGATGTGGGGTTTGCTTTTGGATCTCTTCTCTCTTCTTTTTCCCTCTTCCCGGAAAAAGAGAGGCTTGATGATGTCTGTTGAATAAAGAAAAGTTTAACGGAGAAAAGAAAGGGAAAAGATGGTGGAGATTGGATTGATTGGCTGTCTTTGGAAATGCAAGTACAAGAAAAACAAACAAATAAAAAAGGGAGAGAGAACAGAAAGGGGTAAAGAGATCACAGATGGGGTCTGGGTTTATGGCCTCAAACTCAAACGGCTGGAATTACAGGGTTTCGCTTCTTGTGTTCTATCATGAAGGATTTGAATATTTGTAGAAGGCGTGAGATTCTGAGATGAGAAAGAAAGAAGAAAAGAGACGATATTTCAAGATCTTGAAAGGGGACAATGAATGCGAGTGGGGATTGACTGCCGGCCGCAGACCTGTAAACATAGACACTAATTAAGATTTACCCAAGAATGGAACGTCTTCCCAACCGTAAAACTAAAACTGTGAAAGGAAAAAAAAAGGGAAAAAAGAAAAACTAAACATGATAGAGATGTGTGCATGTGAGTTTGCAGAACTTAAAATTCCAAGAAGAAACTAAATTACAAAACATATTACAAAGGAATATGGTCTTCAAAAAAAAAATATTACAAAGGAATATAGCAAAGCATAGAAGAAGACCTAGAGAGCAGATGGACCCCCTCAACCGACCTTTTGATTATACTTTCTTTCTCTCTTTCTTTAGCCCTCCCAACCTCTCTTTTAAATCTCTAAGCACTTCAACAACTGCTTCTATCCTGGCCTCCTGTTAAAGAAAAGATTTCAATTTAAATCTCTAAGCACTTCAACAACTGCTTCTATCCTGGCCTCCTGTTAATGAAAAGATTTCAATAGATTGGGATTTGTGCTAATATTCAATGAAGAAAGATATCATGTTGGATACCCTTCCTTCTATATCTTTGGGAAGCTGAACCCATATCTGAGGCTGGAAACTTGGGTTCTATTAAGAGATCTGTCCCTCTCTTAACAGGCGTCTTAATGAATTATTATTGAGGGATCTCCATGCACAGCCATCCATAGGTTTGTTCTGAAAGGAGGGCCTTGTGCACAAAACGCCTCTCCTCTTTTATCCTGTCTTTAAACACCCAAGACAAACCCTTCTAACCACCTCACCTTTTCCTTTGAAAATTCTAATATTTTATTCAAGGTAAACGCCTAAACCATTAAAGACTGCTCATAATAGGACAGGTACATTAAGTAATGGGTTTAATGATACAGCTACTTTTCAATTCTTTTAGAGGATTTGTTTTCAAATTATATGTTAAGACAGCTGTTATATAACAAAAACGATAGCATTTCCAAGTGGAGATGGAGGGGCTCATTGTCCCAAGCTTTGGCATTTTTATACTGAGAATCCTTCTTGGGGTTTCTGTTTACTGACTTTCTCATCATTGTCTGAACCTCCATGCAAGCAAGTTAAGCCAAGGCAGCAAGAAAGCCAGAGATACCAGACAGATTCCTTTACATCTCTGCCTGACCACTTTACCACCACCCCTTAATGGCCGTACAACTTCAGACCCCAAGAAATAATACGACAAAGAGCAAAATTTCTACCCAAACCCGATAATAAATGAGTAGGAAAAATAAATTTTTATAACCTCTATTTTCACCAAAAAAATAAATGAATTTTGATCATCTTGTTTGTTGAATTTGTGAATTTCATGAGTGTGCGTATACATAATTGAGTTATGCATAACAGATTTGAGTTATTGTTTGTTGAAATTGTGGATGTTTTTGAAGTTCTTTTCCTTTTGATAAGAAATATGTTAATTAGTTTTGAAATAATCAGTTTTTTTTGGGCTCATGGCAAATGTTTTCAAGGTTGAAATTCCATGTTCGAGATGCAATTCACTATATAAATTTACACGTGGGACCCTCCACATAAATTTTAGTTTGAAACCTGTTTCATCAGGTTTCATGGTCTGAAGAGTTTGCTGCAAAATCAATGAGTTGAAAATGCAATTCTAAGAAAAACTGATTTGATAAACGTATCCTTGTATGTATTCCTTGTTGCAAAAATCTCAAATGAGATGGCAAAAATAAACAAAGAACATAATATAGTAAGCAAAACATAAGGAACACAAATTTATATAGTTTAGCTTAAGGCCTATATTTACGGGTGAAGATGACGAGAATTAAGCTTCAATAATGAATAAGGGAACTTTATGAAAATTCTTATATTAAGCATTAAATATTCTAACTTGATTAGAAAGTCAGAAAATCCCAAAGGTCTCTTTCACAAAGTCATTCTCACAAAAGTCTAAATCTTCGATTAAATTGACTAATTCTTTAATTTATTGAGTATTTAAGAAATTCAGGTTGAGGACTTCGCTCTTGAACCCTTAATGGGCCAGTTGAGACCTCACAAATGAATCTCCTAGTATAAAGTTTTCTTTGGCAACTTTGGGCCTTTATTGCCTTTGAAGAGGCCCATTGGCTTATGTAGAGTGAAACACAATCCGTATATTCTAAAAATTCAAAATTGCACTACAAAAAAAGAAAAAAGAATAATGTATTCTTAGTCAATTAATTAGTATAATTATTTATAGAATTTTTAATTTTTATTAGGCTGATTTTTAGCATGCTTCTAAAACATAATTTTTACACTAAATCTTCCAATATCTATATTATACTATATATAACTCAAGAAGACCCCTTGGGAAGCGTGCCAAGCCCAATATGCAACTTCCAAAAAAAAAAAAAAAAAAACCATTACTCACATTGTTAAGATTCATTAATAAAAGGGGTGTAATTGTCATAACAACTCAGTTCCCTTCATTTAAAACTTTTAAGTAGTCTTTGTAACTATCACCTTTATATCCCTTTTCACGTGCAGCATTGCATGTGCACCCTGCTAGTAATAATAAACTAAATAACAAGTTTAACTTGATTTTAATGCCTAAAAAGGAATGAGATCTAGGCTACCATATAGCGATATTCCAGTCAAGCTTCCCTTTTCAATTTCTCTTTGGGATAACATCACCTGCTATGTTTACCAGAATTGGTCCCTATTGAGATGTCATGTGGAGCATCTCATCTCATGGTTGGTGCTTTTTCATTATTGTAAATGTTTTAAATGGGACCCCATGTGTTGCTCGACATGACAACATCTCATGGCCACAAGAAGGACAAATTCAAGTAAACATAGCGGAAGATTTCACTCTAGTGATATTGCACAATTAATCTTAATAGTGACCATGAGTTAAATTTGGTCATTTTTGGGTTATATTAGAAATGGGTCAAGTAGAAATGTATGGTGAACCAAACCTGTGCCTTATAATAAACCGGTTGCTCAGGTTTTTGACCTAAATCGTCAAAATTATTAAAGTCTATGTTTATTAAAATGGGCTCAAGTTGGCCCAGTTAAGAAACCTTTTAATGGCGATCCAAACTTTCTGCATCTAGTGAAAATATCAGGTGGGTTTGGATTATTGATGGGTTGGATCAGTCTTTCCTTTTCTATCGTCTTTGATACCAAATAGAGAAATATCGGGGTGAATTAATTGGTTAACGCGTCCTCATCCATTGCATTACGTAACGGTGCTTAACGGGCCAGCCTGGCATAGCCCAGGCATGTTTAGGGCATGCTAGGCGGGCCGCGGCATGCTCGGCCTGTTTGGCTAATAACCGGGCACGGCCTGGCACGCGGCACGCTCACCCCATTTTTTTTAAGAAAAAAAATCAAGAAAAATACAAAAAAAATGGTAAAAATTCTGAAAAATATGTTTATTATTCACAAAATTGTATTACACATAATGTGATAGATTTTGCTCAAATAATGTAAATAAATTAATTATTACAAGTACAAGTACAACTTTACAAATTTGATATTTTTAAAAAAAAACCAAGGAAAATTAGAAAAAAATAGTAAAAAATCACAAAAAATTATAAAAAATATGTTTATTATTCACAAAATTGTCTTACACATATTGGAATAGATTTTGCTCAAAAAAATATAAATAAATTAATTATTACAACTTCAACTTTGCAAATACAACAATAGTAACATAATTTATAACTTTCTTAGACTCTTGTTAAAAGTTTGGCCAATGGTTGGCCTAAGACTCCTCCATGTGAGCACTCTACCGACCACTCTGCTGAATCTACTGGCCATTGGCCAAAACTTTGAACAAGACTTTAATAAAGTAAGAAGACAAGTGTAAGAGATTGTATAAGAGATGTGGTTTGGAGTGGGAAGAGTTAAGCTTAATTATAGAAAACCAAAAGTGGGTTTTTACTACCTCTACCCTCTAATATGACTGTTATTTGGCAGTTGGAAGGGTGGAAATTGTCATTTATAGTTAATTACAAACATACCCCATAATATGGTTGTTGTATAACTGTGGTGGGGGGGGGGGGGGGGGGGGGGGTAAAACAGTCAAAAAATAGCAAAAAAACTACTTTTAGAGGGTTGTTTGGCAGCTAGCCCCTTAGCGGGCCACGCGGGCCGGCCCGGTGTGCTGACCCGCGTGGGCCCAACAGGCCGCGTGCTAGGATACTTGAGCTCGGCACGGCATGGCTACAGTGTAGGGCTATGTCGTGCCGGCCCGGCCCGATAAGCAACCCTAGCATTAGGGTTCTGGAAATTCATAAATCAGATTAAGGGTGGATTAGGGTTTAACCTAAATTGAGCTTAACCTACCTAGAACCCAACTTTAATCCATTAATTAAACATACGTTTTACGTTGATATCGTATAAAATAATATATATTTTAAAATAAATATATTATTTCTTTTATATAGTTGATTAAAAAACATTAATATTTTAACATTTTATATTTTAGCTAGGTCAATATGATCCGGTTCCATGCCAAGCACTTCAAGGGGAAATAGGCAAGGTGGTCCCACCCGCTCCAAGAGCGGAGTTGGATTCGGGTGGGGGAGAATATCACCGGTCCCCGTCCCACATCGGATAGGAAAGGGGAGATCTTGGGCCATATAAAGGTGGATAGGCAGCATCACCTAATAGCTTAAGCTTTTGGGTTGGATGGCAAGCGCCTAGCCCTTGACAAACAAATAGGATGAATGAAATCTTCTGCTACGTTTACTTGAATTGGTCCTTGCTTTGGTAGTGCGATGCTGCCATGTGGAACATCTCATGGTTTATGCTTTTTTCACATGGGCCATCTCATTGCCAAAGCAGGGGTCAATTCAAGTAAAAATAGCAGAAGATTTTCTTTTAGCAGTTTGATTACCAGCCTATATCTTGTCCTGTTGTCATCCAGAATATTGAGAATAGGAGGTTGTAGTTGTACATGGTCATCCATACTCATAAAAGACTAGCAGGAGCACGTGCAATATTGCACTTGGAATTTGTGGCTTGGAAACCACAAAGGTCTTGTATAGTATTGCTGTCTGGTTTGGAGTGCAGATAGGCATTTGGTTTAGACCATTTTAGACCATTTGATTTGACCAACTTCACCTATTTTCTAAGCCATATCTCCTTTTAGGCCTCTCTGAGCCTCCAAAGGGTTTGGCTTACTAATCCTTTTTATTTATTTATTATTATTTGCTTAAGCTTGATGAAGAGAGTTTGATTAAATCTGTTGGAAGGCCCACTATTTCCAATTTAGCCTTTTTGAGAAAACTAAGTCAATTCCAGGGTTTAATTTAGCCTTTTTGAGAAAACTAAGTCAATTCCAGGGTTTGGACTAGCCCAAAGTCCCTTTTAACTTAATTTTGTTTAGTTTTAACTTTTTTAGTTTGGCAGATGCACTATGCATGCAGGCCGGAGCCTTTAGAAGCAGGTGCATCTTGGCCTTTTTTCTTTCGGATTTTGGTTGGTGTCTGTGGACCCCACTATGTTGGTCTGGAAATGTGGGTTTGCAGGCTTTGAGTTGGCCTTGCAGAGCTCCCCAATTTTGTTCTATCATCTCCTTGGTGGTTTATGTCTTCCACATCACTTCACCACATTCATCACGACGTCATTCAAAAAATTCTTATAAAAAACTATATCTCATCTTCCGACCAAGCCATAATTCAAACAAGTAATATGGTGGCATTCCAAAATACATTGAAGTGAAAATAGACTGAAAAGACATATAGAAATAATCCCCATCATGATGTATATATAGCAAAGCAGTGTACAAAAACATCATCTTCTCTCTTCTCCATGTGGACATCCTCTTCTTTCTCTAATGGCTCTTTTGGGCTCCATATTAAAATAATTTATTTAAAATCAACATTTTTCTAAAATAGATAATATTTAATTTTTTTCTTATCTTTAACTTAATTAATATTATCTTCAACTAAATTAAAATTATCTCATTAATCGTTATCTTTTCTAAATCTATATATATATATATATATATATATAAACTCCACGTGGACATGCCCTTTTGGGTCTCACATAGAATATTAAGATACATGTTATGATAAAGATATACTTGAAGATAAAGATAAAGATATAGAAATATGACATATCTTTAATAAGGAATCTAAAACATAACAAATATGTCTAATATAATATTTCTACAACGAAATTAGGAATATAATATTCAATTAGGAATCTAAAACTTAATTAAAAATATGATATAGAAATCATATTTCTTAACCATTAGAAATATATCTAATATTAGAGATATTTTAATCGTACTCTTAATAATTAGATATATTTTAATGAAACTTAAAAATCATAAATAAGCAATATTTTTAATATGAGATATTTTTGTTTAATAATTATCTCAATATCAAATATTAGTTAGGTAATATGAGATATTTCTGTTTAAAATTTTTTTGAATATCTAAATCTTAGTTACTTAATAAGAAACTAAGTAATATTAGTTTCTTATTAGTATTATTATTAGTTTCTTAATATGTAATTAAGTAATATTACTTAATATTATATTAGGTTCTTATGTAAATCTAGTATATATCTATTCTCTCATAGCCTTTTTAGATATTTAAATTCACAATTATTTAATATTACCCAAGACGACCAAATGCCCAAAGCGTCCAACTATTATTAAATTTACTCATTGTAGCGGTTAATTTAAATTATTTAAAAATAACACATTTTAAAATATATATTGTAGGAAGGGAAATTTTTGAGATGCCACATGGCAAAATCTCACAAAAATATGGACCCCACTTAGAGATAAAATTATATAATCTCTAAAATAGCTAATAAATTGCTTGTGGGGCCCCTTTGAAGGATTATTCTCAAAAATTAATTATCTTTAAATATGGATAATTATTCATTAAATAAAGAATTATCTACAACTTGTGATAATTATCTCAAGAGTTTTTAGATGAATTATCTTTAAATATTGATAATTCTTCAAACAAATAGAGAATTATCTACAACTTGTGATAACTCTTTCTCAAGAGTTTTAAATCTAGAGAGCTCTATCCTCCCAACATCTATAAATAGGGTGGTTCTCTCCTCATTCAAAACACCTGAAGTCTACAGAAGAAAAGAAGCAAATTTCTGCTACTCTGAAGACTGAAGCCCTGAAGAACTAAAGCTCTGCTACTCTGAAGACTGAAACCCTGAAGAACTAAAGCTCTGCTGTTCTGAAGACCTAAAGAGTTGAAGTGCTGCTGTTCTGGAGATCCAACAAGCCTTGAAGAATTGAAGACTTGAAGACTAAAAATTGCATTCAAGATCTGAAGATTCAAACATCCAGTCTTTGACATGCTCTACAGCCCAAAGATCTACATCAAATACCAAAGTTTTCCAAGATCTTCAACAAGCACAAAAGCCGAAGATCAAGCCGAAGACTTCTCACCAAATCCATCACAGATCTACACGTGGAATCCACCAGATCTACCACTTTGTCTGCCTTTCGTGAAATTCGCCAAGGAAGGCCGAAGACCGATTTGGGATCAAGCTATTTCAGCCCTCAAATCAAAGATTTGTGAAGAAAAGAATCAAAGGAATCACAGAGATCTGTACCCTACATTATTTTTAATAAAAATACAAATTTATTTGTATTGGCACATCTGATCCGTTTGATTTCAAACGCAAAATTTGTGTGTACATATATATATATATATATATATATATATATATATATATATATATATTCCTGTGCTTAGCACAGGTAAAACAACTAGTATATATAGTAGAGTACAAAAACACCACCTTCTCTCTTCTCTAGGTGGACATCCCTTTCTTTTTCCAATGGTCCTTTTGAGCTTCCACGTGGAGATGGTTCTTTCTCCAATGTTATCTTTAACTACATTAAAATTATATGATTAATCCTTATCTTCAGAGTCCTACAAGCCCATAACTATCTTTAACAGATTTAATAATCAAAACAATCAAAGATTAACTTCTTTACTGCTCAAAAAATTTTTCTAAGAAAATAGGAAAATAAAGAAAGAAAGATAAAGGAATAACAACATGATAAAATAAAAAAATATATATAAGAAAAACGTTAAGATATAGGAACAAGGTTACAACATAACACGATTAAACACAAGCAATATATAATAAAGGAAAGAAAGACATAGAAAAGAAACAACATGATAAAGATATAATACGTTAAGAAGGAAAAACAATAAAGATAAAAATATATCAAATGTTAAGAACATAGGAAACACATGATAAAGGTATATAAACATGTTAAGAAGGAAAAAATATAGGAAATAAGGAAAAATAACATGATAAAGATATAGGAACAATATAAATTGAATAAGAAAAAAAATATATGAAAGAAAGATATCGAAAACATATAAAAATAAATATGAAAAAAATAATAAGGAAAATAGGGTTTCTAACAATAAAGATATAAGAACAATATTGGGATAAGCCTTAAGCAGGTAATGTTGCTATTTTTATTTGATAATAAAAGCTATTAAATAATTTAGTAATATGTTATTTAAAAACAAAACTGTGCTTAGCACGGGTAAATCATATCATAAAATAATTTAAAATAACATCTTACTAAGTACCTTAAATAGTTGTCCTAATTCGTTATAACAGCTTAATTTCCATGTGGCTATTTTCAATAATTGGCATGCAATGGAGCCACAATAGACACGAAGGGACATATCTAATCTAATCTAATCTAATATATCTAATATTTAGAATATATAGTAGAGCATAGACCTAGCTTCTCTTTCCATGTCAAAACACACTTTTTTTCTCCTATAGTCTTTTGGGTCCCATATATATATAAAATATTATGAAAAAGATATATTTTAAAATAAAGATAAAGATATAGGAATATGATATATCTTTAATTGGGAATCTAAAACGTAACTACGAATATGATATTTAATTACTATGAATATGAAACATAATTAGAGATAGTATATAAAAATGGTATATTTCTTAACCATTTAGAAATATATCTAATATTTAGAGATATTTTAATGTACTCTCAGTAATATAAATATTTTAATAAAACTGAAAAATCATAAATATGAGATTTTTAATATCTAATTAATATTAGATATTTTTGTTTTCTTAAGATCTTATTTGAAATTAAATACTCTAAGAAAGAACCTAAAAATATATATTAATAATATCTTATTGGAGAGAACCTAAATAGGAATCATGTTTTTTTGTAAGATAAAGATATAAGAACAAGACATATATCTAATAAAAAATATAATTTTTAATAGATAAAGGTATAAGAATAGGATATATTGGTATATATTAATAATATGTTACTTAAAAAATATGTTCCCGTGCTTAGCACGGGTAGGCGTGCCGGGCCTGGGGCTGCGGCTTGCTGTGCCCAAACTCCAGCCACGCTAGGTGCGTTGGGCAATGTAGACACCCCAAAATTGCACGATTTTTGATAAATCTTGAAGGAGAGAAATATTTTATTGGAATTTTCAGTTCTTTGCATTGGGTTTGAGATACTTAACCCATTTGAATCCAAAGCCGTAAAGGAAAAGACCCAAATTCTATATTTTGTGCAAAGTCAAACTTTTTCCGGTTGAATTTTGTTGACTTTTGAACCCAGAAAATGAAATATTTTTTAAAGCAAGATTTCAAGATAATTTTTCCCGGTAATCAGGTTTTTAGCAATGTTATTGCATAAATGAACCTTTTGAGATTTTAAATCTTGACGAATACCATGGTTTTAACATATTGAACCTTTTTTTTCCGGACCTGAAAAATCGGAATTTTGCCTAGACCTGGAAAGTTGACTTTTTATTCACTTGGAATTTGGGTCTGGAACTATTTTTAATGGATTCAAATGGGGGGGGGGGGGGGTGTTTGCTTATTTACATGTAATATCTTAAGTAAATGGAGATTAAAAAATACGAGGACATTTACTTAAACGATATTACATGTAAATAAGTATTGCCTGTGTTAAAATTCGAAAAAAGGCTTTTTTCCTTGTATCCGGCAACTCAGGCCGGATACAAGTGTCCTTCTTTGTATCCGGTGGAAAATGCCGGATACAAGTAGACCTCAATGTATCCGGCATCATAGATCAGATACATTAAGATACTTGTGTATCCGGCCTGATATACCGGATACACCAGTTTTGCTCAAAATTAGGGTTTTTCGAGAGCTTTTCACTTTTACCATCATATCCCTCATTAAATGAGGGGAAATCTCGGAAATAGCCTTAGGGTTAAGGTTGGTGGGCTATAGACATTATGTTGTGTCTACCATTCTCACCAACCCTAACCCTAGCGTTTGCCTATAAATAGGAGGCTCCTCCTTAAGCAAATGGCAATTAACTCTTGTTTTGAATTCTCGCCAAGAAGAACTCCAAGAGAAGAAGAAAACCGCTGCGGGATCGCTTCCAGAACCCAGGTAAGCCTCAAACTTTTCTTTTATTTTCTGTCTTTACATTCCTAGATCTAGATCTATTCTTCTACCTTTCTGTAGAATAAGGCCTTCTTTGTGTGTGAAAACCCTTCCCCGGCTCAAAGTATCTCGAGACTCCCCCTAGCCGTAAAACGTGGAGGCGGGATCTAGGAGAAACGAGACTGGGGATTGACCCTAGCACTAGAACCTATGTAGCATAAAGCCTTTTGATTGATTGTAAACTGTTTCATATTCAAAGTACCCTTGATTATCTTGAAGAACCGTGTTTAACGGGGAGAGAGAACAGAGGGAAACGATCATGGAACGGAACCCTAGGCTATTTTAGAACCTCATTTTGATGAATATGTATGCATGCTATTGATCTTGTTTGGTTTTTTTACACTTGCACATACATAGTGCCATTTCGGCGGGATAGACTCATATTTGGGGTTTATTGCATTTATTGTGATAAATCTCAAATAAATGGCCTCAATCAATTTTGGAATGATTTCAAATGATTTTTCAAAGATTTGTGTTCATCTTGCACGGATCACACATTTTTATCAAATTTTCGGATTTGGTTTTCTTCAAAAGGGCCTAACTGGACAGCACCTGTACCCTTACTTCGGACACTCATAACTTCATCGTCCGGATGAATTTTAGAGCGATTATAGAACCATGGGAAAGGTGAGGCTGTCTAGTTTATGTCCACCAAATTTCATAAATTTCTATCAAGTGGATTTTTGACACCTCTCTGTCGAAGTTGAGTGGACAGTTCAGGTTCAAATACAGAACTTGTCACTTAGACGGACCGCCATGTGTTCGTTTTAAATCCGATTCGAATGATTTTTGTTTTTGGGCACTCCTTTATGAGTCTATTTTCAAATCCAGTTGGTTTCATAATTGTTTGATTCCATTTGAATTATTGGTAGCCGATTTACTCAGAACTGCTCAATGGCATTTATCTGGGTAAATCTGTGATCTTCGGGGCCTGTTTGGGAGACCACCCAAGGCACATCCGAAGGGATTTTTGTATGAGGCTAGTTTCTTTTGAAAGATGGCTATACAGACTTCAATCACACCAAATTTCGTGGATTTTTATGGAGTGGATGTTTCTAGACAATTTCCCAAAGTTGCCCACTCATCACTTTTAAAAATCCCCAGCAGCAATTTTAAAGGAGCATAACTCCTAGGATTTCAACCGGATTGACTTGAGATTTTGCATGAGTTCATTATTTACCATAATCTTTCAAATAGAATTGGTTTGAATCAATTTGAAATTGGATTTGAATGATTTCAAGATAAAGGACCTTACTTTTTACCAAAATTCCTGGATTTGCCTCAACTTGGTTTTTGCCACTTTTGCTGTGATTTCCATCTTTTTGTGACATTCCAGAAGTGATATTAACATAAATGAAGATCTGGAATTCATTTGGATTTTCAATTGAAGATATCACATATTTGTCATTTTTCAAGGTTTTCATGATTTCTTAGCAAGCTTTCTATTTTCTTTTAGCATGAACAAACACTTGGCAACCACTTCGTGTGGGTGAATGAGGGTGCCTAACACCTTCCCCCATTCATAATCTAATCCCCTTACCCATCTCTGGATTTGATTTTCAAGTAGGGTGATTTTTACCTTAGAATTGGCATTTTTTGCACTTTTTGCTTATTTTTATCCTTTGGTGTCCATTCTCACCTCAAAAATCTGAATGGTGGCGACTCTCCAACTTTTATTTCGAGCCCCGTGTATTGACGGAGGGATGATCATTCCGGTGATTTTTCCATGTCTCACAACTGGCGACTCTGCTGGGGACTTGTGGATTTAAGCCAATTTTGGGTGTTTTGTTCATGCTTTCTTTGCTTGTGAATGCTTGCTATTTTACTTATGTTATTTGTGCATATTGTTGTATCTTGAAATCTGATTGGGATACTTTGAAATCTACATGGATAAAGGCATGTGCATATGGTTGGATTATGCCTAAGATCATGTTTATAGTCTTATTTTGGTGTGCATGCCTACTTGTTATATTTTTGTACCTTGTCTTGGGAGGTTTTTAGTGCCATGTTTTGAGCATGAAAATGAAGTGCATGAATTCAGTAAACTCAATGGGTATATGTTGAGAGTTCCAAGCATGTTTTCCCCAATTTAAACCTTTCTTATGCCATATTTTAGTGATTGAATTCCTAGGCTTTGATTTGGGCATGGATGAAGCATGTTGAGCACTAAAGATAAAGAATACAAAATCTGGAAATTTTAGTGTATATTTTGGGGGTTTTCAAGCATGTTTTTACCATCAAAACCTTTCTTGTATCATGTCAAGTAGTGCTAAAATTTTAGGCATCAATTTGGGGGTATAAGTGATACACTTTGAGCATGAAAGCAATAAAAAAAATCTGGAAATTTTAGTGTATGATTTGGGAGATTTCAAGAATATTTTACCAAATCGAAACACTTTTTGGACCATGTCAAGTAGTGCTAAATTTTTAGGCTTCAACTTGGGTAGAAATGGTACACTTTGAGCATGAAAATCTGGAATTTTAGGGAGTGCTTTTGGGTTTCAAGCATGCTTCCATGGTTCAATTGTTATTCAAATGACATGTTTGTATACCACTTTTTGGGCATGTAATACTTGTGTGCATATTTGGTTGCTTTGGTTCCCTTGCTTGCTTGTATTTAACTTCATTATATTGTCATATGTACCTTGGCTTGAAATTGAATGCATGGCTACGAAAAAGAGTGGCAAGGGGCTGGGACGTTGTGAATGTTACCACAATTTTAAATTGCACTTGAGCACAATAAACACTTTGCACAACCTACCCTTTTACCTATAGGAAGTTGAACCATGATGTGATGACAATAGGATCTGTGATTCGATTCCGGGCATCACTAGACTTGAGTTCTAAGTTGCCAATTAAGCCAAAACCCAAAAACCATACGCTTGAAGGTGGAGAAACACGTTTTTAACTAAAAGCACACAATTGCGTTTGGGGAATTGGGTGTAAATGTGGGAAGGCCGTTTGCATGTTCTACAGGCCAAGGTATACTATGAATACCATATTGAAGGTAATACAATGTGGCAAGGTAAAGCCATGTTCTTTTCATGAATTTGGGAATTTTGCAAGTATGATGTCCAAGCCCAATTTGGGGCAAGTTTTGAAGGTCAAATTAAGGTGAACATCAAGTGGGAATGAAAAAAACCTAATCTGGTGAAAAAATGAGTCAAAAAGGGCCATTTCAGAAATAACCGGTAACTCAAGCCGGTTAAGAACAACTCTATTTGTATCCGGTACATAATACCGGTTACAAAGGTGTATGCATGTATCCGGTCATTATAGCCGGATACAATAAGCCATGGCCTTATCCGGTACTTCAGGCCGGATACATTCAAAAAATGAATAAATTGGTTTTTTAGCCCGAATTTTCAAAATAAAATGCCTAAAACATTGTGGATCATCCTTAGGCACCCAGAAAAGAGCATAAAAATGCTCCAAAAATAAAAGAAAATAACAAAATAAAAAATAAAAAAAAATATATTCTTGTAAGATTAAACACAATGTTGAAACTCAAAGAACAAGTTAAGGTGTCATATTTTTTGATATCAATTCAATACAAACATGTGTCAATCAAACTTTTGAACTTGAAAACTGAGAAAATTCAGCAAATTTAAAAAAAAAAAAAACCCTTGGTTGATTATTTTTATCAGTCAAGTGACAAATTTTTAGGACCTTTGGAAGCCTTAGAATATTCCAAAAACCTTTGTTTGGTCACGAGTACCACTCAAAGTCTTTTTTTTAGGACCTTTGGAAGCCTCAGAATATTCCAAAAACCTTTGTTTGGTCACGAGTACCACTCAAAGTCAAAATTTTTTAGGACCTTTGGAAGCCTCAGAATATTCCAAAAACCTTTGTTTGGTCACGAGAACCACTCAAAGTCAAAAAACTTTTAGGACATTTGGAAGCCTCAGAATATTCCAAGAACCTTTGTTTGGTCACGAGTACCACTCAAAGTCTTTTTTTTAGGACCTTTGGAAGCCTCAGAATATTCCAAAAACCTTTGTTTGGTCACGAGTATCACTCAAAGTCAAAATTTTTTAGGACCTTTGGAAGCCTCAGAATATTCCAAAAACCTTTGTTTGGTCACGAGTACCACTCAAAGTCAAAAAACTTTTAGGACATTTGGAAGCCTCAGAATATTCCAAGAACCTTTGTTTGGTCACGAGTACCACTCAAAGTCTTTTTTTTAGGACCTTTGGAAGCCTCAGAATATTCCAAAAACCTTTGTTTGGTCACGAGTACCACTCAAAGTCAAATCTTTTTAGGACATTTGGAAGCCTCAGAATATTCCAAAAACCTTTGTTTGGTCACGAGAACCACTCAAAGTCAAAAAAATTTTAGGACCTTTGGAAGCCTCAGAATATTCCAAAAACCTTTGTTTGGTCACGAGTACCACTCAAAGTCTTTCTTTTAGGACCTTTGGAAGCCTCAGAATATTCCAAAAACCTTTGTTTGGTCACGAGAACCACTCAAAGTCAAAAAACTTTTAGGACATTTGGAAGCCTCAGAATATTCCAAGAACCTTTGTTTGGTCACGAGTACCACTCAAAGTCTTTTTTTTAGGACCTTTGGAAGCCTCAGAATATTCCAAAAACCTTTGTTTGGTCACGAGTATCACTCAAAGTCAAAATTTTTTAGGACCTTTGGAAGCCTCAGAATATTCCAAAAACCTTTGTTTGGTCACGAGTACCACTCAAAGTCAAAAAACTTTTAGGACATTTGGAAGCCTCAGAATATTCCAAGAACCTTTGTTTGGTCACGAGTACCACTCAAAGTCTTTTTTTTAGGACCTTTGGAAGCCTCAGAATATTCCAAAAACCTTTGTTTGGTCACGAGTACCACTCAAAGTCAAATCTTTTTAGGACATTTGGAAGCCTCAGAATATTCCAAAAACCTTTGTTTGGTCACGAGAACCACTCAAAGTCAAAAAAATTTTAGGACCTTTGGAAGCCTCAGAATATTCCAAAAACCTTTGTTTGGTCACGAGTACCACTCAAAGTCTTTCTTTTAGGACCTTTGGAAGCCTCAGAATATTCCAAAAACCTTTGTTTGGTCACGAGTACCACTCAAAGTCAAAATTATTTTTAGGACCTTTGGAAGCCTCAGAATATTACAAAAACCTTTGTTTGGTCACGAGAACCACTCAAAGTCAAAAACTTTTAGGACCTTTGGAAGCCTCAGAATATTCCAAAAACCTTTGTTTGGTCACGAGTACCACTCAAAGTCAAATCTTTTTAGGACATTTGGAAGCCTCAGAATATTCCAAAAACCTTTGTTTGGTCACGAGAACCACTCAAAGTCAAAAAATTTTTAGGACCTTTGGAAGCCTCAGAATATTCCAAAAACCTTTGTTTGGTCACGAGTACCACTCAAAGTCAAAATTATTTTTAGGACCTTTGGAAGCCTCAGAATATTACAAAAACCTTTGTTTGGTCACGAGAACCACTCAAAGTCAAAAACTTTTAGGACCTTTGGAAGCCTCAGAATATTCCAAAAACCTTTGTTTGGTCACGAGTACCACTCAAAGTCAAATCTTTTTAGTACATTTGGAAGCCTCAGAATATTCCAAAAACCTTTGTTTGGTCACGAGAACCACTCAAAGTCAAAAATTTTTTAGGACATTTGGAAGCCTCAGAATATTCCAAGAACCTTTGTTTGGTCACGAGAACCACTCAAAGTCAAAATTTTTTTAGGACATTTGGAAGCCTCAGAATATTCCAAGAACCTTTGTTTGGTCACGAGAACCACTCAAAGTCAAAACTTTTTAGGACATTTGGAAGCCTCAGAATATTCCAAAAACCTTTGTTTTGTCACAAGAACCACTCAAAGTCAAAAATTTTTAGGACATTTGGAAGCCTCAGAATATTCCAAGCAAAAAAAATAAAAATAAAAAAAATAAAAAAATAAAAAAAAAATCTGGTCTGGTGTTCACCTGACCTACTTGTCTACATTTATAGGGGTGTGTTTCAAATTAAATGGAAGTTGACTTGTGTCTTTGTTTTTCTTAACCAGGTACAATTATTTGCAAGCATTGCTCCCGTGACCAGATCCAAAACCGGAGCCATGAACACTGAAGAGAACCAAGCCCAAGCCACCGTACCTGCTCAGGACTTTGCTCAGCTGCAAGAGCAGGTGGCCGGTCTGGACAAGATGCTGGGAGACTTACTGGCGGCTTAGGCCCAACAGGCCCAGGCCCAAAATCAAGCCTCTACTTCCCATCCAGCACCACCACCTCAGGCCTACATGCCGCCTCCGGCTCAACCCATGCCGGAGCCCATTTCTGAACCAGTCCCTGAACCCATTCTGATCAGGAAAAATACAGCAGAATCTGAGAAAGAACTGGAAAAGGAAAAAGGCCAGAGATGAGATGGAAAAGAAGATGCTGCTCAGGATAGAAAGGATCCAGGCAGAGCTGAAGGAAGTGAAGGGGGAAGCAGCCATGCAAGCACCACCTTTGAAGATCTGTGCATGTATCCGGATGTGTGTCTACCGGCCAAGTTCAGGTGCCCAGACTTCGACAAATTCGACGGCACAGGCTACCCCATGAGCCATTTAAAATTATACTGCCGGGCCCTATGCCAATTTGGCCGGGATGACGGCATATTAATCCAACTCCTCCAGAGGAGTTTGACCGGGTCAGCTCTTAGGTGGTTCGTTACAGTGGACCATGGAAGGATCAGGAGATGGAAGGATTTAGCTGATGCTTTCCTAGACCAATATAAGTTTAACTCTGAGATCGTGCCAGACCGGTACGACATGATGAGGATGAGCAAGGGGAAAGATGAGCCAGTACGGCAATACGCCAAGAGGTGGAGAGAGGCCGCCTCCTAGGTCAGGCCACTTATGCAAGAACCGGAGATGATCTCCACATTTATGGGCACACTGGGCCAGCCCATCTACAACCATCTGGTGGGTCAGATCACCACCAACTTTGCAGCCCTGGTGCAGGTGGCGGACCGGATCGAAGAAGGGGTTAGGTCAGGAAGGCTGATAGACTACTCTACTCTGACTGGGCAGTCTGATTCCTCGGCCTCCATGGCCCAGAAGAAGGGAACCGGGTTCAAGAAAACAGGGGCTCGAAAAGAAGGGGAGGTGAACCTGGTCCAGGCTCCTCCAGCCAAGAAGCCACTTCATGTGAACATCTCGGCACCCCAACAGGCCCAGCAGGCCCAGCAATCGTACCAGACCCCGTTGAATGTCAATTTCACCCCCTCCGTACCAGCAAACTCAAGGAGGGCCTTTACCAGGGAGGAAAGAGAGGCCTGGTTAGCAAATAGAAAGAGCCGGGTTTTCACTCCTCTCCCAATATCTCTTTCCCAACTGCTGCCAACTTTGCTGAAGGGTGAATACCTGACTCTGAAAGAGCCCAACCTGAATGCCACCAGGGGAAGAAATTTTGACACGTCGGTCACCTGTGACTTCCACATGGGTGCACCGGGGCATTCTACAGATACCTGCTGGGTATTGAAGCATGCGGTCCAGGACTTGTTGGACCAGAAGGCCTTAGTGTTCAACATTGCTGCACCGGCCCCGTCCGGGAATGATATTGGGCAGAACCCTCTGCCTTACCATAATGGGGCAGGCCCATCCAACTCCATCACAGCCATATCCACCACCAGAAGGGCCTTTGACCCATCACAGCTCATAGCTCCAGTAGGGGCCACTGTCCAGGTCCGTTTTTTCCAAGAAGAGGAAGAAGAGGAGATCAACATGGTTTCCCAAAAAAACAATCCAGCTGCTGAGGACATAAGTTCCTCTTTAAACCGGGTCTCATCTCTTATGGCCCAGATGAATACTGCAAGGCCCCCATTGGTCTTCAATTGCAGTCCACCCACTTATTCCCCATCCAAGCCATCCAAGGCTCCACTGGTCATCAACCTTGACCCCACCACTGCTTCCATCACTTCTTCTGTCCCCACACAATCCAAACTTCAACCCTTGGTTGTAAATGTTCAGCCAGCCCAGACTATCCCTAAACCGGCCCATACATCCCGGTCCAAACTCCAGCCACTGGTGGTTAACATCCCTAAATTAGCCTACTCTGAGGCCGCTGTACCATGGAATTACAGCGAGGGAATCACGGCTACGGTTCCAAAGGTTAGGAACCAGAACCAGGAGGAGGTGAACCTCATGACGAGGTCAGGGAGATGTGCAGGGGGTGAAGAGAAGGAGAAGGAGACAGAAGCAGAAAAAGAAAAAAAAGAAAATGAAGAAAAAAGAAAACAGAAAGGAAAGGCAAAATAGAAGACACCCCCCAGGGTGCAGAAAATGAGGCAGCCGACCTCATAAAAATCATAAAAAAAGTGAATTCAATCTTGTGGATCAGCTGAACAAGGTCCCGGCCCAGATTTCAATACTAGGCCTTTTGCTGAATTCTGAAAAGCACAGGGATGCATTGTTAAGGGTGCTACAGAGTGCACATGTATCCTAGACAATCGATCCAGACCAGCTTGGCAAAATGGTTGGTCAAATCTTGTCACATAATGTGATAAGTTTCTCTGAGGGTGAGATCAGCCCAGGTGGGTGTTATCATGTTGACCCTTTGCACATCACAGTGCTTTGTAAGGGCTGCATGATTGCACGGGTACTAATTGACAACGGGTCGGCGTTAAACGTTTGCTCCTTAATCACTTTTACCAAGCTTGGTCTGGACCAGTCAAGGATCAAGCAAAATGGGAGGATAGTGAGGGCTTTTGATAGCTCCAAGACCCACTCCCTAGGAGAGATTGAACTGCCGGTCACAATTGGGCCAAATATCTTCAACATCACATTTGAGGTGATGGATATACCCGCAGCTTTCAATTTGCTCCTAGGGAGGCCGTGGATACATTCGGCTAGGGCAATACCATCTACGCTCCACCAAAGGGTGAAATATGTAAGAGGGCAAAGGGTGATAACAGTCCTAGCCGAAAACTTGGTGCCTCCCATTGTGTCACCTGACGTACCCTTGATAAATGTGGACTTGACTGTCGACAAGATTGCATTCCACTCATTTCAATTTGAGACAGTAAATTTCATACCTGGGGGGTGTGAGAAAAAGAAGGAAAAAGGAACAACTGCAGAAAAGATGGTGAAGAAAGTGATGGAAAAATACCACTTTCACCTGGGGAAAGGCCTGGGAGTCAATTTGCAGGGAATGGTGAAGCCAATCACGGCTAGGAAACTGGTTCCTAAAGTGGTACTGGGGTTTAAACCCAGACGATGGAGGAGGATGAAGCATGAAGAATGAGAGGAAAGAAGCAAAGGAAAATTCCCTCATTTAAGGGAAAGTTTTCCAAAACCTTCTTGCACAATCCAAATATCTCCTCCCATGGACCAGTCCAAACCTCCTTACCACAACGTCAACCCATTTCAAAAGCCTTTTGTTTCGACCTTGCAACCCTATAACCCATCTCCAATACTGGGAGCAGTGGATGGGCCTGGGCCACAACCAGAGCAGCGGACCGACTTCTCTGAAGATGTGGGGGCTTTCTTCGCCATGACTGAAGGCAAGAAAACTGGTAGTGACAACGAGCTACCATTCATTGACTGGGCCGCAGTGAAGATTCCGAAGGAGATCATTTATGGACTGGGCCCCGTAGCAGAAAAGGGCAGTACCCACCTGGTAATAATGGCATCGGACGCGGGGCTTGAGGAGCAGGCTTTCCCTATTTCCCCTGCTCCCAAAAATTTTGTATTGAGCAATTGGGAGGAAACTCCCTTTACCTTTGAAGCAGCGTCAGTGTGGCAAACTGACGCGGCTTCCAAAAAAAAACTCCAATAGTGGAATGCCATTTCCCTGAAGGTTCTAATGGGCCTTCGTCTTCAGAAGAATTATGTTTAGAAGGCTCACAAAAAAACCAAAAAGATTTTTCCATTTTTTCTAGAAAATTTAATTTTTTCAAAAGGGTCCAAACCACTTATGAACCATATAATCAAACTGAATTAGACCAAGTTGAATATGAGTTCGACTTCGAGCTCGACTTTGACCTCATGGGGATCGAAGAAGAGATCGAGGTCGAAGGAGAAGACGTTCCAAAAGAAATTGAATACCAATTGGAACGTCATGAAAATGGGGTCCAACCTAATATTGAGGAGACCATATCCATAAATCTTGGGACCGAAGAGGACCCAAAAATTGTGAAAATCGGGGCATGCTTGTCTAATGTACAGCAAAATGAAATGTCACGATTCTTGGCAGACTACAAAGATGTGTTCGCTTGGTCATATCGGGACATGGCGAGGTTGGACACGGACATGGTGGTGCATAAGTTGCCAATTTTGCCAGGGGTTAAGCCGATTAAGCAGAAGCTGAGAAGGTTGAAGCCAGAATGGACCTTAAAAGTCAAGGACGAAGTGATCAAGCAATTTCAAGCCGGATTTCTGGCAGTCTCTACGTATCTTGAGTGGCTCGCAAACATAGTGCCGGTACCAAAGAAGGACGGGAAAGTCAGAATGTGCGTGGACTACAGAGATTTGAATAAGGCAAGCCCTAAGGATGATTTTCCGCTTCCACACATCGACATTTTGGTCGATAATACCGCGGTACATAGCTTATTTTCCTTTATGGATGGTTTCTCGGGGTACAATCAGATCAAGATGGCTAAGGAGGATCAAGAGAAAACATCATTTATCACACCCTGGGGCACATTCCACTACACAGTCATGCCATTTGGGCTTAAGAACGCTGGGGCAACATATCAGCGGGCCATGACAGCACTATTTCACGACATGATCCACAAAGAGATGGAGGTCTATGTGGACGATATGATTGCCAAATCATGCAAAGAGGAGGACCACTTGATCAACCTGAAGAAAGTGTTTGATCGTCTCAGGAAGTACAGTCTACGGCTTAACCCGGCTAAGTGCGTCTTCGGGGCTACATCAAGGAAGCTACTGGGATTTATTGTGAGCCGAAGAGGAATTAAAATTGACTTGGCTAAGGCCAAGGCCATAATTGAAATGCCAGCACCTAGAACCGAGAAGGAGGTTCGTGGTTTTCTTAGGAGGATTCAATACATAAGTCGGTTCATAGCACAGCTCACTGCTATCTGTGAACCAATTTTCAAGCTTCTGAGGAAGGATAACCCGACGGTCTGGAATGAGGATTGCCAGCAGGCCTTCGATACGATCATGGAATATTAACTGAACCCACCTGTACTAGTGCCACCAACCCCAGGAAAACCATTGATCCTGTATTTGTCAGTGTTGGAAACATCGATGGGATGCGTCTTGGGGCAGCATGATGAGACGGGTAGAAAAGAAAGGGCCATTTACTATCTGAGTAAAAAATTCACGGAATATGAAGCTAAGTATTCATCATTGGAGAAGACTTGCTGTGCTCTAGTGTGGGCCACTCAGAGGCTAAGGCATTACTTCCTTAGTCACTCCACACTATTGATATCCCGGATGGACCCGCTGAAGTATTTATTTGAGAAACCGGCACTGACTGGCAGGACGGCAAAGTGGCAACTGCTACTGTCCGAGTTTGACCTCACATACATCACCCAGAAGGCGATCAAGGGTCAAGCCATAGCTGATCACCTGGCTGCACATCCTTTGCCAGAATATCAACCCTTGAAGACCAACTTTCCCGATGAGGCAATTCTGTACACTGAAGAGGACGAAAGTGAGAGTTCTTGGCAGATGTTCTTTGATGGGGCCGCCAGCATGAATGGTAATGGAATAGGGGCAGTCTTGGTTAAACCAGATGGTTCACATATCCCGATTGCAGTAAAGCTGAGATTCCAGTGCACCAATAATATTGCAGAATATGAGGCATGCATAATTGGGTTGCAAGTCGCCATGGATCATGAAGCAGAGGAACTTGACGTATACGGGGATTCGAGTCTTATCATCTTCCAAACAACTAGTGAGTGGAAAACCAAGGATCACAAATTGATCCCCTATCACCAGTACTTGGAAGAAATAAGCACAAATTTCACTCGAATTTCCTTCAATTATATGCCAAGGGCCAAGAATCAATTTGCGGACGCTCTAGCAACATTAGCTTCAATGGTCAGCATACCAGAAGGGGTAGACATCAGACCACTGGAAATTGAGGTCCGAGATGAACCGGCTTACTGTCTCGTTCTAGAGGGAGCACCAGAAGAAGAAACACCATGGTTTCAAAACATCAAAAATTTCTTGAACAATCGGAGTCTGCCAGAAAATGCCACTGCTACTGAGAAGAGGAAAATACAGAAATTGGCTGGTCAATTTCTGCTAAGTGGTGGACATGTGTACAAGAGGTCACATAATGACATTCTGCTCAGATGTGTTGCCAAGGCTGAATCGGAAAGGCTGATTGAGACTGTACATGGAGGAGTTTGTAGGCCCTATATGAGTGGGCACATGCTGGCAAAGAAGATCTTGAGGTTGGGCTACTACTGGTCGACCATGGAACATGATTGCTGTATACATGTCAGGAGGTGCCACCAATGTCAGATATATGCAGATAATAAGCATGCACCCCCAGGTGAGTTGCACAACATGACATCACCATGGCCCTTCTCTATGTGGGGCATAGATGTCATCGGCATGATTTCACCTAAGGCATCGAACGGGCACATATTTATCCTGGTGGCGATTGATTACTTCACTAAATGGGTAGAAGCAGCTTCATATGCGAACATCACAAGCAACCATGTTATCAAATTTTTGAAGCACAATATCATTTGTCGCTATGGACTGCCAAGTGCCATAGTATCAGACAATGCTTCAAACATTAAGAACAAGGACATGAAGAAGATGTGTGAGCAGTTTCAGATCGCCCACCATAAGTCAGCTCCGTACAGGACTAAGATGAATGGGGCAGTGGAAGTAGTAAACAAGAATATAAAGAAAATCATTCAGAAGATGGTAGTGAGCTACAAGGATTGGCATGAAATGCTGCCACTTGCTCTACATGCCTACAGAACCTCGATCCGAACCTTAATCGGGGCAACCCCGTATTCCCTAGTCTATGGAATAGAAGCAGTCTTGCCAGTGGAAGTAGAAATCCCATCACTTAGAGTGCTCATGGAGGCAGAATTGGAAGAAGCTGAATGGATACAGTCAAGACATGATCAACTCAACCTGATAGAAGAAAAGCGGTTAAAAGCACTATGTCATGGCCAGTTGTACCAAAGGAGAATGGCCCGGGCCTACAATAAGAAAGTGAGGCCCAGAACTTTCCAGGAAGGAAACTTAGTGCTAAAGAAAATCTTACCATTTTTGGAAGACCCTCGTGGTAAGTTCAAGCCCAATTGGGAAGGGCCTTATGTCGTCAAGAAGGTCCTGTCAGGGGGTGCACTCATCTTAGCAGAAATGGATGGGTCAGATTTTCCTGAGCCAATTAACTCTGATGCAGTAAAAAGGCATTTTCCTTGAGTGAATATTTCTAGGAAATGATCCGAGGCCATTTTTCTTTATTTCCTTCAAAATTTTAATCCCTAGTCTAGCCAAGTTGAGCCGGTTCGTTTCTTTGATAAACCCAAACCGGATTTACAATCAAATTGGGGCAAAGCCAATTGGGGCAAAGTTAAGGTAAAAAGAAAAAAAGAGAGGAAAAGCAATGAAAAATGGCAAATGAAAGCCAAGTGTGAAAAAAGATGCAAAAAATGCAATTCGGAGGAAAAGGGTTAAATTCATCATGACTGTAAGTCCGGTTGACCTATTTCCACATTTGAAAATGTTTGGGCCTTTAATACCCTTTCTTTCATAAACCAAACCTAGCCTTCATTTCATCCTATGTTTAAGCCCTCGGTGATCTTAGTGTATTCATTCAAAGGTCAGAGTAAGATTGGTGATGACGGAATACAGAAGCTGGCCCTAGTGAAAACCGTAACTGGCGCTAGGGGCAATATTGGCAAAAAGGCGAAAAGAAAAAAGAAAAAATAAAAATAAAAAAAATGAAGAAAAATCAAAGGTTGAGTTGATCATAGAGATCTGAGATTGAAACAAAGTTGGCATGAGCAGAATGGGGTCAGTTTTGGCATTTGGGGATGACTCTAAAGGTCCTAAGATGGACGGTTCTGATCCCTCATTATTTTGTGGGCTACCTTTTTCATTATTTAACTTGGTTTAATTCCTTTAATTATAGGTGATTAAGTGCATGGACCAAATTTCAAAAAAAAAAAACAAAAAAAAAATATAAAAAGGAAAAATTATGCTTTGGCCAGTGATGAGAAATCAAATACTTTTCATAAAACCTTTGTTTTTACAAGCATCTGAGCATTCTGAGGCCAATAATATAAAAATTTTATTTTGGATTGAATACTTTGGCTTTCCACTATTGGAGTTCAATTTTGTACAAAGGTAAAAAAAGAAAAAAAGAAAAAATGTGTGCAGGGAATAAGGCTAATCTCTATCTCCTAGCCGCTCCTCAAGCTCCCGAATCCGAGCTGCCTGAGCTGCGATAACTCTAGAAGCCCCCTCTGCAGCGGGATCACTCAAGAAGGAAATGACCTCATCTGAAAGAGTCTGCCTAATCCTCATGCTCCTAAGGCTGGCTAAAGCATCCTGGTGCTTCTGCCTCAAGGCTCGGACTTCAAGACAGCGGGCCTGCCTATGCTCCTCAAGTTGCTTCCCCATGGCAAGACGGTGAGATACCTGCTCTGCAAGCTGCCTCTCCATGTCAAGGCTCCGTATCCTAAGCTCCTGGGCCTCTCGTACCCATATCTGCTGAAGGCGCTTATGAGAAGCTCTCTCAGACTCCAGAATGTCCTCATAAGTAGGAGCTAAGACTGCAGGAGGATCTTCAGGTACTGGTGCCTGACTCTGTATCTGCTCCTTGATCCATAAGAGATAATCCTTCACATGGGCTTCTGAGAAGCTTATGAAGCGAACATAAGACCACTCCCTCATCAACCAAGCATTCAGCTTCATGGTGGCTGGTGAAAGTGGCCCAAGGCGGTCCTCATACCCACTTGGGATTATAACCCCCTGTGTCGCTCTGAACTGATGAAGGACCCGCAAAGGGAGGTAAAGCACCGCGTGTCTCAAGCCAGCCAGAATAAAAAAGTTGCGGTCTCGAAAGCTGATCACTGTCTCTGCATTGGGCTGATAAGTACCAGGCCACCTCACTTGATCATCCTGGAGTGTAGCCAAGAAAGTAAACCAGCCCTGTTTACCTCCTGGAGTGTTAGGACACCCCCGGTTGCTCATCAAGATGGGAACCTTCAAGCTTGGGAAGAAATGTCAATTGATCTCCTCATTTTGACTCAGGTGGTCAAGTAACCAAAGCTGCAAAGGAGGAGGGATATTTTAGTATATTGTAAAAAAAAAAAACAAAAAAAGAAAAAACAATAATAAAAAAAAGGAAAAAGAGAAAAAGAAAAAAGAAAAAAAAATAAAAAAAAAGAGAAAAGAAAAGGAAAAAAAAGAGAGGAAAAGAAAAAAAGAAGAAAGAGAAAAAGAAGAAAAAAAAGGGAAAAAAAGAGGATCATCTCTGCTGAGGGGAAAATACTACTTCAACCAATCAAAACCGGGGCATGCTCAGTACCTTTCCCTCTGGGTTTTCATTGAAATAAATTACAGCATCTGGAAGAAGCAGTCAGGCCTTAGTCTTCGGATTTGAGAAAAAAAAAAGAAGGTTTGAAGCAGTTGCATGTTTTCTCCTTTAAACAAAGGTTTCCAATCCTGAAGAAGGATTTTACTGGAGCAGTAAGAAGGCATGAATGAGAGGTCATGGGTTGTAAGGGCATGAGGTTAGATCAACAGATCATGATTTTCAAATCCATCAATCAAGAAGAGGCATTCACTTGGGTAGTTGAAAAGAATGAAGGCAGGCTATGGGCAGCAATGGAACATACATCCTTATTGAGAGAGCAAGAAGATGAAGAAGCAAAAGCAAGTTGCAGAATATTCAAGCACAGGTTGCAAAATATTCAAGCACAGGTTTGGGCATCAAATGGCACCCAGGTAAATCAAATAAGAAAATCAATCAGGAAAATTCAATAAAATATTTCCTTCCTTATTGTTGAAAAACATCAAAAGCAATTGAGTTTGCAGAGGTCAATTTTAAATCCACATTCTTTTCAAAATTTGCTTGTCTTAGATTTCTTTTCATAGCCACGAGAGCTCAAAGAAATCTGAGATAAGGAAGAGATGCCACCCCGTCAGACTATACACAGCAGGGGTTTCATTGGCTATCTTCAAATCCATGTTTTTTATCACTCATTTGTTTGACCAAAGCAAGTTCAATTAATAAGATGTCTTTCGAACGTGCAATTTTGAGTTGTGTCTATTCTTTGCTGTTCATTGTGCTACAACTCCAGCAAAGAGGGGCAGTTGTAGACATCCCAAAATTGCACAATTTTTGATAAATCTTGAAGGAGAGAAATATTTTATTGGAATTTTCAGTTCTTTGCATTGGGTTTGAGATACTTAACCCATTTGAATCCAAAGCCGTAAAGGAAAAGACCCAAATTCTATCTTTTGTGCAAAGTCAAACTTTTTCCGGTTGAATTTTGTTGACTTTTGATCCCAGAAAATGCAATATTTTTTAAAGCAAGATTTCAAGATAATTTTTCCCGGTAATCAGGTTTTTAGCAATGTTATTGCATAAATGAACTTTCTGAGATTTTAAATCTTGACGAATACCATGGTTTTAACATATTGAACCTTTTTTTTCCGGACCTGAAAAATCGGAATTTTGCCTAGAACTGGAAAGTTGACTTTTTATTCACTTGGAATTTGGGTCTGGAACTATTTTTAATGGATTCAAATGGGGGGGGGGGGGTGTTTGCTTATTTACATGTAATATCTTAAGTAAATGGAGATTAAAAAATACGAGGACATTTACTTAAACGATATTACATGTAAATAAGTATTGCTTGTGTTAAAATTCGAAAAAAGGCTTTTTTCCTTGTATCCGGCAACTCAGGCCGGATACAAGTGTCCTTCTTTGTATCCGGTGGAAAATGCCGGATACAAGTAGACCTCAGTGTATCTGGCATCATAGACCGGATACATTAAGATACTTGTGTATCCGGCCTGATATACCGGATACACCAGTTTTGCTCAAAATTAGGGTTTTTCGAGAGCTTTTCACTTTTACCATCATATCCCTCATTAAATGAGGGGAAATCTCGGAAATAGCCTTAGGGTTAAGGTTGGTGGGCTATAGACATTATGTTGTGTCTACCATTCTCACCAACCCTAACCCTAGCGTTTGCCTATAAATAGGAGGCTCCTCCTTAAGCAAATGGCAATTAACTCTTGTTTTGAATTCTCGCCAAGAAGAACTCCAAGAGAAGAAGAAAACCGCTGCGGGATCGCTTCCAGAACCCAGGTAAGCCTCAAACTTTTCTTTTATTTTCTGTCTTTACATTCCTAGATCTAGATCTATTCTTCTACCTTTCTGTAGAATAAGGCCTTCTTTGTGTGTGAAAACCCTTCCCCGGCTCAAAGTATCTCGAGACTCCCCCTAGCCGTAAAACGTGGAGGCGGGATCTAGGAGAAACGAGACTGGGGATTGACCCTAGCACTAGAACCTATGTAGCATAAAGCCTTTTGATTGATTGTAAACTGTTTCATATTCAAAGTACCCTTGATTATCTTGAAGAACCGTGTTTAACGGGGAGAGAGAACAGAGGGAAACGATCATGGAACGGAACCCTAGGCTATTTTAGAACCTCATTTTGATGAATATGTATGCATGCTATTGATCTTGTTTGGTTTTTTTACACTTGCACATACATAGTGCCATTTCGGCGGGATAGACTCATATTTGGGGTTTATTGCATTTATTGTGATAAATCTCAAATAAATGGCCTCAATCAATTTTGGAATGATTTCAAATGATTTTTCAAAGATTTGTGTTCATCTTGCACGGATCACACATTTTTATCAAATTTTCGGATTTGGTTTTCTTCAAAAGGGCCTAACTGGACAGCACCTGTACCCTTACTTCGGACACTCATAACTTCATCGTCCGGATGAATTTTAGAGCGATTATAGAACCATGGGAAAGGTGAGGCTGTCTAGTTTATGTCCACCAAATTTCATAAATTTCTATCAAGTGGATTTTTGACACCTCTCTGTCGAAGTTGAGTGGACAGTTCAGGTTCAAATACAGAACTTGTCACTTAGACGGACCGCCATGTGTTCGTTTTAAATCCGATTCGAATGATTTTTGTTTTTGGGCACTCCTTTATGAGTCTATTTTCAAATCCAGTTGGTTTCATAATTGTTTGATTCCATTTGAATTATTGGTAGCCGATTTACTCAGAACTGCTCAATGGCATTTATCTGGGTAAATCTGTGATCTTCGGGGCCTGTTTGGGAGACCACCCAAGGCACATCCGAAGGGATTTTTGTATGAGGCTAGTTTCTTTTGAAAGATGGCTATACAGACTTCAATCACACCAAATTTCGTGGATTTTTATGGAGTGGATGTTTCTAGACAATTTCCCAAAGTTGCCCACTCATCACTTTTAAAAATCCCCAGCAGCAACTTTAAAGGAGCATAATTCCTAGGATTTCAATCGGATTGACTTGAGATTTTGCATGAGTTCCTTATTTACCATAATCTTTCAAATAGATTTGGTTTGAATCAATTTGAAATTGGATTTGAATGATTTCAAGATAAAGGACCTTACTTTTTACCAAAATTCCCGGATTTGCCTCAACTTGGTTTTTGCCACTTTTGCTGTGATTTCCATCTTTTTGTGATATTCCAGAAGTGATATTAACATAAATGAAGATCTGGAATTCATTTGGATTTTCAATTGAAGATATCACATATTTGTCCTTTTTCAAGGTTTTCATGATTTCTTAGCAAGCTTTCTATTTTCTTTTAGCATGAACAAACACTTGGCAACCACTTCGTGTGGGTGAATGGGGGTGCCTAACACCTTCCCCCATTCATAATCTAATCCCCTTACCCATCTCTGGATTTGATTTTCAAGTAGGGTGATTTTTACCTTAGAATTGGCATTTTTTGCACTTTTTGCTTATTTTTATCCTTTGGTGTCCATTCTCACCTCAAAAATCTGAATGGTGGCGACTCTCCAACTTTAATTTCGAGCCCCGTATGTTGACGGAGGGATGATCATTCTGGTGATTTTTCCATGTCTCACAGGCACGCCGGGCCGGCCCGCTACGAGCTAGCCATTCTATTCCCTCCAAAAAAGTTGGTTTTAACCACTTTTTTGCCCATTTTACCCCCCAACACCTATATAACAGCCATATTGGGGGCTATGGTTGTAATTAATTATTAAAAGACCTTTTATACCCTTCCAATTGTAAAATAATAGTCATATTGGAGGGTAGAGGTAGTAAAAAGCCACTTTTAATTTTCTATAAATAGGCTTACCCTTTCCCACTCCAAACCACACCTGTTCTACAATCTCTTACTCTCTTCTAATTGATTATTAACAAATAGTTGCTTTGCTAATTGTTCTAATTGGAAATTGGACTCTGGAAATTGGTGATACTCTCTTTTAATTGTTCAAGCATTAGAAGTGGGAAATTGGACTCGGGAGGTTGAAGGCTTCAACTGCAAAGTTTAAGCTTCATTCTAAAGAGGTATTTTTCTATTCAATTTTTCGATTTTAAAATTAGTATAAATATTATATATATAAGTAAGTCTTTCCTTCTACCTTTCTTATAAATTAGTATCACCAAAAATTTATTATTATATTATTTATTAAGAATTTTTTTTTTCAAAATTTGATAATGGACCCTAGGCATGCTATGTTCTTTAACACTGAACAAAGGGAATTTCTTAGACCCTTCTGACCCAACCTTTTCTGATGATATAACCCAACCCTTATATAGTGACCCTCTCATCCAATATCATGAAACTGAATTGCTTTCCCAAGAGATGGGATCATCTTCCCTATCACCTAGGAGTGCCAAAAGGAGTAAAACTTCCAATGGTTGGCTCAATTTTACAATTGAAAATATAGAGAGTGAAGAGAGGGCAGTTTGTAACCACTGCAAGAAAAATTTTAGTTGTAAAGGAAAAAGTGGTACAGGCCACTTGCAACGAAATTTGCAGAAATGCCTTCCAAAACATGACCAATTAGACCCTAGTGTAGACACCCCAAAATTGCACAATTTTTGATAAATCTTGAAGGAGAGAAATATTTTATTGGAATTTTCAATTCTTAGCGTTGGGTTTGAGATCCTTAACCCATTTGAATTTGAAACCACAAAGGAAAAGGCCCAAATTCAATCTTTTGCTCAAAGTCAAACTTTTCCGGTTGAGTTTTGTTAACTTTTGACCCCAAAAAATGAAATATTTTTAAGGCAAGATTTCAAGATAATTTTTCCCAGTAATCAGGTTTTAGCAATGTTATTGCATAAATAAAATTTTTGAGCCTTTAAATCTTGACAAATACCTTGGTATTAACATGTTAAATCTTTTTACCGGACCTGAAAAACAGGAATTTAGCCTTGAATTGGAAAGTTGACTTTTTATTCACTTGGAATTTGGGTCTGAAACTATTTTTAATGGATTCAAATGGGGGGGGGGGGGGGTGTTTGCTTATTTACATGTAATATTTTAAGTAAATGGAGATTAAAAAATACGAAGACATTTACTTAAATGATATTACATGTAAATTAGTATTGCCTGTGCAGGTAAGGGTCAAGGCTATGCAAAATTTGTGCAAACAGGCTATTTTGGTCTTGTCCGCATTTGTTATGCGGTCAAGGCATGACCGCATACAGGTAAGGGTCAAGGCTATGCAAAATCTGTGTAGACAGGCAATTTTGGTCTTGTCCGCATTTGGTATGCGGTCAAGGCATGACCGCAATTCAAATGCGGTCACGCGTAATTTCAATTTTTTTTCTTTTACTCTTTTTTTGAGCCATATTTACCATTCTTACCTCTCTCTAGGAGGTCCGTCCTCCCCGTTTTACCCTCCATTGGTTCTCAAATTTACCTCAACTCAAGTTTTAAAACTTAGTTGGAACATTCTGGAACCTTATTTTGGGTTACCCTTGTGACCACCCATGCCCTTGCTCTTGCCTATAAATAGAGGGCCTCTCCTCTAGTAAATGGCCAGAAATTGGAGATTGAAGAGCTCCAAGCGAAGAAGAGAACCCCTGCCTCTCTGCTTTCTCAAGTCCAGGTAAGCCTCTCTCCCCTTTTATTTTCTAGTTTTAATTTCTAGGATTATTCTAATCTTCTTTCTTTTTGTAGAATAAGGCCTGTGTGTGATTGCAACCCCAAACCTAAATCCAAGTACCTCAAGTATCTTCTCTAGCTGTAAAATGTGAAGACCCCCATGTGTTGTAATCTTAGAAATATGTAGTTTTAATATTTTATTTAGGTTGTGTGATTGCTTATTGATGAAATATGGAGGAATACCATGGATCTATGCTGTTCATAGCATTAGATCTCATTTTCCTCCTAGATTTTGATTTTTCACATTGTTTTTTTTCCTTTTTATGTTTTTTCATGTTTTTAATCATTAGGCTAGGATTTTGGATCTGCCATGATCAATATGGTAGATCCGAAATCAGAAGCCTTAAAGTGACCTCTCGGGTTTCATGAGGTGAATTTTGAATTATTTTTAAATTTTGAGAGAAGACCCTATGGTCTAAACTCTCCTTTTTTGATGTTCTTCATCAATATGGGTGAATCTGGTTCAGATCTCTTAATTAATGAGAAACCTGGACCAGATCTGTACCCTAGATGGTTTTGATTTATTCTTCAATATTAGGAGATGATTTTGGAATTATTTTCAATTTTGAGAGAAGACCCTATGTCTAAACTCTCCCCTTTTGATGTTTTTCATCAACATGGGTGTATTTGGTATTAGATTTCTTAATTAATGAGAAATCTAGGCCAAATCTGTACTCGAGATTATTCAAATTCAATTCTTCAATAATTTGTAAAAATAATTTTTTTTATTATTATGTATGTAAGCACCTCATTTTTGCGCTCCCAGAAAAACCAGAAATGCAAACCTTGGAAAAAAGTCAAACCCTGAGGGGTCAAAAGTTGACTTTTTGATCAAGTGAAAATTGGCCACCTCGCTTTATACCATTGGATAGAGAATCTCGACACGGTTCCAACGCAACTGAGTTTGCTGGAATCGGGGTCCGGATGAAGGTTCTACGGGCGGTCAAACTTGAACAGAGCCAAAAGTTGACTTTCTGCTAAAATCGGATCCAGAGGCCTACTCCTAGGTCATTGGACAGAGAATCTCGACACGGTTCCAATGCAACTGAGTTTACAGGAATTGAGGTCCGGATGAAGGTTCTGCGGACGGTCAAACTTGAACAGAGCCAAAAGTTGACTTTCTGCTAAAATCTGATACAGAGGCCTACCCCTAGGTCATTGGACAGAGAATCTCGACACGGTTCCAACGCAACTGAGTTTGCAGGAATCGAGGTCTGGATGAAGGTTCTGCGGAGTTTCAAACTTGAGCAGAGCCAAAAGTTGACTTTCTGCTAAAATCCGATCAAGAGGCCTACCCCTAGGTCATTGGACAGAGAATCTCAACATGGTTCCAACGCAACTGAGTTTGCAGGAATCGGAGTCCGGATGAAGGTTCTGCGGGCGGTCAAACTTGAGAAGAGCCAAAAGTTGAATTTCTGTTAAAATCCGATCTAGAGGCCTACCCATATACCATTGGATAGAGAATCCTGACACGGTTCCAACGCAACTGAGTTTGCAGGAATCGGAGTCCGGATAAGGGTTCTGCGGGCGGTCAAACTTGAGCGGAGCCAAAAGTTGACTTTCTGCTAAAATCCGATCCAGAGGCTTACCCCTAGGTCATGGGATAGAGGGCTCCGATACGATTCTAACGCAACTGAGTTTGCAGGAATCGGAGTCCGGATGAAGGTTCTACGGGTGGTCAAACTTGAGCGGAGCCAAAAGTTGACTTTCTGCTAAAATCCGATCCAGAGGCCTACCCCTAGGTCATGGGATAGAGGGCTCTGATACAATTCTAACGCAACTGAGTTTGCCCAGATCGGAGTCCAGATGGAGAAAATATGAGCTGACAAAGTTCCCGAGCAGCAAAACCGGCAAACTGCGCAAGTGGCAAAAAGCTGCACACGTGGCGAGTTGCGCAGGAAAATATCTCAGGGATCAAATCCGTAAATATCCAAACATTCAAAATATCCCAGGGACCAATCTGAAAATATCTGAATAAAATAATATTAAACCTAAATATCCCAGGGACTATATCTTAATTTTCGGATTTTTAAGCAAAAACCGCGGCCACATTAAATGTTTTGCAATGATTTTGTCGCCCGGGGCCGAGCGACAGCAAGTGGGCGGGAGTTGGGCACCAAGGTCGGGGGATACCCCTTCTTCTTCTATAAAAGCCGCGGCAGCCTTCATTTTCGGGGTTGGACGTTTTTTTGGCCCAAGGCATTCAAAGGGTTGGGTCTTCCATGGAGAACTAATCCTCCTCGCTTGGCCTGAGTTAGAAAACCCTCCCTTCTTCCTCTCCTATTACCTCACAACCGAGAAGACGACAAGTTGGTGAGGAGAGTTGGTGCTCCAGCGACTGCTCGTGCACTCCAAGGGGGCCTCACACAGACTCCACGAAGGTTTAAAATCTCAAGGTGAGCTCCCCCTCTGTTATTGTTTTAACATGTATAAATCGAGCATGCTTCCCATTTTAGCATGTTATTTGTTTGTCATTGCTTGTTTGATTCGAAGGGGAGCATGTTCCCTGTGATCTCATCTCGGTTGTATCCCGATAAAACCCCCCCTGCACCCTTCTGCATGTTCTGTTAATTCCTGTTCGTGTTTTGTGTTCGGATTTGTAGGTTTGCAAAGAGATTTGATCCTCACAACTTAGGTTAGATTAATTTCGAGGTGGTTTCAGGTGTCTTCTGGGAGTCTAAGGATCCCCAGAAAGTAGTTGCAGAACTTAAAAAACCTTAAAAACCAGTTAAAAAAACAGAAAATCAGGGTATGCGCTGAGCTCGCGCCCACTTCCTTTTTGGATGCGCTGAGCTCGCGCCCACTTCCTTTTTTTTGGATGCGCTCAGCTCGCACTCACTTACTTTTGGGTGCGCTCAGCTCGCGCTCACTTATTTTTGGGTGCGCTCAGCTCGCGCTCACTTACTTTTGGGTGCGCTCAGCTCGCGCTCACTTATTTTTGGGTGTGCTCAGCTCGCGCCCACTTCATTTTGGGTGCCCTCAGCTCACGCCCACTTCATTTTTGGGTGTGCTCAGCTCGTGCCCACTTCATTTTTGGGTGCGCTCACCTCGCGCCAACTTCTTTTTTTTGGGTGCGCTCACCTCGCGCCCACTTCCTTTTGGGTGCGCTCACCTCACGCCCACCTTGCCCACGAGTGCTTTTTCGCTGTTTTCGGTCCCCCCACTTCGCGCAGACCTCGCGCCTAGCGCCCAAAGGTCGGCACATACCCTTCTAAGGCCGAATTGCCTATATTTTTAAAATTCCGAAACTACCCCTTGGACCCAGTGTATGTGATTTTCGTATATTTTGGGTATTTCATGACTTCTGCATATTTTGTAATCTTTGTTGACAGTGGGGTGACATTCTCAAATCGAACCAAACATGCCAATAGGATTTCCGGGTCATCCGGGAACCCAACATGGGATCCAGACCACCCGGTTTGACTTGATTTCCAGTGGGCCTTCCAACGGGGTCCACCCCAGCCCGAACCATTGAATTGCACTAAAATAAGATATTCAAAGGAACTGGGCGGGCCAGACCACTTGAGGCCCACCCAAGCCCTATGTGGGGCATGCATGCTTAAATTAGGTTGTGGTTTGGCCGAGACTACGGGCCGGGCCTGTCGGGCCCACCAAGCCCATTGAACCAGACCAGGATAGGGTTTTAAAACCCTAACCAAGGAATTCTTGGGCCTTCAAACCCAAGCCCAGGTAAAGGGCCCCCAAGCCCAAGGCGTGGCCCATTTTGGAAACCTAAGCAAGATAAACTCAATGAATCACTTGGCTACCATTGTGTGGCCCACTCACGGGCCCGCAAAGCAATCCGACCCATCTTGCATGGAAATAACTTAATAAACCAACTTGAACTTCAAAATAAAATCAATTCAAATTGAACCAAAGTCCAAAGGGCCACAATTGGCCCGTCAAGGAACATGTGGGCCACACTTGGCCCACCAAGGGATACCGTGGGCCTTCCAACGGGGCCCACCCCACCAGACCTAGATCATTCTAACTAAAGAAGATAAAACCAAGTAAAGGGACCCACACCACTTTGGCGGTCCCGCCAGACTTAAACAAGTGTGCATGTTGTAATAGGAATCGGGTGAGTGAGAGACCAAAGTTGACTCTAACCAGGGAAACCTATGGGACCCGTCATTTGACAGGGTGGACTGAGGTGTCTACGGACTTCCCCAGACTGCAACCGAGAACTTACTTAGAATCTCTAAGCCGCAGACCAGTCTAATAGAAAATCTAGGCACCCAGGTGTCCGCCTGCACCCCATCAGGCGGTGGCGACTCCAAATTGCCATTTTTACCCAGTGCGACACACCGAAGTCAGGTGCGCACAGCCTGGCGACTCCGCTGGGGATAAGCTCATCCCAGTAGGACCCTGGTTAGATGAGTCAGCATAAGAGAGATTTAGTTGATATTTAGGGTTTCTTACTACCTCGTTTAGTAAGATACAGAATGCGCGGAATTACGCGTTCTGGGGAATCCTGTCAAAGGGACGCGATAATTGCCTAAGGCAAGTGGGATTTAAGCGGTCCATTGTGACCCCCACTTACCTGGGGACTCTCCCAGAACCTCGTACTGCGTGCTAATTCTGCACCTTACTATACGAGACAGTAACAATCCCTTTACCAACAAAATCTAGACAAAACTCACCTGTGTAGACACAGCACGCAGCCCAACTGCACACACGGGCACACCACCACACCGTGGATGGAATTTTTTGTTCTTATGTGATAAACTGCGTGGGGTGATACGGACGAGGGAGGTTGCGTGGATGATCCGATCTTGAATTGATGAGAGCAGATATTGCAACTTCTTTACCAAAACCTAGACCTCTCTAGCAACTTACCCTTCTGACTCTTGTAAACTGATCTTTGGGATGGTATTAGCACCTATGCTCCCGTGGCTTGCCGGGGAAAGCAGGGTAAACCCATCCCCCCAGTTTTCTGGAGTCCATTAGCACCACTGGTTTCTTGCCGTGGCACGCGAGGATCCGGTACTGGTCCAGACCCTTGTAGGCTTATGTCTCGGGCTGGGTATCCTTCCCCACCTAACGTTTCTGAATAAACTATGCGTTGAGCATGTGAGGGTGAGAATGTTGTGAATGATGAATACAAGAGGAGTAAAATCAACAATAAAACCCAGAGTCCATTAGGGGCAGCAACCCCCGCTTTTTGCATCAAATTGAGTGAACCCTAGATCATGGGCTACCTTAGCCCTAATTTAGGAAGCCAACCTAACTTTAATCAGGGGAACCACCCCAGATCCATGCATCGAGTCCCGAGAGCCGTGGGCCTTGACCCATTGAGTCTTCAGGGAGCACTCTGAGTCCAGATTGGTCTTTTAGAGCAGACGAGAGCCGGCCAGATCAGACAATCAGACAAAAGCAGGCCAGATCAAAGAAAAGGCAGAAAGCCCTAGATTTAGGAATTTTAGCTCACCCGCCATGGAAGCAACCTGTACCCTTCTTTGGGGCTCCCGACAGCCTTAAAGATGGATTCTTTGCAGCTTTTGTAAATATCATGTAAATTTCGCCCTCGATGGCAAGTTGTAAAGTTGCTGTGAACCGACACCACAAAGTAGAGGAAAGAACAGATGAAAGACAAAAGGCCAGTCGGGACTTGGACGCGCTTCCTTACACAAGTATGTCTAGGAGTCGTGCCTTGATAGGCACCAACCATTTTTTAGGACTGTGCACACACGTTTGGGTGTTTTTTATGATTGTTTAATAACATAGATTTGCTAGATGGTAATAGGATTTGAGTTCATTTTGCTTATGTACATGCCTGTTTATATATTAAATGTACCCACTTCCAGATCATTTGCACAAATGTTTTTGGCCAAATCGCTTTCAAAAGTGCACAAAAGAATTTCCTAAACCAAAGTCACCTCTAGGCGTACATCAAATCGCCTTCGGGCATACATCAAGTCGCCTCTGGGCGTACATCAAATCGCCTTCGGGCATACATCAAATCTCCTTCGGGCGTACATTAAATCGCCTTTGGGTGTACATCAAATCGCCTGCGAGCGTACATCAAGCCGCCTCCCAAGGTGCACATCAAAGTTGCTTTTTCAAAGCATACAATAAAGTGGCCTCCAAGCCTACATTGAATTGTCTTCCATGACATAAACACCGTCTCTGGTGACGCACAATAAACCGTCATTTGTGGCATATTGGGCTAGCCATATAGACAAAAATTAAATCACTTTTGGCATGATGTGGGCTGTCCAAAATGCATTTTCTGATCTTTATAATTCGTTTGCCGTTGCATGATTTTAAAGGATTTTACAATCGCTGTTGATCAAGGCATGAAGTTTGAGGTTTAGTCCTCGCAACTTTTTTTTCAAGGATTTCCACGCATAAAGCACATGTTGCACGATTTTTGAAAACTGCCAGATACGGCAGGGTCTCCAGAGCTTCAGATCTCTGAAAGACCATATTACAAGGTTTAAACTTCACACCCTAGGGGTTCTCCGATCAACCGGTGCACTGTCACACTTTCTTCACAATATTGTTTTGTCAAGTCGTGGTTTTTATGCATGAGCCGCATCGTATTTGTTTTCGCCAAGCACGGCACAAAAGCACCACTCAGTGTAATGATCTCGTCACACACGACACTTCATTCATAATTAAGGAAGGAACTGATCAAAATTTCTCTTAACTAGGTACAGTTTAGATAATTCACATTTAGAGCACCATTCGTAACTTGGCCTTTACAGTGAGGGAGGACTGCAATGAATCCCGCCGAGGCCCCAATTCCATCATCATCACAGCAAAGGGCCGAAGAACAACCGGCCATAACGGATCCAAGCCCACAGGCGGCCATGATACATTCCACAAGGATTCGAATGCCAGAAATCCCACAGGGGCAACCACCTCAGCCATCACTCGAGGCAGGGCATCTGCCGCCACAAGACGCTCCAGTTCCTATCCCTCCTCCACAGCAAGAGCCGTTTGTGCCTTTCCAACTGAGACAGGAAGAGCTAGACTGGAATAGGGCACGGGAAGCCCGGCTGGAGGAAAGATTGGCAGCAATCAAAGAGGATCACATGCTACAGCTGGCGGCAATAAAGGAAGATAGCAGGGCACAGATGGCCGCCATATGTGAGGACCTTTTGAAGCAGCTTCAACCAAGCACTATTCAGAACGAGGCTACGCTAGAAAGTCTTTGCTTCTTCTCGGATATCCAGTTCCCAGCCAAGTTCAGATGCCCTGAACTGCACCAGTTCGACGGCATAGGCTGCCCATTGAACCACTTGCAATCCTATGTTGGCGACATGTGCCAATATGCGAAGGACGAGAAGATTATGGTTCAATTCTTCCAAAGATCTCTAACTGGGGCAGCATACGCTTGGTTCTTAAGTCTGGATAAGCAGAAGGTTAAGGCATGGAATGACCTTGCCGCCGTGTTCATTCAGCGGTACCACTTAAATAGCCAAGTGGTTCGGACCAGGACTGAACTGTAGAGATTGTCAAAGAGAAACTGCGAATCTGTGAGAGACTATGCTAAGAGGTGGATGGAACTGGCAAACATGGTGCAACCCCCTCTTCTCGAACAAGAGTGGACTCCCCTGTTCATATCCTCGTTGGGGCAACCATACTTCACAATGCTATTGGGACAGTGCACTACAAGCTTCACTGACCTAATCATGGCAGCAGAAAGAATTGAAGATGCGATTAAAATGGAGAAGCTCGGAGGCCCCATGACGAGTTTGTTGCATGGAACAATCTCAAGTGGCATGAGGTAAGAGAACGACGACGACGCAAGCGCAGTCAACCGTGTACAGCCTTCTGCGCCGTTTCACATCCCTTCCTCAAAAAGTGTGAGCTTCCACTCCATCAACAATGCTCTGTCTCACCTCAGGGGGCGTCTCACCAAAGAGGAAAGAAAGAACCGGGAGTTCACTCCGCTTCCGTACACGCTGGCTGAGTTGTTACCAACGCTCCTGAGAGAAGGACACCTGCAACTGGCCACGCCGAATCCTAAGGAATCAAAAATGAAGGGCTATGATCCAAGCAAGAGCTGTGAGTACCACATGGGAGCACAAGGCTACGATACCGATGGATGTTGGGGCCTTCGGCACGCGGTCCAAGATCTTCTTGAAGCCGGGGAACTCAAAATTGATCCTCTGTCGGATTAAAAAAAAAAGAAAAAAAAAAAAGAAAAAGAGAGAAAAAGAAGAAAGAAAAAAATCATCATGCATCTTGTTATTTTACTTTAGGTACTTTGATTTCTAATGTTTGTTTCTCTTGGCAGGAACTCCCTTCAACAATCAGCATGGACCATACCTCCGGGGTAAATCATGATGTAGCCCAGCAAATAACCAGCATAGTGGCCTCTTTACAGAGCCTACTACAGACAATAACAATCAAGGAAGAAACGATGAACAAATGTTGGGAAGCGTTAGGAGAAGAAAATTTTGAGCTGCGATCCCGAGTAAGGGTCCTTGAAGAAAAGATCAAAAGCATGAAGGGAAAGATACCCCTGAGCAGACAAGAAGTGAGCCTTCTGCCCACATTCACAGATGGTTGGATGCAGAGGGAGAAAGGAAAAGCCGTCGCGGCAAATGGTCTCCACCTCACAAAGAAGCTGAATGTGTACCGTGGCAAGGGGCAGCATGACAAACTGATGGATCATTCGGAGGGTCTCCCAAGGAGAACAAAAGAAGAAATAGAGGCTAGAATGAGGAGGGTTTTTACCCCACTACCATATACACCGGCGGAGTTACTACCGACACTGTTGAAGGAGGGGTATGTGCAGATTAAGCCCCCGAACCCTCGGTTGGTTAATGCCAGAAGCTACAACGCCGCAGAATGGTGCGAGTACCATTCTTGTGCTCTAGGGCACCACACAAGCCGGTGTTGGGATCTGCGGCACGGCATTCAAGATCTGATTGATCAAGGATTCTTGAAGGAACTTCTTGAGGAGCCAAGGTCCATCGAAGGACGAGACATCTCTGACATGTTAGCGCAGATTCAGACATCCAAACCAGCCATCTTCCCGCAAGAAGGAGAAGATAATGACAAGGAAAGCACTTAAAGGCTTCCTCCCATGGCATGCAACTGAATTCCAAGAACGCCGATCTGTGTCGGCCATTCCTTGCATAGCTTGCTGCTCTGTTTTTGTTTATCTTTTCTTTTCTTTTGAATTCAGAACTTGATAATATGTTTCTTTTGCAAACTGATGAAATCTTTTGGGAAATCACTAGAGTGTTGGACCACACCAAGGCATGACGGTGATCTCAGGCCAAACCTAAGCAATCAAATTTGACAAATGGAATGTGCCAAACAGCACAAATTGTGTGGGTCTCGACATAGCCAAGGGATCCCCCGTCAGCACCGCATTTGAACCCTACCAGGCCAAACACAAGTTGTGATATGAGAGAAAAAAAAAAAAGAAAGGGCAAGGTGCCCCATACCAATCGAAGGTCACTAACATGATCCAGGATCAATGATCTCGATGAAATGATGAGAGACCATTTTTTGGCTAAGATACTTCAAATAAATTCCACTAGTTAAACGTGTTGAGCTTGATCGTCTCATTTCTGACCCACGTTATGTCTAGCCACCCCAAATTGGGGTAAAGTCAAAAAGCAAAAGAGAAAAAACAAAATGAACAAAGAAGAAAATGGTTCTTGAACCAGTTAATCGTGCAAAAATAATTAAGTGTTACATTCTCTGTGAAAAGATGGAAGGCCATCCTTGATCTTCTCCAAAAATCATCTGACACAAGATGAAACCCTTGCAAAACCCTTTGAGCCTAAAAATTCCTTCATTAACCCTACCATGTCTTGTCTTCAAAACGGGGGCATAAAGCTTCGTGCAATTGGAGACACAATAAGGATGAAGGTGAAGATAGGGCACAGCGAAAAGCACCCTAAGAACAAAGGGGACAGAAAGCAGGAATGGGGAGAACCCCAAAAAGCAATAATTCGAAGAAAGGACTGGGGCAATCCCTCGAAAGGAAAGAAAAGAAGAAGAAAAAAAGTCGGGGCAAACCCCGAGAGCAAGAATCAAGAATTGGGGCAAAAGACCCAAGAAAGAAGGGAAAGAAAGAAAAGAACAAAGTTGGAAAAAGGAGAAGAAGCTAATCAAAGTTGAGTGTAAAGTTACAGGAACAAAGGTGAAGCAAGCCTTAACAAAAAAGGTGGACAGGACATGGCTCTTACCCCATTCATCAATTTTGAGCCTTCATATCATTTCTTCTAGACCCTTTCTGATTACAGAGAATGTAACATTGAATCTTGGACAAACTAGCAATGACAGAACCAAAAAAAAAAAAGAAGATAGAAAAGAACTTTGGCTAGAAATAATGGTTATCCATAGAGTGAAGCTATATAGGGTTTGAGCCTGTTTATCCTTCATTTCTAAACACTGGAACCAAAGCCTACATTTCGTCCTACTAATAAGTCCTCTCTGATCATTGGATCATGATTTGTGGAAATTGACAAGGCCCTCGGATTGGGGCAAGGCACCTAACCCGAATGAGGGAGCCAATGAGAAAAACATTCCACAACCCCTAACCAAGGGTGGGAAAAAGAAAAAAAAAAGAAAGAATCAAGGAAAAGCCAGGGCGGGGCAGTGCCAAAGAAACCCCCTGAACCAAAACAATCCCCTTCGTCCCTACATGGGGCATGCTATTCGAAGGCAAAAAAATGTTGAAACCCTTGCAGGGAGTGCCGGGAGGCATAACTTCCTAAGTCTAAATGAGAGTGTCAGGTAACTGACCCAAAGATTACTGGTCCCGCCAATGGACCCACCTGAGAGGGAAAAATCCAAACACTTGAGGAATCCCCAAGGGATTTCAATCAAAGAAAAATTGCTTGAGCTTGCATATAATTTTGATAAATAAATTCCAATTGAATGAATTCTACATGAATTTTTCCAGGTACCAACCAAAACCTGAAATAGACAGAAGAAGGCATCACAGCGAATCTCACACGTCGGATGGAGAAAAGAATCGTCACCATGTATTCTCACATAGGGGACGTAGAAAGAGTCATCACAGTGTATTCACACATTGGTTGACCAAGTTTGTGAAGCCAAAGCCACCAGCGAATAAGTCAGAGATTGGTGGAGGCAACTTTGAATGCAATCAAGAAAGAAAAAGAAATAAGTCAGAATAAGTAATGGACGAAGACAGAATGGAGCAAAGAGCCTCCAAGAATTGAAGAATTAAGGAGCAAGGCGTCTCCCCAAAAATTGAATTGAAGACAGAATGGAGCAAAGAGCCTCTAAGAATTGAAGAATTAAGGAGCAAGACGTCTCCCCAAAAATTGAATTGAAGACAGAATAGAGCAAAAAGCCTCCAAGAGTGAAGAATTAAGGAGCAAGGTGCCTCCCAACCCTAACAGAGCAAGAAGACTCCAAAATTTAAAGACATAATGGAGCAAGAAGCCTCCAAAATTTGAAGACAGAATGGAGCAAGAAGCCTCCAAAAATTGAAGACAGAATGGAGCAAGAAGCCTCCCAACCCTAATGGAGCAAGGTGCCTCCAAGAATTAAAGGCAGCAAGAGCAAGGTGTCTCCCAACCACAGAGAGCAAGGCGTCTCTCAAGACTGAAAGGGCAAGGTGTCCCTAGAGCAAGGCGACTCCGAAACTAATGGAGCAAGGTGTCTCCCAACCACAGAGAACAAGGCGTCTCTCAAGACTGAAAGGGCAAGGCGTCCCTGGAGCAATGTGTCTCCCAAAACTAATGGAGCAAGGTGCCTCCCAACTATAGAGAGCAAGGCGTCTCTCAAGACTGAAAGAGCAAGGCGACTCCAAAACTAATGCAGCAAGGCGACTCCCAACCACCGAGAGCAAGGCGTCTCTCAAAACCGAAAGGGCAAGGCATCCCTGGAGCAAGGTGTCTCCCAACCACAGAGAGCAAGGCGTCTCTCAAGACTGAAAGGGCAAGGCGTCTCTGGAGCAAGGTGTCTCCCAAAACTAATCGAGCAAGGTGTCTCCTAACTACAGAGAGCAAGGCGTCTCTCAAGACTGAAAGGGCAAGGCGTCCCTGGAGCAAGGCGACTCCAAAACTAATGGAGCAAGGCGACTCCCAACCACCGAGGGCAAGGTGTCTCTCAAAATTGAAAGGGCAAGGCGTCCCTGGAGCAAGGTGTCTCCCAACCACAGAGAGCAAGGCGTCTCTCAAGACTGAAAGGGCAAGGCGTCCCTGGAGCAAGGTGTCTCCCAAAACTAATGGAGCAAGGTGTCTCCCAACTACAGAGAGCAAGGTGTCTCTCAAGACTGAAAGGGTAAGGCGTCCCTGGAGCAAGGTGTCTCCTAAAACTAATGGAGCAAGGTGTTTCCCAACTATGGAAAGCAAGGCGTCTCTCAAGACTGAAAGGGCAAGGTGTCCCTGGAGCAAGATGTCTCCCAAAACTAATGGAGCAAGGTGTCTCCCAACCACAGAGAGCAAGGCGTCTCTCAAGATTGAAAGGGCAAGGCGTCCCCGGGGCAAGGCATCTCTCACCCTTTGAAATACTAAGGAGCAAGGCGTCTTCCACCATTTGAATGACACGGAAATGTGTCCCTAAGGAGCAAGGCGACTCTGACTTTTGAAATCCCCAAGGAGCAAAGCGTCTCCCACATCTAAATGACACAGAAATGTGTCCCTCAAGAGCAACGCGTCTCCCACCACTTGAAATACTAAGGAGCAAGGCGACTTCCACATTTGAAGTACCTAAGGAGCAAGGCGACTCCCACTTTTGAAATCCCTAAGGAGCAAGGCACCTCCCACATCTAAATAACACAGGAATGTGTCCTTAAGGAGTAAAGCATCTCCCAATGCTGAAGGACACAGAGTCCCCAGAGCAAAGTGTCTCTACCAAGCCGAACAAGTTATTCCCATTGCTGGAAATGATAGAGAATCAAGACATGAAGAAGAAGGCAAAATGAAGATATCATCGGGCAAGATGGCCCTTTTGTAATTTTTGATTTCACACTTTTGTAAATAGAATAGAGCAGGTGTGCGGGCTCCCTTGAGGCACTGGACAGCGCTGGAAGCACCTCCTCACCAACAGCAGCTCCTCCTCTGCTCATCCCTCCTCTTTTCTCCATTCAGTCCACATCCTAACCCAACCCTTGGCCATCAAATCCTTAAAAAAAACATGCAAGCAAACTTCAAGTAAAAGACACAAAATGGATCAGAATTCTGAAGTCATCTAAAAGCTTCAATGGAACAAACAAGAAGAAAAGAATATTGTCAAGTGTCTGGCATCAACGCCGAAACAGGTTGGCGAGCTCGAGTCCAATCTAATATCTTTCAAACTTAAATTAAATGCTAAAGAGTTGCCCTACAAAAACCCAAAAGCAAAGGGTAAGGAAACTCTGACGCTAGGAAGTGACGCCACATCATTGGCCGCTTCCCTCTCAAAATGAAAACTTCAAAGGACTAAGCTCGTCAACCATGTTGACAGACATGCCAGGCGCAAACACGAGGTTCTTTTTCTCTTTGCCGTTCATCCGCAAGGTGACTTCGGCAAAGAGGGGCAGCTGTAAGCACCTCATTTTTGCGCTTCCAGAAAAACCAGAAATGCAAACCTTGGAAAAAAGGTCAAACCCTAAGGGGTCAAAAGTTGACTTTTTGATCAAGTGAAAATTGGCCACCTCGCTTTATACCATTGGATAGAGAATCTCGACACGGTTCCAACGCAACTGAGTTTGCTGGAATCAGGGTCCGGATGAAGGTTCTGCGGGCGGTCAAACTTGAACAGAGCCAAAAGTTGACTTTCTGCTAAAATCTGATCCAAAGGCCTACTCCTAGGTCATTGGATAGAGAATCTCGACACGGTTCCAACGCAACTGAGTTTGCAAGAATCGGGGTCCGGATGATGGTTCTGCGGACGGTCAAACTTGAACAGAGCGAAAAGTTGACTTTCTGCAAAAATCCGATCCAGAGGCCTACCCTTAGGTCATTGGACAGAGAATCTCGACACGGTTCCAACGCAACTGAGTTTGCAGGAATCGGGGTCCGGATGAAGGTTCTGCGGACGGTCAAACTTGAGCAGAGCCAAAAGTTGACTTTCTGCTAAAATCCGATCCAGAGGCCTACCCCTAGGTCATTGGACAGAGAATCTCGACACGGTTCCAACGCAACTAAGTTTGCAGGAATCGGAGTCCGGATGAAGGTTCTGTGGGTGGTCAAACTTGAGCAGAGCCAAAAGTTGACTTTCTGTTAAAATCCGATCCAGAGGCCTACCCTTATACCATTGGATAGAGAATCCCAACACGGTTCCAACGCAACTGAGTTTGCAGGAATCGGAGTCCGGATAAGGGTTCTGCGGGCAGTCAAACTTGAGCGGAGCCAAAAGTTGACTTTCTGATAAAATCCGATCCAGAGGCTTACCCCTTGGTCATGGGATAGAGGGCTCCAATACGATTCTAACGCAACTGAGTTTGCAGGAATCGGAGTCCGGATGAAGGTTCTGCGGGTGGTCAAACTTGAGCGAAGCCAAAAGTTGACTTTCTGCTAAAATCCGATCCAGAGGCCTACCCCTAGGTCATGGGATAGAGGACTCCAATACAATTCTAATGCAACTGAGTTTGCCCAGATCGGAGTCCGGATGAAGAAAAATGAGCTGACAAAATTACCGAGCAGCAAAACCTGCAAACTGCGCACGTGGCAAAAAGCTGCACACGTGGCGAGTTGCGCAGGAAAATATCTCAGGGATCAAATCCGTAAATATCCAAACATTCAAAATATCCCAGGGACCAATCTGAAAATATCTGAATAAAATAATATTAAACCTAAATATCCCAGGGACTATATCTTAATTTTCGGATTTTTAAGCAAAAACCGCGGCCGCATTAAATGTTTTGCAATGATTTTGTCGCCCGGGCTGAGCGACAGCAAGTGGGCGGGAGCTGGGCGCCAAGGTCGGGGGATACCCCTTCTTCTTCTATAAAAGCCGCGGCAGCCTTCATTTTCGGGGTTGGACATTTTTGTAATGCCCTGGATCCGAGTCACATGAAAAACCCGTAACTCGTCTCCAGAGGTTATTATAAATAACAGGATCGCACTACCAGAGTAAGGGAAACATGAATTCAATAGTACTATGTAACAAAGTGCGCTAAAATATTCCCAAACTAAAATAAAACTCACATGTCCAAGTAACTACCCGCAGGTATCGAGCTCTCCAAGAGTATCTGAAAACAAAACGAAAGCAACGGGGTGAGATACGAATATCCCAGTGAGCAGCACATGCATGCACAAATACATCTAGTTCAGTTCTAAAACATGCCACGATTTCAAACCATATACAACGATGATAACACGTATAACCCAACAAAACTTCAACAATCCAATTTACATCCGTGAGGAAAACCATCGTATAAACCAAGCAGTAAAGACGATATCAATCATGCATATAGCCGTAAAGTCACGTATAACCAGGTAGCAACATATCGAAGAAAACATAGTTCAACAACTCAGGTTTTTGAAATACTAGAGTGTTTATCATGGGCCACTCCGCACCAATAGAGTATTTTATCATGGGCTACTCCGCACCAATAGACCAGCGAATAAAACATATCACGTCAAACAAAAACAAATCCCCACAGTGGTCAATGTCATGACTATTGTTTAGTTGATAAATTAAACATGCCAAGTAGACACTCCACACCTCCATGTACACAGTTCCGGCCTACTCAGGGTTTCGGAAACTCTGAAATGACGGCCTACTCAGGGTTTCATCATCCAATGCAGGCCTACTCCCTGGGTTTCTGCATTGACAACCAGGCCTACTCAGGTTTTCTGGCTGCTCTACACCGGTCGTGGCAACACACAAGGCCATGCAATTTCAACAACCAACAATAACATTACATTACTAAGCTTAGACTCTGGATCCAGGACAAGCTAAAACAAACAGTAAATCATCGTATAATCGCAATTCCGACATCAAAATAAAGTCATTCATTCCACATCGTATATAACTCATTACGGTTCATCACCTGTCCCTCTGGACCAAGCAGTATCTCAAATACTTTTAGTATTTTCTCATTTCCGCAACACATGCCATTTGAATACAAAACACAGTTATTCATGCCAAGAAAAACTTTACAATACATTCAGAATTTTCCAAACAAGTGAAACCAGAAGTTAATAATTTCTCAATCAAAACAGTGTATAAATTCAAGGGAAAAACTAATTAGGAACTTCCATTGTTTTGGTATCCAGCACAACACATACAAATAACCTAAACTCAACCTTAGATGCCTTTAAGAATTTGCCACTAGAATTTCCTCTAGGAATTTAATCGGTAATACAGGTTCCAAGGTTCCCAAACAAGTGATTGGTTAAGTGGTATAAACCTCAAGACATCAAAATCCCCCTTGGTTCAGTCAAGAATCAATTTCGGTAAGTTAAATTGGGTATGCGCTCACTTCCTGAAGTGAGCGCCAGGTGAGCGCTAGTCGGCGGATAGGAATCAGGCCAAATTTGGACTATGCACTCACTCGACACTAAATGAGCGCGAGCTGAGTGGGAAATGGGCGCGAGATGGGCGCCGGCTTCGCGCGAGATTTGTGCATACTATTTAGTGAGCGCAAGCTGAGCGCCAAGTGGGCGCTAGCTCGGCGGATGGTGTGATTTTAACGGGCGCCTACTTCCTAAGTGAGCGCGAGTGGGCGCCAGATCGGCGAATACCCACTGCGATTTTCAACACTCTGTTATTTCGAGATCTCTATCTCTGGCCGATCTGTTTCGGTCTGTAATTGTTCCAATACACTCCCAATGTTCCCAGAATACTTCCCAACCAGTTTTGGATTTAATCTAAACACATTTAATTTCCAGTTATAATTTTACCCTCATGCTCGGACTCATGATGTTCCAGAAAACCCAGAAAACTCACAATACAACCATGCAATCAAAATACATCACGAATAAACTAAAACCTCGGTTGTAAATCAGTGCTACTCACTCTTATACGCTTATCCCAGAATAACAGGTTATTCCAAAACCATGGCCGATCACACCGACTGCGATTGCGACTGCGCGCGTGGATGCGAAGGTCGCCGAACTGATCCTCTGCTTGCGAGAGGAAAAACCCACTAAAATCTGTATCTCCGACTCCACTATTCCAGTCGTAGCTCTCGCGGTTCTCGTCTCTTCCCAGCGAAACCCTAATCGCCACAGTAGCCGCCCTAATTTCAGAGCAGCAACCTTCCCCCAAATCCCCGAAAATTTATCTGAGTTACCTATTTATAAAACATCGCAAAAGTTTAACCTAATTCACCCTCGAGGTTTTATTAACCCTCGGAATCCCCTTTCTGCCCCTCATTCAACTTGGCTTTCCCGTATTTACTTATTGGCTAATTTCCTATTCACTACCATATTTTTAAGTTCAATAATTAATTACGTATTAATATTCCACCTCATTCTCTTTGACAACTAATGACCACAAATCTCTAGCAATAAATAAATTTTGATTAAACTTGTCCATAAATCCTTGTGTTCATACTTTTGCATATATTTTATTTTATCTACTATTTTATATTGTTTATTTTTTTTTTCTACTCAAAACCTAATTTCCCCTTTAGTATAAATACCTTCCATACATATTCCCGCTCGGCAACCTTTGAAAATCATTGATTCCGTGTACGCTCGTCCACCGAAATCCCTACGTATACCCGTATCTACTTAAGTTAATATGTACACATAATGAATTTTAATAAATAATAAATAAATAAAAGCTTAGCAAAAATCGGGGTTTTACAATTTTTTTGGCCCGAGGCATTCAAAGGGTTGGGTCTTCCACGGAGAACTAATCCTCCTCGCTTGGCCTGAGTTAGAAAACCCTCCCTTCTTCCTCTCCGATTACCTCACAACCGAGAAGACGACAAGTTGGTGAGGAGAGGTGGTGCTCCAGTGACTGCTCGTGCACTCCAAGGGGGCCTCACGCAGACTCCACGAAGGTTTAAAATCTCAAGGTGAGCTCTCCCTCTGTTATTGTTTTAGCATGTGTAAATCGAATATGCTTCCCATTTTAGCATGTTATTTGTTTGTCATTGCTTGTTTGATTCGAAGGGGAGCATGTTCCCTGTGATCTCATCTCGGTTGTATCCCGATAAAACCCCCCCTGCACCCTTCTTCATGTTCTGTTAATTCCTGTTCGTGTTTTGTGTTCGGATTTGTAGGTTTGCAAAGAGATTTGATCCTCACAACTTAGGTTGGATTAATTTCGAGGTGGTTTCAGGTGTCTTCTGGGAGTCTAAGGATCCCCAGAAAGCAGTTGCAGAACTTAAAAAACCTTAAAAACCAGTTAAAAATGGAGTTTGGAAGAAAAAACAGAAAATCAGGGTATGCACTGAGCTCGCGCCCACTTCCTTTTTGGGTGCGCTGAGCTCGCTCCCACTTCCTTTTTTGGATGCGCTCAGCTCGCGCTCAATTACTTTTGGGTGCGCTTAGATCGCGCTCACTTATTTTTGGGTGTGCTCAGCTCGCGCTCACTTACTTTTGCGTGCGCTCAGCTCGCGCCCACTTCATTTTGGGTGCGCTCGGCTCGCGCTCACTTCATTTTTGGGTGCGCTCAGCTCGCGCTCACTTCATTTTTGGGTGCGCTCACCTCGTGCCTACTTCTTTTTTTTGGGTGCGCTTGCCTCGCGCCCACTTCCTTTTGGGTGCGCTCACCTCGCGCCCACCTTGCCCGCGAGTGCTTTTTCGCTGTTTTTGGTCTGCCCACTTCGCGCTGACCTCGCGCCTAGCGCCTGGAGGTCGGCGCATACCCTTTTAAGGCCGAATTGCCTATATTTTTAAAATTCCGAAACTACCCCTTGGACCCAGTGTATGTGATTTTCGTATATTTTGGGTATTTCATGACTTCTGCATATTCTGTAATCTTTGTTGACAGTGGGGTGACATTCTCAAACCGAACCAAACATGCCAATAGGGTTTCTGGGTCACCCGGGAACCCAACATGGGACCCAGACCACCCGGTCTGACTTGATTTCCAGTGGGCCTTCCAACGGGGTCCACCCCAACCCGAACCATTGAATTGCACTAAAATAAGATATTCAAAGGAACTGGGCGGGCCAGACCACTTGAGGCCCACCCAAGCCCTATGTGGGGCATGCATGCTTAAATTAGGTTGTGGTTTGGCCGAGACTACGGGCCGGGCCTGTCGGGCCCACCAAGCCCATTGAACCAGACCAGGATAGGGTTTTAAAACCCTAACCAAGGAAGTCTTGGGCCTTCAAACCCAAGCCCAGGTAAAGGGCCCCCAAGCCCAAGGCGTGGCCCATTTTGGAAACCTAAGCAAGATAAACTCAATGAATCACTTGGCTACCATTGTGTGGCCCACTCACGGGCCCGCAAAGCAATCCGGCCCATCTTGCATGGAAATAACTTAATAACCCAACTTGAACTTCAAATTAAAATCAATTCAAATTGAACCAAAGTCCAAAGGGCCACAATTGGCCCGTCAAGGAACATGTGGGCCACACTTGGCCCACCAAGGGATACCGTGGGCCTTCCAACGGGGCCCACCCCACTAGACCCAGATCATTCTAACTAAAGAAGATAAAACCAAGTAAAGGGACCCACACTACTTTGGCGGTCGCGCCAGACTTAAACAAATGTGCATGTTGGAATAGGAATCGGGTGAGTGAGAGACCAAAGTTGACTCTAACCAGGGAAACCTATGGGACCCGTCATTTGACGGGGTGGACTGAGGTGTCTACGGACTTCCCCAGACCACAATCAAGAACTTACTTAGAATCTCTAAGCCGCAGACCAGTCTAATAGAAAATCTAGGCACCCAGGTGTCCGCCTGCACCCCATCAGGCGGTGGCGACTCCAAATTCCCATTTTTACCCAGTGCGCCACACCGAAGTCAGGCGCGCACAATGTAATTCCTAGATTTCAAGGATTTAACTTAGAGCTAGATTTTTGAAGTTTTTACTTTAGATTTGTTTTCTTTATCTTGATTTTAGTCAATCATGAAACCCAGGAAATGGTATATTCATAAGAAGGATCCAGAATTAATTAGATCATTCATATGGAAAAAGCCATACATTTTTTTTTGCCTTTTCTTTGATTTTTGATTTGATTTTTTAGCAAGCCTTTTTAAAACATGAACAACACTTGGCAACCACCTTGTATGGATGAATAGGGGTGCTTAACACATTTCATTATTCATAACCTAATCTCCTTACCCTTCTCTGGTTTATTTTTTTTATTAGAGTTATTTTAACTCTAATTTTGTTTTTATTTGGGTAATTTTGTTTTTAATCGAGAAGAAACTAGGCTTGAAATAGTAAAGTGGGTAATACAAGAAGAATTACCCCTTAGATTAATATAATCTAAAAGATTTAACCGTTTAATAACCAAATATCTAGCACCACAATTTAAATCTTTCTCACGCCACACTTTACGAAAGGATGCTATAAAATTATACAAAAAATGAAAACCGGATTAATAGAAACTTTTCAAACAATAACTTTCAGGTAGCTTTAACCTCAGATATTTGGACAAGTAGACAACAAATAAGTTATTTAGCTATAACTGCACATTATATAGATGCAAATTGGAATATGGAAAAAATAATACTAACTTTTGAAGCACTAGATTCTAGCCATTCTGGACTAAATATAACAAATACTATAAGTAGAAATATAAGAAAATATAAAATATACAATAAAATAATGGCTCTAGAACTTGATAATGCAAGTGCTAATAATGTTGTTGTAGAAATATTAAGACAACAGTTAAACTTAAATACAGATGGAAGTTTATTTCATGTTAGACGTGCTTGTCATATCCAAAACTTAGTTGTGCAGGATGGCTTAAAAATTGTCCAACATTATTTAACAAATATTAGAGATGCAGTAAGATATTTAAAACAATCTAGCACAACCGCTAGGGAGTTTAAATATTATTGTGAAAGTTTAGGAAAGTAACCTAAAAAAATTACCCTAGATGTTGAATATAGGTGGAACTCAACATATTTAATGATAGAAGCTGTACTAACATTAAGATAAGAACTTACAATATTTTATAAAACTAAAGTGCCTGAAAGTGAACTAATAGACCTTGATTGGGAAATAGCAGAAATTTTAAGAGATTTCTTAAGAGTTTTTTATGATGCAACAAGATATTTATCAGTGGTTTATTACCCAACATCCCCGAGTATTTTAACTTGTTTATATCAAATAAGTATTTGCTTTCAACAATATAGAACTATTCCCATTGCTAAGGATATTTGCCCTGCAATGGAAGCTAAAATTTTAAAATATTGGTAAGATAGGCCTAATTTATATTGTTTAGCTACTACAATGGACCCTAGGATTAAATTAGGAGTGGAAGACTTAATAGATGGAATAAATGAGAATATGAATTCTTCTTTTCAAATAGATATATGTAAAATAAGAACCTTATTAGAAAGACTTTTTGTGAATATGATACTAGCTTTAGCATACAAGGTCATACTCAAACCCAACAAGCACTAATAGATAATTCCCCTTGGAATTTTCTAAGTGGGAGAAGAAAGGGAAAACAACCAGCATCTAGTAGTGGGGGAGGATCATCTGAGTTAAGGATTTATTTAGAAAGCCCCCCTTAATAAATTTCAATACTATGGAAGAGCATAATTCTTTTAACATTTTGACATGGTGGAAGCAAAATCAGGTTAGTTATCCTGTGCTTGACGCCATGGCACGTGATCTACTAATGGTTCTGGTGTCCACAGTTGCATCAGAATTAGCTTTTAGCTCAGGTGGACGAACGGTGGACGACTACAGGAGCAGATTAACGCCGGAGATGGTGCAAGTATGTGTCTGTCTTACAGATTGGTTAAAGGCGGAACTGAAAGATCAAGAATATGAAGATGATCAACTTGCTAGAGACTTCGATGATTTGAATATTGATGAATTTAGTCATCTGGATTAGTCTAAGTTTTGTTATATTTTTTGTAATCAAAGTCAAGGAACTTTACTTTTTCTGTTTTTTTTTCTTTTAAACTGCAAATGAAAGATAGATGAGTGGGTGCCAACCTAGTTGGGATGTACTTATACTATAGTGATGTAGTATTACCCTTTCAAGTGATTATGTATTCTTTGCAAAGTTGTAATTGTACTTGTGACAATTAATGAATTTATATTTTTTTGAGCAAAATCTATCCTAATAAGTGTAAGACAATTTTGTGAATAATAAAAATATTTTTTAGAATTTTTTTTGGATTTTTCTTGATTTTTTAAAATAAAAAATTGTTTTAAATACATCTGGCCTGTCAGGCCTAGCAGTGGCCTGGGGGCCTAGCTAAACGGGCCGCGTGTGCTGCAACTTGCCTGGCTCGCTGCACACGCAGCCTGTGGCCCACGGGCATGCTTGGGCCAGCCCGCTTGGCCCGCGGCCCGTGGGGCGTGCTTGGGCCGGCTCGTTGAGCACCCCTACGACTAGTTACACATGACATGAAAATCATGTACATGCTAAGAATGAGAGAGAATTAATGCTAACTTGTAATAGGACAGTGATTTAAAGAAGCTCTGCCAATGGTCTCTTGAAGTGAAAGGTGAGAGGAAAAGGAGGTCATTATCATCAACTCAGACGGGAGAGTTTGTGGCTCGAGAAACAGCGGTGGAAGGGATTCATCTTCACACATCACCTCTTAGCTGTTGTGTTTAATGGTGAATTGATCTCCCACCAACTCAATCTCCGATTAATCATCTTCTCTGGCTAATCATCTTCTTCGGTGACTCTCTGACGACTCTTGCCCTCTCATCTTCCTCGCTTTCTCCTGGGGTTCTCTAGAGCGACGGGTATCCTCCGGCATCTTCACCAATCTCTTCCTTGCCTGGGTATTAGTTCCTCAGTGGGACTTTGACATCCTATCTATGGAAAAGTTGGCCGACGAATCTGATGATATCGATGCCGACGACTATAGGGGGTTACCCCCTGTTCTCACTGAGGAGAAAATTGGCTTTGGGCAACCCCTCTGTGCGCACCTGAAATCGGTCGCACAACGAGGCGCACGTGATGACATGCGTGCCTCGGGACTATTTTGGAGTCGCCACTGCCTGAGAGGTGCAGACAGACACAAGGGTGTCTATACAAGTCTAAGATTTGCTGGTCTATGGCTTATTAGAGATTCTGGCTAAGTTCTCGGTTACATTCAGGGAAGTCCGAAGATATCCTGAACTGCCCCGTCGATTTCACATGTCCCTCAGGTCTCCCTGGTTTTGAGTCAACTTATTCACCCAATTTCCTAGGTCAGCATGTACCAATATTTGGTCTGGTTGGGACCATTGAGAGTGTAGGTCCCTTTTATTTGATTTTATCTTTTTATTCTTCTTGTGAAGTGAGTCGGATATGAGCCCCGTTGGAAGGCCCATTGGATTTCATGATGGGCTTAAGTCAAGCCCAAGGCCCAGCTAGGGTTATTGGGTAACCCTTTTTGGATTTGGTTGTTTGATTTTGTGTTAATTAAATATTTACAAAACTAGGTGGGTTTAAGCTTTTAGGGCCCAATGGGCTTGGATTTGGCCCGTGGGGAATTAACCAAGTAGCCTTGGGCCCATTTGCAGAAAACGGGCCTTGGTTGGGCCGAATTTGATGTGGGCCCCGTTGGAGGGCCCATGGTCTCAAAATGGGCTTGGAAAAGTCCAAGAAGCCCAATGGGTCGGGTCAAGTCAATATGGGTCAGATTGGGTCCAACCGGGTATGAAAAATTAATTTTTTAACTTATTTACAGACTTGACTGCATTTTAATTGCGGTATGGGCTAAACCGCATTTTGAATGCTGTTCAAGCCAGACCGCATTTAAAATATGGTCAAGCCTAGACCGCATTTAAAATGCGGTTTCGGCCCGATTTTTGAAATTTGCCGCAAAATCAGCGGCGATCAGTCCGACTATTTCTCAGGAGTGTTTGACAGCTCGGTTGGGGTTTCCAGTGCCTTCACTATGGTGCAACTCTTCCGTTGGGCTTCAAATGTCCTCCTTCTTCGGTGTTAGGTTCCTGTTCTCAACTTTTCTGTATTCGTTTAAGTCATTCACAATCATGCATATGAGTGAATCTAACTAAGAAGGGAAAGAGGGAAAAAGATTAAGGGTACATCACAAATCACGATGAGGACAAGCCCCTCTTGAAATGAAAGATAGATCAATGGGAAAAAGAAAAGAAAACGATCAGCGATTGTAGACACCCCAAATTGCACTGCCAAATGAGAAAATAATAAAAACCTGTAATTAGAGCTTAAAACAGGTCAAAAAAAGCCCAAAAACAGAATGAACAGGCTTTGCCCGTATTTTCTTCACGGGCCCATCTCGCCCGCAACATATCTACGGGCAGGCGCGCCCGTAGTAACTATACGGTCACCATTGGACCGTAAATCATTTACGGGCATTAAAGACACGTGCGAGTTTTGTCCTTCTCTCGATTTCTGAGCTTTATTTGAAGTCCAATATATCTTTAAACGAGCGAATTAAGTATTTTATTCGCTGAAGCTACCTTGGTTGGCTATGGATGGGCATTATCTCTGTATTTCACTCTATCCTAAAGACCAGGCTATATCCTTCTGGACCAACCATGCCCCTGGGTGTGTCTATAAATAGAGGCTCATTCCTCTAGCTAAGGGCCACGAAATTTTAAAGTCAAAGAAGTCCAAGGAACTCCAAGAGAAGAATCCCTGCTGCTCTGCCTGCTCAATCCAGGTAAGTCCCCTATCCCTTTTTATTTTTTGTCTTCAATTCTAGAAGTAATAGGATCATCTCTATTGCTGTAGAATAAGGCCATATCTATTATATTTGTCTTCCTAAACTTGTCTCCAAGTACCTCAAGGGTCTCTCTAGCCGTAAAACGTGAAGAGAGAACTAGGGGAAAAGAGAACAGGTGGATCCCTAGAATAGAACCCCATATCTGTTTTTTTCTTTTTCTTTTAGAATAAAGCCTCTGATTGTGTTTGTGTAACCAAACCTATCTCCAAGTACCTCAAGAGTCTCTCTAGCCGTAAAACGTGAAGAGAGAACTAGGGGAAAAGAGAACAGGTGGATCCGTAGGGTAGACCCCCATGTGCTCTAATTTGTGAGATGTGATTGCTTTGAATATCCTGATCATGTTTTAATGCTTTTTATGATATATCTGAATGAATAACATGAATCTATGATGTTTATAACATGAGATCCCCATTATTTTCCAAAATTTGGATTTTTGCCACTTTTGCACCTACAGCACTGTTTTCGTGATTTTTGTGGTTTTAGGCTAGGATCTTGGATTTATCATGATCAATATGATAGATCTGGATCCAGAAGCCTGAAAGTAAATTCTAGGGTTTCATGAGATGATTTTTAAATTGTTTTTCATTATTGAGATAAGACCCTACGGTCTAAATTCTCCCCTTTTGGTGTTCTTCATCAACGTGGGTATTTTTGGTTTTTATTTCCTGATTTAATGTGAAATTTGGGTTTTATCTATGTCCTGGACTATTCAAGTTCAATTTTGAAATATTTTATAAAAATCATATTTTTCTAGATTTCTAGAATTTTGACTTGAAGCCAGATTTTTGGATTTTTCACTTTAAATTGATTTTATTTGATTTTATCTCAATTTTATTTTGATTATGAAACCCTAGGAATGGTATGATCATGTTTGATAGTTCTGGATCAATCAGACTATTCATATGAAAAAACCATATATTTTTGCCTTTTTTGTGATTTTTATAGCAAGCTTTTTCCTTTATTTTAAACATGAACAATACCTGGCAACCACCTTGTGTGGATGAATAGGGGTGCCTAACACCTTCCCCTGTTCATAACTTAATCCCCTTTCCCATCTCTGGTTGTTTTTTTTAGGAGAGATATTTTGCCCTAAAATTTGCCTTTTGTGCTTATTTAATATTTTGGTGTCTATTCACACATAAATTGAATGGTGGCGACTCTTTGTTTTATTTAATCCCGTGTGATGATTGAGGAAATCATTAGATTGATTTTTCCCATGTCTCACAACTGGCGACTCTGCTGGGGACCGTGGATTTGAGCCTTTTGGTGTTTTAGTTCATGTTTTTGAAATTTTTGATTTGCTTGCTATTTTGTGTTTTTAGCATGTCTTTGTTTTGCTTGCTGTTTGGTGTTCTTAAGCATGTTGAGTATATTTTAAATCTGAATTATTGCTTAAGAATTCATGGGGGTAGAAACATGCTTAATTTTGATCTATAGGATTGTTTCTACAAACATGCGTAGGGGAGGTCCGTTTTGCTGAAATATGCTTATTTCTTGATATATTTTTAGGATAGCATGTTTTAATTTGCAGCATGGTCTCCATGATGATTTGGGTGTATAACATGATCATATGTTTGCATGATAGATGATTTTTTTTATGAGCATGTTTTGGGTGCTATAGGATTGCTTTATTTACTTGTTTATCTTAAATATGCTTTCCTATTATGCCTTGGTTTGTTTATGCATGGCTGCGAAAAGAGTGGCAAGGGTTTGGGACGTTGTGAATGCACCTTATTTTTACAATGCACTGTGCACTTTTTACTTTTACACAACCTACCCTTAACCTATAGGAAGTTGAACCCGAATGTGTGTAGCTTGGCGCAACGAGGTCGATACTTCGGAAAGCGAAAGTGAAAACATTCACCTTAGAACTTTGAGCTAATGATGTGATGATAACGTGGATCTGGGATTCTAGTCATCACTAGGCTTGAGTGCTAAGTTGCCATTAAGCCAAAACCCAAAACCCCTACGCTTGAAGGTGGAGTTACACGTTTTTGGCTAAAGTACACAATTACGTGCGAATATGGGTTTGTATGATTGTGGGAAGGCCGTGTGCATGGCTTACAAACCAGGGCATAATGCGGATGACATATTCAAGGTAAACAAGGTAACAAGGTAATCCTATTGTTATGCATTATTTTCATGTCATAGGGGTGTCATGGTACCCATTGGTTCGGGATAAAATTGGTCCCAAAATATACATATTTTCTAAAATTGGTACAACCCATAGGAAGGGTTTCTAACTCTGTTTAGAATCAATCATACCCAATGTTCATGCAAGAGTCAACAAAAGGGTACCAAATTCTCGAGTATGGTGTCAATTTGGAGGGTGCATGTGCCTTCCTAAGCATGTGTTTTAGCAAAAAGGCCAAGGTCCACTTTGGGACAGTTTAGAAGCTCTGCAATGGGTGAACCGTACGTTTGGATGAACAATTAAAGTGATCAAACCATGTAAAAACTGGAAAAACATAAAAGAGCTTCGTAAAACCGTATTTGATACACGAGCTGGGCTTGCCCGTATTGGTTATACGGGCTAGGCTCGCCCGTGAATTTCATACGGTCACAGCTTGCTCGTAATTTGAAAATGGGCAAGCCTGGACCGTACTGTGTATACGGTTTTCTCGGAATATTCCACTTTAATCAGTTTTTTTCACTAAAATCTTCCTTTAACCTTTAAATAATGATAAAGGGAAACAAGTTTGATTAAAATGCTTCAAAAAAAATATAATTAAAAGAAAAATGTGAGAGAAAGGTTCCTTGGGCTTCTGAAAGCCTTTGAATTTCAGACTTTTCCCAAAACTCCTGGGCCTCTGAAAGCCTTTGAATTTCAGACTTTTTCAAAACTCCTGGGCCTCTGAAAGCCTTTGAATTTCAGACTTTTTCTCAAAAACTCCTCGAGCCTCTGAAAGCCTTTGAATTTCAGACTTTTTCTCAAAAACTCTTTGGGCCTCTGAAAGCCTTTGAATTTCAGACTTTTTCCAAAAATTTCTTTGGGCCCCTGAAAGCCTTTGAATTTCAGATCCTTTTTCCTTTTCGGGACCTGTTGGAAGCCCTAGAATATTCCAACAAACCTTTTTTGGGCCGTCTATAAGCCTCTGAATTATAGACACATATCCTTTGGGCCGTCTAAAGGCCTCTGAATTTTAGACAAATCATTTCTTTGGGCCTCTGAAAGCCTTTGAATTTCAGACCTTTTTCTTTTGGGCCTCTGAAAGCCTTTGAATTTCAGAACTTTTGGGCCTCTGAAAGCCTTTGAATTTCAGAACTTTTGGGCCTCTGAAAGCCTTTGAATTTCAGACCTTTTTCTTTTGGGCCTCTGAAAGCCTTTGAATTTCAGAACTTTTGGGCCTCTGAAAGTCTTTGAATTTCAGACCTTTTTCTTTTGGGCCTCTGAAAGCCTTTGAATTTCAGAACTTTTGGGCCTCTGAAAGCCTTTGAATTTCAGACCTTTTTCTTTTGGGCCTCTGAAAGCCTTTGAATTTCAGACTTTTTTCAAAATATCCCTAGGCCTCTGAAAGCCTTTGAATTTCAGACTTTCATCAAAAATCCCGGGCCTCTGAAAGCCTCTGAATTTCAGACCTTTTCCAAAAATGTCCATGGGCCTCTGAAAGCCTTTGAATTTCAGACCTTTTTTTAAAAAAAAAAAAAACCCCCCTGGGCCTCTGAAAGCCTTTGAATTTCAGATCTTTCTCTCTTTTGTGGGATCTGTTGGAAGCCCTAGAATATTCCAACAATTCAAAAAAACAAAAAAATAAAAAATAAAAAAAAAATCCAAACTCGTGTTCACCCAGCTTGCACATAGGCATTCCTAGACATGTGAATGAGATTAATTTGGCACTGATATTTTCTTTTACCAATACACTTGCAATCATAGCTCCTCTAACCAGATCAAGAGCTCGCGCCATGAATCCCATTGAAGATGAAGTTGATGCTCCTCATCCAGATGTTGTTCTACTCCAAGAACAAGTGGCAGGACTAGCCCGAATGCTAGAGAACATACTGTCAGTACAGGCCCAACAAGTGCAGGCCCAACAAATGCAGGCCCAGAACCAGGCATCCACATCAAACCCTGCACCTCCACCCCCAGTCAACATTCCACCTCCAGTGCAACCAACTCCTGAACCCGTCTATGAACCCACCCCTGAACCTATACTGACCAAGGATGAAACAGCTGAATCAAACAAGGCTAAGGAAATGGAAAGGATAAGGGAAGATGTTGAAAGAAAGTTCATGCATAAGCTAGAAATGATCCAAGATGAACTAAGGGAAGTCAAAGGGGTAAACAACTTTGGAGGCACCAATTTTGAAGACCTGTGCCTATACCCCAATGTTAACCTGCCGGCTAAGTTTAAGTGCCTAGACTTGGACAAGTATGATGGCACTGGTTGCCCCATGAGCCATCTAAAGTTGTATTGCGGTGCCCTATGCCAGTTTGGGCAGGATGAGGGTATCTTGATCCAACTTTTCCAAAGGAGCCTGACTGGAACCGCATTAAGATGGTTCGCCACTCTGGACCATGGAAAGATCAAAAGATGGAAGGACCTAGCCGATGCCTTCCTGGCTTAATACCGGTTCAATTCAGAGATCATGCCAGATAGGTACGACGTCATGAGAATGAGCAAAGGAAGGGAAGAGACTGTAAGGCAATATGCCAAGAGGTGGAGGGAGATGGCCTCCCAGGTCAGGCCACCCATGCTAGAACAGGAAATGATTTCTACTTTCATAAGCACTTTGGGTCAACCATTCTACAGTCACTTGGTGGGTCAGACCACCACTAATTTTGCAGCTTTGGTTCAAGTGGCCGACCGAATTGAGGACGGAATAAGGTCAGGTAAGATAATTGACCACTCTGCCATGGTTAGCCAGCAGGACCCCAACCTAAAGAAAGGAAGCGGGACAAAAAAGAATGGGAACAAGAAGGAGGGTGAGGTAAACATGGTACAGCCACCATCTGGCCCTAACAAGCCCATACAAATCAACGTACCTGCTCATTTTCCTACTCCATCTCCACCTACCCAGGCCCCCATGAGGGTTAATGTTCCAGCAGCACCTTCAGACCAAAAAAGGGTTTTTACCAAAGAGGAAAAGGATGCCTATTTTGCAGCAAGGAGAAATAGGGTTTTTACCCCTATTCCAATGACTCCCTCTCAATTGCTGCCCACTTTATTGCAAGGAGGTATATCACCTTAAGAGAGCCTAATCCGAATGCATCTAAGGGGAGAAATTTTGACCCCTCCACCACTTGTGATTACCATATGGGAGCACCTGGGCACCCTACATACAAGTGCTGGCCTTTGAAACATGCTATTCAGGATTTACTAGACCAGAATACCCTGTCTTTCAATACAGGGGCTCCCAATCCTCCAAGAACCGATATTGGACAAAACCCACTGCCCCAGCATCACGGGGCAGGCCCATCTAATGTCATAGGAGTCATCTCTTCTGACAAAATAACCTTTGACCCATCTCAATTAATTTCTCCCATAGGGACAACGGTCAAAGTATTTTTTGACAGGAGAAGTGAAGGCAAAGAAATAAATATGATTTCAAAGGGGAATGATAGTGCTGCAAGGAACATTAGCTCATCTTTGGACCGGGTCTCATCCCTCATGGCCCAGATGAACATTGCCAAGCCACCTTTGGTCATTAATTACAAACCATCCACTTTTACTCCACCCATTCAGTCTAAGCCACCATTGGTCATAAATTGTGACCCCCTTAGTGCATCAGTCACTTCTGCAAACCCCCAACCAAAACAACTTCCTCCATTGGTTGTTAATGTTCCTATTACTCAGACTTCCATCGCCAAGCCCAAACTTCCCCCATTGGTGGTAAATGTCCCTAAGCCTTCCTATAGTAAATCGGCTGTACCATGGAACTACAGTGAAGCATTTACCACTACATGCCCTGCAGTTGAAAGCAAGGAAGAAGTGAACTTCATGATGAGGTCAGGGAGATGTCTAGGGGTGGAAGAAAAACAAAAGGAAACAGAGAACGAGAAAGAAGAAGAAAAAAATAAAGGAAAGGCCAAGGTAGGGGAAGAAGCCCCTCAGGTAACTAACAGTGAGGCTGCTGACCTCATTAAGGTAATAAAAAAGAGTGAGTTCAATGTCATTGAGCAGTTGAACAAAGTCCCTGCCCAGATCTCAATTCTGGGCCTATTGTTCAATTCAGAAAAACATAGGGACTCCTTGTTAAGGATACTCCAGGGGGCCCATGTGCCTAAAAGTATTGAACCAGACCAACTAGGCCGGATGGTTGGTCAAATTTTATCCCACAATGTGATAACCTTTTCTGAAACCGAAATTAGTCCAGCAGGGTACCATCATGTAGACCCATTGCACATAGTTGTACTCAGTAAGGGCTGCATGATAGCCCGGGTCTTGATTGACAATGGGTCGGCCCTCAATGTCTGCCCATTAGTAACCTTTGTTAAGCTCAATCTGGAGCGAAACAAAATAAAACAAAATGGAAGAATCATAAGAGCATTTGACAGCTCTAAAACACACTCCCTAGGGGAGGTTGAACTGCCGGTCACAATTGGACCGTATATTTTTAACATCACATTTGAGGTGATGGATATACCTGCGGCTTTCAACCTGCTCCTAGGAAGGCCGTGGATTCATACAGCTAGGGCCATACCATCTACCCTCCACCAAAGAGTCAAGTATATTAGAGGGCAAAAGGTGATTACCGTCCTGGCCGAAAATTTGGTTCCCCCCATGTGGTCCCCTGATGTACCCTGTCTTAACATGGAAATGACTGCTGATAAGATGACATTTCACTCTTTCCAATTTGAAGCTGTGAATTATATACCTGGGGGGTATCAGGAAAAAGAAGGAAAATTGACCTGTGCTGAAAAAATGGTCAAAAATGTGCTAGAAAAGTACCATTTTCACCCTGGAAAAGGTCTGGGGGTTAACCTACAAGGAAGGATAGAACCAGTACAGGTTAAGAAGATGGTTCACAGAGCAGGATTGGGGTCCAAGCCAAGGAAATGGAGACGACAAGGGCAGATAGAAGCTATGAAATTCCCGCACATCAGGGAAACTTTTCCTAAGCTGTCTCACATGATTCAGCTGTCTCCTCCTGAGGATCAGTCCAAACCTCCATACTACAATGTCAACCCATTCCAGAAACCCAAACCCTCCACAATACAACCATATGTTCCACCTCCACCTCCACAAGCATCTGGTAGGCCTGGGCCACAGGCAGAACAGGAGCAAGACTTCTCTGAGGACGTAGGGGCATTCTTTGCCATGACAGAAGGCAACCAAGAAAAAGTAGCAGAGGAGCTACCTTTTATTGATTGGGCTGCAGTAGAAGTTCCATCTGGAACTGGCCATACAGAAGAAACAGGCGATGCAACTCACCCAATACTGGTGATCTCTGATGCAGACCATGAGCTTGAGGAGCAGGCTTGTATCCCTGCCCCAGATTCTTTCATTCTGAATAATTGGGAGGAAACTCCCCTTACTTTTGAAGCCGCGTTTGTTTGGCAAACAGACATGGCTTCCAAAAAAAAACTCCATTAGTGGAATGCCCTTTTCCTGAAGGTTTTAATGAGCCTTCGTCTTCAGGGAAAGATTTTGTAGAAGGCTCTCAAATAACACAAAAAGATTTTTCAGTTTTTTCTAGAAAAGATAAAGTTTTCAAAAAGGTCCAAACCATTTATGAACCATATAGGCAAACGGAATTGGATCAGGATGAGTATGACTTCGACCTTGAGCTCGACTTTGACCTAATGGGGGTTGAAGAAGAGACCGAGGACGAAGAAGATGACGTTCCAAAAGAAATCACATATCAATTAGAGCGTCATGAAAAGGGGGTCCAACCCAATATTGAAGAGACCATATCAATAAACCTAGGGACTGAAGATGATCCAAAAATAGTGAAGATTGGGGTATGTCTATCTGAGGTACAGCGGGATGAAATGATACGATTTTTGGCTGATTATGAAGATGTGTTTGCATGGTCGTATCGGGATATGCCGGGGTTAGACACAGATATGGTGGTGCACAGGCTACCCATTCTACCAGATGCCAAGCCAGTTAAGCAGAAACTGAGAAGGTTAAAACCTGAATGGACGCTAAAGGTCAAAGATGAAGTGGTTAAACAATTCCAAGCCGGATTCTTAGCAGTTTCCACATACCCTGAATGGCTTGCAAATATAGTGCCAGTGCCAAAGAAGGATGGAAAGGTTAGAATGTGCGTGGATTATAGAGACTTGAATAAGGCAAGTCCAAAGGATGATTTTCCACTTCCACACATAGACATTTTAGTGGATAACACCGCGGTACATAGTCTATTCTCATTCATGGACGGCTTTTCTGGTTATAATCAGATCAAGATGGCTAAGGAAGACCAAGAGAAGACTGCCTTTATCACCCCTTGGGGTACCTTCCACTACACTGTCATGCCATTTGGACTTAAGAACGCTGGGGCAACCTACCAGAGGGCCATGACAGCCTTATTCCATGATATGATCCATAAGGAGATGGAGGTCTATGTGGATGATATGATAGCCAAATCATGTGAAGAAGAAGACCACTTGATCAACTTGAAGAAGGTATTTGACCGGCTTAGGAAATACAGTCTAAGGCTTAACCCTGCGAAATGTGTCTTTGGGGCTACATCAGGAAAATTGTTGGGCTTTATAGTAAGCAGAAGGGGAATTGAGATTGACCCAGCTAAAGCTAAAGCCATCATTGAAATGCCATCACCTAGAACCGAGAGGGAAGTTCGGGGTTTTCTTGGAAGGATTCAGTACATAAGCCGGTTCATAGCACAGCTCACCGCTATCTGTGAACCAATTTTCAAACTTCTAAGAGAGAATAACCCGACAGTCTGGAATAATGATTGCCAAGAAGCCTTTGACACAATAAAGGAGTATTTATTGAACCCACCTGTGCTAGTGCCACCAACTCCAGGAAGACCACTGATTTTATACTTGTCAGTTTTGGAGACATCAATGGGGTGTGTCTTAGGACAGCATGACGATACAGGCAGAAAGGAGAGGGCGATTTACTACCTGAGTAAGAAATTTACAGAATATGAAGCAAAATATTCCCCTCTAGAAAAGACTTGTTGTGCTTTAGTATGGGCAACTCAGAGACTAAGGCACTATTTCCTTAGTCATTCCACTTTATTGATATCCCGCATGGACCCTTTGAAGTATCTATTTGAGAAACCAGCTTTAACTGGCAGAACAGCAAAGTGGCAGTTGTTACTCTCTGAATTTGACCTCACCTATATCACACAAAAAGCCATTAAGGGTCAAGCCATTGCAGATCACTTTGCTGCACACCCTTTACCAGAATACCAACCCTTAAAGACCAACTTCCCTGATGAGGCAATCCTGTTTGCTGAAGAGGAAGAAGGTGAAAGCTCATGGCAAATGTTTTTTGATGGGGCCGCCAATATGAATGGAAATGGAATAGGAGCTGTTCTGATCAAGCCAGATGGGGCACATATCCCGATCGCAGTAAAACTAAGGTTTCAATGCACGAACAATATAGCAGAGTATGAGGCATGTATAATTGGGTTGCAAGCCGCCTTAGACCACGAAGTAGAGGAACTTGACGTATATGGGGATTCGAGTCTTATCATCTTCCAAACAACTGGTGAATAGAAAACCAAGGATCACAAATTGATCCCCTATCACCAGTATTTGGAAGAAATAAGCACCCAGTTTACTCGAATTTCCTTCAATTATATGCCAAGGGCCAAAAATCAGTTTGCGGATGCTCTAGCAACATTGGCTTCAATGGTCAGTATGCCAGAAGGTGTTGATATTAGACCATTAGAAATTGAAGTCAGAGATGAACCAGCCTACTGCCTTGTTCTAGAAGAAACCCCAGAAGAAGAAGTACCATGGTTTCAAGACATTAAGAATTTCTTAAATGATCGAAGCTTACCAGAAAATGTCACCTCTACAGAGAAAAGAACAATACAGAGGCTGGCAGGACAGTTCTTACTAAGTGGTGGGCAGTTATACAAAAGATCACACAATGATATACTACTTAGATGTGTTGCAAAGACTGAGTCAGAAAGGACAGTTGAGACGGTACATGGAGGAGTGTGTGGACCCCATATGAATGGGCATATGCTTGCCAAGAAGATTCTGCGATTGGGATATTACTGGTCGACTATGGAGCATGATTGCTATATGCACGTTAAAAGGTGTCATTTATGCCAAGTGTATGCGGATAACAAGAATGCACCCCCAAGTGAATTACACAGTATGACATCTCCATGACCCTTTTCTATGTGGGGTATAGATGTCATTGGAATGATCTCTCCAAAGGCATCAAATGGACACAGGTTTATACTTGTAGCAATTGATTACTTCACCAAGTGGGTAGATGCAGCATCATATGCAAACATTACGAGTAGCCATGTTCTTAAGTTTTTAAAGCACAACATCATTTGTCGCTATGGTTTGCCAAGTGCCATAGTGACAGACAATGCTTCAAACCTTAGGAACAAAGACATGAGGAAGATGTGTGAACAATTTCAGATTACTCATCATAAGTCAGCTCCTTATAGACCAAAGATGAATGGGGCAGTAGAGGCAGCAAATAAGAATATAAAGAAGATTATTCAGAAGATGGTGGTGAGTTTTAAAGATTGGCATGAAATGCTGCCACTTGCTCTACATGCTTACAGAACCTCAATCCGGACTTCTACAGGGGCAACCCCATACTCCTTAGTCTATGGAATGGAAGCAGTTTTACCAGTGGAAGTGGAAATACCTTCATTAAGAGTGCTAATGGAAGCTGAATTAGAAGAAGCTGAATGGATACAATCTAGGTATGATCAACTCAATTTAATAGAAGAAAAGCGTTTGAAGGCACTTAGTCATGGCCAATTATATCGGAAGAGGATGGCCAGGGCTTACAATAAGAAAGTAAAGCCCAGAACTTTCCAAGAGGGAAGTTTGGTATTAAAGAAGATTTTACCCTTTTTGGAAGATCCTTGTGGAAAGTTCAAACCAAATTGGGAAGGGCCTTATATAGTCAAGAAGGTCCTATCAGGGGGTGCTCTCATCTTAACAGAAATGGATGGGAAGGGTTTTCCTGAGCCAATTAATTCTGATGCAGTAAATAGATATTTCCCATGAATGAATACTACTAGGAAATGATCTGAGGCCATTGTTCCTTATATCCCAAAATTTGAATCCCTAGTCAAACCAATTTGAGCCTGTTCGTTTTTTTTGTTAAACCCAAACTGGACTTACAGCCTTATACTGGGGCAAAGCCAATAAGGGCAAGGCCAATAGGGGCAAAAAGAAAAAAATTAAAAAAAAAAAAAGAGAAAAGAAAAAAATAGGGGCAAATAAATGCCAAATACAAAAGAAGGGGAATGGGATTGAATCCACCATGACTGTAAGTCCAGTTGACCCATTTTCACACTTAGAAATTTTTGAGCCTTTAATACCTTTTATTTCATAAACTAAGCTTAGCCTTTGTTTCGTCCTATTATTAAGCCCTCGGTGATTTTAGTATATTCATTCAACTTTCAGAATAAGATTGGTGATGACGGAATGCAGAGGCCAACCCTAGTGAAAACCGTAATTGGCATTAGGGGCAAGAAAAAAAAAAGAAAAAGAAAAAAAAAGAAAAAAAAAGAGAAAAGAATCAAGGGTTGAGTTGATCATGTGGTCTAAGTTTCAAATCAGCATGAGCACTGGAAACTGAGCAGATTAGCAAGGCCAATCATGAAGGAAAAATCATTAGGGGATGATTCTAATGGTCACGGGGTAGACAATTTGGTCTCTCCCTATTGCTTGGACTACCCTTTTCATTATTCAACCTGATTTTAATTCCTTTAATTATATGTGATTAAGTGTTTTGGATCAGCTTTCAAAAAAAAAACTATACTTTGGCCAGTGATGAGAAATCAAATACTTTTTCATAAAACTTCTGTTTTTATAAGCATCTGAGAATTCTGAGGCCAATAATATAAAACCTATTTTTGAATTAAATCTAATATCTTTCTGCTAATGGAGTTTGCTTTTGTATAAAAGTATGAAAAAAAAATGAAAGAAAAAAAAAAGATGAAAGAATCTAATCCCTACTCCCTAACTGCTCCTCAAGCTCCCTAATCCTAGCTGCCTGAGTTGCAATGATTCCAGAAGCACCCTCTGCATCAGGATCACTCAAAAAGGAGATGACCTCATCTGAAAAGGAAAGCTTGCTCTTCAATGCCCTAAGGTCAGCCAAGGAATCCTGATACTTCTTCCGCATCACTCGGACTTCAAAGCGACGAGCCTGCCTTTGTTCTTCAAGTTTCTTCTCCATGGCAATGCGGCCAGACTTCTGCTCTTCAAGATTCCTCTCCAGAACAAGGACTTTTATCCTAAGTTCTTGAGCCTCCCGTACCCATATTTGTTGAAGCCGTTTATGGGTTGCCCTTTCTGACTCCAGAATATCTTCATAAGTAGGAGGAAGAACTGCAGGAGGATCCTCTGGTACTGGGGCATGACTCTGCACCTGTTCTTTGATCCAAAAGTGATAGTCTTTCACATGGGACTCAGAAAAGACTGGACCCCGCAGAAAGCAAACATAGGACCACTCTTTCATTAATTGAGCATTTAGCCCCATGGTGGCTGATGTAAGCGGCCCTACAAAGCTCTCATAACCTGTGGGGATCATAATTCCCTGGGTCGCTCCAAATTGCCGAAGAACTCTCAAAGGAAGATAGAGAACAGCAGATTTCAAGCCTGCTAGGGCCAGAAAGTTTTTATCCCTAAAGCTAATCACTGTCTCTGGAGCAGGCTGATAAGTACCAGGCCATCTCACCTGATCATCCTGGAGAGTACCCAAGAAAGTGAACCAGCCTTGCTTGCCACCTTGGATGTTAGGACATCCCCTATTGCTCATCAAAACAGGAACTTTCAATCTTGGAAAGAAGCGGCGAGTTATTTCTTCAACCTGGCTAAGATGGTCAAGCAACCAAAGCTGCAGAAAAAGGGAGTATTTCAATTTATTTCCAAAAAGAAAGAAAAAGAAAAAAAAAAGAAAAAAGAGAGAAGAAAAAGAAAAAAAAAGAGAGAAAAAAAAAGAGAAAGAAAAAAGAGAAGAAGAAGAAGCAGAGAGAAGAAAAAAAAGAAGAAAGGAAAGAAAGAATAAAAAGAAAAAAAATATGCATATTTTTTACCTGTAGGATAGGGGCGTAGGCAAGGAAGCGTTTCTTCTTCCTGAAATAACAATCAGTAAGAGCCTGATATATCTCTGCTAGGATCATAGGGGCTAACCTCTCGCGTTCCCTAACCTGACAGATAACTGAGATAAGAGCCAAGTCAACCTGGTCATCACCCCGTGGAAAAAGCAGCTGATTGACCACTATCAGGGTCAATGCATTAAACCTAGAGTCCTTGTCATTACTCCTCAGAAGTTTTTCAGTCAAAAAGGTCTTGGACAAGGTCAATAGTGCATCAGAATTTCCTAAGTCCTTCTTCCCTATACCCAAGAAAGTGGAAGCCTCTTTTTTATAACTAAGCTTTAGGGGTGGGTTCACAACTTTTTCAGAAAATCTTAGGCCAAGGATGGTTTCAATTTCTTCTATGGTGGGAGTCATCTCTTTATCATCAAAACGGAAGAGATTCAGCTCAGGTACCCAGTGGCCAATCAAAGCTTCAATGATTTCCCACTTAAAGGGAATTTTAGGGAGGTGTAGGATGTGCCCTAAGTGGATGGAATCCCAACGAATCTCCTCATCAAGGGTCATGGAGTTAACCCATCTATCATAAAAGGAATCCACAATATTGTACTTGGTAAGATTAGGAGGTTTTGATCTAACAGGTTGTCTTGCAGGAGAAGATTCAACGGCAGGAGAAAGCGGTGTAGGGGAAGCCATGGAAGCGCCAAAGAAGCCAAGGAAAGCGAGAAAAGACGTGCTCAAGGAGTTTTTCAATTAATAAAAGTGTCACAATGACGTTCCCTAGGAGTTTATATAGAAAAAATCGTAAGGCAGTAAATTCCGTAATTATACTACGGGCAAGGCGCGCCCGTATAGGAACTACGGACACACCTGACCGTGAAAACTTCACGGGCAGAATGCGCCCGTAGTAACTTTACTGGCACAGCCTGCTCGTAGAATAAATACGGTTTCTTCGAAAAAATGCAAAAAAATGGGAATTTTTAATTTCCTTGGTTTTCTTAAGCTTCACCTGTCCCTGTTTTAACATTCATCAGGTAATAAATACTGAAAATAAAGAAGAAAGAACACAAATGGAAATAAATCAAACTTCTTTTATATACATGAATGTTTACATCACTTTTGCCAAAAAATACAAAGGTACATGGAATAATCCTAATCTAATGACTATGCAGGTCCGCCCCTACGGCCACGGCCTCGTCCTCTGCCTCGACCACGGCCTGAAGATCGCCTGCGCTCAAAGACATGCCGTACAATATTACGGGCTGTGCTACGCGTCATCCTGCTCAAAACAGACTGAATATCATGCCACATATATAAAGGCACAAGGCCAGCAGTGGGATGATCAGGAGGGACGTACCCTGAAGTATCTACATATCCCGTAGAATCGGGATCAGACTCTGTACGGGAAGAATCCGCAGAAGGATCAACAGCAGCATGCGTCACCTCAGCATCCTCCATATCAGGACTAGCAGGAGCAGAGGTCCCAGGAACATCTGCATCAACCCCAGGCTCTACAGGATCAGCTGTAGCCCCCTCCATCACCGCAGTCTCCACGGTAGGCTCTACTACAGCAGCGTCCATAGCCGAATCCATATCTACATCAGCAGATGCAGCAGGAGCAGTCTCAGCTACTGGGGCAGACTCTGGCACGTCATCAGCAGCAGGTACAATATCAGCCTCGACCTCGGGTTCTGCTGCAGGAACCTCCACCGGACTGGGAGACGTCACGAACTCCACCCGTGCCACAGAAAACACCTCATCCCGGAAATGCATAGGCACGGGTGAAGCAGGTGAAGAGGGGCCAGCTGTGTACTCCTGAAACTAAGAGAAAAATTCAGTCAGAACAAGACAGACAAATACAAAAGCAGGAATGGAAATAAAAGAAGAAATTAACCTGAGTATCAGATGGACCCGCCTGGTCCTGTGCATCAGATGGACCCGCCTGATCATGTACATCAAATGGACCCTCCTGGCCCTGGGCTCTGGCTAGCTGCCCCCGGAGATCTGAAATGGTGATATAGAGGGCGTCCCGCTCAGCAATCGCGGCATCCCGCTGGCGCTCTAAATCAGCATAGCGAGACCTGATCTCTGCCAACTGAGCCTCCTGAAATAGCAAAGAAAGAAGTCAGAAAAATGTTAATGAAATAGAAGATCAGAAAAGGAAGAAGGCATACCGTGGTGTTGTAGGCCCTAATCACTACCCCTCCAATCTCAGTGACTCCGCAACGGACAGGCATAGGTGACATGAGGCACCCAACTGAAGCTCGCCTGAACCAGGCATCATAGTCACCCTCCTCTAATAATGTCTCTGCCTCAGTCCAATCTAAGAACTGGGCAGGATCAACAGGCATAGGAGGATAAGAAGGAGTAGTATCTGGCGGGATGGCAGGAATCCGCGGCTCTCCCACATGCTGAAAGAAGAAGCGCTCGCCGCAGTACCAGATGCTGCCCAGCTGACCAATAAAGAACTGATATCTCTGTCGTCTCTGGTCAGGGACAAATGCATCATCTCTGGCTGCCTGCAGGGCCAGTACCTCATGAATGTCCTCCATCCTGGGGACAAATAGCTGAAAAACAAAACAGGACATCAGATATGCGATCCAGGAAGAAAAGAAAAGAAGAAGTAGAGGAATTAAAGAAGATTACCTCAGACAGGTATAACCTGTCTAAGTGGGCCCGGGCGGACCTGCGATGACTCTTTTCAGAGTCGTGCTCTACATGACACCACCTAAGTGCCATAGGATACGTCTCCTCAGGCATCGTAGAGGTAGGGCGGAAATAGGGTATATAAACCCTAGCAAAAAACTGCAAGAAAGAAGAAAATAGTCAGAAGAATAGAAAAGGAGAGATAAGGAAAAGAGAAAGAGAGAAAAAGAAAGGAAATAAACATTTCACCTGCAGAAAAGGCCAGAAGAATCGGCATCCAACTCCAGCTCCTCTGGAAGTAGAGAGGCCACTCACTGATCGGCGCAGGCCAGCCAGAATAGTACCAAATATGAGCGGGCCCCAGGCGTACCTCCTCGCCCGCTGCAAATCTCCCAGAAGACTCAAGAAGTGAGGACTAACTGAAGTCGTGTCCTCTGGGAAGAAGCAGGATCCCATCATATACAGAAAAAGAAATCTGAAGGCAAATGGGAAAACATGGTCACCGGCAGCAAGCTGGCCAAACTGCCTCCTCTCGAAAGTCTCTCTCAACCATGTCAGAGAAAATCTAGCTCTCCCCCGATCCCAGGCCTCTGGAGGCAGCACAATATATCCAAGATAACCAGCAATCTCATCAGCCTCTGGCATCGTCATCTCTGGAATAACATCACCGATCATCCTAATCCCGGTGATGAGCGTGAAATCAGAAGGCCGGATCCCAATCTCAATATCTGGGAAGTGGAAGCTCAATGTCTCTGGAAAAAACCTCTCCAATAATGCTGCAATGAGGGCTCGATCCAAGCGAACGTCCGGGATGGTGATAAACATGCCGAAACCGTATAAGCCTAGCTCCCGACGATAGGCCGAACTGCAAGCTCTCAAAAATTTAGTAAAGCTGGCCCAGCTCCCTCTATAATGGGACATCGGATACTCCAAAGGGATATCCGCCCTAACGCATGCTGAGGGATGAGTCCTCAAGCCATGCAGAAGATCGGTATCCCTAATCTGGGCAGCCACCTCCTCAGGGATCTCAACCCTGGTCCTGGCCTCATCTCTGCCACGACCCCCTCTGCAGCCTCCTCTATGGCCCTCATCATGGCCTCCATCTCTGCCTCTAGCTCTGCATCTGCTACGACTCCTATCTCTGCCAGAGGCCTCAACAGCCGGCTAAAAGAAAATAATTGAAGAATCAGGAAGATGTATTTTGGGAAAGGATATGAAATTGCAGAAAGGTTAGAGTATACCTCTGGGGTCGCCTCACGCGAATCCCCAGAAGGGAAATCTGGGATATCAGAATCAGAATCCCTCTCGGCCCTCGAAGACGAGGCCACATCAGCAGGATCTCGCCTAACCCTCGAGGAGGAAGGCTCATCTGCAGGATCTCGGGAAGCCGATCTAAGGCGGGCCATCTACGGTTCAAATCAAGGAGATGATTAATTATTTAAATTTTTAATTGCTTAATCTTCATTCTAACCAAGTTTAATTGATTTGTAGGAAAAAGGAAAAAGGGAGAATGGAAGAAAATAAGTCAGAAATTCCTGATCAAGTCCAGAGCCAACTAAAGGAGTTCAACTTTTATTATATATCTGGGATTTAATCAAGAAAACATATAAAAGTTATATGTGAGAAGTGTAAACTTCTCCCATATTCTTTTTATATAACAAAAGAAAAAAAGAGAAAAGAGAGAAAATGTTTTTAAAGTTTTGGATTAAAGTCTAATTTATGAGTATCATGATTTAATTCCTTAAATTATTAATTTTGTGTAATTTCAGGAGGTTAGCAGAAAGTTGGAGCATTCAAGTGAGGAAAGCATTCAGATTTGTCAAGACTTGGAACAAGTGACAGCATAAAAACAAACCATGTGTACATGGGGAGTGTGTAGAAAAATTCCTGGAAAAGGCAAGTTTATCGATAGTACATGCATGGGTTACTAGCAAGCTAATCAGCCTATCAACAATACAAGGTCTAACAGTAAAGAGTTTAAGTACACCCAATGACAATGGCAAAGTTACTCCATGATGATCAATGTCCAAAGCATACAGCAAACAAGGCATGAACTCAGTCAATCAGGAAAATTGCAAACCATTCAGCTGGGTACCCCAGGAATAAAATCCAAAAGCATTAGAAGTTGTTCATTCAATCAGCTAGAAAAATATATACATGGACATGTAGAAAACATCAATTTTCGGATGGAACAGAAGTATAAAAATCAAGACTGTGATGAATCATGAGGTAAATTAGCATCTGGGAGATTTCGAAGTTATCATCTAAAGCATTCAATCAGGAATCAAGAAATGGCACAAGTCAAGAACTTATAAGAATACCACAAACATAACATGGATTTTCGGCATACCTGTTTATGAGAAAATGGGCAAAGAAAGAATTGAAATGCTAAGTTCACTCACGAATAAGTGCAATCTGTAGAATGAAATCCCAAGTGACGAGAAGATGCAATGGTCTGACAATGAAGAGGCTTGAAGCAACAGTCTCGGCAGTGATATAAATGGAGCGGCAATGAAACAGAATCGTCGAAGATGGTCGCCGGAAAATGGGAAACGACAGTGGTCACCAGAAAAAGAGAGTCGCCGGAGAAGAACAGTGGGGGGCGTCGGAGATTTGGAGAAGATGAGAAATGACCGGAGAAGAATATACGGACAGAAGAAAATTAGGGCCAAATGCGAGCAGAGAAGGAAAAGTCGCGTTCGCGAGATTAAGAAGGAGTTCAAAATCCGTAAAATCAGTACGGGCATCAGACGCCCGTGAGTCTACTACGGTCCCGGCCGCCCGTGAAATCTCTACGGGCAGGGTCTGTCCGTAAGCTCAATACGGGCGAAGCCAAAAATTGCGTATTTTATCATTTTCTCACAATTTTTAGAAGATTAATGTTTGTATTAGTTGTAAGTTGCAAGGATTGCCACCTTACCTACTTTTGTTTAAAAATTTTGTCTCAAATCTCACTTCATAGCCCACAAGTGCTCAGTGAGAGGAGAGAGGAAGATTTGGCCCTTAAGCTGAGGGATTTCTTAGCAAATCTTCCACAATCAATTCTTTTTTTCAAAAATCATCCCTTTAATCCTTGCAAAGTGCAATTGATTAGACAAAAATCTCAGAAAGTGCAATTGGTGGGTCTTTTTGCTCTCTGCTTGTAATTGGTTCCAATTACCAGCAAAGAGGGGGCAGCTGTAGACACCCCAAATTGCACTGCCAAATGAGAAAATAATAAAAACCTGTAATTAGAGCTTAAAACAGGTCAAAAAAACCCAAAAACAGAATGAACAGGCTTTGCCCGTATTTTCTTCACGGACCCATCTCGCCCGCAACATATCTACGGGCAGGCGCGCCCGTAGTAACTATACGGTCACCATTGGACCGTAAATCATTTACGGGCATTAAAGACACGTGCGAGTTTTGTCCTTCTCTCGATTTCCGAGCTTTATTTGAAGTCCAATATATCTTTAAACGAACGAATTAAGTATTTTATTCGCTGAAGCTACCTTGGTTGGCTATGGATGGGCATTATCTCTGTATTTCACTCTATCCTAAAGACCAGACTATATCCTTCTGGACCAACCATGCCCCTGGGTGTGTCTATAAATAGAGGCTCATTCCTCTAGCTAAGGGCCACGAAATTTTGAAGTCAAAGAAGTCCAAGGAACTCCAAGAGAAGAATCCCTGCTGCTCTGCCTGCTCAATCCAGGTAAGTCCCCTATCCCTTTTTATTTTTTGTCTTCAATTCTAGAAGTAATAGGATCATCTCTATTGCTGTAGAATAAGGCCATATCTGTTATATTTGTCTTCCTAAACTTGTCTCCAAGTACCTCAAGGGTCTCTCTAGCCGTAAAACGTGAAGAGAGAACTAGGGGAAAAGAGAACAGGTGGATCCGTAGGGTAGACCCCCATGTGCTCTAATTTGTGAGATGTGATTGCTTTGAATATCCTGATCATGTTTTAATGCTTTTTATGATATATCTGAATGAATAACATGAATCTATGATGTTTATAGCATGAGATCCCCACTATTTTCCAAAATTTGGATTTTTGCCACTTTTGCACCTACAGCACTGTTTTCGTGATTTTTGTGGTTTTAGGCTAGGATCTTGGATTTATCATGATCAATATAATAGATCTGGATCCAGAAGCCTGAAAGTAAATTCTAGGGTTTCATGAGATGATTTTTAAATTGTTTTTCATTATTGAGATAAGACCCTACGATCTAAATTCTCCCCTTTTGGTGTTCTTCATCAACGTGGGTATTTTTGGTTTTTATTTCCTGATTTAATGTGAAATTTGGGTTTAATCTATGTCCTGGACTATTCAAGTTCAATTTTGAAATATTTTATAAAAATCATATTTTTCTAGATTTCTAGAATTTTGACTTGGAGCCAGATTTTTGGATTTTTCACTTTAAATTGATTTTATTTGATTTTATCTCAATTTTATTTTGATTATGAAACCCTAGGAATGGTATTATCATGTTTGATAGTTCTGGATCAATCAGACTATTCATATGAAAAAACCATATATTTTTGCCTTTTTTGTGATTTTTATAGCAAGCTTTTTCCTTTATTTTAAACATGAACAATACCTGGCAACCACCTTGTGTGGATGAATAGGGGTGCCTAACACCTTCCCCTGTTCATAACTTAATCCCCTTTCCCATCTCTGGTTGTTTTTTTTAGGAGGGATATTTTGCCCTAAAATTTGCCTTTTGTGCTTATTTAATATTTTGGTGTCTATTCACACCTAAATTGAATGGTGGCGACTCTTTGTTTTATTTAATCCCGTGTGATGATTGAGGAAATCAGTAGATTGATTTTTTCCCATGTCTCACAGCGATTCACAAGAGACCTTCTTTATTGGACAAGAGCCCTCATCCTCCCATCCTTTCGTATGGCGATCCCCTTCTTACCAAGGGGATTCTCCCATCATGCACAAAGAGGATCACATAGGTTAGAGAAAATATAGCAAAAGTAAAGTCTAAAAGGAACTTGAAAAGACACTTTTCAAAATCACCTGATTTTTATATATGTTAGATACAAAGTAATAAGAAGGCTCACTTTGCTATTACCTTTTTGTTTTGAGGTGTTAAGGTTCCCCGAGAGATTTAGGCAGCACTTCCGCACTCACTTGGAATCTTAGAAATGGATTTGAAAAGGACTTCTCTTGCTTTCAAGTTGAAAAGGATGAAAGGAGAAGGAAAAGGGTTTAATCTAGGGGCAAAACAGAAATAAAATTGGAGTTGAAAATGAAAGATGATTTTAGTAGGGTGCTAGACGTGTGAAAAGGTAGAGGAAGAGAGGGGGGATCAACAAGGGGACTTGCTTGTTCAAATGGGAGGGGAGGGGGGGGGGGGGGGGGGGGGGGGGTTGGCTCCCTTTTTATAGGCAAAAATCCGTGACTGCATTTGAAATGCGATCATGCCTTGACCGCATTTGAAATGCGGTCAGAATCTGCCAGCTATTGCCGTACGGGACGCGTGTTCCGCTTCTAGAAGACCATGACCGCATTTAAAATGCAGTCACGCACGTTTTAAAAATGCCGGATTTGAAATTTTTTATCAAATTTGATTTAATTAAAGATTCTCATCCGATTTTATTATTATTATATTATAAAAATCTTAGATTTTTATTAAAATATTAAGATATTTTTATTAAATGTTTATTTTATTTCTTTTACTCATTTGTTTTGCTTTTTTGCTGCTGTTTCGCCACATGGGCTGTTTTCCTGAAAGTTCAATTGCCCATAACTTTTTCGTCCGATGTCTGATTTCAACAAACTTAGTGTCGTTGGAATCAGCTCAGAACCCTTTATCCAATGGGATCAAATTGGGCAGTTGAATTGGGGTCAAGTAAAAAGTCAACTTTCGCTCCCCAAAAGTTTGACCAGCTCATAACTTTCTCATCCAGACTCCGATTCCAGCAAACTCAGTTGCGTTAGAACCGTGTTGAAATGCTCTTTTCAATGCGATAGAATTTGATGGTTAATTTTCACCTGATCAAAAAGTCAATTTTTGGCCCTTTCAGGGTTTGACTTTTTAATTTGAAATTTCATTTTCTGCATTTTTGGAGGTGCAAAAATTAGGTGCTAACACCCTTCTCGGCTTGTGTTATGTCATGTTTATAGCTTATCCTTTTTTTTTTTTTGTTTCTTTTGTCTTTGGCCCTGTCGGAGGTGGTGTTCTTGGATGTTATCTGTGTTTTTTGGTTTTATCTGTGGTTGTGGTATCGTGGTGCAGGGTAGCCATGCTCAACCCCCCTATACGTCTCCTTGAGTGGTTGAGGTCCAGTTCACTGGTTCCTCGTCCACCTTTTCGCTCATCACCGTTGGTGATGTTAGCCTCCCTTCTCTTGGGAGTTTATTAGTTTATCCGCTTCGATGCGGACCCCTGGTTAGGAGCTATTGCTGTTTTCCAGCCGGTGCCTGTGGATTTTGCCACAGATCTGACATTTCATTTGAGAAGTTGTAGGTTGGATTGTTGTTTTGGTTATCTTGCTCTTTTATCTTTTGTTGTTTCAGTCGTCTTCCAATGTAATCCCGTAGGTGTGGGCATCTCTATAATTATGGATTTTGTGAATGAATGAATGCTGGCTTAGCCTTTCACACAAAAAAAAAAAAAAAAAAGAAGAGGTGAAAGGTGAGAACTTTGACAATAGGACGGTAATTAATGCTAGTGTTTATGTTATGCTGCACTGTCGTCAATGATTTTATGTGGTCTGAGCACGGCGTAACATGTTTGTCTTTTGCACCATTATCTTGTGCACGTTGCAAAAGACTAGTATTTGTGCATTTAATGTTCTACCAAAAAAAAAAATTTTGTGTGCATTTAATGAGACATTTTTTTACCCTGCATTTGTGATAAATTTTTTTGTCTCTTCTCTCTTTTTGGATTTTGTATAATCTTATACACTAATTTTCTTGGTGACAAATGTGCACAATTCACGTTTTTGACACTTCGCAAACCAAACTGCAAAATATCATGAATATGCCACGATGACTGTTTTGGCCATAACTTTATTATTTAGACTCCGATTAATGCAAAATTAGTAGAGTCGGAATCGTATTAAAGTCCTCTTTCCGTTGCTATAAAAATTATAAAACAACATAAGGGGCCGCTATTTATGTATAAATCATTCATAAAACAACATAATAGAAAATTCTGTATTTAGTGAATTAACAGGCATACATGTGTAAAGGGTCCGTATACAACAAAATGGATTTGTTTCCTCTTCTCACATACAGAATTCTCATATATATGAAAAACGCTAGAAATGGTTGATTGACTCGTTCAAATGCTTCTCTGTTGTGATGATTCAACAACATCAGTACTAACTTCTACTTCAGCTTGTTGCTGGTTGGCATTTGTTCTCTGAATTCTCTCCAGAGCTTTATCCAATAAATGCTTCAGATTAAGGACAAAGCTTGCGCAATTGGAGTAGTTTCCAATAATTCGACTTTTCAAGACATCCTTATGTTCACGAAGGAATAAAAATGAGAATATAACGAGAGCTAAAGCAGTAGAGGTGCCAGCAACGACGAAGAGACCACGAAAGCAATAAAAACTGAGTGTGTTTGATGACTTCTCGTCTGTGGAGTTTGGTTTACTCTCAAACCACATTTTCTCTAATTCATCGAGTTTACCTTCTTCTCTTAACTTTGCTATTGCTCGTGAAATCTCCGTGACCCAGGGTGAACCTTTTTGAAAGACCTGAAAATGGTGGGAATCAATAAACTTTACTCTCAGAGATGAGCCCAAATAAAAATAACAAAAGAATGTCATGAGTACTGGAGAGACTCACAAAGCCAAATCCATTAGTGACATAATAATTGGGAGGCTTAATCGTGGTGTAATCATCATAAAATTTTGCAAGAAAGAGCTTGATGTAAGGGATCTCGTCGATAATGGCAGAAACACCTCCTTTCTTACTTCCTCTTGATAGAGAATTTTCATATTCATCAACGGATCCATATGACTTGAGCTTGGAATTGTCGAAATTCAAATTGTTATGAATTGACTGACCCAGGAAAGAGCCATATTGATACCCTATATAGCTTCCTTTTAAGTCCACGTTAAGTCGTTGAATGGTTAACATTGATGATAAACTTGCAGTGTAACTTGAAGTGAGTATAAGAACAACAAAGGTCCAAAATATCACCACAAATCTTGACACGTTGCTGACCAACTTCTCTCCTGTAACATCCATGAAACCTGTTAGTATGGAACAAAGGTTCCCACTAGGGTTTTATTTTGAAGATGATTTAAAACACACTGTAGAACAACTTAAAAGAAGAAAACAACCCTTGACAACTATAAAAATCTACAGAACATGAATAATTCTATAAGAAAAGAGCAATATATTGCAAAAGCTAGCTTCTGTAAAAATAATCTTTTAAGAAAGCCGATGATTGAGTTCGTTGGGAGGTTATCCGCTGACTGCATGAATGATACACCCAATACTGCAGATTATGAAGTTTTATTGATGGAACATCAACCGTAACACAATCCTATTGTGAGAAGGTATCATCATGCGACAACTCCTTTCCTTAAGGGTCCAGGATCATATGCCACTGTGGCTGATGAACTGTTTGTATTTAGTTACGTACTTTATGCGTCATAGTCATAGTGTTTCTAGCCCCCGGTTCCGATTACATATCACCTCTTTGGCTTTCTTTGTAGCTTATGGTGGGAAGGGCTTTGTGATTCATAGATCTTCCTCAAGTTTCCCACATAGTGGCTCAACTAATACCATAGATCTTTGCTCCCTAATTGGTAAAAAGTAACTTGATATATATATCCCTGATTTTAAGAAAAGCAGAAGAAACAGAAGTAAATTTAATGTTGAAGATAGAAGCTCAAACTAATTCAATACGAAGACTCATACAAGCCTTAACTAAGACTTATAACAAATCACTCAATGCTACCACGGAAGACTACCCATGGTATTAAATTACTAACCCTCATAGACACAACTTACTGAACACACATGAGAGGCTCTCTCTCTCGTCGATGGTTATAATGGAAGACCATGGCTCTTTTTATAGATAGAGTAGGTGTTTCACTTGGACACTTGGTGTTGACGGCAAGAGTCGCTGTTGACTCTTCATTTAAGAGGAGATTCTTCATCGTATTAGATGGGACATCTATCACAGATTCATGGCTGAGACTGCAAGAACAAAACGCAACCTACTAAATAGAGTTTATGATAAAATATTTGGGGTTCACTATAAAATTTGTTTTGCAAAGCCCTATCAGGGAAAAGCAATGCGCATTTGTAATTTTGGTGTATGATTAGATGGCTCAGGTAGATCATGTTTGGGAGACCATTCCTCATCCTTCTTTATCACTGTATATATTTATCCACTTAAAACCTACTAACCTTCATAATAAAACAAAAAAAAAAGGAGAAAAAAAAAAACGTAAAATATCAAGTAACCCTGTTCCTAGAAGCACCCTGATGACAAAATTTTCTTTTTGGATTTGTTATCAAGCCATGAGTAATTTTATTTTTCATTCTTTTGATTGAGAAGAACAGATAATCCATTCTCATAAACTTGAACGAATCAAGCTAAAATTATTTTTCGACACAGAATTCCAATAAATTAGGAAATACTTACTATGAGCAAAGACGAGTGTTGAAAATGCGAACCAAAAGATTGTTCCAAATTGTTGAATTACTGAGCCCTTCAATTCATCATTAATCCGATGTTCGAATATCCAGACAACAAACCCAGTTATGATAAAGAAGGCGCCACCAGTGATCCAAAGATCTAAGGTGAAAGGCTTCAAGAAGATCCACATGTCTTTCTTGTTTCCATTAGTTGGGACAATCATACCCACACCCATCTCTGTGTAAGGTAATGTGAAATCTACCAACAACGACCGATTTGCTGTGATAGTAAAATCTCCTACAGCAGCATCAAAATTCTGTTGCACCTCAATCATAAAAGATGCAAGTGAGATGGTTGAAAAATTGCATATAAAGAAAATATAATAATTATAAAAATTTTTCAATCTCATACTCATCAAATCATCTAAATTAAATTTGGAGGCAATTTGACATAGTATGAATGGAACATGACTTTGATGATAGTTCATAGGATTTAAATTTTTGAGAGAAGTGATTTAGGCAGCCATATCTTCCTAGAATCATGTCCTAATGAGTTATAATCTAATTTCATGGTGAGCTCAAAAGAATAATTAATTTGTATACATTAATTGGATTTTTGCCGGCCGTAGGAAACTCTCATCTATATATGGAGCTCAACCCTGGCTGGTATTAACTTGGACATATATGTGTAACTAGGAAGCAGATCCTGGGTGTTCAACTGGTATGTTCAATGCTGGGGGCAACATTTTGAATTCATAGGAAAAGATCAGTTTGTTTGAGGGTCAGTGCAGACTGTGCAATCAAGCCTTTGTGGTCATTTGTCTTGCCATGGAAGTTACTGCACTACAGAGGCCTAATAGCTAGGTTAGTGAAGGTGTATCAGTAAGATTCAATGTCCGGCTACAGACACAGACGCACAAACGACTTATTAATGGCTTGTGATCATGGGGTCTAAGTGGACTAATGATATGCAGGCATAGAATTGAGCACAAAATTCTGAGCAAATAATGCATTACTTAGAAAGATGCAGAACAGTCGATTTAGATATTGAGCATACTTGTGAAACTAAACAAACCTGAAGATGGACTTGGTAGATGATATCAATGTAAAAGCGAGCAGCATGCCAATTAGTACCTTCAACTGGAATATATTCATAAGCAAAAGGAGAGCCCAATTCTTTAATGGCCGCATCAAATACATCGATACAAAAGCCAGTGGCAATTGCTGCACCAGTTTGGGGATCATGAACCACATTCACTAATTCCTTGAATCCTTCTTTCACTGGAACTGCAATTTTCAGCTTTTTTGTACTTCTCTGCATTACCGAACCCTTGGGTAGCTTCGCAGATCCTCCTGGCCAGATAATGGCTTCAAGATCATCAGTTGAGGATGAATAGTTTACGTTACTAAGAGGGTTTAGTTTTCGTCTAAATCCATGTGTTGCATTCCAAAACCCTATTCTTCTCTCTCCTTTTCCAATCACATTGAATATTTGGAACTCCATCATTGAGTATATATTTTGATCAATGTGTATAAACTCAGTAACTAAACCTTTAAATCTACTAGCCAAGATTGCTTCAAAAATTTTTGCACCACTATGTGAATCATCTAAACTGCTCAAGTCCCTGAAGTTATTTCCAGAACCTAGCTTCTCAGTTTGGGGAGATAACGCCCCCATCACCCTCTCAACTGCACTTGCCAGAGCCCAAGCAGTGTCATATGCCCATACACAAAACACACAAAGGTCAGGCATTTCGACTTCAGGATGGTCTCGGCGAAATTTTCTTTTCCATCTGATAGTGAAATTGTGAAGCTCATCAGATGGTGGAAGATAAGGCTTAATACCCAATACTCCTTGCATTGTGTCAATTATCGATGAATCCAAATACTGCAACTGATTCATCAGCCCATCTGTTATAATCCATGCATACCCTTCACTCATCATTCCCAGATCTTTCACCTTTGAGAAAAATCGAGAACCAAGCAAAGGCGACATATGTACAACAAACACCCTGATCTGCATAGCCATCAATTTATAGAGCTCATCGATGATATAGGTATCAGGAGCTGAGAGAGGAATTCCAAGTCTGTAAGCAATACGCGTATCAATCTGTTGGAATGCATGCATTAGAAAAGGGATTACTCCATTCCCATAGATTGTGTCTTCATGTATGAGTGCAATTTCCTTCCATCCAAATCCTTGAATCATGGAAGTAATGACCTTCACCTGAGAGGTGTCATTTTGTGCCATTCTAATGAAGAACGGATTATTAGAAGAAGAAAGAGAAGGGCTAGTAGCTGAGAAGGAAATTATTGGTACTTGAGCTTTTGTTCCAAGATGAAGTAGAATCTGGGCCTCTTCTGATGATCCCGGTCCTATAATTGCTTGTACTTGCATGTTGTCCAGCATCTCTACAGCTGCACCACGGAGAAATTAAGACACAAAATGGGTCTTAAAAATGATGAATAAAGATCTCCAAATCAAATAAGGATGAATGAATTCAATTTTACTCTTCAGTTGGCTTTGAGAAACCCGTAAAATAATCTAAAAGGGTTAGGAAATGCATCGTAGTAATGAAAATTTTCTGGTTTAAGGTCTTACAGGAAAAAGCAAATTTCAAAATTCGATTGAAACATACAATATCTAATCACTTCAGCGGTATTGATTCCATCTCCTTATGATTCTATTAGATATATATTTCCACAGATGGATTTGAAGTTTTATCCAAAGCCTCTAATGTTCAGAAAAATTGTCTGGGTAATAATAGTCAAGATATAGCACACAAGGGCCCTTGAAATGCGAAATTTCCGAATTCAGATGGCAGTTGCAAGGGGAAAACTGAAAACACAGCATAAGAAACAAGAGAGAGAAAGAGAGAGTTCCAGATCTGGAGATCTACACAAGGGGCAGAGTATCTTCTCCGTTTATGAAAAATGGAGTTCTTCGACAATTTACCGGCCATGGATCTTATGCGTTCAGAGAAAATGGAGCTCTTTGCTTCCTGCTTATTTTTCATCAGATTTCGTCAAGGTGCGGACTATTTTCTCTTTATATTAAGAAGTTATTTACAGTTGATTCTAGACGAGGATATTTGTATCACAGATGAGTTAGGGTTTCAATTAATAGCTCCAAAGAAGAATTTTCAAGTAGTGGTTTGTAGGGTTTTTACGAGTTCTCTGTTCTTCTTTCTCAGTTGTGAGTTATTGCTTGAATCTAATTCATTTTCAGTCTGGTTTACAATCATGAGCCAAGATTGAGAGACGGAAATCGCCATTTTCACATTCTTCTCTCTTCTCTGCAAGTGATGAACGGCGGAATCTGGTGAAGATCGTAGCTTTTTCACTACTATTATTTTCTTTCTTAAATCTTTTGGCCGCTTGCTTGGTTCGATCTGTTCTTTCTTGGGGAAAGTGTGATTGATTATTCTCCTTTCTTTTTGAATCTTTATCTCATTAATTTATTAAAAGATGATTTGCATTTCAGTTGGGGCTAAAGCTCTGGATTTGTAGATTTTGTGTAAAAAGGGGGATTTGGATGGCGATGGAGCTCTTAATCAGATGGAGTTCTGTGTCCTGATGTTCAAATGAAGTCATGATTTAATGGAGGAATCGCACTGGTTGAGACTTGAGAGGGAATCGTGAGAATGGCTTTGGGAAGAATACGTAGTAAAACCAGTGACGGGCAGGGCGGGCAGGGATTGGGTTAATTTTTTTTTTTTAATGCAAAAATAATCTTTAGCGGCGGTCTTCACCGCTAAAGATTAGTGTCAATGTTTCATCAGCACTTGCAGGCAAACATTCTCTAGATCCATAAGGATTTCGTAGAATCATCAACGCAAACCCACTCTAATAGGAGACCTAAGGAGGCAGATAGCAGGTGAAAGGGAGTGCATAATAAAGATGGCAGATAAGGATTGCTAAATAAGATTCATGTTCCGAACCACAACTAGTTGGACATGGCATGTCTTTTTTCATTGTTATGGTTGTACTTGTAGTAACTTAGGGCAAAGGACTCCAAATATACTATTAGATGAGCTTACTGGAGATAGCCTGGAGGTAGGTGAGCAAATAACCAAAATTAATTAGGTAACTGCTCAATTTGCTTGTTATGAGGATTTTAGGTTGTACGTTATGATAAATATGAGAGTTCTTGTTGGTCATGGAAAATAAGATGCTGAGGCCAGATTAGGGACCATCAATTTGATCTTCTTACTAGGGAGATTGTGGATAGCTAAATAGTGTTATATATCTTGCTTTTTCTCTATATATCATGCCTGAAACAAAAAGGTGCAAAAGACAAGCCCTTTAAAGTGTAAACTTACCAGCAGATAAAGCACGGAGAGGGTCTCCCATGGAATCCCTGGTGTGGAGGGCCAACCTTGTTTTGTAGTGATCACGAGTTGCATAGAATTCGGATAATGCCATTGAAATGCAGCTATTGCCTATCTTTCCTATCCATGATCTCATATCAAGAACAACTCCAACATGGAACAGGGTCTTGGTTGTGTTGCTGGTACCATCATCATGAGCTGCCATGGCCAATTCAACTTGCAGAAAATGTAGAAAGGTGGAGAAGATTATGGCAATCAAGATAGGAAACGTAGTCCGGTTCTTCATCTTCATCTAATAGAGCTAGAGGGCCAACTCGCACCAGTCGTTTAGAGACAATATTGCACGCTCCTATTAAATATTGCGAGCAAAAAGCCTTTAAAAGACTTCGAGCATCATGATTGCAAGACTGGAACTCTGTAGCCAAGGTATTCTAACTTAAGAACTCCAACATACAAGTCTGTTGACCCTTCAAAACAGCATTTCGTAGTCATTTTTTATTATTCTAACTTAACACTCCAACATGCAAGTCTGTTGACCCTTCAAAACAGCATTAAGTAGTCATTTTTTATTATTAAACTTTCAGCTTTTGCTTGGTCGTTACTGCGAATCTTCTGGGCACAGAGGATTCGCAGTATTGGTCTTGATGTTGAATAAAAAACATTGACCGACATGTGATATGGTAGATTATTCCCAGTCACAAATCGCCTCAAAGAAGGTTCTGCTCCCACCATGGCTCGGATTTTGTCGTCACTGGTGAAGGTGCTTTGTTTCTCTGTCATGGAGCCAGTTTAAGGATGGAAGAGGAGATTTCAAGGTGGAAAATTGACAAAGTGGAATCTGCTAGTAAAGAATTCTTTGATTTAATTGCTTAAGGAAAAGACGAAGATGATCGAGGGAGAAAGTCAAATGTCCACGATTCGATTAGGAAAAGAAAATTCGAAAAATATAGGCTTGCTTTTAAAAGAGATTGGGGACCTAACACCTAATGTGTCCTTTGAAGAAACTAAATGTCATGCATCAACTCCATCAAATGAAGTTAGATATTTGATTTCAGCACTATTTTTTTTTTCCATGGTAGGTGCCTAAATGGTAATAGATGATTGAAAACTTGTGGAGAAATATTAGACAAAAAATTTTGTCAATCAAATTGTTAAAATTATTTGACCAAATTAAGTTCTTACAAATGTTCTCTTTAGTGGGACTTTTAGTATGGTTGCGATCTTGATCATTTGTAGACTTAATTGTCACATATTAGGTTAATTTCCATGCTTTTTAAGAACCCTTGTCAATTTTCTTGGGACCCAAATATTTTTTCCCTAGTTATTTTGGTTAATTAAAGAAGAAAAATGGTGGAATTGGACTCTTCAAGGGAAAAGTATAGTTAGACCTCCTGAGGTTTAACTTGCCGACACTGCTTTTCCTTTAAATGAGTACCAAGTCGGTACTTTCTATGTATCAACGTTCCACTAAAGACTTTTCCATTGAGTTAGCAGCGTGTGGTGATCCCCATTAGGCTAGAGATTGTAATATAGATGTCGCATATTTCACAAGTACCCAGGTGGTCCATTGATGGGGCCACGAATGGTCCATTGGGAGTTCAGGGGCTCGATTTTTTTGGGGTACTATTAGGATTTGTCTTCTATCTATTAGGTTTGCAGTTCCATTTGTAATCCTTGTTTTGAGATAGTGGAATCGTTCTCATTTTCTTCGGCCATGGACATAAGCTAAAAGCCGAACGACGTACATTTTGTGTTTTTTCTGTGTTTTTGTGTTTCTGTCATTTTTGCTTCCATCTCGTTTGTCTATTTCTTAACAGAGATACCTTGCAATCAATTGCTAAGTCTTCTTCTATTAGCAATCAAAATTTTATGTTTGTTAAAAGCTGGGGCCTTTCAAGCAAAAAAGGAAGGAAAAATCATGGCTGGTTCATTTACAGGCACTACAAAAACATAGAAGTTTACCGTCGGACTTTTAGCGGTGGTAGCTATATCCCGCCGCTAATAATAGCTTTATACATTTAAACGGCGGTAGGGAAAGTGCCGCCACAGAAAAGATCCTTTAGCGGCGGTAAAATTCTACTGCTGATAAAATAAATGCCGCGAATCTGTAGTTTTGACGTGAGTTGTTGGCGTGTTGTTATACCGGCGGCACTAGTATTTATCATATTGTACGGCGGAAATTACTACCCTTGTTAACATTTTTTACAGTGGTATTAGCCGCCAGTAAAAAATGTATGATTGGTTTTGTTAACGGCGGTATTCTACAACCGTTAAAATATTTATTTATTGTGGCGGTATGTTCCGCCAGTATATCAAATATTTTACCGCCGCTAGAGGGGTATAAAACTCCAATTCATGCAGAGAAGCCCTCCGCGCCCTTTTCTTTGTTGTCGTTTGTGTTTTGCCGCCGTTTTCTCTGCTGTCGCCATTGGTGTCGATCGTCACCATTGCCGTTGCTGCCACCATTGCCGTCGGTTGTTGACCGCGCCCAAATCTCCATTCTGAGGTTAGTCACTACTCGTAAGCTCCCATTTCTATCGGCTGTGTTGCGCGCCTTCACCGTCGCCGCTTGCCGCCGTCGCTGTTCTGAGGTTAGTATTTGCTTCCATGTGCAAACCTCGATTATTCCATATGCATTATGTAAGGACACATTCGAATTGACAACCTAATCAGATCCTCTTTGAGGACTTGCATTGATATCATCTTGCTGCTTATCATCGTTCTGGTGATTGTTCTTCCAATTGTTCAGGAAGTAGAAGTAGATGGGGTTGGGCCAGTGCAGTTTTTTGTCAAATTATAAATTTCAATTTGTTTTTGGAATTTTTGGTTCCTTTGATCGGCTATGATACTTGATTTTTATTTTATTTTTCCTATTTTTTTCCTTCTTTGGTTGCTTCTTGTACTTACGTATTTGTTATTGGATCAGCATATATCTTTTGGTTGTTTTGTGGAGAGAAAGTGATTGAGCTTTGATCATCCCGTTTGCCATATTTTGATTTCGTTTTTTTCCCTTATTTGTGTTTAAAATTTTTTTTTGGGGGAAAAATCTATCTAATCTCAGAATCTGAAGTAGTTTTTTGAATCGGCAACCTAATCAGATCCTCTTTGAGGACTAATTCTGTTTCATAGCCAGGAATTTTCTAACCTCACATTTGAGTGGCATCCAAATCTCTCGCAGCCATAATCTTTCAACCTCTAACCACGCCAAGCCCATCTCAATTCCTCTCAGACTTCCGATTCAGTTGGTTCCGCGTAAGTTCTCTTCTTTTTCTTAGATGAAGTTTCGAAATTTTTTTTTCTATTGCTTTTTTCTTTGTTTGGTTTGTGTAGATCAATTGAAAGGGGTGAAATGAATGTTTTGGTATTGAATTCTTGACTTTTTTTTATATTAATTTTTGGTGCTGATGCAGTCCTCAAGTTCTTGATCTTAATTTAGCTTACACAAAAAAAAAAAAAAAAGTGAAAAAGATTTTTATTTTAGTTTCCATGTTCTGTGATGCTCAATTGCATAGCTTAAGGTGACATAGTTACATCAAAACAAACATCTAAAAATACTCTAAAACTTTCTTTTTAGTGTAATAGTGAACCTCACCATTTAACGAGGTAATGTCAGAGAAGTTTTGAAAATTCCATTTTTACATTGCACCATTCTAAAGGTTGAATTCTCATACAAAATCTGAAATATTCGGGTAATTTATACTGAAATTAATATGCTCACATATGTGGTTGCATGTTGGATGCTTAATATTTGCTTCCATTTGCAAACCTCGATTATTCCATATGAATTATTCAAGGACACATGCCATATGCCATGGTATGATTTTCTGCAGCTGAAGTAAAATTTTTCCCTTTTTGGGAACCATTTCATGACACTTATATTATAAATATCATAAGTATTGGGTGTAGTTATATCTATATTTACTTGGTAAATACGTTCACATTTTAATCATGCGAAGCATATTAACTCCCTCAAACCGACCCGGTTATCAGAATGCGGGGGATGTAAACAGAATCTACGTTCCAAGTACCTTTTAATTTTAGTAAGAATCTCAGTGTTCAAGTAAAACCATTAGAAATTAAGGAAAGTTTAAACTAATTTCGATTCTTGCTCTTAGGAAGAAGATATTAAATTTCATGAAGCATCAGACCAGTTTAGAAAGTTGATTAATTCCCTCCACGCAACAGAATCATTAGAAAGGAAAGTTTAAACTAATTTCGATTCATGCTCTTACAAATCTCTGTGTTCAAGTAAAACCATTAGAAAGAAAAGTTTAAACTAATTTTGATTCTTGCTCTTACCAAAAGATACTAAATTTCATTAAGCATCAGACCAATTTAGAAAGTCGATCAATTCCCTCTACGCAACAGAATCTACAATATCTTCTGTTGAGAATAACAGTAGCAACATATCGCCGCAAAATTATAAGTTTCTATTTCCTTCACTCTTCAATGGCTTTTTAAAGAGGCATTCAACGCACCCACGATCACCATCTCCATCTCCATCAGACGCAATCCTCAGCACCAACCAAAAAGGCTGTAACTGTAACAATGGCTAATGCCATCTTCGTGTTCGTAGTTCTTCTGGCACTGACCTTGTTTCAACCAGTTTCTGTCTCGGGCTTCTTCAAAAAGAGAGTGCATGCACGTGTCTTGAACGACTTGGGAAAAGGAAAGGTCTTGAACATTCACTGCGCGTCAAAGGATGACGATCTGGGTGTGCACACTCTTCTCCAAGGTGAAGGGTTTTAATGGAGCTTTAGAACGAATTTCTTGGATTCGACATCGTTCTGGTGCGACATGGAATAGAAGCAACTATCTGGGACTCCGTTATTCACTCATGCTAATGTATATGAAACCACTAGAGACGTGGATTTGGTGTGGTGGAAACTGCTCTCGGCCGGTCCGGCAGGACGGAGTCTATGCTAATCGTGGATCCACGCCTGATCTAGTGAAGCTTTCAGAGTGGCAGACTACTCCACCATAAAGATCAGTAATCGCTGTAGTAGCATTTTCGTAGGCAAGTCAGTAGTAAGCACTATCAGAAGAAAGCCTTTTTGCCCCGTTTCAATAGGGGGCCCACATCCGAGACACAATCCCAACCGGTTTCAAGCACTAGAGGGAATGCGTTAACGTTCTCAACAGATACAAATTCTACAATATCAAAGATTGCAGGGGAGAGTTGATTTAATGCGGGCACTTATTAAGCTGCCTTATTCAATTCAAGTGAACTACCAGAAGCTAGACCCGCATAGCTCAAATGCTCACCGCTGAAAACTGGTATCCAATTGACGACTGAGCAAACTCGGCTAAAGTGGTCCTATATCTTGGATTTTCGCCATAAGCATTAGCCTACTAGTTCCCTCCTTACGATCGAAGCGCCCTCACTGCCTGCTACAGATGCTTGCTATACGCTATCCCGCCCATCCAGATAGGAATGGGAACGCATCCTCTGATACCTCCGCTCGCAGCTTTGAAGCCTACGTTTCGTGTGCTCCCTCCAGGGCTGACAACCCAATTTACAATCACGGACCACTTACCGCGGATACAGCAGACTTTACATCGTCTGTTTCATCGTCTGCATCCATTATTGCTGCTTGAAGAAGATAGACTGAATGCTGAATGGGCCGGTACGCCAGCAAGAAAGGAAAGCCTGGCACGATCGGGGAAGGGAGGCCAATCAAGCAGCAGGAACAGCTGCATCTGCCCCTGAGAACGGAATTAAAGAAGCACCGGGGACGGAACTTGCTAACAGAGGAGCAAGCCAATCTAGAGGCAAAAATTTGACCAACTTTATATATGTGTCTACGGTTTCACATGATTCAACTTCATTAAATTAAATCTAAATGTAAGTAGTTTATTTATCTTAAATGGTCAACAAGATATTACCTAAATCCAAAATATTTTATTTGTAAAATTATTAACTAAGAGAGTTTAGGCAAGTAATTTGCTATGTGGAGTTCATTATTAAATTAATTAAGCCCTACCTTTTTATATAAATATATCATATATTGAAGAGGAGATTTTGGCCGGATATTTAGTTCTTATAAATATGCTTACAATTTTCTTAAAGACCTCACCCATGTCATCGGTTTTAATTTTCAAATACAGTTAGCACGTACATAGCTTTCAATGGTAAGCAAAAGGCTAAAAATTTCTACAATAAGAAAAAGGCTTTATAGCAGTTTTCTATATATCTTTAGTATGTATCCGCTGATACTATAAAACAAACTAAATTAAAAATTTGTAGCCCATTATTTTGCTCTGTCAAAAAATAAAATAAAATCCTTAAAAATTTTTTTCAAAGAGTCCCATATGACCTAAATAACCTACTCGATGACTTCTTTAAAAATTTTCAAAGACTCTTATATCCCTTAATTAAATAGCATCTTATCCTGATTCTCGTATAATAATCTACATTAGGGTTTAAGTGTGTAATTACATGTGCCACCCCCAGTATAGATCAAGGCTAAGTCACGCTTAATTTAAGTTTTAAACCCAAATAAAATTTTCATATGTTATCAAGGGTTCATCTAAAACCAGCTTCATTATTCATGCAAAAGCTAACAAATATTAAAATTAAATTAGTGGTGAATGATATCTATGACAACCTAATATGCATGCAGAAAGTTGTAATATATGCTAAATCCTATATTAAAGGGATTGGCCAGAGTGACTGCTATTCTTTTATGTGACAAAAATAGTCTATCAAAACAGCAGATTGGAATTGTTATAACAAAGTAGGATGCCTTCTGTGAAAAGGGATTTCAAAACTTTTGTTATACATAAGAAGCTTAGGAGTTCAAAAGAGGGGTACAAACGTACACGCAAAAAGTGAATTTTTTTTTTTTTTTGGGTAGAAAACATAAAAAATTAAAGATAATGTCAAAAGAAAAAAAGAAAAAGAAAAAAGAGGGAGAAATGTTGAAAGCATCATGATATCACTTTATTAATTAATTAAATCCAATTAGCACATATTCATGCAAGTGGCGGATCCATGTTGAGCGTAATTGCCCCCCTAAACTTTTGGAATTTTAATAAAAAAAAAATTTTTTTTGTACATACCACCTGTAACATACACCAATTCAATTCCAGGATTTCATGGATTAAACCACAAAATAACTAGAATTGATATGCCGAGTGATAATTAAATCCAGACCTTTAATAGGAAACAAAATTTTAAGGTCCGAAATTACTGATCTGAGACATATCCTGTCACCTGATAATCCAGATAATCTATGTCTATAACATATATCAGAGTGCGCAAAAGACAAGTTTAGCTGCCAATGAACCACAAAAAAAAAAACTAACAATTAAAGTATCATCTCAACAAAGATAAAACTCCGAGATTTATGTGTATATAGCAGAAGACAGTTATATATATATACAACGTCAAGCTGAAAGTTAACCAAAAAGGAGAATTTCCCACAACTCGGGAATCTCAGAATATACAGACTCTGACTAAAAGAAACAAACCAAAAGGTAACAGTAGGATGTAGCGCCCCAGATCCGGGTCTGCCCTATCACGGCACCAACCCGTACCTGAGACCTACTTATGGGCTAAAAAAAAAACCTGATAAGCATAATTAATGTGGGCAATTACAATGTAATCATCAAAGTGCATAAGATAAAGAAGCATGGAATTTAAAATTTTTCATATAATAAAAGGGCATCTGTATAATAACTCCAAAATACAACATTTAAGTACACAAAAAGGCAACTAAGATCTCTCCATCACTGTCTCTCACATGAGCATTCATACACAAAAATAATAATCTAAAGATAACTCCCAAGTTTACAAATCCCAAAAAGAATAACTACATTCCCCTTGATAGTTTCTAGGAACTAAATACAATAACATAAAGAGAACCCCTAATACGGATAGTAAAAGTCCTCGGGCTTGCACTCAGACTCACCCTCAATAGCTGCCCCAGTACGTGGCTCACCAAGCGGATCTGAAAACAAATCCGGTAAAACAAAACGCGTGAGACTTAAAGTCCCAGCAAGTAACAAACATGCATGAACGGAAGCAGTTGATACAATTCACATAATATCATGATTGGAACAGTTTAGGCAAATTTATATAACATCATGAGTAGAGGCAGTTTATGCGATTCATATAACATTAAATGAATAAAAGCAGTTCATGCAATTCATATTCTCAAGTCAAGCATCTAAATAATATAACCCATAAAAATTAGCTAACAAACCTGGTAGGACTGATAATGTAAGTCAAACCTGTAGAGCTCACGGTGTAGGACAAACCTTTATCAGCAGTTACTAGAACCAATATCACATCCCACAACCCAAGATATAGTACTAAATTCACAAACCAAGTGGAATTCCCCATCCACTACCATTTAACCAAGGCCAAGTGAGATCTACACCGTCACTGGCATTCAACAAAAGGGCAAGTGAGATCTACACCGTCACTGCCAACCAACCACGACCAAGTGAGATCTACACCGTCACTTAAATCACATAGAAGAAGCTCATCACAGCTTTGTGAGACATGGAAAAATCAATTTAAATGATTTCCTAATCATCACACGGGATTATATAAAACAAAGAGTCGCCACCATTCAATTTAGGTGTGAATGGACACCAAAATATTAAATAAGCACAAAAGGCAATTTTAAGGCAAAATATCCCTCCTAAAAAAACAACCAGAGATGGGTAAGGGGATTAGGTTATGAACAGGGGAAGGTGTTAGGCACCCCTATTCATCCACACAAGGTGGTTACCAGGTATTGTTCATGTTTAAAATAAAGGAAAAAGCTTGCTATAAAAATCACACAAAATCACAAAAAAGGCAAAAATATATGGTTTTTTCATATGAATATTCTGATTGATCCAGAACTTTCAAATATGATCATACAATTCCTAGGGTTTCATGATCAAAATAAAATTGAGATAAAATCAAATAAAATCAATTTAAAGTGAAAAATCCAAAAATCTGGCTTCAAGCTAAATTCTAGAAATCTAGAAAAATATGATTTTTATAAAATATTTCAAAATTGAACTTGAATAGTCCAGGACATAGATAAAGCCCGAATTTCACATTAAATCTGAAAATCAAAACCAAAAATACCCACGTTGATGAAGAACATCAAAATGGGAGAATTTAGACCGTAGGGTCTTCTCTCAATAATGAAAAACGATTTAAAAACCACATCATGAAACCCTAGAATTTATTTTCAGGCTTCTAGATTTAGATCTACCATATTGATCATATAAATCCAGGATCCTAGCCTAAAACCACAAAAATTACGAAAACAGTGCTATAGGTGCAAAAGTGGGAAAAATCCAAATTTTAGAAAAAATAGGGGATCTCATGCTATAAACATCATAGATTCATGTTATTCATTCAGATGTATCATAAAAAGCATTAAAACATGATCAGGATATTTAAAACAGCCACATTTCACAGATTAGAGCACATGGGGGTCTACCCTACGGATCCACCTGTTCCCCTTTCCCCTAGTTCTCTCTTCACGTTTTACGGTTAGAGAGACTCTTGAGGTACTTAGAGATAGGTTTGGGTATACAAACACAATCACAGGCCTTATTCTATGAAAAACAGATATGGGGTTCTATTCTAGGGATCCACCTGTTCCCTTCCCCTAGTTCTCTCTTCACGTTTTACGGCTAGAGAGACTCTTGAGGTACTTAGAGACAAGTTTAGGAATACAAAAACAGATGTGGCCTTATTCTACAGCAATAGAGATGATCCTATTACTTCTAGAATTAAAGACAGAAAATAAAAAGGGATAGGGGACTTACCTGGATTGAGCAGGCAGGCAGCAGGAGTTCTTTCTCTTCTCTTGGAGCTTCTTAGAATTCCTTGGACTCAAAATTTCGTGGCCCTTAGCTAGAGGAGAGACCCTCTATTTATAGGCAAGCACAGGGGTATGGTTGGTCCAGAAGGATATATCCTGATCCTCAGGATAGAGTGAAAATTGGAGATAATGCCCATCCATAGCCAACCAAAGTGGCTTCAGCGAATAAAATACTTAATTCGCTCATTTAAAGATATATTGGACTAAAGATAAAGCTCAGAAATCGAGAGAAGGACAAAACTCGCACGTATCTTTAGTGACCGTAAATGCACTACGGTCCAATGGTGACCGTATAGTTACTACGGGCGCGCTTGACCGTAGATTGATTTCGGGCGCGACCGGCCCGTGAATGAAATACGGGCAAAGCCTGTTTATTCAATTTTTATGCATTTTTGACCTGTTTTAAGCTCTAATTACATGTTTTTATTATTTTCTCATTTTGTAGTGCAATTTGGGGTGTCTACAAGGTTTACCAAATCAAATTAATATTCCCAATGCGTAAGAACTAACCAACAAGCACTTCACAGCCAAAGCCAATTCACAGTAAAACACATACCCCTTAAGGTCCACGAATTACGCATTTAAGAAGTGGGATAATCTTAGGATCCCCAATAAAGTTACCATACCAAAAATCAACGGATTCCGAGACAAAAAGTTTCGGACCTCAAAAATATTCTAAGTATGGATAAAAACGTTGACTTTTCGGTGTCGAATTTTTCTAAACAAATCTACAAGGAGTTTGGGGCTCCAATTCTGGTTGTAGTCTATTGGAGGGTATACAAATTATCTAGAATTTTCTGGGCTTCCAAATCACTCATTTGGATATCAAACTCAAAAAGTGGACATTTTTGAAAATCGGGAAAACTAGAAATTTAGGCACAAACTGAAAAGTTGACTTTTTATTGGTTGGGAATTGGGCCTTGGGAGTATTTTTATTGATTCCAAATGGGGGGGGGGGGTAAAACCTTATTTACATGTAAAGACTTAAGTAAATGGAGCAATAAATACACAGGCTTGAGTTGTTTGGGAAAGGGTTTGAGAGAAAAAGGCTGAACAAATTATGAAACAGGGTCCACGATTAGCCCCTGGATTAATTGCCCAGGGGCGATTAGCTTTAGTGCTTGCGCGCCCAAGTTTGAAGTGCGCGCGCCCATGCTTTAAACAGGTTCAGCGCGCGCGGTAAGGTTTAACGTTCGCGCGTTAAGGCTATACACTAGTTGACGCGCGCGCGATGGGGTTGACGTTCGTGCGTTGGAGCTCGCGATTAACCCCACGATTAATCGTGGAGTTAATCCTAACTTAACAGAAACTCATTTTTTTGGGGTTTTCACTCAGGATTAATCGCCAATCCTCAGGATTAATCGTCGGCTCGGGTTCTTACAAAATTTTGGCTATTTTCCAATACCAAACCTATACAAACCACACCCAACCTTTCTATTACCAAATGGGATGATTCTATAATATCCAATCATGCTCAAGAACATGTCCCATGAACATAAATCCAACATATAAAGTATCATTCAATATACCCATCTCAAACCCTAACCAGAAATATAATCAATAGAGGTTGCAAATCCATGGCAAATCGGTAGAAAACGAAACAAGATAGTTAGATGAACCAAACCCTATGAATTTTAGAATCGAAACCCTACATGCGAATGATTCTTCAGTTTATCAAAAACCTAGGATAGAGAAATACGAAAATCCCATAAATTTCTTTTTAGTTGAAGGGTTTGTGTAACGCCCCGAACCCGGGTCAGTGCAAACCGGCACCCGACCCGAACCCGGTTCGCTACTGTAACAACCCGAATTTAGTTCAACAACCAAATCCGAGGTGTTACTGGCCCATATCAATTACAACATCAATAACATACCAGACCAAAGAAAGTAAATCCAATCCATATATTAAACTATCAGAGTTGCGGAAACAAGTATGTGCGGAAGTGTAGATCAAAATCCTCAAACAAGCATAAAGCTTGACCATCAGTCAATAGTATCAAAGTCTGGTAGAATGAACTGGTTACTAACTCTCTCTTGTCTCTCTCATACATCAAATCCAAATAAATGATAATAAACCAATTAAAAATGCTAAGTCTATAACATCAATCCACCTCAGACAAGATCTGGATAATAATAATCCTCCGGTGAATACTCGGCTATCTCTCCCTGGAAGTCTAAGAGATCCCCCTCTCGCGTATCAGCTGAAAAAAATGGAATAGAAGTAGGGTGAGATACGAATATCTCAGTAGGTAACACATGCATGACTAAACAGTTAATATAAGCAAAGTAACATTTCATGCACGATAAAGAAACATCGATAAATCAGGCTCGCATAATCATTTATACCATTCATGAACACAAAACAGTTTGATAAACAGTTCTAGAAATGATTTTCAGCAAGTTTTAATATAAGAACTCAATAGCCAAATCAATAGCATAATCCATGCATTGCCAGGATGTACTAAGCAGTCACATCCAACCAATATCCCAATCACATGCATCCCGCACGTGCACAATAAGAATAATAATCATATCAAGTGTTGTGTTTTTAGTGTCATTGTAGGACTCACAAAGTAAGATAAACCTTTTGAGATGATTCTCAACCAATTGCTATACCACCGTGCGACTTAGGAGCGATGCTACTAATGATACTCAAGCCCCATGCAGCGCAGCTTAGACAAGAGCCGTAGTCACCGACTTATTGCACACGTACCCATCAGAGTTGGCATGAACCACCAGCATGCAGCACCAGAATCAATACATGGAGATGGTTGCTTGTCCACATGTACAGGGAATCACCAGTGGCTCACCGGGGTGTCCCTCCAGACATAGGACCTTCCCAGACAAACTAACTTGCAAAGGAAGCGCGTCGCATATAGGAGTAACTCAACCCAAATGACATATCCCTCAGCTATCTAGCTACGACTATGGATCCATAACCAGCTATGCCCACTAGACTCCAAAATTCCCTTAAGTATCATATTTCTATAAGGGTTGGTGCCTAGCGGCATATAATGGTTATATCTGTACATTCACTTCATTATTCAGTCATTCGGATTCTGAATTCTCTTTATAATGTCTTATGATTTATAATGCCATTTAGAAGTGTTTAGATAGTCAAAAGGTAGTTAGGCTTTTCCAAAATCACATTTCTCATTTACCTTCAAAACTTGGCAACTAATGTCCTAAATATCTCCCTAATTTGTTTTTCTGTAAAACAGGGATTTAGGTAGTTTATTTTGGTCTTAAAACACCTTAATTAATCATTAAAATTGTCTAAAAATAGTTTAGAATTGAATTAGGTTCGAAATTATGAAAAATTGGAAATTCTGCTGAGAGCGCCTGGGATCGCTCAGGATCGCTCCGGGCGGTCATCAGTCGGCGGTAGTGCAAATTCGAGCGCCCACGGTCCGTCGTCCCGCGGTCCACGGCGTCCTCAAATCTTTAACCAGCGCCTAAGATCGCCGATGAGTGCCTCGCACAGTCGAGGTCGGCGGTCTCACCAAATCGAGCAGAAACAGTTCTAAATCGTGATTTTTCTCGTCTAAACTCATTCTAATGTATTTCTAACATGCTTAGCTAACTAAATACAACATTACATATCATAGAAACATGCATTGCGATTAAACAGAGGTAAATCCGAATTTAAAACCAAAACGGTGTCACCTACCTCTATACGCTGTTTCCTCCTCCTCTATTCTGCACAATGGCTAAACTCCTGCACAGAGAAATCCTCTGGATGATGAACGCACGCCCAGCCCTTCCTTCTTCTTCTCCTTCTTCTTCCCTTGGTCGCTCGAGCAGTCGTCGCTTGCGGCTCTTCAATACGCGCGACAATACATGTATATGAATTAGGTTAATTCTTTATACATATTTATACCCCCTGATCCTATGCATCTCCCATGCAACTCTTCTATACACCTTGCCCAATCAGAATACATACCTCGATATCTCACGATCGGATGGTCAGATCTGCGTCTAATTCTGGATCTCCGCTAAGTTGATCACCCCCTACAATATTAAAATGTTTCTATCAATCATAACTCTAGGTAATATTATTTACTAATTTAATTTATTATTTAAGGAAAATTCGGGGTTTTACAGTTTGCTACTTACTTGTTTAATGGAGAAGCACAACTTCCCTTCAAGCTTTCTTCTTCTTCTCCAAGCCTTCAAGCAAGCTCCCACAACTTTCTCTCTTGTTCCATACGTCCAAGACAAGAGGGAGTGTTCTCAAAATACTTAGAATTGAAATTAGGGCATCCTTTTATATACCCAAGTTTTGGATCTTTCAAATCTGCCCCTAAACAGGGCTTTTATTCAACTAAAACCCTTAGGGTGCACTTAAGGCATACCAGGGGGTACCTTAGTGTTATTCCAGGGGGACCTTGGTGTTAAGTTGAGGGTACCTTAGTGTTATTTGAGGAATACCTTAGTGTTTCAAGGGGGATTTGCCTTAGTTACTTAAGAGGTGATACTTTAGGTAAACTTGAAGGGTACCATAGTTACACAAGAGGGGGGTACCTTGGTTATTGAAAGGTGTACCTTAGTTATACAGGGGTGTACCTTTAGGTAATACAAGGAGGTATACCCTAGGTTATGGAATGGGTGTACCTTAGTAATATAAGAGGGTACTCTAATTATACAAAGGGGGGTTACCTTACTTATATAGGGGTTACTTTAGTTAGACAAAAGGGGTACTTTGGCTATATAGGGGGTGTACCCTAGGTAAAACAGTGGGGGTACCTTACTTATATGAAAGGAGTACCTCTAGGAAATACAAGGGGTGTACCCTAGGTAATATAAGGAATGTACCTTAGGTATGTTAGAGGTACTTTAGGGATATAAAGGGGGTACCTTAGCTGTATAAGGGAATGTACCTTAGCTAAACAAGGGGGTACTTCAAGTAAGACAGTAGGGTACCTTAGTTAAAATAAAGGGACATTTTAGGCAATAGAAGTGGGGTACCTTAGGTATAGTTAGGGGATACTTTAGGTATTCGAATGGGATACCTTGGGCAAAACAGTGGAGTACCTTAACCAATATGAGTAAAGTGCCTTGGGTAATACAAGGGGATACCTTAGGCAAACACAAGGGGGATACCTTAGGCAAACACAGGGGTACCTTAGGTAAATGCAAGGGGATACCTTAGGTAAACCCAGGGGTACCTTAGGCAATTAAAGTAGGGTACCTTAGGTGAAACAGTGGGATACCTTGGGTGTACTTTGGACACACAATGGAGGTACCTTAGGGATACAAGTGGGGTACCTTAGGTAAATCAAAGGGATACTTTAGGCAAACATAAGGGTACCTTAGGGATATAAGTGGGGTATCTTAGGCAATGTGAGTGAGGTACCTTGGGCAATATAAGAGGATACCTTAGGGATAATTAGGGGATACTTTAAGTATACTTGAGTGGTACCTTGGGTAACACTTGGATATACTTTGAGTAATACATTGGGGTACTTCGGGTAATACATGGGTGTACTCTAGGCATATTTGAGTGGTACTTTGGGTAATACTTTGGTGTACTCTAGGTATACTTAGATGGTACCTTGAGTAGTACATGGATGTACTTTGGGTATACGATGGGAGTACCTTGGGTAATACAAGAGGTACTTTAGTGGTATTTGAGAGGGTACCTTGGGTACCCTTAGGAGGTTCTTTAGGTACTCTTAGGAGTTACTTGAGGTACATGTGAGAGGTACCTTGGGTACACTTAGATGAAGATTTAGGTACACTCAGAAGGTACTTTAAGTATACTCGGGAGATGATTTGTGGTACACTTAACTCCAATTTTTTCGAATTTGATTTCCAATTCACTTGATCTAATTGAAAAATATCTTAGCCAATTGTAAGTAAGACATAACACTAACTAAGCTTTTCTTTAACAACTTCAATTCGATTCCCCTAACTCTTTAGGTATAATCCATACTTACCCCATCTTCATAACACAATTTCTTAATTAGTCTAATAATCACACTTTAGATAATTAAGCTTAATAATTAAAGTATAATCCGGGACGGGGTTTTACATAGGAAGTAGACTAAATGTCCACCTCCTCCCAATCTAACTCATACCAATCGTCAAATGCATGGATCAGCTCGGGAACACTCTCAGGAATCTCCACATCACTAGGGTCCTCCTCTGGTACAGCTGCACAGTCTATAAATATAAACTAAATGAGATCGGAGATCTCAGCAAGTCATCATGTATATAACTTAAATAAACAATGTATCATATAGTCCAAAATTCCTCAATAAGTGGAAGCCTAGCTCAAGTTAACCCATGTGTAGACACCCCAAATTGCACAAACAATCATCAAAAATCATTATCTCCTTGAAAGCCAGCACAGAAATTGAAGAAAATGAACTTTTACCTGTATCCGGTAACTCAGGCCGGATACAAGTACTCCTCTGTGTATCCGGTGGAACATACCGGATACAAGTGAGCCTTAGTGTATCCGGTATCATATACCGGATACCTTAAGGCCCTTGTGTATCCGGTCTGATATACCGGATACATAAGTTTTGCTCAAAATTAGGGTTTTCCGAGAGCTTTTTACTTTTACCATCATATCCCTCATTAAATGAGGGGAAATCTCGGAAATAGCCTTAGGGTTAAGGTTGGTGGGCTATAGACATTATGTTGTGTCTACCATTCTCACCAACCCTAACCCTAGCCTTTGCCTATAAATAGGAGGCTCCTCCTTAAGCAAATGGCAACCAACTCTTGTTTTGAATTCTCGCAAAGAAGAACTCCAAGAGAAGAAGGAAATCGCTGCGGGAGTGCTTCCAGAATCCAGGTAAGCCTCAAACCTCTCTTTAATTTCTGTATTTACATTCCTAGATCTAGATCTCTTCTTCTACCTTTCTGTAGTGTAAAGCCTTCTTTGTCCGTGAAAACCCTTCCCCGGCTCAAAGTATCTCGAGACTCCCCCTAGCCGTAAACGTGAAGGCGGGATCTAGGAGAAACGAGACTGGGGATTGACCCTAGTACTAGAACCTATGTAGCATAAAGCCTTTTGATTGATTGTAAACCGTTTCATATTCAAAGTACCCTTGATTATCTTGAAGAACCGTGTTTAACGGGGAGAGAGAACAGAGGGAAACGATAATGGAACGAAACCCTAGGCTATTTAGAACCTTATTTTGATGAATATGTATGCATGCTATTGATATTGTATGATTTTTCACACTTGCACATACATAGCACAATTTTGGCGGGATAGGCTCATGTTTAGGGATTTATTACATTCATTGTGATAAATCTCAAATAAATGGCCTCAATCAATTCTGGAATGTTTTAAAATGATTTTTTAAAGTATTTGTGTTCATCTTGCACGGATCACACATTTTTATCAATTTTCGGATTTGGTTTTCTTCAAAAGTGGCTTAGCTTGACAGCAACTGTACCCTTACTTCGGATGCTCATAACTTCATCGTCCGGATGAATTTTGGAGCGATTCTAGAACCATGGGAAAGGTGAGGCTGTCTAGTTCATGTCCACCAAATTTCATAAATTTCTATCAAACGGATTTTTGACACCTCTCTGTCGAAGTTGGATGGACAGTTCAGGTTCAAATACAGAACTTGTCACTTCGACGGAGCGCCATGTGTTCGTTTTAAGTCCGATTCGAATGATTTTTTTTTCTAGGCACTCCTTTATGAGTCTATTTTCAAATCCAGTTGGTTTCATAATTTTTTGACTCCATTTGAATTATTGGTAGCCGATTTACTCAGAACTGCTCAATGGCATTTTTCTGGGTAAATCTGTGATCTTCGGGGCCTGTTCGGGAGATCACCCAAGGCACATCCGAAGGGATTTTTGTATGAGGCTAGTTTCTTTTGAAAGATGGCCATACAGACTTCAATCACACCAAATTTCGTGGATTTTGATGGAGTGGATTTTTCTATGCAATTTTCCAAAGTTGCCCACTTATCACTTTTTGATTATCCCCAACAGCAACTTTAAAGGAGCATAACTCCTAGGATTTTTATCGGAATGAAGTGAAATTTTGCATGAGACCCTTATTTACTATAATCTTTCAAAGGAATTTGGTTTGATTTGATTTAAAATTGTATTTGAATGATTTTAAGACAAATGGCATTACTTTTCACCGAATTTTCCAGATTTGATTCAACTTGGTTTTTGAGCAACTTGTGCTTTGATTTCTGTCTTTTGAGATATTCCAGAAATGATATTGACATAAAAGAGGATCTAGAATCCATTTAGATCTTCATGTGAAAATATCATACATTGGTCCTTTTTCAAGGTTTTCTATAATTTTAGCAAGCTTTCTTATTTTTGCATGAACATACACTTGGCAACCACTTTGTGTGGATGAATGGGGGTGCCTAACACCTTCCCCCGTTCATAATCTAATCCCCTTACCCATCTCTGGATTTGATTTTCAAGTAGGGTTATTTTTACCTTAGAATTGGCATTTTTGCACTTTTTGCTTATTTTTAATCTTTTGGTGTCCATTCTCACCCCAAAATTATGAATGGTGGCGACTCTCCCATCTTTTATTTCGGACCCCGTGTGTTGACGGAGGGATGATCATTCCGGTGATTTTTTCCCGTGTCTCACAACTGGCGACTCTGCTGGGGACTTGTGGATTTAAGTCATTTTGTGTATATTCATGCTTTTTCTTTACTTTTGAATGCTTGCTATTTTGCTTACTTTATGGGTGTATATTGTTGTATTTCAAATCAGATTGGGATACTTTTGAATTCTATATGGATCAAGTCATGTATGTTCTGCTTGATGTTGCCTAAAGATTGATTTAAGAGAAGCCTATCTTGAAGCATGATTTTGATGCATTTGGTGATAACATGATCCAATTTTGATGTTTTATGCCATGAGTTGAACACGAAATATGAAAGCATGAAATCTGGAGTTTAGTGGATATTTTGGGTGCCTTCTAGCTTGTTTTCCTTAAATAAAAGCTCTTTTAGGCCATGTGATTAATGCTATATTTTTAAGCTCTAAATTGGGTTCCAATACCATGTTAATCAAGAAAATTTGTGGGCATAAAATCTGTAAATTAAGTAGCCATTAGGATGGTTTTCAAGCATGTTTTTACCATCAAAACTCTCCTTATACCATGTCAAGTAGTTGCTAAATTTTTAGGCATTAATTTGGGGGTATAAGGGATGCACTTTTGAGCATGAAAATTCTGGAAATTTCAGTATATCTTTTGGGGGTTTTCAAGCACGTTTAAATCATCAAAACCTTTCTTGTATCATGTCAAGTAGTGCTAAAATTTGTAGGCTTCAACTTGGGTAGAAATGGTATACTTTGAGCATGAAAAAGAGCATGAAAATCTGGAATTTTAGGGAATGCTTTTGGGTTTCAAGCATGCTTCTATGGTTTAATTGTTGTTTGCACAAATAACATGTTTGTATACCACTTTTTGGGCATGTAATATTTTTGTGCATATTTGGTTGCTTTGGTTCTCTTGCTTGCTTGTATTTAGCTTCATTATTTTGTCATATGTACCTTGGCTTGAAATAGAATGCATGGCTACGAAAAAGAGTGGCAAGGGGCTGGGACGTTGTGGATGTACCTCAATTTTAAATGCACTTGAGCATAATAAACACTTTGCACAACCTACCCTTTTACCTATAGGAAGTTGAACCATGAATGTGGGTAGCTTGGCGCACCGAGGTCGTGACTTCGGAAAGCGAAAGTGAAAGCATTCACCTTGGAATTTGAGTCAATGATGTGATGACAATGGGATCTGTGATTCGATTCTGGGCATCGCTAGACTTGAGTTCTAAGTTGCCAATTAAGCCAAAACCCAAAAACCATACGCTTGAAGGTGGAGAAACACGTTTTCAGCTAAAAGTACACAATTGCGTTTGGGGAATTGGGTGTAAAGGTGGGAAGGCCGTTTTCATGTTTTACAGGCCAAGGTATAATGTGAATACCATATTGAATGAAGGCACTAAAGGTGGCAAGGTAAAGCCATGTTCTTTTCATGAATGTATGAATTGTGGCAAGTATGATGTCCAAGCCCAATCTGGGGCAAGTTTTGAGGGTCAAGTTAAGGTGAACATCAAGTGGGAATGAAAAAAAACCTAATCTGGTGAAAAAATGAGTCAAAAATGGCCATTTCGGCATTAACCGGCAACTCAGGCCGGTTAAGAGCACTTTCCTTCATATCCGGTATATAGTACCGGATACAAAGACATATGCGTGTATCCGGTATATTATACCGGATACATTCAAAAAATGCACAAATTGGCTTTTCAGCCCAAATTTTCAGAATAAAATGCCTAAAACACTGTGGATAATCCTTAGGCACCCCGAAAAGAACATAAAAAATTTTCCAAAAATGCAAAATAAAAATGAAAAAAACCAAAATAAAAAACAAAAAAAAAACAAAAATAAAATAAAATATTCTTTCAAGATTTAACCTAATTTTGAAACTCAAAGAAGGAACCAAGGTGTCATATTTTTTGATACCAATTCAACTCAAACATATTTCAATCAAGCTTTTGCATTTGAAAACTGAGAAAATTCAGAAGAGAGAAACCTTTGGTTGGTTATTTTTACCACTCAAAGTCAAAAATTTTTAGTACCTTTGGAAGCCTCAGAATATTCCAAAAACCTTTTTTTGGTCACGAGTACCACTCAAAGTCAAAATTTTTTAGGACCTTTGGAAGCCTCAGAATATTCCAAAAACCTTTGTTTGGTCACGAGAACCACTCAAAGTCAAAAATTTTTAGGACCTTTGGAAGCCTCAGAATATTCCAAAAACCTTTGTTTGGTCACGAGTACCACTCAAAGTCAAAATTTTTTAGGACCTTTGGAAGCCTCAGAATATTCCAAAAACCTTTGTTTGGTCACGAGAACCACTCAAAGTCAAAAATTTTTAGGACCTTTGGAAGCCTCAGAATATTCCAAAAACCTTTGTTTGGTCACGAGAACCACTCAAAGTAAAAAATTTTTAGGACCTTTGGAAGCCTCAGAATATTCCAAAAACCTTTGTTTGGTCATGAGTACCACTCAAAGTCAAAATTTTTAGGACCTTTGGAAGCCTCACAATATTCCAAAAACCTTTGTTTGGTCACGAGTACCACTCAAAGTCTTTTTTTAGGACCTTTGGAAGCCTCAGAATATTCCAAAAACCTTTGTTTGGTCACGAGTACCACTCAAAGTCAAAAATTTTTAGGACCTTTGGAAGCCTCAGAATATTCCAAAAACCTTTGTTTGGTCACGAGTACCACTCAAAGTCAAAAATTTTTTTTAGGACATTTGGAAGCCTCAGAATATTCCAAGCAAAACAAAAAATAAATAAAAATAAATATAAATATAAATATAAAAACAAAAAAAACAAAAAAATCTGGACTAGTGTTCACCTGACCTACTTGTCTACATTTATACGGGTGTGTTTCAAATTAAATGGAAGCTGACTTGTGTCTTTGTTTTTCCTACCCAGGTACATTTACTTGCAACCCAGGTACAATTATTTGCAACCATTGCTCCTGTGACCAGATCCAAAGCCAGAGCAATGAATACTGAAGAGAACCAAGCCCAAGCCACCGTACCCGCTCAAGACTTTGCTCAGCTGCAGGAGCAAGTGGCTGGTCTGGCCAAGATGCTGCGAGACTTACTGGCGGCTCAGGCCCAACAGGCCCAGGCCCAAAATCAAGCGTCAACCTCCCATCAGGCACCACCACCTCAGGCCTACATGCCGCCTCCGGCTCAACCCATGCTGGAGCCCATTTCTGAACTAGTCCCTGAACCCATTCTGATCAGGGAAAATACAGCAGAATCTGAGAAAGAGCTGGAAAAAGAAAAGGCCAGAGATGAGATGGAAAAGAAGATGCTGCTCAGGATAGAAAGGATCCAGGCAGAGCTGAAGGAAGTGAAGGGGGGAAGCAGCCTTGGAGGCACCACCTTCGAAGATCTGTGCATGTATCCAGACGTGTGTCTACCGGCCAAGTTCAGGTGCCCAGACTTCAACAAATTTGATGGCACGGGCTGCCCATTGAGCCATTTGAATTTGTACTGCGGGGCTTTGTGCCAGTTTGGCCGGGATGATGGCATACTGATCCAACTCTTCCAAAGGAGTTTGACCGGGTCAGCTCTCAGGTGGTTCGCTACAGTGGACCATGGAAGGATCAGGAGGTGGAAGGACTTGGCTGACGCGTTTCTGGATCAGTACAAGTTTAACTCTGAGATTGTGCCGGATCGGTACGACATGATGAGGATGAGCAAGGGGAAAGATGAGCCGGTACGGTAGTACGCCAAGAGGTGGAGGGAGGCTGCCTCCCAGGTCAGGCCACCTATGCAAGAACCGGAGATGATCTCCACATTTATGGGCACACTGGGCCAGCCCTTCTACAACCATCTGGTGGGTTAGATCACCACCAACTTTGCAGCCCTGGTGCAAGTGGCGGACCGAATCGAAGAAGGGGTCAGGTCAGGAAGGCTTATTGACTACTCTACTCTGACTGGGCAGTCTGATTCCTCTGCATCCATGGCCCAGAAGAAGGGAACCGGTTTCAAGAAGACAGGGGCCCGAAAAGAAGGAGAAGTGAATCTGGTCCAGGCTCCTCCAGCCAAGAAGCCGCTTCACGTAAATATCTCTGCACCCCAACAGGCCCAGCACTCTTATCAGACCCCACACAATGTCAACTTCTCTCCCTCCGTGCTAGCTAACCCAAGGAGGACTTTTTCCAAGGAAGAGAGGGAGGCCTGGTTCGCAGCAAGAAAGAACTGAGTCTTTACTCCCCTTCCGGTATCTCTTTCCCAATTATTGCCAACCCTGCTGAAAGGGGAATATGTGACCTTGAAGGAACCAAGCCCGAATGCCACTAAGGGGAGGAATTTTGATCCAGCAGTCACCTGTGACTTCCACATGGGTGCACCTGGGCACTCTACAGATGCTTGTTGGGTGTTGAAGCACGCGGTCCAGGACTTGTTGGACCAGAAGGCCTTGGTTTTTAACACTGCTGCACCCGCACCGTCTGGGAATAATATTGGGCAGAACCCTCTGCCTTACCACAATGGGGCAGGCCCATCCAACTCCATCACGGCCATATCCACCACGAGAAGGGCCTTTGACCCATCTCAGCTTATAGCACCAGTAGGGACCACTGTCCAGGTCCGATTTTTCCCAGAGGAGGAAGAGGAGGAGATCAACATGGTCTCCCAAAAAAATAATCTTGCTGCTGAGGACATAAGCTCCTCCTTAAACCGGGTCTCCTCTCTTATTCAATTGCAAGGCCTCCATTGGTCTTCAATTGCAGTCCACCCACTTATTCCCCATCCAAGCCGTCCAAGGCTCCATTGGTCATCAACCTTGACCCCACCGCTGCTTCCATCACTTCTTTTGTCCCCCCAAAATCCAAACTTCAGCCCTTGGTTGTAAATGTACAACCAGCCCAAACTATCCCTAAACCGGCCCATACATCCCGGTCCAAACTCCAGCCACTGGTGGTTAACATCCCTAAATTAGCCTACTCTGAGGCCGCTGTACCATGGAATTACAGCGAGGGAATCACGGTTACGGTTCCAAAGGTTAGGAACCAGAACCAGGAGGAGGTGAACCTCATGACGAGGTCGGGGAGATGTGCAGGGGGTGAAGAGAAGGAGAAGGAGACAGAAGCAGAAAAAGAAAAAAAAGAAAATGAAGAAAAAAGAAAACAGAAAGGAAAAGCAAAAATAGGAGAAGACACCCCCCAGGGTGCAGAAAATGAGGCAGCAGACCTCATAAGAATAATAAAAAAAAGTGAATTCAATCTTGTGGATCAGCTGAACAAGGTTCCGGCCCAGATTTCAATACTGGGCCTTTTGCTGAATTCTAAAAAGCACAGGGATGCATTGTTAAGGGTGCTACAAAGTGCACACGTATCCCAGACCATTGATCCAGACCAGCTTGGCAAAATGGTTGGTCAAATCTTATCTCATAATGTGATAAGTTTCTCAGAGGGTGAGATCAGCCCAGGTAGGTGCTATCACGTTGACCCTTTGCACATCACAGTGCTTTGTAAGGGCTGCATGATTGCACGGGTTTTAATTGACAACGGGTCGGCATTAAACGTTTGCCCGTTACTCACTTTTACCAAGCTGGGTCTGGACCAGTCAAGGATCAAACGAAATGAGCGGATAGTGAGGGCCTTTGATAGCTCCAAGACCCACTCCCTAGGGGAGATTGAACTGCCGGTCACAATTGGGCCGAATATCTTTAACATCACATTTGAGGTGATGGATATACCCACAGCCTTCAATCTGCTCCTAGGAGGCCGTGGATACATTCGGCTAGGGCAATACCATCCACGCTCCATCAAAGGGTGAAATATGTAAGAGGGCAAAGGGTGATAACAGTCCTAGCCGAAAACTTGGTGCCTCCTATAGTGTCACCTGATGTACCCTTAATCAATGTGGACTTGACTGTCGACAAGATTGCATTCCACTCATTTCAATTTGAGACAGTAAATTTCATACCTGGGGGGTGTGAGAAAAAGAAGGAAAATGGGACCACTGCAGAAAAAATGGTGAAGAAAGTGATGGAAAAATACCACTTTCACCCGGGGAAAGGCCTGGGAGTCAATTTGCAGGGGATGGTGGAGCCAATCACGGCTAAGAAACTGATCCCCAAGGTAGGGTTGGGCTTCAAGCCCAGAGGCTGGAGAAGAATGAAACATGAAGAAGGTGAGGTCAGAAGCAAAGGAAAACTCCCTCATTTAAGGGAAAGCTTCCCAAAACCCTCATATATAATCCAACTGTCTCCTCCCATGGACCAATCCAAGCCTCCCTACTACAACATCAACCCATTTCAGAAGCCTGTTGTTTCGGCCTTGCAACCATACAACCCATCTCCAATACTGGAAGCATCAGATGGGCCTGGGCCACAATCAGAGCAGCGGACAGACTTCTCTGAAGATGTGGGGGCTTTCTTCGCCATGACTGAAGGCGAAAAAACTGGTAGTGACAACGAGCTACCATTCATTGATTGGGCCGCAGTGAAGATTCCGGATGAGGTTATATCTGGACTGGGCCCCGTAGCAGAAAAGGGCAGTACCCACCCGGTGATGATGGCATCGGATGCTGGGCTTGAGGAGCAGGCTTTCCCTATTTCCCCTGCTCCCAAAAATTTTGTATTAAACAATTGGGAGGAAACTCCACTTACCTTTGAACCAGCGTTAGTTCGGCAAACTGACGCGGCTTCCAAAAAAAAACTCCAATAGTGGAATGCCATTTCCCTGAAGGTTCTAATGGGCCTTCGTCTTCAAGGGAATTATGTTTAGAAGGCCCACAGAAAACCCAAAAAGATTTTTCTATTTTTTCTAGAAAATTTAATTTTTTCAAAAAGGTCCAAACCATTTATGAACCCTATAATCAAACCGAATTAGACCAGGTTGAATATGACTTCGACTTCGAGCTCGACTTTGACCTCATGGGGATCGAAGAAGAGACCGAGGTCAAAGAAGAAGACGTTCCGAAAGAAATTGAATACCAAGTGGAACGTCATGAAAAGGGGGTCCAACCTAATATTGAGAAGACCATATCCATAAATCTTGGGACCGAAGAGGACCCAAAAATAGTGAAAATCGGGGCATGCTTGTCTAATGTGCAGAAAAATGAAATGTTACAGTTCTTGGCAGACTACAAAGATGTGTTCGCTTGGTCATATCGGGACATGCCAGGGTTGGACACGGACATGGTGGTGCACAAACTGCCGATTTTGCCAGGGGTTAAGCCAATCAAGCAGAAGCTGAGAAGATTGAAACCTGAGTGGACTCTGAAGGTCAAGGACGAAGTGGTCAAACAATTTCAAGCCGGATTTTTGGCAGTCTCTACGTACCCTGAGTGGCTCGTAAACATAGTGCCGGTACCCAAAAAGGACGGAAAAGTCAGAATGTGCGTGGACTATAGAGACTTGAACAAGGCAAGCCCAAAGGACGATTTTCCGCTTCCACACATAGACATCTTGGTGGACAATACTGCGGTACATAGCCTATTTTCCTTTATGGATGGTTTCTCGGGGTACAATCAGATCAAGATGGCTAAGGAGGATCAAGAGAAAACAGCATTTATCACACCTTGGGGCACATTCCACTACACAGTCATGCCATTTGGGCTCAAGAACGCTGTGGCAACATATCAGCGGGCCATGACAGCACTATTTCATGACATGATCCACAAAGAGATGGAGGTCTACGTGGACGATATGATTGCCAAATCATGCAAAGAGGAGGACCACTTGATCAATCTGAAGAAAGTGTTTGATCGGCTCAGGAAGTACAGTCTACGGCTTAACCCGGCTAAGTGCGTCTTTGGGGCTACATCAGGGAAGTTACTGGGATTTATAGTGAGCCGAAGAGGAATTGAAATTGACCCGGCTAAAGCCAAGGCCATAATTGAAATGCCAGCACCCAGAACCGAGAAGGAGGTTCGTGGTTTTCTCGGGAGGATTCAATACATAAGCCGGTTCATAGCACAGCTCACGGCTATCTGTGAACCAATTTTCAAGCTTCTGAGGAAGGATAACCCGATGGTCTGGAATGAGGATTGCCAGCAGGCCTTTGACACAATCAAGGAGTATCTACTGAACCCGCCTGTGCTAGTGCCACCAACTCCAGGAAGACCACTAATCCTGTACTTGTCAGTGTTAGAAACGTCGATGGGATGTGTCTTGGGGCAGCACGATGAGATGGGTAGAAAAGAAAGGGCCATTTACTATCTGAGTAAAAAATTCACAGAATATGAAGCCAAGTATTCACCATTGGAAAAGACCTGTTGTGCTCTAGTGTGGGCAACTCAGAGGCTAAGGCATTACTTCCTTAGTCACTCCACACTATTGATATCCCGGATGGACCCGCTGAAGTATTTATTTGAGAAACCAGCACTGACTGGCAGGACAGCAAAGTGGCAACTACTACTGTCCGAATTTGATCTCACGTACGTCACTCAGAAGGCAATCAAGGGTCAAGCCATAGCTGATCACCTGGCTGCACATCCTCTGCCAGAATATCAACCCTTGAAGACCAACTTCCCAGATGAAGCAATTCTGTACACTGAAGAGGAGGACAGTGAGGGTTCTTGGCAGATGTTCTTTGATGGGGCCGCCAACATGAATGGTAATGGAATAGGGGCAGTCTTGGTTAAACCAGATGGTTCACATATCCCAATTGCAGTAAAGCTGAGATTCCAGTGCACTAATAATATTGCAGAATATGAGGCATGCATAATTGGGTTGCAAGCCGCCATGGATCATGAAGTAGAGGAACTTGACGTATAGGGGGATTCGAGTCTTATCATCTTCCAAACAACTGGTGAATGGAAAACCAAGGATCACAAATTGATCCCCTTTCACCAATATTTGGAAGAAATAAGCACCAATTTCACTCGAATTTCCTTCAACTATATGCCAAGGGCCAAGAATCAGTTTGCGGATGCTCTAGCAACATTGGCTTCAATGGTCAGCATACCAGAAGGAGTAGACATCAGACCGCTGGAAATTGAGGTTAGAGATGAACCGGCTTACTGTCTCGTTCTAGAGAGAGCACCAGAAGAAGAAGCACCGTGGTTTCAAGATATCAAAAATTTCTTGAACAATCGGAGTCTGCCAGAAAATGCCACTGCTACTGAGAAGAGGACAATACAGAGATTGGCTGGTCAATTTCTGCTAAGTGGTGGACATGTTTACAAGCGGTCACATAACGATATTCTGCTCAGATGTGTAGCCAAGGCTGAATCGGAAAGGCTGATTGAGACCGTACATGGAGGAGTTTGTGGGCCCCACATGAGCGGGCACATGTTAGCCAAGAAGATCTTGAGGTTGGGCTACTACTGGACGACCATGGAACATGATTGCTGTATACATGTCAGGAGGTGCCATCAATGTCAAATCTATGCAGATAATAAGCATACACCCCCGGGTGAGTTGCACAACATGACATCACCATGGCCCTTCTCTATGTGGGGCATAGATGTCATCGGCATGATTTCACCTAAGGCATCGAACGGGCACAGATTTATCCTGGTGGCAATTGATTACTTCACTAAATGGGTGGAAGCAGCGTCATATGCAAACATCACTAGCAACCATGTTATTAAGTTTTTGAAGCACAATATCATTTGTCGCTATGGGCTGCCAAGTGCCATAGTATCAGACAATGCTTCAAATATTAAAAACAAGGACATGAAGAAGATGTGTGAGCAGTTTCAGATCACCCACCATAAGTCAGCTCCGTACAGGCCTAAGATGAATGGGGCAGTGGAAGCAACAAACAAGAACATAAAGAAAATCATTCAGAAGATGGTAGTGAGCTACAAGGATTTGCATGAAATGCTGCCGCTTGCTCTACATGCCTACAGAACCTCAATCCGGACTTCAACTGGGGCAACCCCGTATTCCCTAGTCTATGGGATGGAAGCAGTCTTACCCGTGGAAGTAGAGATCCCATCACTCAGAGTGCTCATGGAAGCAGAACTGGAAGAAGCCGAATGGATACAGTCAAGACATGATCAACTCAACCTAATAGAAGAGAAGCGATTGAAAGCACTATGTCATGGCCAATTGTACCAGACGAGAATGGCCCGAGCCTACAATAAGAAAGTGAGGCCCAGAACTTTCCAAGAAGGAAACTTAGTTCTAAAGAAAATCTTACCATTTTTGGAAGACCCTCGTGGTAAGTTCAAGCCCAATTGGGAAGGGCCTTATGTCGTCAAGAAGGTCCTGTCAGGGGGTGCACTCATCTTAGCAGAAATGGATGGGTCAGATTTTCCTAAGCCAATCAACTCTGATGCAGTAAAAAGGTATTTTCCTTGAGTGAATATTTCTAGGAAATGATCCGAAGCCATTTTTCTTTAGTTCCTTCAAAATTTTAATCCCTAGTCTAGCCAATTTGAGCCGGTTCGTTTCGTTGATAAACCCAAACCGGATTTACAGTCAAATTGGGGCAAAAATAAGGAAAAAAAAAAGAGGAAAAGCAATGAAAAATGGCAAATGAAAGCCAAGTGTGAAAAAAGATGCAAAAAATGCAATTTGGGGGAAAAGGGTTAAATTTATCATGACTGTAAGTCCGGTTGACCTATTTCCACATTTGAAAATTTTTGGGCCTTTAATACCCTTTCTTTCATAAACCAAACCTAGCCTTCATTTCGTCCTATGTTTAAGCCCTCGGTGATCTTAGTTTGTTCATTCAAATGTCAGAGTAAGATTGGTGATGACGGAATACAGAAGCCGGCCCTAGTGAAAACCGTAACTGGCGCTAGGGGCAATATTGGCAAAAAAAAAGGAAAAAAGAACAAAAAAAATATAAAGGAAAAATCAGTGGTTGAGTTGATCATGGAAACCCAAGCTTGAAGAAAAATCAGCACAAGTACTGAGACTGAGCAGATTGGGTAATGCGGTCAATTCTGGAAAAAAGCATTTGGGGATGACTCTAAAGGTCCTAAGATGGACGATTCTGATCCCTCATTATTTTCGGGACTACCCTTTTCATTATTTAACCTGGTTCTAATTCCTTTAATTATAGGTGATTAAGTGCATGGACAAAATTTCAAAAAATAAAAAAATATATAAAAAGGAAAAATTATACTTTAGCCAGTGATGAGAAATCAAATACTTTTCATAAAACCTTTGTTTTTACAAGCATCTGATCATTCTGAGGCCAATAATATAAAAAAAATTTATTTTGGATTGAATACTTTGGTTTTCCACTATTGGAGTTCAATTTTGTACAAAGGTAGAAAAAAAAAATGTGTGCAGGAAATAAAGCTAGGCTCTGTCTCCTAGCCGCTCCTCAAGCTCCCGAATCCGAGCTGCCTGAGCTGCAATAACTCCAGAAGCCCCCTCTGCAGCGGGATCACTCAAGAAGGAAATGACCTCATCTGAAAGAGTCTGCCTAACCCTCATGCTCCTAAGGCTGGCTAAAGCATCCTGGTGCTTCTGCCTCAAGGCTCGGACTTCAAGACGGTGGGCCTGCCGGTGCTCCTCAAGTTGTTTCTCCATGGCAAGACGGCGGGATACCTGCTCTGCAAGTTGCCTCTCCATGTCAAAGCCCCGTATCCTGAGCTCTTGGGCCTCTCGTACCCATATCTGCTGAAGTCGCTGTTGGGAAGCTCTCTCAGACTCTAAAATATCCTCATAAGTAGGAGCCAAGACTGCAGGAGGATCTTCAGGTACTGGAGCCTGACTCTGTATCTACTCCCTGATCCAGAAGAGATAATCCTTCACATGGGCTTCTGAGAAGACTGGGCCACGCATGAAGCGAACATAGGACCACTCCCTCATCAACCAGGCATTCAGCTTCATGGTAGCTGGAGAAAGGGGCCCAAGATGATCCTCATACCCACTTGGGATTATAATCCCCTGGGTCGCTCTGAACTGACGAAGGACCCTCAAAGCTAATCACTGTCTCTGCATTGGGCTGATAAGTACCAGGCCATCTCACCTGGTCATCCTGAAGGGAGCCCAAGAAAGTGAACCAACCCTGTTTGCCCCCTGGAATATCGGGACACCCCCGGTTGCTCATTAAAATGGGGACTTTCAAGTTCGGGAAGAAGTGTCGATTGATTTCTTCAATCTGACTCAGATGATCAAGTAGCCAAAGCTGCAAAAGAGAAGAGATATATCAGCACATTGTAAAAAAAAAAAAAAAAAAAAAGGCAAAAGAAAAACAAAAAGAAAAAAAAAAAAAGAAAGCAAAAAAGAAAAAAACCAAAAAGCAAGAAAAAAGGCAAAAAAGCAAAAAGAAAGCAAAAGAGCAAGAAAGAAAGAAAAAAAATGTTTTTTTTACCTGCAGGATCTGTGCACATGCTAGGAAGCGTTTCGACTTCCTATTGTAGCAGTCGGTCAAGGCCTGATACATCCCAGCCAAAATCATAGGGGCCAACCTCTCCCGCTCCCTAACCTGGCATATCACTGAGATCAAGGCCAAGTCCACCTCGTCATCCTCCCGTGGGAAAAGTAACTGGTTGACCACAATCAGGGTCAAGGCATTGAACCGGGCTTCCTTGTTCTCCCCCCTCAAAAGCTTCTCAGTCAAAAAAGCCTTAGATAGGGTCAAAAGGGTGTCAGAATCCCCTAAGTCCTTCTTCCCTATGCCCAAGAATGTAGAAGCTTCTTTCTTGTAACTAGGCCTAAGAGGCGGGTTCACTACCTTCTCATGAAACCTCAAGCCCAGAATGGTTTCCACCTCCTCAATGGTTGGGGTCATCTCATGGGTCCCAAAACGAAAAAGATTCAGGTCGGGTACCCAATGACCAATCATGGCCTCTATAATCTCCCACTTGAAGGGAACCTTGGGAATAAGCAGGGTGTGGCCTAGATTAGTGGAATCCCATCTCCTCTCCTCATCTAGGGTCATAGAGTTAACCCATCTTGTGTAAAAAGAATCAACAGGGTTGTACCTAGTGAGATCTGGGGGTTTTGATCTAAAAGGTTGTTTTGCAGGGGAGGCAGTGTGGACAGACAATAATGGGGCAGAAAATGATCCGGATTCCATTGGATGTGATGGGAGCAAGCTAGAACTCAAGAGGAGGAAGAAAAAGGCGAAAAAGGGGGTTTCTAAACTCAAAAACTCGTAAAAAAATGCTCAAATCCTGAGGCTGGTTGCATTTATAGTATCTTTTAATGTATCCGGTAACTCAGACCGGATAAACAAGGTTTTATTCATATCCGGTTAAGTATACCGGATACAAAGGAGGCCATGAGTATCCGGTATGTTATACCGGATACAAAGACCAATCAATGTATCCGGTATATCAGACCGGATACAAAGAAAAAATGCAAAAAAAAAAAGCTAAGGATGAAAATTCCGAATTTTTTACCTGTTTTACCTGTGTACAAGTCATAATTGCATAAATTAAAAACAAAAGATGTGCAAGACAAGAGAGAATGAATCAAAGTTTTTTTTTCATATATATATGCAAGTTTTTTGTACAATGATGATGGAAAAGACATAAAAATCCTAAAATCTCTACTACTCCTGTGCAGGATCATCCATGCGTCCTCGGCCGCGTCCACCTCTACGGCCTCTCCCTCGAAGCGCTCTGCCCCTAGAGTAGGCAATAATATGCTCGGCTGCATGACGAGGATGCCGACCCACCACCTGCTGGAGCTGATACTCCAAGCAATACTCCTCGAGGTTTGGGGGCAGAGCAGGAGCAGAATCTGGGGAGGAAACCTCTGGCTCAGCAGCAACCGGCCCAACTGGACCCTCAGCCATAGCAGGCTCTGCTCCCGCAGCTCCAGAAGGCCCAGCATCAGCAGCAGAGGGACCAGGAGCAGAAGTAGCTGGGTCCACAGAAAAGTCAGAAAATCAAGATATAAGGAGGAACCAAAGGGAAAAATTAAAGAAAACATACCAGGGATATCTACAGCAGGCACTGGGGGATCCGGATCCACTGGGTCAGCAACAGGGACCTCCTCCGGCTCAGGAACCATCACTGGAGATGAAGGAACAGCCGGGGCATCCGCAGGAGCAGCTGGGGCATCAATAGGTGGAGCATCACCAGGATCAGCAGCTGGGACATCCACAGGATCCGTAACCCGAGCAGGAGACGGGTCAGGAATAAGGAAATCAGGCTCGAAGGCAGCATCCTGATCTGGGACCAGGCCCTGCACAAGTCAAACAAGCATATCAGAATAGCAGAAACAGGAAAATGAAAGAAATGAAAATATAAGAAGGCCAGATACCTGTCTAGCCTGGAGCTCAGCAACCAGGGCCTCCAGCTCCCTGATCCGGGCATCCCGCTGGGCCACGACCGCATCGTGCTCAGCGATCATATCATCGATCGTGGCCCACTGGCTCTCAAACCGATCCCGGATGATATTCAGCTCGTGTACCTGCCAACAAGAACAGAAGTAGGGTCAGAAATGCATAAGGGAAGAAAAGAGGATGAAAATATGAAGAGTGCAAGACTTACCGTGTCCTCATGGATCCGGATACGGATCCCGCCGATCTCTGTCACCCCGGCACGAGTGGGTCGATCCATCAAGCATCCAATAGATACCCTCTGGAACCACTTGTCGTAATCTCCAGCTACTGTAAGCCCTTCCGCATCCAGGAAATGATCGAACTGATCAGCGTCAAAACCCGGCAGGAGCGTGTCGGGACCCACAGGAGGAGGAGGAACGGGGATACGAAGTGCGCCGGTGTGCTGGAAGTACAGGCGCTCTCCCAAGTACATCACCCTACCAAGCCTCCCAAGGAAGCACTGGTAGGGCTGACGTCGTCGATCTCTATCGAAGGCGTCCTGTACCGCCATCTCACGGGCCACTCCGACGTCCACGTCATCAAATTGGGACAGAAGGAGCTGCAAAAAAAAAAAAAAAGAAATAGTCAGGTACAGTCAAGATACAGGAAAAGAAATAAAAGGAAAAAGGATAAAGGGTTTACATCAGGTCGGTGGGCACGGTCCAAGTGCACCCGAGCGGTGCGGGGCTGACTCCTATCAGCATCCCGGACCTGGGCCGACCATCGCAAAGCCACAGGGAAATCTGCGACCTCAGGTACCGGGGATGGGCGGAAGAAAGTCATATAGGTGTACATAAACACCTGACAAAATAAAAATCAGTCAGAGATCAAGAAAATAAAGCCTAAGGAATTAAACCAGACAAATGAATTCAATACCTGTAGAATCTGCCAGAAGAACCGGCTGCTAACTCCATCGCCTCTCGGGGATGCCAGGCCTCGAACCGCTCGGCACAACCCGGCCAAGATGGTCCCATAGATGAGTCGGCCCCATGCCAGCTGGCGGGTCTGACGAAGATCTCTCAAAGCGTCCAAGAAAAGTGGGCTGACACTGGTGGTATCCTCCGGGAAAAAGCAGCTCCCAAGCATTAGAAAGAAAACATGCCGGAAGATAGGCACAAAATCTGCATCCTCCACGGAGATGGTCGCATGTCTCCCGTCGTAATGACGAGCCAGGCTCTCTCGCAGCCAGCTAATGGAAAGACGACCACTCCGCCCATCCCAAGCAATTTGGGCTTGTCTAATCTTTGCAGCTCACTGCTTCGCAGCTCCCGCAAAGAGGGGCAGTTGTAGACACCCCAAATTGCACAAACAATCATCAAAAATCATTATCTCCTTGAAAGCCAGCACAGAAATTGAAGAAAATGAACTTTTACCTGTATCCGGTAACTCAGGCCGGATACAAGTACTCCTCTGTGTATCCGGTGGAACATACCGGATACAAGTGAGCCTTAGTGTATCCGGTATCATATACCGGATACCTTAAGGCCCTTGTGTATCCGGTCTGATATACCGGATACATAAGTTTTGCTCAAAATTAGGGTTTTCCGAGAGCTTTTCACTTTTACCATCATATCCCTCATTAAATGAGGGGAAATCTCGGAAATAGCCTTAGGGTTAAGGTTGGTGGGCTATAGACATTATGTTGTGTCTACCATTCTCACCAACCCTAACCCTAGCCTTTGCCTATAAATAGGAGGCTCCTCCTTAAGCAAATGGCAACCAACTCTTGTTTTGAATTCTCGCAAAGAAGAACTCCAAGAGAAGAAGAAAATCGCTGCAGGAGTGCTTCCAGAATCCAGGTAAGCCTCAAACCTCTTTTTAATTTCTGTATTTACATTCCTAGATCTAGATCTCTTCTTCTACCTTTCTGTAGTGTAAAGCCTTCTTTGTGCGTGAAAACCCTTCCCCGGCTCAAAGTATCTCGAGACTCCCCTAGCCGTAAAACGTGAAGGCGGGATCTAGGAGAAACGAGACTGGGGATTGACCCTAGTACTAGAACCTATGTAGCATAAAGCCTTTTGATTGATTGTAAACCGTTTCATATTCAAAGTACCCTTGATTATCTTGAAGAACCGTGTTTAACGGGGAGAGAGAACAGAGGGAAATGATAATGGAACGGAACCCTAGGCTGTTTAGAACCTTATTTTGATGAATATGTATGCATGCTATTGATCTTGTATGATTTTTCACACTTGCACATACATAGCACAATTTTGGCGGGATAGGCTCATGTTTGGGGATTTATTACATTCATTGTGATAAATCTCAAATAAATGGCCTCAATCAATTCTGGAATGTTTTAAAATGATTTTTTAAAGTATTTGTGTTCATCTTGCACGGATCACACATTTTTATCAATTTTCGGATTTGGTTTTCTTCAAAAGTGGCTTAGCTTGACAGCAACTGTACCCTTACTTCGGACGCTCATAACTTCATCGTCCGGATGAATTTTGGAGCGATTCCAGAACCATGGGAAAGGTGAGGCTGTCTAGTTCATGTCCACCAAATTTCATAAATTTCTATCAAACGGATTTTTGACACCTCTCTGTCGAAGTTGGATGGACAGTTCAGGTTCAAATACAGAACTTGTGACTTCGACGGAGCGCCATGTGTTCGTTTTATGTCCGATTCGAATGATTTTTGTTTCTGGGCACTCCTTTATGAGTCTATTTTCAAATCCAGTTGGTTTCATAATTGTTTGACTCCATTTGAATTATTGGTAGCCGATTTTCTCAGAACTGCTCAATGGCATTTTTCTGGGTAAATCTGTGATCTTCGGGGCCTGTTCGGGAGATCACCCAAGGCACATCCGAAGGGATTTTTGTATGAGGCTAGTTTCTTTTGAAATATGGCCATACAGACTTCAATCACACCAAATTTCGTGGATTTTGATGGAGTGGATTTTTCTATGCAATTTCCCAAAGTTGTCCACTTATCACTTTTTGATTATCCCCAACAGCAACTTTAAAGGAGCATAACTCCTAGGATTTTTATCGGAATGAAGTGAAATTTTACATGAGACCCTTATTTACTATAATCTTTCAAAAAGATTTGGTTTGATTTGATTTAAAATTGTATTTGAATGATTTCAAGACAAATGGCATTACTTTTCACCGAATTTTCCAGATTTGATTCAACTTGGTTTTTGAGCAACTTGTGCTTTGATTTCCGTCTTTTGAGATATTCCAGAAATGATATTGACATAAGAGAGGTTCTAGAATCCATTTAGATCTTCATGTGAAAATATCATACATTGGTCCTTTTTCAAGGTTTTCTATAATTTTAGCAAGCTTTCTTATTTTTGCATGAACATACACTTGGCAACCACTTTGTGTGGATGAATGGGGGTGCCTAACACCTTCCCCCGTTCATAATCTAATCCCCTTACCCATCTCTGGATTTGATTTTCAAGTAGGGTTATTTTTACCTTAGAATTGGCATTTTTGCACTTTTTGCTTATTTTTAATCTTTTGGTGTCCATTCTCACCCCAAAATTATGAATGGTGGCGACTCTCCCAACTTTTATTTCGGGCCCCGTGTGTTGGCGGAGGGATGATCATTCCGGTGATTTTTTTCCCGTGTCTCACACCATGACCAGACCAAAAGCATCCAATCCATCACCGATTCATACCAACTTTCCAACCAAAAATCTCTTGTAATAGCCTCTCTCTTGCACCACTTAGAAATTTTTTATTAAAATATCAACCGGATAAGGTTAGAATGAAGAACAATACTTAAGCGAAGATGAGCATAATCTTTCAGGTTTCAAACCAATTTGAGAAACACAAACACAGAACTAAGAGAATCCTATAAAATACAAGAATCCAAACCAAGTTTCCGCCCTTCAAAATTATATCAAACACCCAGACGCACAGCCACAAGTTTGTAGATCAAACATCCTTCGTATATTCATCAATTGATGGAAGGCTACTCAGGCTAAGCCATCACAAGATCATTTGCCAATCCAATCACAAATTAGGGCAAAGAAAAATAATACTATGATATCCACAAATAAAATATGCGTAGAAACCCCCGTCAAATATTAAATGCCCATAATTTCAGCTAGCTACCAATCTCATATCGAAATATGGCCTCCATGACCCGATGAGAAGAGCATAATCTTTCGACTTTAAAACCAGTGATAAATCCATATACAGAATACAAAATTGAAGAAAGAGAAGAATCCAACACAACTTTCGGCCCTCCAAAACTTACAAAGCACCCAGATGAAAAAATAACATAATCTTGCAAGTTTCAACCCAATCGACAAATAATTGAACTAAAAGAAAATGAATATAGAAGGAAAGGACCCAAACCAGGAAGCCTCCAAAATGTGAAAATTTCCATTAAGAAGAATCAAATTACACCTTACAATGGTTAAAACAAAAAACAAAAAAAAAAAGACAATAATTACACCTTACAATGGTTAAAACAATTACTGAAAAAAAAGAGCTAAAAAAGAAAACAATGACAGTTGAATCGAGAGCTTCAGATGCTGCTGAAGTTCTCACCGTTTCCTGAAGAAGATCGCAACGAATTACAGGGTTCACCGCAATTTACAAATCATGAACAAGAAAACCAGAAATCCAGGCACTGATTTAAGGATCTGTATACAAAAGAATAATCGAACTCAAGTTTTGAAAGCCTAATGGAGCATTGAGGAGCTAGCCTGAACCTCTGCTGTAGAGTTTTTAGTTGAGGCAATTCCTGTAAGTTATCATGTTAATTATTGGGTTACAGTTATTATAATTGTTAGATAAATCAGTATTTTTGGGTTGTTAACTTCTGCATCTGGATCAAGTAAGTCATCAGTTAGTTTGTTTTGAAGTAAGTAATTTGGTTGTTGAATGTCTAATTATTATACTCATTTGGTTTTTAGCTGATTTATTAGAAGCTTTGTTGAAGTTTTGGAATCATACGGATGCTCTGTTCTGGGTTTTCCATAACAGTTACAGATAGTTTTATTTTTTGGGGAGGTATTTAGAATCTTTAAGTTTATGCCTTTGTATTATAAATCTCATATTAGTAGCTCCAAAATTAATTTCCCCCCCCCCCCCGAAATTTTTATTTGCCCCCCACCGGCCCCACCTAAATTGTAATCTCTCTCAATTCTCACCGCATGCCAACTCTTGCCCTAAGTCCCCGTCTCTCCGTCTCTCTCATCTCTCTCGCCCTGTCTCTCTCACCCTGTCTCTCCGTCTCTCTCGCCTCTCTCTTGTCTCTCTCTCGCCCTGTTTCTCTCGCCCCAACTCTCGTCTCTCTCGCCCTGTCTTTCTCACGCTCGCCCCAACTCTCCACCTCTCTCACCCTGTAACATGAATCATGCTACGATGAAAAATTGTCACCAAATTAAATCTATGGTATAAACTTTGGTGACTTCCTTGTGCCCTTATGTGGTTCAAAGAGTCACTCAAACAACATGTTTTAAACGTTTTAATTTAATGTATAAGACATGGTCAGTACCATATGGGCCGCATGGTTTTAAGCCATGGTTACGTTGTTTGTTTTGGCTATGTCAAGTTCGCCTTTTGTTTGGTTTACGATTTGACTCGCTGAGTCAATTTAATCGATTCCATTTTCAATGGGAGCGCATATTGTCTGTGCCCAATTTCTCATCAACCCATCTACCCATTCATTGTGATTGGTGTATTCAATCATTTTGAGAGAGAGATGATTTTTTTAAATTGGATGCATCAATTGCAGTTGATTGGTACACGGGTGCACGATAAATTGGGTGCATACGATCTTCAAAAATAGTGTTTTTGAATTGTTAAACATTGTTTTTCATAGGTTAAACTATTTTTTAATTTCATAATAAAAAATTTCATTTTTAAGGCCGGGGTTGGTGTGTATTAAACTTATTATCTATATAATAATAATATTTTCCTCTAATTAAGCACGTGGCGGGTGTTAACGTGCTTAAGCAATTAAAAAAAAAAAGTGCTCTAAAGGGTAACCGTCTCATGGTTGGTAAGATTGATAAGTCAGGAGCTGTCCCTTTTTTTTTTGGGTAGAAGTCAGGAGCTGTCTCTTACGGGTGGGCCGTCCTGTAGCTAACCTTTAATTTGTTATACATCCGGTACGAAAGTGAAAGAATAATAAATAAATAAATATATGTTTCTTGGATAGGTGAGCGGCTTCTCCTTTTCCTGGCTTGGCTTAAATACTGAAGCAACACATGCCGTTTCGTCTCGGCTAAAACAACGTGGATGAAACACGCAAATCAATGTTTATGATAGAGATTGTTCCTTGAGCTTACCAATGCATGACAGTGGGTTAGCCTAGTGACCAACACCCAATACCTAGGGCCAGAGCTTTGTTCCGTCTGAAATCTGGTGGTCAAACTCTCTTAGACGCAATTGCACCAGGGCACCTGTTTTGTCTTTGTAGCGTCAGACTTGTAACTCTATTAAATATATTAAATTTTGTCTGTACATGTAAATTTTATTAGTTGTCTACGTTTAAATTAAGCGGTTCTAGTGCCTCGTCAAGACTCTTTTAGATAATAAAGTTTATTATTATTATTATTACTATTATTATTATTATAACGTATAGTTTACCTTATGCAAAGCTCTTTGGACCATCCCCAAGAGTGTAAACCATATATACATGAACCCAGTGGTGGAATCAGGACTCCGAATTTTTGGGGGTAAAATAGAAATTTCAATTAACACTTCTCATGAAATATACAAATTTTAATGAATTAGGAGGGACAAACTAGAAATTTTAGAGGAAACAAAATATAAATTTCAATTATAACATATAGAAAAAAAAACATAAGGTGGTTCCGTCATTGCATAAACCCCTACCTATAAGACCCATATATCACATAAATTAAAGAGGAGTACTTCTAGATTGTTTTAATCCATGACATATATCACATAAATTAAAATGGGATACTAAAAGGTTATCTATCTATATTTATATTATATTTAATGCAAGAAGGCCCCTTGGGAAGCGTGCCAAGATCTATGCATGAGTTTCCCAAAAAGCTCATACTGTACATTGCTAAGGTTTCATTAATATAAGGTTTCAACACTCATAACTCTACTTTTTCATTCAAAACCTACGCAGTTACAAAACTGTTCAAAACCTATGCAGTATTGCACGTGCATCCTTGATAGTTTTCATAACAGGTTTTGGGTTCATCCTAACTCAACACCTAATTAATCACAAATCGTAGGTTGATGTGTTACTATCGGCTTCGATTGTGTTTTGAGTTGTGGGCCCCATTCTAATGGGGCTCACGTGTGACCGTTTCTTCCGGTACCACTCTATGGTATTAGAGTGAGAGAAACGGACGGATGTTGGTGTAAATAGGGGCCCAAACCCCTTAACCCCATCCCAACCGGTGGTACCATCATAAAACGTATGGAAGCATCCCGTGTTTGGGACAAAGAGGAAATGCACTCGATGCTTTTTGGATGGTACCAAATGAAATGATGGCTATCTTTTTATTTTTTTTGTGAACAACATAGAACTGTATTATTAGGAAACCTTGCGTACATAACTGACTCTCCTTGCCTAATCAAAAAGAATATTTGAGAGGAAGGGGAGTAGCCACCCATAAATAGGAAAAACAGTCGAGGGAATGATTTTCCAAACGGACTGCTACTTGATTTCCCTCCCAGAACACATGGAAAAAAAGAACACAGTTAAAAAGGCCACAACAACCCTTGATCTGAGAGAGAGTAGAACGAATTCTCCAAGGGAACTCCACAGTTGAAGATGAAAGCAACTTGATAATAACCTTGGAGTCTCCTTCAAGAATGAGATTGGAGATGTTGAGAGCCGACGCTAATTTTATTACTTCTAGAGCTGCAGAGCTTCCACTTAGATACTTGAACAACAGATGACTTTTGAAACAAAACCAACTAAGAACTTTCCGGTAAAATCTCTAATGATTCCACCAATAGACGCTTGACTCACAGAACTTCTAAACGCCCCCATCATAGTTTGCTTTGGAGAATGGGGGTTGAGGTAATTGCCATGAGATTTCAATCTGACCAGGAACTATTCTTGGTTGAGATTCTCGATCCTTTGCAATGATCATCATATCCATCTTTCATGTTCTCTCAATCGAAGGTCTTCTACAGTCAAAGATTGTTCCATTGTGTTTGTGTGCGCGTCGATCCGTGGTTGCACCTGATCTGGGAGGTGACGTGTGGGTGCCTTTTTTAGGGAAATTGTCCTAGCGCGTTATCCGGTGAAAGCACGAAGAATTGCATGCTTTCGGGATCGGGAAATGAGGTAGTGGAATGGGTTGTCGTCACTACCTGATGGGGTGCAGGCAGACACCTGGGTACCTAGTTTTTGTTTATTAGGTGGTCTGCGACTTGAGATTTCGGTTAAGTTCTTAGTTACAATTAGTGGAAGTTCGTAGATACCCCGGTCCGTCTCGTCGGGTGACGGGTCCCATGGGTCATCCTGGTTATGAGTCAACTTGTTTTATTCTCACCCAATCCTTGTAAAACCCCAATGTTTAGTAGAAATTAAATTAAAGGAGTAATTAGTAGATTTAATTAAAATTATTAAATGGAGATTTGGGTCATTAGGTGGCAAAGAAATTAGTAGAATTTTATTTCTGTGAGTGCGAAATTTAGGGTTTGTAGTGATTAGGAACTTAACAAATATTTTATATTAACTGCAACTTTGGGGAGGGATAGATAGGGAATTTCGAAGGTTAAGTTAAGGCCAGAAATAAATTAGGTTAAGGGTTTGTGAAGTCTATAAATAGATTGCTAAGTTAAAAAAAAAAATTTCGAAGGCTGGGGGAAAAAGAAGCCAGAGGCCGAACTCATAGGTATTTAGATTGGCCGCTGCTTGGTACCTGAGGGCGTCGGCCGATAAGCTTTGATCTCTGGAGAAGTCTATCAAGAGGATGGGAAACTAGAAGAAAATCCTCTATTCTGTGAGTAGCATAGTTTTGATTTATCGTTGGCTTTGATCTCTATGATTTGCCGAAAGCATGGTTTCCAAATAACATATGTTCGAGCGTGAGTTTATTTGATGGGTTTAGAAGTAATGATTTTTAAAGTTGTTTAGATTAAATCCGAAATATGTTTAAAGGTGTTTTGGTAATGGTAGAAGCATGGATGAGTGGTTACAGAGGTCAAAAGAAAGGTCAGTCATGGAGTTCTGAGATTAACAGAGAGTCGTATGTCGGAGGTAGGGTCCACCGACTTGGCGCCTACCTAGCGCCAAGTGAAAGAGTCGGTGCAAGCTAAGTTTCTTTGTTCTCACTGAGTTCGCGCCTAGCTCGCGCCTACCACGCGCGAGGTATTTTCTTGTATCGCCGAACTCGTGCTTGTCTCGCGCCTAGTAGCTTTAGTCCGCGCGTAGTGTTGTATTGGTATACGCTGAGTCCACGCCGACCTCGTGCCAAGCGCCAGAGGTCAGCGCACCCAATAGAATATTCCGAAAGTTAGTGTGCACACCTAAAACCTGGATCCTAGATCGCACACCGGGCGCACTTTCAGTGCGTGCCTCGGGACTTTCGGAGTCGCCACTGCCTGAGAGTGCAGGCAGACACGGTTTTGCCCTATCCGGGTCTAAGTCTGGTCTGCGGCTTATTAGAGATCTAGCTAAGTCCTCGGTTACGTCCGGGGAAGCCCTAAGACACCCCGGCCCGCCCCGTCGGTTCGACGGGTCCCTCGGGTCTCCCTGGTTTTTGAGTCAGTCTCACCCTTCCTAGACTAGCATCCTGTTCATTGGGTTTGGCGGGGCCCTCTGAAGGTGTGGGTCCCTTTTACTTTAATTTTATCTTCTTATTTAATGAAGTGGGTCGGATCCGGGTCCCATTGGAAGACCCGTGGGTTGCCAAGGTTGGGCTTGGGGCCCAGTAGGGTTATTGGGTAACCCATTTATTTACTTAAACTATTTACACATACAACGGGCTTATTGGGCTTGGATTTGGCCCATTAGCCAAGGGTCAAGGGGCCTGGGCCTGTTTATTGAAAACAGGCCTGGTTTGGGCCGGTCTAAGGTGGACCACTCATGTGGGCCAAAAGGGGGTCTTGGTGGGCCCACGGTCCAAAGATGGGCTTAAGATAGCTCAAATTGTTTAAGGGACTGGTTCAGGTCGGTCTAGGTCGAATCAGGTTCAACCAGACCGGAAAATTATGTTTTTTAGTTATATTTACAACTGCCCGTGTTTGTTATACGGTCCTCCCTTGCCCGTGAATAAAATCCGGTTTGGATTCGCCCGTGAAACAAACACGGGCCAGCTTGGACCGCTCTGAGTTTACGGGCACAGCCAGTTTTGCATTTTTGCAGCCGATTCCGATCGGGATCAATTCCGTGGCCTATTTGGAGTGTTCTGCGATGTCCGTTGGGGTTTGAAATTGTAACGCCCCGAACCCGAGTCAGTGCAAACCGGCACCCAACCCGAACCCGGTTCGCTACTATAACAACCCAAGTCCGGTTCAACAACCAAACCCGAGGTGTTACCACGAAGCTGGGGTCAGATACAAACCAAGATTCACAATAATTTTAAAATTTACAAATTAATTACATCAGAGTTATGGTGGCCAATAAAAACAATTCTTTATTCAATAATATCAATTCTGTTTACAGTAAAGTTTATCTAATCAACATGTGGCATTAATACCAATTATATTTCTACCTATCAAATTAAAACCCCATCTTCGCGATCTCTCCAAGCAACCAGAAAAATAGGGGAAAACGGAGTGAGATTTACATCTCAGCAAGTAGCAGGTGCATGCAATTTGAAACAGTCCAATATAAGCAAATAGTCATGAGGTATTCGATTAATCAACGATAAGACGAGAAATCCAAGTTATTCATGGCAATTACAAATAAGGCGAAGAAACATATGATCATGTATAAATACCAGTAACTTGATGTTAACGAGGTAAAACCGACAAAAGCGACAAAACACGTGCCATTGCAGCACTCACAAAGATGATAAGTATTTGAGATGACACTCGACTAAATGCTGTTCCACCATGCGGCTTAGGGGCAGTGCTACTTGATGATACTCAAGCCCCATGCAGCGCAGCTTAGGCAAGAGCCGTAGTCACCGACTTATTGCGCACGAACCCCGCAGAGTTGGACGTACCACCAGCATGCAGCACCAGAATCAATACATGGAGTGTGGTCGCTTATCCACATGTACAGGGAATCACCAATGGCTCACCGGGGTGTCCCTCCAGACATAGGACCCTCCCAGAGCAAACTAACTTGCAAAGGGAAGCGCGCTCGCAATATAGGAGTAAATCAACCCAAACTAAATACCACTTAGCTAACCAACCAAAACTATGGATCCATATACAGCTAAGCCCACTGACACAAACCACGATAAAACCACATACGGGAGGACACGCTAATGTAGGAGGCATACACACTTTTACCCGTAAAGGATTACACATCTCTACACAGAGGATTACCCATCTCTGCCGTAAAAGATAGTATCAAACTCCACCACAGAAGCCATATCACCCAACCGTAAAATTAAAGAGAACAATATCATACCACATACCAATCCATACCAGAGTATTCCATTCCATGTGAAATCCATGATTCAATCTTTACGAATTCCATTAAAGCCTTTTTCAGAATAACATATGCAATTTCTTAATTATATTCGAATAAAGCTCATGTATCATAAATTCGATAGAAACTAGAGTTTATGAAATTCCAGAATCCAATATTCATATTGAAAGCTTAAATAAAGTAAAACAAATCTTACTTAGAGTTTCCTTTGATTAATCCCTTTTATTAGAATCCAATTTCCTATATTAACACCTAAGCTAGTTACTAATAAAATTTTCTGTATTTTATTTCTCCAGCATGTTCTACAAACCTAAAATAAAGTTTAGAAGATGTCTATAAGCTATAAGTACCTTTAGTATTATTTCTAGCAATATTCATACCCTTTGACTCTTTTATAAACAATCCTTTCATTATAACCTTCTATTTATTGCTTAATCTTTCCCAATTAATTTTATAATTTTTATAGCTTAATTAGGTCCTTATAAAGATGCTAACATGCTTAACTAATCATAAGAATTATTGGGTATTTATTCGAATTACAAAATCCCCAAAATCTACAAATTTTACTTAGAGCGCCTACCTCTACAGGGCTGGGCGATCCTAGGCGATCCTAGGCGCTCGTGCAAAATAAAACAAAATTTTCTAGATTTTTAAGGTTCGAATTTTTAGGCCTTTGCTATATGTTTTCTTGGTATAAATTAATCTACAAACCTTCTAAAACATACCTATAGCCTTCTAGAGTAATTTTTATAAATTAAATACCCTCCTACCTTTATTTACATAATCCAACTAAACTTTCTTCATTAATTTGATAAATCCACCAAGAATACAAATCATGAAAATATAAGCAACTTGATTCCATGTAAATACAGTTCCGTCTAATCCATTCTAACCATATGAAATCACAGAAATCAAAATCATGCAGTTCCTCACGTTTTCCAAGGGTTACTACTTGCCTTATACGCTAAATCCTTCTTCCATTGCACCTTCTAATTCTGGACCAGAATGTTGCTCCCAACCGCACCAAGCTAGACTCTTCCAATTCAAATCTCCACCGTTCACAATGTAGTTTTATCAGTCACGAACAAAACCTCCAAATTTGAAGGCGATCTACCGTACGGATTTTCCCCGATCGCGTTTTGATGGTGGCTGGTCAGACACCTCCATTAGAAACCTCCTTCCTTTCTCTCCCTCTTTTCTCTCCATAAGAAACCCACGAAAATTCCCTCTTGTCTAACCTTAGTCTCCTATTTATACTAGGCTTTAGAAATCCTAAACCAACCCTAATTGGCTAATTTAATATGGGCTAACCCAACCATAGTCTAGTTAATGTCTAATCCTTCTAATTTAATTCCTACTTTTTCTCCACCTTCTATTTTCTACTTAAACAATACTAATTAAGTTTCTTATTATCTAAACTCATGAAAATAACCTATTTTCATGCAAAAATTTTAATTAAACATTTTTATCACTTAAAACCTTATTTTCTCCAAATTAAGACGTGAAATCTCCTAATTACCCTTTTTCCCACTCTTAGGCTTTTATTAATTTCTTTTAATTTCTAACTTGTCAAAATAATTTGTTTCCTTCTATTTTCTAATTCTAATTATTATTTGATGATCTATTTACTAATTACCTTTTTCTGAAAATTACCAAAATACCCTTTTTATTCTTTTAGGCTAATTTCATTAAAATTCTTTCTTTATTTTCAGCTTAGGACTCATTTGAATTAATTATCCTCTAAATCTTCACTTTTTATTTTAACTAGGACTTAACTCATATTTTCTTTTATTTATTATTTATTTATTTATTAGGTGAAAAATCAGGGTTTTACAGAAATGTCCTCACAGCAACATAGGAGTCCACTTCTTGGCCATGTTCTTCTTCTTTTCTTCTTCCTTCTTCTTTTGCATTGTCCAAAGAAGTAAGCTTTCTTTTTACTTCTATCATCATCGTTATTAAGAAGGAAGGGGAGAGAATTTACAGGGGTTCATGGGAGGATTTAAGGGGACAATTCATTCTTTAAATAGACCCAAGAACCGGCCTTATGCCATTTTGGACATTTTCTAAGTCTTTTATGGAACTACTCTTCTCCCATGGATTCCCACCTTATGTGAGAATTCTCATGACATGCCAAACACAATAAACAAGTTAGAAATACAACTAGAGGATGAGAAAAGAAACAAAAGGATTAGAAGAAATTCTTAAGATTAGCTTATTTGAATACAATGTGGCAAGAATACTTACAGTGTCACTTCTTGCTTGTTTTTTTTTTGGTGAGTTATGGATCCTTGATGATTTCGGCAGCGCTTCCGCATCCCGTTGAATTCTTTGAACCGAATTTGAAAGAGGTTTGATGGGTTATTTGTGTTTGCAAGGTAAAATAGGAAGGTTTGGCAGCATTTCGGGGGTATTTTGGGTATTTGGCGTTTGGGATTGGGGTGGCAGGAAGTTGGGTAGAGGTTTACCGTGGAAGCAGCAAGGAGGGAGAGGGGTTCGGCCTAAAGGGAAGGCTTGTTGAAATGAGGGGGCGGCCTCTCTATTTATAGGCAAAAAGGGGCGTGCCCGTATTTGAAGTACGGGCGTGCCTTGCCCGTACTTTAAGTACGGGCGTACCTTGCCCGTAATTCAAATATGGGCGAAAAACGCACATTTGTAAATCTCGCAGAATCGGCCGTACGGGACGCGTGTCCCGCCGTACAGCGACGTGTGTCTTCTTCCAGAAGCTTGCCCGTATTTGAAATACGGGCATGCCCTGCCCGTAATTGAAATACGGTCCAGCACGTTTTTAAAATGTTTGGATTTCAAACCTTTATTCAATTTGGTTTTTTGCAAGATTTCGTCCGATTTCTTTGATTATTTTATTGAAAAGCGAGATTCCTTTTATTAAAATATTATTAAACACATTTATCTTATTTATTTTATTGGTTTATTCCATTTTTGCTACCTTTTTGCCACATGGGCAGTTTTTCTGAAACTTCAACTGCTCATAACTTCTTCGTCCGGTGTCCGATTTCATCAAACTTAGTGTCGTTGGAACCGGCTCGGAACCACCTATCCATTGCGATCAAGTTTGGCTGTTGAATTGGGGTCGAGCAAAAAGTCAACTTTTCGTTCCCCAAAAGTTTGACCAGCTCATATCTTTTTCATCTGGACTCCGATTCCAGCAAATCCAGTTGCGTTGGAATCGTGTCGAAATGCTCTTTTCAATGAGATGAAGTTTGATGGCCAAATTTACTTGAATCAAAAAGTCAATTTTTGACCCCCTCAAGGTTTGACTTTTAATTTGACTTTTCATTTTTCTTTATTTTGGGGGTGCAAAAATCAAGTGCTAACAGCTGCCCCTCTTTGCTGGAGCCACCTTAGGGGATGAACGGCAAAGAAGAAAAAGAACCTTATTTTTGCATCTTGCATTCCTGCCGACATGGTCGACAAGCTCAATCATTGAATTGTTTTTTAGTGAAAAGGAAGTGTCAGATGTCTGGTATCACTTCCTGACTTTGGAATCCCTATACCCTCTCTCAGGTTTGAATAATGCTGTTCCTTAGTTCTTTGTTTTTGAAAAAGAAATATAGGATTAAATCTGAGCTCATCAGCCTGTTTCGGCGATAATGCAAGGCACTTAACAATGTTCTTTTCTTTTTTGTTTGTTCCTTTAAAGCTTTTAGTGACTTCAGTTTTTTTTTTTTTTTGAAATAGGCCAAGGTATGGGTTTGGGAGTGCAGGTGGGAGTACGGGAGGAAGCTTTCGCGCTGTTGTCCATCATTTCGGAGACCGCACACCTACTCTAGCCTATACTATTTACAAAAGTGAGAATCAAAATTTACAAGAAGGGGCGAATTGGCCCATTATTGCTCTTCCTTGTTGCTTTTCCTTGCCAGGTTCTTTCTTTTGTCGAGGCATTAGAGCTTCTTTTCCATTCAAGAGTTACTCCACTAGGGATCTGGTGGGAGTACGATCTGTCTAGATGACTCTCTGGGGATTATTGTGATGTGTCTCTTTGCTCTTGAAGTTTTGTTGGAGGGTCTGAGGATCTTGACGATCTTCTTTCTTCTGAGCCCTGCTGTAGACACCCCAAATTGCACAAACAATCATCAAAAATCATTATCTCCTGGAAAGCCAGCACAAAATTTGAAGAAAATAAACTTTTACCTGTATCCGGATACTCAATCCAGATACAAGTACTCCTTCCCGTATCCGGATACTCATACCGGATACATGTGAGCCTTAGCGTATCCGGTACCATGTACCGGATACCTTAAGGCCCTTTTTTATCCGGTCTGACATACCGGATACCTTAAGTTTGCTCAAAATTAGGGTTTTCCGAGAGCTTTTCACTTTTACCATCATGTCCCTCATTAAATGAGGGGAAATCGCGGAAATGACCTTAGGGTTAGGGTTGGAGGGGTTCTAGACATTAAGTTGTGTCTACCAATGACCTTAGCCTTTGCCTATAAATAGGAGCCTCCTCCTTGAGCAAATGGCACTCAACTCTTGTTTTCAATTCTCGCAAAGAAGAACTCCAAGAGAAGAAGAAAACCGCTGCGGAATCGCCTCCAGAACTCAGGTAAGCCTCAACTTTTCTTTTTATTTTCTGTCTTTACATTCCTAGATCTAGATCTCTTCTTCTACCTTTCTGTAGTGTAAAGCCTTGTTTGTATGTGTGGAAATCCTTCCCCGGCTCAAAGTATCTCAAGACTCCCCTAGCTGTAAAACGTGAAGGCGGATCTAGGAGAAACGAGACTGGGGATTGACCCTAGTGCTAGAACCCATGTAGCATAAGGCCTTTTTGATTGATTGTAAACCGTTCCATATTCAAAGTACCCTTGATTATCTTGAAGAACCGTGTTTAACGGGGAGAGAGAACAGAGGGAAACGATAATGGAACGGAACCCTAGGCTGTCTTAGAACCCTATTTGGATGAATATGTATGCATGCTATTGATCTTGTTTGGTTTTTTTACACTTGCACATACATATCACTATTTTGGCGGGATAGGCTCATATTTGGGGTTTATTGCATTTATTGTGATAAATCTCAAATAAATGGCCTCAATCAATTCTGGAATGCCTTTTGGATGATTTTCAAAGTATTTTTGTTCATCTTGCACGAATCGCATATTTGTATCAATTTCCGGATTTGGTTTTTTCTTCAAGAATGGCTTAGCTTGACAGCACCTGTACCCCTACTTCGAACGCCCATAACTTCATCATCCGGATGAATTTTGGGGCGATTCCAGAACCATGGGAAAGGTGAGGCTGTCTAGTTTATGTCTACCAAATTTCACAAATTTCTATCTATCGGATTTTTGACACCTCTCTGTCGAAGTTGAGTGGACAGTTCAGGTTCAAATACAGAACTTGTCACTTCAACGGACCGCCATGTGTTCGTTTTAAGTCCGATTCAAGTGATCTTTGTTTCTGAGTATTCCTTTATGAGTCTATTTTCAAATCCAGTTAGTTTCATAATTTTTGGATTCCATTTGAATTATTGGTAGCCGATTTACTCAGAACTGTTCATTTGTACTTTTCTGGGTAAATCTGTGATCTTCGGGGCCTGTTCGGGTGACCACCCAAGGCACATCCGAAGGGATTTTTGTATGAGGCTAATTTCTATGGAAAGATAGCCATACAAACTTCAATCACACCAAATTTCGTGGACTTTTATGTAATGGATTTTTCTAGACAATTTTCCAAAGTTGCCCACTTACCACTTTTAAAAATCCCCAGCAGCAACTTCAAAGGAGCATAACTCCTAGGTTTTTTATCAGAATGAAGTGAAATTTTGCATGAGACCCTCATTTACCCTAATCTTTCAAATGGATTTGGTTTGGTTCAATTTAAAATGATATTTGAATGATTTCAAGGCAAGTGGCATACTTTTTACTGAATTTTCCGGATTTGATTCAACTTTGTTTTTTGAGCAACTTGTGCTTTGATTTCCATTTTTTGAGATATTCCAGAAGTGATATTGACATAAGAGAAGATCTAAAATCCATTTGGATCTTCATGTGAAAATATCATACATTGTTCCTTTTTCAAGGCTTTTTCATGATTTTTAGCAAGCTTCTTATGTTCTTTTTAGCATGAATAAATACTTGACAACTACCTTGTGTGGGTGAATGGGGGTGCCTAACACCTTCCCCCGTTCATAATCTAATCCCCTTACCCATCTCTGGATTTGATTTTTAAGTAGGGTTATTTTTATCCTAGAATTTGCCTTTTTACACTTTTTGATTATTTTTGAATTCTTTGGTGTCCATTCTCACCCCAAAATCATGAATGGTGGCGACTCTCCTACTTTTGCGTTGAGCCCGTGTGTTGACGGAGGGATGATCACACCGGTGATTTTTTCCCATGTCTCACAACTGCTGGGGAGGAAAGGGAAGAAACCTCTGCTGGGGAATGAAGGATCAAAGTATCCTCCTCATGTTTATTTCTGCATCTTTCTTCATTCTTTGAACCTGTACAAGGAACAAAATGTCAGTGCTTGTTCTGCTTGGGATATGCAGGCTCTGTTTATTCTAAGCCTTTTATTCATCACAATCAAAAATGGCTATTGATTTAGGCAATGAATCCTTCTTCACGGGTTAGCAGCACAACTGGGGAAATTCCAAGAGTAGTTAAGCAGAATAATTACGGAAAAACACAGATGTGGCAGTGTGTGTTTGTGCCTGCAATTATCACAAAAGTCAATCCTTAAGTTAGACACAGATTAGAGTGCTTGGTATTTTTAGCCTTGTCATCATAGGCCTTTGTGAAGCGTTGACCCAAACACAGTCGGCCAATTTGGGCCCCTCAGGTCACTTGGCTGTCCCCATTTAGTGCACTGTTCATCCTGTTTCTGTTTTTGCTGCATTTCCCTTTCTAATCAAGGTATGACCAGCTCTCTTTCTCTCCTTTTTTTTTTTTTTTAACCACGACTGACCCTTTTTGCACATAGCGCCCTTTTTGGGTTTTCACTATGTCTGGTCCTTTCAGGGAGAATCCAATTCCGTCATTACCCGAAAATGCAGATTTGACTTTCTTGCTCAAGATCATTCTCTTTGGGATCCGAAAGGTCTTCAAGGTAGGACGAAATGTAGGCTAGGCCGGGGTTTTGAAGGAAAGATAAGTGGCCCAAGAAGGCTGTGATTTTATAGGTTTGCACAGTGCTCCTTTTATTGTTAGGGCTTACATCCTGGCTTATTTCTTTGGTATGGAATTTATATTGATCTTGCTTTTCACAACTCTTTTTCTTTCATTCTTTTTCTTGATTTTCTTCGCAATTGCTCTCTTTTTTTTTTTTTTTTTTTTTGAGGCCAGGAATGCCCTTTTGATGTGAAGGGACACCTGCACTAGGTTAGAAAAGAAATTGTCAGGCCCAAAAGTGTCTAACTAGGGGAAACCTTTTAGGGTGCTTGGGAGGATTTACAGGCTTGGGGGAGAGTCAATGATGGCCTTTCTTCATTTCCCAATTGGAATGATCTCAAGGGTAATATAGTTTGACTGCATTTGCATTTATTGGCTCAGGAAAAATAGTTCCGTCCATCTCTTGTAGGATTAGTGCTCCTCTGGACAGAACTTTGTGTACTATGAATGGTCCTTCATAGTTTGGCTTGAATTTCCCTTTATTGTCTTCTTGGTGGGGGACTATCTTCTTCATAACAATGTTGCCCACCTTGAAGTGTCGTGGTATTACTTTCTTGTTATAAGTCCGAACTGCTCTCTGCTGATAGAGTTGCCCGTGGCATAAAGCCTTAATTCTTTTCTCATCAAGCAACTGCAACTGGTCAAACCTTGATTCTTCCCACTCAATGTCATCAACCTCTGCTTCCTTCAGGATTCTGAGTGAAGGAATCTGCACTTCCACGGGAAGGACTGCCTCCATTCCATATACAAGAGAGAAAGGAGTTGTTCCGGTTGAGACCCTAATTGAGGTTCGGTATGCATGCAAAGCATATGGTAGCTTCTCATGCCAGTCTCTGTAGGTGACTACCATCTTTTCCAATATCTTCTTCAGATTTTTGTTAGCAGCCTCTACTGCTCCATTCATCTTGGGTCGATATGCTGTAGAATTTAGATGTCTGATCTTCAAATCTTTGCACATCTTGTCCATGTCCTTGTTATTCAAATTTTTGGCATTGTCTGTGATGAGTGCTTCAGGCACACCATAGCGACAGACAATATTGTTTCTGATGAATTTCAGTACATGTGACCCCTTGACATCTGCAAAAGACACGTCCTCTACCCACTTGGTAAAATAGTCTATTGCAACCAAGATGAATCGATGCCCATTTGATGCCTTCGGATGGATCTCTCCAATCATATCAATTCCCCAGATGGCGAAGGGCCAAGGAGAAGTCATTGAGTACAAAGTGTTGGGCGGTGTATGAATGTTGTCAGCATAAACTTGGCATAACCGACACTTCCTTACGTAGATGTGGCAATCGTGTTCCATAGTCAACCAGTAATAACCCATTCTCAAGATTTTTCTGGCTAGCATGTGCCCGTTCATATGTGCGCCGCATTGTCCCCCATGGACTTTATCAACCAGCTGTTGTGCCTCTCCTTCTGTTACACATAGCAGCAGTGAATCATTATAGGACTTCTTGTATAGCTTGTCTCCACTGAGGAAGAATTTTCCTGCCAGTTTCTGAATCGTACGCCTCTCAAATGCTGTGGCATTCTCTGGCAAAGTTCTATTTTTTAGGTACCTCATTATGTCTGCATACCAGGGTTCCCCTTTTGGTGTGCCCTTCTCAACATTAAAACAGTAGACAGGAGAACGCCGCACTTCTATCTCCAATGGTTGTACCCAAGTATCACCAGTGATGGTTGCCATAGATGCCAGTGTTGCCAGGGCATCTGCAAACTGATTCCTGTCTCGTGGCATATAGTCAAATGTCACGCTTTTGAACTGTCCTTCCAATTCCTTAATCAGTTCCTGATATGGCACCAACTTTGGATCCTTAGTCCGCCAATCCCCCATTACTTGGTAGATGATTAGATAGGAATCACCATAAACTTTCAACTCTTGGATATTCATTTCAATTGCGGCTCGCAAGCCTAACACACATGCTTCGTATTCGGTGATGTTGTTAGTGCAATCGAACAAGAGTTTTGTTGCTATTGGATGATGGACTCCTTCTGGGGAAATGATTACTGCTCCAATCCCTTTCCCATTGATGTTGACGGCCCCATCAAAGAACATTTGCCATCCGATTTCCTTTTCTACTGACTCGGCACACATAATTTCATCATCTGGCAATCCGGTGAGAAGTGGTTGATAGTCGGGCACAGGGTGTTCTGCCAGGTGATCTGCCACTGCCTGTCCCTTTATTGCCTTTCTTGTGGTGTAGACAATGTCATACTGAGATAAGATAACCTGCCACTTTGCTATCCTTCCAGTGGAGATTGGCTTTTCAAAAATGTACTTCAAGGGATCTGTATCTGAAATCAAGAAGACAGTATGACCGAGGAGATAGTGCCGGAGCTTCTGAGCTGCCCATACCAATGCGCCACAGGTCTTCTCAAGCAATGTGTATCTTACTTCATAATTGGTAAATTTTTTGCTCAGATAATAAATTGCCTGCTCCTTCCTTCCTGTATCATCATGTTGTCCTAGGACACATCCGGCTGCCGTTTCTGTGACTGACAAGTACATGATTAGCGGTCGTCCTGGTACAGGGGGAACCAAAGTCGGTGTGTTAACACCTGATTTTTGCACCCCCAAAATAAAGAAAAATGAAAAGTCAAACTAAAAGTCAAACCCTGAGGAGGTCAAAAATTGACTTTTTGATTCAAGAGAATTTGACCATCAAACTTCATCTCATTGAAAAGAGCATTTCGACACGATTCCAACGCAACTGAATTTGCTGGAATCAGAGTCCAGATGAAAAAGATATGAGCTGGTCAAACTTTTGGGAAGCAAAAAGTTGACTTTTTGCCACACCCCAATTCAACTGCCAAACTTGATTCCAATGGATAGGTGGTTCCGAGTCGGTTCCAACGACACTAAGTTTGCTGAAATCGGACACCGGATGAAAAAGTTATGAGCAGTTGAAGTTTCAGAAAAACTGCCCATGTGGCAAAAAGGCAGCAAAAATGGAACAAACCAATAAAATAAATAAGATAAATGTGTTTAATAATATTTTAATGAAGAGAATCTCGCTTTTTAATAAAATAATCGTAAAAATCGGATAAGAATCCTGCAAAAAGCCAAAATGAATAAAGGTTTGAAATCCACACATTTTTAAAACGTGCGGGACCGTATTTACATTACGGGCAGGGCATGCCCGTATTTAAAGTACGGGCACGCTTCTAGAAGGAAGACACGCGTCGCCGTACGGCGGAACACGCGTCCCGTACGGACGAATCTGCGATAATTGCAAATATTCGTTTTTCGCCCGTATTTTAATTACGGTCAAGGCAGCCCGTATTGGAATTACGGGCAGGGTACGCCCGTATTTCAAATACGGGCACGGGATTTTTGCCTATAAATAGAGAGGCCACCCCCCTTCATTTGAACAAGCCTTCTCCCCTGGCCATGACCCTCTTCCCCCTGGAGCTCCCCTCGACCAAATGCTGCCCTCCTGCTGTTACTCCACCCCCCTAAACCTTTTTAATGCCCAAATTGCCCTTATGTCCCGAAACCATGTCTAAACCTCCAAAAGCCTCTTCTTAAACCCAACCTCCCATCAAGGCTCTTTTTAATTCAATTTAGAAAATTCCGGAGGACGCGGAAGCGCTGCCAAAATTGATCCGATTCAGAGGAACTATTAAAGCTAGTTGTAACTTGCATTGTAAGTATTTTTCACCTATTCAAGAACAATATGATGAGTTTCCATTTCTTTTTAAGTTATTGTACATGATATTTTCTACTAATCTTTTGCTGTTTTCTTTTAAGTGATGGCAAGCTAAGTTTATAGAGGAGATGATCCTATTTAAAAGAAAAAAAAAAGAAAGAGTCCAAAGGACCCTTTTTATCAAACTAATTTAATAATCCTCCTTGTTCTATGATATGATTTCCTTAATGTTATTCAACTCTCTGTAAATATCCCACATTCCATCCTTAAAGTTGGAGGTGGACAAATCAAGAAAACATCTTGTTGCTTCAAGAAGAACAAAAGGAAGAAGAAAAGTGACATTTTGAACCAAATGAAGCAAGTATAGAATCTGGAGAAGACAGAAACTTCAACTGTTATTGCAGAAAGCTCCCAAGAAGGCCACGAAACTGATCCAGATTGAAATCGGCAGCAAACATGCAAAACAGGTCGCGTCCGTAAACTCAGGCCGGTCCAGCCTGGACCGTGTCCAATTTACGGACAAGGCCAACCGGATTCCATTCACGGTCAGGCTGGACCGTAGAGCAAACACGGGCAAGTGTAAAAATAATGTAAAAGTGGTAATTCCTTGGTTCGGTTGGACCGGATCCGGTCTAAGCCGGCTTGAACCATTCCCTTAAACCATTTGGGCTACCTTAAGCCCATTTTTGGACTTTGGGCCTAGATAGGCCCATTAAGATCCCTTTGGCCCACTTGTGGGGGCCCACCTTAGACTGGTCTATACCAGGCCTGTTTTCAATAAACAGGCCCAGGCCAATTGACTTAGGCTAATGGGCCAAATCCAAGCCCATTAAGCCCATGAAATATGTAAATAAATAGGATAACCAAATGGGTTACCCAATAACCCAACTGGGCCCAAGGCCCAACCAAGGCAGCCCACGGGTCTTTCAACGGGACCTGGGTCCGACCCACTTCACTTAAATAAATAAAAAGATAAAATCAAATAAAAAGGGACCCACACCTCCAGAGGGCCCCACCAGACCCAATAAGCAGCATGCTAGTCTAGGAAGGGTGAACTTGACTCAAAAACCAGGAAGACCCGAGGGACCCGTCAAACCGACGGGGCGGACCGGGGTGTCTTTAGGACTTCCCCGGATCGTAACCGAGGACTTAGCTAGAACTCTGAAAAGCCGCAGACCAGACTTAGACCCGATTAGGGCAAAACTGTGTCTGCCTGCACTCTCAGGCAGTGGCGACTCTGAATATCCCGAGGCACGCACCAAAGGTGCGCCCGGTGTGCGATCTAGGCCAGGTTTAGGTGCGCACAGCTTGGCGACTCTGCTGGGGACTCCCTCAACACAGTCGGACCCTGGTTAGCAAATGAGTCAACTAGGTGGATATAAGCAGGTTTAGGAAGTACCTCTTGTCCAACCTTAGTGGTTTATGGAACTTATGTAATTACATGATATTGGGGGATCCTGTCAAACGGACATGATAATCGCCTAAGGCAAGTGGTTTTTAACAGGGACCAATGTGACCCGCCCACTTACTTGGGGATCCACCCAGACATTGTATTACATACTGTTCTGTATTCTCACTATAAAAGCGACATTAAGGAACCCTTAATCAAGCCCAGTATCCGAGAATCACCCGAACAGACACAGCACTTGGCTCCACTGCACACACAAGCACCTCACTACACCGTGAATGAATTTTTAACTGCGTGGGGTGACATGCACGAGGGAGTCTGCATGAATGATCCGAACTGAATGCTGTCTGAACATGTGAATGCTCTTCTTAACCAAAACCTAGATCTCTCTAGCAGCCACCCTTCTTCAATCGAGAAACTTACTTTTGGGATGGTATTAGCCCTACGCTCCCGTGGCTTGCCGGGGAAAGCAGGGTAAACCCATCTCCCCAGGTTTCTGGACTCTTCAAGCGTCATTGGTTTCTTGCCATGGTACGCGAAGGGTCTAGTACTTGGCTCAGACCCTTGAAGGCAGGCGCCTTGGGCTGGGTATCCTTCCCTACCTATTACTTCTGATAAACCTTGATGTGAGCATGAACATGAATGAACAAATAAGGGTAAAATTAATCTGGGGTATCAACCCCCACCTGTGTTAGTTTTAACCCCGATTTAAGAAAATTAACCCGATTTAATCCGTGCATTCAAGTCGGTCTTGGTTCAGTCGAAAGCCGGCCAGATCAGACAGAAATGGGTCAGAATAGGGGCAGAAAAACCCTAGAGATAGGATTTCAGCCCACCCAATGGCAAATTTGTACCCTCCTTTTGGGTTCTCAACAACCCTAAAGGTGATTCTCTTTCCAGACTTATTTTTGTAAATTTCGCCCTCGAAGGCAAGTTGTAAATATTGTTTTCAGTCCAACACTAGGGGTAGATGAAAGAGCAGATGAAAGAGCAAATGAAAGGACAGATGAAAGAAAGGCCGGCTAAGACCTGAATGCGTTTTCCAAACATTTAAAGGACATAACCCTTAAAACCCCATAACTTGAATGCTTGGATTTGATTGCATAAACTGCTTAGGCATTGATTTAATTTTTGCATATCTTGTTGCATGCCTTAGACTAATTTAGAGTTTTTGGTGGAAAACCCTAAATTGACTTGGAATTTCAATTGGATAGTCGGCATGGCATCTTCATCCTCGACTGAGAGAATTCGCTTCCCTAGGATAGAGAAGTGTGCCTTTGATACCCCTTGGATCCGTTCTTGGACAAGGCAATTGCAAGGAGATGAGCAAATTCATTGGGAACAGAAATACCATATGGGACAAACTTTGTCCCTGTTAAATGTGCCCATTAATTGGGACATGATTCAGGCGGCCCTACCTTTCTGGGATCCCCAACTTTCACTCTTTAGGTTTGGAACTAATGAGTTGACACCCACAGTTGAGGAATTTGAACTATTCCTCCGATTTCGTGACCATGGAGAACCAGCTAGGCCAAGTCTCAAAGAAAGCTACAAGAATGAAGCTTGTATTTCTTTGGCCTACCAAGAGGAGAATTCCAGACCTTAGGAGGTGACCAAGCATTCACGCGGGTCTCTAAAACCTTCCTTGCTGAAAAGATAAGGGACAAGAAGCAGGAAAGACCCCGTGTTTGGTGGGACACCTTCACCCTCGTGGTTCTGTCACAGCTCTTCTTTCCTACTGGGGGAGACACCATTAATTTGGCCCTCATGGAAATTGTAGACCAACTCCAAGTGAAATTCCGAATTGCACCATTGATCCTTGCTCAGCTATACCATGCCTTGACCATGACCAAGAACGGAACTAGGAGATTTCAAGGATGCGCTCCTCTCCTACACATCTGGCTTCAAGATCACCTGATGGTTGCTGAACCTATCAGCCCACGTTATGGGTACGTCCGTGACAATGTCACATTGATGGCCCGAAGAGAGATTAGACCAGACTTACCCTCCAGAGAGGATTGGTTTGACCACTTTCTCCAGTTGAAAGGAGAAACTGATATAAGATGGGGAGGCACATTTGACCAGACATATACCCCCGTCATAGCTTTCAGGAAAAGACATTGCCTAGCCTTGATAGGCTTGACCCATGCTATGCCATACTATCCGGTTCGAATTCTGAGACAGTTTGGGAAGTCTCAGGGAATACCGATCAAGGATGAGGCGGAAGGATTAACTGGCCCACTTACATGGGAATTGAAGAAAAAATTGGTGAAGGAATGGCAACACGTGCACATACTCCAAGAGGACATTTTCACTGCATCCGACGTTCGTAATTACGAACAATGGATTGCTCGAGAAACTGGCCTAGACAGCCCACCACCTCTCCATATCGTCACCTCTGACGATATCCCAGTTCCGCCCCCTGACACATACAGGGATAGGGTGGCCGAACTGCGGGAATCTCATTCTCGAATCCACCGTGCATACGTGGATTCTGAGCGTAAAAACAAGCAGGCCAATGAGGCCCTTCAACAGCAGCTTGACACCATGCGCAGACGCGCAAAAGAGGACCGACGTCTGCGGAATAAACTTCTGCGTGCCTTGAAAAGGCTAGACTCTGGGTTTGTTTGTTTTGTTTAATTTTGTAATTGCTTGTTCTGAATTTTGGCATTGTACTTCTTTTTCCATGAAGAATTTGGTAATAAATTTAATAAAGTCAATTAAGACATCCCCCCAATTCCTTTTTCAAACAATTTGGCCCCAATCCGTCAGAACTCTGAGGCGGTCTGAGTAAAGAACTCGCCAAATTCTTAAAACCAAGGGTTCTAAATAAAGAACACCCAATTCTTACCAACTTCCCCATATTCAGAAATTATCAATTCCAAATTTAAGTCTTAAATCTTTAAAGGTTCTGAATAAAGAACACTCAATTCAAAAGGCGATCTGAGTAAAGAACTCGCCAAATTCTTTTAACTAAAGGGTTCTAAATAAAGAACACCCCATTTTTACCATCAACTTTCAAACTTTTAGGCACTCTGAATAAAGAACTTGCCAAAATAATCTTTAAAATCCAGGGGTTCCGAGTAAAGAACACCCCGTCCTTGTCAACTTTCAAACCTTCAAGTTTCAAACTTAAGTTTTAAAACCCCAGGGTTCTGAATAAAGAATACCCTATCCCTAGAGCTCAGATCACACCCGTCTGATTTATAAGATCACGCGGTCAGCCTATGGGGCACTGATGCCACTGGTGTTTAAACCAGAAAGTTGGCAAAGGATCGTCCTGGTATAGCATACCCCGTTGTGTGGCACCAAGGTCAAGCAACTAAGCTAACGACTAAGGTACGCTCGGGTATCCCTAGCCGAACTCTTAGGGCACTGAAACCACTGGTAATTAAACCAGAAAATTGGTGAAAGATCGTCCTGGCATAGCCTTCCCCGTTGTGAGGCGTCAAAGTCAATGGTGATTAAACCAACGACTAGCTAAGACACGCCCAGGAACTACTAGCCGAAGTTAGGTGCTGAAACCATTAGAGAGTAAACTGAAAATTGGTTAAGGTACACCTGGATGCTGCTGTTTAGCTCATCCCCTGCGGAGACTTAACATAGTCCAACCTTGTGATACTGAGCTCAAACCAACCTTTTAAACCGGGTTCTCTCTCCCAGCCGTTTGGCTAAAATAGACCAAATCTAAACCGGGTTCTCTTTCCCAGCCAGTTGGCTAAAATAGACCAATCTAAACCGGGTTCTCTCTCCCAACCGTTTGGTTAAAATAGATCAGTCTAAGGTTCTCTTTCCCAGCCATTTGGCTAAAACAGACCAGTCTAAACTAGGTTCTCTTTCCCAGCCGTTTGGCTAAAACAGACCAGTCTAAACCGGGTTCTCTTTCCCAGTCGTTTGGCTAAAACAGATCAGTTTAGGGCTCTCTTCCCCAACCATTTGGTTAAAATAGATCAGGTTCTGGATTCCCAATTATTCTCCAAATAATTTAAATAAATCAATCTTTAAATTCATTTTGGGTTCTCTTTCCCAACTATCTTAGGATAGTTAAAATAGATCTGTAATCATTTAAATTGATAATTTGACCATATTAACCATGTAAAAATTGCACTAATTAATGGTTGTTTCAAACAGGTAACAAAATTGCTTTTCGAAGCCCGTACCTGTTAAGATCCAGAAAAAGACTTGAAATGGAACAATCAAGGGAACAGACATCGCCAGGACAGGACCAGGCAGAATCCAGTCAGGCACAGACAGTAACTGATCTGCAACTGAGGATAGACAGCATGGGGACTATTATTCAAGAGTTAATGACAGAATTAAGAGAACTCAGGATGACTCCCCCTGCTGCACCAGTGACTCTGCAGCAACCAATTGCTCCACCTCAGGCGGATGCTCCACCACCATACCCTGCGTACCCAGCTCCGTTGGTACCACCTCCACCTCCTCAAGCCGTCCCTCTTCCACAGATTATTGCACCTGCCCAACTGGGGCAAGAAGAGGAAGATTGGTACAGGACTCAGCAGGTCCAGTTTGAGGAAAAGATGGCAGCCACTAAGTCAGAGGTAGATGCTTTGCGTGAAAAGCTGAAAAGCCTGCGACCCAGTGCGGTCCCCATGGAGGCTACTTTAGATAGCCTCTGTTTCTTCTCTGATGTTCAACTTCCACTGAAATTCAAGTGCCCTGACTTACATCAGTTTGATGGCACCGGGTGCCCATTACACCACCTCAGGTCATACTCTGGAGATATGTGTCAATATGCTAAAGATGAAAAGATAATGATACAGTTCTTTCAGAGGTCACTGACAGGGGCAGCATACACTTGGTTTTTGAGTCTGGACAAAACCAAGATCAAGACTTGGAATGATTTGGCCGCAGCATTCATTCAGCAGTACCGTTTGAACAGTCAGATTGTGCAAACTAGGGCAGAGCTGCAGAGGCTGACAAAGAAGAATCAGGAATCTGTACGAGAATATGCCAAGAGATGGAAAGAATTGGTGACCCTAGTCCAACCCCCACTACTTGAACAGGAGATGACCTCCTTGTTCATTGCATCACTTGGACAGCCATTCTTTTCCCTGCTACTGGGGCAGAGCACATCCAATTTCAATGACCTGATTCTGACAGCAGACAGGATTGAAGATGCTGTAAGGGCTGGCAAGATAGATGGCGGTGGCCAGGGCCCTACACAGAGAAGGACTGCGGCAGGACAGAGTAACAGAAATCAGGGGCAAGAGCCTAGGAGGCAGGAAACTCAGGCTGTTAATTATGTACAGCCAACGCAGCCTTACCATATCCCTCAAAGGCCTGAAGGCCAGGGGCAACCCATGAGAAGAACCAGAGAAGAGGCAGAAGCAAGAATGAAGAGGGTTTTTACCCCGCTGCCTTATGCACCTGCAGAACTGTTGGCCACCCTGCTGAAGAAGGGGTACTTACAGATCAAGCCTCCAAATCCTCGAATGGTAAATTCACGAAACTATAATGCGGCAGAGAGATGTGAATACCATTCTGGAGCTCCCGGGCATTCAACAAATCGATGCTGGGATTTGAGGTATGACATACAGGATCTGATAGACAGTAAGAAGATCTCTGTAGATCCCCCAGCACCAGCAGCACCGACTCCTCCTACTGGTACAACCACTAACCCCCTCCCAGACCATAATAAGGCTTCTGGCAGCGGAACAGTACATCAGGTCATCAGTGACCAAGGCAATGAAGTACAGTTTGATCCCTCTTTGTTGATTGGACAACCAGGGCAAATTGTCAGGATATACCTCCAAGAAGAGATAGTGAAGCAGCAAGTATGCGTCATCAACAGAGATGATGATGAAGAAACCTTCTTGGGGTTCCCTCTGATACATTTCAACTTTCCCGAACCAGAGCCTTTCTATCCTCCACCTGTCCCAGATTCACCTCCCTTGAACATCTTTGACATGATGAACCCGTTCAATGAACCTGTGGACTACATGCTAGAACCACCCACCCTCAACTTACATCAACTTCACCTTGACCCAACCTACTCTGCTGTGCCTCCACCTTACCAATTCCTACCCATGTACCATGATTCCACCATCACTTCCACTGAAAGAGAAGTCGATCGGATCACCCGTTCTGGTCGATACATAAACCCTAACCCTCCACCTGCACCAGAAGGAGAGACTAGTGAAGAAAGAACAAGGAAAGGAAAAGGGAAGGATGTGGCTACTGAATTGCCACAGATCCACAAGAAGAAAGGGAAGGCCCCAGAGGAAGAGATTGAAAAGCTCCACTATAGTGCCTTCACTCCGGAGTATGATCTAGTGCAGCAGTTGAATAAGACACCAGCTCAGATATCCATTATGCGTCTCTTATTGGATTCAGACAAACATAAGGACGTACTTATGAAGATACTGGGTGATACTCATGTGCCTGATGACATCAGCCCTGAGCAGCTAGAGACAGTAATGTCTATAATTGCTACGCCAGAAGCAATTTCCTTTTCCTCAACAGACTTGCCCCCTGAAGGTTATAACCATACAGAGCCTCTGTTTATCACTGTAAGATGCTCCGACTTGATGGTGAGACGGGTCATGATCGATAACGGGTCAGCTCTGAACATCTGCCCAGTCAGGACCTTCCACAGTCTGCAGCTGAACGCTGAGTTAATCAAACCTAGCTCCAATAATGTCCGCGGGTTTGACAATGCCAAGAAGGATTCCCTTGGAGAAGTTACTCTGGAAATTATAATTGCTGAAAGGTCCTTCTTCATCACCTTTGAGTTGATGGATATCAATGCCTCCTTCAATCTGCTGATTGGAAGACCTTGGTTACACCAAGCAGGGGCAGTCCCGTCCACTTTACATCGGATGATCCGATTTATTTCGGGAAATCAATTGATTACGGTGCACGCAGAAAATCACAGAGAATTTGAACAAGGAGGGGTACCCGTAATTGATTATGAGCTGCCTACTTCCCTAAACTTTCAAGCCATAGAAATGGTACAGATAAACAGCATCCCTACCCCTCTGCAATCGGACTTGTCCCGCAGAAGGAAAAGGAAGAGCATGTTCGATGCTGCTGAATGCGCCGACTGGGGCCTCCGAGTAGGAGAAGGATTGGGCAAGTATAAGCAAGGCATCAAGTCTGCAATCCAGCCATGTGACAAATCTGTAGGCTTTGGATTGGGGTTTGTTCCTGAACCTGAAGACTATGCCAGGCTATTCGGCAGGAAAGCTGAACGAAAGAGGGCACGAGCAGAAGGAAGAGACCCACACTGGCCCATCTGTGTACAGGGTCAGTTATACCATCATTTTGCCAATATGGAAAGAGAAGCTGCACAAGCCATTCAGAACATAGTCCCCCAGGGATGGGGCGATGAGTTCAATGATCCAGTTGAGCAAGCGGAAGCTAATTATCTGCAAAGGTTATGGGATGAACCTCCCTTGCCACAGGAGACAGTTACAGAAGAGAACTCAGAAGCTCTCAGCGGGATGATGGAAGAACTGTCTGCTTTGTTCTCTTGGCAATCAGTTGACACTGAAAAACCAGCTATCCCAGAAGAAGCGTTTGCCTACCCACCAGATAATATCGAGGCGCCACCAACTGAGGATGAAGAAGAAGAACCGGCTCAATACATCTACATGATGGAAAGCCAGAATAGTTCAGGAGAACCCACTCCAAGGCAAAGGTCTCCCCCACCTTCCATCTGCATTGTACACCCAAGTACCAGGGATGGTCTGGGTCAGATGTTCCAGAATATGCCTCAAGTACTGGGACTGCCCACTGAGCTGGCTTACCATGAAACTTATGGCAACTGGGCCCCTGACGAACATTCTTCCAGCAAGAGGGACGAATCATCTGAAAAATCTGTAACCAAGGCATTGCCTAAGATGGAACCACCCAACGAAGTCACTGTTCGGGTACCAGGGACTATCATCCGCCGCGGGGTATGGATTAGTGTATCATCAGAAGATTCAAGCCAGAATCAACCAAAGAAGGGCACAGCTGATGACCCCATCTGCATCTCCTCTGACAGCAGCATCAGCATGATACAGAATGGGAAGATAAATGTAGTGACCGCGGTAACCAAGAACAAGCACGCATTGCAGAACTGGAGTTCGACGCCACTTGCCACTCGCAAAGCCGAACTACCACAGGGAGTTTCTTCCACTTCTGAAATTCCCCCTGTAGATATTGCTGCACTTTTTAATAAATGCGTGAAGTCTTTTGATTATTTTTCTGCTTCTGTGAATAATTCTGCAAATAAGCAAACCCAAAATTGCAACCTTAGTATCAATCTCGACGCACACCCGAAAAATTCGGAGCACGAGATAGATAATCAGGCTGCCAAAATTAAACAAAAACAAAAAGGTCAAAAAGAACAAAAAGAAATTCAAAGTGTTGAGCATAAATTAGACACTTAATCATCACAACCCGATGATTCAGAAATTATCCCCAGTGAACTTGAGGATAATGATGAACCATCAGAGACCCCACCTGAAATCCAATTTGCTTTGGACAGACATGAAAAGGGTCTCCAGGCTAACATTGAGGAAACTGAACCTATCAACATAGGTGACACAGCACAACCAAGGATTCTTCAAATTGGTAAAAAGCTGACATTATTACAGAAAACACAGATAAATGATTTTTTAAAATCCTACATTGATGTGTTTGCATGGTCATATGAGGATATGCCTGGGTTAGACACAGATTTAGTTGTGCATCGGTTACCTATAAAGTCTGAGGCCACACCAGTGAAGCAAAAGCTCAGACGCATGAAACCAGAATGGGCCCTGAAGATCAAAGAAGAGGTCACCAAGCAGTTGAAAGCAGGGTTCTTGAAAGTTACAGATTACCCAGAATGGTTAGCAAACATCGTGCCAGTCCCCAAGAAAGATGGAAGGGTCAGGATGTGTGTTGACTACAGGGATCTGAACAAGGCAAGCCCGAAAGATGACTTCCCGCTGCCACACATTGATATATTGGTTGACAATACTGCAACTCATTCCATGTTCTCCTTCATGGATGGATTCTCTGGGTATAATCAGATACGAATGGCACCTGAAGACATGGAAAAGACTTCCTTCATCACACATTGGGGCACATACTGCTACAAAGTGATGCCCTTTGGTTTGAAGAATGCAGGCGCTACATACCAAAGGGCGATGACTTTGTTATTCCACGATCTGATGCACAAAGAAATGGAAGTATACGTGGATGACATGATTGCAAAGTCAAAAGGAGAGGAAAATCATTTGGTGAACCTTGGAAGAGTGTTTGACAGGCTCAGGGAATGCAAGCTCAGGCTGAACCCGAATAAGTGTGTATTCGGCGTTACCTCGGGGAAACTACTTGGATTCATCGTTGGGAAACAAGGAATTGAGGTTGATCCTGTTAAAGTAAAGGCCATATTGGAAATGCCTCCCCCATCCACAGAGAAAGAAGTAAGAGGTTTCCTCGGCAGATTACAGTACATCAGTCGGTTCATAGCACAGATGACTCCTGTGTGCGAACCCATATTTAAATTACTGAAGAAGGATAACCCAGTGGTTTGGAATGAGGATTGCCAAGAAGCATTTGACAAAATCAAGGCCTATTTGATGAGTCCGCCAACTTTGGCTCCCCCTGTACCAGGACGACCGCTAATCATGTACTTATCAGTCACAGAAACAGCGGCTGGATGTGTCCTAGGGCAACATGATGATACAGGAAGAAAGGAAAAAGCAATTTATTATTTGAGCAAGAAATTTACCAATTATGAAGTAAGATATACATTGCTTGAGAAGACCTGTGGCGCGTTGGTATGGGCAGCTCAGAAGCTTCGGCATTATCTGCTCAGTCACACTGTCTTTTTGATTTCAAATACAGATCCCTTGAAGTACATTTTTGAAAAGCCAATTTCCACTGGAAGGATAGCCAAGTGGCAGGTTATCTTATCTCAGTATGATATTGTCTACACCACAAGAAAGGCAATAAAGGGACAGTCAGTGGCAGATCACCTGGCAGAACACCCTGTGCTCGACTATCAGCCTCTTCTCACCGGACTGCCAGATGATGAAATAATGTGTGCCGAGTCAGTAGAAAAGGAAACCGGATGGCGAATGTTCTTTGATGGAGCCGTTAACATCAATGGGAAAGGAATTGGAGCAGTAATCATTTCCCCAGAGGGAGTCCATCATCCTATAGCAGCAAAACTCTTGTTCGATTGCACTAACAACATGGCAGAATATGAAGCATGTGTGTTAGGCTTGCGAGCCGCAAATGAAATGAATATCCAAGAGTTAAAAGTCTATGGCGATTCCTGTCTAATCATCTACCAAGTAATGGGGGATTGGCGGACTAAGGATCCAAAGTTGGTGCCATATCAGGAACTGATTAAGGAACTGGAAGGACAATTCAAAAGCGTGACATTTGATTATATGCCACGAGACAGGAATCAGTTTGCAGATGCCCTGGCAACACTGGCATCTATGGCAACCATCACTGATGATACTTGGGTACAACCTTTGGAGATAGAGGTACGACGTTCTCCTATCTACTGTTTTAATGTTGAGAAGAACACGCCACGAAGGGAACCCTGGTATACAGACATAATGAGGTACCTGAGAGACAGGACTTTGCCAAAGAATGCCACAGCATCTGAGAGGCGTACGATTCAGAAACTGGCAGGACAGTTCTTCCTCAGTGGAAATAAGTTATACAAGAAATCCTACAATGATTCACTGCTGCTATGTGTAACAGAAGAAGAGGCACGACAGCTGGTTGATGAAGTCCATGGGGGACAATGTGGCGCACATATGAGCGGGCACATGCTAGCCAGGAAAATTTTGAGAATGGGCTATTACTGGTTAACTATGGAACATGATTGCCATATCCATGTAAGGAAGTGCCGGTTATGCCAAGTTTATGCTGATAACATTCATGCACCGCCCAACACTTTGTACTCAATGACTTCTCCTTGGCCCTTCGCCATATGGGGAATTGATATGATTGGAGAAATCCATCCGAAGGCATCAAATGGGCACCGATTCATCTTGGTTGCAATAGATTATTTTACCAAGTGGGTAGAAGCCGTGTCCTTTACAGAGGTCAAAGGGTCACATGTACTGAAATTCATCAGGAATAACATTGTCTGTCGCTATGGTGTACCTGAGGCACTCATCACAGATAATGCCAAGAATTTGAATAACAAGGACATGGACAAAATGTGTGAAAATTTGAAGATCAGACATCTCAATTCTACAGCATATCGGCCTAAAATGAATGGAGCAGTAGAGGCTGCCAACAAAAATCTGAAGAAGATATTAGAGAAGATGGTAGTCACCTACAGAGACTGGCATGAGAAGTTGCCATATGCTTTACACGCATACCGAACCTCAATCAGGGTTTCAACAGGAGCAACTCCTTTCTCCCTTGTATACGGAATGGAAGCAGTCCTTCCCGTGGAAGTGCAAATCCCTTCGCTCAGAATCCTGAAGGAAGCAGAGGTTGATGACATTGAATGGGAAGAATCAAGGTTTGACCAGTTGCAATTGCTTAATGAGAAAAGGATTAAGGCTTTGTGCCACGGGCAGCTCTATCAGCAGAGAGCAGCTCGGACTTATAACAAAAAAGTAATACCACGACACTTCAAGGTGGGCAACATTGTTATGAAAAAGATATTCCCCCACCAAGAAGACAATAGAGGGAAATTCAAGCCAAACTATGAAAGACCTTTCATAGTACACAAAGTTCTGTCCAAAGGAGCACTAATCCTACAAGAGATGGACGGGACTATTTTTCCTGAGCCAATAAATGCGGATGCAGTTAAACTATATTACCCTTGAGATCGTTCCAATTGGGAAATGAAGAGAGGCCATCTTTGACTCTCCCCCAAAACCTGTAAATCCTTTCAAGCACCCCAAAAAGTTCTCCCTTAGTTAGATACTTTTGAGCCTGAAAATTTCTTTTCAAACCTAGTACAGGTGTTCCTTCACATCCGAATGGGCATTCCTGGCCCCGAACAAAAAAAAAAGAAGAAGCAATTGCGAAGAAAATCAAAGAAAAAAAAAGAGCAATTGCGAAGAAAATCAAGAAAAAGAAGAAAAACAAGTACAAAGTAAGATATGAACCAAAGAAATAAGCCAGGATGTAAGTCCCAACAATAAAAGGAGCACTGTGCAAACCCATAAAATTATAGCCTCTTTGAGCCATTTATCTTTCTTTCAAAAACCCCGGCCTAGCCTACATTTCGTCCTATCTTGAAGACCTCTCGGATCCCAAAGTGAATGATCTTGAGCAAAACAGTCAAATCTGCGTTTCTGGTAATGACGGAATTGGATTCTCCCTGAAAGGACCAGACATGGTGAAAACCCAAAAAGGGCGCTATGTGCAAAAGGGTCAGTCGTGGTCAAAAAAAAAAAAAAAAAAAGTGGAGCTGGTCAGGCCTTGATTAGAAAGGAAAATGCAGCAAACACAGAAATAGGTGGGACAGTGCACTGAGTGGGGACAGCCAAATGATCTGAAGGGCCCAGATTGGTAGACTGTGTTTGAGTCAATGCTCCAAGGCCTATGATGACAAGGCTAAAAATACCAAGCACTCTAATCTATGTCTGGCTTAAGGATTGACTTTTGTGATAATTGCAGGCACAAACACACACTACCACATCTGTGTTTTTCCGTAATTATTCTGCTTAACTATTCTTAGAATTTCCCCATCTGTGCTGCTAACCCGTGAAGAAGAGTTCATTGCCTTAATCAATAGCCATTTTTGATTGTGATAAACCAACCCTGCATATCCCCAATGGAGCAAAACAAGCACTGACATTTTGTTCCTTGTACAGGTTCAAAGGAGGAAGAAAGATGCGAGATGAACATGAGAAGGATATTTTAATCCTTCATTCCCCAGCAGAGGCTTCTTCCCTTTCATCCCCAGCGGAGCTCAGAAGAAAGAAGATTGTCAAGATCCTCAGATCCTCCAACAAAACTTCAAGAACAAAGAGAGACATCACAATTATCCCCAGAAAGTCATCATGATCCCACCAGATCCCCAAGGGATGCTCATAAGTGGAAAGAAAAGTTTCCAATACCTCCACCAGAGAAAGAACCTGACAAGGAGAAGCAACAAAGAAAAGCAATAATGGGCCAATTCGCCCCCTCTTGTAAATTTTGATTCCCACTTTTGTAAATAGTATAAGCTAGAATAGGTGTGGTCTCCGAAATGATGGACAGCAGCGCAGAAGCCTCCTCCAGTCCTCCCACCTGCACTCCCAAACCCATACCTTGGCCCATCTCTAAAAAAAAAAAAAAAAACTGACTGAAGTCATTAAAAGCTTTAATGGAACAAACAAAAAGAAAAGAACATTGTTAAGTGCCCTGCATCAACGCCGAAACAGGCTGATGAGCTCAAATCTAATCCTACCTTTCTTTTTCAAAGACAAAGAACTAAGGAACAGCCCTATTCAAACCCGAGAGAGGGTATAGGAATTCCAAAGTCAGGAAGTGATACCAGACATCTGACACTTCCCTTTCATTTAAAACAATTCAATGATTGAGCTCGTCGACCATGTCGACAGAAATGCAAGGTACAAAAATAAGGTTCTTTTTCTTCTTTGCCGTTCATCCCCTAAGGTGACTCCAGCAAAGAGGGGCAGCTGTTAGCACCTGATTTTTGCACCCCCAAAATAAAGAAAAATGAAAAGTCAAACTAAAAGTCAAACCCTGAGGAGGTCAAAAATTGACTTTTTGATTCAAGAGAATTTGACCATCAAACTTCATCTCATTGAAAAGAGCATTTCGACACGATTCCAACGCAACTGAATTTGTTGGAATCAGAGTCCAGATGAAAAAGATATGAGCTGGTCAAACTTTTGGGAAGCAAAAAGTTGACTTTTTGCCACACCCCAATTCAACTGCCAAACTTGATTCCAATGGATAGGTGGTTCCGAGTCGGTTCCAACGACACTAAGTTTGCTGAAATCGGACACCGGATGAAAAAGTTATGAGCAGTTGAAGTTTCAGAAAAACTGCCCATGTGGCAAAAAGGCAGCAAAAATGGAACAAACCAATAAAATAAATAAGATAAATGTGTTTAATAATATTTTAATGAAGAGAATCTCGCTTTTTAATAAAATAATCGTAAAAATCGGATAAGAATCCTGCAAAAAGCCAAAATGAATAAAGGTTTGAAATCCACACATTTTTAAAACGTGCGGGACCGTATTTACATTACGGGCAGGGCATGCCCGTATTTAAAGTACGGGCACGCTTCTAGAAGGAAGACACGCGTCGCCGTACGGCGGAACACGCGTCCCGTACGGACGAATCTGCGATAATTGCAAATATTCGTTTTTCGCCCGTATTTTAATTACGGTCAAGGCAGCCCGTATTGGAATTACGGGCAGGGTACGCCCGTATTTCAAATACGGGCACGGGATTTTTGCCTATAAATAGAGAGGCCACCCCCCTTCATTTGAACAAGCCTTCTCCCCTGGCCATGACCCTCTTCCCCCTGGAGCTCCCCTCGACCAAATGCTGCCCTCCTGCTGTTACTCCACCCCCCTAAACCTTTTTAATGCCCAAATTGCCCTTATGTCCCGAAACCATGTCTAAACCTCCAAAAGCCTCTTCTTAAACCCAACCTCCCATCAAGGCTCTTTTTAATTCAATTTAGAAAATTCCGGAGGACGCGGAAGCGCTGCCAAAATTGATCCGATTCAGAGGAACTATTAAAGCTAGTTGTAACTTGCATTGTAAGTATTTTTCACCTATTCAAGAACAATATGATGAGTTTCCATTTCTTTTTAAGTTATTGTACATGATATTTTCTACTAATCTTTTGCTGTTTTCTTTTAAGTGATGGCAAGCTAAGTTTATAGAGGAGATGATCCTATTTAAAAGAAAAAAAAAAGAAAGAGTCCAAAGGACCCTTTTTATCAAACTAATTTAATAATCCTCCTTGTTCTATGATATGATTTCCTTAATGTTATTCAACTCTCTGTAAATATCCCACATTCCATCCTTAAAGTTGGAGGTGGACAAATCAAGAAAACATCTTGTTGCTTCAAGAAGAACAAAAGGAAGAAGAAAAGTGACATTTTGAACCAAATGAAGCAAGTATAGAATCTGGAGAAGACAGAAACTTCAACTGTTATTGCAGAAAGCTCCCAAGAAGGCCACGAAACTGATCCAGATTGAAATCGGCAGCAAACATGCAAAACAGGTCGCGTCCGTAAACTCAGGCCGGTCCAGCCTGGACCGTGTCCAATTTACGGACAAGGCCAACCGGATTCCATTCACGGTCAGGCTGGACCGTAGAGCAAACACGGGCAAGTGTAAAAATAATGTAAAAGTGGTAATTCCTTGGTTCGGTTGGACCGGATCCGGTCTAAGCCGGCTTGAACCATTCCCTTAAACCATTTGGGCTACCTTAAGCCCATTTTTGGACTTTGGGCCTAGATAGGCCCATTAAGATCCCTTTGGCCCACTTGTGGGGGCCCACCTTAGACTGGTCTATACCAGGCCTGTTTTCAATAAACAGGCCCAGGCCAATTGACTTAGGCTAATGGGCCAAATCCAAGCCCATTAAGCCCATGAAATATGTAAATAAATAGGATAACCAAATGGGTTACCCAATAACCCAACTGGGCCCAAGGCCCAACCAAGGCAGCCCACGGGTCTTTCAACGGGACCCGGGTCCGACCCACTTCACTTAAATAAATAAAAAGATAAAATCAAATAAAAAGGGACCCACACCTCCAGAGGGCCCCACCAGACCCAATAAGCAGCATGCTAGTCTAGGAAGGGTGAACTTGACTCAAAAACCAGGAAGACCCGAGGGACCCGTCAAACCGACGGGGCGGACCGGGGTGTCTTTAGGACTTCCCCGGATCGTAACCGAGGACTTAGCTAGAACTCTGAAAAGCCTCAGACCAGACTTAGACCCGATTAGGGCAAAACTGTGTCTGCCTGCACTCTCAGGCAGTGGCGACTCTGAATATCCCGAGGCATGCACCAAAGGTGCGCCCGGTGTGCGATCTAGGCCAGGTTTAGGTGCACACACGGTGGACTCATCAAATAGGCCTTGATTTTGTCAAACGCTTCTTGGCAATCCTCATTCCAGACCACTGGGTTATCCTTCTTTAGCAGTTTGAATATTGGTTCACACACGGGAGTCATCTGTGCTATGAACCGACTAATGTACTGTAATCTGCCAAGGAAACCTCTTACTTCTTTCTCTGTGGATGGGGGAGGCATCTCCAGAATTGCCTTTACTTTGACAGGGTCTACCTCAATTCCTCGTTTTCCAACGATGAATCCGAGCAGCTTCCCTGAGGTAACGCCGAATACACACTTATTCGGGTTTCAGCCTGAGCTTGCATTCCCTGAGCCTGTCAAACACTCTTCCAAGGTTCACCAAATGATTTTCCTCTTCTTTTGACTTTGCAATCATATCGTCCACATATACTTCCATTTCATTGTGCATCAGGTTGTGGAATAGCAAAGTCATTGCCCGCTGGTATGTGGCGCCTGCGTTCTTCAACCCGAATGGCATCACTTTGTAGCAGTATGTGCCCCAGTGCGTGATGAAGGAAGTCTTTTCCATGTCTTCAGGCGCCATCCGTATCTGATTATACCCAGAGAATCCATCCATAAAGGAGAACATGGAATGAGTTGCAGTATTATCAACCAATATATCAATGTGTGGCAGCGGGAAGTCATCTTTTGGGCTTGCCTTGTTCAGATCTCTGTAGTCAACACACATCCTGACCCTTCCATCTTTCTTGGGGACTAGCACGATGTTTGCTAACCACTCTGGGTAATTTGTAACTTTCAAGAATCCAGCTCTTAACTGTTTAGTGACCTCTTCCTTGATCTTTAAGGCCCATTCTGGTTTCATGCGTCTGAGTTTTTGCTTCACTGGTGTGGCCTCAGACTTTATAGGTAACCGATGCACAACTAAATCCATGTCTAACTCAGGCATATTCTCATATGACCATGAAAACACATCAATGTAGGATTTTAGAAAATCAGTTATCTGTGTTTTCTGTAATAATGTCAGCTTTTTATCAACTTGAAGAATCCTTGGTTGTGCTGTATCACCTATGTTGATAGGTTCAGTTTCCTCAATATTAGCCTGGAGACCTTTTTCATGTCTGTCCAAGGCAAATTGGATTTCAAGTGGGGTCTTCCATGATTCATCATTATCCTCAAGTTCAAAAGGAACACTGGGGATAATTCCTGAATCATTGGGTTGTGATGAGTAAGTATCGTTATCTGATTCATGCTCGACACTTTGGACTTCTTTTTGACCTTTTTGTTTTTGTTTGATTGTGGCAGCCTGATTATCTATCTCGTGCTCCGAATTTTTCGGGTGTGCGTTGAGATTGATATTAAGGTTGTGACTTTGGGTTTGCTTATTATTCACAAAGCAGAAAAATAATCAAAAGACTTCACGCATTTATTATTAAAAAGTGCAGCAATATCTACATGGGGAATTTCAGAAGTGGAAGAAACTCCCTGTGGTAGTTCGGCTTTGCGAGTGGCAAGCGGCGTCGAACTCCAGTTCTGCAATGCGTGTTCGTCCTTGGTTACAGCGGTCACCGCATTCACCTTCCCGGTTTGTATCATGCTAATGCTGCTGTCAGAGGAGATGCAGATGGGGTCATCAGCTGTGCCCTTCTTTGGTTGATTCTGACTGGAATCTTCTGAGGATATACTGACCCATACCCCGCGGCGGATGACAGTCCCTGGTACCCGAACAGTGACTTCGTTGGGTGGTTCCACCTTAGGCAATGCCTTGGTTACAGATTTTACTGATGATTCATCCCTCCTGCTGGAAGAATGTTCGTCAGGGGCCCAGTTACCATAAGTTTCATGATAAGCCAGCTCAGTAGGCCGTCCCAGTACTTGGGGCATATTCTGGAACATCTGACCCAGACCATCCCTTGTACTTGGGTGTACAATGCAGATAGGAGGTGGGGGAGGCCTTTGCCTTGGAGTGGGTTCTCCTGAACTATCCTGGCTTTCCATCATGTAGATGTACTGAGCTGGCTCTTCTTCTTCAGCCTCAGTTGGCGGTGCCTCGACATCATCTGATGCTTCTTCTGGGATAGCCGGCTTTTCGGTGTCAACTGACTGCCAAGAGAATAAAGTAGACAATTCTTCCATCAACCCACTGAGGGCCTTTGAGTTTTCTTCTGTAACTATCTCCTGGGGCAAAGGAGGTTCATCCCACAACCTTTGTAGATAATTAGCTTCCGCTTGCTCAACTGGATCATTGAACTCATCGCCCCATCCCTGGGGTACTATGTTCTGAATGGCCTGTGTGGCTTCCCTCTCCATATTGGTAAAGTGATGGTATAACTGATCATGCACACAGATGGGCCAATGTGGGTCCCTTCCTTCTGCTCGTGCCCTCTTCCGTTCAGCTTTCATGCCAAATAACCTGGCATAGTCTTCAGGTTCAGGAACAAACCCCAATCCAAAGCCCACAGATTTGTCACATGGCTGGATTGCAGACTTGATGCCTTGCTTGTATTTGCCCAAACCATCTCCTACTCGGAGGCCCCAGTCGGCGCATTCAGCAGCACCGAACATGCTTTTCCTTTTCCTTCTGCGGGACAAGTTTGATTGCAGAGGAGTAGGAATGCGGTTTACTTGCACCATTTCAATGGTTTGGAAGTTCAGGGAAGTAGGCATCTCACAATAAATCACAGGTACCCCTCCTTGTTCAAATTCTCTGTGATTTTCTGCATGCACCGTGATCAATTGATTTCCCGAGATAAATCGGATCATTCGATGTAAGGTAGATGGTACTGCCCCTGCTTGATGTAACCAAGGTCTTCCAATCAGCAAATTAAAGGAGGCATTGATGTCCATCAACTCAAAGGTAATGAAGAAGGCCCTCTCAGCAATTGTAACTTCCAGAGTAACTTCCCCAAGGGAATCCTTCTTAGCATTGTCAAACCCGCGGACATTATTGGAGCTAGGCTTGATCAAATCGGCATTTAGCTGTAGACTGTGGAAGGTCCTAACTGGGCAAATATTCAGAGCTGACCCGTTATCGATCATGACCCGTCTCACTATTAAGTCGAAACATCTTACAGTGATAAACAGAGGCTCCGTGTGATTATGACCTTCAGGGGGCAAGTCTGCTGAGGAAAAGGAGATTTCTTCTGGCGTAGCAATTATAGACATTACTGTTTCCAGCTGCTCAAGGCTGATGTCGTCAGGCACATGAGTATCACCCAGTATTTTCATAAGTACATCTTTATGTTTGTCTGAATCCAATAAGAGACGCATAATGGATATTTGGGCTGGTGTCTTATTCAACTGCTGCACTAGATCATACTCCGGAGTGAAGGCACTATAGTGGAGTTTTTCAATCTCTTCTTCTGGGGCCTTCCCTTTCTTCTTATGGGTCTGTGGCAATTCAGCGGCCACATCCTTCCCTTTTTCTTTCCTTGTTCTTTCTTCACTAATCTCTCCCTCTGGTGCAGGTGGAGGGTTAAGGTTTATGTATCGACCAGAACGGGTGATCCGATCGACTTCTCTTTCAGTGGAAGTGATGGTAGAATCATGGTACATGGGTAGGAATTGGTAAGGTGGAAGTACAGCGGAGTGGGTTGGGTCAAGGTGAAGTTGGTGTAAGTTAAGGGTGGGTGGTTCCAGTAGGAAGTCCACAGGCTCATTGAATGGGTTCATCATGTCGAAGATGTTCAATGGGGGTGAGTTTGGGACAGGTGGAGAATAGAAAGGCTCTGGTTCGGGAAAGTTGAAATGCACCAGAGGGAACCCCATGAAGGTTTCTTCATTCTCCTCTTCATTAATGACATGTATCTGTTGATAAATTGCCCCTTCTTGGAGATGAATCCTGACAACTTGCCCCGGTCATCCAATCAGTAAGGACGGATCAACCTGTAGTTCACTGCCTTGATTACTGGTGACCTAATGTACTGTTTCGCTGCCAGAAGCCTTATTATGGTCTGGAAGAGGGTTAGTAGTTGTACCAGTAGAAGGAGTAGGTGCTGCTGGTGCTGGGGGATCTACAGAGATCTTCTTACTGTCTATCAGATCCTGTATGTCATGCCTCAAGTCCCAGCATCGATTTGTTGAATGCCCGGGAGCTCCAGAATGATACTCGCATCTCTCTGCTGTATTATAGTTTCGTGAGTTGATCATTCTGGGATTGGGAGGCTTGATTTGAAGGTACCCCTTCTTCAGCAGTGTAGCCAATAATTCTGCAGGTGCATAAGGCAGCGGGGTAAAAACCCTCTTCATCCTTGCCTCTGCTTCCTCTCTTGTCCTTCTCAGAGGTTGCCCCTGACTTTCATTCCTCTGGGCAATGTGATAGGGTTGTGTTGGCTGTACATAATTAACAGTCTGGGCCTCTTGCCTTCTAGGCTCTTGCCCCTGATTTCTGCCACTCTGTCCGGTTGCAGGCCTCCTCTGTGTAGGACCATGGCCACTTCCATCTATCTTTTCAGCCCTTACAGCATCTTCAATTCTGTCTGCTGTCAGAATCAGGTCATTGAAGTTGGAAGTACTTTGCCCCAGTAGCAGGGAAAAGAATGGCTGTCCAAGTGATGCAATGAACAAGGAGGTCATTTCCTGTTCAAGTAGTGGGGGTTGGACTAGGGTCGCCAATTCTTTCCATCTCTTGGCATATTCCCGTACTGACTCTTGATTCTTCTTGGAGAGCCTTTGTAACTCTGCCCTGGTTTGAACTATCTGACTGTTCAATCGGTATTGCTGGATGAATTTGGCAGCTAAATCATTCCAACTCTTGATCTTAGTCTTATCCAAACCCAAAAACCAATTGTATGCTGCTCCTGTCAGCGATCTCTGAAAGAACTGTATCATAATTTTTTCATCTTTGGCATATTGACACATATCCCCAGAGTATGACCTGAGGTGGTTTAACGGGCACCCGGTGCCATCAAATTGATGCAAGTCAGGGCACTTGAATTTTGGTGGAAGTTGAACATCGGAGAAGAAGTAGAGGCTGTCTAAATTAGCCTCCATGGGGACCGCACTGGGTCGTAGGCTTTTCAGTTCTTCACGCAAAGCATCTACTTCTGCCTTGGTGGCTGCCATCTTTTCATCAAACTGGGCCTGTTGTGTTTTATACCAATCTTCCTCTTCTTGCCCCAGTTGGGCAGGTGCAATAATCTGTGGAAGAGGCACGGCTTGAGAAGGTGGAGGTGGTACCAACGGAGCTGGGTATGCAGGGTATGGTGGTGGAGCATCCATCTGCGGTGGAGCAATTGGTTGCTGCAGGGTCACTGGTGCAGCTGGGGGAGCCATCCTGAGTTCTCTTAGTTCTGCCATTAACTCTTGAATAATAGTCCCCATACTGTCAATCCTCTGTTATAGATCAGTCACTGTCTGTGCCTGGCTGGACTCTGCCTGGTCCTGTCCTGACGAGGTCTGTTCCCTTGGCTGCTCCATCTCAAGTCTTCTTCTGGATCTTAACAGGTAAGGGCTTCGAGAAGCAATTTTGGTACATGGGAAGGGCAACCAGCAGATATTAGTGCAACTTATATTAAAGGCATAATACATGATTATTGATGTATTCTCACTGTAAAGAAGGATCAAGGATTATTTTTTTTGGATTATTTTGAAAATGATAGGGACTCTTAAGCTTGATCTATTTTAGCCGAACGGCTAGGAAAGAGAACCCAGTTTAGACTGGTCTATTTTAGCCAAACGGCTGGGAAAGGGAACCCTGTTTAAACTGATCTGTTTTAGCCAAACGGCTGGGGGAGAGAACCCGGTTTAAACTGATCTGTTTTAGCCAAACGGCTGGGAAAGGGAACCCTAAGCTGATCTGTTTTAACCAAACGGTTGGGGGAGAGAACCCGGTTTAGACTGATCTGTTTTAGCCAAACGGCTGGGGGAGAGAACCCTAAACTGATCTGTTTTAACCAAACGGTTGGGAAAGAGAACCTGGTTTAGACTGGTCTATTTTGGCCAAACGGCTGGGAGAGGGAACCCGGTTTAGATTGGTCTGTTTTAGCCAAACGGCTGGGAAAGAGAACCCGGTTTAGATTGGTCTGTTTTAGTCAAGCGGCTGGGAGAGGGAACCTGGTTTAGATTGGTCTGTTTTAGCCAAACGGCTGGGAAAGAGAACCCGGTTTAGATTGGTCTGTTTTAGCCAAGCGGCTGGGAGAGGGAACCCGGTTTAGATTGGTCTGTTTTAGCCAAACGGCTGGGAAAGAGAACCCGGTTTAGATTGGTCTGTTTTAGCCAAGCGGCTGGGAGAGGGAACCCGGTTTAGATTGGTCTGTTTTAGCCAAACGGCTGGGAAAGAGAACCCGGTTTAGATTGGTCTGTTTTAGCCAAACGGCTGGGAAAGAGAACCCTAAGCTGATCTGTTTTAACCAAACGGTTGGGGGAGAGAACCCGGTTTAGACTGATCTGTTTTAGCCAAACGGCTGGGGGAGAGAACCCTAAATTGATTTGTTTTAACCAAACGGTTGGGAAAGAGAACCTGGTTTAGACTGCTCTGTTTTGGCCAAACGGTTGGGAGAGGGAACTCGGTTTAAACTGATCTGTTTTAGCCAAACGGCTGGGGGAGAGAACCCTGTTTAAAAGGTTGGTTTGAGCTCAGTATCACGAGGTTGGACTATGTTAAGTCTCCGCAGGGGATGAGCTAAAAAGCAACATCCAGGTGTACCTTAACCAATTTTCAGTTTAATCTCTGATGGTTTTAGCACCTAACTTTGGCTAGTAGTTCCCGGGCGTGTCTTAGCTAGTCGTTGGTTTATTGACTTTGACGCCTCACAACGGGGAAAGCTATGCCAGGACGATCCTCTGCCAATTTTCTGGTTTAATTACCAGTGGCTTCAGTGCCCTAAGAATTTGGCTAGGGATACCCAAGCGTACCTTAGTCGTTAGCTTAGTTGCTTGACCTTGGTGCCACACAACGGGGTATGCTATGCCAGGACGATCCTTTGCCAATTTTCTGGTTTAAACACCAGTGGCATTAGAGCCCTAAGAGTTCGGCTAGGGATACCCGAGTGTACCTTAGTCGTTAGCTTAGTTGCTTGACCTTGGTGCCACACAACGGGGTATGCTATGCCAGGACGATCCTCTGTCAATTTTCTAGTTTAAATACTAGTGGCATCAGTGCCCCAAGAGTTTGGTTAGGGATACCCGAGCGTACCTTAATCGTTAGCTTAGTTGCTTGACCTTGGTGCCACACAACGGGGTATGCTATGCCAGGACGATCCTCTGCCAATTTTCTGGTTTAAATACCAGTGGCATCAGTGCCCCAAGAGTTTGGCTAGGGATACCCGAGCGTACCTTAGTCGTTAGCTTAGTTGCTTGACCTTGGTGCCACACAACGGGGTATGCTATGCCAGGACGATCCTCTGCCAATTTTCTGGTTTAATTACCAGTGGCATTAGAGCCCTAAGAGTTCGGCTAGGGATACCCGAGCGTACCTTAATCGTTAGCTTAGTTGCTTGACCTTGGTGCCACACAACGGGGTATGCTATGCCAGGACGATCCTCTGCCAATTTTCTGGTTTAAATACCAGTGACATCAGTGCCCCAAGAGTTTGGCTAGGGATACCCGAGCGTACCTTAGTCGTTAGCTTAGTTGTTTGACCTTGGTGCCACACAACGGGGTATGCTATGCCAGGACGATCCTCTGCCAATTTTCTGGTTTAAATACCAGTGGCATCAGTGCCCCAAGAGTTTGGCTAGGGATACCCGAGCGTACCTTAGTCGTTAGCTTAGTTGCTTGACCTTGGTGCCACACAACGGGGTATGCTATGCCAGGACGATCCTCTGCCAATTTTCTGGTTTAAATACCAGTGGCATCGATGCCCCAAAGGCTGACCGTGTGATCTTATAAATCAGACGGGTGTGATCTGAGCTCAAGGGATTGGGTGTTCTTTATTCAGAACCCTGGGGTTTTAAGACTTAAGCTTGACACTTGAAAGTTTGAGAGTTGATAAGGATGGGGTGTTCTTTATTCAGAACCCCTTGGGCAAGTTTTTTATTCAGATTGCCTGAAAGTTTTAGAGTTGATAAGGATGGGGTGTTCTTTACTCAGAACCCCTTGGGTTTAAGAATTCTCTTGGCAAGTTCTTTATTCAGATTGCCTGAAAGTTTTAAAGTTGGTAAAAAATGGGGTGTTCTTTACTCAGAACCCTTTAGTTTAAAGATTCAAACAATTTGGCAAGTTCTTTACTCAGATCGCCTGAAAATTTTGAATTGGGTGTTCTTTGTTCAGAACCCTTTAAGACTTAAATTTGAAATTGAAGATTCGAAAGTTGGTAAGGAATTGGGTGTTCTTTATTCAGTACCCATGGGTTTAAAGATAAAAAAAAATTTGGCGAGTTCTTTATTTAGATCGCCTGAAAGTTTTGAAGTTGAAGGATTGGGGCCAGATTGTTTGAAAAGGAATTGGGGGGATGTCTTAATTGACTTTATTAAATCTAGCACAAAATTCTTCATGGAAAGAGAAGTACAATGCCAAAATTCAGAACAAGCAATTACATGATTAAAAAACAAACAAACCCAGAGTCTAGCTAGGTTGGTCATCATCATAATGAGAGGATACGTCTCACCTTTTCAAGGCACGCAGAAGTTTATTCCGCAGACGTCGGTCCTCTTTTGCGCGTCTGCGTATGGTGTCAAGCTGCTGTTGAAGGGCCTCATTGGCCTGCTTGTTTTTACGCTTGGAATCCATGTATGCACAGTGGATTCGAGAATGAGATTCCCGCAGTTCGGCCACCCTATCCCTGTATGTGTCAGGGGGCAGAACTGGGATATCGTCAGAGGTGACGATATGGAGAGGAGGTGGGCTGTGTAGGCCAGTTTCTCGAGCAATCCATTGTTCGTAATTACGAAAGTCGGATGCAGTGAAAATGTCCTCTTGGAGTATGTGCACGTGTTGCCATTCCTTCACCAATTTTTTCTTCAATTCCCATGTAAGTGGGCTAGTTAATCCTTCCGCCTCATCCTTGATTGGTATTCCCTGAGACTTCCCAAACTGTCTCAGAATTCGAACCGGATAGTATGGCATGGCATGAGTCAAGCCTATCAAGGCTAGGCAATGTCTTTTCCTGAAAGCTATGACGGGGGTATATGTCTGGTCAAATGTGCCTCCCCATCTTATATCCGTTTTTCCTTTTAGTTCGAGAAAGTGGTCAAACCAGTCCTCTCTGGAGGGTAAGTCTGGTCTAATCTCTCTTCGGGCCATCAATGTGACATTGTCACGGACGTACCCATAACGTGGGCTGACAGGTTCAGCAACCATCAGATGATCTTGAAGCCAAATGTGTAGGAGAGGAGCGCATCCCTGAAACCTCCTAGTTCCGTTCTTGGTCATGGTCAAGGCATGATATAGCTGAGCAAGGATTAATGGTGCAATTCGGAATTTCACCTAGAGTTGGTCTACAATTTCCATGAGGGCCAAATTAATGGTGTCTCCCCCAGTAGGAAAGAAGAGCTGTGACAGAACCACGAGGGTGAAGGTGTCCCACCAAACACAGGGTCTTTCCTGCTTTTTGTCCCTTATCTTTTCAGCAAGGAAGGTTTTAGAGACCCGAGTGAATGCTTGGTCACCTCCTAAAGTCTGGAATTCTCCTCTGGGTAGGCCAAAGAAAGTACAAGCTTCGTTCTTGTAACTATCTTTGAGGTTTGGCCTGGCTGGTTCTCCATGGTCATGAAATCGGAGGAATAGTTCGAATTCCTCAATTGTGGAAGTTAACTCATTAGTTCCGAACCTAAAAAGGGAAAGTTGGGGATCCCAGAAAGGTAGGGCCGCCTGAATCATGTCCCAATTAATGGGCACATTTAACCGGGACAAAGTTTGTCCCATGTGGTATTTCTGTTCCCATTGAATTTGTTCATCTCCTTGTAATTGCCTTGTCCAGGAACGGATCCAAGGGGTATCAAAGGCACACTTCTCTATCCTGGGGAAGCGAACTCTCTCAGTCGAGGATGAAGATGCCATGCCGACTATCCAATTGAAATTCCAAGTCAATTTAGGGTTTTCCACCAAAAACTCTAAATTAGTCTAAGGCATGCAACAAGATATGCAAAAATTAAATCAATGCCTAAGCAGTTTATGCAATTATCAATCACAGGAATCAAATCTAAGCACTCAAGTTATGGGGTCTTAAGGGTTATATCCTTTAAATGTTTGGAAAACGCATTCAGGTCTTAGTCGGCCTTTTCTTTCATCTGTTCTTTCATCTGCTCTTTCATCTGCTCTTTCATCTGCCCCTAGTGTCAGACTGAAAACAATATTTACAACTTGCCTTCGAGGGCGAAATTTACAAACATAAATCTAGAAAGAGAGTCACCTTTAGGGTTGTTGAGAACCCAAAAGGAGGGTACAAATTTGCCATTCGGCAGGTGGGCTGAAATCCTATCTTTAGGGTTTTTCTGCCTCTGTTCTGACCCATTTCTGTCTGATCTGGCCGGCTTTCGACTGAACCAAGATCGACTTGAATGCACGGATTAAATCGAGTTAATTTATGGTTAAGACCAACAAAGGTGGGGGTTAATGCCCCAGATTGATTTTACCCCTATTTGTTCATTCATGTTCATGCTCACATCAGGGTTTGTCAGAAGTAATAGGTGGGGAAGGATACCCAGCCCAAGGCGCCTGCCGTCAAGGGTCTGAGCCAAGTACTAGACCCTTCGCGTACCAAGGCAAGAAACCAATGGCGCTTGAAGAATCTAGAAACCTGGAGAGATGGGTTTACCCTGCTTTCCCCGGCAAGCCACGGGAGCGTAGGGCTAATACCATCCCAAGAGTAAGTTTCTCGATTGAAGAAGGGTGGCTGATAGAGAGATTTAGGTTTTGGTTAAGAAGAGCATTCACATGGTGTCGACAGCATTCAGTTTGGATCATCCATGCAGACTCCCTCGTGCATGTCACCCCACGCAAGAATTTATTCACGATGCAGTGAGGTGCTTGTATGTGCAGTGGGGTCAAGTGCTGTGTTTGTTCGGGTGATTCTCGGATAATGGGCTGATTAAGGGTTCCTTAATGTCTCTTTTATAGTGAGAATACAGAACAGTATACAATACAATGTTTGGGTAGATCCCCAGGTAAGTGGAGGGTCACAGGGAACCGCTTAAATTCCACTTTCCTTAGGCAATTATCTCGTCCTTGTGACAGGATCCCCCAATACCTTGTAATTGCATAAGTTCCATAAACCACTAAATTTGGACAAGAAGTACTTCCTAAATCTACTTATATCCGCCAAAGTTGACTCATTTGATAACCAGGGTTTGATTGGGTTGAGGGGTCCCCAGTGGAGTCGCCAAGCTGTGCGCACCTAAAACCTGGATCCTAGATCGCACACCGGGCGCATTTTCAGTGCGTGCCTCGGGACTTTCGGAGTCGCCACTGCCTGAGAGTGCAGGCAGACACAGTTTTGCCCTATCCGGGTCTAAGTCTGGTCTGCGGCTTATTAGAGATCTAGCTAAGTCCTCGGTTACATCCGGGGAAGCCCTAAGACACCCTGGCCCGCCCCGTCGATTTGATGGGTCCCTCGGGTCTCCCTGGTTTTTGAGTCAGTCTCACCCTTCCTAGACCAGCATGCTGTTCATTGGGTTTGGCGGGGCCCTCTGAAGGTGTGGGTCCCTTTTACTTTAATTTTATCTTCTTATTTAATGAAGTGGGTCAGATCCGGGTCCCGTTGGAAGACTCGTGGGTTGCCAAGGTTGGGCTTGGGGCCCAGTAGGGTTATTGGGTAACCCATTTATTTACTTAAACTATTTACACATACAACGGGCTTATTGGGCTTGGATTTGGCCCATTAGCCAAGGGTCAAGGGGCCTGGGCCTGTTCATTGAAAACAGGCCTGGTTTGGGCCGGTCTAAGGTGGACCACTCATGTGGGCCAAAAGGGGGTCCTGGTGGGCCCATATGGGCCCACGATCCAAAGATGGGCTTAAGATAGTCCAAATTGTTTAAGGGACTAGTTTAGGTTGGTCTAGGTCGAATCAGGTTCAACCAGGCCGGAAAATTATGTTTTTTAGTTATATTTACAACTGCCCGTGTTTGTTATACGGTCCTCCCTTGCCCGTGAATAAAATCCGGTTTGGACTCGCCCGTGAAACAAACACGGGCCAGCTTGGACCGCTCTGAGTTTACGGGCACAGCCAGTTTTGCATTTTTGCAGCCGATTCCGATCGGGATCAATTCGGTGGCCTATTTGGAGTGTTCTGCGATGTCCGTTGGGGTTTGAAATGTCCTCATAGCAACATAGGAGTCCACTTCTTGGCCATGTTCTTCTTCTTTTCTTCTTCCTTCTTCTTTTGAATTGTCCAAAGAAGTAAGCTTTCTTTTTACTTCTATCATCATCGTTATTAAGAAGGAAGGGGAGAGAATTTACAAGGGTTCATGGGAGGATTTAAGGGGACAATTCATTCTTTAAATAGACCCAAGAACCGGCCTTATGCCATTTTGGACATTTTCTAAGTCTTTTATGGAACTACTCTTCTCCCATGGATTCCCACCTTATGTGAGAATTCTCATGACATGCCAAACACAATAAACAAGTTAGAAATACAACTAAAGGATGAGAAAAGAAACAAAAGGATTAGAAGAAATTCTTAAGATTAGCTTATTTGAATACAATGTGGCAAGAATACTTACAGTGTCACTTCTGGCTTGTTTTTTTTTGGTGAGTTATGGATCCTTGATGATTTCGGCAGCGCTTCTGCGTCCCGTTGAATTCTTTGAACCGAATTTGAAAGAGGTTTGATGGGTTATTTGTGTTTGCAAGGTAAAATAGGAAGGTTTGGCAGCATTTCGGGGGTATTTTGGGTATTTGGCGTTTGGGATTGGGGTGGCAGGAAGTTGGGTAGAGGTTTGCCGTGGAAGCAGCAAGGAGGGAGAGGGGTTCGGCCTAAAGGGAAGGCTTGTTGAAATGAGGGGGGCGGCCTCTCTATTTATAGGCAAAAAGGGGCATGCCCGTATTTGAAGTACGGGCGTGCCTTGCCCGTACTTTAAGTACGGGCGTACCTTGCCCGTAATTCAAATACGGGCGAAAAACGCACATTTGTAAATCTCGCAGAATCGGCCGTACGGGACGCATGTCCCGCCGTACAGCGACGTGTGTCTTCCTCCAGAAGCTTGCCCGTATTCGAAATACGGGCATGCCCTGCCCGTAATTGAAATACGGTCCAGCACGTTTTTAAAATGTTTGGATTTCAAACCTTTATTCAATTTGGTTTTTTGCAAGATTTCGTCCGATTTCTTTGATTATTTTATTGAAAAGCGAGATTCCTTTTATTAAATATTATTAAACACATTTATCTTATTTATTTTATTGGTTTATTCCATTTTTGCTGCCTTTTTGCCACATGGGCAGTTTTTCTGAAACTTCAACTGCTCATAACTTCTTCGTCTGGTGTCCGATTTCATCAAACTTAGTGTCATTGGAACCGGCTCGGAACCACCTATCCATTGCGATCAAGTTTGGCTGTTGAATTGGGGTCGAGCAAAAAGTCAACTTTTCGCTCCCCAAAAGTTTGACCAGCTCATATCTTTTTCATCTGGACTCCGATTCCAGCAAATCCAGTTGCGTTGGAATCGTGTCGAAATGCTCTTTTCAATGAGATGAAGTTTGATGGCCAAATTTACTTGAATCAAAAAGTCAATTTTTGACCCCCTCAAGGTTTGACTTTTCATTTTTCTTTATTTTGGGGGTGCAAAAATCAGGTGCTAACAGTTAGTTTTGGCCAATCCAAGCCAATTTTTGATGCTTTGAGACCTCAAACTTATACCCAAAGACTATATTAGAATATTAGAAATATTATATCTATTCAAAACAATTGGGAGAGCCTTGAATCAAATTCTGGGTATTTATATTGGTTTCTGAAATGTGTATTGAAGGAATCTGGGTAGGTTCTGGGTAGGTTATTGATCATGACACTATAAGATAATGAGTTGGTCTTCTTTATGCATTATATTTGTTAACTGATCATAAATCTGTTAAATTTGGATTTGTGATATCAAAGGATTGAATATTATTGAAAATGTCTTGTGTGAGTAAGAGGATTTTACCGCAATGAGTTTTGTTGTTGTGAGGTTGGGATACCTACTGAATTTATATGAGTTGCTGTTCTGGTTGGAACGACTTTGAGATGAGTGTATTGGGATACATAGGATGGTAATCATCGTGGGTTTATTGTTTTGCAAATACTAAGTTTCTATGCTATGGTTTTCTGTTTTGGTTTAGCTAGTCCTAGATCCAGAGTTTAAGCTTAGTAATGTGATGTCTTTTGTTTTATTGGTATAATGGCATGGCCATGGAGTGTTGCCACGACTGGTGTAGAGCAGCCAGAAACCCTGAGTGGGCCTGGTTGTCAATGCCGAAATGCTGAATAGGTCAGCATTGGATGACGATACCCTGAGTAGGCCGTCATTTCAGAGTATCCGATACCCTGAGTAGGCCAGAACTGTGTACATGGAGGTGTGGAAGTTACTCTGGAGTGTTGATTAACCAATTTAAACAACTACATGACATTGACCAAATGTTGGGTTTTGTTATTTAGCATGAGACATATTATTGGATTGTTGTAGAAATTTGGTTTTCTCGAGACGTGGTTACAATGATATTGGTTCTTTTGCGATTATTCGGATTTGTTGACAACCGTATTCAGATATTAAATACATATTGATTTTTTCATTAGCTATATCATTGTGTCTAATGAATTACTAGGAGTTTAGTCGGATTTATCAAGTTATTGCCATCGTTACTCGTGAAATTATTCGATCCATATTTTAACAACTATTAAATTGTATTTGTGCATGCATGTGTTGCTCCCTGAGATATTCTTATCTCATTCCTTTGCTTTTGTTTATTTTTCAGATACGTCTGGAGAGCCCAATACTTGCGGGTAGTTTACTTGGTCATGTGAGTTATTACTTTGGGGTTATTTTAGCGCACTCTGTTTTATAGTTATTGTTATATTCGTGTTTTCCTTCACTCTGATAGTACGGTCCTGCGTTACATAATAACCTCTGGAGACGAGTTATGGGGTTTTTCTACGTAACTCGGATTCGGGGCGTTACAATCCTAGATCAATATACACTTTATTTTAAGTTTGGGCAGGACCACGTATATGGTGGTATAGGTCCCTTTTATTTTATCTTCTTAACTTAAAAAGTGACACGGGTCTGCCATGTATACCCCATTGATGTATACCCCAATGGAAGGCCCACATGTTTGCCAATTTAGGCTTAAAGAAAGCCTAAGTTCCATTTGGGGATCATTATATTGGATAATCCCCTTTTGGATTGAGTTATTTGGTTAGGATGTGATTTAAAGGCATAAAATATTTGAGTCAGTTTCTTTTAAGACTTTTAAGGGATCCATTGGATTTGGGGGTAGCCCTTAGGAGGTCCAAAGAGCTTGAAATCCACATTCGGGGTGGATTTGGGTTAGCAAGAGGGGTGTAGGCCCTGTTGGAAGGCCCACATGGATACATTATTGGGTCTAGGGTAAGGCCCAAATCCCAAAGAGGTCTCTGAGTCTCTGAGTAATCAAAGACCTTGCTAGATCAAGGTCGAGTAATAAAAGTCGATTTTAATCTTGTTTAAACTAGAAAATCCGAAATCTGCAGTATTCTATAAGGGACTGTATACCTCATACAATTCTGTAATAGCCTTATACCTTATATGGTTAGAATTGAACCGGTTTGTGTATATGGTCACTCATAAAAAATACAGATTCTAGATTTTTAGGGGGGTTTCCGGGGTCCCCTTTCTTACATGGGTCTGAGGGTGTTTGTGGGTCATTGTGTGGACCCATAGTGGCTTTCCGATTTGATTTTAAACATATAAATCCTAATTTCTAAGTGTCCAAACCATGAATGGAAAAGGAGGAAGGCTTGTGGCCTTTTCCTCTTACGCTTAAGATGAAACTTAAGACTTGAAAGTGGCAATAAGGGTCCCCACCTTGTCTTTAAGCTTAGATAAAGCTTCCAATCAAAGGAGGCTAAAGCAAGGGCCCATAAGGCCTCAAGCTTGGAGTCTATGGCCAAACCATCATGCATTCCAAATACTCAATCAAACATAATCTATCACAAGGCAATAGGCATGTTGAGAAGCTTAGTGATAGTGTATGTTACATAATGTGTGCAAGAAAGTGATCAAAGAATCACAGGAAGACATAGAAACATGCTTAACTGGAGGAAAAAAATAAATATTAAGTGACCTACCATGTGTGTGAAGATTATGCTTTGTGTGAACCTATAAGCATCAGCTCATGTCACCCTCTTTATGCAATTAATAAATAAAACACATATGCACGTAAATGAAACATAAAGAGAAGGGAAATGGGGGTTTAAAGGGATACATAGGACATGGTGAGAGAAGGGAAGAACATGCTCTTCCATAACTTAAAGAAACATTAAAAGGAATTAATACGAGACCTTAAATGGAGTTACCATGCCCGCTCACCCTCTCCCTTGTATACACATGATCATCCCTATCTCCTTTCCATAGCCACAGATCATCAAGAAGAGGATGAGGAGACCCATAAACATATATATATATATATTTGACTTGCAAACATGGTTTTATTAAGTAAATTTTGAATATGTTAAACAACAGAAGCCTAGGAGCTTATCTTGTGAAGAAGGACCCCTAGAGATGTTTTGAGCTCCCTTTAAGACCTTGAGCAGCACCTTTGTCCTCCTTTGCAACTCCAAAATGGCCTTTCTTTGTTGAGAGTAAGATTAAAGAGGGTTTAGAGAAGTCTTTGAGAGGCTTAGAGAGGGTTTAGAAGGGTAAAAGGGAATTAGGATAGTGATTTGGTTGGAGGAGGAAGAAATGAGTAGGGAAGAGATCGGCCAACCCCTACGTAGTGGTGCAAGGTCTATTTTTATAGACAGAGATCAAAACTGTATAGAATATACAGTTTTGACAAAACCGTATATTGGATACAGTTTTACCTGTCCTTTCAGCAATGATCAAATTCTTCCACGTGGTAGATCTACACAGAGGATAAGATTTTAATTAAATCTTTCATAACTATATTGGAAATGCGGTCTTGTTATTTTTTAGTTCATTTTGATCAAACCATATTGCCTAATACGGTTTATTTGATCTTACTTGATTAGATTTGATTCTCTGATAGATTTCTGATAAGATTTACAAATCTTGGGACCGTACATGGTGTATGGTCAAGGCATGATCGTATATAGTATACGATTCGACTAGATCTCCTGATAGATCTCTGACAGATCTGCAATCATCAAAGAATCATCCCAACCATATATACTATAAGGTTTTGGCCTAACCGTATATACTTTACGCTTAGATCATATCTTTGGGATTTGATTTGATTTTATTCTTGATTTGACCTTGATTAAACCTAATTAGATACGATTTGATCTGATTTGACTTGATTTGACGTTTTGTCTTTTAGTGCTTCAGTTTGCCACATGGCAGGTCTTGCCACATGTTCAAATTATCTTCATTTTACTGCCATTTTTGTTGTTTTGCTTATATTCCCACCATTAATATGATATTTAATAGCGATATTTTAACGCCAGTAATGGTATTTTGTGAGTTGAAATCGTCTGTCTTGCCTCCAGATTTGCTCCCTAATGTGGCCGTGAGATGCTGTCATGTGGACCATCTCACGGTCACTGTTTTTTCATATGTTATAAATGTATTAAGTGGGCCCCACATGAAAAACAGTGGCCGTGAGATGTTCCACATGGCAGCATCTCACGGTCACCTCAGGGAACATTTTAGGGAAACATGGCAGAGGATTTCATTCCGTATTTTGTGGCGTGAACACTTTTCTCACCATAAATTGCCTTTTGATGCAAAATAAAGATATTATAGATTTGAAGTAAAACATAAGAAAGATCTTCGTCTCACATCATCAAGAAGAAGATTGTACAAAAAATGAGGGGAGAAGAATTTTACCATGTACATGAATATTTGTCTAAGGCATGATTAGCAAGCATATCAGCCACTTTTGGTTCGCTTCACGATAAACATGCCTGAACAATACCACCTGGAAAGATTTGCAAAGTTCCTTAATCTCGAAAATTAAACTGCTTATACGCCAAGGATATTCCTCTTTGGTATAGCCAGCAACAGAGAAATAAGACCAAGTGAACCAATCCGTCGCCTGTATTACCACATCTCGCCTATTGCAACAGAAAATCCTCCCACGAATCTTCCAAGATAGTCCCTACAAACACCACCAATCGCTGCTGCTCCCGATGTATTCCCGAAACCTCCATCAAAATTGATTTTAACATAAGGATTCATTGGTGATTCCCAATTTGTATAGACTTGTTGTTTTAGCCTTTCACAATTCGTCTTTCTTTCCTTCAAAATATTTGAATTTTTGAATCATCCTGCAATTTGGTTAATCATTTTTGCTAAATGCACAAATTAATCATTTTGAAAATAAAGGACTATTGCGGTCCAGAGGTTTTCGTTGTTCCACCGATTGTTTTAAACCGTACGGCTCTAGCAAATGGACATTGCATCATTCAAAGTATTTCCACAAAGACAATTTGATTTTATAACTTGGAGCGTTGATGTGCCCACATTTCAACATATTGAATTGTAGTTTGAATTCGTTAGGTGAAGGAGGAGTCTATATACAGACGATACAGAGAATTTTCCTGAAGATGTGCCTTTCCGTTGTCTCTTACCTATACGCAGATTAAATTGCCCTTAATCGACTATATTTTACCGACGGTAAGCATTTACTGCCGGAAAATCACTAATTTCAGGCAAGAAAATGTTTCTTGCCGTAAATGTGTTTCCTTTTACCAGTACTATTTTTTCATCACCGGTAAAAGCTTGACCCCTTGACCCTTTGTTTTGTAGTGTTTCATGGATAAATTACTACTGAAAATCCACAAAAAACAAAAAAAGGGAAGCTGGAACTAGCTATTTTGATCTTCAATAGGCTATGATATAGTTAATTTCATGAACAACATCACACCCTTATGATAGAGCATTGCATAACTTACCATGACATTTTATAACTCGTGTCACCTCACCCAACATATTGTTGTTTAGTTCTCAAATCAAAACCGTTTCTTCAAAGTCCTACCAAAGCTGACTCTTTCAAGCGGTGATTTGAATTGATTACCGAGTCAACATGGACTAATTAGGCCGGTCTTGAAGTCAAATAATTGAGCCAAATATTCACCAAACCCAGTTGAATACCTTAGTTTGACCCTAAAAATTAGGAATGGCAAGTTTAAATTATTTTCCACATAAGAGAGATAGAAAATTTACAAAAAAATATTTCCACACCAACACCATATGAAGGACAAAGCGAAAAGGTGTGAGATGAATCCTTTAATTAGTTAGAGAGGTATACATTTATGTTAAATAAGTAAAACATAAAAGAATATACTGTAGACATGAAGTATATTGCAGACTAATATAATTATTCCCCTGGGACATGGCTCATATATATGAACGTCAACATGTGAGGCATCCAAGACCTGCCCCTCAAGCTAGAGAGCCATTTTCTTGAGGTGAACCTCAAGAGGTAAGCTTCAATCACATTTCAAAACATAGCTTGAAACATTAGAAGAGTGACTTATAAAACATCGAACCATTTTTATCTGATTCAAGATCATTTCCAAAACATGAAAGATTAATATATATATTTTGTTACCTTCATGGTGGTCCTTCCCTTTATATATAACCATGCAATATTCCAAACAGACAATGGAAAAGGGTATATAGGTAATTTTTTGTACATCCAAAGGTTTAACAAGCAATAAAAGGCATTCTTTAAAAAATCAAAAAAAAAAAAAAAGGGCCCCCAACTTTCCCATTTAGAAGCAAACTATAATAATGCATTGTAAGTTTGTTTTCGGAAAAACATTGTAAAGTTGTTTCCAGAAAAGGTAATTTATTTTTTCATGTTCTTCTAGAGACCTCTCACATATTTTATGTAAAGTACTATAAAATAATAGATATAAATGTCAAAGTATGCAATGTTTGTCTATAATGACATTGACTTTAGGGGTCAAATTTTAATCAAAATTCAACCTTGTTTTCCAATTTCACAAATTTGTCCAACCAACTTGGTCACAATTCTCAAAGCAGAATTGATTCTTAATGGTCTGAAACCACAAAAAGTTAAATTAATTAACGTTTCAAGCAAAGCTATTTCAACTTTTTTAATCTACCTTATTGCCATTATAACCTTATGAAGTTTCCCGGAAAAATGCCCTTCACTCACCAACCGACTCAACCATTTAGCCAAAGTCCATTTCCAGGTTTTACAACACACCGATTTTTTCTCTTTTCCCATTCTCCATCGACATCTCATTCTTAGCAACTTTATTTTCTCCATTTCCCACTCTCTCTCTCTCTCTCTCTCTCTCTCTCTCTCTATCTCTCTCTCTCTCTCTCTCTCCCCTCTCTCTCTCTCTCTCTTTTTATGGGTTGCCTGTCAAGGAAGGATTGATTCATGGTTTGATCGATTTCAATCCCAAAATACAGTGGATTTTTTACTGATGTTTTGGAAGAGCTGATTTTCACCCAAATGCAACTTCCTTTCCAGTGGGGATGTGCCAAACCTTACTCACAACCTAAAGAACACAAGAGAGAGAGGGAGGAAGGGAGAGAGAGGGAGAGAAACAAAGAAGAAATGGAAGAAATGTGGGATGAGAAGGAAATGGAGTTTGTAAAAGAAGTGGTAATGTGGGTTGTGTTTGGAACCTTGGATTTGGGGAGAAAATAAAAGAAAGTTAAAAAGAAAAAAAAGAAGAGAAAAGAAAAGAAAAATACTAATTTTCTTTTCTTTTTTGATGTTTGGATGAGATGAGAACTTAGAAGAAAAAAATATATATATATTTTAGTAAAGATGATGGGTTGGGGTGGTGGGCGGTGGTGCCGGGTGGCAGTGGGTGATGGTGGGCAGTTGTTGGTGATGGGTGGTAGTGGTGGCGGGAGAAGGTGGTGGTGGCGGCTGGTGGGTGGTGGTGGCAACTAGTAGTGGTGGTGGTGGGTGGTGGTTGGTGATGGTGGGTCGTGGTGGGTGGTGGTGGCAGATGGTGGTGGTGGTGAGTGGTGGTCAGTAGTAGTGGCGAGCGTTGGTGGGTGATGAGTTATAGTGGTGGTGGATAGGGTTGGCAATGGGTCGGATATATATCCGAATCCGACCCGAATCCGATCCGAAAATCCCGAATCCGATCCGAAAATATAGATCCGTGGTTCGAATACGGATATCGGATTTTGGATCCAACCGAATTCGGATCCGAATCCGAATCTGTCCATATCCGATCCGAAAAAGATCCGAACCAAAATCAACATATACATTTCATTACATCATTGGTAAACTTTGTATAAACCATGGTTGAACTATCCTTATTCATATCTTGCTTTAATATTTATATGGCTCATTAGTTTTGATAATTAAAATTTGCTTTAATAGTTAAACTTGACTTTTGAATTTTAAGTTCAAATCGGATCTAATTCGGATCGAATTCGGATTTCGGTTATTTATTCGGTCTAATTTCGAATTCGGATACAGTATATAAATTCGGTTTCGAATTCGGATTCACATATAAAAGATCCGTCGGATTTCGGATCGAATTCGGATATCGGATTTTTATTTTCGGTTCGGATTTGGATCATGACAGATCCGTACCGTATTCGACCCGTTGCCAGCCCTAGTGGTGGATGGTGCTAGTGGTGGGATGTGTAGGTGGTGTGAATAGTGATAAGTGATGGTGAATTTTCTTTTCTTTCAAAATTCCTACCTTTTTGAAGAGAAAATTTTTTACATTGAAGAGAAAGAGGGAGAGAAAATTTGGAAAGAAAATCTCATTTTCCTTCAACTAAACCAAACAAGAGAAAAGAAAGAGGGATTGAGGATTTGCAAAGAATTGGGGATTTTATTCAATCGGTCATATAGGATGGCTTTTTTTGGTTTAGGTGATTGGTCCACAATGGGTAGTTTAGGAATCTTATAAGATTACAATGGCAGTAACGTAAATAAATGTCATGTTTAAATAAAAAAGCACTGACTTGTCAAAAAAAGTTAGAAACAGCTTGCCTACCAAAAAAAAAAAGGTTGAAACAGCTTGCCTGGAACGTTAATTTAACTTTTTCTGCTTTCAAATCATTAAAAATCCGTAAAAGCTTAAGTGTTCAATAAAGAACCCTAAATCTAACCTAAGTGGTTATGGATTTGTCTTACATAAAAGAAGCTATTGGGAAACCTTTTGAATATATATATAGTTTTTGACAACATAATCCCAAAAGTGGGAATTGGTGAGGACAAATTTCAAATTGTAAAAAAAAAAATCCTAAAACAACCCCGTTTATATGCGCTCAAAATTTTATATTATAAAAAAGCAAATAAATTTTTTTTCTAACTTTTCGGATTACATTTTGTAATTTTCTTATTACATTATTCAAACCACTCATGGCTTCATTTACTACCATTTACAATTAGTACCATCACTATCACCGTACACCTACCACTATCACCACCATCACCACTAGTACTACCACTACCTAGTGTCATCACAACCACTACTACTACCACCACCATTACCGTACCAATATTACCACTACCACCGCTATTGGGGTTGTTGGCCAAAGCTTAACATCGTGCTAATGATGCAAGGAAATAAACTTGTATTCTCACTAATAATATAAGTTTCATTGGTATAATGGTAAGTACATGATCATACAAATTGGTATTGGAGCCCAAGTGTAGAAACAAATTTCGTGTATTTTCACTAACACAAAATCACATGAACAATAAAAACATGATGGAATCAAGGAGCATACTCTCTTCTGATCTCTGAAGTCAAAAGAGAGTATTAATCTGCTACATGATTACCCTCGCGAAAAACATGGATGAAATCAAAACTAAGGCAATTACAGAGTAAGGAACGGATAATGGAAATTGAAATTGATGCTCTAATCTTCCAGAGACCGGGGGACGAAGAGTACTCTTTGAGCAAGTTGATAATAACTTGAGAATAACCCTCAATAATGATAAATTTAAAGTCCAAAGCAATTGCCAACCTGATAGCTTCTAGTGCTACAAAAGCTTCTGCTTGAATGCCGGACATAGCCTCTGGAGCTTTTGGAAACAAGTTAAAAAGGAAAAAAAAAAAAACTATTTGGTAACATCAAGTTAAAATCAATTATGACTTAAGAATCAATAAAAATGTGTTTATTAAGTCTAACAATCATTATTTTAAAAAGAATTTGTGATGATAATAATGTAATCACCCATGGTTGTGGTAGTAGTGTTGGCGGTGATGTGGTTGCAATAGTAGTTGTTAGCACCTGATTTTTGCACCCCAAAAAATGAAGAAAATGAAAATTTCAATTAAAAAGTCAAACCCTGAGGGGGCAAAAAAATTGACTTTTGATTTAAGTAAATTTGGCCATCAAACTTCGTCTCATTGAAAAGAGCATTTCGACATGGTTCCAACGCAACTGAATTTGCTGAAATCGGAGTCCAGATGAGAAAGATATGAGCTAGTCAAACTTTTGGGGAGCAAAAAGTTGACTTTTTGCTCGACCCGAATTCAGCTGCCAAACTTGATCCCAATGAATAGGTGGTTCCGAGCCGGTTCCAACGACACTAAGTTTGCCGAAATTGGACACCGGATGAAGAAGTTATGAGTAGTTGAAGTTTCAGAAAAACTGCCCATGTGGCAAAAATGCAGCAAAAAATGGAATAAACCAATAAAATAAATAAGATAAATGTGTTTAATAATATTTTAATAAAAGGAATCTCGCTTTTCAATAAAATAATCAAAGAAATCGAATGAAATCTTACCAAAAATCAAATTGAATAAAGGTTTGAAATCCAAACATTTTAAAAACGTGCTGGACCGTATTTCAATTATGGGCAGGGCATGCCCGTATTTGAAATACGGGCAAGCTTCTGGAAGAAGACACGCGTCGCTGTACGGCGGGACACGCGTCCCATACGGCTGATTTTGCAAGATTTGGAAATGTGCGTTTTTCGCCCGTATTTGAATTACGGGCACGAAAATTTTGGCTATAAATAGAGAGGTCACCCCCCTCATTTGAACAAGTCTGATCTCCAAAGGCCTCCTCCCTCTCCCTCTCCTGCTAGCCACGGCCAACCTCTGTCCAAGTGCTGCCACCCCCGATCCCAAACCCCAGAAATACCCAAATTACCCCTAGATAATGCCCGTTTGCTGCTTCCTTTCATTCTTTCCTAACTTAGGATAAGGAACCCCTCTGCCCAGCTCAATTTGGAGAATCAATAGGAGTGCGGAAGCGCTGCAGAAATCATCCGGAGAACCACCATACATTCAGGAAAGAAGGTAACAGTAAAGAAATACTACCGGTAATTCTATGTTCCAATAAAATCAATACTTTCAAGTTGATTTTCTTGCTTAATATCTTCTCTACTTCTTCTCACCTGTTTTGTTGTATGATATGACTTTGAGCTTCCTACTACAAGGGGTAAGTTTCATTTAGAAGACGAAACGAGAGGATTCGTCAAAGACTTAATGAAGGAAATATCGTCTAAAGATAAAATGACCTTAGTTTTTATAAGATAGTGTTTGTAAAAGACTAATTGTTCTTTCATCATCTTCATCACTCATGGGTGAATGTGGAACCTTGGTCGTGATCCTAGCACAACAGTGAGGAAGTCTTAATGTTTCTCATTCAAAGGACAATGGCATGAAGATCTAAGAAAAAGGGGAGAATGAAGAATGAAAGAAGAAAAGAACCAAGAAGTGAACATGTGCTTTACTGTAGATATGTTGGACCCTCTGTTGAAGTCGCCGAACCTCCCAAGAAGTTAGCCGGAATGATCCCGGGCAAAAACAATGTAAAACTGTGAAATTAGGCGACACCCGTAGAAGCATTACGGTCTAGGCATGCCCGTATTTCCTATTCGGGCAGGCCTGAACCGTGTTGCATTTACGGACAAGGCCAGCCCGTATAGCTGTAAGCACCAAAATTTTGATCAAACCAGAATAAAGAGAAAAAATATGCTAAAAGACAACAGAAAAGTCAAACCCTGAGGGGTCAAAATTTGACATTTTGATCAAGAGAAAATTGGCCACCTTGCTGTATCTCATTGGATAGAGAATCTCGACACGATCCCAGCGCAACTGAGTTTGCAGGAATCGGAGTCCGGATGAAGGTTCTGCGGGCGGTCAAACTTGGGCGAAGCCAAGAGTTGACTTTCTGCTAAAATCCGATCCAGAGGCCTTGCTTTATATCATTGGATAGAGAATCTCGACACGATTCCAACGCAACTGAGTTTGCAGGAATCGGAGTCCGGATGAAGGTTCTGTGGGCCGGTCAAACTTAAAGAGGAGCCGAAAGTTGACTTTTTCTCGAACCCCGTGCCGAGTGCTTAGCCCTATGCCAATGGATAGAGGACTCCGACACGGTTCTAACGCAATTGAGTTTGCCCAAATCGGAGTCCGGATGAAGAAGATGTAAGCAGTTGAAGTTCTAGGGCAGCGTGCTGGAAAACTGCACACGTGGCAAAAGTCTGCACACATGGCAAGCAGCAGAGCAAAAAGGTCTCAGGGATTAAATCTGTAATTACCCAAATCAGTGAAAAATATCTCAATGGTAAAGCTGCAGATATCCAAGGGTATCAGGGACTAGATCCATAAGCATCAAAACTTGAGAAAATATCCCAGGGACCAATCTGTAAATATCCAAAAGTATCAGGGACTAAATCTGTAAATATCAAAAGTATCAAGGACTAAATCTGTAAATATCCAAAAGTATCAGGGACTAAATCTGTAAAAATCCAAAGTTCCAGGGACCAATCCACAAATACCAAGATTTGCTCATGATTGATGTCCCCTATGGGCATGCATGGGCATCATCCATGCATGCATCCCTCTCTCTCTCTCTCTCTCTCTCTCTCTCTCTCTCTCTCTCTCTCTCTCTCTCTCTCTCTCTCTCTCTCTCCCCCCATGATCATACATCATCATTCATACATGCATCCCCTCTCTCTAATGGTTGATGAGCATGCATGTGCATCATACATGCATGCCATCCATCCATAACTCTCTCTCTCTCTCTCTCTCTCCCCCATAATTGTGTCCCCCATGCATGCACACACATCACATGCATGCATACCCATACCACCCCACTATAAAAAGCCCAAGCCCCCATACGTATGGGGGGTTGAGCATATTTTTCTCCCACCAATCTTCTTCTCCATGCTCCTTCCCTCCCATCTCTCCCAAGCTCTCTTGGTGTCCCACGAGTTCATCCCATCTCTAACCCCCTCTAAGCTCCCAAAAACCCCCTAGGATCACCTTCAAACCCTTCCCCATCTCCTCTCCTTCCACTTGCCATCAAGGAGGTGTTGTTGGAGCCCAAGAAGAAGGCTCCAAGGTGCTGTCCAAGCCTTCAAGAGGCTTCCACATACACCAAGGAAGTTCACTAACACCAAGGTAAGCTTCCTAAAACCATTTTGTATGACATAAATGAATCTAAGGGTAATGTGAGCATGTTTGTTACATACACTGTTTCTTCCACTTAAGCATGCTTCCTCCTTCCTTCTTCTTCATTGTTTCTCTATTTCCTTCATAAGATCGAACTCCCATGGTAAGGGGAGATAGGTTGGTCGAATGGAGGGAAAGGTGAGAGCCCTCTTAGTGTAAGGAAAATCATGCTAATGTCTTCACCTAATGTCTTACCATGCTTTCATGTTATGATTTTATGGGAGAGAATGTTCCCCCCTCTTTCTCTCATGTCTAATGTATCCCTGTAAACCCCCCCTCTCTTTCCTTTCCCTGACGGTTACCTGACATGCTCGAAGGTCCGGTCTAGTCCAGGCGTAGGTGAGAGTTTTGTGTTTTTTTCTTGCCCATGCAATCTCTGTCTTTTATGGTCACTATTTAATTTTTGCTAAACACGCCAACATGCTCCCCAACCCCCCTGCCTGTGTGCTTGCTAACATGCTCCATCATCCTCATTACCCCTTTGAAGTCATCGGGCTTGGTTTCATGTATCATCGGGCTCGGTTTTGCTTAAAAAGAGATTGGGAGTTGTGTGGTGAAGTAGTTTAGTTAATTTGAATACAAGTTTAAATGCCTTCTGGGGAGTGGTCGAAGCCCGGGGAAGTGTTCTGGGCATATTATTCGTGATGTATTTTGATTGCATGGTTGTATTGTGAGTTTTCTGGTTTTCTGGAATATCATGAGTCCGAGCATGAAAGTAAATTACAACTTGAAATAAAATGTGTTTAGATTAAATCCAAAACTAGTTGGGAAGTGTTCTGGGCATATTAGGAGGCTAGTGGAACAATTACAGGCCGAAAAAGATTGGCCAGAGATGGACATCTCGAAATAACAGAGAGTCGAAAATCGCAGTGAGTATCCGCCGACTTGGCGCTCACTTGCGCTCACTTAGGAAGTAGACGCCCTTTTAATTTCACTACCCGCCGAGCTGGCGCCCACTTGGCACTCAGCTCGCGCTTACTTAAAACCATGCGCGATTCTCGTGCGAAGCTGGCGCCCATCTCGCGCCCACTTGGCGCTCAACTCGCGCTCACTTAGTATCGAGTGAGCGCATAGTCCAAATTTTGCCTGGTTCTTAGCCGCCTACTGGCGCTCACCTGGCGCTCACTTCAGGAAGTGAGCGCATACCCCATTTTACGTGCCGAAATTGATTCTTGACTGAACCAAGGGGGATTTTGATGTCTTGGGGTTTATACCACTTAACCAATCTTGAGCCAGTTTTTCTTTCTGACAGAGTGTCAATCTTGTGTATTTTTTTTGTGATTATTGCTGGATGTGAGTGCCACTTCCGAACCAAACCGGATAAACCAATAGGGTTTCCGGGTCACCCGGAAACCCGACATGGAACTCGGACCCCCGGTCCAACTTGATTTCCAGTGGGCCTTCCAACGGGGCCCACCCGGCCCAATAAACATGTATGCATGCAACTTAATCAAGATAAGAAAAACTAACCGATTAAACCGGGCGGGCCAAACCTACGGCGGTCCCCCGAACCGGATTTATGAAATTGATGCATGAAATGTATGGTTTGGCCGAGACCAAGGGCAAGGGCCTATCGGGCCCGCCAAAGCCCACCAACCGAACCAAGGAAGGGTGCAAACCCTAACTTCCGGTAACTTGGGCTTACAAGCCCAGATTTGGACTACGGGCCCCAAGCCCAGTGTCCAACTCATTTTGGCAAAATTAAAAAGATAAAACCAATAAAAATACTTGGCCACCATGTGGGCCCACCTTAGAGGCCCACAAACCAGCCCGGCCCACCTTTTCATGGAAAACACTTAAACTTTAAATCTGAACCTAAAGTAAAATCAAAACACTTAACCAAAGCCCAAAGGGCCTCCTAGGATAGTCCGAGGCCCACAAGGGCACACGGGCTTGACTAAGGCCATCAAGGGATCCGTGGGCCTTCCAACGGGGCCCACCCAATCAGACTCACTTCATTCAATAAAAAGAAGATAAAATCAAGTAAAGGGACCCACACCACTTTGGCGGTCCCGCCAGACTTAATCAAATTACATGCTGGAATAGGAATCGGGTGAGTGAAAGACCAGAGTTGACTCAAACCAGGGAAACCTATGGGACCCGTCATTTCGGCGGGGTGGACTGGGGTGTCTACGGACTTCCCCAGACCGCAACCGAGAATTTACTTAGAATCTCTAAGCCGCAGACCAGTCTAATAGAAAATCTAGGCACCCAGGTGTCCGCCTGCACCCCATCAGGCGGTGGCGACTCCAAACAAATCCCGAGCCACGCATCGTTTTGCGTGCGCCTCGTCGTGCGACCGAAATCGGGTGCGCACGATAGCAAATACGGGCAATTATAAAAATAACTCAAAAAAATATAATTTTCTGGCCTGGTTGGACCCACTCCGACCCGAATCGGTTTGACCCGACCTAAACCGACCTTTTAGATATTTAGGGCCACTTTAAGCCCATTTGTGGACTGTGGACCTAAGTAGGCCCACCAAGGCACCTTGGGCCCACTTTTGACCGGCCCAAACCGGGCCCGTTTTCAATAAACGGGTCCAAGGCCACTTGACTCTGGCTAATGGGCCAAATCCAAGCCCATCAAGCCCAAATAAAATGTAATTAAATAAAGTTTAATAAATAACCAAATGGGTTACCCAATAACCCAACTGGGCCCCAGGTCCAACCATGGCAGCCCACAGGTCTTCCAAAGGGACCCGGATCCGACCCATTTCACTTAGATAAATAAAAAAGATAAAATCAAAATAAAAGGACCCACACCTTCAGAGGGTCCCACCAGACCAAATAAAGCAGCATGCTAGCCTAGGAAGGGTGAACTTGACTCAAAAACCAGAGAGACCCGAGGGACCTGTCAGACCGACGGGGCGGGCCGGGGTGTCTTAAGACTTCCCCGGACGTAACCGAGGACTTAGCTAGAACTCTGAAAAGCCGCAGACCAGACTTAGACTGGGATAGGGCAAACACCGTGTCTGCCTGCACCTCTCAGGCAGTGGCGACTCCGAATGTCCCGAGGCACGCACGAACCCACGTGCGCCCCGTGTGCGATCTAGGAGCCAATTTTAGGTGCGCACAGTAGTAGTAACGGTGGTGGTGAAGATAGTGATAGTAGTGACGGTACTAGTAATTATTGTAATGTAGATGTCTTGAATTTCATCTTTACCCAGTACCTAGTACCCAGTGGGCCTTCTTCAAAGAGATGAAGGATTGAAATTTTGGAGATTTTATATAAGGGAGAAATTAGATCATTTTCAAAGTGTAGCATTTTTTCATTAGGAAAATGGTTTAGGCTTTTTGAGAGAGCAGTTGTGGCGTTAAGAAGAACTTGTGTATTCATCTTATTCTTTTTGAAGAAATTGTGTATTCATCTTATTCTCTTTCTCCTTTATTCTTGTTATTGTTCTGTTCTGGGCATCTTCTCAACCGGTTGTTTTGAAATTTCATGTGACTATAGGGTCTAAGAGTCACTTGTTTCCTAACAGTAGTAGTTGTTGTAGTGGTGGTGGTGGTGGTTGTAATTATGGGGTTGTAGTGATGGCCGTGTGGTGGTGGTATTAGTAGTGGTATAAATGGTGGTTGTAGTGGTGATGGTGATTATGATATTGGTTAGGTGGAAAACAATGGAAAGAAAAATACTAGTACTTTTCTTTCCTTAATATTTTTTTTCTTTCATTTTGAGAGGAAAACTTTGAAAGCACTTCATTAATGGAAAAGGAGCTCTATTGGAAAATTACCTTCTAAATGGGCCCACATTTTCCCATGAACCAAATATACAAATGTAAGCACCTCATTTTTGCACCCATCTAAAAAGCCCGAAAGTAAAATCCTAAAAGACAGGTCTAAATCCTAAAGAGCAAAAGGTGACTTTCCCCCTGAGCCCAGATTGATTGCTATACCCTATCCCAATGGGTAAAGCATCTCGACACGGTTCCAATGCAATTAAGTTTGCAGGAATCGGAGCCCGGATGGAGAAGATATGAGCAAAATAGTCCTAGGGGCAAATCCGTCAAAGTTAAAATATTTTAATTAAACTAATTAAGATAAATGGGAAATAATAAAATTGGGGAAGTCTAATTGGTCTAAGTGGACGGCTGAGTCACTTCAGCCATCAACTTAACAAAAAAAATGGGAGAAAAAGGGCAAATCTGAATGGGCCCACATTTTTCGGCCACCGCTCACGCGAGCCAATCAGAGCAAGCGGCGTGCGAAAAGTTGCATGGCGCGTCAGACTGTGCCTGCGCGAGTTTTTCCCCTAATCATTGCTGAAAAGACAGGACCAAAACCGCACATACCCTGCGGTTTCGACCAAACCGCACAGTATGTGCGGTTACTATTCATTTTCGGCCCAACCGCACTGAATATGCGGTTTTGTCCCTATTTCTATAAAAGCCAAGTCCGAACAGTGGGTCAAGGATGGCTAGTTTTCCACTATCCCTTCTCATTCTTCCCTGCTCACTGAACCTCCGAATTCACCTTTGAGCCCCCTTTGCCACCTTAACCACCTTATACCACTTCAAGTCCATTCCATCTTTGGTCCCCCCCCCCCCCCCCCCCCCCCCCCTCTTCTTCCTTCATTCCAAGCTTCAAACCAAGGGAGGGAGCTGCTGTTGGAGTCACAAGGAGCTGTTTCTTTTACATTACCTTTGCATTTTTGCTTCCCATCTTGCCATATGGAGGGCTCCAAGGAAAGAGGTAGGGTATGTGTAACTCTAGGGAGAGGACGAGAGATCATCCATGCACTTTTATGTCATCTAAGCTACTGTTTTGGTTCCATTTTATCATTTTTTAGGGAGTGTGTTCCCTCTTGAGCAAATCTAATTTACCCTTGAAGTAGCCCCCCCCCCCCCCCCCCCCCCCAATTACCCTTCTTGATCTTTCTCTCCTCTCACCCTTTTTACAACTTTTTTGGGTGTTCTTTTGCTGATTGTATTCTCTTCCTCTTGTGTGCCATGAGGAATGCATGCTTGGGTGTGCAGATTTGTGTATTTGGGTGTATGATAAGGCATGCATATGCTATGGTGAGGTTTCTTTTTTTTATTTTCTTCTCAAGATGCATGTCTCCGCCGTCTCCCCCTTTGTTGTGGATCTTGGAGCGGCTGTGGGTGACACCAACAACACCCTCTACCCCCTAGCTTAGCTGCCGGCATGTCCATTAACACACCACTGTTATGTGCATGAACATATGTCCCTTTTGCTCCCTTTAGTTTACTATTTTTCATGTATTAACATGCTCTTTAATAAGCTACTGTTTAGATTATCGAGCTGCTGTTATGGCTTGTGCAGTGATGTACTCTTTAGCAAGCATGCAAGTTTAATGTGCTCTCTAGTAAGCTACGGTGCTTTAAGGGATCATTACCACACCCCGGCTACCCGTTGTTATGTCCCCAGGGCTAACTGTTTTGAGTCAATTTAAGGGCCCTAGTTCCCTTGGCAAATGTCGTCTCCAGCATGCCCATTCAGCCCATCTCGCCTCCCCTGTTTAGTGATAATCCACTTCAGCATTGCCTATGCTTTGCGGTGCATGACATACCTTATTTTTTTTGCTGTTTTTACACCCCATGCATGCCCCTCATCCTCCCTAACATCTGCTGTCCTTGTCCTATCACAGCAGGTTTTCATTTACTTGATGTTTGAGCTTACATGAGATGTGCTCTCTTGCTTCCCCTTTGAACACATGCTTGCACCCTTCCCCCACCCTAGTAGCATACTAGGTCACTCACACACACACTACCATCTTCTCCTGCATGAACTTGAACTTGGATACTTGCTGCCCCCATGTGCGGTGTATGTGGAATCATGAGTTGCATTGCTTGAGATTAAGGCATGAGTTGAGCTCTTGATTAATGGACTCATGAGACTTGCTCGGTTGCTATTTTGACTGAATCAAGAGACCACAACAGGGACACCTTGGTCCCTGTTTAGTCACATTTAGTGACTCTAAGGGCAGAGGGCAGCACTATAAGCCTTCCCCTTCTCCTCCCGTTGCAATGATGTGGGCAGGAAGGGACTCCCAAACCCCCAACCCAAATAACCAAGTCCAATAAACGGGGTCATCTAACATAACCCCAAATGGGGAATTGGGCTTAACCTAAGTCCTATTTGGTATCCCTTAGGCCTTCCAACGGGGCCCATATCAGACCAACATTACCTGGATAAAGAAAGATAAAATCAGTTGAAATAAAAGGGACCCACACCTTTGAAGGTCCCATGCAGACTTAATAAGTGAGCATGCTGATTTATGACATAAGGGTGAGTTAAACCAAGATTGACTCGAACCAGGGAAACCCATGGAACCCATCAACCGACGGGGCGGACCGGGGTGTCTACGGACTTCCCCGGACCGTAATCGGGACCTTAGCCGGAATCTCAAGCCGCAGACCTAAATAAGACATCCTTAGGGCATCCAGGTGTCTGCTTGCACCCCATCAGGCAGTGGCGACTCCTAAACCCTCCTTTCCCCTCGCATTATCATCGAGTGTGCCCTCACGTCGCATCTCCCGACGTGCGCACAACAGATTTGAATAGAATGTTATTTTCCTTCCATTTTTTATAGTTTCCATCAAAACAAACACACCCTAAAGAATATGTTGTTTTTGGTGTTCAAAATTTAAAATTTAGTCGCACAACATTAATATATAAAACTTTATAAAATTGTTTAAGTATTAAGCTTTATTGGGGTTTTAAACTTATATTAAATATATGGGCTTGGGCCTCTATGGGATCAACATTTTAAACCTTATGGTTCTAATTTAAATCAGATGGGATTATAGTGAAATTTAAAGCAAGATTAGTGATTCATCAAATATATGTTAAAACTGCCTTTTTAAATGGAGGTTTATAAGAGGAATTAATATATATGGTCCAATTGTAGACACCCCCAAATTGCACTACAATATGAGATAACAATAAAATGAATTTTTAAATTATTTGTTTGAGCTTTGACAAGTGTAAAAAACTCAAAAGTATGCAAAAAAAGTGCTGACCGCACATTTCATGCGGTTTTTGGCCATTTGGTTTCGACCGCACTGTGTATGCAGGTGTGACCACACACACAGAGCGGTTTTGTTCCATGCTTCGCGCATGCATGTAAGTGGGCTGCCACGTGGCGGCCAAGCCGTTGGGCCGTTAGGCCACGTCGGCAGCCATCATTAGCATGTAACTGAATTTTGACTGCCCTATATGTGCGGTTTGTTGAGATTTGTGCTGCAACCGCAAACAGAGTGCGGTTTACTCAAACCGCACTGTGTATGCGGTTTCTATCAATTTGGTCATTTGCGCAAAGACTCGAGATCTGAGCCTTACTTACGCATTTTACCTCTCTCTGGGAGACCCGATCTCCCTAGTTTGCCCTCCAAAACTTGTGGAATTACTCCAATTCATGCCTTTAATGTGAATTGGAATAATCTAGAAGCTTTTATTGGCCTACCCTTGGGTCTTTTATACACTTGGCTAGGCCTATAAATAGAGGGGTCCTCTTGCAAATGGCTGATAATTTGAAGCTTAGAAGCTTTGCAAGGAGAGGTAAAACTTTGCTAGATTGTTTGCTCAAGTGATCCAAGTTACTAAGGTAAGGGCTTCATCTCTCTCTTCTTCATCTTTCTTACATTCCAGCACTCTCATCTTTTACCTTTCTGTAGCATAAGACCATGAGTGTGTGTGAAAACCCAAACCTCTTCTAAAATACCTAAGAATCCTCTCTAGTCATAAAACGTGAAGAGAGAGCTTGGGGAAACAGATGTTGGAATGGATCTTCTAGGCTAGAACCTTACTTGAATAATATGCATATTGATCTTATGTTCATGAATGCTTGGGTGTGATTTGGATCTAGATTTGGAAGAAATGCAGGGATCCATGCTCTCTATAGCAATGGATCCCAATCTCCTTCTACAAGTTGTTTTCCACCATGAACACACACTTTTCACCTCTTTTTGTCAAGAATAGGCTAGATTTTGGATTCTCCATGTTCAATATGGAAAATCTGAGATCCATGGTCTTAGACTGAATTCTTAGGACTCCATGAGTTTTTCCTAGTGATTTTAAATCAATTTAGTCGAATTCATTGCACACATTCACTGATTGGGCTTGATTTCACTCAGATTTTCAAAACCTGGATAGCACCTGTGGCCTGTCTTAGAACACTCATATTTTCATCATCCGGATGAATTTTTGAGTGATTTCAAAGACATGTGATAGGTGAAAGGGTCTAGTTGTTGTTTGTAAATTTTCAGCAATTTCTATGAAGCCATTTTTTGATACCATCTTATCTAAGTCGGCAAGTCAGTTCAGATCAGAATGCTGAACTTGTTGCTTTGATCGAGCACCATTTGCTCATTTTAATTCGGATTCAAGTGATTTTTATCTCTATATTTTCCTTGGTGAATCTGTTTTCAAATCCAACTAGTTTCAAGAGTTTTCACTCTGATTTGTGTCTTGTGTGTTTGATTGACTCAGAGCTACTATATAGCAGAATTCTGAGTTAATCTGTGATCCTCTAGGCATGTTTGAGACGTCATACAAGTCACAAATGGATGAAGTTTCATGTGAGGCCTATTTCGTTTGAAAGATGACACCACATACTTCATTCATGCAAGTTTTTAGCAATTTATATGGAGCCGATCTCCGCGGGTAGAATTCCAAAGTTAGGAACTCGCTACTTTTTCTGGTTTAGAACAGCAAATTTGCTTGAGTATTTCTCTCTCGTTTTTAGTCTAATTAACTTGAATTTTACACTGAGTATTCTACTTCATATCAACTTCCTATTGGCTTTGGTTTCATTGGATTTGAACTTAAATCGAAGGACTTATGGTTGATCAAGTTTTTTTCAAGCTATTACAGCTTCATCTCTATTTGATTTTTCTTGATTTGTTTCAAATTGATTTGCTTCAATCTTTACTTTGATTTTCAACTTAATCATGAACTCCTAGAGGTGATAGATCCAAAGAGAGAGTCCAGGTTTTATTGGATTACTCATATGGAGAAATCACATGTGTTTGTGACTTTTTAAGTCTTTTTAATCGTTTTGACTAGCAAGCACCTATTTGAGCATGAACAACGTATGGCAACCGTCTTGTACGGATGAGTGGGGGTACCTAACACCTTCTCCTACTCATAACCTAACCTCCTTACCTGATCTCTGGATTTGACATTAATTAGAGTTGCTTTAACTCTATTTTGCTTTATTATGATCCCTTTGGTGTTCATTCGCACCTTAAATTGAATGGTGGCGACTCCGAACCTTTTTGAACCCCGCGTGATGATGAGGAAGTCATCTAGGTGATTTTCCATGTCTCACACCAACCCAAAGGATATATTGTTAAGAGACAGGAAAATAAGGTGTGCAAATTAGTAAAATCTTTATATGGATTGAAACTAGCTTCAAAACAATGGCATGAGAAGTTTGATAACATACTCGTACATAATGACTTTATAATTAATGAATCTAATAGATGTGTGTATAGTTAAGTTATACAAAATTCGTGTGTTATCATTTGTTTATATGTAGATGATATGCTTATTCCTGGTTTTACCTTATAAGTCATTAAAACTACAGAGGAATTTTTATCTTCTAAGTGTGACATACGGGCTCAACGTAAAATATGGGAGAGTCGCCACCATTCAGAATTTTGGGTGTGAATGGACACCAAAAGATTAAAAAATAATCAAAAAGAGCTAAAAGGCAAATTCTAGAGTAAAAAATAACTCTACTTGAAAATCAAATCTAGAGATGGGTAAGGGGATTAGATTATGAACGGGGGAGGGTGTTAGGCACCCCCATTCACCCACACAAGGTGGTTGCCAAGTGTTGTTCATGCTAAAAATAAGAAAGCTTGCTAAAATCATTAAAAACCTTGAAAAAAGATTAAACAAATATATGATATTTTCACATGAGAAATCCAAATGAACTCTAGATCCTATTTTATGTCAATATCACTTCTGGAATATCACCAATAGATGGAAATCAAAGCAAAAGTTGCATAAAACCAAGTTGAGTCAAATCCGGAAAATTCGGTAAAAGCAAGAACCATTTGTCTTGAAATCATTCAAATCTAATTTAAATTGACTCAAACCAAATCCATTTGAAAGATTATGATAAATAAGAGACTTATGCAAAATTTCAATTAAATCCGATTGAAATCCTAGGAGTTATGCTTCTTTTAAAATTGTTGTTGGAGATAGTAAAAAGTGACAAGTGGGCAAGTTTGGAAAATTATCTAGAAACATTGGCTGCATATAAATCCATACAATTTTGTGTGAATGAAGTATGTATGGCCATCTTTCAAATGAAACTAGCCTCATACAAAAATTCATTCGGATGTGCCTTGGGCGGTCTCCCGAACAGGCCCCGAGGATCACAGATTTACCCAGAAAAGTGCTGTTAAGCAGCTCTGAATAAATCTGTTACTCACGACACAAATGGAGTCAAACAATTATGAAACTAATTGGATTTGAAACTAGACTCCCAAAGGAAAACACAGAAACAAGAATCAATCGAATCAGACTTAAAAAGAACACCTGGCGCTCAGTCGAAGTGACAGGTTCCGTAATCAGACCTGAAATGACCTATCAACTTCGACAAAGAGGTGTCAAAGATCCACTTGATAGAAATTTATGAAATTTTACAGTCATAAACTAGACAACCTCACCTTTCCCCTGGCTCTGAAATCACTCCAAAGTTCATCCGGACGATGAAGTTACGAGTGTCCGAAGTTGGGGTACAGTTGTTGTCAAGTTAAGCCTTTTTTTGAAGAAAATCAACTCAAACAGTGATAAAGTGTGTGGAATCCATGCAAGATAAATCAAAACCATTTTGAAAAGATATTGAAGAACCTCTAGGAAGAAATGGGGCACAAGTTCGGCTCCCCATCCTCTCCGATTGGAAAGGATATGCCAAAAACCCCAAAATTGAGTAAAAGTGCCTAAAACCGAGAGGTTAGACCTAGAGGTTTTCAAGATTTGAAATAAACTTGATTGAAATCGATAACAAACATTCCAGAATTGTTTGGGGCTATTTATTTTAGATCTACCACAATGACGGCAATAGATCCAAAATACAAGCCAAATCCGACAAAACAAGTGCTATGTGTAAAAATCCATTCTTTAACAATATAATAACATATAGCATGCATTTAAATCAATCAAAAGGGGGTTCTAAAACAACTTAGGGTTCCGTTCCATTATCGTTTCTCTTAGTTCTCTCTCCCCGTTACACACGGTTCTTCAAGATAATCTTGGGGTACTTTGAATATGAAACTGTTTTCATAGAATCAAAAGGCTTATTTCAATCAAGGTTCTAGCACTAGGATCAATTCCCAGTCTCATTTCCCCTAGACCCCGCCTTCACGTTTTACGGCTAAGGGGAGTCTCGAGGTACTTTGAGTAGGGGAAGGGTTTTCACACACATAGAAGAGGCCTTATTCTACAGAAAGGTAGAAGAAGAGATCTAGATCTAGAATGTAAAAACAGAAAAATAAAGAAAGGTTTAAGGCTTACCTGGGCTTCTGGAAGCAAGACTGCAGGGGTTCCCCTCTTCACTCGGAGCTCTTTGATCTCCAACTTCTTGGCAAAAGTTATTGGCAAGAGTTAATGGCCATTTACTTAAGGAGGAGCCTCCTATTTATAGGCAAAGGCTAGGGTTAGGGTTTTGCATGATGGTAGACACAACATAATGTCTAGAGCCCACCAACCTTAACCCTAAGGCTATTTCCAAGATTTCCACTCCTTTAATGAATGATGATAAAAAGTGAAAACTCTCGGAAAACCCTAATTTTGAGCAAAAAACATGTATCCGACATATCAGGTCGGATACACGAGTGCCTATATGTATCCGACATATGATGTCGGATACATTAAAGCCTGCTTGTATCCGACAACTTATGTCGGATATGAAGAGGTATGCTTGTATCCGACTTGAGTTGTCGGATACAAGGAAAAATGCACATTTCTCAAATTTTGTGCTGGTTTCAAAGGAGATAATGATTTTTGCCAATTAGTCTTCATTTTTACTGTGCAATTTGGGGTGTCTACAGCCGGGCCAGCACGGGCACGGCATTGCCCAACACACCTTAAGCGTGCCCGTGCTTGGCACGGCATGGCCTAGCACCTATTAGCGGGTCGTGCCATGCCTAGGGTACTAGGCATTTGGCTCACCAGGCACGATGGGCCGGCAGGTCGTGGCTTGCGAAGCACACAAGCGGCACGGCACTCTTTAAGCATGCCATACAATGTCGGCCCGCAGGCTCGCATTAAAAAGAATAGGGTTTTTGCCTTTTTTGAGGTTTTTTTACAATTTTTAAGAAAGTTTTATCCAAATATATGTAAAAAATGTGTGTAAATAATAAATATATATTTAGAATTTTCTGTATTTTTTATTTATTTATTTTTCCTTTTTTCTATTTTTTAAAATTTTTAATGCATTTATTATGCGACCCGTGGGCGACTCGCTATCCCACATGCCACGGGTATTGGGCCGTGCTTGGGGTATTGGGTTACATGCCAGGCACAGCATGGCCCGTCTCCCAGGTGGTCGTGCCATGCTCGACCCGTCAAGTAACCCTAGTTCCGATTTCCACCTCATATGATAGTAATTTTCATTTGAAGAAAAATAAAGGAAGTGATTTATCACAAATTGAGTATGTTGGGATAATTAGTAGTTTATTATATTTAATGAATATAATCCTGGGCAAAATCATCGAATTGCCCAGGATACATTGATATCTGAGAGACACCATGAATCTTGGTATTCATTATGCAAGGTACCTTGCAATCATATAAGGATACATTGATGTAATTTCGATCACTGGAGATAATGAGATTAATTGTTTCATTGGTTATGTATTCACTAGAAGGAGGTGGTGCTGTCTCTTGGAAATCAAGCAAGTAGAAATGTAGTGTCAATTCAACTTTGGAATTTGAATTCATCGCTCTAGCATACAAGTTAAAATGCAACATTTTGGAAACCAGTTTGCTTAAAGAAATTCAAACCATTAACTATTCCTTTTTTATCCTTTTATCATCCAATCTAACTAAAATGTCACTTTCTATTTTCTCCACATGATCTCCCTAGATGTTAGTTGAAAGAAGTTTGTAATCTAATAGAAAATTAAGTTTTTAATAGGTAAAGATAAGAGAATAAGGTATATGTTATTTAAAAAAATTTTATTAAAAATTTATAGAAAAGAAACCTCTCATATGTTTAATAGAAAATGATAAACATATATTATAAAACATAGGTGCTAGACAACCATTACACGTAAAAGCCTTTGCTGATAGGTGAAGCCCCAGCTATGCATATCAAAGAGCCCAAATACAGTATTTACATACTTTCCCGCACTTGCGACTTCTCATGAGAACAAATAAATGTCAAGGCAACTCATCCCAGGACTCTGAACACAAGATCTCTTGCTCTGATACCATTCTAAGCAACCATTGCACCTACAAGTTTAAGTTTTTACGTATAATGGTTGTTTAACAATAGGAAACATATTTTAACAAATAGATGAAACATATCCTAAATTGTTAATATTATGTCTAAAAAATGTTAATTAACATAAGAAACATAGGAAGAAAATACCGGAAAGAAATAAAGGAAACATGGTTTTTAACAAATAAAGGAACAAGATTTGGATAAAGCTTACAATGCTAACAAACTAAAGCTATATTTATTTAATAGGAAAAGGTATCAATTTTCTAATTTATTTTATTTTAAAAAAGTTTCTGTGATATAGTATGGGTAAAACCAACTTGTTATGTTCTGTACGAACTCAACCGGCCGTTACATTTATCCAAGTGGCAGGCTGGCCGTATGCATTCAGAGATAAAATTTGGACTGACGGACCACCGAAAGTTTCCTCCTTCCAAACGTATGAAACACTTTATAGCCGAGCCGAAACCAAGCACAAGCCGAGAAAAAGATGGCATGAAGTGACGCCACCGTCACGTCAGTCCACGCACCGGCAGGAGAGATTCCAGTGGTGCTCGTAGTAGGTAGACTAAAAGTACCGGCGGGACCAGCTCGTCCGGTAAACCGTGGTAGGTGAAATCCTACGTGGCACAAGTAAGGTCTTTGGTCAACGTGGCAGCCTCAACCAAACACCAACACCCCGCCACCAAAACACCCTTCACCAACCATCCCCACCACCCCAAAATCATCTCCCCATTTTACCCCTCCAACAGTCCCAAAACCCCAAAAACTCCCTCGCTTCCCTACCTGTTCTCCTACCCTCACCCATTTGTATATTATCTTCTCCTCCTCCCCAACCGAACCCAAACCCAAACATCAACCAAACCTTCCTTTTCTTTGTCTCTCTCCAAAACCTTCTCTTGATCTCTCTCTGCACCTCTAATGGAGTCCCAAACAAAACAACAAGACATCATCTTCAGATCAAAACTTCCCGATATTTACATCCCAAACCACCTTCCCCTGCACTCGTATTGCTTCGAGAAAATATCCCAATTCAGCTCTCGCCCTTGTCTGATCAATGGCGAAACCGGCGAGACATTCAGTTACGCCGACGTCGAGCTTACCTCACGCAAAGTAGCCTCCGGCCTCAACAAACTCGGCATCCAACAAGGTCAGGTGATCATGCTTCTTCTTCACAACTCGCCGGAGTTTGTCTTCGCATTCCTCGGTGCCTCCTATATTGGTGCAATCATCACCACCGCCAATCCCTTCTACACACCTGCAGAGATCTCAAAGCAAGCCAAAGCCTCGAAAGCCAGACTCATCATCACACACGCTTGCTATGTCGATAAGGTTAAAGACTTGGCAACAGAAAGCGATATCCGGGTCATGTGCATCGACTCGCCTCAGGAAGATTGTCTGCATTTCTCCGAGTTGACTCAGTCCGACGAGAACGATATGCCCCGTGTCGATATTAGCTCCGACGACGTGGTGGCGCTGCCTTACTCCTCCGGCACGACCGGATTGCCCAAAGGGGTGATGTTAACTCACAAGGGGCAGATCACTAGTGTGGCTCAACAGGTCGACGGAGACAACCCCAACTTGTATTTCCACAGTGAGGACGTGATTCTGTGCGTGTTGCCCTTGTTTCACGTCTACTCGCTTAACTCGGTCCTGCTCTGCGGGTTACGAGTCGGCGCGGCGATTCTGATTATGCAGAAATTCGAGATTAATAAGCTGTTAGAGCTGGTGCAGAAATACAAGGTGACGATCGCTCCGTTTGTTCCTCCGATTGTCTTGGCGATCGCCAAGAGTCCGGCCGTCGATAATTACGATCTGTCGTCGATCAGAATGGTGATGTCTGGTGCGGCACCCATGGGAAAGGAGCTCGAAGATACTCTTAGAGCTAAGGTTCCCAACGCCAAGCTTGGACAGGTATATATTAATTCATCGAAATTCTTATCATTTCATCTTTTTCTTTTGTAAACTTTTATGAATCTGGGTTTCAGTGTTTTTGTCTTTTCAATTAATTTTGTCGATAAATTTAGATTTTTCAAGCAATTTTAGAATCTGGGTTCTTTGAATTATGATCCGTTTCTTAATTTGGCGGGAAGGATAATTACTTTCCTCTAACAATTTTTTGCCTTTTTGACAACGAACAAGAATCTAAGCATTGAACTCTTTTGATCCATTTACGAGTGATTTTACTTATTTGCGTTTGTAAGAATTGGTTGATTGAGGTGCCTGATGCGATGAGGATTGAGGAGTTAATTGGAAAATCCAAAATGATGAGATTAAATATGTGTGTGCATGTATGTGCAAACAGGGTTATGGAATGACGGAGGCCGGACCAGTTCTGGCGATGTGTTTGGCGTTTGCGAAGGAGCCGTTTGAGATCAAGGCTGGAGCTTGTGGGACGGTGGTTCGGAACGCCGAGATGAAGATCGTTGACCCGGACACCGGAGCTTCTTTGCCCCGGAATCAACCCGGAGAGATCTGTATCAGAGGAGCTCAAATCATGAAAGGTATGGCTTTATACTTTTTGATTATTTCTTTTGTGGGACCCATAATCACCTTGACGTTTGTGGACACAATTTCTAAGAAGGTGGGTATGTCGACTTAGATATTTGAAATCACAGCTCCCAAGAAAATGAACACAGGATTGTTACCAATTTTCTTGAATATGCCATGTTTGGTCAGAAAATCCTAAATCCACCAAACCTAATCATAACTCAGTGGATCGAGTTGGGCTCTTCATGAGATGGGTATGGGTGTTAGAATTTTTAGAATAAGTAAAGCATATTTCAGAATTTTTAACTATAACCTTAATTAGTAAGATTTTAGTTTGTCATACCTTTATAAAATATTACAAAATAGGTCTTACTAAAGTAGGTTATCAAAAAAAAATTGGATTCACTTAAGGAATATGTTAAATATATAAAGTTCATCCTTTATTATTAGCTTAAGCTTTTAGTAAAATCAGTGTTCTATATATAATATCAAAGTTTAGGCTAACGCCAAGGTCCTGGATTCAAACATCTACTCCACCCATTGAGAAAAATATTTCACGTATAGGGCCTCCCTAAGAATGGGTTTGAGTGTGGCCCACATGTGAGAGAAGTGTTAAGGAATATATTAAATATATAAAGTTTACCTTACTATCTTAACAATAACAAATATAACCTTTGGTATTTTCATACAAATTATTTAGAAGTTAAATTTCTTGATTAAGATGCTGCCACGTGTAACATCAAATGATTACAAATATGTTTATAAAGTGAAAGGGTTTCATGAAATGTTCCACGTGGTAGCATTCAATCAAACTAGAGAGATAACTGTAGCATAATGCAGCAAAGGTTTCTCATCTCAAAAAGAATATATAACACCATTGGCTTGACTAGTTTTTATCCTTCGACCTAACAAAATCTATTAATTTATGCATTAAAATTTAATATTAAAATATTTATTGTTAGACATTTATTTTAACATCTTATTATAATTAAAAAAATATAAATTATTCAAAATTTTAAATTTATTGGATCTTTTAAATTAATTTAAAGGATTTTAAATGTGACTATGTTATTTAATTTAAAAAATTTGTTGGACTGAAAATCCCAAGAGTTTGATATTTGGTAAGGTCCTTTGTAGGAGAGCCGTCATTGACCATGTTATGAATATGCGGCGGACGAGACCGCCCTCTCACAGGTCACATTGAAAAATGTGAATCGTGAGATGCTCCCATCTCACGGTTCACATTACGGCGGTATCGTCTAGACGATTCCATCCCATAGAGATCCACTGTATTTAAAAAAGTGACGTTGGGACCATCACAGTGATGGTATCACTTCACCAACTAAGCATAAAGTAACATATTCGCATTTCTTAAAATTCCCAATAACACGTTTTTGGGTTGGTGACTGTTTCCTGCACTTCACGACACGTTGCAATCTCCACGATAACCGCCTCGGATTCGCTTTTAGATTTCTTTTCTAGTTATTTTAGTTCTGGACATTCAGGTCTGCTACACTTGAAATGACCGATAAGGGCATGGTAGTGAACCGGTTGGACCAGAACCATATTCCGGTTCGGGGAAAACCAGTACGGGCCAGTGGTTTGTAGCGATAAGCTTAGATTAGGTCGTGGTAGGTGACTGACAAAGTGACAAGTGACAACTGTATAGATTGTAAAACTTAAGACGTGTTTTGCCCTCAGACGGTGGCTATATTACAAAGTCTTTTTCTTTTTTGGGTATTCGAGTAGACAGTAGAAATAGTTGTTAAACGAATGAAAAAGCTGAAAAGTCAAAGCTGCGGGCGGATGTGGTTGTTGCACCAACACAATCTTTTGTCCTTAGCTCTCATCATCCTCCACCTGCTGGCCCATGAATTCGAAAGCAACAAACCTACTTCAATCTTTAAATGAAGAATTAAAAAACAAAAATCTTTTAATTTCTTTTCTGATTTGATTGTGATGCTCCAATTTACTACAGCTGGCCCAAGTTTGATTGAGATGCTAACATGGGGAGCATCAATTAGCATCAAATGATAAAAGAGTTTTTGTTTTAAACGCTAAAATGGTTTTCCAAAAAAAAATACAATGCATATATTTTTATTTTTTACTTTTTATGGTGTTCAATTGCATGCGACGCACTTTAGACATAAGGAAATGATCGGGCATAACAAAATGACATTTTTAGCCTCATTGTAATTTTTCAGGTTATGTAAATGATCCGGAGGCCACAGAGAGAACCATAGACAAGGAAGGTTGGTTGCATACAGGGGACATCGGCTACATTGACGACGAGGAGGAGCTCTTCATTGTCGACCGACTGAAGGAATTAATCAAGTACAAAGGGTTCCAGGTAGCCCCTGCGGAGCTCGAAGCAATGCTTCTTGCCCACCCCAACATCTCTGATGCTGCCGTCGTCTCGTAAGTAATTTTAAAATTCTTACTTCTACAAAATTTAAGGTTTTTGTTTTGGGTTAACAAGCAAGAATCTAATAGGATCATAATCTTATAATGTTGCAGAATGAAAGATGATATTGCCGGAGAGGTTCCGGTCGCGTTTGTTGTAAGATCGAATGGTTCTGAGATTACAGAGGATGAAATCAAGAAGTACATCTCAAAACAGGTAATGTCAATTTCTAAAGCCCATTGCAAAAATATGTTTTCCCTTTCCAAGGGTATTATTGTCATAGCAAAGCTGTAGTGGCAAATTCGTTAATACACTAAAAATATTGGATTTTTGTTTGTGGTGTGGTACAGGTGGTGTTTTATAAGAGGATAAACCGGGTCTTCTTCACGGACGCGATTCCCAAAGCGCCATCTGGCAAAATTCTCCGGAAGGACTTGAGAGCAAAGCTTGCAGCTGGTGTTCCTGCAGCTTAGGCTTGGAATTATGGTCAACGAATTACCATATTTGTATGAAATGCAAGGGGGGGTTTTATATGTAATTTTCTTCCCTCAAGGTGCCTTTAATTGGAAAGAGGAAGAGTCCCCTATATCGTCAAGGACCTTCATTGAATTAGTTGTTCCAAAGTCGAACACAAAATATAAATGTGATTATTTGTTGTGAGATTGTTACAGTGATATGTACTTCATGCATTATTTTTAAAGTTGGTTAATTACTATTTGGAAGGAAAAATTAATTTCCAAGCCAAATGGAGGATTGTGCAATGATTTATACAAGAAGCTTGTGATTGACTCCTTGCACTTTTAAAAATAAAAAGTACATAAAAAAATAATTCAATAAATTTCTAAGCCAAATTCGATATGGAGTTTTGAACTATAATTTTCTTTCATAATACTTTATATGATAAATAGGTGTGAAGTTGAGGTTATTTATTGACATCACCGATTAATTAATCTCTACATAAAATTAATTAAAATATATTTAATTGAAATGGACTTGACATTTTATAACACTAACTGGGTGCACATGCAGCATTACATATGAAGAAAGAGGTAGAAAGGGAGGAATAGTTTTGCAATTGATTATTAATTAAGTTTTTACAAAATTGAGGTAGTTTTGACTATAGTGCCCTTTTATTAATGAATCCTTACAATAATGTGTAACAGCTGTTTTGAAAACTTGCACACTTTGATTGGTGTGATCTCCAAGGGGGCGCCTTGCGTTATATAAAGTATAGATTGATTAATTGACACTAGAGATTATCTTATCTAACAAGGGAGAATTTGGATTTTATATCCATAATTAAAGATTTTATTATATATAAAAATTACATTTACTCTGATGTTAGAATTGAGAAGAGAATCTACAGTACGAGATCAAAAGGTAAACTAGGTGTTATAATTTTGCTATATGACAGCTGAAAATTTTTATTACTCTGATGTTGGAATTGTAATCGCATACTTTCATGTCCTTTGCACAACTGTTATTTAATTCCACTTCTTATCTAGAGCTTATGGTACTTGATTGGAATTCCAGTCTATTGATTGGGAAGAGATTCTCAGTTAATTGGGATTGATGTATTTTATGTCCTCTTAAATTATAATAATATAGAGAGATGTGACACAGCTAGAGAGAGACGAAAATTAAAGAAGTATAGAAAGAGAGAGAGAGAAATGGCCCTAAAGACAGATATAGTGGATAGAGTGTTAGAAAGAGAGAACGAGTTAGAGCGAAAGGATACTCATGGTAACATGTACATACTGCACGTCCTAAACCCAATAATTGTAACATAGAAGTAAGGATGGGGTTTAAATTTGAAAGTCGAAAAAGGTGGATATGGTGGTTATAGTCAGGGATTCTTTTGGTTGTGTAGGACAATCTTTGGAAAAATAGGGAGGCCTAGAATTTGGAGAATATTTTCCTCAGTTGACTCTACTAATAGTATAGATTTTTGCATTTAATCTATAGAGATCTTGTAACAAACTAGTTAAAAAGAAAATAATAATAAATATAATATTGACCTTATTAGTCAACTTTTGATTGGTCAAGGGTAATTCTATTTGGGGTTTTTAAGTGGTGCTAGTGTATGACCTTCTCTAGTGTCACAAACACATTAGAGTTTCTCTTGATTTAAAAGAGATAAACCTAAAAGAGAAAAAACCAAAAAGCTTAAACTGTACAATCAAAATCTTTTAACCTTTTGCTTTAATCTTCTACTCTTCCCCAAAAACCACACGAAACCCTAGGTAAGCCCTTGTCCTTTTCCCAAGTTTTCCTTATTTCCATCAATATTCTATTTTCTATTTATTAATTATTTTCTACAATCTTGTTTATAGGAATAATAGAAGAAAATGAGGAATAGGAGAAACCCTAAGAGATTTGAGACTTGATTAAGATAAGAGTTTTTCTTTACTTTATATGATAAATAGTGTGGGATCTTGATAAAATAACTATTAGGAATTTTAAATAATTTCTGCATATTAGTTCAATTGTTGTGGGGTTTAATCTTTTGTCTGTGACGTTTATTTAATCATTAAAATCTAGTTGATTTTTACATCTTGTGGTGTTTTATAATGGTTAATTCATGAATTATATATCAATGACTGTATTTGTTGAATGAAACAACGTACGTGATTCAATTTTTATTGTTCTTCCATGATTCGTTTCCTTATTCTCTGTACCGTCACATTGCTTTAATGACAATGTACATGTTTTTTTTTATTAAAAAAAAAAGACGTCACTTGGACTATTTTCTTTGAATGTTACATGGTTATCACGGGATTCACATGGCTTTGGTTAATTTTCACATAATTATGTTAATGGCAATGGAGCTATGCATGTGTGAGACATGGAAAAAAATCAATTCAATGACTTCCTTTATCATCACGCGGGATTGGTTAAAAAACAAACACAGAATCGCCACCATTCTATTTAGGTGTGAATGGACACCAAAATATCAAATAAGCTCAAAAGTCAAATTTAGGGTAAAAATAACCCTCTTAAAAAAAAAACAACCAGAGATAGGTAAGGGGATTAAGTTATGAACAGGGGAAGGTACTAGGTACCCCTATTCATCCACACAAGGTTGTTGCCAGGTATTGCTCATGTTTTTCAAAGGAAAAAGGGCTTGCTATAAAAATCATAAAAAATCACAAAAAAGGCAAAAATATATGGTTTTTTTCATACGAATAGCCTGATTGATCCAGAACTTTCAAATATGATCATACCATTCCTAGGGTTTCATGATCAAAATAAAATTGAGATAAAATCAAATAAAATCTTCAAAAATCTGGCTTCAAGTTGAATTCTAGAAATCTCGATAAATATGATTTTTATAAAATATTTCAAAATTGAACTTGAACAGTCCAGGACATAGATATAGCCCAAATTTCACATTAAATCAAGAAATCAAAACCAAAAATACCCATGTTGATGAAGAACATCAAAAGGGGAGAACTTAGACCGTAGGGTCTTCTTTCAAAAGTGAAAAACAATTCAAAAACCACATCATGAAACCCTAGGAGTTATTTTCAGGCTTCTGGATCCAGATCTATCATACTGATCATGATAGATCCAGGATCTTAGCATAATATCACAAAAATCACGAAAACAGTGTTGTAGGCGCAAAGATGTGAAAAATCCAAATTTTTAGAAACAAGGAGGATTTCATGCTATAAACATCATGGATTCATAGGATTCATTCAGATTCAACATAAAAACCATTACAACATGATCAGGATATTCAAAGCAGCCACATCTCACAGATTAGAGCACATGGGGTCTACCCTACGGATTCACCTGTTCTCTTTTCCCTTAGCTCTCTCTTCATGTTTTACGGCTAGAGAGGATTCTTGAGGTACTTGGAGATAGGTTTGGTGATACAAACACAATCAAAGGCTTTATTCTAGAAAAAAGGAGAAAAACAGATATGGGGTTCTATTCTAGGGATCCACCTGTTCCCCTTTCCCCTAGCTCTCTCTTCACGTTTTACGGATAGAGAGATTCTTGAGGTACTTAGAGACAAGTTTAGGAATACAATTACAAAAATGGCCTTATTCTACAGCAATAGAGAAGATCCTATTACTTCTAGAATTGAAGACAGAAAATAAAGGGGAAAAGGGACTTACTTGGATTGAGCAAGCAGAGCAGCAGGGATTCCTCTCTTCTCTTGGAGCTCCTTGGACTTCAAATTTTCGTGGCCTTTTGCTTGAGGAAAGGCCCTCTATTTATAGGCAAACTCAGGGGTATGGTTGGTCCAAGGTTTGGCAAGATAGAGTTTCAGATTGAGTTAAACACAAGGATAATGCCCATCCATGGCCAACAAATATAATCCGAACGAATAAGAGATATAATTCGCTCATTTAAAGGGATATTGGACTAAAGATAAGGCTTAAAAATCGAGAAAAAATAAAACTCGCACGAATCTAATGCGCCCGTAAATGATTTACAGTCTAGCGGTGTCCGTATATGTATTACGGGCGCTGCGTGACTGTATATACAATTCGGGCACGCTCAGCCCGTAGGTACAATACGGGCAAGGCTTAAATTATTGATTTTCATGCATTTTTGGCCTGTTTTAAATCCCAATTATATGTTTTCATTATTCTCATTTTGTAGTGCAATTTGGGGTGTCTACAACTGCCGCTTCTTTGCTGGTAATTGGAACCAATTACGAGCAGAGAGCAAAAAGACCCACTAATTGAACTTTTTGAGATTTTTGTCTAACTAATTGCATTTTGCAAGGATTAAATGGATGATTTTGGAAAAAGAATTCATTGCGGAAGATTTGCTGAAAAGTCCCTAACCTTAAGGCGTAGATCCTCTTCTCTAGTCTCACTGAGCACTCGTGGCTATGAAGTGAGATTTGAGACAAAATTTTTAAACAAAAGTGGGTAAGGTGGCAATCCTTGCAACTTACAATTAATATAAACATTAATCTCCTGAAAAGTGTGGAGAAAATAATAAAATATGCAATTTTCTGCTTTGTCCGTATTTGCATTACGGACAGATGTTGCCCGTAATTTGAACACAGGCGAATTGGACCGTATTACCTTCACGGGTGCCTGTAGCCTGTACTGCTTTTACGGAATTTGTCTTTCTTCTTAATCGCCGTCGCGACCTCTTCTTCATTTCTGCTCGTATTTCTGCCCTAAATCCTCTGCGCCCGTATTCTCTTCTCCGGTCCTTCCTTTTCTTCTTCCAATCTCTGACGACTCGCACGACTTCGCCGGCGACCACTGTTCACTCCGGTGATTCTCATATTCTCCATTGAATCCGGCGACTACCGATTCCTCCGGCGATTCTTTGCTTCTTCTTCCACTGCCGTGACTGTGATCAAGCTTTTGGGTGTGCTTCGAATCATCCCAAACGACCGTGAATCATCCTTGAAGCTTTGGTGAAGTAAGGTTTTAGCTTCCTATTTCAATTGAGACAGGTAAGTAGCTGAACATCCATCTGTTTGCAAGCAATATATTGACAGCATCCATACGTTTGAACAAGCTTGATTTATGCACGAATTTTCTTCATTGTCCTTGAATGAAAAGAATCCCCAATTTCCATGTTCATTATTGGAAAATATACATGCTTCTTGTATCCATTCGACTAGAAATTTTTCTGATTTGTTCTCTTTGTCTTGAATCTTTGCTTGGCTTGAGTTACTTCTCATGTGATTTTTTTGTTTGGCCGAAATTTACCACTGAGCTCTCCATGTCGATCTTGGGTTCCTTTACGAACAAATTCTCAAGTTTCTGCTTTTGCTGCATTGTTCAATCATCGAGATGATGGGATTTTGTTCCATGCAACATGTATTCGATGAGTGACTCTTGATGCATGCACTTTGATGTATCTGAATATATCCCCAAATTTCTCTGTGTCTCATTGCTATGACTTGTTGATTTTTATCTGATTTCTTTTCATGCATGCTCTTCATGGTTTTCATGCCTTCTGTTTGAATCTACACTTGAGGTATTGCTAGGCTATTGATCTAACCATTTTAGCTTGAAATGGCAACTCTTAAACTGCCTTCTAGCCTTACCATGGATTTACATTTGAATAGGCTAGGATTTGTAAGCTTCGAGCTCTTGTTCATGCTATTGTAACATGCTTTGAAGACCCTGAAAAACAAGTAAAAATAAACCATTAGGTATCTTAGAAACAAAATAAATTCCAATCTAAACTTTAGCAAGCATTTTTCTTTTCTTTCTCATTTTTCCTTTTGTTGTATAATACATAAGAAACACGATCAACAAAAAATAGTAAAGTCTCCCAAATTTTGGAGCACTGAATGTAGTCCTCTTTGGTAGGATCCCACTTTAGTTGTTCTTCTGAGGCATTTTCCCTTATATTCTTCATTGTTCAATCCTGCAAACAATTAAACTTAATTAAAATGAAGAAAAATAATAAAATTTTATAGAAACAAATCATCTCCCTGCTTTGAACTCGCAGATGGCCAGCATTCGTTCTGCTTCTAGGGATCCTGCAGATGAGCCCTCATCCTCGAGGGTTCGGCGGGATCATGCTGATGTGGCCTCATCTTCGAGGGCCGATGTAAAACCCCGATTTTTCACCTAATAAATAAATAAATAATAAATAAAAGAAAATATGAGTTAAGTCCTAGTTAAAATAAAAAGTGAAGATTTAGAGGATAATTAATTCAAATAAGTTCTAAGTTGAAGATAAAGAAAGAATTTTAATGAAATTAGCCTAAAAGAATAAAAAGGGTATTTTGGTAATTTCCAGAAAAGGGTAATTAGTGAATAGATCATCAAATAATAATTAGAATTAGAAAATAGAAGAAAACAAATTATTTTGACAAGTTAGAAATTAAAAGAAATTAATAAAAGCCTAAAATAGGGAAAAAGGGTAATTAGGAGATTTCACGTCTTAATTTGGAGAAAATAAGGTTTTAGGTGATAATAATGTTTAATTAAATATTTTGCACGAAAATAGGTTATTTTCATGAGTTTAGATAATAAGAAACTTAATTAGTATTGTTTAAGTAGAAAATAGAAGGTGGAGAAAAAGTAGGAATTAAATTAGAAGGATTAGACATTAACTAGACCATGGTTGGGTTAGCCCAAATTAAATTAGCCAATTAGGGTTTGTTTAGGATTTCTAAAGCTTAGTATAAATAGGAGACTAAGGTTAGAAGAGAGGGGATTTTCGTGGGTTTCTTATGGAGAGAAAAGAGGGAGAGGAAGGAAGGAGGTCTCTAATGGAGGTGTCTGACCAGCCACCATCAAAATGCGATCGGAGAAAATCCGTACGGTGGATCGCCTCCAAATTTTGAGGTTTTGTTAGTGACTGATAAAACTACATTGTGAACGGTGGAGATTTGAATTGGAAGAGTCTAGCTTGGTACGGTTGGGAGCAACATTCTTGTCCAGAATTAGAAGGTGCAATGGAAGAAGGATTTAGCGTATAAGGCAAGTAGTAACCCTTGGAAAACGTGAGGAATTGCATGATTTTGATTTCTGTGATTTCATATGGTTAGCATGGATTAGACGGAACTGTATTTACACGGAATCAAGTTGCTTATATTTTCATGATTTGTATTCTTGGTGGATTTATCAAATTAATGAAGAAAGTTTAATTAGATTATGTAAATAAGGGTAGGAGGGTATTTAATTCATAAAAATTTCTCTAGAAGGCTCTAGGTAAGTTTCAGAAAATTTGTAGATTAATTTAGACCAAGAAAACATAAAGCAAAAGCATAAGAATCCGAAATTGGAAAATCTGAAAAATTCTGTTAAAAATTGCACTAGCGCCTAGGATCGCCCAGCCCTGTAGAGGTAGGCGCTCTAAGTAAAATTTGTAGATTTTGGGGATTTTGTAATTCGAATAAATACCCAATAATTCTTATGATTAGTTAAGCATGTTAGCATCTTTATAAGGACCTAATTAAGCTATAAAAATTATAAAATTAATTGGGAAAGATTAAGCAATAAATAGAAGACTATAATGAAAGGATTGTTTATAAAAGAGTCAAAGGGTATGGATATTGCTAGAAATAATACTACTGAAATTTATAGCTTACAAACATCTTTTAAACTTCATTCTAGGTCTGTAGAACATGCTGGAAAAATAAAATACAGAAAATTCAAATAGAAACTAGCTTAGGTGCTAAGGTAGGAAATTGGATTCTAATAAAGGGATTAAGAAGGAAAAGTTCAAGCATGATTTGATTTACTTTTATTTGGGCTTTAAATATGAATATTGGCTACTGGATTTGCATAAACTTTAAGTTGCATCGAAATTATGATTCATGGGTTTATTTTGAATATAATTAAAGAATTGCATCTGTTATCATGCAAAAGGCTCTGTTTGGATTATTGAGGATTGAAACATGGTTTTCACTTGGAATTGAATGCTTTGGTATGGATTGGTATGTGGTATGATATTGTTCTCTTTAATTTTACGGTTGGGTGATACGGCTTATGTGGTAGAGTTTGATACTATCTTTTACGGCAGAGAGGGGTAATCCTCTGTGTAGAGATGTGTAATCCTTTACGGGTAAAAGTGTGTATGCCTCCTACATTAGCGTGTCCTCCCGTATGGGGTTTTATCGTGGTTTGTGTCAGTGGGCTTAGCTGTATATGGATCCATAGTTTTGGCTGGTTAGCTAAGTGGTATTTAGTTTGGGTTGACTTACTCCTATATTGCGAGCGCGCTTCCCTTTGCAAGTTAGTTTGCTCTGGGAGGGTCCTATGTCTGGAGGGACACCCCGGTGAGCCGCTGGTGATTCCTTGTACATGTGGATAAGCGACCACACTCCATGTATTGATTCTGGTGCTGCATGCTGGTGGTACGTCCAACTCTGCGGGGTTCGTGCGCAATAAGTCGGTGACTACGGCTCTTGCCTAAGCTGCGCTGCATGGGGCTTGAGTATCATCAAGTAGCACTGCCCCTAAGCCGCACGGTGGAACAGCATTTAGTTGAGTGTCATCTCAAATACTTATCATCTTTGTGAGTCCTGCAATGGCACGTGTTTTAGTCGCTTTCGTCGGTTTTACCCCGTTAACATCAAGCTACTGGTATTTATACATGATCGTCTGTTTTATCGCTTTATTTGGAATTGCCATGAATAACTTGGATTTCTCGTCTTATCGTTGATTAATCGAATACTTCATGACTATTTGCTTATATTGGACTGTTTCAAATTGCATGCACCTGCTACTTGCTGAGATGTAAATCTCACTCCGTTTTCCCCTATATTTTTCAGGTTGCTTGGAGAGATCGCGAAGATGGGGTTTTAATTTGATGGGTAGAAATATAATTGGTATTAATGCCACATGTTGATTAGATAAACTTAATTGTAAAATGAATTGAATATATTGATTAAAGAATTGTTTATTTTATTTGGCCACCATAACTCTGATGTAATTGATTTATAAATTTTAAAATTATTGTGAATCTTGGTATGTATTTGACCCCAGCTTCGTGGTAACAGCTCGAGTTTGATTGTTGAATCGGACTTGGGTTGTTACAGTAGCGAACCGAGTTCGGGTTGGGTGCCGGTTTGCACTGACCCGGGTTCGGGGCGTTACAGCCGAGAGGGATTCTGATTCAGACATTCCTGATCTTCCTTTTGGGGATTCGCGTGAGGCGACCCCGAGGTATAATCTAACCTTTCTGAAATTTCACATTCCTTCACCAAATTCCCCACCCTGATTCTTTCTTCTTTCCGATTATTTCCTTAGCCGGCAGTGGAGGCTTCAGGCAGAGACAGGAGCCGTAGCAGGCGCCGAGGTGGAGGTAGAGACAGAGGCCATGATGAGGGTCGGAGAGGAGGCTGCAGAGGAGGCCGTGGCAGAGATGAGGCTAGGACTATGGTTGAGGTCCCTGAGGAGGTTGCTGCCCAGATCAGGGATACTGATCTTTTGCATGGCTTGAGGACTCATCCCTCAGCGTGTATTAGGGCAGATATCCCTTTGGAGTATCCCATGTCTCATTATCGAGGGAGCTGGGCCAGCTTTATTAGATTTATTGGAGATTGCAGTTCAGCCTATCGCTGGGAGCTGGGCTTGTATGGCTTTGGCCTCTTCATCACCATTCCAGATGTGCGCCTGGATCGGGCCCTTATTGCGGCACTGCTCGAGAGGTTCTTCCCCGAGACATTGAGCTTCCATTTTCCAGATATTGAGATTGGGATCCGGCCGTCTGACTTCACGCTTATCACCGGGATTAGGATGATCGGTGATATTATTCCCGAGATGGTGATGCCAGATGCCGAGGAGATCGCCTCTTATCTTGGCTATATTGTGCTGCCTCTGGAGGCCTGGGATAGAGGGAGAGCGAGATTGTCTCTGACTTGGTTGAGAGAGACCTTTCGGGGGAGGCAGCTTGGCCAGCTTGCCGCCAGTGATCCAGCTTTCCATTTGCCTTTCGCTTCATTTTTTCTGTACATGATGGGCTCCTACTTCTTCCCAAAGGACACGACTTCCATCAGTCCTCATTTTTTGAGCCTATTGGGAGATCTTCAACGGGCGAGGAGGTATGCATGGGGCCCGCTCATTTTTGGTACCATTCTGGCGGGCCTGTGCCGATCAGTGCGCGGCCTCTCTACTTCCAGAGGAGCTGGAGTTGGGTGTAGATTCTTCTGGCCCTTCCTGCAGGTGAAATATCTATTTCTCTTCTCTTTCTTTCTCTTTCTTTCTCTTTCTTTTTCTTTTCTCCTTTTCTATTCTTCTTGACCCTTTTTCTTCTTTTTGCAGTTTTTTGCTAGGGTGTATATCCCCTATTTCCGCCCCTACCTCAATGATGCTAGAGGAGACATATCCCATGGCTCGTAGATGGTGTCATGTGGAGCATGACTCTGAAAAGAGTCGTCCTAGGTCTGCCCGGGCCCACCTGGACAAGCTATATCGATTTGAGGTAAGCTGTTTTAATTCCTCTTCTCTTTCTCTTTTTTTTTCTTCTGGATCACATGTCTAATATCCCTTTCTGTTTTCCAGCTGTTCGTCCCCAGGATGGAGGACATTCACGAGGTGCTAGCCCTGCATGTGGCTAGGGATGATGCTTTTGCCCCTGACCAGAGACGTCAGCGCTACCAGTTCTTCATCGGTCAGATGGGCAGCATCTGGTATTGCGGCGAGCACTTCTTCTATCAGCATGTTGGAGAGCCTAGGATTCCTGCCATCCCTCCAAATACTACCCCCTCTTTTCCTCCTATGCCTGTTGATCCTGCCTAGTTCCTAGATTGGATTGAGGCAGAGACATTATTAGCGGAGGGTGACTATGATGCCTGGTTTAGGCGAGCTTCAGTTGGGTGCCTCATGCCACCCATGCCTGTCCGTGGCGGAGTAACGGAGATAGGAGGAGTAGTGATTAGGGCCTACGATACGACGGTATGCCTTTTCTTTTTTTTGATCTTCAATTCATATATTATATTAGACTTGGCATTTTTTTGACACTTCTCTTCTATTTCAGGAGGCTCAGTTGGCAGAGATCCGGTCTCGGTATGCTGATTTAGAGCGTCAGTGAGATGCTGCTATTGCCGAGCGGGACACCCTTTATATTACTATTTCCGATCTCCGGGGATAGCTTGCCAGGGCACAGGGCCATGCGGGCCCTTCTGGTGCACAGGACCAGGCGGGTCCATTTCATACCCAGGTTAATTCTTTCACCTCTTTCAATTCCTGCTTTTATATCTATTTATCCTGTTCTGATTAAAATTTTCTTTCTTATTTTCAGGATGACACAGTCGGCCCTTCTTCACCTGCTTCACCTGTGCCTATGCATCTTCGTGGGGAGGTATTCTCTATGGCACGGGTGGAGTTTGTGACTTCTCCCAAATCTGTAGAGGCACCTGCAGCAGAGCCTGAGGTCGGGGCTGAGGTTGCACCTACTGCTGTGGATGTGCCAGAGTCTGCTCTAGCACCTGAGACTGCTTCTGAGGCGTTTGCAGATATGGATATAGAGCCGGCCAAGGATGCCGTTGTGGTGGAGCCTACCGAGGAGGCCGTGGTTATAGAAGAGGCTGTTGTTGAGCCTGCGGAGCCTGGTCCTGATATTGATGTTCCTGGGACGTCCGTTCCTGCTGATCCTGCTGTTGAAGATTCTGAGCCTGTCTATACGGATTCTGATACCGAGTCTACGGGATATGTAGATACTTCGGGGTACGTTCCTCTTGATCATCCCACTGCTGGCCTTGTGCCTTTATATATGTGGCATGATATTCAGTCTGTTTTGAGCAGGATGACCCGTAGTACAGCTCGTAACATTGTGCGGCATGTTTTTGAGCGTCGGCAATCTCCAGGCCGTGGTCGAGGTAGAGGACGTGGCTGTGGCCGTAGGGGTGGACCTGTATAGACAGTAGATTAGGATTCATTCATGTACTTGTATTTTGACAAACTGATGTATCCTTTCATATATATAAAAGAAATTTGATTCATTTTTATTCATTTGTGCTCTTTTTTATTTTATTTCTACCTTTTCTTGCATGATATATGTTAAAGCAGGGACAGGTGAAACTTAAGAAAGCAATGAAATTAAAATTTCCCACTTTTTGGCATTTTTCCGAAGAATCCGTATTTTAAATGCGGGCATGCAGTGCCCGTAAACTAAATGCGGGCGCGCGGCGCCCGTAATTTTATTACGGGCACGCCTTGCCCGTATTTTAAATATGGAATTTATAGCATTTTCGATTTTTCTATATAAACTCATGGGGGACGTCATTGTGACACTTTTAAAAGTTTGAAAACTCCCTGAGCCTTCCATTTTCTGCTTTCCTTGGCTTCTTTGGTGCTTCCATGGCTTCCTTCACCCCTTTCTCTTCTGCTGATGAATCTCCTCCTTGTCCAAAACCTTTCTGACTGAAAAACTTCTAAGGAGTGGGGACAAGGATGCCAGGTTTAATGCTTTGACTCTGATAGTGGTCAACCAGTTGCTCTTTCCACGGGGTGACGACCAGGTTGACTTGGCTCTTATCTCAGTTATCTGCCAGGTTAGGGAACGTGAGAGATTGGCTCCTATGATCTTGGCAGAGATATACCAGGCTTTGACTGACTGCTATTTCAGAAAGAAGAAACGCTTCCTTGCTTGCGCCCCTATCCTATAGGTAAAAAAGAAATAATTTTTTTCTTCTTTTTTTTCTTTTTTTCTCTCTTTTTTTTTTCTTCTTCTCTTTTTCTTTTCCTTTTTTCTTTTTTTTTCCTTCTTATTTCTTTTTTCTTTCTCTTTTTATTTTCTTTTGAAATAAATTGAAATTCTCCCCTTTTCTGCAGCTTTGGTTGCTTGACCACCTGAGTCAAGTTGAAGAGATAACTCGCCGCTTCTTTCCAAGATTGAAAGTTCCTGTTCTGATGAGCAATAGAGGGTGTCCTAATATCCAAGGCGGCAAGCAGGGATGGTTCACTTTCTTGGGTACTCTCCAGGATGATCAGGTGAGATGGCCTGGCACTTATCAGCCCAATCCAGAGACAGTGATCAGTTTCAGAGATAGGAGCTTTTTGGTCCTAGCAGGCTTGAAATCTGCTGTTCTCTATCTTCCTTTGAGGGTTCTTCGACAGTTTGGAGTGACCCAGGGAATTATGATCCCAACTGGCTATGAGAGCTTTGTAGGGCCACTTACACCAGCCACCATGGGGCTAAATGCTTAATTAATGAATGAGTGGTCCTATGTTCACTTTCTGCGGGGTCCAGTCTTTTCTGAGTCCCATGTGAAGGACTATCATTTTTGGATCAAAGAGCAGGTGCAGAGTCATGCCCCAATACCAGAGGATCCTCCTGCAGTTCTTCCCCCACAAGCGGCTTCAACAAATTTGGGTACGAGAAGCACAAGAGCTAAGGATAAAGGGTATTGATCTGGAGAGGCAACTTGAAGAGCAAAGGTCTTGCCGCATTGCCATGGAGAAGAAACTTGAAGAACAAAGGTAGGCTCGTCGCTTTGAAGTCCGAGCGATGCGGAAGAAATATCAGGATTCCTTGGTTGACCTTAGGGCGTTGAAGATCAAGCAATCACTTTCAGATGAGATCATCTCCTTTTTGAGTGATCCTGATGCAGAGGGAGCTTTTGGAATCATTGCAACTTAGGCTGCTAGGATTAGGGAGCTTGAGGAGCAGTTAGGGAATAGGGCTTAGATTCTTTTCTCTTTTTTTTTCTTTTTTTTTCATACTTTTATACTAAGCAAACTCCATTAGTGGAAAGACAATAGATTTAATTCAAAAATAGGTTTTATATTATTGGCCTCAGATTTCTCAGATGCTTGTAAAAACAGAAGTTTTATGAAAAAGTATTTGATTTCTCATCACTGGCCAAAGTATAGTTTTTTCTTCTTCTTTTTTTAATTGAAAGCTGATCCACAACACTTAATCACATATAATCAAAGGAATTAAAATCAGGTTGAATAATGAAAAGGGTAATCCAAGCAATAGGGAGAGACCAAATCTGTCTATCCTGTGACCTTTTAGAATCATCCCCTAATGGCTTTCCTTTATGACTGATCCTGCTAATCTGCTCAGTTTCCAGTACTCATGCTGACTTCAAACTTGGACCACATGATCAACTCAACCTTTGATTCCTTTTTTTTTCTTTTTTTTCTCTTCTTTTTTTTTAATTTTTTCTTTTGCCCCTATTGCCCCTAGCGCCAATTACGGTTTTCACTAGGGCCGGCTTCTGCATTCCGTCATCACCAATCTTACTCTGAAAGTTGAATGAATATACTAAAATCACCGAGGGCTTAAAAATAGGACGAAACAAAGGCTAAGCTCGGTTTATGAAAGAAAAGGTATTAAAGGCTCAAAATTTTCTAAGTGTGAAAATAGGTCAACCGGACTTACAGTCATGATGAATTTAATCCCATTTCCTTTTTTTTTATTTAGCTTTCATTTGCCACTATTTTTCTTCTCTTCCTTTTTTTTCTCTTTTTGCCCCTATTGGCTTTGCCTTGCCCCAGTATAAGACTGTAAGTCCAGTTTAGGTTTAACAAAGAAGACGAACAGGCTCAAATTGGCTTGACTAGGGATGAAAACTTTGGGATATAAGGAAAAATGGCCTCAGATCATTTCCTAGTAATATTCATTCAAGGAAAATACCTCTTTACTGCATCAAAGTTAATTGGCTCAGGAAAATCCTTCCCATCCATTTCTGTTAAGATGAGAGCACCCCTTGATAGGACCTTCTTGACCATATAAGGTCCCTCCCAATTTGGTTTGAACTTTCCACGAGGGTCTTCCAAAAAGGGTAAAATTTTCTTCAATATCAAATTTCCTTCTTGGAACGTTCTGGGCTTCACCTTCTTATTATAAGCCCTAGCCATTCTCTTCTGATACAATTGGCCATGACAAAGCGCCTTCAAACGCTTTTCCTCTATTAGATTGAGTTGATCATGTCTTGACTCTATCCATTCGGCTTCTTCTAATTTAGCTTCCATTAGCACTCTTAGTGAAGGTATTTCCACTTCTATTGGTAAAACTGCTTCCATTCCATATACTAAAGAATACGGGGTTGCCCCTGTAGAAGTCGGGATCGAGGTTCTATAAGCATGCAGAGCAAGTGGCAGTATTTCATGCCAATCTTTGAAACTCACTACCATCTTCTGGATGATCTTCTTTATATTCTTATTCGCTGCTTCCACTGCCTCATTCACCTTTGGTCTGTACGGAGCTGACTTGTGGTGGGTGATCTGAAACTGTTCACACATCTTCCTCATGTCCTTGTTCTTAAGGTTTGAAGCATTGTCTGATACTATGGCACTTAGCAAACTGTAGTGACAAATGATGTTGTGCTTCAAAAACTTAAGAACATGGCTACTTGTAATGTTTGCATAAGAAGCTGCTTCTACCCACTTGGTGAAATAGTTGATTGCCACAAGTATAAACCTGTGTCCATTTGATGCCTTTGGAGAGATCATTCTAATGACGTCTATACCCCACATGGAGAAGGGCCATGGAGATGTCATGTTGTGCAATTCACTTGGGGGTGCATTCTTGTTATCAGCATACACTTGGCATAAATGACACCTTTTGACATGTATATAGCAATCGTGCTCCATTTTCGACCAGTAATATCCCAATCGCAGAATCTTCTTGGCAAGCATGTGCCCGTTCATATGGGGTTCACAAACTCCTCCATGTACAGTTTCAACTAACCTTTCTGACTTGGTCTTGGCAACACATCTAAGTAGGATATCGTTATGTGATCTTTTGTACAACTACTGTAAGCACCTCATTTTTGCACCTCGGAAGTGCCAGAAATGCAAACCCTAGACAGAAAGTCAAACCCTAAAGGGGGAAAAGTTGAATTTTTGATCTAGTGAGAATTGACCATCGGGATCTATGTCAATGGATAGAGAATCTCGACACGGTTCCAACGCAACTGAGTTTGCTGGAATCGGAGTCTGGATGAAGGACTTATGAGCCGGTCAAACTTGAGGGTGAGCTGAAAGTTGACTTTTTACCAAACCCCGAACCAGGTATTTAGCCCAATCCCAATGGATAGAGGGCTCCGATACGGTTTTAACACAATTGAGTTTGCTTAAATCGGAGTCCGGATGAAGAAGATATGAGTTGTTGAGGTTTCCAAACTGCAAAGCCGGAAACTGCACACGTGGCAAGAAACTGCCCACGTGGCAGCAAAATATCTCAAGGGTCAATCTCTAAATATCAAAACTTGTCAAAATATCTAAGGGACTAAACAAAATTCGTACGGGGCAATCCGTAGATATCCAAAAGTGTCAAATAGGTCAAATCAATCAAATCGGTCAAGTCGAGGGCAAATCTGTAATTTTTTAGAATTGTAGCCGATCATATATGTTGGATACACATATTTTTTTGTGTATCCGACACTATTCATCGGATAGAAAAATCTTCCGGACGATTCTCTCCGATACGCTGACAGATTTGTGCAGAAAAATTAATTTTTTGCAATAATTATGCTTGTATCCGATACAAAGTTGTGCGCACCTAAAACCTGGATCCTAGATCGCGCACCGGGCGCACCTTCAGTGCGTGCCTCGGGACATTCGGAGTCGCCACTGCCTGAGAGGTGCAGGCAGACACGGTTTTGCCCTAATCGGGTCTAAGCTTGGTCTACGGCTTTTTAGAGATCTAGCTAAGTCCTCGGTTACGGTTCGGGGAAGTTCTAAAGACACCCCGATCCGCCCCATCAGTCTGACGGGTCCCTCGGGTCTCCCTGGTTTTTTGAGTCAACTTCACCCTTCTTAGACCAGCATGCCACCTTGTTTGGTCTGGCGGGACCCTCTGATGGTTTGGGCCCCCTTTTTATTTTATTTTATCTTTTTATTAGATGAACTGGGTCGGGTATGGGTCCCGTTGGAAGACCCATGGGTTGCCAAAGTTGGGCTTGGGGCCCAGTTGGGTTATTGGGTAACCCATTTGGTTATTTTGTTAAGTTTTATGTATTTACAATTTTAGTTTGGGCTTAGTGGGCTTGGAATGGGCCCATTAGCCTGAGTCAATTGGCCTTGGACCCGTTTTATTAAGAACGGGCCGGGTTTGGGCCGGTATGAGATGGGTCCCTTAAGTGGGCCAAGGGGAATCTTGGTGGGCCCATCTAGGCCCACAGTCCAAAATGGATTTTAAGAAATCCCAATTATTTAAGAGGCTGTTTTAAGCCATTTCGGGTCGGGTTTAATCCAACCAAGTCAAGAAAACCAATTTTAAAGTCACTTTTTGAATCTAACCGCACTGTAAGTGCGGTTTGGTCAAAACCGTAGATATACCGCGGTTCTGTCCAAACCGCCCTGTGTATGCGGTTGCTGTTCAGTTTCACTTGTTTGCGCCGATCTTGATCTGGGTCAGTTAGGTGACTTTTCTGGGGCTTTTGGCAACATCCGCCGGGCTTCTGCTTTCCTCCTCTTTTCACTTTCTTTGGAGTCATGGGCTTCCTTCTTCTTTTTGTTTGTTCAAGCAACCACAGCCATCATTCAGGAGGGAAAAGGGGAGATTACAGGGAATATTAGGTATTGAAAGAAGTTCAAAAATTGTAACCAAATTAGGTTGAGTATCATTCTTTTGATAACCTTGGTTATTTTCTCCTCTTTTTTGTAGGAATGAACATTTTGGATCAAGTGCTTATCACATACAGCAGCCAAAATATGTTAGAATTGTCATAATGAAAATAATAAAAGAAAAGTAAGTGAAGAAGAAAGAAAAGGTGACTAAAAATTTACTTAATTTAGTAAGAATACTTACAATGCAATATGTAATTGACTTTGATGATTACTCCAAGTCCGAGCAAATTGGGCAGCACTTCCGCGTCTCCTTGAGTTTCCAAATGTGGTTTTGAAAGGGTTTGTTACTGTGGAGTTGAAAGGTTGAACATGGAAGGGCTTAACCAAGGTTTAATGGCAGCACAAGGGTAGTTTGGGCATTATAGGGTTTAGGTATTGGGGGTGGCAGAACCTGGACAGGGTTTCGGCCGAGTAGGAGACAGAGGGAGAGAGTGGGGACCAAAGGGGGAAGGCTTGCTTCAAATGGGGGGGGGGGGGGGTGGCCCTCTATTTATAGGCAAAAAAGTGCCGGAACCGCACTTGAAGGGCGGTTTGGTCACAACTGCACTTCAAGTACGGTTGTGACAAAATTGCACTAAAAAAAATCAAAAACTGCACTTTAAGTGCGGTTGGCATTCAACACGTGCAAATCTGCACGAATCTGCCAGCTGTCGCCGTACAGGACACGCGTCCACCTTCTAGAAGATCGAACCGTATCTGAAGCACGGTTCAGACTAAACCGTACTTCAAGTGCGGTTTTGCATGTTTTTTAAATGCCGGATTTCAAACAGTTTATGAAATTTGATTTTCATTAAAGATTTTATTCGATTTTATTATTATTTTATTATAAAATCCGAGATTCTTTATAATTATATTATTAAAATATTCGAAATATCTTAAATTATATTATTAAAACATTAGTATATGATTATTTTATTTATTTGTTCATTTATTTTGCTTTATTCTGCTGTTTTTTGCCGTACGGGCGGTTTTCTTGAAATTTCAACTGCTCATAATTTCTTCGTTTGGTGTCCGATTTGAGCAAACTTAATGTCGTTGGAATTAGCTCGGAACCAGTTATCTATTGAGATCAATTTTGGCAGTTGGATTGGGGCTGAGCAAAAAGTCAACTTTTTGCTTTCTGGAAGTTTGACCGGGCCATATTTTTCTCACCTGGACTCCGATTCCAGCAAACTCAGTTGCGTTAGAACCGTGTCGAAATGCTCTTTTCAATGATATAAAGTTTGATGGCCGAATCTCCTTAATTGGAAAAGTCAATTTTTTTGACCCCTTCAGTGTTTGACTTTTCATTTCTCTTTAGGGGTGCAAAAATCAGGTGCTAACAAAAGTATCAGATACAAGTAAATTATCTTGTATCCTATGAATAGCGTCGGATACACCTAGTGAATAGTGTATCCGACACTGTTCATCGGATACAAAAAAAAGCACTATTTAAGCCAACAGCAGCCCCCTTTCAAGGGGTTGGCTCATTTTTCGGACCTGGCACCTTCTTTGCCCTTTTTGGCCTCTCCGAACCAGCTTCTTCTCAACCTCCCTTGCCTCCAATACCCTCCTAGATCATCCTAAGTTGTTCCCACCCCTCCTTCCTCCATTCTTCTCCATCCTTCTCCATCTTCACTTGACCAAGAAAAAGCTTGGCTGCTGTTGGAGGAGCCAAAGGACTTTCCGGCCGTCGTGCAACCTCAAAAGAAGTGTCTCCACTTGGTCTAGGAACTCAAGAACCACCAGGTAAGGTTCTTCACCACATTGTGTGGCATATATGTTAAAATCAGATTTTTCTAAAATATTTTTTTAAGCTTGTCTTCTTCCCTTTGCATGAGCTCTCTTGCTTGGTGGTTTGAGCATGATTTGCCATCTTTTCTATGGCATGAAAGCCACCACAGGTAAGAAACCCACCTAGGGTCCTTGAGAGGATGAGAGAACCCTTTTTTACACATGTTAGTGTCCTTTAATTGCTGTCCTTGGTTTCATTTTAAGTTTTTTTGGAGGAGCATGTTCCTTCCTTCTCTATCCAATGTACCCCTCCTTTAAACCCCCCTCCTCTCTCCCTTCTTGAAATGTTCTGCGCGTGAGCATGGAGGTAAGGGTTAGGTTTTGATAGAAGCTGTGGAGATGCATGAGTGGTTATCCTTTTGTGTTCTCTTTGCATGACTATTTCTTGTTGAGTTTCTTCTTTCCATATGCATGAGTGTTTACCAGAGGAGATGTATGGCACTACCTACTATTTAGGTGTACGTCTGATTTTCTTTTGGTCATGCAACCTCAGTTTTTTCTTAGTATCTTGTTTGCCCTATGTTGCTACTGTTATTGAGCATGAATACATGCTCCCTTCCCCCCATGAACCTTGCGTTTTTGTGGGTGTTGATGTATGCTCCCTTTGCCCCCTTTTACTTGCTAGAGGGGCTCACCTGAGCTGCTGCTGGAGACGACAGCAGCAACCCCACCTCTCCAGCAGGTTTTCCCATACCATGCCTTGTTATTTGTGCGCCCGAAAGCATGAGCCCATTACCCTTTAGCCACTGTCATGGCTTAAATAAGCTGCTGCTGGAGGCAGCAGTAACACCTCCCATCCTTGGTAGCACACCAAGCCCCACCTAGAACTTGATGTCAAAGTTGCTGTCCCTTTTGTCTATAGCAGGTCCTTTTTGTTTTCTTTCCATATAGCATGCTATTTCTTCTATACATGTGTATGCAAGCATGCTCCATGATCCTTTATCTCAATTTGCTGTTTGTGTGTCTAAGCATGAGTTTTCTTTTTTTGATAATAACATGCTAATTGATATTTGGTGTGTTTTGTTATTGTCGAGTGGTCACCTGCTTCCTAGGACTGTAAAACCATGTTCCTTTTGTCCTAAGCCCCCCTAACATGGCTCACTTGAGCTGCTGCTGCCACTCACATCCTTGGCATACCTCCCCCATGCATGGTAGGCCTGGTAAATCCCCTTGTGCAAGTGCTGTTTTTTTTGTGTATTAAAACTAAGCATGCTGCTGGTTGCTGGAGAGAGGTGAAGGCAGTAACCTCTTCACCCTCTCCTCTCTCCCTTTGCCACTGCTAGAAAACCAAGAAAAGAAGCCAAGTGGATAAACCCCAAAACCTGAACCAGTGTGGGCCCACTTAGGGGCCCACATGATTTGTAGAAGGCCCTAGGAAGCCCCTGGAAACCACCCCAATGGCCAAAGCCTGAAAAAGGCCATTTTTGGGGTGATCCGGCAACTCAGGCCGGATCACCTATGGCCTGCGTGTATCCGGCAACTAAGGCTGGATACACACAGGAATACAATTTTTATGTTTTTTGGGGTTCCTTGCCAAATTTTGTGATGGTTTGAACCAAACCAAGTGAACCAATAGGGTTTCCGGGTGACCCGGAAACCCAACATGGGACCTGGACCGCGGTCCAATTTGGAAATATTTGTGGGCCTTCCAACGGGGCCCACCGTGCCCGATAAATCCAAAAGCATACAAATGAGTAAGTTAAGTAAAATGAACAAATTGAATCGGGCGGGCCAAACCCAATGCGGCCCACCCGAACCTTGTTGTGTGGAATGAGTATTTGAATTGTATGGTTTGGCCGAGACCGAGGGCAAGGGCCTAACGGGCCCGCCAAAGCCCACGAACCCACTAAGTGAGGGTTCAAAACCCCGACTTCAAGAACACGGGCCTTCAAGCCCAAATTTGGACTATGGGCCCCAAGCCCAATGTCCAAAGTCATCTTGGCAGATTTAAATAAAATAAATTGAAAGTATTTTTGGCAACCATCATGGGGGCCCACTCAGGGGCCCGCAAACCAATGCAGACCAACCTTTCTCATGAAAAATACTTAAACTCCAAATTAAACAATCAAGTAGAACCAAATCATTTAACCAAAGTCCAAAGGGCCTCCTAGGCTTAGGTGGAGGCCCACCAGAGGCACGTGGGCTTAACCAAGCCCACCAGGGACACCATGGGCTTTCCAACGAGGCCCACCCAATCTGACTCAGATCATCTAAATAAGCAAGGTAAAAATTAAAGGGACCCACTCCACTCAGGTGGTCCCGCCAGACTTAACCAAATTGCCTATTGGATTAGGAATTGGGTGAGACCAAAGTAAGCTGACTCAAACCAGGGAACCCACTGGACCCGTCATCCGACGGGGTGGACTAGGGTGTCTACGGACTTCCCCAGACCACAACCGAGACCCTAATTAGAATCTCAAAAGCCGCAGACCCAAGCCTTAATAGACAAGATTAGGCACCCAGGTGTCCGCCTGCACCCCATCAGGCGGTGGCAACTCCGAACTTTCCCGTGCTTCGTTTCCGACGGGCGCATAGCCTGGCGACTCCACTGGGGACTTCTCAGCCCAGTAGGACCCTGGTTAGATGAGTCAGCGTAAAGGGGATATAGTTGATATTTAGGGTTCTTACTACCTCGTTTAGTAAGATGCAGAATACGCGTAAATACGCGTTCTGGGGAGTCCTGTCAAAGGGACACGATAATTGCCTAAGGCAAGTGGGATTTAAGCGGTCCCTTGTGACCCCCACTTACCTGGGGACTCTCCTGGAGCCTCGTATTGCGTGCCAATTTTGAACCTTACTGTACAAGACGGTAACAATCCCTTTATCAACAAAATCCAAACAGAACTCACCCGTGTAGACACAGCACGCAGCCCAATTGCACACATGGGCATGCCACCACATCGTGGATGGATTTAATTTCTTGCTTTTTATGTGATGAACTGCATGGGGTGACACGCACGAGGGAGGCTGTGTGGATGATCCGACCCTGAATGGATGAGAGCGGATATTGCAACTTCTTTACCAAGACTTAGACCTCTATAGCAGCTTACCCTTCTTATTCCTATAAACTAATCTTTGGGATGGTATTAGCACTTACGCTCCCGTGGCTTGCCGGGGAAAGCAGGGTAAACCCATCCCCCCAGTTTTCTAGAGTCCATTAGCACCACTGGTTTCTTGCCGTGGCACGCGAGGATCCAGTACTGGTCCAGACCCTTGTAGGCTTATGTCTCGGGCTGGGTATCCTTCCCCACCTAACGTTTCTGATTAAACTATTCATTGAGCATGCAAAGGTGAGAATGTTGTGAATGATGAATATAAGAGGAGTAAAATCAATAATAAAACCCAGAGTCCATTAGGGGCAGCAACCCCCGCTTTTTGCATCAAATTGAGTGAACCCTAGATTATGGGCTACCTCAGCCCTAATTTAGGAAGCCAACCTAACTTTGATCAGGGGAACCACCCCAGATCCATGCATTGAGTCCCGAGAGCCGTGGGCCTTGACCCATTGAGTTTTCAGGGAGCACTCTGAGTCTAGATTGGTCTTTCAGAGCAGACGAGAGCCGGCCAAATCAGACAATCAGACGAAAGCAGGCCAGATCAGAGAAAAGGCAGAAAGCCCTAGATTTAGGAATTTTAGCTCACCCGCCTTGGAAGCAACTTGTACCCTTCTTTGGGGCTCCCGACAGCCCTAAAGATGAATTCTTTGCAGCTTTTGTAAATATCATGTAAATTTCGCCCTCGATGGCAAGTTGTAAAGTTGCTGTGAACCGACACTACAAAGTAGAGGAAAGAACAGATGAAAGACAAAAGGCCAGTCTGGACTTGGACGTGCTTCCTTACACAAGTATGTCTAGGAGTCGTGCCTTGATAGGCACCAACCATTTTTTAGGACTGTGCACACACTTTTGGGTGTTTTTTATGATTGTTTAATAACATAGATTTGCTAGATGGTAATAGGATTTGAGTTCATTTTGCTTATGTACATGCCTGTTTATATATTAAGTGCACGCACTTCGAGATCATTTGCACAAATGTTTTTGGCCAAACTGCTTTCAAAAGTGCACAAAAGAATTTCCTAAACCAAAGTCGCCTCTGGGTGTACATCAAATCGCCTTCGGGCATACATCAAATCGCCTTTGGGATTACATTAAATCGCCTTTGGGAGTACATCAAATCACTTGCGAGCGTACATCAAGCCGCCTCCCAAGGCGCACATCAAAGTTGCTTTTTCAAAGCACACAATAAAGTGGCCTCCAGGCCTACATTGAATCGTCTTCCATGACATAAACACCGTCTTTGGTGACGCACAATAAACCGTCATCTGTGGCATATTGGGCTAGCCATATAGGCAAAAATTAAACCACTTTTCGTGTACATTCTCCATGCCAGTCATGGTATGATGCAGGCTATCCAAAATACATTTTCTGATCTTTATAATTCATTTGCCATTGCATGATTTAAAAGAATTTTACAATTGCTGTTGATCAAGACATGAAGTTTGAGGTTTAGTCCTCGAAACTTTTTTTTCAAGGATTTCCACGCATAAAGCACATGTTGCACACTTTTTAAAAATTGCTAGGTACGGTAGGGTCTCTAGAGCTTCAGATCTTTGAAAGACCATATTACAAGGTTTAAACTTCACATCCTAGGGGTTCTCCGATCAACCGGTGCACTGTCACACTTTCTTCACAATATTGTTTTGTCAAGTCGTGGTTTTTATGCATGAGCCGCATCGTATTTGTTTTCGCCAAGCACGACACAAAAGCACCACTCAGTGTAATGCTCTCGTCACACACGACACTTCATTCATAATTAAGGAAGGAACTGATCAAAATTTCTCTTAACTAGGTACAGTTTAGATAATTCACATTTAGAGCACCATTCTTAACTTGGCCTTCACAGTGAGAGAGGACTGCAATGAATCCCGCCGAGGCCCCAATTCCATCATCATCACAGCAAAGGGCCGAAGAACAACCGGCCATAACGGATCTAAGCCCACAGGCGGCCATGATACATGCCACAGGGATTCGAATGCCAGAAATCCCACAGGGGCAACCACCTTAGCCAGCACCCAGGGCAGGGCATCCGCCGCCACAAGACGCTCCAGTTCCTATCCCTCCTCCACAGCAAGAGCCGTTTGTGCCTATCCAACTGAGACAGGAAGAGCTAGACTGGAATAAGGCACGGGAAGCCCGGCTGGAGGAAAGATTGGCAGCAATCAAAGAGGATCACATGCTGCAGCTGGCGGCAATAAAGGAAGATAGCAGGCACAGATGGCCGCCATACGTGAGGACCTTTTGAAGCAGCTTCAACCAAGCACTGTTCAGAACGAGGCTACGCTAGAAAGTTTGTGCTTCTTCGCGGATATCCAGTTCCCAGCCAAGTTCAAATGCCTTGATTTGCACCAGTTCTACGACACAGGCTGCCCATTTAACCACTTGCAATCCTATGTTGGCAACATGTGCCAATATGCGAAGGACGAGAAGATTATGGTTCAATTCTTCCAAAGATCTCTAGCTGGGGCAGCATACGCTTGGTTCTTAAGTCTGGATAAGCAGAAGGTTAAGGCATGGAATGACCTCGCCACCGTGTTCATTCAGCGGTACCACTTAAATAGTCAAGTGGTTCGGACCAGGACCAAACTGCAGAGACTGTCAAAGAGAAACTTCGAAACTGTGAGAGACTATGCTAAGAGGTGGATGGAACTGGCAAACGTGGTGCAACCCCCTCTTCTCGAACAAGAGTGAACTCCCCTGTTCATATCCTCGTTGGGGCAACCATACTTCACAATGCTATTGGGACAGTGCACTACAAGCTTGACTGACCTAATCATGACAGCAGAAAGAATTGAAGATGCAATTAAAATGGAGAAGCTCAGAGGCCCCATGACGAGTTTGTTGCATGGAACAATCTCAAGTGGCATGAGGCAAGAGAACGACGATGACGCAAGCGCAGTCAACCGTGTACAACCTTTTACGCCGTTTCACATCCCTTCCTCAAGAAGCGTGAGCTTCCACTCCACCAACAATGCTCTGTCTCGCCCCAGGGGTCGTCTCACCAAAGAGGAAAGAAAGAATCGGGAGTTCACTCCACTTCCGTACATGCTGGCTGAATTGTTACCAACGCTCCTGAGAGAGGGACACCTGCAACTGGCAACACCGAATCCTAAGGCGTCGAAAATGAAGGACTATGATCCAAACAAGAGCTGTGAGTACCACATGGGCGTACAAGGCCACGATACTGATGGATGTTGGGGCCTTCGGCATGCGGTCCAAGATCTTCTTGAAGCCGGGGAACTCAAAATTGATCCTTTGTCAGATTAAAAAAAAAATCATCACCATCATGCATCTTGGCATTTCATATCAGGTATCCTGCCTTCTAATGTTTGCTTCTCCCCACTAGGAACCCCGCCAACGATCAAGATGGACCTTACCTCAGAAGCAAACCATGATGTAGCCCAGCAAATAACCAGCATAGTGGCCTCCTTGCAGAGCCTACTACGGACAATAACAATCAAGGAAGAAACATGGAGCAAATGCTTGGAAGTGTTAGGGGAAGAAAATTTCGAGCTGCGATCCAGAGTCAGGGTTCTTGAACAAGAAATTGAAAGCCTGAAAGGAAAGAGACCCCTGAACAGACAAGAAGTAAGCCTTCCGCCCACATTAGCAGATGGTCGAGTGCAAAGGGAGAGAGGGAAAGCCGTCACAGCAGATGTTCACCAGCTCATGAAGAAGCTGACTGCCTACCGTGGCAAAGGGCATCATGACAGATTGATGGATAAATCGGAGGGTCCCCCAAGGAGAACAAAAGAAGAAATGGAGGCTAGAATGAGGAGGGTTTTTACCCCCCTATCATATGCCCCAGCAGAGTTACTACTGACACTGTTGAAGGAGGGGTACGTGCAGATTAAGCCCCTGAACCCCCGGTTGATCAATGCCAGAAGCTACAACACAGCAGAACGATGTGAGTACCATTCTGGCGCTCCAGGGCACCACACAAGCCGGTGCTGGGATCTGCGGCACGACATTCAAGATCTGATTGATCAAGGATTCTTGAAGGAACTTCATGAGGAGCCAAGGTCCATCGAAGGACGAGACACTTCTGATATGTTAGCGCCGTTTCAAGCATCCGAACCTGCCATCTTCTCGCGAGAAGGAGAAGATGATGACGGGGAGAGCACTTAAAAGCTTCCTCCCATGGTTTGCAATTGAATTCCAAGAACGCCGATTACATCAGCCACCCTTTTGCATAGTTTGATTTTCCGTTTTGCTTATGCTTTCTTTTCTTTTAAATTCTGAACTGGATAGCATGTTTCTTTTTGCAAGCCTGTAAAATCTTTTGGGAAATCACTGAAGTATTGGACCACACCAAGGCATGACCGTGATCTTGGGACAAACCTGAACAATCAAATTTGACAAATGAAATGTGCCAAACAGCACAAACTGTGCGGGTCTCGACATAGCCAAAGGATCCACCCAACATCACATTTGAAACCCACCTTTCTAAACAAAGAGGTAAGCTGTGATATGAAAGAAAAAAGAAAGGGCAAGGTGCCCATACCAGTCAAAGGTCACTAACATGATCCAGGATCAATGATCTCGATGAAATGATGAGAGGCCATTTTTTGGCTAAGATCAAATAAATTCAACTAGTTAAATGTGTTGAGCTGGATCGTCTCATTTCTGACCCACGTTATGTCTAGTCCCCCCAAACTGGGGTAAAGTCAAAAAGCAAAAGAGAAGAAACAAAATGAACAAAGAAGAAAATGGTTCTTGAACCAGTTATTCGTGCAAAAATAATTAAGTGTTACATTCTCTGTAAAAGGATGGAAGGCCATCCTTGATCTTTTCCAAAAATCATCTGACACAAGATGAAACCCTTGCAAAACCCTTTGAGCCTAAAAATTCCTTCATTAACCCTACCATGTCTTGTCTTCAAAATGGGGGCATAAAGCTTCGTGCAATTGGAGACACAAAAAGGATGAAGGTGAAGATAGGGCAAGGCGAAAAGCACCTTGAGAACAAAGGGGATAGAAAGTAGGAATGGGGAGAACCCCAGAAAGCAAGAATTCGAAGAAAGGGCTGGGGCAATCCCTCGAAAGAAAAGAAAAAAAAAACAAAAACCAGGGCAAACCTCCAGAGCAAGAATCAAGAATTGGGGCAAAAGACCCAAGAAAGAAGGGAAAGAAAGAAAAGGACAAAGATGGAAAAAGAAGAAGAAGCTAATCAAAGTTGAGCGTAAAGTTGTAGGAACAAAGGTGAAGCAAGCCCTAACAAAAAAGGTGGACAAGACATGGCTCTTACCCCATTCATCAATTTTGAGCTTTCATATCATTTCTTCTGGACCCCTGAACCCAGCCTACATTTCGTCCTACTATGAAGCCCTTTCTGATTACAGAGAATGTAATATTGAATCTTGGACAAATTGGCAATGACAGAACCAAGAAAAAAGGGGCAGAGAAGAACTTTGGCTAGACATGATGGTTACCCATAGAGTGAAGTCACATAGGTTTTGAGCCTGTTTTATCCTTCATTTCTAAACACTGAAACCAAAGCCTACATTTCGTTCTACTAATAAGTCCTCCCTGATAAGTAGATCATGATCCGTGGAAATTGACAAGGCCCTCAGACTGGCCAAGACACCGAACCTGGAAAAGGGAACCAATTGAGAGAGAAACCATTACATAACCCCCAACCGAGGGTGAAAAAAAAAAAAGAACAAGAGAGAAAGTCAAAAGAACTAGGGGAGGGCAGTGCCAAAGAAACCCCTTGAACCAGAACAATCCTCCTCATTCAACCCGGGGCAAGCCATTGAAGGCAAAAATGTTGAGACCCTTACAGGGAGTGCCGGGATGCACCATTTCATAAGTCTAAATGAGAGTGTCAAGTAACTGACCCAAAGATTACTGGTCTTGCCATAGACCCACTTTGAAAGAGGAGACTACAAGCATTTGGTGAACTTCCAAAAGATTTCTGTAAAAATAAAAAATAAAAAAAAAGAGAAAGAAATAAATTGCTTGAATTTGCACATAATTTTGATGATAAACAAATTCTGATCAACTAAATTTCACTTAAACTATTGCAGGTACTAACAAAACTTGAGACAGACAGGAAAAGAATCATGGCGTAGTCACACGCTAATGCAAAGAAAGATCTGTCATCATGTATTCACACATGAGACACAAAAGAGATTAACGCCAAAGCCGCCGATGGATGAGTTGGAGATTGGTAGAGGCAACTTCAGGAAAAACCCAGACAGAGAAAGAAATCAAAACATAAGGAGCAAGATGTCTCCCAAGACAGAAGGAGCAAGGTGTCTCCCAAAATTGACAAAGTAAGGAGCAAGATGTCTCCTAAGATAGAAGGAGCAAGACGTCTCCCAACCCTAATGGAGCAAGAGGTCACCCCCAAAATTGAAAATAGAGCGGAGCAAAGTGCCTCCGAGAATTGAAGATAGCAGGAGCAAAGTGTCTCCTAACCCTAATGGAGCAAGGTGTCTCCCAAAATTGAAGACAGAATGGAGCAAGGCATCTCCCCAAAAATTGAAAATAGGATGGAGCAAAGTGCCTCCAAGAACTAAAGACAGCAGGAGCAAGGCGTCTCCCAACCCTAATGGAGGAAGAGGTCTCCCCCAAAATTGAAAACAGAATGGAGCAAGGTGCCTCCAAGAATTGAAGGTAGAAGCAAGATGTCTTCCAAAAAACCGACATTAAGGAGCAAGGTGTCTCCCAACTACAGAGAGCAAGGTATCTTTCAAGACTGAAAGGGCAAAGCGTCCCTGGAGCAAGGCGACTCCGAAACTAATGGAGCAAGGCGTCTCCAACCACAGAGAGCAAGGCGTCTCTCAAAACTGAAAGGGCAAGGCATCCCTGGAGCAAGGCAACTCCTAAGCTAATAGAGCAAGGTGCCTCCCAACCACAGAGAGCAAGGCGTCTCTCAAGACTGAAAGGGCAAGGCATCCCTGGAGCAAGACAACTCCGAAACTAATGGAGCAAGGCGTTTCCAACTACAGAGAGCAAGGCGTCTCTCAAGACTGAAAGGGCAAGGCGTCCCTGGAGCAAGGCGACTCCGAAACTAATGGAGCAAGGCGTCTCCAACCACAGAGAGCAAGGCGTCTCTTAAAACTAAAAGGGCATGGCGTCCCTGGAGCAAGGCGACTCCTAAGCTAATAGAGCAAGGTACCTCCCAACCACAGAGAGCAAGGCGTCTCCCAAGACTGAAAGGGCAAGGCATCCCTGGAGCAAGGCGACTCCCACCGTTTGAATGACACGGAAATGTGTCTCTAAGGAGCAAGGCAACTCCCACATTAGAAATCCGTATGGAGCAAGACGTCTCCCACCATTTGAATGTCATGGAAATGTGTCCCTGAGGAACAAGGCAACTCCCACATCAGAAATCCGTATGGAGCAAGGCGTCTACCATAATTTGAATGTCATGGAAATGTGTCCCTGAGGAATAAGGCGGCTCCCACATTCGAGATATTATGGAACAAGGCAGCTCCACGTTTGAGGTACCTAAAGAGCAAGGCGTCTCCCCAAAACTAAAGGAGCAAAGCATCTCCCATCTCTGAAATCCCTAAAGGAGCAGAGCATCTCCCAATGCTGAAAGACAAGGTGTCCCCAGAGCAAAGTGTCTCCACAAAGTTGAACAAGTTGTTCCCATTCCTGGAAATGACAAAGTCAAGACATGAAGAAGAAAGCAGAAATGAAGATCTAATCGGGCAAGATGACCCATGTTGTAATTTTTGATTTTACACTTTTGTAATTAGATTAGAGCAGGTGTGAGAACCTCCTGGAAGCATCGAACAGCGCTGAGAGCACCTCCTCGCCAGCAGCAGTACCTCCTCCTCTTCTCTCTGTCCATCTCCTCACTCCTTCCGTTTCTAAAATCATCTCCAGGCCAGCAAAAGAAAAAAAACCTATTCCCTGGGAAAAGACATAAAGAAATCTGAAGACACCTAAAAGCCTTAAAGGGACAAACAAGAAAGAAGAACATTGCCAAGTGCCTGGCATCAGCGTTGAAACAGGTTGGCAAGCTCAAGTCCAACCTAATCTCTTTCAAACAAAAAAATTAAATGCTGAAGAGTTGCCCTACAAGTACCTGAAAAGCAAAGGGTAAGGAAACTCCAAAGCCTGGAAGTAGCTCCACATCATTTGGATGCTTCCCCCTTCTTCATAAAAAACTTCAAAAGGGCTAAGCTCGTCGACCATGTCGATAGAAATGCCCGACGCAAAAACAAGTTTCTTTTTTCTCTTTGCCGTTCATCCGAAAGGTGACTCCAACAAAGAGGGGCAGCTGTAAGCACCTCATTTTTGTGCTTCGGAAGTGCCGAAAATGCAAACCCTAAACAGAAAGTCAAACCCTAAAGGGGGAAAAAGTTGACTTTTTGATCAAGTGAGAATTGACCATTGGGCTCTATGTCAATGGATAGAGAATCTCGACACGGTTCCAACGCAACTGAGTTTGCTGGAATCGGAGTCCGGATGAAGGACTTAAAAGCAGTCAAACTTGAGGGTGAGCTAAAAGTACACTTTTTGCCGAACCCCGAACCAGGTATTTAGCCCAATCCCAATGGATAGAGGGCTCTGATACGGTTCTAACGCAATTGAGTTTGCTCAAATCGAAGTCCGGATGAAGAAGATATGAGCTGTTGAGGTTTCCAAGCTGTAGAGTCGGAAACTGCACACGTGGCAGCAAAATATCTCGAGGGTCAATCTCTAAATATCAAAACTTGTCAAAATATCTAAGGGACTAAACAAAAATTCGTACGGGGCAATCCGTAGATATCCAAAAGTGCCAAATCGGTCAAATCAATCAAATTGGTCAAGTCGAGGGCAAATCTGTAATTTTTTAGATTTGTAGCCGATCATATATGTCGGATACACATATTTTTTTGTGTATCCGACACTATTCATCGGATAGAAAAATCTTCCGGACGATTCTCTCCGATACGCTGACAGATTTGTGCAGAAAAATTAATTTTTTGCAATAATTATGCCTGTATTCGATACAAAGTATCGCATACAAGTAAATTATCTTGTATCCGATGAATAGTGTCGGATACACCTAGTGAATAGTGTATCCGACACTGTTCATCAGATACAAAAAAAAGCACTATTTAAGCCAACAGCAGCCCCCTTTCAAGGGGTTGGCTCATTTTTCGGACCTGGCACCTTCTTTGCCCTTTTTGGCCTCTCCGAACCAGCTTCTTCTCAACCTCCCTTGCCTCCAATACCCTCCTAGATCATCCTAAGTTGTTCCCACCACTCCTTCCTCCATTCTTCTCCATCCTTCTCCATCTTCACTTGACCAAGAAAAAGCTTGGCTGCTGTTGGAGGAGCCAAAGGACTTTCCGGCCATCGTGCAACCTCAAAAGAGGTGTCTCCACTTGGTCTAGGAACTCAAGAACCACCAGGTAAGGTTCTTCACCACATTGTGTGGCATATATGTTAAAATCAGATTTTTCTAAAATATTTTTTGAAGCTTGTCTTCTTCCCTTTGCATGAGCTCTCTTGCTTGGTGGTTTGAGCACGATTTGCCATCTTTTCTATGGCATGAAAGCCACCACAGGTAAGAAACCCACCTAGGGTCCTTGAGAGGATGAGAGAACCCTTTTTTACACATGTTAGTGTCCTTTAATTGCTGTCCTTGGTTTCATTTTAAGTTTTTTTGGAGGAGCATGTTCCTTCCTTCTCTATCCAATGTACCCCCCATTTAAACCCCCCTCCTCTCTCCCTTCTTGAAATGTTCTGCGCGTGAGCATGGAGGTAAGGGTTAGGTTTTGATAGAAGCTGTGGAGATGCATGAGTGGTTATCCTTTTGTGTTCTCTTTGCATGACTATTTCTTGTTGAGTTTCTTCTTTGCATATGCATGAGTGTTTACCAGAGGAGATGTATGGCACTACCTACTGTTTAGGTGTAAGTCCGATTTTCTTTTGGTCATGCAACCTCAATTTATTTTTAGTATCTTGTTTGCCCTATGTTGCTACTGTTATTGAGCATGAATACATGCTCCCTTCCCCCCATGAACCTTGCTTTTTTGTGGGTGTTGATGTATTCTCCCTTGGCCCCCTTTTACTTGCTAGAGGGGCTCACCTGAGCTGCTGCTGGAGACGGCAGCAGCAACCCCACCTCTCCAGCAGGTTTTCCCATACCATGCCTTGTTATTTGTGTGCCTGAAAGCATGAGCCCATTACCCTTTAGCCACTGTCATGGCTTAAATAAGCTGCTGCTGGAGGCAGCAGCAACACCTCCCATCCTTGGTAGCACACCAAGCCCCACCTAGAACTTGATGTCAAAGTTGCTGTCCCCTTTGTCTATAGCAGGTCCTTTTTGTTTTCTTTCCATATAGCATGCTGTTTCTTCTATACATGTGTATGCAAGCATGCTCCATGATCCCTTATCTCAATTTGCTGTTTGCGTGTCTAAGCATGAGTTTTCCTTTTTTGATAATAACATGCTAATTGATATTTGCTGTGTTTTGTTATTGTCGAGTGATCACGTGCTTCCTAGGACTGTAAAACCATGTTCCTTTTGTCCTAAGCTCCCCTAACATTGCTCACCTGAGCTGCTACTGCCACTCACATCCTAGGCATACCTCCCCCATGCATGGTAGGCCTGGTAAATCCCCTTGTGCAAGTGCTGTTTTTTTTGTGTATTAAAACTAAGCATGCTGCTGGTTGCTGGAGAGAGGTGAAGGCAGTAACCTCTTCACCCTCTCCTCTCTCCCTTTGCCACTGCTAGAAAACCAAGAAAAGAAGCCAAGTGGATAAACCCCAAAACCTGAACCAGTGTGGGCCCACTTAGGGGCCCACATGATTTGTAGAAGGCCCTAGGAAGCCCCTGGAAACCACCCCAATGGCCAAAGCCCGAAAAAGGCCATTTTTGGGGTGATCCGGCAACTCAGGCCGGATCACCTATGGCCTGCGTGTATCCGGCAACTAAGGCCGGATACACACAAAAATACAATTTTTATGTTTTTTGGGGTTCCTTGCCGAATTTTATGATGGTTTGAACCAAACCAAGTGAACCAATAGGGTTTCTGGGTCACCCGGAAACCCAACATGGGACCTGGACCGAGGTCCAATTTGGAAATATTAGTGGGCCTTCCAACGGGGCCCACCGAGCCCGATAAATCCAAAAGCATACAAATGAGTAAGTTAAGTAAAATGAACAAATTGAATCGGGCGGGCCAAACCCAATGCGGCCCACCCGAACCTTGTTGTGTGGAATGAGTATTTGAATTGTATGCTTTGGCCGAGACCAAGGGCAAGGGCCTAACGGGCCCGCTAAAGCCCACCAACCCACTAAGTGAGGGTTCAAAACCCCCGACTTCAAGAACACGGGCCTTCAAGCCCAAATTTGGACTATGGGCCCCAAGCCCAATGTCCAAAGTCATCTTGGCAGATTTAAATAAAATAAATTGAAAGTATTTTTGGCAACCATCATGGGGGCCCACTCAAGGGCCCGTAAACCAATGCAGACCAACCTTTCTCATGAAAAATACTTAAACTCCAAATTAAACAATCAAGTAGAACCAAATCATTTAACCAAAACCCAAAGGGCCTCCTAGGCTTAGGCGGAGGCCCACCAGAGGCACGTGGGCTTAACCAAGCCCACCAGGGACACCATGGGCCTTCCAACGAGGCCCACCCAATCTGACTCAGATCATCTAAATAAGCAAGATAAAAATTAAAGGGACCCACCCCACTCAGGTGGTCCCGCCAGACTTAATCAAATTGCCTATTGGATTAGGAATCGGGTGAGACCAAACTAAGCTAACTCAAACCAGGGAACCCATGGGACCTGTCATCCGATGGGGTGGACTGGGGTGTCCACGGACGTTCCCAGACCACAATCGAGGCCCTACTTAGAATCTCAAAAGCCGCAGACCGAAGCCTTAATAGACAAGATTAGGCACCCAGGTGTCCGCCTGCACCCCATCAAGCGGTGGCGACTCCGAACTTTCCCGTGCGGCGTTTCTGACGCGCGCACAACTGCCCACCACTTAGTAAGAACTGTCCTGCCATTCTCTGTATTGTTCTTTTCTCTGTAGAAGCGACATTTTCTGGCAAACTCCGATCATTTAGGAAGTTCTTAATATCTTGAAGCCATGGTACTTCTTCTTCTGGGATTTATTCTAGAACAAGGCAATAAGATGGTTCATCTCTGACTTCAATTTCCAGTGGTCTAATATCAACACCTTCTGGCATACTGACCATTGAAGCCAATGTTGCTAGAGCATCCGCAAATTTATTTTTGGCCCTTGGCATATAATTGAAGGAAATTCGAGTGAATTTGGTGCTTATTTCTTCCAAATACTGGTGATAGGGGATCAGTTTGTGATCCTTGGTTTTCCATTCACCAGTTGTTTGGAAGATGATAAGACTCGAATCCCCATATACGTCAAGTTCCTCTACTTCATTGTCTAAGGCTGCTTGTAACACAATTATGCATGCTTCATACTATGAAATATTGTTTGTGCATTGGAACCTTAACTTCACTGCGATTGGGATGTGTGCCCCATCTGGCTTGATCAAAACAGCCCCTATTCCATTTCCATTCATATTGGCGGTCCCATCAAAGAACATTTGCCGAGAGGTTTCACCTTCTTCTTCTTCAGTAAACAGGATTGCCTCATCAGGGAAATTAGTCTTCAAAGGTTGGTATTCTGGTAAAGGGTGTTGTAAGCACCTCATTTTTGCACTCCCGGAAAAGCCAAAAATGCAAAACCCTGCTGAAAAGTCAAACCCTAAGGGGTGAAAAGTTGACCTTTTGATCCTGTGAAAATCAGCTACCTTGCTTTATCTTAATGGATAGGGCATCTCGACACGAGTCCAACGCAACTGGGTTCGCAGGAATCGGAGTCCGGATGAGGGTTCTGCGGGCGGTCAAACTTAAGGAAGAAACGAGAGTTGACTTTTCCTTGAATTCCGTGCCAAGTACCTTCCTCTATACCATGGGATAAAGAATCTCGACACGGTTCCAACGCAACTGGGTTTGCAGGAATCGGAGTCCGGATGAAGGTTCGATGGGCCGGTCAAACTTAAGGATGAGGCGAAAGTTGACTTTTCCTTGAACCCCGTGCCAAGTGCTTAGCCCTATGTCATTAAATAGAGGGCTCCGATATGAGTCTAACGCAATTGAGTTCGCTCAAATCGGAGTTCGGATGAAGGAGATATGATCTGTCGAAGTTTCCGAGTAGCAAAACCAAAAACTGCACACGTGGCGTAGGAACTGCCCACGTGGTAGCCAACGCAGCAAAATATCTCAGGGACTAAATCTTAAATATCTAAAATTCGTACGGGGCGATTCGTAGATATCCAAAAGTGTCAAATCGGTCGAATCGGTCAAGTCGAAGGCAAATCCGTAATTTTTCGATTTGTATCCGGCATTTAATACCGGATACACTAGCTCCCCTTCATAACCGGACTTGAAGACCGGATACAAGAAGGTTTTCGCGCGAGATTCGCGCCGATCGCCCGACAAATTCGCGGCGGCATTTAATTTTCAAATGATTATGTTTTGTATCCGGCATTGAAGACCGGATACAAAGGAGTGCCTGTGTATCCGGTTATGAAGGCCGGATAAGAAGGCACCTTAGTGTATCCGGCCTGAGTTGCCGGATACATTAAGTTGCCTATAAATACCAAAACAGCAGCTCATATCCGAGGTTGGCTTTTTTTGGTGGCTTCTCAGCTCTCTCCTAGCACTCGTCCCACCTGACTTTGCCTCCTCCAGCCCCGTTTTGCCTTCCCTAACACCCCCACCACACCTTTGCAAGGCCATCCAACCTCCTGTTTCTACTTCTTCTCCTCCCCCTTACCAAAGTCCAAGGAGGGTAGCTGCTGTTGGTGGTTGCAAGGGAGGGTCCCAGCTCCATCCACGCCTAAAGAAGGTTGAAACACACCTCAGAAATCCGTTGTGCACATCAGGTAAGGCTTCTTACTACCTTGTATCGCATATATATTAAAATCGGAGTTTTCTAAAAATGATTCTTGAGTTTGGCTTCATCCCTTGTATGTGTTCTCTTCCATGAGTGTTATGCATGTACATGATCCTATTTTCACGGCATGAAACCACCACTAGTGAGAGGTTCACGTGGGGTTCCTCGGGCGTAGCGAGTAGCATGTTTCATGAACTTTTTGGGATGCTCATAAACTGCCTTGTTAGATTATTGTCTTGAGAGCTTTTAAGAGGAGAATGTTCCTCTCATTTTTTATCCAATGTACCCCTATAATAGCCCCAGCATCCCTTCTTATCTCTATTTTTGCTTATGATTTCACTGGGTATTTTGCTGCTTTTCATGCCTTTGTCCCTTGCTGTCTTCACTAGTAGATACATGCTCCCTATCCCTTTGTATTATCATACCTTGGCATTGTGTAATGAACATGATCCCACCCCCCTTTGATTGCAACTGTCTAGCAATGCATGTTAAATTATCCTTGCATGCATACATGAAAGCATGATCCCCTTCCCCACTGTTTTGTTCCCTTCATCCCTGCTGGAAACCATGAAAGAAGCCAAGGGAAGCTTCTTCATCAAACCTGAACCAACGTGGGCCCTCACAGGGGCCCACAAGACCTATAGAAACCCCTAGGAACCCCTTGGAAACACCCCGAATGGCAAAAAGCCCAAAAAAGGCCATTCCAGGGTGATCCGGCAACTCAGGCCGGATCACCTGTGGCCTGGGTGTATCCGACCACTCAGGCCAGATCACCCATGTCCCCTGTGTATCAGGCCACTCTGGCCGGATCACCTGCAGACCATGTGTATCCGGCCTGAGTTGCCGGATACACACAGAATTGTGGTTTTTTGTGTACTTTGATGTCTTGCCGAATTTTGGGGATGATTTTTACTAAAACCATTGAACCAATAGGGTTTCCGGGCCACCCGGAAACCCAACTTGGGACTTGGACCCACCGGTCCAACTTGGCTCACTAGTGGGCCTTCCAACGGGGCCCACCAAGCCCAATAAACACCAAAGCATGCCATTAAATAACTTAAGTAAAATGAACCATGTGAACCGGGCGGGCCAAACCCAATGCGGCCCACCCGTGCCTTGTAATGTGTAATGATGTATGAACTGCATGGTTCGGCCGAGACCAAGGGCTAGGGCCTGTCGGGCCCGCCAACTGAACCAAGGAAGGGTGCAAACCCTAACTTCTGGTAACTTGGGCCTTCAAGCCCAAGACCTGGCTCACGGGCCCCAAGCCCAGTGACCAGCCCACTCTGGCAAAATTAAATAAGATAAACCAAAATTATTTGGCCACCATGTGGGCCCACCTAAGGGGCCCACAAACCAATCCGGCCCACCTTTTGCATAGAAAACACTTAATCTTCAAATCCAAACCTAAGTAAAAATCAACTCATTATCCAAAACCCACAGGGCCTCCTAGGTTAGATAGAGGCCCACCAAGGGCACACGGGCTTACCAAAGCCCACCAAGGACACCGTGGGCCTTCCAACGGGGCCCACCCAGCCAGACTCAGACCACTTAAGATAAGCAAAGATAAAATCAACTAAAGGGATCCACACCACTCAGGTGGTCCCGCCAAGACCTAACTTAAATACCTGCTGGATTAGGAATCGGGTGAAAACCAACTAGAAAGCTGACTCAAATCAGGGAACCCACGGGACCAGTCATCCGACGGGGTGGACTGGGGTGTCTATGGACTTCCCCAGACCGCAACCGAGAACCACACTTAGAATCTCAAGGCGCAGACCAAAAGCCCTAAATAGACAAGATTAGGCACCCAGGTGTCCGCCTGCACCCCATCAGGCGGTGGCGACTCCTAATTACCCGTGCCGCGTTTCCCATGCGCGCACAAGTGTGCAGCTAAGTGATCAGCAATGGCTTGACCCATCATGGCCTTCTGTGTGATATAGGTGAGGTCAAATTCAAAGAGTAACAACTGCCACTTTTCTGTTCTGCCAGTTAAAGCCGGTTTCTCAAATAAATACTTCAAAGGATCCATTCGGGATATCAATAAGGTCGAATGACTAAGGAAATAATGCCTCAATCTCTGAGTTGCCCATACTAAAGCACAACAGGTCTTTTCCAAAGGAGAGTACTTTGCTTCATATTCTGTAAATTTCTTGCTTAGGTAATAAATCGCCATTTCCTTTCTGCCTGTATCGTCATGCTGCCCCAAGACACACCCCATTGATGTCTCCAAAACTGACAAGTATAAAATCAATGGTCTTCCTGGAGTTAGTGGTACTAGCACAGGTGGATTCAATAAATATTCCTTTATTGTGTCAAAGGCTTTTTGGCAATCGTCATTCAAGACTGTCGAGTTATTCTTTCTTAGAAGCTTGAAGATTGGTTCACAGATAGCAGTAAGTTGTGCTATGAACCATCTTATGTACTGAATCCTTCCAAGGAAACCACAAACTTCCTTCTCCGTTCTAGGTGATGGCATTTCAATGATGCTTTAGCTTTAGCTGGGTCAATCTCAATTCCCCTTCTGCTTACTATAAAGCCCAACAATTTTCCTGATGTAGCCCCAAAGACGCATTTTGCAGGGTTAAGCCTTAGACTATATTTCTTGAGCCAGTTAAACACCTTCTTCAAGTTGATCAGGTGGTCTTCTTCTTCACATGATTTGGCTATCATATCATCCACGTAGACCTCCATCTCCTTATGGATCATATCATGGAATAAGGCTGTCATGGCCCGCTGGTAGGTTGCCTCGGCGTTTTTAAGCCCAAATGGCATGACAGTGTAGTGGAAGGTACCCCAAGGTGTAATGAAGGCTGTTTTTTCTTGGTCTTCCTTAGCCATCTTAATTTGATTGTACCTAGAGAAACCATCCATGAATGAGAACAGGCTATGTACAGCAGTGTTGTCCACCAAGATGTCGATGTGTGGAAGTGGAAAATCATCTTTTGGGCTTACCTTATTCAAGTCTTTGTAGTCTACACACATTTGGACCTTTCCATCCTTCTTTGGTACTGGCACTATATTTGCAAGCCATTCAGGGTACGTGGAGACCGCCAAAAACCCCGCTTGGAATTGTTTAACCACTTCATCTTTGACCTTCAATGTCCATTCAGGTTTCAACCTTCTCAACTTCTGCTTAACTGGCTTGACATCTGGTAGAATGGGTAGCCTGTGCACAACCATGTCCGTGTCTAACCCTGGCATATCCCGATACGACCATGCAAATACATTTTCATAATCAGCCAAGAACTGTATCATTTCATCACGTTGTACCTCAGATTGGCATACCCCAATATTCACTATTTTTGGGTTATCTTCGGTTCCTAGGTTTATTGATATGGTCTCTTCAATATTGGGTTGGAGCCCTTTTCATGACGCTCCAATTGATATGTGATTTCTTTTGGAGGGTCGTCTTCTTCATCCTCGGTCTCTTCCTCAACCCCCATCAGGTCAAAGTCGAGCTCGAGGTTGAAGTCATACTCAACCTGATTCAATTCCGTTTGCTTATATGGTTCATAAGTGGTTTGGACCTTTTTGAAAAATTTATCTTTTCTATAAAAAAATGAAAAATCTTTTTGTGTTTTTTGAGAGCCTTCTGCAAAATCTTTTCCTGAAGACGAAGGCTCATTAAAACCTTCAGGAAAAGGGCATTCCACTAATGGAGTTTTTTTTGGAAGCCATGTCTGTTTGCTAAACAAACGCGGCTTCAAAAGTAAGAGGAGTTTCCTCCCAATTGTTCAACATAAAAGAATCTGGGGCAGGTATACAAGCCTGCTCTTCAAGCTCAGGGTCTGCATCTAAAATCACCAATACTGGGTGAGTTGCATCACCTGCTTCTTCTGTAGGGCTTGTCCCAGATGGAACTTCTACTATAGCCCAATCAATGAAAGGTAGCTCCTCTGCTCCTTCTTCTTGGTTGCCTTCAATCATGGCAAAAAAGGCTCCAACGTCCTCAGAGAAATCCTGCTCCTGTTCTGCCTGTGGCCCAGCCCACCCAATGCTTGTGAAGGTGGGGGTGGAACATATGGTTGCACGGTTGAGGACTTGGGTTTCTGGAATGGGTTGATGTTATAGTATGGGGGTTTGGACAGATCTTGGGGAGGAGACAGCTGAATCATATGAGAAAGCTTTGGAAAAGTTTCCCTGATGTGAGGGAATTTCATGTCTTCCATTTCCTTCTAACTTCTCCAGTTCCTTGGCTTGGACCCCAATCCTGCTCTATGGACCATCTTCTTAACCTTTATTGGTTCTATCCTTCCTTGTAGGTCAACCCCCAGACCTTTTCCAGGGTGGAAATTGTACTTTCCCAGTACTTTGTTGACCATTTTCTCAGCACAGGTCAACTTTCCTTCTTTTTCCTGATACCCCCCAGGTATGAAATTAACAGTTTCAAACTGAAAAGAGTGAAATGCCATCTTGTCTGCAGTCACTTCCATGTTTATGTAGGGTACATCAGGGGACCACATGGGAGGAACCAAATTTTCAGCTAGGACAGTAATCACCTTTTGTCCTCTAATATATTTGACTCTTTGGTGGAGGGTAGATGGTATAGCCCTCGCTGTATGAATCCACGGCCTTCCTAGGAGTAGGTTGAAGTCTGCAGGTATATCCATCACTTCAAATGTGATGTTAAAAATATACGATCCAATGGTGACCGGCAGTTCAACCTCCCCTAGGGAGTTTGTTTTAGAGCTATCAAATGCTCTTATGATTCTTCCATTTTGTTTGATTTTGTTTTGCTCCAGACCAAGCTTAACAAAGGTTATTAACGGGCAGACATTCAGAGCCAACCCATTATCAATTAAAACCCTGGCATGCAACCCTTGCTGAGCACAGCTATGTGCAAAGGATCCACATGATGGTACCCTGCTAGGCTAATCTCTGTTTCAGAAAAAGTTATGACATTATGAGATAAAATTTGCCCAACCATCTTGCCTAGTTGGTCTGGTTCAATATTTTTAGGCACATGTGCCCCCTGAAGTATCCTTAACAATGAGTCCCTGTGTTTTTCAGAATTTAACAATAAGCCCATTATTGAGATCTGGGCAAGGACTTTGTTCAACTGCTCGACAACGTTGAACTCACTCTTTTTAATTATCTTAATGAGGTCAGCAGCCTCACTGTTAGTTACCTGAGGGGCATCTTCCCCTACCTTGGCGTTTCCTTTTATTTTTCTTTTCTTCCTTTTCCTTCTTATTCTCCTTTTGTTTTTCTTCCACCTCTACACATTTTCCTGACCTTATCCTGAGGTTCACTTCTTTCTTGCTTTCTGCCTCAGCTGCAGGGAATGTAGTGGTGTAGCCTTCACTGTAGTTCCATGGTACAGCCGATTCAGAGTAGGAAGGCTTAGGGACAGTTATCACCAATGGAGGAAGTTTGGACTTGGATGTGAAAGTCTGAGTAGGAGGAATATTTACAACCAATGGTGGACACTGTTTTGGTTGAGGGGTTGTAGAAGTGACTGATGCATTGAGATGGTCACAGTTTATGACCAACGGTGGTTTTGATTGAATGGGTGAAGTAAAGGTGGATGCACTGCGATTGATAACCAAAGGCGGTTTGGCTATATTCATTTGGGCCATGAGAGATGAGACCCGGTCCAGAGAGGAGCTAATGCTCTCAGCAGCACTTTCATTCCCTCTTGAAATTACATTTATTTCTTCATTGCTATTTCTTTTGTCAAAATAAACTTTGACCATTGTCCCTATTGGAGCAATTAACTGGGATGGGTCAAAGGTTATTTCATCAGAAGAAATGACCCCTATGACATTAGATGGGCCTGCCCCATGATGTTGAGGCAAAGGGTTCTGTCCAATATCTGTTCTGGGAGGATTAGGAGCCCCTGTATTAAAAGACAGGGTATTCTGGTCAAGCATATCCTGAATGGCATGTTTCAACGGCCAACACTTGTCAGTAGAGTGCCTATGTAACACCCCGGAATCGGGTTACTTGAAATAAACTGTAACTCGTTCCCAAGGAGTTAGCTTTTCACACAGGATCGCTATATCAGAGTAAGGAAAACATGAAATGGCAACAACATAATCAGAGTCAACTAAAATTTTCCCCAACTCACCTAAACCAAGCATATACCCACCTGAATCGTCCTCTCTGAGATCTGAAAACAAAACAAAACAGTGAGATACGACTATCTCAGCAAGTAGCAATGCATGCCTAAAATATAGTTGTAACAGTACTAAAACATGTACGATTAAAAATACACGACGATTAACCACGGTGTAAGCACCTTGTTTTTGCACCCTTGGAATTGCAGGAAATGCAAACCCTAAATAGAAAGTCAAACCATAAGGGATGAAAATTTGACCTTTTGATCAAGTGATAATTGGCCACCCTACTTTATCTAAGTGGATAGGGAATCCCGACACGAGACCAACGCAACTGAGTTTGCTGGAATCGGAGTCCGGATGAGGGTTCTGCGGGCCAGTCAAACTTGAGGGAAAGCCGAGAGTTGACTTTTCCTCAAATTCCGTGCCAGATGCCTTGATTTATCCCAATGGATAGAGAATCCCGATACGGTTCCAGCGCAACTGGGTTTGCAGGAATCGGAGTCCAGATGAAGGTTCTAAGGGCAGTCAAACTTAAGGGAAGGCCAAAAGTTGACTTTTCCTCGGAATCCGTGCCAAGTGTTTAGCCCCATGTCATTAAATAGAGGGCTCTGATACGAGTTCAACGCAATTGAGTTTGCTCGAATCGAAGTGCAAATGAGTGAGATATGATCTTTCAAAGCTTCCGGGCAGCAAAGCCAGAAACTGCACACGTGGCGCAGGAACTGCGCACGTGGCGACCAACGCAGCAAAATATCTCACGGACTAAATCTTAAATATAAAAATTTCGTACGGGCGATCCGTAGATATCCAAAGGTGTCAAATCGGTCGAATCGGTCAAGTCGAAGGGCAATTTTGTAATTTTCCAAATTGTATCCGGTCATACATGCCGGATACACTGCCTATCCTTCATATCCGGATTTGAAGGCCGGATACATGAAGATATTCGCGCGAGATTCGCGCCACTTGGCCGACAAATTCGCGGCGGCATTAAATTTTGAAATGATTAATCATGTATCCGGCCTGAGTTGCCGGATACAAAGGGAAGCCAGTGTATCCGGCCTTGAAGGCCGGATAAGGAGAGGCCTTAGTGTATCCGGCTTGAGTTGCCGGATACATTAAGTTGCCTATAAAAAGGAAACAGCAGCCTGATTTCCGGGGTTGGCTTCATTTTGCTTGGTTTCCACCTTCCTTCCCCACTGCACCTGGACCGAAATCTCCCACTTTAACCTTCTCTTGCTCCCTCAAACCTAAAAACCATCCTTGACCTTCTCCCTCATCTTGTCCACTTCAAACCTCAAGGGAAGAAGGAGAGTTTGCTGTTGGTGCTTGGAGGGGCTGTTCCAGCAACTATTCCGGCTTCAAGGAAGTTCTCTACACAACTCCGGGGTTCAAGAACCCCCAGGTAAGATTCCTCCTCACATTTTATTGTACATATATTAAAATGAGAATTTTCTAAAGAGTTTGCCCAGCTTGCTTTCTTCCTTAGCATAAATTTGTCTTCATGGTATGCTAGCATGTGTTATTCTCTTCTTGCCACTGTTTTGACATGTGTTTGTTATCTTAAGAGGAAGCATGTTTCCTCATGTTATGATCCCATGTAACCCCTATGTAACCCCCCTATTCCCTTCTGTAGACACCTTTTTTAGCTAGGCGTGATTCGGTCTTGCATGGCTGTGGTTTGAGCAGCATGTGATGCATTTGTTTCTCTTTTTTTTTACTTTCGTGTACATGAGCATTGTTGTGACCATGCATGTTGGGTTGCCGTTTGTGGCCGTGAACAACCGGAACAGAGGCACATGTCCTCTGTTCCCCTGCTGGTTTCTACCCATGGGAATGATCAAAGGGGGAAGCCCCCTCCATTTTCCCCTTTGTCCTTGTTAAGGAACCCTGAAGAGTGACCAAGATGAGGTGATTCCTCATCACCCGAACCAATGTGGTCTCACACAGGAGCCCACACAACCTCTGGAACACCCTGGGAGGCTTAAAAACCCAACCCCCTTGCAGAAATCCGAAAATTTGGTTTCTGCAGGTTGATCCGGCAACTCAGGCCGGATCAATTGAAGCTCCTGTGTAGCCGGTAATAGATGCCGGATACACTGCCAGAATTCTTTTTTTGCTATTTTTGTGATTTTGTGCAATATTTTGAATTGTTTGATCAAATCCGGGCGAACTAGTAGGGTTTCCGGGTCACCCGGAAACCCAAGATGGGCCATGGACAGACCCGGTCCAAATTGATTCCCGGTGGGCCTTCCAACGAGGCCCACCAAGCCTGACCAACTCATTCATGCTTAACTAAGATAAATGAGAGATTTGAGTGGGCCAGACCATTTGAGGCCCACCCAAGCCCTATTTGGGCCATGCATGCTTAAAGTAGATTGTGGTTTGGCCGAGACCACGGGCTGGGCCTGTCGGGCCCACTAAGCCCATTAAACCAAGGTTAGGGTGTCAAAACCCTAATTCAAGAAGTCTTGGGCTTTCAAGCCCAAGCCTAGGTAAAGGGCCCCAAGCCCAATGCTTGGCCCATTTTTGGCAAAGGTTAATCAAAGATAACTCAAACCACTTGGCAACCAATTATGTGGCCCACTCAAGGGCCCACAAACAGTCCCGGCCCACTGGTGCATAGAAATCACTTAAATAATCAAACTGGAATTTAATAAAACCAATTCATTTGAACCAAAGCCCAAAAGGCCTCTCAGGCTAGACTGAGGCCCACAAGGGACACGTGGGCTCAACCAAGCCCACCAAGGAATCCGCGGGCCTTCCAACGGGGCCCGCCCAATCAGACCCCCATCACTTTAATTAAGAAGATAAAATCAAGTAAAGGGACCCACACCACTTGGGCGGTCCCGCCAGACTTAATCAAATCACATGCTGGAATAGGAATCGGGTGAGTGAGAAGACCAAAGTTGACTCAAACCAAGGAAACTTATGGGACCCGTCATTCGACGGGGTGGACTGGGGTGTCTACGGACTTCCCCAGACCGCAACCGAGCCCCTACTTAGAATCTCAAAGCCGCAGACCAAAAGCCTTAGTAGAAGAACTTAGGCACCCAGGTGTCTGCCTGCACCCCATCAGGCAGTGGCGACTCCAAACAAATCCCGAGGCACGCATCGTTTTGCGTGCGCCTCGTCGTGCGACCGAAATCGGGTGCGCACACACGGTAATCCGTCTAATCTCGGAAATACATCGTCAATCACATTCGGAAAATCTTATGTATTGGGACTCGTGAAGTCTGTCTATTTTGTGTGGCTAAGCACTAGTGTTCCAAACAATCCAGTCGAAATACTGTAACAGCTCAAACAACCAATTCATCGCCCTCATGGCGGAAATACCCGTGTGACCTCACCCTCATGGTGGAAAGGGAGTTGCTGCAGCACTTCCCTCATGGAAGGCCTCTCCATCATGGAGGAAACGCATGAAGGAACCCTATACTTAAATCCAAACAAAATATACAAAATTCACTACAACTCGACTGTGGATCCACACTAAGTCTCGCCCTAGTACTTTGGAAAAAGATATCGTATGCCGTGTAAGATTATCATAAAACATGCCTTTAGTAAAAGAAACCAACATATATAGTTAAGAATACCAAATTCAATTTCAAATACACACTAAAAGCATCCAACAGTAAAAGTGTATAAAAATTGGCACAATCGGTAAAAGTCTATATCTTTCCTCAAAAGAATTCAACGATATGTCAAGAAACCATTTCTCTTACTTTTCGGGTCAAAAAAGAATTTAGGTTATTTAAAAAATATGATAAACAAAATTTATATTAGTCAACAAGAGCCTTAAGTTCATATCCATGGACAATTCGATAATCCCCTTTGATTTACCACACTTATTTTCAAATCCACATTTGATAACCAGGTCTAAAAAAAAAATAGAAATTATAACAGAGACCAATAGTTTGATACAAAAATCAAAAACACCACCTCAAAACACTAACAGATTTCCTCAGCCTCTATTCTGGCATTTACCACTGTTACACTCAATTTATTTCCAATTTTTGAATTATTCTCTAAGTCAAATTCATAATTTACTTCACCAAAAATCTACCTATGTTTACTGGAATGCTAAACATCTTTAATCCAATCATTTAAACCTGTTTTAGATGTTAAAATAAGTTCATACAAGAAAAATTACAGCAACCACACTTCTGTTAATATTTTGATCTGGTGCTAACCTATTTGAGGTGGGCACCAGGTCCATTAGGTTGGCACCAGGTCCAAGCACTAGGCGGTAGTGTTATTTTTGGTCTGGTGCTAACCTATTTGAGGTTAGCGCCAGATACTAAAGGTTGGCACCAGGTTATCTCTCTTACAAAATAATCGCACTTCCTCCCTTAACTCAACACTTTAATAGTACAACCAATCTCCACCTTTCCAAACCCTTTTAACCTCTTAACAATTGTCCGAAAACACAATTAAACAACCTCTAAAATACTATAACTAAGCTCAAACTGAATAATAAAATATATGTACTTTTCATGAACAGAAAACATCATTCGTTCAAATCAATTCTACCTAGTTCAAATAATAGAAGAACAATACAAAAACATGCTAATTTAAAGATGCTACTTGCATAGTTCAGAATTCTCATTTACTGAAATGACCCATGGATTCCAAACGTACACTATGAACAGAAAAAGACTCAACCCACCAACAGCCGTATGGTTTCCTAAAAGAAATGGTTTGAATGTTAACTTGAAACATCTGAGGTTGGCACCAAATACATCTTTCTTTTATTGACAATTTTGATCTTCTATAAATTCACTAGAACAAAATGAATATGCTGGAACCAAGTTTAACTCCAAACACCAAACAGCAGCATGTTTTCATCACAATTCTGCATTGGCCGTTAACTTAAAACTGTTGGTAAAACATGTTTTCTTCAGAACTAAACCCCACTACTTTAACCAAATCATTATCACATGATGAGGAAACCAACCAAACAACTCAAATATCCCATACGAATTTTTATCTAACTATACAAAGGATAAAACTCAGATCAACAATATCCTACTAACAAATTTCTGTAAATCTCTGTTTTCATCAAATCTGGAAAATCCGAAATTTAACAACACAGTGCAAGGTTTTGGAAGAACTACTTGCCTCTTGATTTCTGGAGTTCGACTTTTGCATAAACCAGCAATGAAACCCAATGCTTTCCACGCCCAGAAATCCTCACAAACTGGTCTACAAATCTGGGTTTTTTCTTTTGAACGAATTCCACTCTCTAACTGAATAGGATGCCCACTCTCCAACAGCACCAATGTTTCTTCTTTCTTCTCCAACAACAATCCTCTCCACTCACCTCAACTCCCAGATCTAATTTGCATCCCTTTTTCCTTCTCTAACGGTGGAGTTTATTGCATCCGTTTTGCCTTCTCTAATTTGCAAAGGTTACGACCAGCAAAAACCCATACGTTAAAAAAACTGTTTGTCTTCTAATTTTTATCAAGTGTAGTGCCCTACCACAATATCACCTACACCAACAGCCTATCATCCCTTAATAATTTATTTAGCCACTTAAATGCAATATCAACACTATCTAAATAGCTAACAAAAATTATTAATTAAAACTTATTAAATACTGAAATTATATCCTAACTTTACTTACTTAAATCTATTTAATTCATCTTACATTATCTATTTAAATATTACAATTATAATATAAGAATCATTCACTTTAATTCTGTAAAACCCCGTTTTGAGTAGAAAACAAAATAAAATAATAATGCTAGAATAAAATAAATTAACAGTCACAGTAAGGAAAATAAACAAATAATAACATTAGATGAAAATATATATATGCACATATAGATGTAGGTGCTGGTTAAATCGAATTTTATTATTTCTGGGAACTTGAGGTTATCAGGGTGGACAAAAAAAAAAAAGAAATTAATAATGGGATATATTCGGACCCGGAGATAAATAAGAATGGGTCAATATTTGTAAATCCGGAAAACCCTGCACTAATGAGGGGTAGAAAGGGGATTCTTAAGGAGAAGGGTGAATTAGGTTAAATCCGGGCGGCGTCTATATAAATAAGTAACTCGTGCAACTTTTCGGGGATTTGGGAAAAAAGTTGCGGCTCTGGAGAGAGTTAGGGTTTAAGTCCAGCGGGTTAGGTCTCGAAGTCAAAAATCTCCAGGATGGCCGGAAGCTCAAAGAAGGTCTTCAATACTAAGGTGAGTAGCACTGATTTACAACTGGGGTTTTGTGTTTTATGTTTCTCTCGAGCTTATTCTGATGCATGGTTTATATATTAAGTGATAGTATGAGTTTTTTGGTTTTTCTGGTTTTCGGGAAATTACATGAACAGAGTCTCCGGATTGAATTTTATATTTAAAAATGAAAGTGTTTAGATTAATTCCAAATATGGTTGGGAAGTCTTCTGGGAGTATTAGGAGTGTAGTAGAACAATTACAGAGGTACACAAACCGGCCAGTCATGTAGATCTCGAAATAACAGAGAAACGAAAATCACAGGGGGTATCCGCTCACCTCGCGCTCACCGGCGCTCACCTCAGAGGTAGGCGCCCCGTTAAACACTACCTACCGCCGAGCTCACGCCCGGCTGGCGCTCATCTCGCGCGAAGTAGAAAACCTTGCGCCCATCTCGCGCGAATCTCGCACCCACCTCACGCCCATCTCGCGCTCAGCTCACGCTCACCTAGCGTCGAGTGAGCGGTAGGTCGATTTTACCCCTTTTCTTCACCGTCGACCGGCGCTCACCTCGCGCCCACCTCAGTAAGTGAGCGGCAGACCCTATTTTCCTTATTGAATTGGAGATTTGAATTAACTAAGGGTATTTGGGTTACCTGAGGATTAAACCACTTCACTATTCACTTGTTTAGGAACCCTGGGAATCTAGTTTGACTAGGAAACTATTAGAGGAAAATTGAGTGAATTTCTTAAAAGCTTTCAAGTTGAGTTTAGGTTATTCATGAATATTATGCCAGATACCAAACCACTAAGAGTCACTAATTACACTTCCTCTGTTTTATACACTGTTTTGATTGAGGAGTTATTCTATTCTGGTTTCACTGGTTTGGAAACTTTAAATGTATTGTAAAGATTTCCTTGGTATGAATGAATTGAGTTTTACTTTCATATGACTTGTGTTACGAAAATGAGAAAATACTGAATGTACTTGAGGTACTGCTTGGTCCAGAGGGACAGGTGATGAATTGTGATGAGTTTTACATGATATGAAATGAATGGTTTTTCTTTGATATTGGTATTGAGATTATACGATGTTTTACTGTTTTGGTCTAGCTTGTCCTGGATCCAGATGTTTAAGCTTAGTAATGTGATGCTTTTATTTTATTGGTGTAATGGCATGGCCATGGAGTGTTGCCACGACTGGTGTAGAGCAGCCAGAAACCCTGAGTAGGCCTGGTTGTCAATGCCGAAACCCTGAGTAGGCCGGCATTGGATGACGAAACCCTGAGTAGGCCGGAACTGTGTACATGGAGGTGTGGAGGTCGCTCTGGCATGTTGATTACCCAATCAAATATTTGTATGACATTGACTACGTGGATTTGTTGTTTACTTATCAGTTGGAATACCATGGGATACCTAGTGGAAATTGTCTTATTGAGGCATGGACTATATTATTAATGTTCTCTGAAACTGATCTGGGTTTTGTTGACCAAGGGATTTCCGATGTTAATTGCTTATAGTTAAATGGTTTCCTATACTCTTGGGTCAACAATACTGTCAGCAGAGTACGCAGACTTCATCGGTTGTTCCTTGTTTTCTCGTCTGATTATTCGATTATAGAATTTTTAAATTTGAAGAAGTGTATTCTTGCATGCATGTGCTACTTGCTGAGATATTCGTATCTCACTCTTTTATTTCTGTTGTTTTTCAGATACGTATGGAGAGACGATAATTGCGGGTAGTGAAAATTTGGTCATGTGAGTTTTTATGTTGGGATTTGTTTAGCGCACTCTATTGCATAGAAATATTTAGTTTCATGTTTTCTTTACTCTGGTAGTTTGATCCTGTTAATTATAATAACCTCTGGATACGAGTTACGGGTTTTCATGTGACTCGGATCCGGGGCGTTACAAATTCACCAAAGCTGATTTTTCTGAAATTCCTAACTTGTCCTTGCGACACAACTACTTGAATTATCCCTCATTATTTATTTTTTTATAATATTAACAAATTCCTTATATTAGGCTAATCAAAAATCCGGGGTCTTACAGCCTAGGTGCACCCATGTGGAAATCACAAGTGGTGGAGGGGTCATAATTTCTCCCCTTTGATACATTCGGATTGGGTTCTCTTAAAGTGATATACCCTGCTTGTAATAAAGTGGGTAGCAACTGAGAAGGAGTCATTGGAATAGGGGTGAAAACCCACCCTATTTCTCCTTGCTGCGAAATAGGCATCCTTTTCTTCTTTAGTAAAAACCCTCTTTTGGTCTGAGGGTGCTGCTGGAACATTAACCCTCATGGGGGCCTAGGTAGATGGAGCGGATGGAATAGGAAAATGAGCAGGTATGTTGATTTGTATGGGCTTGTTAGGGCCTGATGGTGGCTGCACCATGTTCACCTCCCCTTCTTTCTTGTTCCCATTCTTTTTCAACCCACCTCCTTTCTTTAGGTTGAGGTCTTGCTGACTGACCATAGCAGAGTGGTTAATTATTTTACCTGACCTGATTCCGTCCTCAATTTGGTCGGCCACTTGTACCAAAGCCGCAAAATTAGTGGTGGTCTGACCCACCAGGTGGCTGTAGAATGGTTGACCCAGTGTACTGATGAAAGTGGAAATCATTTCCTGCTCTAACATGGGTGGTCTGACCTGAGAGGCAGTCTCCCTCCATCTCTTGGCATACTGTCTCACGGATTCATCCCTTCCCTTACTCATCCTCATTACATCGTACCTGTCTGGCACGATCTCTGAATTGAACCGGTACTGAGCTAGGAAGGCATCTGCTAGGTCCTTCCATCTTTTGATCTTTCCGTGGTCTAAAGTGGTGAACCATCTCAACGCAGTTCCAGTTAGGCTCCTTTGAAAGAGCTGAATCAAGACGCCCTCATCCCGACCGAACTGGCATAGGGTACTGCAGTACAACTTCAGATGGCTCATGGGGCAGCCAGTGCCATCATATTTGTCTAGGTTTGGGCACTTGAACTTAGCTGGCAGGTTAACATTAGGGTACAGGCATAAGTCCTCAAAGTTGGTGCCTCCGAAGTTGTTCACCCATTTTACTTCTCTCAGTTCGTCTTGGATCATTTCAAGTTTGTGCATGAACTTCCTTTCAACTGCTTCCCTCATCCTTTCCTTTTCCTTAGCTTTGTCTGACTCAACTGTCTCATCCCTGATCAGTATAGGTTCAGGGGTGTGTTCATAAACGGGTACAGGAATAGGTTGAACTGGAGGTGGAATATTGATTTGGGGTGGAGGTGCTGGGTTGGAAGTGGATACTTAATTTTGGGTTTGCACTTGTTGGGCCTACATCGACAGTATGTTTTCTAGCATTCGGGCTAGTCCTGCCACCTGCTCCTGTAGCAGGACAATATTTGGGTGAGGAGCATCAACTTCAGTCTCGATAGGATTCATGGCGCGAGCTCTTGATCTGGTTACAGGAGCTATGATTGTAAGTGTATTAGTACCTGGCAAAAGGATAAAGGAAAAATATCAGTGTCCATTTAATACCTGGAAAAAGGATAAAGGAAAAATATCAGTGTCCATTTAATCTCATTCACATGCCTAAGAATGCCTATGTGCAAGCTAGGTGAACACGAGTTTGGATTTGTTTCTTTATTTGCTTCTTTTTTTTTTTTTTAGAATTGTTGGAATATTCTAGGGCTTCCAACAGGTCCCACAAAAAGAGAAAAGGATCTAAAATTCAAAGGCTTTCAGAGGCCCAGGGATATTTTTTGGAAAAGGTCTGAAATTCAAAGGCTTTCAGAGGCCCAAGGATATTTTTGCAAAAGGTCTGAAATTCAAAGGCTTCCAGAGGCCCGAGGAAAAAGATCTGAAATTCAAAGGCTTTTAGAGGCCCGAGGAAAAAGATCTGAAATTCAAAGGCTTTCAGAGGCCCGAGGAAAAAGATTTGAAATTCAAAGGCTTTCAAAGGCTCAAAGGAAAGAGATCTGAAATTCAAAGGCTTTCAGAGGCCTAAAGGAAAAAGATCTGAAATTCAAAGGCTTTCAGAGGCCCAGGGGTATTTTTGAAAAAGGTCTGAAATTCAAAGGCTTTCAGAGGCCCGGAGATTTTTGATAAAAAGTCTGAAATTCAAAGGCTTTCAGAGGCCCGGAGATTTTTGATAAAAAGTCTGAAATTCAAAAGCTTTCAGAGGCCCAGAGATTTTTGATAAAACGTCTGAAATTCAAAGGCTTTCAGAGGCCTAAAGGAAAAAGACCTGAAATTCAAAGGCTTTCAGAGGCCCTAGGAGTTTTTAGAAAAAGTCTGAAATTCAAAGGCTTTCAGAGGCCCAAGGAGTTTTGAGAAAAAGTCTGAAATTCAAAGGCTTTCAGAGGCCCAAGGATTTTTGAGAAAAAGTCTGAAATTCAAAGGCTTTCAGAGGCCCAAGGATTTTTGAAAAAGAGTCTGAAATTCAAAGGCTTTCAGAGGCCCAAGGATTTTTGAGAAAAAGTCTGAAATTCAAAGGCTTTCAGAGGCCCAAGGATTTTTGAGAAAAAGTCTGAAATTCAAAGGCTTTCAGAGACCCAAAGGATTTTCTCTCACATTTTTTTTATTTTTTTTGAAGCATTTTATTCAAACTCATTTCCCTTCATATTTATTTACAGGTTAAAGGAACAAAATTTAGTGGGAAAAACTGATTAAAATTGAATTTTCCGCTAAGACCGCGTACACAGTACAGTCCAGCCCTGTCCATATTCAAATTACGAGCAAGCCATGACCGTATGAAAAACACGGACGAGCCCAGCCCATATAACCAATACGAGTGAGCCCAGCCTGTGTACTAAATGCGGTTTTTCGGAGCTCTTTTATGTTTTCTCAGTTTTTATATGATTTGATCACTTTGATTGCTCATCCAAACATACGGTTCACCCATTGCAAAGCTTCTAAACTGTCCCAAAGTGGACCTTGGCCTATTTGCAAAAACACTTGTTTAGGAGGGCACATGTTCCCTCCAAATCGACATCATATTCAGGGGTATGGTACCCTTGGGTTGCCTCTTGTATGAACATTCTGAACAGAGTTAAAAACTCTTCTTATGGGCTACACCAATTTTAGGAAACATGCCTATTTGGGACCAATTTTATCCCAAACTGATGGACACCATGACACCCCTATGACATGAAAATAATGCAAAAATTAAGGTTACCTTGTTACCTTGTTTACCTTCAATATGGCATCCGCATTATGCCTTGGCTTGCGGACCATGCAAACGGCCTTCCCACAATTACAAACCCATATCCCTACGTAATTGTGTATTTTGGCCAAAAACGTGTATCTCCACCTTCAAATGTAGGGGCTTTGGGTTTTGGCTTAATGGCAACTTAGCACTCAAGCCTAGTGATGACTAGAATCGAATCACAGATCCACGTTATCATCACATCAATTGCCCAAAGTTTTAAGGTGAATGTTTTCACTTTCACTTTCTGAAGTATCGACCTCGTTGAGCCAAGCTACGCACATTCGGGTTCAACTTCCTATAGGTTAGGGGTAGGCTGTGTAAAATAAAATGTGCACAGTGCTTTGTAAAAATTGGGTGCATTCACAATGTCCCAAACCCTTGCCACTCTTTTCATAGCCATGCATATACAAACCAAGGCATAATAGGAAAGCATATATATAGTAAACAAATACACAAAGCAGTCCCTATAGCACCTAAAACATGCTCATAAAAATCATCCAATCATGCAAACATATGATCATGTTATACAGCCAAAATACATCATGGAGATCATGCTGAAAATTAAAACATGCTATCATAAAAAGATAGCAAGAAATAAACATGGTTTAGCAAAACGAACCTCCCATATGCATGTTTCTACCCCCATGAACTCTTAAGCAATAAATCAGATTTAAAATATACCAAGCATGCTTAAGAACACCAAATAGCAAGCAAAACAAAGACATGCTAAAAACACAAAATAGCAAGCAAATCCAAAAATATAAAAAACATGAACAAACACCAAAAGGCTGAAATCTTCAAGTCCCTAGCAGAGTCGCCAGTTGTGAGACATGGGAAAAAATCAATTCAATGACTTCCTCTATCATTACGCGGGATTGGTTAAAAAACAAACACAGAGTTGCCACCATTCTGTTTAGGTGTGAATGGACACCAAAATATCAAATAAGCTCAAAAGGCAAATTTAGGGTAAAAATAACCCTCTTAAAAAAAAACCAGAAATGGGTAAGGGGATTAGGTTATGAACAGGGGAAGGTGTTAGGCACCCCTATTCATCCACACAAGGTGGTTGCCAAGTATTGCTCATGTTTTTCAAAGGAAAAAGGGCTTGCTATAAAAATCATAAAAAATCACAAAAAAGACAAAAATATATGGTTTTTTTCATACGAATAGCCTGATTGATCCAGAACTTTCAAATATGATCATACCATTCCTAGAGTTTCATGATCAAAATAAAATTGAGATAAAATCAAATAAAATCAATTTGAAGTGAAATCTTCAAAAATCTGACTTCAAGTTGATTTCTAGAAATCTAGATAAATATGATTTTTATAAAATATTTCAAAATTGAACTTGAACAGTCCAGGACATAGATATAGCCCAAATTTCACATTAAATCAAGAAATCAAAACCAAAAATACCCACGTTGATGAAGAACATCAAAAGGGGAGAACTTAGACCGTAGGGTCTTCTCTCAAAAGTGAAAAACAATTCAAAAACCACATCATGAAACCCTAGGAGTTATTTTCAGGCTTCTGGATCCAGATCTATCATACTGATCATGATAGATCTAGGATCTTAGCCTAATATCACAAAAATCACGAAAACAGTGTTGTAGGTGCAAAGATGTGAAAAATCCAAATTTTTAGAAACAAGGAGGATTTCATGCTATAAACATCATGGATTCATTCAGATTCAACATAAAAACCATTACAAGATGATCAGGATATTCAAAGCAGCTACATCTCACAGATTAGAGCACATGGGGGTCTACCCTACGGATCCACCTGTTCTCTTTTCCCCTAGCTCTCTCTTCACGTTTTACGGCTAGAGAGGATTCTTGAGGTACTTGGAGATAGGTTTGGTGATACAAACACAATCAAAGGCTTTATTCTAGAGAAAGGAGAAAAACAAATATGTGGTTCTATTCTAGGGATCCACCTGTTCCCCTTTCCCCTAGCTCTCTCTTCACGTTTTACGGCTAGAGAGACTCTTGAGGTACTTAGAGACAAGTTTAGGAATACAAGTACAAAAGATGGCCTTATTCTACAGCAATAGAGAAGATCCTATTACTTCTAGAATTGAAGACAGAAAATAAAGGGGAAAAGGGACTTACCTGGATTGAGCAAGCAGAGCAACAGGGATTCCTCTCTTCTCTTGGAGCTCCTTGGACTTCAAATTTTTGTGGCCTTTTGCTTGAAGAAAGGCCCTCTATTTATAGGCAAACTCAGGGGTATGGTTGGTCCAAGGTTTGGCAAGATAGAGTTTCAGATTGAGTTAAACACAAGGATAATGCCCATCCATGGCCAACAAATATAATCCGAACGAATAAAAGATATAATTTGCTCATTTAAAGGGATATTGGACTAAAGATAAGGCTTAGAAATCGAGAAAGAATAAAACTCGCACGAATCTAATGCGCCCGTAAATGATTTACGGTCTAGCGGTGTCCGTATATGTATTACGGGCGTTGCATGACTGTATATACAATTCGGGTGCGCTCAGCCCGTAGGTACAATATGGACAAGGCTTAAATTATTGATAAGTTATTGATTTTCATGCATTTTTGGCCTGTTTTAAATCCCAATTATATGTTTTCATTATTTTCTCATTTTGTAGTGCAATTTGGGGTGTCTACAGCATGGCCATATTATTTTAACATAGCATGGCCATAAAGCCATTGATTATGTGAATAAGTCTTCTATCATCGCATCACACGGCTATTCATCTCATTGCATGGTCGTGAAATCATGGTAATCATCACCAATGATCGATGCCATGGTTTCTCTTTTTGTCATCTCATAGCTCACTAACAATCACATGGAGGATGGAGAATCACCAGGTAAATTCATTCTCCACATGGATTTATTTATTTATTTAATTTTAAACAAAACGTCATATGGCTTCAATAGCCATAGCTTTAGTCACTTCCTTAGAACTCTTACCCATGCTTAAGGTCAATAAATATCGAACACTTAGTTCATGGGTCCTCTTTATTGTTAATCATAAATTTATTTTTAATTGCATATGGGCTTTGGGTGTGGAGTTTTTGATATGGTTATACTTTTAACATGTATATTGATTTCAAGCTATTTAACATGCCATAGTTACCATTGTAGATCCCATATATGCTATATCTTATCATATTATGATTCTAGTTATTTTGTCTTTTGTAAAATCTATGTTCTAACTACTCATGCTGGCTTGTTTTATATAAAAATAACAATATTAATAAAAATATATAAAAATAAAACATAAAATAATAATAAACATTGCAATCATATTATATAAGTATTATTGTTGTTGTACTCTTAAAAAGATAAAACCATAAATACAATTATTAGTCTTATTGGGACGGTGAAAATTTTAGATGGGCTGATTCAACCTCTTCTATGAAGTTTATTAGAGATATTAAAATACATAGAAAAAATCTCTATTATGAGAAAGTATTAAAATTCTTTCCGGTTTATATATATATATGAGATATTAAATATAGACATTAAACTTATTTAAATATCTTATCAAATATGAAGCTTTGGATAAATTATAATTGATGATGAGAATTGTGACAAAATTCTAATCATGATGCTATGTGGTCAATTGCATATAAAGACCATATATGCTATATCTTATCATATTATGATTCTAGTTATTTTGTCTTTTGTAAAATCTATGTTATAACTACTCATGCGGGCTTGTTTCATATAAAAATAACAATATTACTAAAAAATATATAAAAATAAAACTAATAAAATAATAATAAACATTGCAATCATATTATATAAGTATTATTGTTGTTGTACTCTCAAAAAGATAAAAACCATAAATACAATTATTAGTTTTATTGGGACGGTGAAAATTTTAGATGGGCTGATTCAACCTCTTCTATGAAGTTTATTAGAGATATTAAAATACATAGATAAAATCTCTATTGTCAGTACCCCATTTTTGTATTATAAAATTGCCCAAGAAGCATACCTTAAACCGGCATATATGTGGGCACGTAAATCAAGGTTTTTATAGTGGACCCGTCTTTTTGAAATAACAAGCCCAGAATAAAGAGAATTCTGAGCCGATTCCGATGCACCAAATCATGCTCAAATCGGATCTCAAACGGCTAAGTTATGAATAAAAGAAATAAATGGGAGTTTGGGGATTTTTACAAAAAATGAAATTGGATGCCACATGGCAGCCACGTGTACGGCATGGTGGCTGCCATGTAACCAATGATAAATTAAAATTTTGTGGGGTTGTTTTAGTAAATAATTAATTTTCCTAATGGGGTTTCTTATGCAAATAAATAACAAAGTTAATAAAAGTTTAAGATTAAAAAAATAATAATAATAAAAATAAACAAAGAGAAATGAGTTGGACGAATTGGTCCAACTCATATTCTCTTGAGATATTGAGACAAAGCTTAAAAAAATACATAAGCCTAATAAAAATGTGGGACAAAATAGACTTTGACCAAACCTAATTGAATAAGGGTGTTTAAGAGAGGAAGAGGAAAGGTTAGTTGTTTAAGAGAGGAAGAAGAGAAGTTAAGGAAATGAGAGGTTTAGGAGAGGAAGAGGAAAGGTTAGGGGTTAAGAAGTTGAAGGGGTGGGAATCCTCTATAAAAGGGCTTGAAGTTGGAAGCAAAAAGGGAGAGAAAAAGTAAGAGAGTTCTTTGAAAGAAAAAATAGCAAGTAGGAAGAAGTGGAGAAAAGAAGAGGGACATCTACTAGCAAGGAGGGAGAAAGGAAAACTGCTGTTTACGACACACCAAGGTTCCAAGACCTGATTTGAAGTGTCAATCCATAATAGGTGAGTCATTTGTTTAATATATTATATGAGACCTCTCTTTCATTAAAATTTTTGAGGTAAGATTACATGATTGGTGAGAGACATGTATATATGTTTGATGGCTTTGGGTAATTTTATCATGTAAAAAAAAAAAAAAGACAAAGATGTAAAGTTCTGAGTTTTTTTTTTCTGCATTAGGTTTGCACCTGTTTTCCAGATAAACCAATTTTTTCATCTAGTTCTAGTTTGATTTAAGTCTAGAGTCCTCATGAGATTTGTGGTATTTTTATTTTAGTTTAATCTAAAAATATGCTCGAGACCCTACACTATGAGTAGGTATTTTATTTTTAATTTTCTTTGGTTCAGATTTTCAATTGGAAATGTCTAACAGTAAATTTTGGAGCTTCATATCTCTTAAATGAAAATGAATTTTTAAAAACTACTTTAAGTTGTTTTAGTGCTTAAAGTCATGATTATAAGGAATCAAATTTCACACAATTTGGTTAAGAATTGAGGGAGATACGAATCTTTGAATGTGGATAGCGCAGTAATTCAGGTTGTTTCATTTTTTTTTTGTTTCCTTTTTAAAGTAGTAATTAGGCCATGATTAAAAGTAGTTCAGGTGGCCTCATTTTCTTGCCTTGTAAATTAGTAATTAGTTAATCTTGCATGATAAAAACAATAGAAAACAAAACAAAACAAAAATAATAAATAATAAGAAAGGGAAAAAGCAAATGAAACAAGCATTGAAGTGATGATTCTTTCTTGTGGTTGAAAATGTTTCTTCTTTTGTCTCTTGTGATTTTTTTTTGTTCTTGTTTTGTTTTCTTACTACATGAGATGTGCATAGTGGCCCTCCAATCTCCCAATGTAGATATGTTATTATTAGAATTTGTTAAAAATAAAAATAATAAATAAGAGAGCCCATTAAATATCCAACTAATTTAAGGGAACCCACTTCGGTGGGGCAACTCAGGGTGTTCAAGGACTTCCCTGGATTGTAATCGGGTCACTTATCCAAAAACACTGGTTCAGACCAAAAGTCAACAAGGTGTCTACTTACACCATTTCAGGTAGTGGCGACTCCATAAAACATGTAACCTCTTTTACCGCGCGTCCGAGGTGCGCAAATCTATTATGAGAAAGTATTAAAATTCTTTCTGGTTTATATATGAGATATTAAATATAGACATTAAACGTATTTAAATATCTTATCAAATATGAAGCTTTGGATAAATTATAATTGATGATGAGAATTGTGACAAAATTCTAATCATGATGCTATGTGGTCAATTGCATATAAAGAATTGACATATTGGTAAATAACATAACTGTATATCTTTATTCTAGTGATTGCTCATGAGGGATGACCATCTTAGTGATAAGTCAGTGTTCCTGGGGTTTGAGTTCTTAAATTTTAAGAAAATAAGGTTGGGTGCTTGTGTCCCATGGGTTGAAAGCCCCCAAAACCACGACGTACACGTGGAATTTATGAGAGTCTGATCCTTGCTGTATTAAAATGGGATCCAATGGCGGTTGATCCTAGCCAAAAGTTGGATTGCTCTAGTCAGTGGGCTTGACCATAATTCCGGTTAGATTTGACATGAGAATCATTAGAATAAAGCTAAAGAGTGGAAAGAGAGGTGGTTGTGGTGGTTATATGTTGGGATTGTTTTGTTTGTGGAGAGAAAAGTTCAGAAAAAAAAGGGGTCAGAATCAAAGAATATTCCCCCCTCTTCTCTTTGTTAATAGCATAGATGTGAAAGACAAAAAGAGAGAGAAGTTCAGAGATTAAAAAAATGATGCTTACTAGTATTATGTGATCATCCTATAGATTTGATCCCCAAAAAAAAATTTGCATTGTTTCAAGAACCTGAGGAAAGAAAACCCAACATTGAAGAAGAAGATAAATAAGAAGTAGATGGAAAGAGGATTGATTACCAGTATAGTGTGATGAACTTATAGATTTTATTTGAAAAAAAAATCCATTGATTCAAAAACATAAGGAAAGAAAGCCAAACATTGAAGAAGAAGAAATAAAACAAAAGATGAAGATAGAAGGAACAAGAATTCATGGGCTTGATAAAATTTTATAAGCTTTTAACTGGAGGTAGTTACCACTGGTTATATCATACAAATTAAATGTACTTATTTCGACTTTCTACGAGTGGTTGTAAAGCCGTCAGTATTTATTACATAATTTTCGACGGTAAAAGCCTTATAAATTACTTTGTCTATTTTAGTCAAATTTTTAGCAATATCCACAGCCAAAAAAAATTGATTTTACCAATGGGAAATATAGCCAATAATAAATATTTTTAATTGACTTGAGGATTTTATTTACTTTTTTCCAGTGTTATTATCATGCTCCCAAAATTATTACTTCTCAAATAGGTACAGCATTTAACTATAGAGTGGGGCGATTGTGCGTGGTGATGGATATTGATTTCTTGAGGATTTGATGACGTGTGTCTCGAGGTTTTTCCTGATGGTTTAGTCCTTCCAAGAGGTTTTACCTCTCTCTACTGGTTTCCTAGTGCTAAGAGCAGTTTTCCTCCTTTGGTTCGATGTTGCTGATCTCTTCCACGGCCTTCATCTCCAGTCTTTGATTTTCCCTTACTCCTCTGTCCTTGGAAAAGCATCTAGCCCTACTAACGCTTCCTCCCCAGTCTCCTAGTCGCAACCTTTATACTCTTGTTAGCTTGGGCATTGATAACTATCCCTAAGGCATCACCCCCATCCTTACTATGCACTAAACCCAATCTCTTCCCTCGGCTTCTTTGGTTCGTCGCACTAACCGATTGCATCCATGGAGGATATGGAGAGTAATTTCAAGAATCTGCTCATCCCTTCCAGACCTGAAAAGATTTTCTCACTCGGTCTTGAGGAGAAAGGCAGACTCAGTACTAAATGGAAATCGTTGCTGCTCCTTGAAGCCATGACATCTTCCCTTTCCTTAATTATTGTTAAAAACTTTGCTGATCTTGCATGGCGATTTGCTAAGCCAGTGTCTTTTATGGTTGTTTCCCCATCTCGTTTCCTCATTACATTTGAATCCATCGGCGAGTTAGAGATGGTCATGTTAGGACAGCCATGGTTCATTAATGGCGGCTTGTGTCTACTAGAGAGCATCTGTAGACCAGAAGATGCAGATACTTTGTCTTCAAAGAAATGACTATCTGGGCACAACTTTTGAACCTTCCGAGATCCCTTAGAGATGTCAATGTGATTACTCGGCTTGGTAATGAATTTGGGGCAACAATTGAGGTGGAGCTATCTGAAACCTTAGAATGTCTGAACCCATGTATCCGATGGTCTCTTCCTATACACAACCCTATTCCAGCTAGAATTTTTGTCCAAGATCTATATGAAGATAACTTTTGGGTTACATTTGCATTTGAAGGGATTCTAGATTTCTGCTTTTCTTGCGGCCTTCTCGACCATTCATTAAGCTCATGTGTGAACCTTGTGCAAGGGAAAATGCTCAGTGTGTATTCGGCTGATAAACCCCCTTGGTATTCCAACTTGAACAAGACGGTATGCCGTCGCCGACGCTTACCTGAATTTTCCCAGGCGAGCTGTAGGAAATCGTTCGGTACTGTTGAGCCGGGTCCAAGCGGGTTACAAAGAACGTCCCCTAATCCGATGGTACCAGGTTTTTGTGGGCAGAAGCTTGGTCCCCCGGGTTAGATTGTCAACTGGTCCGACCTTGATTGGCATGGGTTTGCTACTAAGTTAGATGCTCAGCCCAGGCCCATCCAATAAATGAATAGCTCAGTTGATGCAGCTACGGGGGTGGGTTTTGTTGGGCTTCAAACTGTTCTAAGCCCAGCTACTGAAGAGTTGGGGTCTGAGATAGCGTTTGGGCACTCGTTCACCTTTGCACCTCAAGGTGGATAGGGGTTTGGAACAGAGATTAAGTCCTTTAATCTATTATTATCCAACTTCTTCCCCTAGCAGTGGCAAGGAAAGGAGAATTCACAGAAGATGCACCTCTTGGTAACACCCCATCTGTCCCTGTTGGAGGAATGTGGAGGGATTACCAGGGAGAACCAAAGACATAAAACGACGATTCGAAGGAAGGGTCATGGAAGTTCACAAATGGTGATTTGAGAAATGCAAATGGATCAGAATGCCAGGGAAGTCAACCCCAAAAATTAGAAGAAAAGGAAGCTGTCCCCTACACCCCCCCCCCCCTCCTTCTTCTTCGTCTGTGGTGGACTTCCTGAGTCCGACTATATGAATTTATTATTTTGAAACTGTCATGGGATTGGTTGACCCATGACCCAATTCCATCTAAAAGATCAGATTTTGAAGTATCAGCCTCATGTTGTCCTCCTCTCCAAGACTTTTGCAAAAGAAAGATAGGCTCACAAAGTAGCAAATTTTATTTCTTTCAAAAATCGTTACGTGTTACCTTCCTGTGATAGCAAGGAAGGCTTTTTGATTTTGTGGAATAACCAAGTGAGCATAACTGCTATCTCTAATACAAGTTGGGTAGTTTTGTTTCAGATAACCTACAAAGGCATGTCTTGGGTAACTTTTTTTATACATGCGAGTTCGAAGGCTAATAGGTAGATTGAGTAGATTGAGAACCAAATATCACTTTTTGCAATGCCATGGATGATCTTGGGGGACTTCAACGTGTTAAGAGATCAACAGGAAAAGCAGGGAGGTCTCCCACCCAATAGATCCCAAATGGAGAACTTTCAAAACTGTATTGACTACTGTGCTCTAGTGGAGGTGCCGATGAAAGGACCTTTATTTACCTGGTGTAACGGCCAACAAGGGATGTGACAGATATCCGAAAAATTAGACAGCGTTTTCATGTCTCCTAATTTGATGGATATATTCACCCACCCCATGGTAATATCTCAGCCTATAGTCACCTCAGACCACTGCCCCCTTGTGCTAGATTTATCTCATCAGAACAGAAGGCGTGCAAGACCATTCCTATTCGAGGCTTTATGGATCCAAGTGTTAGTTTACGCAGCGAAAATTCTCACCACACAAGCAACCCAAACGTGTTGCCTCCCAAGGTATCCACGTCTCAAAGCCTTCCTCTTTTTCTTCGGGGTTTCTTCTCTTTAGAGTTCTAATGGTCAACCCTATTTCCAAAATTGCTATATATATATACAGCCTCTTTAAAACCCCAGGCAATGATATGACGTGGGATCCTTAGGGATCTCAATTCTCGGACGTAGGATCAAAACTGAAAAACTATTTTTCATTCTTTCCCTTCTATTCTTTTATTCAGAATTTTGGGCCTCTACTAATTGCAATCATGCCCATAAACATATTGCAATTGACCCCCGAGAATAGGAGATTAATTTCGTGAAATCCCTTTTGCTTACAATTATTTGCTTGTTCATCCTTCCACCATACTATATTCCACATGAGCCAATAGGGTTGGAATAATATCACTGAAAAAGTCCCTAGCTCATATAATTCTTAATCTGTAATTCAGTTGGACTCCAAAACCTTTCTAAAGTATTTTCACAAATAAATATATATATACTTATATATATATTTTTGAAAAACAAATCTTTCATAAAACCCACTGGCCAGTTTTTCTTTTTCTTTCAAGTCCAACTATATACAGATATCTTGAATATACTATCTCACTTAGAGATTGGTGGATTCCTTATTGAACATATATACAACTTTATTAATCATGCACAAGACCCAACATTATCTGAATATTTGATCTTCAAAGACCATCATCAATTGATTCAGTCAAAGCAAATGTGCATAATAAATAAATTGCATAAATTTCTCAGGTCTAAGGATGTCTAAGCTAATTGTGCTGAATAACCTTTTCAACATCAGTGATCACTTCCAAAAGTTATTCATATATGATCCAATTCAGTACATGTACTCTTATAGTGCACCCACTTGTTTGCTTAAGGTCACCACCTCAGTGACGGAGTTCATCACCCTATCTTATAGCAACACAACAAGTGTAGACCTTTTTCACATATTAAATATGTACCTTGGTCTAGAACAATGAGCAATACAAAGAACCGAAAAATCATAACTCCCTGCCTCTGATTCCTTAATCATTGGCATAACTTTTCTACAATGTTACTCAAATTTATTCTTTTCTTTGTAACATCACATATTACAATCAAATACCCATGTAAATAAATATATGCTATATATGGAGAAACAATAGAAATGCAATAACTATCAAATAATTATTCACAAAATGTTTTTGAGGGCATATTTGTCTAACAATCTCCCACTTGCACTCAAAACCATTCATACATGTATTTAATGCCCATAGGCTCAAGATGTTTCTCAAACACTTTCTGAGATAGGGGTTTGGTGAAAGGATCAGCAACGTTCTTAGAAGATGCAATCTTTGTCATCACCACATCACCCCTATTCACGATATCACGTATGAGATGAAATCTCCTTTCTATGTGCTTCGTCCTCTTATGAGCCCTAGGTTCCACAGCTTGTGCTATCGCACCATTATTGTCACAATAAATGGTGACCGGGGACTCAATGGATGGGACGACTTCAAGTTCCATAATGAACTTACGAATCCACACAGCTTCCTTTGCAGCTTCACTTGCAGCTATGTACTCTGCCTCAGTGGTAGAGTCTGCAGTGGTATCTTGCTTAAAGCTCCTCCAACTTATAGCTCCCTTTCCCAATGTGAACACAAATCCAGATGTTGATTTTCTATCATCAATATCTGATTGAAAATCTGAATCTGTGTATCCTTGGACAGTAAGCAAATCCTCACCACCAAACACTAAGAAATAGTGTTTAGTTCTTTTCAAATATTTAAGGACATGCTTCACAGCTATCCAATGCTCAGGGCCTGGGTTGGATTGATATCTACTCACTATACTCACGACATGACAGATATCTGGCCTAGTACAAAGCATTGCATACATGAGACTTCCCACAGCCGAAGCATAAGGACAATTCCTCATCTTATCTCTCTTCCTGTGTCTTAGGAGACATCTTTTTAGAGAGATGATATTATGCCTAAAGGGTAGAAACCCTTTCTTGGCATCCTGCATGCTAAATTTAGCCAATATCCTGTCAATATAGTTGACTTGTGAAAGTCCCAAAAACCTCTTCTTTCGGTCTCTAAACAATTTGATCCCGAGAATATAGGATGCTTCCCCGAGGTCTTTGATAGGAAATTGGTTTGATAACCAAATTTTCACCGATGACATTGCTCCAATATCATTCCCTATGAGTAAGATATCATCCACATAAAGGATTAGGAATAACACTATACCCTCACTGATTTTCTTGTAGACACAAGGTTCATCCATGTTTTGTGAGAAACCAAATGTTTTGATTAACTCATCAAACCTGATGTTCCAACGACGTGATGCTTGTTTCAGTCCATAAATGGATTTGATTAACTTGCACACTTTGGATTCATTACCAGGAGACATGAAACCCTCTGGTTGTTCCATATAAATTTCCTCTTGGATGTACCCATTCAAAAATGCAGTTTTAACATCCATCTGCCATATCTCATAATCATAATGAGCGGCTATTGACAATAAAATTCTTATGGACTTTAGCATAACTACTGGTGAAAAGGTTTCCTCATAGTCAATACCAGCCTTTTGAGTATAACCCTTTGCTACCAGTCTAGCTTTAAAGGTCTCCACCTTTCCAGTAGGTCCTCTTTTCCTTTTGTATACCCATTTACAACCAATAGGCTTAATGCCTTCTGGTCGATCGACTAAGGTCCAGACCTCATTGGAAAACATAGAGTCCATTTCTGATTCCATTGCCACTTTCCAGTGTGTAGCATCTTTGTCGTTTATTGCCTCATCATAGTTAAATGGATCATCATCCATTTCCTCTGATTCCATCTGATAAATCTCATCTAGCAGTGTAAATCTTGATGGAGGTCTTATAGTTCTCTTGCTATGTCGAGGCTCTTGAGTTCTGAACGATTCAGACTCATCAGTGGGTTTAGTGCTTTGTTCCTCATTGTTCTCAATTGCCTTAGTTATTGGCTTAGCTGATTGCTCATCAAGAAGAATCTTACTATTGCCTTCACCTAGGCTGTACTCTTCTTCAAGAAAAGTAACATTCCTGCTGACAAACACTTTGTTTTGATTTGGATTATAAAAGTAAAATCCAGTGGACATTTTGGGGTAACCTACAAAGAAACACTTTTCAGTCCTTGATTCTAGCTTTTCCACATCAAACTTTTTAACATGAGCTAGACAACCCCATATCTTAAAATGTTTCATACTTGGCTTTTTACCAGTCCATAATTCATATGGAGTCTTTGGAACTGACTTTGTAGGTATCCTGTTTAGAATATAAACAGCTGTCTCTAAGGCATAACCCCAAAAGGATACAGGTAATTCTGACATGCTCATCATTGACCGAACCATATCTAATAGGGTTCGGTTTCTTCTTTCTGCAACACCATTGTGTTGTGGTGTGCCAGGGGGATTAAACTGAGGTATGATGCCCTTATCTCTGAGGTGAGTTTGAAACTTATTTGAGAGGTATTCACCTCCTCTGTCAGAGCGAAGTATCTTGATACTTCTTTCTAGTTGGTTCTCGACTTCAATTTGAAATTCTTTGAACTTTTCAAAGGATTCAGATTTATATTTCATTAGGTATATATAACCATACCTAGAATAATCATCAATGAAGGTGATGAAATATGAGAACCCACCTCTAGCAATGTGGTTAAAAGGACCACATACATCAGTGTGCACTAACTCTAATAATCCTGTGGCTCTTATTCCCTTTCCTTTAAAGGGTTTCTTGGTCATCTTGCCCTGCAAGCAAGGCTCACATATTGGGTAGGGCTCAACCTTCAAAAGGTTTAAAGGCCTATCCCTTACTAATCTGTTAATTCTATCCAGATTAGCATGACCAAGTCTTAAATGCCACATATATGTGGGATTTACATCCCTCTTCCTTTTTAGAGATTGCACACTGGTATCAACATCATTCTCAACATTATAAACAGAGTCTACTACAAAATTTAGTATATAGAGACCATCAATAATTGTACCAGAAGCAAAGAACTTATCATTAAATTTAATAACAAGTTTTGAACTAAAAGACAAGGAATATCCATATAATCCAAGTTTTGAAATTGAAATCAAATTTCTACGAACTTCTGGAACATAAAGACAATCCTCTAAAATTAAAGTTCTATTGTTCTGTAGACTCAAATAAAAAGTTCCAATGGCAGTGGCTGCAACACTTGCACCCGTTCCCATCTTTAAGACGACTTCCCCTTCAAGTAGTCTTCGGGTTTCCTTGAACCCTTGCAACATATTGCAGATGTGTGAGGTTGAGCCTGAATCAACACACCATGAATTAAATGGACCATCCATTAAATTTAATTCAATGACAAGCATACCTTCAGAAGATTTCTGTTTCTTCAGAGAAGCAAGGTAAATTCTGCAATTTCTCTTCCAGTGGCCTGGTTTCCCACAGTGGAAACAATTTCCTTTTGCCTTTTTCTCTGAACTGCTTTTGCCCTCATTCTTGGATTGAAACTTAGCCTGAAATCCTTTCTTCTTTTTGAATTTGTTGCCCTTGGGCTTAATTCCAGAAGAATTAGCTGATTTGTCCACCAGCATTAGAGAACCCTTCTCTTTCTTGATAAGATCCTCTGCTGCTTTCAACATATTGAGCAACTCTGACATTGTTGAATTCATCTTATTCATATTGTAATTCAATATGAACTGATTGAAGGAGTCAGGTAAAGATGACAGGATCGTATCAATCTTGGTCTCACCATCCATTTCTTCACCTAGCACATCCAGTTCGTTGATGAAAGAAATCATCTTCAAGACATGATCTCGAACTGGTGTACCTTCCACCATTTTGGTGGTCATCAACATTTTCATTGTTTGTTGGCGTGCAGATCTACTCTGCTCTCCAAACATCTCCTGAAGATGTAAGAGCATATCCCCTGCTATAGCCATGCCTTCACATTGCTTTTGCAATACATTGGTCATAGAGGCCAACATATAGCATCTAGCCAGTTCATTTGCCTCATGCCATTTGTCATAAGCAACCTTTTGCTCTTCAGTGGCATCAGCAGGAAGAATTTCAGGAACTTCACCTTTGAGGACATAGGCTATTTTGTCAACAGTAAGAAAAATCATCAAGTTCCTTTTCCAATCAATAAAATTGGGCCCAGTTAAACGATTATCATCCAAAATCTTGGATAAGGGATTAAAGTTAGGCATGATAAATCTGCAAAAATTTCACACACACACACACACACACACACAGATATATATATATATATATATATATATATATATATATATATATATATATATATCCATTAGTTCAGGTTTTTGAACATATAATGGTACCTCCCACTAAGACAAATAAAAGTTAAGCATTCAATCAATCAAATATTGAAATAACAAGAATATAACATTTATATTCACAGTCTATAGTGGGTATCAAGAACTTTTACCCTATGTGGCAAAATCCAATTTTTGATAATCATGTCACAACTTGTAAAAGCAAATAGAAGCTATTTATCATGATTTCATCTCATGTCATATATTTAAGATATATAATCATCTATGACTCTTGATTTTCTTTTGGCCACCAAATCAAACACAATTTTTACTATTTTAGCATATGTGTTTATTTGGTTAAGTGCAAACCATTGTTTAAATGACATGTAATTTTATAGTAGGTTAGTGCTACTATTTTAATAACACTCCCACTACTCATACACACTCATTTATCTTCCTAAGAAATAAATTAAGAAAATTAAACGACCAATAGTGGCTTTAACTATTTTAGCTTCAACCAATATCAATCAAATAAAATTTTAATTTATCAACAATGGAGGGCCATAGGAATTAATTACATGAAATAACTCTATTTTGCACTTATATTAATTTTTTTATCAAGAAAACACTTTTATTTTACTTTAATATAATAATATATTCTAAAATAATAATATTATATTATCTGGGTCATTCTAGTCAAACTTGGTAGAACCCAAACCCACGAGTCAAACCCGCATTGGCAATATCCAGAAGGTCATAGGTCTTAATGTATTGAACCAACAATTGGTTGACCCAAAACCTACCAAACCATAACCCAGTCAAATCGGGTTAATCCCAAACCCCAAATGTGAAACCAAGAAAGTCATCCAAACAAACTGTGCGCACCCGATTTCGGTCGCACGACGAGGCGCACGCAAAATGATGCGTGCCTCGAGATTTGTTTGGAGTCGCCACTACCTGATGGGGTGCAGGCAGACACCTGGGTGCCTAAGTTCTTCTACTAAGGCTTGGTCTGCGGCTTGAGATTCTAAGTAGGTTCTCAGTTGCGGTCTGGGGAAGTCCGTAGACACCCCAGTCCACCCCGTCAAGTGACGGGTCCTATAAGTTTCCCTGGTATGAGTCAACTCAGTTGGTCTCTCACTCACCCGATTCCTAATCCAGCATTCAATTTTGGTTAAGTCTGGCGGGACCGCCAAAGTGGTGTGGGTCCCTTTATTTGATTTTATCTTTTTAGTTAAAGTGATGTGAGTCTGATTGGGCGGGCCTCGTTGGAAGGCCCGCGGATTCCTTGGTGGGCTTGGTTGAGCCCACGTGTCCCTTGGTGGGCCTCAGTCTAGCCTGAGAGGCCCTTTGGGCTTTGGTTCAGTGAATTGATTTTATTTAAATTCCAAGTTGAAGATTAAATTTAGTTCCATGCAAAAAGTGAGTCTGGATTGACTTGCGGGCCCCTGAGTGGGCCTCGGCCTGGTTGCCAAGTGTTTTGAGTTTATTTTGATTAATCTTTGCCAAAATGGGCCAGGCTTTGGGCCCTTTACCTGGGCTTGGGCTTGAAAGCCCAAGACTTCCTGAGTTTAGGGTTCTGAAACCCTAAGTTGGTTGGGTTCATGGGCTTAGTGGGCCCGATAGGCCCTGCCCGTGGTCTCGGCCAAACCACATCCTACTTTAAGCATGCATGGCCCAACTAGGGCTTGGGTGGGACTCAAGTGGTCTGGCCCACTCAAATCTTTTATTTATCTTAGTTAAGCAAAAATAAATTGGTCGGGCTTGGTGGGCCCCGTTGGAAGGCCCACCGGAAATCAATTTGGACCGGGTCGGTCCATGGCCCATCTTGGGTTTCCGGGTGACCCGGAAACCCTACTGGTTCGCCCGTATTTGATCAAACACACCAAAAAATCACACAAGATCAGCAAAATGGCAGAAATGGAGCCTGGCAGTGTAGCCGACCTGAGATGCCGGTTACACACAGAGCTCAGTGTATCCGGCATTTTCGGCCGGTTACGAATTGGTTCCTGTTGATCCGGCCTGAGTTGCCGGATCAACCTACAGAAGCTAAATTTTTGGATTCTGGCTTTGGGGTTGGTTTTCTAGGCCTTCTAGGGTGCTCTAGGGGTTATGTGGGCTCCTGTGTGAGCCCACAGTGGTTCTGGAGATGAGGAATCACCTCATTTGGTCACTTTTGGGGACTCTGGGTTCATGCAAGACAAAGGAAAATGATCCGGGTTTATCCCCCATTCCTCTTGGGATTTTTACAGCAGTAAGGTGGGGGCTTAAGTGCCCCTACCTTGGTTCTTCATCCATCACAAAACAGCAAGCAAATTAGACCAAAGAAAAAAGGACCCATGAACCAAGCCTAACATGCACATCTCTAGGCCATGGGAAATGCATACATCTTCGCAGATTTTTGTATGTGGAGCAAAATTGTGTGTGCAAGTGAGCATGCTTCATGTGTGAGCATATGTGATGAAGGAGAGCATGCATATTTTCACATGTAGCAAAAAGTGGGCTTAACATGCAAACACTTAATGAGCTTACATCAACAATACATGCTCCTACGATCTAACCCAAACCAAACTACCTTAACCCCACTTACATAACCAAAACAAAAGCGCATTCATCCAAGCAATGCCATTAGAAGAAGGGAAGGAGGGGGTAGTTATTATGGGGTACAATGGAGAGTCAAACATATTGTAAGAGGAACATGCTCCTCTTCTAAAGGGACCATTACCAACAAGAAAAATTACAGCAACTTCAAGTGACTTTTAGACTCTTTTTATCAACTAAAAGATCTCCCCTCTCCACCTTTAAACCCCCAAGAGCTTACCCCTCTTACCTTGGAAGAGCAATAATCCATAGAGGTACTAAATTAGAGATGAAACAAACATACTAGATACAAACAAAATTCTGCAGCATGTATGAAAACCTACATGCTCTAAATCGGTTCATTTTTATATATGATGAATAAAAGAGTACAAGAAAGCTCACCTTGGGCTTGAAAAGTTATTTGGAGTGTCCTGGACCTCCTCTTTGGCTGGAGCAGCACTTCAAGCTCTTCTTCTCCTAGCACCAAGGAGCTTCAAGTAAGTTTCTTGGGTTGAAAATGAAGAAGGAATGAAGGAGAGAAGGGTATCTTGGTCTTGAGTGGTTCTTGGAGGGCTTAGGGAGCAAGGAGAGGTGGAGGAGCATGGGGGAGACTATGGGAGAGATGGGAGAACAAACTCCAAAAAAAATCAGCCGTCCCCCTCCTTTGCTAGGGTTTTTTCTTTTTATAAGCAATGACCAAACTTTAATTACTTTCCTTCTTTTCACCAAAACCCTACCCCTTTTTCATTTGTGCCCCTTATTTTAAAAATAAGCAATGATTATGAATCATTGCTTCAAGACTTGGACGAATTCTCCACATGGAGAATTCGTCCAACCACATGTTTTTTTTTATTTTCTTTTATTTTCTTTATGTACTTTTATTATTATTATATTAGGATTTTTTGTGTTAAGTTTTGGATGCACATGCATCTCTTAATTCTTTCTTTTTCTTTTATTTTAAATACTTTAATTAGATTATTTTTTAATTCAAGACTTTTCATTTTGCTGCTCTTTCTTCACTATTTGCCACGTGTGCAGATTTTCAGAAACTTCAACTGCCCACAACTCACTCATCTGATATCCGATTTTAGCAAACTTAGTGGCGTTGGAATCAGTGCGAGATTCCCTATCCATTGAATTTCAGTTTAGCAGCAAATTCGAGTTTTTTAGCAGAAGTGCCGGGCCGCGTCCGGGAGCCGGTTTTGCTCATATTTCCTTATCCGGGACTCCGATTCCAGCAAACTCAATTTCGTTGGAGTCGTGTCGAGATGCTCTTTCTGCTGATATCAAATGAGGCAGCTGATCTGGGGTTTAGCAGAAAGTCAATTTCTGCTTTTCTCAGATTTGACCAGTCCATAACTTCTTCATTTGGACTCCGATTTGAGCAAACTCTGTTCCATTAGAATCGTATCGGAATCCTCTTTCCAATGGTGGGAAGCATGGCAACTGATTTGCACCAGATAAAAAGTCAACTTTTTGACTTTCTCAAGTTTGACTTTTTCAAGTTTGACTTTCTCAAGTTTGACTTTTTCAATTAAAATTTCATTTTCTGCATTTTGGGAGATGCAAAAATGAGGTGCTTACACAAACCCCTTCAACTATTGTCTTTGTAACCAAACAAACCAAAATAAAATTCAAAACCGATTCACCCTTTTCAACAAAGCATCTGACGATGACATCACCATCCATTAAAAAAAGGTGATGATGTCATCGTCTTTCATGAGTTTCATCTTCCCCATTCGTGATAACGAACAGAGGTTTCATTTTCCGCCGGTTACGGAAACGGAAAACCTACGGTTTCTGCCAGTTACGAAAGTTTTGGGTTTGCCTTCACCGGGGATAGATTTTTCGGCGACTTCCGGTGTTTACGTCACAACGTTATTTGGCCGGAGGCATCTATTGATTTCCGTCAAACATCACCGATCTGATCAGTTCACGAGGGTTTGGTTTTAAAAGTTTTCATTGCCAATGGCTGTTTAAACAGCAACAGACGGCCTACTCTTTCTCTTTGAAAGATTCGTCTGATATAAGGTTTTTAAGCATCAGCAATCCATCCATCGAACAAAGAGTATTTCTGTTTGGTTTTTCACAGTCATGTTCCCATACGAAGAAGACAACCCGAAGGGTCTTCTAGATAAAGCAAATAATTAAACAATATATATTTAATCAAGGAACTTACTGCAACAAAATAACCAAAAACAGAAACAGCAAGAAAAAACGACAGATCAACAGTACCACGAGACAACGACATGGGCATGAAGACTATTTTAATCATCAAAATAGGTGAGAAAGAACCTGTCTCTGATACCACTGTTAGTTTACGCAGCGAAAATTCTCACCACACAAGCAACCCAAACGTGTTGCCTCCCAAGGTATCCACGTCTCAAAGCCTTCCTCTTTTTCTTCGGGGTTTCTTCTCTTTAGAGTTCTAATGGTCAACCCTATTTCCAAAATTGCTATATATATATACAGCCTCTTTAAAACCCCAGGCAATGATATGACGTGGGATCCTTAGGGATCTCAATTCTCGGACGTAGGATCAAAACTGAAAAACTATTTTTCATTCTTTCCCTTCTATTCTTTTATTCAGAATTTTGGGCCTCTACTAATTGCAATCATGCCCATAAACATATTGCAATTGACCCCCGAGAATAGGAGATTAATTTCGTGAAATCCCTTTTGCTTACAATTATTTGCTTGTTCATCCTTCCACCATACTATATTCCACATGAGCCAATAGGGTTGGAATAATATCACTGAAAAAGTCCCTAGCTCATATAATTCTTAATCTGTAATTCAGTTGGACTCCAAAACCTTTCTAAAGTATTTTCACAAATAAATATATATATACTTATATATATATTTTTGAAAAACAAATCTTTCATAAAACCCACTGGCCAGTTTTTCTTTTTCTTTCAAGTCCAACTATATACAGATATCTTGAATATACTATCTCACTTAGAGATTGGTGGATTCCTTATTGAACATATATACAACTTTATTAATCATGCACAAGACCCAACATTATCTGAATATTTGATCTTCAAAGACCATCATCAATTGATTCAGTCAAAGCAAATGTGCATAATAAATAAATTGCATAAATTTCTCAGGTCTAAGGATGTCTAAGCTAATTGTGCTGAATAACCTTTTCAACATCAGTGATCACTTCCAAAAGTTATTCATATATGATCCAATTCAGTACATGTACTCTTATAATGCACCCACTTGTTTGCTTAAGGTCACCACCTCAATGACGGAGTTCATCACCCTATCTTATAGCAACACAACAAGTGTAGACCCTTTTCACATATTAAATATGTACCTTGGTCTAGAACAATGAGCAATACAAAGAACCGAAAAATCATAACTCCCTGCCTCTGATTCCTTAATCATTGGCATGACTTTTCTACAATGTTACTCAAATTTATTCTTTTCTTTGTAACATCACATATTACAATCAAATACCCATGTAAATAAATATATGCTATATATGGAGAAACAATAGAAATGCAATAACTATCAAATAATTATTCACAAAATGTTTTTGAGGGCATATTTGTCTAACACCAAGAGCCATCTTGCCATGAGACGACCACAATTTCCTGGAATAGAACTACAGGCAGAAGTTCCCAAGCTCAACTACAATGGAAGTTCTTAAGCCTGGCCTACGATCTTAAGCGATGGAATAAGGAAGTGGTAGGAAACCTTCACACTTAGAAGTCTCGTTTGCTACAGGGTATACAATAGGTTCAAGACCAGCTGGCCTCCAACCCCACTGATGCTCTTTTTCAGAAAGAGAAGAAAATACAGAGGGAGTATGTGATTCTGTTAAACCAAATTGAGATATTGTGGTACCAAAAGTCAAGAGTTGCATGGCTCAAGCATGGGGATTCCAACACCAAAATTTTCCACCAGTCAACACTCTTTCGAAGACAGAGGAACTACATCCATACTTTGAAGAACTTTGATAATTTTGAAATTTCCAATAGAATAGAAATTGAGCGGATGGTAGAAGAGTTTTTCAAAGAATCCTATACATAGGATGCTCATTGGGGCGAGCTTGAGTTGATGGGTTTGATACCAAAGATGATCACGGAAGAGCAAAACAATCAGATTTCGAGAATTCCTCTCCCTTCCGAGATTTGGTATACTGTCCAAGGCATGGCGCTGTATAAATGCCCAGGGGTTGATGGTTTCCAAGGCATATTTTTTCACACATATTGGGATGTGGTGGGCCAGGACGTAATTCTCATAGTGCAAGACTTCTTCAAAAATGGGATAATGCCAGTAGGGTTGAATCACACGCTTATATCTCTCATTCCCAAGATGGATCACCCTAGGAAAATACAGGATTTCCGACCCATCTCTTTGTGCAATTTTGTGTATAAGATAATTGCTCGGATTTTGGTCAACCATATGAGGCTACTGTTTCATTCCTTAATATCTCCGTTGCAAGAAGCCTTTCTCCCCAATCGATCCATCCGAGACAACATAATGGTCAACCACGAGATCATGCATCATTTCAAGAAGCAGAAAAAATCAGCTAAGGCTAAATCTAATAGATTGCAGAACCGAGGGATGTGTAACGCCCCGGTTCCTGGTCCATTCTCAAACCCGAGGTGTTATGGTAAATAAGCAAAGCAACTAAAGAAACTGGATAATTTAAAACTTTTTCTAACTTTATAAGCAGAGTAAATGCGGAAACTTAAATTTAAATTCTCTTTATTAATCAGCAACCATGATATACAAGGATTTCAATTCCATGAACAACCTATAACTATATAAACTACCCATCTACAATTTGCCCAAAATTTGACGTCCACGCCAAGAGTACCTGAAAAATGGGGAGAAACCGGAGTGAGAATAAATCTCAACAAGTAGCAATGTGGACATAATAGGACTCGTGAACTGAAACCACTTAATAAGATATTCTTGCCCCCATAGTTCGCCACATCACGACTTACATGATAGATGGAGCCCGCACCTGCAGTCACTACCATCTCCTCCGTCAACCATCAACGCGGACCACCCACGCATGGGTTGGCGAGTACAATCCACAGTCCAAATAAAATCCCATAAAGGGTACCGCTTTCGCGGAGGCCATACCAATCCGATCAAAGATTAATGGACCCACAACAAACACGTCTAATACTAGTACAAGTGCAAGTCACAAGTGATCCTCAAGCATGGCCAAATCAAAGCTCTAATGTGCAAGTCACAAGTAACCTACCAACATGACCAATATAAAGCTTGTGAAAGTCGATGTCTCATTGAAGCATGCGGATGGTAACTTGAATAACAAAATAAAAACCGTTTACCGATAGCAACTTCGGCTAAGACCAGGCTGCACCTGCAGTGGTCGAGGATTGCTACCTTCATCGCCCGCACCTGCAAGTACCAGCCAATTCCCTTTCACTTCCTAGCTAAGCTATGGATCCATACTAAGCATTGCCCACTTGACACAACTCACAATCAAAACCTTGAATAACTCAAAGATACAACATTCAGTGATATACCTCGTACCAATAATCACAACCATGTCCCAAGTGCTGTGTCCAGCAATAATTTCCAAAACCACGGTGTCCAATCAAAAGATAACCATTAAACAGTTCTTAAACAAAGTTCCAAATCATTTAATAAGAAAAGTACGAGAGTATACACAAATTCTAATTAAAAGGTTCAGATTTGAGTCGTGTTAGTGAGGGCATACTTAGTTTATCTTTCTAACTCAGTATTCAGGTTATTCTTTATTTCTTACAAAGTTTACTCCAAATCCTACACTTTGGTTCATTCTAAAATCTTTACTTTCAAGTCCTTTATTTACCAACGAATACCCTAAATCTCTAAATTTTTTTAGGTTATGCTATTGACTCTGTCCAGAAGTTAATTTAGGTCTACTATGACTTGTAAGACAAGGTTTCATACCAAGAATCCTAGTGAAAATGGTTTGAGTGCATAGGTTTATCTTAACTAGTTTACTTTGATTCTTATTACATTCATGGTCCCAAATAATTACCCTTTTATCCGAATTTAATTCCGTCACTTCCTACATCTCAAATTACCCTATTTACAGGTATTACAACATTAAAATTCCAAGAAAAATCATTAGAAATTGAATCTGGGCACGAATCCCGAGTTTAGAAATTTCTGATAGTTGGTCGCTCGAAGGGTCCCTCAGGTGACTGCCCTAGCGGTTAGGTTTCAGGTTCTGTTATTTTTCAAAGGCTTATCGCCTGAGGAAATGCTCAAGCAGTGTATCGAGCGCTCCGACTATAACACTGTTTTCTTCCCTTTGCGGAAATTTTAAAACTTTCTATACATACTATTAACTTGATTTGATTCCAAATATCTGATTTCCATCCTAAACTGATTCTTAGACAAACCTACACTAATCCTACCACCTTTTCCCTTATCTTGAGTTTCTTTTTAAGTTCAAACTCACCATGATCAGCCTTTTCTTGATTTCTTAAAGAAAGTTAAATCACTGAACAATTCTTTATAAGCAAATAAGCTTTTCCCATGAAATCCAACTTCAAAACAATACGATCAAACATCAAAATCACGAGAAAACATGCAGTTCCTCCAGTTTCAAGGGTTTGCTACTTGCCTTATGATGAACCCAGATTTTTCAGAAACTTCGCCTTTGCCCGTTTTTGGAGCTCGACCGCACCCCTCTAGACTCCTCCAATTTAGATCTCCACCGTTCAGTGTGAAGTCTTCCATGAGTAGAACAAAACCCTAAAATGTCAGCCCATTCCAACGGTTGGATATTCCTAGCTCACCATTCAAAGGTGGTTGGTCGGCCATCTCTGCAACTCTCTTCTTTCTAATTCCCTCCTTTCTTTTCTCTCTTCTCCCTTTCTATTTTGGCTCCTATCACTTATGCACCAATTTCCCTCTCCTTCTAACTTATTTTCAAAACCTGAAACACTCTTTAAACCTCTCTTTTATAGCCTCCTTACTAGGACTATAAACGGAGCAAATACGAAGCAGATCTCTCTGAATCCGAATTCGAATCCGTTTAAGATATAGGATATCCGTATTCGTTTAAGTATTCGACGGATATTTCAAATGTTCTACCAAGTCCGAATCCGATAAAGAATGTTAAATCCGTATTCGTATCCGATTGTATTCGAATTCGATTAAATATTTGAATCCGTTAAGAGGTCCGAAAATCTGATTAATTTTCATCTAATTTAAACAATCTCATGCTTCTTTCTTTATTATACAAACAAATGATACAACAAACAAAAATAAAAAAAAAATAAAACGAAGCATGAGTAATTGAGCTCATCCACATATAATTTCAATTTCATGCTTCTTTCTCTCATCACGTTGATTTGCACCTTTCACTCGGTAATTGAGCTCATCCACATCATCATACAAATGATCCAGATCACAAAGGTCACCAACCCCCAAATCACAAAGCAACTTGCACGAACTAGGGCAAAAAAAATCAGCTGAAATTAGACCCCAAGGCAGAAGGATTCACAAGCAAGAGTAACACCGAAGCCCATGAAATCCCAAGAATCGTAAAGGAAACAAAACGAAGTATAGAAATGGAAGATTGATGAGATAAGAAGAGAAGAGATGGAGAAGGCAGACATGGATGGGAGACATACCGTTGCACTCCTCAGTCCTCACTGCTCGTATCAGAAGAAAAAAGAAACAGATAAAAAGAAAGCAAAAAAGGGTTGGAGAAAGAGAGGGAGGGAGGGATGAGGAGAGGGGGGCGAGGTGAGCATACTTGATTCGCTGGTCTCTTCTTGAGCTCCTACCACTGTAGGCTACTGTTGAGTGTTGAGTGCTGAGAAGTAGAAACCAGATGCCCAAAGACAAATGGTATTGGGGTCACCAGAGACGAAACAAACGGTATTGGAGTTGCCGGAGACGAGAGAGAGTTGAAAGGAAGGCTAGGTTTCAAAGCTTCGTTATTTGGGTCGCTGGAGACGAGAGAGGGTTGAGAGGAAGGCCGCTGACCGCCGAGTGGAAAACAAGGACGAGACTCAGCAGCTTCGTTGTTTCGTTCGTTAGCTTCGACATAGGGCAATATACAAGAGGATAAAATGACTTATTTATCCTCAACAAGTTATATAATTTACAAATATATTATACGTAAGTAATCGGATTCGGATCTTAATCGGATGGATATGGCCCTGAACCGAATCCGAATCCAATTATAAACGGATCCAAAAATCGGATCCGACGGATCATTTAATCGGTTAAAAATCCGATTAAATAAGATAATTTAATCGAAAACGGACGGTAAACGGGTCATGATCCGATCCATTTATAGCCCTAGTCCCTACTAGTCCAACTCTAATTAGGTTTAGCTTATTCTAATATACTTAGTGTATTCCCTCTTCTACCCTTCTCCTTAATTTAACCCCTTTAACTCTCTTTTAAAGGATCTCCTAATTAATTTTCGTGCTTAATCTTATTCCTAATTTTAAATTGAACCTAGAATTTTATTATTCACTCAAATTACCTATATTTTGGACCCTAAATAGTATAATTACCATTAGGCCCTTTTTCCACCCTTTAAGCCTTAATTTCTTTATTTTACATCCAACTAAGTTAATATTTTGTCTAGTTGAATTTGTTGACTTAATAACTAATTATCTTATCTTCTTTCATGAATTTAACAAGTTGAAATGACCAAATTACCCTTCCTCTTTAAATTCCTATTTTAACCTTTATATCTCTCTTTAATTCTCATACTATTATATTCCTTAGTATTTTCCTCTATAATTTATCTTTAATTATTTATTTTATTTTAAGGAAAACCTAGGGTTTTACATTCTACCCCCCTTAATAAAAATTTCGTCCGCGAAATTTAAAACAGTTATACCTCATGCACTTCCAAGGTATACAAATTCTAAAGAAAAGAAATTTTTCATTATCTTTTTATTTTTCTGAAAATATTTCTTATTCGAAAATACTTTAGAAGAAACCCGCAACTCTTCTTCCATCAATCTCTACATATAAACGCATCCGCTCATATGAAAGCTTGTGGAGAGAATTATGAAATTTCTTCTAGCTCTAATTTGTAACAAAATAACACATCTCACAATACATACTTACACGTCATATGTATACTCTACGTATCCCATGCTGTATAGGGTTCACACCTGAGTGATTGTTCCACATCGTGCGTTGCTTCACAATACTCAAACATGTCCTAGTACAACTGGCTTATCAATCATCAACCAATTATTTCAATCAATACATATATATACTATCAATTCATCCTCAAATATATACATGTAATATGATCATTTTTATTATTTCAGTTATTCCCAAAAATTGCATGCTTTAATTTAATTTCAAACAACATACAATTTACACACATTTTTTTTTATTTTTACATGGGCGCTCGAAGTGTTGCTCATGGATGCTCGAGTGGCCATTTACTGTACCCTTTTTAAAACCCGATTTTTCCCTCTTTTTATTTTTTTTTACTTTTCACTTTCACTTTTCACCTTTTCACTGTTTTTGCTCGACTATGCTCGAACGAACCCTTCGCTCGTGCGCTAGTGTTCACCCAACTTCCAAGAGCTTTGGACGACCATTACTACTCAATCTAAAGGTAAGATTTTGTAGATTTGATGTTCCACAACTAGAATCTAACAAGGATTTTCTTTTTCACCAAGTGTTCCTAGGGTTTTTGTTTCAAAATTCCTATTTTGGCTTTATTATTGAATGGTTTTCGCTCAAATTAGTTTCTTTTAGTTCGTGGCATGTTCTATTGTCGATTTATAGTGGATTAATCGAATGGTTTTTGCGTTTTAATGATTTGTGCAAAAATACCAAATCTGGGCATTTTCGGCTTTGGCCGCTTGATCTGTTGCTCGAGTGACTGTTTGGGAGGCAGACCAAATTTGAATTTTGGATTTCTGTTTTTGTTTTCTCCTTCTTGTCTTTTTAATTTTCAGGTTTTCCCAGGAATTTTTCTAATATGTCTAAACATGCTCTAACTTCCAACTTCTATCGTTTTTTTTTCCTATTTTTCTCCTTATTTCTTCTTCCATTCCATTCCTACTTCTTAGATGGATAGACCCTCTAGTAGAAATCCTTCTAAAAGACCAAGAGTTGAGGTTGATAATAGATTTAAGAACAAAGCGTGCCAGAAGCTTTATGAGGAGTGCTATGAGGATAGCAACATCCTCTTAGAAAGGAGAGTTACCCTTGAGGCTTTTAAACCTAGCCTTAAGGAGAACTTCGATGCTAGAGGTTGGAATTCCTTGTTTAATTACCCTACACTCCCTTCCGCTGATATGGTGAGGGAGTTTTACAGTAATATTCATGGAGTGGCTTCGGATAGGACTTCTTTCAAGGTGTATGTGACGGGCACCTTTCTTTCCGTTTCTCCTTCCTCTCTCACCTCGGCTCTCAGTATTCCCATTGTGAGGGATCCTGTCTACTCTTACACATCCCCTCCCAATTTCACTAAGGTTGTCACATTCCTCATGGAGCAGGAATGTGCTTATGATGGTTGTTCTGCCTTCACCACCTCCAGCTTCCCAGTTAACACCTCCATCTTACAAAGAATTGCTTTTACAAACCTTTGGCCTATTTCTCACTTTTCCTCCATTCCTAGTTCCAAACTCCTCTTTCTCTACACCCTTAAGAAGGGTGATTCCATTGATCTTGCTTCCCACGTTATTTCCATCATGCTTGGGGTTTCTGATTTTCTTGATAAACCTACTCCCTTGCCTTTTGGTTATCTGATTGCCAGGTTTATCAGCTCTTCCCCTATGAGATACCCACCTTACACTCCCATGACTCTGGGGCAACCGATTAATAAGAAGACCCTAGAGTCGAGTATAGCCCACTCTAAGAGGGTTGTGATTGGGGATTGTGGTCCTCCCTCTGGGTCTAGCCGACGACCGGCCCCTGTTCCTAGAGTTCCTTCTACTTCCACTACTTTTGCTTCTACCTCTACTCCTACAGGTGGCGCGACAGCTCTTCAGGAGCAGATTTCACGAATGGCTATCAACCAGGGCCGTATGGAGGAGATGATGACCGAGATGCATCAGCAGCTGACGAGGCTTTATGAGGAGTTCCACACCTACATGGGATATCCAGACACACCCGAACATGGTGCTGGACCATCTACTACAGCAGCCACTGAGGAGGAAGAGGGAGCTGAGGGGGATGATGATGCTGCGGAAGATGCGGGTGAGGATGATGAGGGTGATGGTGAGGGTGGCGATGGTGCTGGACCCTCGAGCTCATGTATCAGTTGTTCTTGTTTTTTATTTTGGGGATGGGAAAAAGAAATACGTGTATCTAGTTTTATTTTTGTTTACTTTTTGGAACCCAAGATGTAATTCTATCCTATATATATACCATGATCTTTTTTGGTTCTATTGTTCTTATGTTCCTTTATTTTCTTTACGATAGTATTCAAATCAGTAGTCTAACTAATATTCATAATTTAAACATGTTAATCAAAATAAACAAGTAATATAACACATGCACGCACTCAAAATAGCAGCAAATATGAAAACTTCGATAAAGGCTTTGGATCTCCCATCCTAAGATGGCTCTAAAATTCCTCACTAACGAGCACACAGTCCCAATACCCACATAAGATTAGACTTCCTAGGTTCAGGGATCCTATATGCTCTGATACGACCTTGTAATGCCTCGGTTCTGGGTCCATTCCCAAACCCGAGGTGTTGTGGTAAATAAGCAAAGCAACTAAAGAAACTGGATAATTTAAAACTTTTTCTAACTTTATAAGCAGAGTAAATGCGGAAACTTAAATTTAAATTCTCTTTATTAATCAACAGCCATGATATACAAGGATTTCAATTCCATGAACAACCTACAACTATATAAACTACTCATCTACAATTTGCCCAAAATTTGACGTCCTCGCCAAGAGTACCTAGAAAATGGGGAGAAACCGGAGTGAAAATAAATCTCAACAAGTGGCAATGTGCATGACGTAAAACAGTCCATAATTTTACAATACTAGTCATGAGGTTAACGATAAAACCAAAACCACAATAATACGATGATACAACAATAACAATTACCAATCCACAACAAACATGTGTGACATAATAGGACTCGTGAACTGAAACCACTTAATAAGATATTCTTGCCCCCATAGTTCGCCACATCACGACTTACATGATAGATGGAGCCCGCACCTGCAATCACTACCATCTCCTCCGTCAACCATAAACGCGGACCACCCACGCATGGGTTGACGAGTACAATCCACAGCCCAAATAAAATCCCATAAAGGGTACCGCTTCCGTGGAGGCCATACCAATCCGATCAAAGATTAATGGACCCACAACAAACACATCTAATACTAGTTCAAATGCAAGTCACAAGTGATCCTCAAGCACGGCCAAATCATAGCTCTAATGTCCGAGTCACAAGTAACCTACCAACATGACCAATATAAAGCTTGTGAAAGTCGATGTCTCATTGAAGCATGCAGATGGTAACCTGAATAACAAAATAAAAACCGTTTACTGATAGCAACTTCGGCTCAGACCAGGCCGCACCTGCAGTGGTCGAGGATTGCTGCCTTTGTCGCCCGTACCTGCAAGTACGACGGACCGCATACTGGGGAGTTTCAAACAAGAATAACTTACCAGCCAATTCCATTTCACTTCCTAGCTAAGCTATGGGTCCATACTAAGAATTGCCCACTAGACACAACTCACAATCAAAACCTTGAATAAGTCAAAGATACAACATTCAGTGATATACCTTGTACCAATAATCACAACCATGTCCAAAGTGTTGTGTCCAGCAATAATTTCCAAACCACGATGTCCAATCAAAAGATAACCATTAAACAGTTCTTAAACAAAGTTCCAAATCATTTAATAAGAAAAGTACGAGAGTATACACAAATTCTAATTAAAAGGTTCAGATTTGAGTCGTGTTAGTGTGGGCATACTTAGTTTATCTTTCTAATTCAGTATTCAGGTTATTCTTTATTTCTTACAAAGTTTACTCCAAATCCTACACTTTGGTTCATCCTAAAATCTTTACTTTTAAGTTCTTTATTTACCAATGAATACCAATGAGGACCACAGGGAATTTGAAAAGGTTGGAGTGCCTTTTGTGGATTATGAGCTGCCCACATCGCTCAACTTCCAAGTAGTAGAGATGGTGCAAGTTAGTCGCATCTCTACTTCCCTAAAAACAGAACAGTCCAGAAAAAGAAAGAGAAAGAGTATGTTCGGCACTGCTGAATGCACTGATTGGGGCCTCCGAGTAGGTGAAGGGCTTGGAAAATATAAGCAGGGTATCAAGGTAGCAATTCAGCCCTATGAGAAAGCCGTCGGATTTCGGTGGGGATTTAACCCTGAGCTTGAGGAATATGCCAAGCTTTATGGAATGAAGGTAGAAAGGAAGAAAGCAAGGGTCGAAGGAAGGGACCCACACTGGCCCATTTGCATGCATGGGTAGTTATATAATCACTTCAACAACATGGAGCAGGAAGCTGCTCGATCATTACAGAATATTGTTCCCCAAGGTTGGGGTGATGAATTCTTGGATTTTTCGGAGCAAGATGAGGATTATTTACAAGGACTGGCCCAGATGCTGTGGGAAGAACCTCTTTCCCTTGAGATGATTGGTGATGCAGTAGAATTAGACCCACTAGCTTCTGATGAATCACTTGATGACCTGCCAGCTTTGGTCGTCCTGGAGTCTATTAATGATGTTACAGTTGCACCAACTGAGGAACCGGCCATTCCTAAGGGGATACCTGTCTATCCATTGGCCGTGCTCGAAGCTCCACTAACTGCCATATCAAAAGAAGAAGAAGACCCGGCTATGTATATTTGTATGATGGAAAGCCAGGGCAGTTCAGGAGAACCCACCCCAAGGCGTAGATCTCCTCCACCTCCTCCCCACATTCTGCACCCTGGTACTTGGGAGGGGCTGAACCAGATGTTTCGCCGAATGCCACAAGTATTGGGGCCGATTCTTGAGACAATTTACCATGAGACATATGGTAATTGGGCACCAGAAGATCACTCTTCCAACAAGCAGGAGATACCGACTGGGATACCCATGGCTAGGGCACTACCCAAGGTTGATCTATCCAATGAGGTCACCATTGCCTACTTACCACCAGACACAGAGATACCAATGGCAATTCCCCTCAGTGGAACATGGGTAAGGGTATCATCAGAGTATGATCCTAGATCAGAGCGGAGCCAGAACAAGCCGGTGGTAGGCAAGGCAAGCAACCCCATTTGCATTTCATCTGACAGTAGTGTCAACATGGTGCAAGTTGGAGAACTGGAAAAAGTATCAGCCATCAGTGAGGGAGACCATGCACTACAGAACTGGAGCTCAACACCTTTTGCCACCAGCAAGGCCGATCTTCCAAAGGGGGTTTCTTCCACTCCTAAAATCTCCACTGTAGATATAACTGAACTCTTCAATAAATGCATGAAATCTTTTGAGTACTTGCCTGTTTCTGTTAATAAATGTATGAACAAACAAACTCAACTTCGCAACCTTAGTATCAATCTCGATGCACACCCGAAAAATCCAAAGTACGAGATAGATAATCAGGCTGCCATAATCAAGCAAAAAGAGAAAAAGGAACAAAAAGAAATTCAATAAGAAATAAAAGAAAAACATGAGCTGGTGCATAGTGTTGAGCAACAATCTCAAGAATCAGATTGCAGCGCCTATCCATCACAGCCCGAAGATTCAGAAATTATCCCCAATGAGTCTTTCGAGCATGAGGATAATGATGAATCATGGGAGACTCCGTCTGAAATCCATTTATCTTTGGAAAGGCATGAAAAAGGTCTCCAGGTTAATATTGAGGAAATTGAACCAATCGACATAGGTAAAGCAGCACAACCAAGGATTCTTCAAATTGGTAAAAACCTATCTCAATTACTGAAAACACAGATGATTGATTTTCTAAAATCTTATATTGACGTGTTTGCATGGTCATACGAGGATATGCCTGGGTTTGACACGGACTTAGTTGTGCACCGGTTACCAAAAGAGTCTGAGGCCACACCAGTGAAGCAAAAACTTAGACACATGAAGCCAAAATGGGCCCTAAAGATCAAGGAAGAGGTCACCAGGCAGTTAAAAGCTGGGTTCTTGAAAGTTACAGATTACCCAGAGTGGTTAGCAAACATCGTGCCAGTTCCTAAGAAAGATGGAAGGGTCAGAATGTGCGTCGATTACAGGGATCTAAAAAAATCAAGCCCAAAAGATGATTTCCCTTTGCCACATATTGATATACTAGTGGACAATATGGCAACGCATTCTATGTTCTCATTTATGGATGGATTTTCTGGTTACAACCAAATAAGGATGGCACCTGAGGATATGGAGAAAACATCCTTCATTACGCACTGGGGCATGTACTGTTACCGCGTAATGCCATTCGGATTAAAGAATGCGGGCGCTACATACCAACGTGCGATGACTTTGTTATTCCATGATATGATGCATAAGGAGATGGAAGTATACATGGATGACATGATTGCAAAATCAAAGGAGGTGGAAATTCATTTGGTGAACCTCGGGAAGGTATTTGACAGGCTCAGAGAATGCAATCTCAGGTTGAACCCGAATAAGTGTGTATTCGGAGTTACTTTAGGAAAGCTACTTGGATTCATTATGGGAAAACGAGGAATTGAAGTTGACCCCGTCAAAGTCAAGGCAATTTTGGAGATGCCTCCCCCATCCACAGAGAAAGAAGTAAGAGGTTTCCTCGGCAGATTACAGTACATCAGTCGGTTCATAGCACAGATGACTCCTGTGTGCGAACCAATATTTAAATTACTGAAGAAGGATAATCCAGTGGTCTGGAATGAGGACTACCAATAAGCATTTGACAAAATCAAGGCATATTTAATGAGTCCGCCGACTTTGGTTCCCTCTATACCAGGACGACCTTTGATCATGTACTTATAAGTCACAGAGACAGCAGCCGGATGCGTTTTAGGGCAACATGATGAGACAGGAAGAAAAGAACAAGCAATTTATTACCTGAGCAAGAAATTTACTAATTATGAAGTGAGGTATACGTTGCTTGAAAAGACGTGTTATGCATTGGTTTGGGTAGGTCAGAAGCTTCGACATTATCTACTCAGCCATACCGTCTTCTTGATTTCAAGTACGGATCCTCTGAAGTACATCTTTGAGAAGCCAATCTCCATTGGAAGGGTAGCTAAATGGCAGGTCATCTTATCTCAGTATGACATCGTCTACACAACGAAGAAGGCAATAAAGGGACAAGCAGTAGCAGACCACCTGGCAGAACATCCTGTATCAAACTACCAGCCGCTTCTCACTAGATTGCCAGACGAAGAAATAATGTGTGCTGAGTCAGTAGAAGAGGAAACCAGATGGCGAATGTTCTTTGATGGGGCTGTCAATATCAATGGAAAAGGAATTGGAGCAGTAATCATTTCCCCAGAGGGAGTCCATCACCCGATAGCAGCAAAACTCTTGTTCGATTGCCCTAACAACATGGCCGAATACAAAGCATGTGTGTTAGGCTTGCGAGCCGCAATCGACATGAATGTGCAAGAGTTGAAAGTGTATGGCGACTCTAGTCTGATCATTTACCAAGTGATGGGAGATTGGAGGACTAGAGATGCAAAGTTGGTGCCATATCAAGAACTGATCAAGGAATTGGAAGAACAGTTTGGAAGCATGACATTTGATTATATGCCACGAGATAGGAATCAGTTTGCAGATGCTTTGGCAACATTAGCATCCATGGCAACCATCACCAATGACCCTTGGGTACAACCATTGGAGATAAAAGTGCGGCATTATTCTGTCTACTGCTTCTGTATTGAGAAAATTACACCAAAAGAGGAACCCTGGTAGGCGGGCATTAAGAGATATATACCTGAAAGACAGGACTTTGCTAGAAAGTGCTACAGCGGCTGAAAGACGAACGATTCAGAAATTGGTAGGACAGTTCTTCCTTAGTGGGGGTAGGCTATACAAGAAGTCATACAATGATTCACTGCTATTATGTGTAACAGAGGATGAAGCAAAAAACTTAATTGATGAAGTCCACAAAGGACCATGTGGCGCACATATGAGTGGACACATTGTAAGAACCCGGTCAATTTTTCAACATTGACCGGGCTTCACCCCATTGGTTAGTCAAAAAGCTTGAGGGGATGGTAAATGGGAGGGTTGAGATTAAATCTCACACCCCCAAGGCTAGATGGGTATTTTGATTATGATTAAAGGGTATTAAGGACATTTTACCTCATGTGTATAAATAAGGATTAGGGTTATCTCATTAGCTTCTTTTAGCAACACTAATTGGGGTTTGTACTTGACGACCAGGAGAGGGAGGAGGCCTTGTCGTTGAGCTTCCTTCTTTGTTGGGTCTTCTAAAAGCAAAAAGCAGCCAGGTAGGTGCTGCTATTCCACTATTTATGACTTGATTTGCTATGTGTTCTGTTGCAAAGTACATGTAGATTATGTTGTTTTATTTCAATGTGTCTGTTGTGATGATAAAGTGATTCGTGATATGCTTGATTTCTGATTTGGTGCAAAAGAGAGAGAGAAAGGAAGTTCTTGTGATGCCAGATTTCTTTTTTGGTGAAAAAGAGAGAGAGACCGTAGAGATGAGGGTCCACAGATGAGAGTGTCATTTCCTTTTGGGAGGATAGAGAGAGAAGAAAAGAGAGAGAATGGAAAGGGACGTCCGCCCCTTTCTGTTCGTTCATTGAAAAAGGTCTCTTGACTAATTGTTAAATAGAATCAAGTTTATATTTAATTTCAGATATAGAAGCTTGTCTGTTGGATTCAGTGAAAAAGGTGTATCGACTAATTGTTAAATAGAATCAAGTTATATTTAATTTCAGATACAGAAGCTTGTCTGTTGGTTCAGTGAAAAAGGTGTATCGACTAATTGTTAAATAGAATCAAGTCTTATATTTAACTTCAGATACAGAACAGAGATTGGAAAAGATGTTTTGACTAGTTGTTAAATAGAATCAAGTCTTATATTTAATTTTAGATACAGAACAGAGATTGGAAAAGATATCTTGACTATTTGTTAAATAGAATCAAGTCTTATATTTAATTTCAGATACAGAACAGAGATTGGAAAAGAAGTTTTGACTATTTGTTAAATAGAATCAAGTCTTATATTTAATTTTAGATACAGAACAGAGATTGGAAAAGATGTCTTGACTATTTGTTAAATAGAATCAATTTTTGTTATATTTAAGTTCAAGGTACAGAATAGAGAGTGGAAAATATGTCTTGACTAATTGTTAAATAGAATCAACAGAGAGTGGAAAAGATGTCTTGACTAGTTGTTAACTGGAATCAATTTTTTTATATGTAAGTTCACATTTCGTGAGAATGAGGTCATGCTTATTTCTTAAATACAATCAAATTTTTATTTGGTGCTGTATACTGATTCTTAAATAGTTTGTTTAAGGGAAGAAAAAGGGGTTCGATTATTTTACTTTGGGTGGGAGAAAAGTACAAAAGCATTGATTACATAAATAATTAACTTTAGGGATTATAACTGTTATGTGAATACTTTGAATTTAAGAAAACAAAAAAAAGGAACCTGAAAGACAGAGAACTTACGTGACTTTCGGGTTTGGGGGCAAAGAGGAAATCATTCCTTGTTTATTTAACTACTTAAGGCAATGTATAAAAAAAAAACAATATTTAGCTTTTAGGGAATTGTTTCTTTTGAATCTACTTGTCATTCAATGTTGATCATTGGGACTTATAAAGTCTAGCAGGGTAGCAGGGGGAGAAGGACCCTTGTGATTTATGAAGTCTGGCAGGGTAGCGGGGGAGAAGGACCCATGAGACTTATGAAATGTAGCAGGGTAGCAGGGGGGGAAAAGACCCGTTGATGCAGAAGAACCTCCAAATTGTGCGATTGATTGTATATATAATACTTGCATATGAGACATGTGAATTCTGAAAACAATGACTGTAGCACATGATATGTAATGAGATTGTTAGTGATAATATTGATTTCGGCATACCTCTATATGCTCGCTAGATACTAAATGCAAAGATTAATTGTTATATTTGTTGTGAATCTTGTTATAAGGAGAGAAATAGCTCCGCCTACTGAGTCGTCGTACTCACTCCTACTAATTACTTTCAGGTCCAGAGAGGAACGCAGAACCAAAAGGACAGTGAACGACCTTCCTCTTACGTTACTAGTTTTATTTTGATAGGTGGGTCTGAACACTCTTGTAGTGATGGGATATTATTGAGATATCAATTACGTAGAAAAGTTTAGTAGGAATTTTGTTATGGTACTTCGACGATTTTCATTATGGGATGTTATTTAGAATCTTTGAATTTTATTATTGGTTTTAATCTGATTCGTACATTTGTCTTAAGATTGTTGTTGGCTTACGAGCGAGGTCATGCCTTGGGATACGAGCCTATATATTTATTAAGGCTTAGTACTCGGGGCTTGACACACATGCTAGCCAGAAAGATCTTGAGAATGGGCTATTACTGGTTGACTATGGAATCTGATTGTCACATCCATGTTAGGAAATGCCAGTTGTGCCAAATTTATGCTCATAATATCCATGCACCGCCCAACACTCTGTACTCAATGACTTCTCCCTGGCCCTTTGCCATTTGGGGAATTGATATGATTGGAGAGATTCATTCGAAGGCATCAAATGGGCACAGATTCATCTTGGTTGCAATTGACTACTTTACCAAGTGGGTAGAGGCCATGTCTTTTGTGGATGTCAAGGGGTCACATGTGCTGAAATTCATCAGAAACAACATCGTCTGTCGCTATGGTATACCTGAGGCACTTATCGCAGACAATGCCAAAAATCTAAATGACAAGGACATCGACAAGATGTGTGAAGATTTGAAGATCAGACATCTAAATTCCACAGCATATCGACCCAAGATGAATGGAGCAATAGAGGTTGCTAGAAAAAACCTTAAAAAGATACTTGAAAAGATGGTAGTCACATACAGAGACTGGCATGAGAAGCTGTCCTATGCCTTGCATGCATACCGGACCTCAATCAGAACATCGACTAGAGCAACTCCGTTCTCCCTTGTATATTGGATGGAAGTAGTCCTTCCTGTAGAAGTGCAGATTCCCTCACTAAGAATTTTGAAGGAAACAGAGATTGATGACGTCGAGTGGGAAGAATCAAGGTTTGATCAGTTACAGTTATTGGATGAAAAGAGGATCAAAGCTCTATGCCATGGGCAACTCTATCAGCAAAGAATAGCACGAGCTTATAATAAGAAAATGATACCACGATGTTTTAAGGTGGGCAACATTGTCATGAAAAAGATATTCCCCCACCAAGAAGACAATAGAGGGAAATTCAAGCCGAACTATGAAGGACCATACGTAGTTCACAAAGTTCTGTCCAAAGGAGCACTAATCCTACAAGAAATGGACAGAACTATTGTTCCTGACCCAATAAATGCAGATGTAGTCAAACTGTATTACGCTTAAGATCATTCCAATTGAGAAATGAAGAGAGGCCATCCTTGACTCTCCCAAGCCTGTAAATCCTTCCAAATACCCTAAAATTCTCCCCTAGTTAGATACTTTCGAGCCTTAAAATTTCCTTCAACCCAGTACATATACTCTGAAAACTAAAATGGGCATTCCTGGCCTCAAACAAAAGAAAAAAAAAAGGAAAAAAAAGAAAAAAAAAGAAGAAAGAAGAAAAGAAAAGAAAAATTGCCAGAAAGAAAAATTGAAAAAAAGCAATTACAAAGAAAAGAAGACATCAAAAAGGGGGAAAAATGTGAACCCCACAAAGAGAATAAGCCAGGATGTAAGCCCCACCAATAAATGGAGCACTATATAATATACCCAAGCATTAAGCCTTTTTGAGCCACTTACCTTCCTTACCCCAAAACCAAGCCAACATTTCGTCCTGTCTTGAAGACCTCTCAGATCCCAAAGCGAATGATCTTGAGCAAAACAGTTAAATCTGCACCTGTTAGGCGATGATGGAACTCAATCTTCCCTAAAAAGGCCGGACACAGTGAAAACCCGAAAAGGGCGCTCTGTGCAAAAAGGCTCCGTCGTTGGTAAAAAAAAAAAAAAAGCTGGTCCTACCTTGATTGAACGGAAGGAAGGCTGAAACAAAAACAGAAACAGAATGGGCAGTGCACTAGATGGGGACGGAAAAGTGATCCAAAGGATCCAGATAGGCAGATTGTGTTTGAATTAACGCTTCACGTTGGCCCATGATGACAATGTTGCAAAAATACCACACACACTAAGTTTTGTTGGGTTTATGGACTAACCTTGGTGATAAATGCAGGCACAAACACACATACTACCATGTTTGTGTTTTTCTATAATTGTTCTGTTTAACCACTTCTGAATTTCCCTAGTGATGCTGCTAACCTCTGAAGATGAGTTCATTATCTTAATAACAGCAACTTCCGGTTGTGATGGGTAAAGAGTTCAAGAAAAAAAAAGAGAAAAAAATAATAATAAGCCTTACATATGGTCCCCAGCAGATCGGCTACTAATGTTTTGCTTTACTTACAGGCTCAAGCAAAAGAACAACCAGACACAGGACAAACACCGAAAGGGCGTCTTAAGGGAGGGAATGGACAGGTCTCCCTCCAAAATTTCCCAGTGGAGGCATCTCCCTCTTAACCCCAGCAGAGCTCAAGATCTTTAAGGCCTCCAGCGAAGCTACAAGAACAGAGGAAGACATTGCATTGATCCCTAGGGAGTCGTACTATTCAACAAAAGCTCAAATCTTAAAGCGGACTATCCCGATATCTAACCTGGGCGGGAAATTTTAAGGACTCCCCATCAAATCCCCAATGGAGACACTTTTGAACTGGAAAGAAAATTCTGTGCCTCGACAAAGAAAGAACCTGGCAAGAAGAAGCAACAAGCTTTTCAAGAAAAGAACAAAGGAATAATAGGCGAAATTGCCTCATTTGTAAATTTTGATTCCTACTTTTGTAAATAGCATAGGCTAGAGTAGATGTGTGCTCTCCGAGATGATGGACAGTAGCGCAAAAGCCTCCTCTCGTCCTCTCGATTCCACTCCCAATCCCTAACCTTGGCCTAGCACATTCACTCTTAAAAAAAAAAAAAACTTAAAGAAACAGGAAAAAATCAAAATTGAAGTCACTAAAAGCTTTAATGGAACAAACAAAAAGAAAAGAACATTGTTGAGTGCCTTGCATCAACGCCGAAACAAGCTAATGAGCTCACATATAATCTTATCTCCCACTTCAAAAACAGAAGCTAAAGGCCAAGGAACTAACCTACTGAAACCTGCGAAAGGGTAAAAGGGTTCCAAAGCCAAGAAGTGATACCAGACATCTAACACTTCCCTTTAACTAAAAACAACTCATGGATTGAGCTCATCGACCATGTCGATAGAAATGCAAGACGCAAAATTAAGGTCCTTTTTCTTCTTTGCCCTTCATCCCCCAAAGTGACTCCAGTAAAGAGGAGCAGCTGTAGATACCTGATTTTTGCACCCCTAAAAAAAAGAAAATAAAAGTCAAACTAAAAATTCAAACCCTGAGAAGGTCAAAAATTGACTTTTTAATCCAAGTAGAATTGGCCATCAAACTTCATCTCATTAAAAAGAGCACTTCGACACGGTTCTAATGCAATTGAGTTTTCTGAAATCGGAGTCCAGATAAAGAAGTTATGTGCCGATTAAACTTTTGGGGGGTGAAAATTTGACTTTTTGTTCGACCCCAATTCAGCTATCCAAAGTGATCCCAATGGATAGGTGGTTCCGAGCTAATTCCAATGACACTAAGTTTGCTGAAATCGGACACCAGACGAAGAAGTTATGGACAGTTGAAGTTCCAAGAAAATTGCCTGTTTCGCAAAATAGCATCAAAAAGGCAGAATAAATCAATAAAATAATATTTTAATAAATATATCTTAATATTTTAATAGTATTTTTAATTAAAATCTCGTTTTTTATAATATAATAATCATAAAATCGAATAACATCTTTAAAATGAGCTAATTTGAATAAACAGTTGAAATCCGAACATTTAAAAAACGTGCTTGACCGCACTTAAAATACGGTCAAGGCTTCTAGAACGGAACCCGCATCGCTGTACGGAGGGACAGCTGGCGATTTGCGCACGAGGGCGGCGCAACCGTATTTGATATACGGTCGTGCCATGACCGTATTTGCTATACGGTCGTACCGTGACCGTATAGCAAATACAGTCACAAAAATTTTGCCTATAAATAGGGGGCCAGCCGCCCTATTGGGGTAAGCTGGTCCCCCTTCTCTTCCTCTGCCCCCTACATGTCCAACACCCTGTCAAAATCATCCTTTTGGTTTCAAAACAAAACAAGTTCCTATTTTGCCCCTAGACCATACCCTTTTCCTTCTCCTCCCATCCTTTTCAACCTAAAGGCAAGGAGGTTCTTTTCAATTCCATTTCGGGGAATCAATGGGAGTGCGGAAGCGCTGCCAAAATACTCGGAGAATCACAAACACACCAAAACAATCAGGTAATGGTATAGTAAGCATTTTTGCAGCTTTGTATTCAATATAACTAGAAATTAGTTGATTTCGGTGTCCTTTCAATTTTCTTTTCTTTATTTTACCTTTACTATATCATTTCTAACCCATTTGTTGTCTTTCATATGTCATGAGAGACTAGATTCAAGATGGTTATTTCCATAAAACTGGGAGGAGAGGAATGTTATAAGTTAAAGGAAGCTTGTCTTAATACTAACCTTGCTTCTTGAATGGTTTAATTGATTTATTTTAAGGAAGGAATTGTCTTCCTAAAACATCTTTTGTACCCCATAAAATTCCCCCTTAATCCCTTCTTAAATCCACATGCATGCGAAGTTGCAAACAACGATGAGTTGGAGAAGAATGAGAATTTGAAGCAAATACAAAGCATTTGCACCATGACAAAGGTGCTAGAATTTTCAATAGAGGTCAGCATCTCTGGAGAACAACCAAAGTGGTTCTCGCAGTTTTTGGTGCAAAAATGTTAAATCGGACAAAAACCGCACTAGCAATGCGGTCCAGGCATGACCGCATTTGATATGCGGTCCGGCCTGAACCGTATTGCATATGTGGTTTTGACCAAACCGCATAGTAAATGCAGTCAATTAAAAAAATAACTTTTTTGACCCGGTTGGACTTGATCTAACCCAAACCATTGTAACCCGACCCAATAAGCTATATGGGCTGTTTTAAGCCTACTTGTAGACCATGGGCCTTGTTGGGCCCACCAAGACCTCTTGGGCCCACCTATGGGGGCCACACTCCGACTGGCCTAGCCCAGGCCCGTTTTCAACAAACGGACCCAAGGCCACATTCTTAACAGCCTTTGGGCCCAAACCAAGCCCGATGGGCCCTTAAAACCCTTAACACACATAATTTAGATGTTGTAATAAACCTATAAATCAAATTAACCCAAACCAAGAAGGGTTACCCAATAACCCCACTGGGCCCCTGGCCCAAGCCCAATCTTGGTACCCTATAGGCCTTCCAACGGGGCTCGTATCCGACCCACATAACCAAAATAAAAAGATAAAAATAAATAAAAAAAGGGGCCCACACCTCCAGACCCAAAAAGACACATGCTGGTCTAGGAAAGGGTGAAATTTGACTAAAAAAATCAGGGAGACCCGAGGGACCCGTTAAACCGACGGGACGGGCTGGGGTGTCTTTAGATTTGCCCGGACGTAACCAAGGGCTTATCTAGATCTCTAATAAGCCGCAGACCAGACTTAGACTTGAATAGGTAATCCCTGTGTCTGCCTGCACCTCTCAGGCAGTGGCGACTCCGAAATGTCCCGAGGCACGCACGAACCCACGTGCGCCTTGTGTGCGATCTAGGTTTTTTTTTAGGTGCGCACACTAAGCATTGCCCACTAAACACAACTCACAATCAAAACCTTGAGTAACTCCAAAAAACAATATTCAGTGATAAACCTCGTACTAATAATCACAACCATGTCCCAAGTGCTGTGTTGTAAAACCCCAGTTTTGAGTAGAAAAAAAAATAATAATAAACAATATAAAATGGTAGATAAAATAAAATATATGCAAAAGTATGAACACATGAATTTATGGACAGGATAAATCAAAATTTATTTATTGCTGGAGATTTGTGGTCACTAGTTGTCAAAGAGAATAAGCTTAAGTGGATGCGGGAAAATGTAGGGTTTTCAGTGGGCGAGCATGCACAGGATCAAGGCTTTTAAAAGGTTGTCGTGCGGCAATACGTATGGGAGCGTGTGGAAGGTATATATACTAAAGGGTAAATTAGGTTTTTGGTTTCAAATGCTCGCATCATATTTTTGTAACTGAAGAGGTTTGGTGTTTTGCGGCTACTATGGCGATTAGGGTTTCTCTGGGAAGAGATGAGAACCGCGAGAGCTACGACTGGATTAGTGGAGTCGGAGATCCAGATTTCAGTGGGTTTTTCCTCTCGCGAGCAGGGGATCAGTTCGGCGACCTTCGCATCCACGCGCGCAGCCGGAAGTCATGCTCGGCCGGTTGTGGAATAAGCTTCTGTTCGGGGATTAAGCGTATACCTCTGAGTAGCACTGATTTACAACTGGGGTTTTGTGTTTTATGTTTTCTCGAGATTATTCGGATGCATGGTTGTAGTTTAAATGATCTCTTGAGTTTTCTCTTAGTTTTCTGGAATGGCATGAAACAGAGTCGGAGACCGAAATTTACCTTGAGTTTAAATGTATTTAGATTAAATCCAAATATGGTTGGGAAGTCTCCTGGGAGTATTAGGAGTGTATTGGAGCAATTACAGACCTAAACAAACCGGCCAGTCTTGTAGATCTTGGAATAACAGAGAAACAAAAATCACAGGGGGTATCCGCCCACCTCGCGCTCACCGGCGCTCACCTAAGAGGTAGGAGCCCCGTTAAACACGACCCACCGCCGAGCTCACGCCCGGCTGCCGCTCAGCTCGCGCTCAGCAGAAAACCTTGCGCTCATCTCGCGCGAATCTCGCGCCCACCTCACGCCCACCTCTCGCTCAGCTCACGCTCACCTAGCGTCGAGTGAGCGGTAGGTCGATTTTACCCCACTTCTTCACCGCCGACCGGCGCTCACCTCGCGCCCACCAAAGGAGGTGAGCGGCAGACCCTATTTTGCTTACTGAATTTGAGATTTGATTTAACTAAGGGTATTTGGGTTACTTGAGGATTAAACCACTTCACTATTCACTTGTTTGGGAACCCTGGGAATCTATTTTGCCTAGGAAACTATTAGAGGAAAATTTAGTGAACTTCTTAAAAGCTTTCAAGTTGAGTTTAGGTTGTTCATGAATGTTATGCCGGATACCAAACCACTAAGAGTTACTAATTACATTTCCTCTGTTTTATACACTGTTTTGATTGAGGAGTTATTCTATTCTGGTTTCACTGGTTTGGAAACGTTAAATGTATTGTAAAGATTTCCTTGGTATGAATGAATTGAGTTTTACTTTCATATGACTTGTGTTACGGAAATGAGAAAATACTGAATGTACTTGAGGTACTGCTTGGTCCAGAGGGACAGGTGATGAATTGTGATGAGTTTTACATGATATGAAATGAATGGTTTTTCTTTGATATTGGTATTGAGATTATACGATGTTTTACTGTTTTGGTCTAGCTTGTCCTGGAATCAAGATGTTTAAGCTTAGTAATGTGATGTTATTGTTGGTTGTTGGAATTGCATGGCCTTGTGTGTTGCCACGACCGGTGTAGAGCAGCCAGAAACCCTGAGTAGGCCTGGTTGTCAATGCAGAAACCCGGGGAGTAGGCCTGCATTGGATGACGAAACCCTGAGTAGGCCGTCATTTCAGAGTTTCCGAAACCCTGAGTAGGCCGGAACTGTGTACATGGAGGTGTGGAGTGTCTACTTGGCATGCTTAATTTATCAACTAAACAATAGTCATGACATTGACCAGTGTTGGTATTTGATTTTGTTTGACGTGATATGTTTTATTCACTGGTTTGTTGGTATTTATGGTTCATGGAATATTGTTTACCGATCATTGGGTATTGTACCTCCCGCCAGTGTAGAGCAGCCAGAAACCTTGAGTAGGCCGGATATACATTTGGAGGCGTGGGCATGGTTATGAGAAGAATTTGTGTTATATGACATTGGTATATCTGGAATTTTATCTTGAGATACGAAATTATGGTTAATTGCTATATTGTTGTCAGTTAATCTTTATTTTATCGAATTCTTTGGGATTGGAAACGGATTGTTATTGTTTGAATTACCTGATGGTTTTCCGCACTGATATGAATTGGATTATTGAAGTTTAGTCGGATTATTCGGAATATGTGTATTATCATCATTGTACATGGTTATAATCGTGGCATGTTTTAGAACTGAAATAAATGTATTTGTGCATGCATGTGCTACTCACTGGGATATTCGTATCTCATTCCGTATTGTTTTGTTTGTTTTCAGCTGCTCCTGGAGAGGACGATACTTGCGGGTAGTTACTTGGTCATGTGAGTTTTATTTTAGTTTGGGAGTATTTTAGCGCACTCTGTTATATAGCTATTGTTGTATTCATGTTTTTCCTTCACTCTGATATTGCGATCCTGTGTTTTATAATAACCTCTGGAGACGAGTCACAGGTTTTTCATGTGACTCGGATCCGGGGCGTTACATGTGTCCAGCAATAATTTCCCAAAACCACGGTGTTCAACCACAAGAGATTCAAAATAACCATTAAGCAGTTCTTAAACAAAGTTCCAAGTCATTCAATAAGAAAAGTACGAGAGTATACACAATTTCTAAATAAAAGGTTCAGATTTGAGTCATGTTAGTGTGAGCATACTTAGTTTATTTTTCTAATTTAGTATTTAGGTTATTCTTCACTTCTTACAAAGTTTACTCCAAATCCTACACTTTAGTTCATCCTAAAATCTTTACTTTTAAATCCTTATTTACCAACTAATACCCTAAATCTCTAAAACCTTTGGGCTATGTTATTTATTCTTTCCAGAGGTTAATTTAGGTCTATTATGACTTGTTAGACTAGGTTTCATACCTAGATTTCTACTGAAAATGGTTTGAGTGCATAGGTATACCTTTACTTGGCTTCTTTGATTCTTAATACATTCATTGTCCCAAATAATTATCCTTTTATCCGAATTTAATTCCATCACTTCCTACATCTCATATTACCCTATTTATAGGTGTTACAACATTTAAATTCCAAGAAAAATCATTAGAAATTGAATCTGGGCATGAATCCCAAGTTTAGAAATTTCTGACAGTTGGTCGCTCGAAGGGTCGCTTGGACTACTGCTCTAGCGGTTGGGTTTTCAGGTTCTGTTATTTTTCAAAGGCCTATCGCCTAAGGAAACGCTCGAGCGGTGTATCGATCGCTCCGGCTATAATACTGTTTTTCTTCAGATTACGGAATTTTTAGAACTTTCTATATATACTATTTACTTGTTTTGATTCTAAACTTGTAGTTTTCATCCTTAACTAGTTCTGGGACAACCCTAAACTAATCCCATCATTTATCTACTTAACTTGAGTTTCTTTTAAGTTTAAACTCACAAGATCAACTCTTTCTTGTTTATTAAAGAAAGGTAAAATACCAAAACATTTCCTTATAAACAAATAGGCTTTTCTCATGCAATCTAACTTCAAAACAATACGATCAAACATCATGAGAAAACATGCAGTTCCTCCAGTTTCAAGGGTTTGCTACTTGTCTCATGATGAACCCAGATTTTTTTTAGAAACTTCGCCTGTGCCTTTTTTCTTACACTCGACCGCACCCCTCTAGACTTCTCCAATTAAGATCTCCACCGTTCAGTTTGAAGTTTCCCATGAGTAGAACAAAACCATAAAATGTCAGTCCATTCCAACGGTTGGATGTTCCTATCTCATCGTTCGAAGTTGGTTGGTCGGCCCTCTCTGCAACTTCTTTTCTTTCTAATTCCTTCTTTCTTTTCTCTATTATCTCCTTCTATTTTTTGCTCCTAACACTTATGCACGAATTTCCCTCTCCTTTTAACTTATTTTCAAAACCTGAAACACTCTTTAAACCTCTCTTTTATAGCCTCCCTACTAGTCCAACTCTAATTAGGTTTAGCTTATTCTAATATACTTAGTGTATTTCCTCTTCTACCCTTCTCCTTAATTTAACTCTCTTTTAAAGGATCTCTTAATAAATTTTCGTGCTTAATACTATTCCTAATTTTAAATTGTAATTAGACTTTTATTATTTACTCAAATTACCTAAATTTTGGACCCTAAGTAGTATAATTACCATTAGGCCCTTTTGAATTTGTTGACTTAATAACTACTTATCTTATTTTCTTTCATGAATTTAACAAATTGAAATGACCAAATTATCCTTCCTCTTCAAATTCCTATTTTAACCTCTATATCTCTCTTTAATTCTCCTACCATTTTCTTTCTTAATATTTTCCTCAATAATTTATCTCTTAATTATTTATTTTATTTTTAGGAAAATCCAGGATTTTACACATCATTTCTCAAGTCTAATAATAATTTAATTAATGTATTTAATTATTTACCAATAATTAATATGAATTGACCAAAATGCCTTTCTCTTGATATTTTCACATCTACGCATTCGATATCTTCCAAAATCTCCAAATTTATTCTCTTAGCCATTTTTAGTCCATTATACATTCTGGATGAATTGTAGTACCCAAATTCATATGCTATATATTTATTCTCAAATTTATTTTGACAAATTTATTGACATTCCAAATATTCATATTTAATTATTATTTATTTATTTGCTGAAAATTCGAGGTTTTACAGTAGGAAAGTAAAGTTGGCTACCTTCATGTTGGAGGGGGAAGCTAAGTTTTGGTGGTAGGGAGTCATTAGGGAAATTGGAAATAGGGGTCAACTATCTTGGGAACAGTTCAGAGAGATTTTATAAGAAGTTCTTCTCAGAGGAGGTGAGACTTAAGAAGGAGGGGGAATTTATGTCTATTTCTCAGGGTAGCATGACCTTGGCACAATACGAGGCCAGATTTTCAGAGTTGGCTAGATTTGCTCCCCACATGGTTGTGGATGAGGCCAAGAAGACTCGCCATTTTCAGAGAGGCCAAAGATCCGACATTTGTAGCAGAGTGTCTATGTTACTGTGTAAGCAGTTCATGGACTTAGTCCTTAGAGCTACAGTGGTCGAGAGAGAGATTGGCTTAAAGAATTCTGAGCAGAGCAGAGCGAGGGCCCCAGCTAGACCAGTATCTGCCCATAGGAGGTTCTCTACAAGATACAAAAGGCAAAGAACGGGTTTTGGTGATCAGAGGAGGAGTATTATGACTAGTGAGAGCTGTACTAGGTGCATGCAGACGATTCCATTTGCCAGGGCCGTGTTTTGCACCTTTTGGAGCATGCTTTAGATGTGGGCAGCATGGTCATAGGATTGCTGACAATCCACACCCCTCTACGTATCAACCATTACAGATCAGGCATACCCCATAGGCTGAGGTACAAACCCCTCCTCCCAGAATTCAGGATGGATTCCAGGGGTAGCGTTCAGGGTAGAAATTTGCGTTTGGTCAGAAGCAGATTGAGAGGGCAGGACCAACTGGTAGAACAGCACTGTAAAATCCCAGATTTTAGTAAATAGACTAATTGGATAATAATATGCAGGAGATGAAATTTTGGTTCAACCCGGAGGAGTTCAAGATGAACCGGAGATGACAGGAGAGCCTATATAAGGTGAGTTCATGTTTATAGACTAGGTATTATTTTAATTTAATAATTATTGTTGCTATGGTTTAAATTAGTAAGAATTAATTATATTATAAACAAGGAGAATAAAAGGGGTTGGTCGAACCCAATGATAGTGGGTTGACCCAAGGGTTAAGTTAGTTTAAGAATTAGATGGTTTGATTGTGTTGGTTTAGTGAAGAGGGCAATTTAGTAAAAGACTTTAAATAATAAACTAAACCTAGTTATGCATGGAGTAGTCCACTTTAAGCTCAAAACATAAAATAGAAAACCGCCGCACGTCCCTTGGTTATTTCCTTTCTTCTCCTAGTTTTCCTTGTGATCAAACCTAACCCTAAATTACTTGTTGGAGCCATCTTAGAGAGGAAGGAGTATTTTCGTGCATAGAAAACTCAAGTAAGAGCCAAATAGATATAAGTTTATGTTCTGGAGATTTGAGTGTGTTTAAGAGTCTTAAAAGTGTGATTTTTGAATCCAGACGTGATCGAGGTTTGTTGGGATCATTTGGAAAATTTTGGGGTGATATTTCGTGGCTCTTAGAGAAGATTTAAGTTCATTAAACCAGGTAAGTAGTCCCTTGACGCTTGCATAAAAATCTAAATTCGTGTTTAGACGATATACATGGTTATTTGGTGTTTGATGCATTTGTTTTTGTTATTTATGATGTTTTGTTTGTTGGGAATTGTTCTAGCATGTTTATAAAGTATTTTAGAATGATTGAGAATGGTTTTGATGCATTGAATATTGAGTTGTTGAATTTTTATTGAATTTCGCAAAGTTACGGATTTTTCACGTGTCAGGCCGCCTGAGCAGTCGCTCGAGCGCCCTATGTAATTATTCCAAAACCCAAGAGCAATTGTACCCAGATTGAACTATCGCTAGAACAGTTGCTCGAGCGACCTACCCTGAATTAACCTATTCTGTAAGGCCGATCGAGCGCCCTTGGCCGCTAGAGCGACCAGTTTGTCAAATTTGGGAAAACTTGTCTTTTCAACTTAGTTTTCACTATGGAAGTGTTTCTATACAATTTTAACCTATGTACCATCAAGATTGGAGTATTTAGGAAGTGTTTGCACTGGCGGATGTTTAAAATTCAAATTTATAAAGATTGGGGGTAGATGTTTCTAAAGAGGCACTTTTACTTGATTCTATTGTTCCAAAGGATTTTATTTTTAACTAAGGTTGGTTTTATGAGTTCATACACCTGTATTTGGGTGATATGAAGGTATTTTGTGCATCGACAGAGTCGATATACATTCCGGACATATTGGCCCGTTGAAACCTGAAGTTTTGGACATATGACTTGGTGCATTCTATTTTGGTTTTGGGTCACTGGTGTGATAAGGTTGGTGCCTGATTTATTGTATGCCGCATGGGCGGATTTGGTTACAGATATGGTTCTGTATTTTGGTGGGTGTTATTGAGAAGTGTGTCCATTACCCTGGTTGGTTTTTTCACTGTTGAGTGGGCTTTGGCAGTTATATGGACCCATAGAATAGCTAGTAAGTGAAATGTGTATTAGAGGGGCTTAAATTCTGTGTCTGAGGCATTCCATCATCTCGAGGATGGTACCGCTCCTAGATTGGTTGGTCGCTACGTTACCCACTCCTGGATTGGTTGGGCCATACATGCTAACACTACAAGGCGGTAGAGTCCCGCCGGTAAAAGTGAAATTACCGTCGTTAAAGATTTCAGCGGTGGTAAACCTTCCCGCTGCTTAATACCGAGCTGCTAAACTAATCGGCGACGCCCACAACAGCGGTAGCAAGATTACCACCGGCAATTCGGAGAAATAGTCGACGGGGATTTACTGGCGGTAATTACCGCTGGTAAAACTTGTTTTCACGGCGGTAATTACCGCCGCTTAATAAGAAATTTTTAGCGGTGGAAACATTTACCGCCGTGAATACTTTGTATTAGCAGCGGTAATTACCGCCGCTAAAATCATCACGTGCTTCCATATGCCTTTAGCGGCGGTACTTACCGCCGCTAATACTTTGTATAGTAAATACGATCTAGGCTTTTAGTGGCGGTAATTACCGCCGCTAAAAGCATTTACCTGCATATAAAAAAATTATAATTAGTGCCATGAAAATCATGTAAAATACCTCATTTTGTAGAAAATTTTATAACAAATAGAACAAAATAATTACAAAAAAGAAAATTAATTAAAAGAGATTTTAATAAAATTAAAGTAATCTAAACATTCATGTCATATATATTAAACTAAATAACAGTAAATTGATGGTTTCCATTAACAAGTGATATTGCAACTCGTATCAATTTAATAGCCTTGCATGAAAATAGCAATAAATCATGCGTCAGTAAAATTATAAGTAGACAGATCAATTTAGCCAATATATATATATATATATATATATATATATATATATATATATATAACCGAAGCTATCTTGTGTTACTCACCTCAAATAATAAGAATGTCTAGCTAAAATCCCGGGGAGGACTATCATTTGCAGAAGTTTGGCCAGGAGACTAAATTGTAACAAAGATCATTAAGTGTGGTATTTAAATATAAAGATGATATGAATTTGTGCTATATGTATTTTTGTAAGGCATTTATATAATACCTGTGTTTGACGGTTACGCATCATTAAGTTTCTAAATTCTGCAAATTCTCTTGCATTTTGTGCAACAGTTGCTTCAATTGTTTGTCGTTGTTGCATCTCCTCTTTTAGCCGCTCTTCCGTACGTTGCTATTGTTCTCGCATCCTATTAAACTCATCCGTACCGAGATGACGTACTCGAGGATGCACTTCCCCACAGCCTAGTGGGCGTGTGGCCTAACCCACAACACCGTACCCTGCCATATGTGTCATGCCCCATGACTTGAGTATATACATTATCTCAGGCTGTCGAATCTGGCGTGCCTTGTTCCTTGATAGTTCGCATTTGATCCTGAAAAAAATATTTATGCAATCATTGAGTTATCAAAATAGATGCTAATAAAGTTAATCGTATGCAACAATTATACCTACAATAAGAGGAAATAACTTACTATCTTGTCAGCCGCTTCATCATTGATTGGCGTGCCATCTTTTCGAGTATGCGTTCTTATAAAAGTCTCAGCATGGCCCACTAATCCCTAATGAAAAAATATGGTGTTAATTCATCATAAATCATTTAAACATCCACAAGCAGAAATTAATAAAATTGACCAGATTAAAAAGATGAAGAAATATAAAAACAAAGAACACATGTAGAGATAAATAAAGAAAAAATAATAAAAATTTCGACAGCATCTCCCCTAAAAATAGAGCATTGTCCAGACCGAATTGGTCTAAAATAAAGCCATTCAACATGAAAAACAAAAAAAGAACGCAAAACGTAGCATTCATATACAATCCTCATTCACATAAACATTTAATCTTATCATACAAGAAAATAGAAAAGCTACTATACAACTTAGAAGAGATAATAAAGCAATGAAATAAGATTGTACACTATGAAAACCAATCATCAAGTTGATGAGGTGATCAGATTTATAATAGTATATCAAGACATTCATAAGTGACTATTTGTTATACCTGTTCGTTTCTGACCCTGGCAAAGCTCTTTGTCCCAGCCGTAAAGGGTTTGGTTGGCATGATTAGTTTTATTCCTTGTTGATGCGTTCTGCAACATATAATCATACAAAGTCAGACGGCAAAAATGCAGTAGCTTTAGAAGACATATTAACTAATTAATAAATTACCTAGGCGCTTTGTGAGTTCCAGTACTCTACTATAATTGCCCATTGCTCCTCTACCACATTTGGTGGGCAATGATTTATACGTTCAGCATTTGTTTCGTATGGATCATAATGGTTCAGCTTCAAATCGGACTTATAGTCCTTCCATTTTTTATTAATTGATTGCATGATAACATCCCGTAACCTATCTTCAACCTCAAACTTTTCCTACGGTGCATAACAAATTGAAATTTAAAATTTAATACCAATTAGCTAAATATGTGGACATTTTGAGCAATGAAGTACATTAAAATTTAGATTATTTACCTTTATAAGCGACCACACTCAGTCCTTCTCCCTATCTATGACTTCTCGCTAGCCAAAGCGATTCAGGGGTATAACACGTCCATCACGTACTAGTGTCCCACAAAAACTAGCCAATTTGGAGGCATTTGGTCCAATTGGCTGCCCCAATTCATCTACATCGATGTTGAACTTTTCTCCAGGTCGAAGTTTTAGTATATCAAGGCATCTAGTAGGGCCTCTACCCCTCCTAGCTGGCCCACCCTCTACCATCTAATAAAAAACACTATATGCTGTAGAAAATAAAATCATACAAGTCAATAACAATCTGATTCATCATAAAGGGCTATTCTGTGTTAATTAGTTTAATAGAAGAAAATAGTGTGTCGTATTCAAGACAAAAAATGAGAATGAACAGGATCACTACAATTCAAATACAATTCATTCATGGTCATCATCAGAATCTCATCCCTGTTCGTCATGAACAGGATCACTAGAAGATGCGAGCTGTTCTCTACTCGTATGAGAATGAGCATCAACTGTTGTGCCAGGTACGTCTTCCCTTGCCCAACTCAACCCATCAACCTCTTCTTCATTATTTGTTACAAGTTGGGTAGCATATGGCTCGCAATCAATGGGTTGATCATCATTCGTGATCAATTCAAACAAATCCCTTGGCTTAGTCTTCACAACAACATTCCACTTTTCATCGATTGGATCCACCACAAAGAAAACTTGTTCAGCTTGAGATGTGAACACAAACGGATCATCCATGACATGTTGACCAATATATAATAACCGTTTGAAGTTCACAAGCCTAAATCCTAACTCATTTGTCTTAATGCCTCTTCCTTGTGTCATGATATCAACCCACTCACACTTAAATAGCATATGTCTAAGCTGCTCTGAATATGCCAATTCGACCATATCAGTCAGACACCCGTAAAAAGACATATAACTTGTTATTGGATTTTTATCTTTCGTACTAGCGTAGCTAATAGTGCTTGCTTTTACCACAACACCGCTATTCTGACTCTTTGAGGATTTCTCTTTCTCCATCGTGCAAAAATGATATCCATTACTTATGTATCCCTTGAATTTTTTTGCCATTGATTGTGGCCCCTATGACAACAACATAATGTCCTCGGAGACGGCACTATTTGATGCTTTTAGTGTCTCAACCTATAAATAAGGGGCCAAGTAGGTTAAGAAATGCAATATTAAACAACACATGTGGAGCTCTAACTCTCTAAATGAAATAAGGTTTCTTACATGTTCTTTAAACCACTGCATGAATTCATTATTATGTTTCTTTTGTATGTCATGTTCCCTTGCCCTTGGAGTTAACATCTTAAGAAGGCTTAGATGGCACCTGTAATATAAAATACAATGATTAATTCAAAGAATATGAAATATTGTAATATAGAAACAAATAGATGAGGTAAGCAAGTAACTTCTTACATTCGAAAACTTGCAACCCTATCGTCATTGAAAAGCACATAATGATGCACTTGTGTCCACTCAATATTGGATAGTTTATATGGTTGGGCACTTCCAATTGCAGTTTCATCATAGTTTCTTTGCGACCGATTAGTTTTAGATTCTACGTTAGGTAAGTATCGGGTACAGAATATCATACATTCTTCCGCAATATACCCTTTTGCAATTGACCCCTCTGGTTGTGCTCAATTGCGCACATATGACTTTAGGGTGTACAAGTACCTATTATGAAAAACAAAAAATCTTGATAATCAAGATGATTCGACGGCGAAATACAAGGAAACACATTTAATAAGGCTGTTGTAATACGTACCTTTCAATTGGATACATCCAACGATATTGGACAGGCCCCCCTTCCATAGCTTCTGCAGCTAAGTGAATTGGCAAATGCACCATAATATCAAAGAACGATGGGGGGAAAATCCTCTCCATCTGGCATAATACTTGTGCAATACTATCTTAAAGGCGCTTCAAGTCATCAACTTCACAAACTTTGGAGCACAATTGATGAAAAAAGTTGCTCAACTCTATCAATACGGATGCTACATTCTTCGACAACACTTTCCAAACAGCAAGAGGCAATAGTTGATGCAGCAACACATGGAAATCATGACTTTTAAGACCAAATGTCTTCCGTTCTTTACTACTCACCCGTTTAGCAATGTTGGACGAATAACCATCTGGAACCTTTATACTTTTCAACACTTTGCAAAATATATCTTGTTCTCGTTTGTTTAGTGAGAAGCATGCAGCCGGCAAACATGCTTTCTTTCTATTTGGTAACATCTGTGGATGAAGTGTGTGTCTAATACCCATGTCAACCAAATCCAAGCGCGCCTTAAAGTTGTCCTTCGTTTTTCCATCAATATTTAACAATGTACCAAGTATACTATCACAAACATTCTTCTCAATATGCATTACATCCAAATTATGTTTTAACAGAATATCCCTCCAATATGGCAATTCAAAAAATATGCTCTTTTTCTTCCAATTAAAGGGCATCGCTCCTTTACCAATGTTTTTAGAGTACTTCTTACTGGTATGCTTCTTGAATACATATAAACTGCCACTTAAGTGATCGAGAATATCCCACCCGATTAATCCTGATGGAGCTTCCCTTGTCTCTGTGGTACCATCAAAGGATTGTTTTTGCTTTCGAAACTTATGATCAAGAGGTAGGAATCGACGATGACCCATATAACAGTGCTTCCGACTATGACGCAGATACTTAGAACACGTGTCTTTATGACAAGAAGGGCATGCAAGTTTCCCTTTAGTGCTCCAACCCGAAAGCATAGCATACCCAGAGAAATCACTAATCGTCCAAATTAACCCTGAACGCAGAGTGAAGACCTCCTTTCTTGACGCATCATATGTCTCAACCTCAGAAACCCATAGGTCTTTTAACTCTTCTATAAGAGGGCGCAAGTACACATCAATATCATTTCCCAGCCCCTTCTGCCCTGGTATGAGTAAAGAAAGGATCATGTTTGGTTGTTTCATGCACAACCACGGTGGCAAGTTATATGGAATCAAAATGACTGGCCATGTGCTGTGGGTGATACTCATTGTTCTAAATGGATTGAAGCCGTCAGATGCTAAGCCCAGTCTAACATTACGAGGATCAGAATTGAACTCGCTATTCATAACATCAAAATTTTTCCAAATCATAGAATCCACAGGATGCCTTAACTTATCATCATCAGTACGACCATCCACATGCCATCTCATATCATCGGCAATCTTGAAAGACATATATAATCTTTGAAGACGCGGCTTCAAAGGAAAGTGCCTTAATATCTTTGCTGCCTTTTTCTTTCCCTTTTTATTGGAATGACTGTCTTCAGATTTCCATCTAGAAGTACCGCAAATATCACACTTTTGTTTTTCACTAGTTTCATTCCAATATAGCATACAGTCATTTGGGCACGCATCTATTTTGTTATAATTAAGACCCAGATCCGATATCATCGTCTTTACCTGTGAACTTGTTTCTGGTAATTTTGACACAAATGGAAATGTCTCTCTCAACAACTCAAGCGTCAAAGTCAATGACGTATTGCTCCATCCACTTAGGCACTTTATATGAAATAGTTTAACAATGAACGACAATTTCGTATGGCTTTTACACCCCGGGTATAACTCTTCTCCAGCATCATGGAACAATTTCTCAAACTGTGGATTATCCTCTTTTGGGGTATCATCTGATGGCCCATGTGAAGAACTCGCAGATACGTCCATTTCATCCTGCACCCCATAAGCTTCTTTAACCATGAGTCGAATTTCATCACCCACAAATTGTGCATCATCTACTATGGGATTAACATGGGGGGGGGGGGGGGGGGTTGTGAATCGAGAATATCCTCCCCATGATAGTACCATTTTATGTAGTTTTGATCAAATCCAATGCAAATCATGTGTTCGTCTGCGACTTCTTGACTTTGATACAACACATTATTACATTTCGGACAATGACACTTCAACAACCCATTAATAGTTGCCCCGCGAGAACATGCGAATTTGATGAAACCCAAGACTCCATCTTGATAATCTTGACTAGCCCTATTCCATCTATAGTAAACGTAACCTATTTAGTTAATAAATATAGATACACACCCTTCATCAAAACATTAAGAAATTAACATAATAAATACCTAGATCTTCTCATCCACCTTCGATCCATCTATTAGTATGTTGTGAAAGAATTTACCCGTCACTTTTGAATAAGATTACTTTCTGCAAAACATACTCTATAAATGAATCTAGCTAATAGCGAATGGTACTTATGTTAGTTTTAAAATTTATGCTTGGTTTTACCCATTTAAGAATACCAAATACATTACTTGTTTGTCATAAGATTCATATATTTCTCTACGAATTTCGGCAGCATCTCTGTATAGTTCTTCAAATACGTAAAGTTTTTTGACGTAAAGTCAATAAAATGACATATTTGAAGAACAAAGAGATGAAACCAAAATTATAATTAGAGATATATATAAATCACATGTCAACAAGTAACATACTTGATATCCCCAAACTGTCAATCTGACAATCCAAGATGTTACATGTGCAAATCTATGCCTTCATATTTAAGTTCTAGGAGTTATTGCAAACTTACTGCAAAGATGCAATATCTTCAAAGTACACAAAATAGGATGGGCATAGTTACACATGTAACCTCTCAGACGGGTATTTGAATTGTTCTCACTCTTTTTATGAGATAAATAAATATAAAAACAATAACCAGGTTAACCCAAAAATAGAATAAAGAACTGCTAATTATAATATCAAAGCTATTAAACAGCATTAGAACAGAAATATCAAAACAAGGAACTTAAAGAGATAAATAAGGAAAAAAAAATACAAATTTTGGCAGCATCTCCCCTAAAAATAGAGCATTGTCCAGACCAAATTGGTCTAAAATAATAATGGTTTAACCTGGAAACAAAAGAAAAGTCGAAATATTGCATTCATATACAATCCAAAAATAGCATCCATAGGTCAACAGACAGGAATAAGGCATTGTCAATCTAAACCCGCCATTTATTAATCATTATAATATTATTTTAGAGATTGTTTACGCAACTCTTGAACAAGTCAGCTACCCAATCACACCACGATAAATTGTACACAGGCATGAATCCCAGCATTTTAAAATGCTAAATTTACTATTGTGAAGTGATGCAAAAAACATATGAAGGTTACTCCAGCCTTATGAGAGATGCCAATGATTGAGTTACCAGTTTTTGATTCTACAGGTCAATGCAATCCATCAACTGTAGGTTTTAAGCTTACATTTGGTGCAATTTACATGTTAAAAGCAGGCCTAAATGGATATATTAGTAATTTAGTTGGACTCCTACTCCGTCGTTTCTCAAATAATTTAATCACTTTTTCTAGTTCAAAGAGAATAATTGGTTTGCAAAATCCTCGAAGTCAAGCAATCATCATAAACAAATACATTCAATTAAATCATATTGTAATAACACAAATTAGTATTAAAAAATGCCAATGGATTGCCCTAAACAAGTCAATAAGGAGATAATAAATAGACCCTGCAAGTTACAATATATGATGATTGAGACCAAAAGATAGTCCATTCCCATATGAAGGACAAAATAAGTTTCAAGAAGTGATTGACACTTCTTGCAGAAATACCCCACTTAAGATTCACTCTCTTTTGCCGAAAGAGAACCCCTTCAATGATTTGCACAATCTAAGTCCCCTTTGCTAAAGTATTAGAGTTGGAGATCTTTCCAACGAATTCACACCAGGTGATGAGAAAAGAGAAGTGGACAGAAGGAAAGTTCGGACAAAGTTGCTGAATTCCCTACCCACTAACATTGATTTGCTCATCTAACAAACACGCATTCTCATAATCATAATGGACTCTAAACCAACAATTAGATGAAAAGTACACAGTATATGTTTCCTTATATATCAATGTTAACTTATTGTGCATCGCTACACAAGATACCAGCCAACAGAAACATAAAGAATGTAAAATTAAATAAAGTTATCCCTAAAATAAAGAAAACACACAAAAATAAAAATAAAAAAAATGTAAAGGTTTTTATCAACAATTTCGCCGCAGAAACCCCAAGCATGACATTTGGTGCAGCCTGATATGTTGTCTATATTTTTTTGCTTATTTCCCATATCCTGCTTGTGCATTAGAATCCCAACAAAAAGGCAGGTTGACAAAGAGAAAAAGTTATCTTATTTTGGCTTTGTTCCACATCTTTGTCTATCAAAAGTCATGGAGTGTTCCATTCCAGCTCGAACTGGTTTTGTCTACTTATTTCCAGTGTATCAATCGGTTTGAATCTGTTTGGATCAATCGGTTTAGATAGCTTCAGTTGAGCAACCTTAGACTTCGAAGAGAAGGGAAGAGGGGCGGGGGTGGTCGGGGTGTGTGTGTTGTTGTGGATGGGTAAGAAAAAAAAATTTCTTCAAAAATCTCTCTCTAGCGTTTGGATGTACATCAATAATTTTTTTGTTGGTCAAAAAACCTTGCCACAAGAATCGTTTGTTTTTTCCTCATATCAGAATGACTACGGTTGAAAATTCCCAATGCCTAAGGATCGTATAAATATGAACGGCGACGGTGAGAACACTGCAAACAGCGAACACATATTGGTTCCCCGTAATATAGGAATATATAGCAATGCCGTTTGCAAACTGCAAACGGCGAACACAGCAAACGGAGAACACTGCAAACGGCGAACACTGCAAACCGCTCATACAGCCATATATAGGAATATACATAGGAATGTTCATTAAATCCGTTTACATACCAATGCATAAGAATAATATAGAACATACCTCCGAACGGCGACTTGGCGACGGAGAAGACAGCGGCTTGGCGTCAAAGAACGGCGACGGAGAAGACGACGGCTTGGCGACTGAGAATGGCGACAGAGCACGGAGACGGCAGCTTGGTGATGGCACGGGCAAACGGCGGCAGCAAACCAAACCCCGGCAAGAAGAGAAGGTAAATTTTGTGCAGAGAAGGTAAATTTCGCGCAGAGAAGAAAACCCCAATTCGCCGAATTGGGGATTTATGCCCTTTTACCGGCGGTAATAAGTTACCACCGCTAAAAGCCCAATGCACGCGAATGGATTCTAACTTTTAGCGGCGGTAATAAGTTACCACCGCTAAAACCCCATTGTACGCGTTTAGCGGCGGTAATAAGTTACCGCCGCTAAAACCCCATTGTACGCGAATGGATTCTAACATTTTAGCGGCGGTAATAAGTTACCGCCGCTAAAATCCCAGTCCACGGAATTGGGGATATAACCTTTTGCGGCGGGACTTCATTACCGCAGCTAAAAATAGCTTTGGCGGCGGTAATTACCGCCGCGGAAAATATTTAATTTAATTAAGAAAAACATAACAAATATTATTTTAACCGACGGTAGTTTGCATTATTACCGGCGGTAGAGCCGCCGGTAAAAAGATGCGCCAAACATTCGCACGAACATTTAAGTTCACGCCATTCTTTTTAGCGGCGGTAGCAATTTACCACCACTAAAGACTTGTTTCAACGGCGATACATTGTCCCCCGCTGCTTAAATTTATTTAAGGGCTTTTAGCGGCGGTAATTGGCTACCGCCACTAAAAAAGCGCCGCTAAAACCCCACTTTTTTGTAGTGTAACTCATGGTTGGGTTCTTCCGTTGGTGTTGAATAGCCAGACTGCAGGGCGGCTGGTCCATCGTAATTCGGTTAGGTAGCACATTGGCACATGTCTACTCTCTTTTTCTGGTATACTATTTCATGAGTCCCATGAGGTGGACAAATTGTATTTCATTGTTGTCATGATTCTTATTGTGATTATTTGGATTAAGCAATGCATATTTTATTGTGGTCAACTATTTGCATGACTACTTACTGACATGTTGTTTCTCACATTATTGTTTTATCGGTTTTGTTTTCAGATATTCTTGGAGAGGATGTTGTTGGGGTAGAGACTCCGGAGGATTACTGTGATTACCAGGAAGAAGACTATTTCATTCCTGTGTAGGTCCAGAAGGATATGGAGAGATATTTAGATTTATTTTCTTAGGGATTAACTTTAGTATTTTAATTAAGGAGTTTGATGTTATTTGAAGGATGATTAGTATCTTTATTCCACACCCTTGGTGGATGTTATTTATGTTATTTAGTTGAACCCTTTCCAAACTTCATATATGAAATATAAAAGGATTATTTTGGTAGTTTAATTCCGCGCTTTTTGAAAGATGCTTTTATTTTCGCACTCTGATATAATAAATGAAATTGTTTAAGTCTGGAATAGTTGTTTTGGGCCATTTTCCCTAACGACCCAGATTTGGGTTTATGTGTGTAAATAAACCTGGATTCGGGGTGTTACAAGCACAATTAGGATCGGGACAGAGACAGCAAGCAGCAGCCCCACGATGCCAGCTTAGGGTAGAGTATATGCAGTTACAACTCAGGACGAGTTGGAGACTCCGGAACTTGTTGGAGGTATGATTTATGTTTGTGGCCGTACTGCTATATGTTTATTTGATTCCAAAGCTTCCCACTCCTTTGTTACTCCTATGTTTGCTCGTCGTATTGGTTTGTCACCTAAATTTATGAATTTTGTGATATCTGTACATACTCCTTTGGGTGAGTCGGTTAGTGTTCAGATAGTATACCATGATTGCATGGTTAGACTGGCCCTTTAAAGTTATCAATTGATTTGATTAGTCTTAAATTTGGGGACTTTGATGTGATTTTAGGAATGGACTGGTTGGCTAAAAACCATGTTAGCATTGATTGCTTTAAAAAGACCATCACAATTAATTTGCCTGAACAACTAGTGTTGTGTTATATTTGTGAAGGGTTGAAAACCCGTATTAGTTTGGTAGCTTCTCTTGAAGTGGATGAGGGTAAGGCAACAGAAGTCAACCTTGTAGACGTTCTTGTGGTTAGGGAATTTGTGGACGTTTTCCCTGAGGATTTGCCAGGGTTGCCGCAACAGAGTGGGATTGATTTTCAGATTCAGCTCAAACCCGATACGCATCCTATCTCCAAGCAACCATGTAGGATGTCTCAGATTGAATACTAGGAGTTAAAGAAGCAGATTGATGAACTGCTAGAGAAGGGGTACATTAGACACAGTTCTTGTAATGCCTTGGTCCGGGTTACGTAATAAAAACCGTAATTCGTCTTCGAAGATTAATCTTTTCCACAAAATCGACATATCAGAGTGAAAGATAACATGAAAGAAACAATGACTAGATAATTAGAGTGCGCTACAATCCCAAATTTAAACAATGATTACAGCAATACAACTCTAACTCACATAAACCCAGTAACTACCCGCCGATATCATCATCTCCAGGAGTAGATGAAAACAAAACAAAACAAAACGGGTGAGATACGAATATCTCAGCGACTAGCACATACATGCAGAAATAGTTATTGTAATGCCCCGGTTCCGGGTCTAATTCCCAAAACCCGAGGTGTTATGGTAAGTAACAAAAGCAACTAAAATATGGAATAATTTAAAACTTTTTCTAACTTTATTATCATAGTGAATGCAGAAACTTGAATTCAATTTCTCTTTACTAATCAACAATTATGATATATAAGGATTTCAATTCTATGAGCAACCTACATCTATATAGATTACCCAACTACAAGTAGTCCACAATTTGACATCCTCGCCAAGAGTACCTGAAAATGGGGGAGAAACTGAAGTAAGAATAAATCTCAACAAGTAGCAGGTGCATGAAGTAAAAACAGTCTATAATGATTTACAAAGATAGTCATGGGGTGATCGATAAAACCAAAACCATGATAATACGATGATATAACAATAACAATTATCAATCCAAAACAAACATGTGTGACATAATAGGACTCATGATCTGAAACCACTTAATAAGATATTCCTGCCCCCATATTTCGCCACATCATGACTTACATGATAGATGGAGCCCGCACTTGCAGTCACTGCCATCTCCTCCGTCAACCACCAATGCGGGTCACCCACGAATGGGTTGGAGTGTGCAATCCTCAGTCCAAATAACAACAAAACCCACTTCTGCAGAAATAACAAACCAGGGGAATACCAATCCGATCAAAGATAAATGGACCTACAACAACACGACTAATACCAGTGCAAGTCACGAGTGAACTTCAAGCACGGCCAAATCATAGTTCCAATGAGCAAGTCACAAGTAACCTATCAACATGACCAATATAAAGCTCGTGAAAGTCGATGTCTCATTGAAGCACACGGTGGTAACCCAAATAACCAATAAAATCCATTGTTGATCGACAAGCTCGGCTAAAACTAGGCCGCACCTGCAGTGGTCGGGGATTGCTGCCTTCGTTGCACTGCACCTTGCAAGCACGAAGGATAGCATATTGGGGAGTTCCGAACAAGAATAACTTACCAGCCGATTCCATTTCACTTCCTAGCTAAGCTATGGATCCATACTAAGCATTACCCACTAGACACAACTGTAAAACCCCGTTTTGAGTAGAAAACAAAATAAAATAATAATGCTAGAATAAAATAAATTAACAGTCACAGTAAGGAAAATAAACAAATAATAACATTAGATGAAAAAATATATATGCACATATAGATGTAGGTGCTGGTTAAATCGAATTTTATTATTTCTGGGAACTTGAGGTTATCAGGGTGGACAAAAAAAAAAAAAAGAAATTAATAAAGGGGAAATATTCGGACCCGGAGATAAATAAGAATGGGTCAATATTTGTAAATCCGGAAAACCCTGCACTAATGAGGGGTAGAAAGGGGATTCTTAAGGAGAAGGGTGAATTAGGTTAAATCCGGGCGGCGTCTATATAAATAAGTAACTCGTGCAGCTTTTCGGGGATTTGGGAAAAAAGTTGCGGCTCTGGAGAGAGTTAGGGTTTCAGTCCAGCGGGTTAGGTCTCGAAGTCAAAAATCTCCAGGATGGCCGGAAGCTCAAAGAAGGTCTTCAATACTAAGGTGAGTAGCACTGATTTACAACTGGGGTTTTGTGTTTTATGTTTCTCTCGAGCTTATTCTGATGCATGGTTTATATATTAAGTGATAGTATGAGTTTTCTGGTTTTTCTGGTTTTCGGGAAATTACATGAATAGAGTCTCCGGATTGAATTTTATATTTAAAAATGAAAGTGTTTAGATTAATTCCAAATATGGTTGGGAAGTCTTCTGGGAGTATTAGGAGTGTAGTAGAACAATTACAGAGGTACACAAACCGGCCAGTCATGTAGATCTCGAAATAACAGAGAAATGAAAATCACAGGGGGTATCTGCTCACCTCGCTCTCACCGGCGCTCACCTCAGAGGTAGGCGCCCCGTTAAACACTACCTACCGCCGAGCTCACGCCCGGCTGGCGCTCATCTCGCGCGAAGTAGAAAACCTTGCGCCCATCTCGCGCGAATCTCGTGCCCACCTCACACCCATCTCGCGCTCAGCTCACGCTCACCTAGCGTCGAGTGAGCGGTTGGTCGATTTTACCCCTTTCCTTCACCGCCGACCGGCGCTCACCTCGCGCCCACCTCAGTAAGTGAGCGGCAGACCCTACTTTGCTTATTGAATTGTAGATTTGAATTAACTAAGGGTATTTGGGTTACCTGAGGATTAAACCACTTCACTATTCACTTGTTTATGAACCCTGGGAATCTATTTTGCCTAGGAAACTATTAGAGGAAAATTGAGTGAATTTCTTAAAAGCTTTCAAGTTGAGTTTAGGTTATTCATGAATATTATGCCGGATACCAAACCACTAAGAGTCACTAATTACACTTCCTCTGTTTTATACACTGTTTTGATTGAGGAGTTATTCTATTCTGGTTTCACTGGGTTGGAAACTTTAAATGTATTGTAAAGATTTCCTTGGTATGAATGAATTGAGTTTTACTTTCATATGACTTGTGTTACGGAAATGAGAAAATACTGAATGTACTTGAGGTACCGCTTGGTCCAGAGGGACAGGTGATGAATTGTGATGAGTTTTACATGATATGAAATGAATGGTTTTTCTTTGATATTGGTATTGAGATTATACGATGTTTTATTGTTTTGGTCTAGCTTGTCCTGGATCCAGATGTTTAAGCTTAGTAATGTGATGCTTTTATTTTATTGGTGTAATGGCATGGCCATGGAGTGTTGCCACGACTGGTGTAGAGCAGCCAGAAACCCTGAGTAGGCCTGGTTGTCAATGCCGAAACCCTGAGTAGGCCGGCATTGGATGACGAAACCCTGAGTAGGCCGTCATTTCAGAGTATCCGAAACCCTGAGTAGGCGGGAACTGTGTACATGGAGGTGTGGAGGTCGCTCTGGCATGTTGATTACCCAATCAAATATTTGTATGACATTGACCACGTGGATTTGTTGTTTACTTATCAGTTGGAATACCATGGGATACCTAGTGGAAATTGTCTTATTGAGGCATGGACTATATTATTAATGTTCTCTGAAACTGATCTGGGTTTTGTTGACCAAGGGATTTCCGATGTTAATTGCTTATAGTTAAATGGTTTCCTATACTCTTGGCTCAACAATACTGTCAGCAGAGTACACAGACTTCACCGGTTGTTCCTTGTTTTCTCGTCTGATTATTCGATCATAGAATTTTTAAATTTGAAGATGTGTATTCTTGCATGCATGTGCTACTTGCTGAGATATTCGTATCTCACTCTTTTATTTCTGTTGTTTTTCAGATACGTATGGAGAGACGATAATTGCGGGTAGTGAAAATTTGGTCATGTGAGTTTTTATGTTGGGATTTGTTTAGCGCACTCTATTGCATAGAAATATTTAGTTTCATGTTTTCTTTACTCTGGTAGTTTGATCCTGTTAATTATAATAACCTCTGGATACGAGTTACGGGTTTTCATGTGATTCGGATCCGGGGCGTTACAGATGGTATCAGAGACTATCAGAGTTGCAAAGAGAAAACATGACATAGGAATTAGAAAGGAATCTAGGATTACTTGGGGAAAATTGTGTGCCGTTAGGTAGAAATACAAGGAGTAGGAGAAAAATAGGTGAGAAAATTTTATTTTGCATCTGTTCTAAATGTGGTTATTAATGTGGTATGATTTGTGTATATATATATATGAAAAAAAAAACAAAATGATAATAATATACTAAAATTTTTCAGAAAAACTGCTATATAACGCCTGTACATAAGAGTATGGGCTAAGCCCTCAAACCACAAAAGAATTACCTGATAAACACAGTTTAAAAAAAAAAAAAAAAAGAATAGAAATACAACATGGAGTCAACTAGGAGGATCAACATCATCCCCTCCTATGTCTGCATCACCCTCGCCAGTCTCTGCCACACCGGCATCATCCCCACCAACTCCACTACCGTCACCACCCATAGGCTCGGTATCAACTGAATCCTTATCAGTAGCGACCTCAGGACTGGACCTGTCATCATCCAGTAAATACTGCAATAGCTGGCGATGTGTGGCCTGCATAGACTGCACATGCCCCTGCAGAGTCAACATGGTCTCAAACATCTCCACCTGGGTCTGCTGTATCGCTGTCTGGGCTCGCGACACCTGGAGTACGTGGTATCCCAGTGCTCTCACCTGACCTGTCAGAGTAGCAACCAGAGTAGAGAGGCCCTCAAATGTAGAAGGAGGAGGATCCGAAGTAGGAGCCGGGGGAGCATCAGAAGAAGATGGGAGGTCAGTGGAAGAGAGAAAATGAGAGGAAGACGCGAAGTCAGAAAAGGAGGGAAGGGAAGAAGAAGAGGGAATGTCAGTAGGAGTGGGTAGGACCGAAACGGAGGGAGGATCTGGCAAGGAAGAAGTCGAAGGAACAGAGGGGCGGGGCACGGCAGCAGAAATCGCAGCCCTCCTACCCCGGGAGACACCTGCAGTAGCTCTGCAAATAGGCTGACTGAGGGGTGAGATAGTAAAACTAGGGTACACGGCTAGAGAAGCAGAAACGAGTCGAGAGATCAAACAACCGTAGGGTAATGAGATCAACCGCCTATGGTCCTCATGCACCCCAAGCATGACAGAAATAACCAACGAAGCAAGATCAATGGAATCTCCCCTCAGGATGGCATAGAGAAGTAGAACACGAGAGCTGGGAAGAGAGGAAAGATGAGAAACGAGCCAGAGATCGGTAAAAACAATCCTAGATAGGATAGCAACATCGGCAGGGAACCCCGAAGTATGGAGAGGACCCACCCCAGAATACTCAGTAGGCCGGCCCATAAGGAATGTGGCGGCGGCAGAAAAATCAGGCATGGTCCCACTGGAGTATGGATATACCGGATGCTCTACCCTAAGGACCCTAAGACTGGCAGCTACAAACTCAGGAGAAATCTGAAACCGGGTACCTCGGATATAGGCATAGAAGGAGGCTTGATCAGGAGAGACATCATGAATATTGCTATAAAACTCCCGAACTAACTCCTCGCAAGTGGGAGTGAAACCACTAAACACGGGTAACCAACCACGGACTCTGAAATTATCCTTTATAGAAGCAACAAAATCATCAAACCTAACCTCTCTCTCTAATAGGACTGCACGATGCTGTAGATACCTAGTATATATATCCCTCTCTGTGTCGGAACGAAATCTAATGTCTCTAGGCTCAACCCTAGCCCTCTTCGAGGGATTTCCAGATGAAGTTCTAGTCATCTAAGATTTGGAACCAGAAATTTTTGGAGAACAAAAAAAAAAAAAAAAAAAAAAAAAAAGAGAACAAACCAATAGAAACCAGAATTTGTCAGCATCAATAATTCAACAAATGCAATTGAAGGAAAATTTTCTTTTATATAACCAAGAGGTGGAAATGAAATATATATATATATAGATTATAATAAATCAAATTGCAACACCCTCTGAATTCGGCAGCAAGGCAAAGAAAATATATATATATATTTTCTTTGCGGAACCCGGAGGTCGCACCCCATTTCTAAGTTAATCAAAATTTTTTTTTGGATTCCATGGTTCGGGCTATCGCATGCGAAGAAACAGAAACTTTCCTTCCTTGAGATCGACCATGAACGACCGATTAGAGTGATCAAAAATTTTACCAGATAGAGAAAAGAAAACTTCAAATAGAGCCAATATGCCGCGCCCAAACTCTAGGTTAAACCGAAATGGAAAGTTGGGGTTTCCATTGTCTCGGGTACTCAAAAATGCAGAAAAAAAAAGGGGAGAGAAATTTCGCAAGGCCAAAGCCACAATTCCACGATAGGTTAGTGCAATCGAAGTCAAAAAAAAAAATCAATGGCGAAACATCACAGTCATCTGACGAACAGGAAGTTTTTCTTTTTCCAAAACCGCGATGCCCTAATCTCATGAAAGGAAATTTTCAGAGGGCAGAGGTAAGCGCCTACCTTGTCGCGGCGAGTCGGTGGAGGGAGTGAGCGTGAGCTCGCGTCGAGCAGGGTTAAGTCTCCGCCGAGTGAACAGAGCTTGGCGGAGGGGAGAGTTGCTGAGCGGAGTACCGAAGGGAAGAAGAAAGAAAAGGGAAAAAGGGGTTTCTGGGCGAGGGTCGAAATTTTTTTTTGGGTTCGGGTTCGCATAAAAAGGAGAGGGGAAATGGCCAGCTGGGTTGGTTGGGCCGGTCGAGTTGTGTTGAAGGGTCGGGTTCTAAAAACCCAAAATCTCAAAAAAATTTTGTCTTCTTGTGTGATTATAAGCGCCGGTTGGGATCCTCCGAATAGGTAAAAAATTTTTTTTTTGGGGTAAGGGTTCGCATGGTAAATTGCTAGGTCTAACCCATCGCTCAGTGAAGTTTCAAAATTTTATCAGCTTAGCAGTAGAAAGGAAATTCTGTGTAAAGACTTGCTTCTGAAACTTTGTGAAACCTTCGTATCAAACTGAATAAATATATAATAAAAAAAAAACAGGTTATTGATTCATAGAAAAAAATATATATATAATAATAATAAATAAAATAAATATGTGTATAGTAAGGATAAACTATGCAATTATAGATTAAAGAAATTGAGGATGAGTGAGTTACTGAATTTATTGTTGTTGCTAAATGATATCTAATGTCTATTTACTGCTGAGTGCTATCTGATGATTGTTGAGCCAGTTGAGTGGGCTGCGTATCAAGGTGTGGTAAAGCAGGGTACCATGCGGAACCACGCTGAGTGCGAAACCTAGGCAATTGGGATATGTATTAGTACAAATAGGAAAGTGTATAAATGCATAAGGCAGATATTGTTATGAATATATTCAAGTTAACAACTAGTAGGAATTGCAAATTTCCTACTCAAAATTTTCATATAGGCGGACGCGTTTATATGGAAAGATTGTGAATAGAAAGTTTGCGGATTTCTTCTACAGTATTTTAAGTTAAGAAATTTCCGGCTTGAATGGTCAAATCATGAAATGAAATCTGACTGCAAAAGTTGGCATGGAGCTGTGTGTTAAATTTCGAGGACGAAATTTTTGTAGGGGGAAAGAATGTAAAACCCCGTTTTGAGTAGAAAACAAAATAAAATAATAATGTTAGAATAAAATAAATTAACAGTCACAGTAAGGAAAATAAACAAATAATAACATTAGATGAAAAAATATATATGCACATATAGATGTAGGTGCTGGTTAAATCGAATTTTATTATTTTTGGGAACTTGAGGTTATCAGGGTGGACAAAAAAGAAAAAAAAGAAATTAAGAAAGGGGAAATATTCGGACCCGGAGATAAATAAGAATGGGTCAATATTTGTAAATCCGGAAAACCCTGCACTAATGAGGGGTAGAAAGGGGATTCTTAAGGAGAAGGGTGAATTAGGTTAAATCCGGGCGGCGTCTATATAAATAAGTAACTCGTGCAACTTTTCGGGGATTTGGGAAAAAAGTTGCGGCTCTGGAGAGAGTTAGGGTTTCAGTCCAGCGGGTTAGGTCTCGAAGTAAAAAATCTCTAGGATGGCCGGAAGCTCAAAGAAGGTCTTCAATACTAAGGTGAGTAGCACTGATTTACAACTGGGGTTTTGTGTTTTATGTTTCTCTCGAGCTTATTCTGATGCATGGTTTATATATTAAGTGATAGTATGAGTTTTCTGGTTTTTCTGGTTTTCGGGAAATTACATGAACAGTGTCTCCGGATTGAATTTTATATTTAAAAATGAAAGTGTTTAAATTAATTCCAAATATGGTTGGGAAGTCTTCTGGGAGTATTAGGAGTGTAGTAGAACAATTACAGAGGTACACAAACCGGCCAGTCATGTAGATCTCGAAATAACAGAGAAATGAAAATCACAGGGGGTATCCACTCACCTCGCGCTCACCGGCGCTCACCTTAGAGGTAGGCGCCCCGTTAAACACTACCTACCGCCGAGCTCACGCCCGGCTGGCGCTCATCTCGCGCGAAGTAGAAAACCTTGCGCCCATCTCGCGCGAATCTCGCGCCCACCTCACGCCCATCTCGCGCTCAGCTCACGCTCACCTAGCGTCGAGTGAGCGGTAGGTTGATTTTACCCCTTTTCTTCACCGCCGACCGGCGCTCACCTCGCGCCCACCTCAGTAAGTGAGCGGCAGACCCTATTTTGCTTATTGAATTGGAGATTTGAATTAACTAAGGGTATTTGGGTTACCTGAGGATTAAACCACTTCACTATTCACTTGTTTAGGAACCCTGGGAATCTATTTTTCCTAAGAAACTATTAGAGGAAAATTGAGTGAATTTCTTAAAATCTTTCAAGTTGAGTTTAGGTTATTCATGAATATTATGCCGGATACCAAACCACTAAGAGTCACTAATTACACTTCCTCTGTTTTATACACTGTTTTGATTGAGGAGTTATTCTATTCTGGTTTCACTGGTTTGGAAACTTTAAATGTATTGTAAAGATTTCCTTGGTATGAATGAATTGAGTTTTACTTTCATATGACTTGTGTTACGGAAATGAGAAAATACTGAATGTACTTGGTACTGCTTGGTCCAGAGGGACAGGTGATGAATTGTGATGAGTTTTACATGATATGAAATGAATGGTTTTTCTTTGATATTGGTATTGAGATTATACGATGTTTTATTGTTTTGGTCTAGCTTGTCCTGGATCCAGATGTTTAAGCTTAGTAATGTGATGCTTTTATTTTATTGGTGTAATGGCATGGCCATGGAGTGTTGCCACGACTGGTGTAGAGCAGCCAGAAACCCTGAGTAGGCCTGGTTGTCAATGCCGAAACCCTGAGTAGGCCGGCATTGGATGACGAAACCCTGAGTAGGCCGTCATTTCAGAGTATCCGAAACCCTGAGTAGGCGGGAACTGTGTACATGGAGGTGTGGAGGTCGCTCTGGCATGTTGATTACCCAATCAAATATTTGTATGACATTGACCACGTGGATTTGTTGTTTACTTATCAGTTGGAATACCATGGGATACCTAGTGGAAATTGTCTTATTGAGGCATGGACTATATTATTAATGTTCTCTGAAACTGATCTGGGTTTTGTTGACCAAGGGATTTCCGATGTTAATTGCTTATAGTTAAATGGTTTCCTATACTCTTGGCTCAACAATACTGTCAGCAGAGTACGCAGACTTCACCGGTTGTTCCTTGTTTTCTCGTCTGATTATTCGATCATAGAATTTTTAAATTTGAAGATGTGTATTCTTGCATGCATGTGCTACTTGCTGAGATATTCGTATCTCACTCTTTTATTTCTGTTGTTTTTCAGATACGTATGGAGAGACGATAATTGCGGGTAGTGAAAATTTGGTCATGTGAGTTTTTATGTTGGGATTTGTTTAGCGCACTCTATTGCATAGAAATATTTAGTTTCATGTTTTCTTTACTCTGGTAGTTTGATCCTGTTAATTATAATAACCTCTGGATACGAGTTACGGGTTTTCATGTGACTCGGATCCGGGGCGTTACACTGCTACAGATATCTTTATCTTCTCTTGAACAGGGGCTAAATGACCACACTAAATTCCCAATGATCACCACCAATTTCTCATATCTGATTCTACAACCCTAGCTCACCTCTTTCTTCTTTGAAATCTCTGATCTCCCATCAGTTCGTTCAACCTCCCCCTGAAACAATTGAACGACCAGCAACTTATATAGTTGCTGCCATCAGCTAACTTAGTTTCATGATTCCCTACTACATCACTCCACCAACTCCCTACAGTAGCACTCAGATTTGCCTAATATCTCATGTATGCCACCTCATCAACCCATCTTAAGTCACCCAATCATTTAATTTTAAAACCTAACAATTTCTCATACAATTTAAATATTAATTATCTCCATCCGGTTCACTCAAGGATTCGATCAAACCCTTTCGATCTCCAACTCTGCAAAATTTTCCAATTTGGCATTAATTAAATTACTAAAATAATAAATTTTAATTTCATTCAAATTTGGGATTTTACATGGAGGTTCCAACTATAAATTTAAATACAACGACAAAACCCAAAAATATGATGCCAAAGTCTTAAGAATACTCACTCTTATAATCTGCTCATGATATAAAGTTACTAAAATCAAGTTAAGCAAGATGTATCAAATCTGAGTTTTAAAATGTTAAACATATCTGGGTTGAATGCATCAATCAGTGGAAACATTTGAATCACTTGAAAACGTGTATGTGCAGAAATCAGCTCTTTACTTTCTTAATCTCAACTATATTACCTTTGTTTTCTAACATGGTAGTGTAGGGTTCTAACTCGCAACAAATTTCAAACATAGGTGACATCCATTTAGAAGGTTTGGAAAAATTATCTGAGCATCAAAATAAAATCAGCATCTCTAAGAGTTAGCCCACCCCTTGTGTATTTGCTGTTTCGACATTGAACTCCTCATATCACCATTTAACTCTTCCTAAACATATAATTCTCACCAAATGGTCATCACACATCACCAGTAAAACCTATTTAGATTTCTAGAGATAATTCCTAAACACTTAAATAAAGAATTTCCAACCTCTGATATATTAGCCGAATGGATTAGTAAATAAGGTGCTGGCGCTAACCTCCAATTCTAATGTTTATTCCTTACTACATTTAGGGATATGTATTTCTGATTTCACTGCCACTTCAATACCATCTACAGCACTTAGTTAAACTAATGAAACAGGTTAATGGAGCCTTAAACAAATTTCTGTAGGTAAATTAAAATAGCCACACCTGGTTGAGTTGGTGCGAGTGGGCACTAACCTCTAGAGGTTGGCGACCCTTAGCAATGAATGAATTAGAATCAGCGCTAACCTCTTGGGAGGTCAGTGTTGATCAACATGGGTTAGCGCCGAGTGTTTCGAAATACAAATTAAAACTAACATGCTGCTATGATCAAATTCCACATGACTGAACAATTAAATCCATCCAAATTCCACTAAAAATCACCTCCTCTATCTTTTAACAATCACATAAACTTCAATCGAATTTAATTAGATCTTTAAACAATTCCGAATCATGCGTTTATATCCTAATTGGTCATGAACACAGAATTCATATACAATGTCATGAAATCCAAGCTTAAATCAAATTTTATACACAAAACCGGTGAAGAATGAGTGCTACTCACTGTGATCTGGAGTTCCACTGGCTCAGCAACTCCAACTCTTTGCTGAATCTCAAACGGCAGCAACTCAACTTCCACTTACAGTCTTTTAATCACTGTTCATCATAAAATTTTCTAGATCTGATTAGATCTGGACTTTAACCTTCTTCCAAGAGATCAACTACCGTTTGAGTTTAAATTCAACTTACCAGAGTATTCTCCTATCAACTTGAATCTGATTCTACGTTTACAGACATTCCATGCTCTGAGACAACCCTAATTTACCTCCGATCAGACTTTTGAACACTTCAATTTCGAATCCTCCACTCTCTTTCTTCTATTCTCCACAAGTTGGATCAATCCAGTGGCTGAAATATCCTCCTCCATTAAGCTCAAATGAAAACCCGAAAAACTCAAATGAGGCTTCTATTTATAAGCTCCATTGGAGCTCAAAGCCATCCTTAATTCATGATCGGCTAGGTGCTCACCCAGACAACTTCCTACCTAGTCAGCCCCTTAATCCTCTGATTTACATTCTATCATTCCACCAACTCCTATGCTAGCACTCCATTAAAATTATAATAATTATTTAAACCAAAAAATTTTTCAGAGTATTATCTTAATCACTACTGACCATGATTTACCTCCTTCCCCTCTTAATTTTAGTAAAATCCCCTAAATACCCTTTTCTCGCTACACCACCGAACCACCAACCAAACCCGTAAAAATCAATTAGCAAATTTTTCCCATTTTAATAATTCATCCTTTTTAAAATTTTAAATTTAACTCTAATTAATTTCCTTTTCTCTATTTTTAAAGTTTTCTACTAATTAAATAAATTAACAAACATAAAATCCAATTTTAATGTAATTAAAATTCGGGATTTTACGGTTCTTCACCTTGGGGTGCACCTGTGTTGTTTGTCTAGAAGAAGGACGGGTCAACGAGGATGTGCATCGACTATAGGCTGTTGAATCAGGCCACTGTGAAGAATAAGTGCCCACTCCTGAGGATAGATGATTTGTTTGATCAATTGAGAGGAGCATCATGGTTTTCCAAGATCGACTTGAGATCTGGATACCATTAGTTGAGAATAGCACCAAATGGTGTAGAGAAAACAGCTTTCCAGACAAGATACGGCCACTTTGAGCTCTTAGTCATGTCATTTGGGTTGACAAATGTCCCGGCTGCATTCATGGCCTTGATGAATTAGATATTCCACCTTTACTTGGATAGCTTTGTGGTAGTTTTTATTGATGACATATTGGTATACTCTCAGAGTGAGGAGGAGCATGGAAATAATTTAAGAATTGTATTGCAGACTCTTAGGGAGCCCCAATTGTATGCTAAATACAGCAAGTGCCAGTTTTTCCTGCAACAAATATCCTTTCTAGGAGACATTATTTCTGGAGAAGGCATTTCAGTGGATCTAGGTAAAGAACAAGCAATGATAGATTGGCCTAGACCAAGCAATGTTTCAGAAGTCTGCAGTTTTCTTGGTTTCGCTGGATATTATAGGAGATTTATAGAGGGAATCTCTAAGATTGCAACTCCTTTGTCCCACTTAACCAAGAAGGCAGTAAAATTTTTGTGGGATGAAAAATGTGAGCAAAGCTTCCAAGAATTGAAACAAAGACTGGCTTCGGCTCTAGTCTTGATTGTTCCCTCAAAGAAAGAAAGATTTACCATTTATTCTGATGCATCTATAGTTGGACTTGGATGTGTTCTCATACAGCAAGGTCATGTTGTATCTTATGCTTTTAGGTGTTGAGACCGCACGAGAAAAATTACCCTACTCACGACCTAGAGCTAGCTACAATTGTGTTGCCTTAAAAATTTGGAGGCACTATTTATTTGGGCACAATTTGAAATTTACTCAGATCATAAAAGTTTGAGATATCTCTTCTCGCAGAAGGATTTGAACATGAGACAGAGAAGGTGGATGGACTTACTTAAGGATTTCATATGCACCATCAACTACCACCCAGAAAAGGCAAATGTAGTAGCTGGCGCCTTGAGCCGTAGAGGGATGTCAGAGGACCCAGTGGCTACCTTAGCATCCATGATGGCCAACCAATGTAGTTTGATTGTAGAAATCAGGGACTGGCAGGCAAAGTTTAGTTTTTCTAGTGATGGGATGATTTTGGCATGGGTACAGGTTGAGCCAGACTTAGTACATCGTATTTAGGAGAGACAGGTGGATGATTCTAAGTTGGCTGAAACTAGAGAATTGATACTAGCTGGTGCAGATAAGGTTAAAGATTTTGACGATCGAGATGTAATTTTGAGGTTCAGAGGCAGGGTATGTGTTCCTAATGATGAAGAAATTAAAAGAATAATATTGGAAGAGGGCAAAAAATATAAATATACAGTTCATCCAGGAAGCACCAAAATGTACAAGAATTTGAAGGCAGTCTACTGGTGGTCTGGGATGAAAAGGGGGATAGCAGAGTTTGTCTCTCGGTGCTTAGTGTGTCAGCAGGTTAAGGCTGAGCACAAGAGGATGCTGAGGTTGTTGCAACCACTTCCCATTCCAGAGTGGAAGTGGGAGCACATCACCATGGATTTTGTTTCTGGGTTGGCAGTCATAGTGAAGCAACATGATGCTATTTGGGTGATAGTAGACAGATTGACAAAGTCTGCACACTTTTTGCCTATTAAAATGTCCCAACCTTTGATTTTTTGGCAGAGCTCTACGTCAAGGAGATAGTGAGATTGCATGGGGTGCCAGTATCCATAGTATCTGATCGTGATCCCCGATTTACTTCGAGGTTTTGGAAGAAGTTACAGGATGCTATGGGGACACAACTAAAGTTTAGCACTAGCTTTCACCCACAGACGGATGGACAGTTAGATAGGACGATACATACATTAGAAGATATGTTGAGGTGTTGTGTGCTTGATTTTGGAGGAAGTTGGTGTAAATATTTGCCACTTGTTGAGTTTGCTTACAATAACAGTATCGGGCAAGTATACAAATGGCACCTTATGAGGCCTTATATGGAAGAGTTTGTAGATCTCCTTTATGTTGGGAAGAGGTTGGTGAGAGACAATTACTAGGCCCACAATATGTACAAGACAGTGTTGACAAGGTGAAACTCATAAGGCAACGTCTTAAAGCAGCATAGAGCAGACAGAAGAGTTATGCGGATAATAGAAGACATGACTTGGAATTTGAAGTTGGTGATTACGTATTTCTGAAAGTCTCCCCATCTTGAGGTATTATGAGATTTGGAAGAAAGGGGAAGTTGTCTCCACGTTTTATTGGGCCATTTGAGATTCTAGATAACGTCAGTGTTGTTTCATATAGACTGGCATTGCCTCCACCACTTGCAGGAATACATGACGTGTTCCATGTGTCGATGCTTCGATGATATGTTCCTGATAGTAGACACGTCATTGCCTATGAACCTCTGCAGTTACGAGAGAACTTGTCCTTTTTGGAGCATCCTGTGCAGATCCTAGACAGGCATGAACAAGTTCTTCGTACCAAGACCATTCCCTTAGTGAAGGTTTTATGGCAGCACCACTCATCAGAAGATGCAACTTGGGAGAATGAGAAGGAAATGAAAAACAAGTACCAGGAATTGTTTCCTGAGTTACAAGGTAAAATTTTGAGCACGAAATTTATTTTGTAGGGGGGTAGGATGTAACATCTGTGATTTTATTAAATAATATAAATAATTTATTTTGGAGATTTTAGGAAATTATTAATTAATTTGTATTATTTTATTTAGGTGATGAGATGGAAAGCCAAGTTCTAGAATCTTTCTAAAATCTAACGGTGGGATGATGTTTTAGAGAGGTAAGTAATATTCAAAATTTTATCTAGAATTCTATTGGCTTGTTTGAATGTGTTGTGTTGGGTTATGAAGTGTAATTCCCTGGATCCAAGTCACGTAGAGAAATCATAACTTATCTTCGAAGGTTAAAATATAACCCAGGATTGCAATATCACACTACAAAAAAAGATGGATTTAGGGGCGGTCCATGAAAGGACTTTTAGCGGCGGTCATTAAAGATCGCTCTTAAAAGTAATTTTTTTTCTATTTTATTTCGGTCTTTTTCTTCCAACTCCCTCTTACTCTCTAACTCCCTCCCAAGCTCCCTCTGCATGCTTCGGAAGCTCTAATGGCGGAATTTCCTTGTTTTTGCGGTTGATAAAGGCAACTCCACTACCGAAATCAAGCTATTCAGATTTTCTTTTCTTTCTACTTTCATTTTGATTTTGATCATTGTATCTGTAAATTATTTCTAATATAGATCTGAATCTTATTCCTAATTTTGTTTCTTATTGATTTTCTTTAGATATGCTTATGATTTCTTTTTTGAATGTTGTGTTTTTTCCATTCCTCTCTATCTGTTTTGTGAAAGTTATGAGAATTTCTGAACTCACGCCGGAATACCAGCATGGATCTCTTTAATGCCGTGTGGCTTCAATCTTCCGGAAACGATGCGAAGATAGACAAGAATCTGGTGAAAATCCGTCGGATCGCGGCCAACCTGCTGTTTTTAGCTGCAGATGTCACCCGAATTCCGTCTCCTGCATTTAAATGTGCTTCTACTCTAAACCGGCTTGATGTGCAGAAGAGGTTCCATAATTTCAATCAAGCAAGTTGCAAACACCACGAGGTCTCATGGATTCTTCTTCTTAATCTTCAATCTTGTCTATGTGGCTTGCCGTGGCTGCTTTAATTGGAGCCTCTCTCCCAGCCATCTCTGCCTTTTACATCCACATGCGCAGTGTCGATCAGATCCTCGATCGCTGTTTTTCTCAAGCCGGCGGTATCGACATGCCTTGGTATTTATATATTTTCCTACAACTCTTTTTCAAGCTTTTTGTGATTTCATGTTCAATCTATATGGATTTTAAATTTTCAGAGGCGGTGTTCCAAGACTGATTGATGGTTCTTCTTTTAAAACAAGAAGTAATGTCCTCAGGAGCAGCCGGCAGGATTAGGGCTACTGCAGAGTATTCAGGCTCAGCGTTTGATCCTGTAGAGCAGAATGGGAAGCCGTGCAATTGAATGCTGTGGCATTTGGTTAGATATCTACTTTCAGGTCAGCAATGATCCTTTTTGTACATCAAATATTTTGGTTCTGTTGCCACTAGATCTGATAAAGAGTAACTGATTGTAGAATCAGAATTTGATCGGCCAATGCAAAGCTCAACTTGATTCCTTCCGTGCTCGATCATTTTTCAGGGAGCTCCAAAAGATGGTATTGAAGGTGGTGGGCGGGGGACAACAATAATTGGTACGTTTATTTGGAGATTGAGGGGTGAAGGGAGCTATATGTTTAATTAACAGCCTGGTTTTGTTGTAGATTTGAACAGAACAAGAAAGAGTTGCAGTTTACGATGGGTTAATTACTTGCACCCTGGTCTCAAACGAGGAAGGATAACACCTCAGGAGGAGCGGCTAATACTCAAACTCCACTCTCAATGGGGAAACAGGTTTGTTACATTAATTATGATCAATATGTTGAAATAGTATTTCCTTGTTCTTGTTTCTGTTCTTCTCTTATCATTTCTTATTAGTCATTTTTATGTCCAGTTAATCTGCTTAATATTAGCAATAATCACTCACAGATGGGCAAGAATTGCGCCAAAATTACCAAGTCGAACTGATAATGAGATTAAGAATTATTGGAGAACGCATATGGGGAAAAAAGCTCAAGAAAGGAAACAGGTTATGTCTTCTCTTAGTTTACCATCCAAAAATAATGCTACCTTGGATTCTTCTTCATCATACTCGCAGATCAGTAATAAAGCAGGTGCAGAAGAAAGTGCAAATGTGTATTCCATGGATCAAATATGGAAGGAGATTGATACATTAGAAGGGGAGATTAGTGGACCATCTTCACAATCGAGTTACAATACGTTACTACACTCTTTTCATCTCAAAGTATGTTAAGAAGAACCTGAAAAAAGAGAAACTAATGCTTCTGCGAAATTTTGATGATGAGAAATGGTTAGATCGCACATTGTGAACCTTAGTTAATTGAGAAAGACAGAGTGTTGAACACTGATTGAAATCTATGGCCACAATCTTCTATTACGCTTTGTAGTCAACTATTGGTGTGGGTGAACAGGGATTTGGCGAATTTCAAAAGCCCAGTTGGGAAAGGGGCTGGGGTTGGGGGTAGCGGGTACAGGCAAGTGGGGCAGGGGGTCAGAGTAGGGGTGGCTATTTTTTTTTTAAATGATTATAGTTTTAGCGGCGGACCACTAAATATATTCAGCGACAGGCCCTTCACCAACGGACCTAGTGGCAGACCTATGGGATTTAGTGGCGGTCATTTTACTTTTACCGGCGGACATTGACTGCCGATAAAAGTGTGAAATTTTGTCATGTCAGAGTGAAGGAAAACATGAATAAATCAATAACTGGATAATCAGAGTGCACTATAACCCAATCTTAACAATAAAATACTACAACCAAGGCTAACTCACATGAACCAAGCATATACCCATTGGTGTCATCCTTACTAGAATCTGAAAACAAAACAAAACGGAATGGAATGAGATATGAATATCCCAGTAAATAGCACATGCATGCTCAAATACAGTTTATCAGTTCTAAAATATGATACAGTTGTAAATCATGCAACAGTAGCGATAACACATCAGTTCCGAATAATCCGAGTAATCCAACAGTAATCTATCGATCAATATGAGATACAAGAATAATCTAGTTAAACAAACATATATGTAACATCAATTCAGTAGTTGATAAGTCATAACAGGACTCATGAAAATAAGACTGCCGTTAACTAAGGTAATGCCAATGTCCACTATGCCACCTTTCGGCTTAGGTGCGAATGCCGAGTACATGATCATCGTCTTATTGCAGGAGAACCCACCTAGTACAGTGATGGGTTGGCATATACTAATCCAGTCACAGTCCGAGTACACGATAAAATGAGGGATAGCTGTAGCCAGCCGAGTACACGATCAGGCCTCACTGAGTACACAGTGGAAACGCGTGTGTGAACAAAGTATTACGACTAGTAAAGAACAATCTTTTCCACTAGCTAGCTCCTAACATGGATCCATATCGAGCTATGCCCACTAGACTCTAAAAGCAAAACCAACCATGAAAACTAGTAAGCACAACTCATCTCAATCTCAATCATATCATTCCGAGTACATGGGGCATCTCTGAGTACACAGAAGCATCAACATCCCAAGTACATGGGGCATCCCCGAGTCACGGAGGTAACACAACTACCCAAGTACATGGGCATCACAATCCATCTCTCCAAGTACATGGAGGAAAACCAATTCCAAACCAGAAAACCATTCATAATCAGTTTAAAATCCTCTTTCCGTAGAATCTGCTTAAAATTGGTGCAATGTAAAAATTACATAATCATGACAATTCCGCTTAATCCGTGGTGAAATCCAATACTAATAATCAAGATTAAATTGTATTCGAAAGCTCAGAAATTTATAGACACACTTTAGTCTAAAAATAAGTCTTACATGCATTGCTTTATAGTCCCTTCCATTCCAGAATAACTTTCAAAGATCCCCTTTGTAATCCTAGCATTATCCTTAATTCATTTCTGTAGTTTCCAGAAGTTCGGTACACCATCCGATAACCAAAATTTATCATGATACTTATTTAACAAGCTATTTCCATTAACTTTCATAAGATCCCTTTTAGAGTCAAATTTGAGTAAAAGTGTTGTTCTCAACTAAACCGGCAATTTCGGATGATTAAAACCAGAGTTAAGTACTATTAATAAACTCAGATTTGTATTACTTATTGTATTCTCAAACAGTAAAATTTATCTACGAGTATTACCCCCTAGTTCACTCTTCTTAGGATAGTCCATCGATATCTCTTACTAAAACTTTTAACTCAGTTTTATGTAACCCCAGATTTTCCTTTTTTTAGTTAATTTAATTTCTGTTTTAATTCTCCATTATATCCTCTACAATCTCAGGTACAATATGAATTAAAAAAAAAAACTATTTACCTAAGCTCTACTTTGGAGTCCCACAGCACTATAAGATTAGGCACCTCATTTACATTGCTATCCCAGCATTTCATTATTCCTTCAATTCCTTAAATAAGTTCTCTAATTAATCCAGATATATTACACACCTTAAGCGGACTTCCTTTCATTTATACTTGCCAATTTCATTACACTAAGAACACTTTAACCTATCTCACACAATTTCCTAATTCCATTAACTGAAACCACCAATTTGATCCCATTTCAGTGATCTCTTATTCATCAAAGTCCTTTATTAACTCCTAATTAAACTCCCAAAGTAAGCCCTCACAAAAGAAACTTAAAACAGTGACAAGGATGCTGAAAATGTGCTAGGCAAATTTTCGGCACTCTAAGAATACCAGATTTTTATTTTTCTTAATACCAGATCTTGATTTCAATAGTTGGAACCTTAAGTATGCTCCCATTTCAACTGTCACAGCTCGGAACCAAGCCTGCCCCTCTGAGGCACGACCCTTCCCAGACCGTAGCAAGTGGGCCTTTATACTCAACAAAACACAAAGGATTTTAAAACTTTTTCTAACAAGTGCAAGTGATAATACAATTCATTCTGTGCATATCAAAACTGTGTTCTATATATAAAAGAAATGTATTAATACACGAGATTCAGTTACAAAAAGACGGGTTACTATATCACTCCTCTCAAAGTACAAAGGCTACAATCCAAAACTATACATGTATTTCAAAATAAAAGCCTAAGGCCTACAGAAGTCCTCTCAATACCCAAAGGCTTTCTCTTTGCCTCTATCCTTAGCCCGGTCCTTCACACCGGATGTCGATGGATCTGAAAAATAAGACGTAAAGCAACTGTGAGACGAATGTCTCAGTAAGCAACACATGCATGCATGAGAAAACACAGTTTATGCATATATCAATCGGTTAAATTATGACATGCGGTTTATTTGAAATCGTAATCAATTATCACAATTTAGTGCCATACAAATTGGTGCATGCTTGTGCGTCAGTGTACAATTTATGCATTTAATACAATCTTCCATCCGATCTCACAATTGATCGTGCAGGCAATTTAGTATCTAACTATACATCATCAATACCCTTATCTAGCTTCACCAATTACATGCGGTGGCTACACATCTACGCCGATCTTACGTGACATAGGCATCTACTACTATAGTTACATATGTCGTATGAATATCCATAGGTGATTACTTAATATTACTTAGAGTGGTATCCCAATACCATCGATAACATCAATCACAATTATTCATCTAGCTTCATCGTCTACACATGGTGGCTAGGCATCAAGGACAATAATGATCACAATTATTCATCTAGCTTCACTATCTACACGTGATGGCTAGGCATACATTACACATCCATTGCTGTCTACACATAGACAATGGGCATCGGCCATCGAATACGCAGGGTGCCGGAAGAACATATACCTCCATTGTTGTCTACACATAGCCAATGGGCATCGGCTACCGAATACACAGAGTGCCAGAAGAACAAATACCTCCATTGCTGTCTACACATAGCCAATGGGCATCGGCTACCGAATACACAGGGTGCCGGAAGAACATATACCTCCATTGCTGTCTACACATAGCCAGTGGGCATCGGTCACCGAATACACAGGGTGCCCGAAGAATTAAGTACAATATGAACAATAACAATGGCACTTGGCCATAGAGCATGTGTATAAACAATCCTACTTGTATAACATGGACAATGGTGAGGTTACTTTCAATATCATGTGGATCATGCACTCAGGCATACCAGATCTCAAGGGTAGCCTTTGGCCTTACCCGAATCATTCTTGGGCCCAGCCCTTATTCATTACTCATGGATTTTGGGCCACTGCCCTCCATTCACTATCAATAACCTTGGGCCTTTGTGGGTGCCCTTTCATTCACTATCAACAACTGTGGGCCACTACCCTTTTTTTAGTGTCTATATGTGTATACCAATACCATGGGGCCACAGCCCCCTTTCACTTCATGCCACAAGTAGTGGGTCAATGCCTTTGAGGTCATAACTCAATATGGGTTGTAACGCCCCGAACCCGGGTCTATGCAAAACAAGCACCAAACCGGAATCCGAAGTGATACTGGGCCCAAAGCTACTAATTACCAAACATTTAAATTCAACAATTTCCATTAATTATCAGAGTGCGGAAAATTAAAACATTAATTTCATCAATATGCGTGGCTAACTATAACCATCAAACTAACTCATCAATATAAATTCATAAATCTGGTAAATGGGTTTTCTAACACACTTTCTCTCATATTCAATTAAATCATAAACTATCTATTAAGTTACATCTATATCAACCTCTAATAGAAAGATCTAAACTAAATAAGAAAGATCCTCAGCTCAGTAATCTGCAACTTCCCCTCGAGTCAACCCCAAGGACGCTCTCACGTGGAACAGCTGAAAAATAAGATAAGGAAGTAGGGTGAGATACAACTATCTCAGTAGGTAACACATGCATGCTAGAAACAGTTTATATATATAAAAGTAATCATTCATGCACGATAAAACAATCAGGTAGTCACGGTCGATAATAAGAACGAGTAATCACCATACGAAACCAACATTTATTCAGTGCTTGAGATAAAGAGAGTTTATTATGTAACCTTCGTTTCAATTAGAAAGGCAACGTATTATAAATCTCATCTAAAGGATTTTCCAATTCACTGCAAGTATTGTTTTCCTACAATAATTCTATAATTAATTCATGGCTCATTTATATTCTATTTTAGAGTCAATCAAATCAAGTCACAGCTAAACCGTTTAATCAAACTCTTCTGATTCAAATGTAGATCATGTCATTCATAATTAATAGTAAATCTCAATCTGATAACAACATTCTCACATGTAGGATGCAATCACGTAGTAATTACATCTACCCTACATGAGGTCTCTCCCGCAAGAGTCATCACATCTCACCCGCAGGTGGTCACATCTCACCCGCAGGTGGTAAGCACATATATCTCCCTTGTGGGATGCAATCACATCGTGATTACATCTCCCCCACAACAGGTCACATCTCTCACGCAGGAGGTCACATATCTCCCATGTGGGATGCAATCCAATCAGGATCACATCTCCCTCAACAAGAGGTCTCATCTCACCCGCAGGTGGTCACATATCTCCCTTGTGGGATGCAATCTAATCAGGATCACATCTTCCCCAACAGGAGGTCTCATCTCACCCGCAGATGGTCACATATCTCTCCTGTGGGATGCAATCCAATCAGGATCACATCTCCCCCAACAGGAGGTTTCATCTCACCCGTAGGTGGTCACATATCTCCCCTGTGGGATGCAATCCAATCAGGATCACATCTCCCCCAACAGGAGGTCACATCTCTCCCGCAGGAGGTTACATATCTCCCTTGTGGGATGCAATCCAATCAGGATCACATCTCCCCCAACAGGAGGTCTCATCTCACCCGCAGGTGGTCACATATCTCCCCTATGGGATGCAATCCAATCAGGATCACATCTCCCCCAACAGGAGGTCTCATCTCACCCACAGGTGGTCACATATCTCTCCTGTGGGATGCAATCCAATCAGGATCACATCTCCCCCAACAGGAGGTCTCATCTCACCCGCAGGTGGTCACATATACATCTCCCTTGTGGGATGCAATCACATCATGAATAAATCTCCCCGACAAGAGGTCTCTTCCGCAGGAGTTACACATCTCACCCGCTGGTGGTCTCATATCTCATCCGTAGATGGTACAATCTCTTATAGCCATCATGGCATTCAGTCCACAGTCCAATTATATTTTGAGAAGAAAATTACCTATATAGAATCCTTGTAATCATTTCAAGTGAATTTGATCCTCTTTAAACCCCAAATTGTACTAAATCATAGAACAAGGTGGTTAAATATCTAATATGAACTTTTTAGTGTAATTGGCCTTCAGAGACACCTTAAGAATAATCTTAGAGAAGTGTTACAAATGGTGGAAATCAAATATCCTATTTTATAATGATTTGGGACTAAGAATGTCATAAAGTTCTCTAAATACATTTTGGATGAGTGGAATAGTCTTAGGATCCCTAATAAGGTCACCATACCAAAAATCAATCGATTCTGAAATAAAAAGTTTCGTACCCCAAAATATTCTAAGTCTGGTTAAAAACGTTGACTTTTTGGTATATGATTTTTCTAGACATATCTACAAGTAGTTTCGGGCTCAAATTTTGGTTGTAGTCTATTGAAGGGTAAACACATCTCCTAGAATTTTATGGGCTCCTGAATCACTCATCTGGGTATTAAACCCAAAACGGACTTTTTGATAAAAACTGGGAAAACTAGAAATTTAGGCATGAGCTGGAAAGTTGACTTTTTATTGGTTGAGAATTGGACCTTGGAAGTATTTTTATTGGTTCCAAATGGGGGGTAAAACCTTATTTACATGTAAAGACTTAAGTAAATGGAGCAATAAATACACAGGACATTTACTTATGTCTTTCAGGTAAATAAGGGTGCTGTGTAGGAGGCTCAGGTTATTAGGAAAAGGGTTGGAGAAGAAAATGGGATGAAAAACTGTCGAAATTGCATTTTTTTTGTTAGAGCGCCTAGGATCGCTCAGGATTGCCTAGGCGGTCAAAGGTCGGCGGTAGTTAGTTTTTGATCGCCGACGATACGTCTTCAAGCGATCTTCAGCAGTCTCAAATTTTACACTAGCGCTGAGGATCGCCGAGGGCAGAGAGGTAGGCGGTCTCCCAAAAACGAACATACAATGTTTAAAAATCTGATTTTTCATGTCCAGGATGATTCTAACATAATTATATGATTGATATCAAGCTAAATACATGTATATACAACACTAAAACATGCAACACAATCGATTAACCTCTAGAACACAAAAAAAATGAAAATCGGTGCTACCTACCTCTGTTCGTGCGTTTCACTCTTTCTCCTCCGAACAGCGACTAACACAGACGCCAAGCAATGCTCAGGAGATGAAAACTCAAGCCTTTCTCTCTCTCCCTTCTTCTTCTTCTTCTTCTCTTCTTCTTTCGGTCGTTCCCAATCACTCTTTGGTCTTGCCGTTGTTGAATACCAAACGAATACACAAAGTATTCCCAGCTTCTTTGTTAGGGCTAATACCATACTTATTTATATATATGATTCCACGCAACACACTTGCATCAAACACAACGCACTCGCCCAATCAAAATAAAACTATTTTAAAATTTTAATCTTACCGCGATGACTCACGATCAAATGGTCTAATCTACGCCAAACTCCTGATCCCCACTAATTATAATATCACCTACAATAAGATATTATTTCCATCCATAATAATCCTCAAAAATATTAATTATTATTTTATTTTAATATTTGGGAAAATTTGGGGTTTTACATGGGTCAATGCCCTTGGTATCTTACAATTCACTATGGGTTAATGCCCTCCATGTCTTGTGCCAAATTCCAGGCCAAAGCCCGACATATCAAGTGGGGTGTACACACCATAAGGTTCAAGGGGAAAAGGGTTGGCTTTTCCGGAAATTCCACTTTTCGGGTCTCACTCAGGCAACCTATGCCTTAATTCTTTGATACTTGCACAATTGGGTCTTGGATCTTGATTTCTACTTCTAAAGGTCAATTGAAAGGTGCTTGAAAGGGTGGAATCAAGTTACCATAATTCTGTAGTAATCTGGGACAGCAACTCTTTATAAGATCTCCTTTGGTAACACGTACCCAAAGTCCTTGGTTCTTGGAATTTCGAGATACTACGACTTGGAACACTTCCTTTACATGAAATTCTAGCTTATACATCTGTTGGATTTGAATACAAACCATCGGTGGTTTGATCTGGGCTAAAATCCTCTTTTTTTTTGTGGAACTTTTCTTACCTTTCATGACTTTACTTGGCAATCTATGCCTCAATCCTCTCGAAACTTATGCAACTTGGGTTTAGTTCTTGTGTTCAACTTAGATAGGTTATTTGGAAGGTATTTGAAGTGGTGGAATCACTCTATCCCACTTCTATAAAAGTATGGAACCCAACTCTCTCTATGAGACCTATTTTAGCAAAACGTACCCAAAATCTTTACTATTTGCAATTTGGTGACAACTCCAGTTGGAACATCTCCCAAACAGTTAACACTCACTTATATATGGGTTGGATTGGAATGAAATCAAATGGTAATTCAATCTGGGCTAAAAACTCAAGATTTGGGAAAACAGGGCAGGGAGCTTGATGGGTCGCTTGAACCGACTTCGAGCGGCCAACTATTTGCTCTCGGGTTCTTCTATTAAAACACTCGCTTTAAATCACTACTTAAAGCCACCTAAACCTACAGCTTGATGCTGTGCTCGAGCGACTGCTCGGGCGGCCTGGGTTTTTGATAGTTTGCGAATTCCGAACTTTGGGGATTTTAGGGTTTTCTCAAATCTCACTCGTCTTGGGTGTTTTTGGGCTCTAAAATGTTCCTAGCATGTGTAGTTATCTACTACTAACAAAACCCACAAGAAAAATCACCCCTATTTGTACAAATGAAGCATTTTACATCTCAACGCTAACACATACATTCCATATACGAAAAATGGCCAAAATTGCAAAGATAGGTCAGGGTGGTGTTGCTTACCTCTTGCAAACACTTAAGCAAGTCTTCTTGCTTCCTTTGCAACCCACGAATAGCTCCTTGGTTGCTCTTTGGTTGGTTTCACCACAAATCTCACCAAAAGCTCTCAACGAAAATGTCCTTCCTTGATGTTCTTCTTCTTTTCTTGCAAGCAGCTCTCTTCTAATAGGTTCAGAAATGATTGGAAGTGAAGAGGGAGGGAAATGAATAGAGGAATCAAAGGGAAGAAATGGGAGTGGGAGAAGAGAAGAGGGAAAGGGAAAAGGGCAAGGGAAGGGGTCGGGTGTTGTGTTTGGTCGTATGGGGTTTTTGGGGTATATGTATATATATATATATATATATATCACTTAAGTGGTTTCTCCCACTAGACACAAAGATTTACATCTTTGCCACTCTGCTCTTGTTTGCACACAACACAACACTTAGTCACTTTTCTCACACAACAAATCTTATTTAACCAACCAGAGGTTACTCACCTTCACTGGCCACTGTCGAGTCGGGGCTTAGCCACTCTGACTGGCTTTAGGTTTTGGGCTTCTCCAGCTTTACCTACACATCACACTCACTGGTTAGGGTGTGCTAAGAGTATTGGGACGGGGTTTCACATCAACACCTTTTATTCATCCACAACACTTCATATTATCCCTGATTAAGCCCCCTAAGAAAAGCCGCGAATTGTAATTTAATAACACTCACAAAAACTAAATAAATGAGCTAAGTAAGAGAGCTGGGCGCCAACCTCTGTGGGGGTAGGCAGCACTCAGCACATGGTCTAACTCTCCAATAAATCTTTCTTCCACATACTTTTGAAATAAATCAGCTAATTACCTCCTTATACTATCAATAATAATTGATTAAATCATCTAAACTAACAACTTTAACTTAATAATAGAACTTACTGTTTTTATTCCAATAGCCACGACTGACTGAGTATTATATAGCTGGCGCTAACCCCTGGGAGGGTTGGTGCCAGATAACCACACTTAGCGCCAGCACCTATTTTACCAACCTTTAGTTCAAATGATCAAATTCGTATAGAAATAACCTAAAATTCATATTTCAAACCAACTCCAACAACATTCTAACACTCTAAACAGGTCTTCAACACGAGTTTGGATTTAATCAAAACAGAAAACTAAATTCTATCAAAACAGCCGCTCTTCATGTTTCTTCTTCAAGGTTTCAGCAACATTCAAGGATAAAATCAATGTTTTCCACATGAACTGAACTAATATTTCTTAATTCTTCATTTCTAACATCATACTAATCAACAAATAGATCAAATAGAGTACAGTGGAATTTAATTGGATTAGGAAGTCATGATATTTAGGTCTAGGTATCAAGAACAACTAAAAATAGAGGATTCTTCCGATTATTTGCTCAAACACTACCACAACTCATTTCAATTCAGCCAAAACAAAATCTAATGATGCTACTTACCTCCAGATGGTAAATTCCAGATGCTGAAACCTCCATTGCTCAAAGAAATTTCAAAATTCTCCACTCCTGATCTAAACAACTGAACTTTTTTGTAGAGATTTGAATAACCAGATCCTATTTATTCAAATCTGAGTTCCTTCTTAAATTAGAAATGGATTTTCACGAAGTACACCCTAATTGAACTAATCTTACTTGTTTTTATCTCGAATTTGTAGGAATTCCTGCTCCTGAACAAATCTGAACTTGCTGTCGCAGGTAACTTCCATCTCTTGTGATCAGAACCAAACGGCCACAAAACAAATTTATTTGATCCCTTCCAAACCTCCAGATCTGACTTAGAACCCTAACTATCATTCTCCTCCTCTGATCCATCCAGCCTTCAATTCGATCAAGCAACAACTAACTGCCGATTCTAGAATTTAACTCCTTTTGTAGATGCCACCAAGGTGCTGTTTAAAGCTTGATTCTATAGTTGCCACTCCAGCAACTTCCTACACAACACAACCAAGAAACCTCGATTCCACACATGCCACCCACTGAGTCAACATAAAATCAATCAATAATAATTCTTAGCCAAGCCCTCACCCTTTTTTAATAAGATTAATCAACCGGTTCACCCAAACTCCGATCAACCCTTTCCGATCTCCAAATCTGTATAAATTTTTTCTTCCAATTGACATTAATTAATTACTAAAATAATAAATTTTAATTTCATTAAAATTTGGGATTTTACATGAAGCATAGAATCATTGCCTTTTAAAATAGGGTTTAATTGGGGCAAAGCGTACATAAGAGAGAGTTGTTTTGGAGTTGTGACTATTGTGGCTGAGAAAGGAGCAAAGAAGAGAGAAAGCAGGGAGTTGGAGATCCGGAGAAGAGCTTTTGGATTTACCATTGCATGTAAGTAGTAACATTTCTCCTCTCAAAAATCTACATATGGTTTCGGATTAACCGTAAAAGACAATGTTGTTAAAATTGATTAAATTGTACTTATTCGTCTATTGCTATCTCTCTAGAAGTTTTTAGTTTTGATCATTGTTTGGAGATTCTATGGAGTAATTTGTGTTGGATTTTTTGGGTTCATCCTTCGAATTATAATTGCTTAAATTCATGAAAACCTGATTTACTTTTTGAATGTGTTTATATCTCTGAATTTATAATTAATTGGATCTGTAGCAATCGGCCATGTTTATCATAGATATCACATGACCGATTGGGTGGCGACAACTTGTATGTGAGAGAGGGTGTGTACATGAGTGTAGACACCCCAAAATTGCGCTGAAAAAGTAATGAATAATTGGCCAAAACATTAAAAAATAGTTTGTTTTCTTGTAGCCAGTGCAAAATTTTGGATTGAAACATTTTCACTTGTATCGGACATAAGTCATTGGATACAAGCAAGAGTGTTTATATCCGACAGAAGTCGTCGGATACAAGCAGACATAAGTGTATCCGACGAAATGTGTCGGATACAAAAATGTTCACTTATATCCGACCTGAGTTGTCGGATACAAGGTTTTAGCTTAAAATTAGGGTTTTTCAAAAGTTTTCACTTTTTACCATCATATCCTTTGTTTAAGAAGTGGAAATCTCAGAAATAGCCTTAGGATTAAGTGTGGAGGATTCTAGACAATTCCTTGTGTCTACCTGAAAGAGTAGAGGACTACTCTTAAGGTCCACGATCTATAACAATTCAGAATTAAACAATGCGGAAACAGTACACAAAGAATTATACGAGGAAACCTGGATCCAGATCCAGGAAAAACCTCGAGTCTATATGAGGCGACTAACCCTTCAAAATCCACTATTGAATGAGAAGACAATTACAAAGGAGTACATACTTAACCTTTACAATTTGACTCACTCAACAGCAATCCACAGTTCGAATCCACGAACTGCTACACAGCTTGAATCCACAAGCTGCAGAACACGATCAGTCCAGATCGCAAACAATCACTCACCAGTGATCCACAGTTCGAATCCACGAATTGCAACACAGCTTGAATCCACAAGCTGCAGGACACGATCAATCCAGATCGCAGCAATCCTCTCAGAATCCACTGAGACGATCCAATGCAGTAGGAATCCACCTACGCATCAATCAAGGCCGATCACCAGTCCAGGCGATCACACGATCAGATGAAGTTCTGAATTGAAGAAGAATCCTCTGTCTTCAATTCCAGGCGATCTATCTCAGATCTCCCCCTCACTCGATCGCCGACTCTCTAAAGAAGATTTGATCGAATCTCAAAATACCTCAAGATTCGAAAAACCAAATGATCCAAAGAAAAAGTCTTTTTAAAAAAATTACAACACGTCTATTTAAAGAATAAAAACTCAGATCGCGTCGAGCGCTGGTGGCGTCGTGAAGCGATCGATGTAGACGGCTGGTGGCGAACTCAAGTCCCGCTCAGAGTAAGTTGAATCAGTTAAAAGCGCGCTGCTAGCGAGCTGCTAGCGGGAGAGTACGCGGCAGGTGCACGAACCTTTCTTTCAAAACACGAATTCCCTTATGCGCTGCCAGCGGGGTGGCAGCGGCGTGGTAGCAGTGTGGTGGCATCAACTTCTTCTTCTTTACTAAATTCACTGAATTTTCAATGTTTAATCTGCACATCTTGAAGCTTCATTAGAAGACATAATTTGTCAATCATTTGCCATAACAGGAGTGTGAGTTTTCACACTTACACTACCATTAGGGTTCCCCCTAACCCTAGCCTTTGCCTATAAATAGGAGGCCTCTCCTCAAGCAAATGGCCAAGAATTTTTGCCAAGAGTTGGATATTGAAGAGCTCCAAGTGAAGAAGGGAAACCTTTGCCCCATTGCTTCCAGCACCCCCAGGTAAGCCTAAAACCCCTTTTTTATGTTCTTAAATTCTAGAAATAGATCTTTCTTCTACCTTTCTATAGAATAATGGCCTAATCTGTGTGCTTGAAACCCCTTTCCCTACTCAAAGTACCTCGAGACTCCCTCTAGCCGTAAAACGTGGAGGGGGATCTAGGGGAAATGAGACTGGGAATTGATCCTTAGTCATAGAATCCTCTTGAATGGCCTTGTGTTCTGTGAAAACCGTTTCATACTCAAAGTACTCCAAGACTATCTCGAAACCGTAAAAATGGGGAGAGAGAACTAGGGGAAACGGGAATGGAATGGAACCATAGTTATTTAGAACCCCCATTTAATTGATATGCTTTGAATGCTATATTTCATGATGTGTTGAGATGATTTTTTACACATGCACACATAGCATTCGTTTCGTCGGAATCGGCTTGTATTTCGGATCTATTGCATTCATTGTGATAGATCTAAAATAAATGGCCCTAAGCAGTTTTGGGACATCTCTCAATGATTTTCAAAATGATTTCAAGCAAGTTATCTTTGAGTATTGAAGACCTCATGGTCTAACCTCTCGGTTTTGAGCATTTGGCTCCACTTTAGGGTTTTTGGCATATTCTCTTTAATCGAAGAGAATGGTGAGCCAAACTTGTATCCTATTTCTATCTAGAGGTTTTTCAATACCTTTTCAAATGATTTGGATTTGGATTGCACGGATTACACACACTTGATCACTGTTTTGGGTTGATTTTACTTAAAAAAAAGGCAAAACTGGACAGTATCTGTACCCTAACTTCGGACAACCATAACTTTATCGTCCGGATGAATTTTGGAGTGATTCCAAAGACATGTGAAAGGTGAGACTGTTTAGTTAATGTCTGTGAAATTTCATCAATTTTTATGGAATTGATTTTTGACACCATTCAGTCGAAGTTGACAGGTCAGTTCAGGCCAGATTGCTGAACCTGTCACTTCGAATGAGCACCATCTGCTCGATTTAAGTCTGATTTGAGTATTTTTTTTTCTGTGTTTTCCTTTGGGAGTCTACTTTTAAATCCAATTGGTTTCACAATTTTTTGATTTCATTTGTGTCTTGTGTGGCTGATTTACTCAGAACTGCTCAACAGCATGTTTCTGGGCTAATTTGTGACCTTCGGGGCCTCTTTGGGAGGTCACCCAAGGCACATCCGGATGAGGTTTTGCATGAGGCTAGTTTCATTTGAAATATGGCCCTACATACTTCATTCATGCCAAATTTCAAGGATTTACATGAAGCCAATTTTCCAAAATGAATTTCCAAAGTTGCCCACTTGTTACTTTTACCGATTTCTAACAACAGATTTCCAAGGAGTGTAACTCTTAGGGTTTTAACCGGATTTAATTGAAAATTTTCATAAGTCTTCCATTTATCATAATCTTTCAAATGGATTTGGTTTGATTCAATTTGAATTTGATTTGAATGATTTGTGGTCAAATGGCTCCATCTTTTACCAAATTTTCTGGATTTGTCCTAACTTGTTTGTGTTCAAGTTTTGCTTTGATTTTTATTTAATAGTGTGTCCCAGAAGTGATACTTCCATAAAATAGGATCTGGAATTCATTTTATTTCTCATGTGGAGGGATCATACATGTGTTTGATACTTTTCAAGTTTTTTTTATTTTAATTAGCAAGCTTTTTTTATTTTGAACATGAACAACACTTGGCAACCACCTTGTGTGGGTGAATGGGGGTGCCTAACACCTTCCTCCGTTCATAATCTAATCCCCTTATCTATCTCTGGATTTTATTTTCAAGTAGAGTTATTTTTACTCTAGAATTGCCTCTTTGCTTATTTTGATGATTTTGGTGTCCATTCACACCTAAAAAGAATGGTGGCGACTCTCCCATTTTGTTGAGCCCGTGTGAAAATGAAGGGAATCATCTAGGTGATTTTCCATGTCTCACAACTGACGACTCTGCTGGGGACTTGTGGATTTAAGCCATGATTGGTGTATTTGTTCATGCTTTTTCTTTACTTTGAATGCTTGCTATTTTGCCTACTTTACTTGTGTATATTGAATCTCAAATCTGATTTGTATGATTAGAAAATTCACATGGATAAAAGCATGGGTATGTTGCTTGATTGTGTCTAGAAATGTGTTTAAGGGAAAACCCATCTTGTAATATAACTTTGCTATATTTTGTGATAGCATGTGTTATTTTGGGTTTCAATGCCATGAGTTGAACATGAAAAATTTTAAAACCTGAAATCTGGAAATTTATTGTAAGTTTTGGGGTATTCAAACATGATTCCCATGAACAATGCTTTCTAGTGCTTAAATGTTTTTTTTATGGCATGCCTTTGATTAGGGGTATGGGATGACATGATTTGAACATGAAAACTATGAGCAGAAATTCTGAAGTGCTTGGTGGGAATTTTGGCAAGTTTTCAAGCATGTTTCCCCTAACAAAACACTTCTTGTACCATATTATTCGGTGCTGTATTTTTAGGCTTTGATTTGGGTGTAAAACAATGTAATTTGAGCATCCAAATGAAGAGCATGAAATTTGGAAATTTAGTGTAGTTTTTGGGAGTTTTCAAGCATGTTTCCCCTAACAAAACACTTCTTGTACCATATTATTAGGTGCTGTATTTTTAGGATTTTAATTTGGGGTATAAATGATGCACTTTGAGTATGAAAAAATAGCATGAAATCTGGAAATTTAGGTAATGCTTTTGGGGTTTCAAGCATGCTTTCCATGTTTTAATTGTTGTTTGTACAATATGATAACACGTTTGTATGCTACCTTTTGGGTATGTAATAATTATGTGCATAGTTAGGTGTTTGACTATCTTATTGGCTTGTGTTTTACTTCCAATATGATCTTGTGTTTGCCTTGGCTTGAAATTGTATGCATGGCTACGAAAAAGAGTGGCAAGGGGCTGGGACGTTGTGAATGTACCTTTAATTTTAAATGCACTTGAGCACTTTAAACTCTTTGCACAGCCTACTTATTACCTATAGGAAGTTGAACCTGAATGTGTGTAGCTTGGCGCAACGAGGTCGATACTTCGGAAAGCGAAAGCAAAAACATTTACCTTAGAATTTGAGTCAATGATGTGATGACAATGGGATCTGTGATTCGATTCCGGGCATCACTAGACTTGAGTTCTAAGTTGCTAATTAAGCCAAAACCCAAAAACCATACGCTTGAAGGTGGAGAAACACATTTTCAGCTAAAGTAAACAATTACGTTTGGAGAATTGGGTATAATTGTGGAAAGGCCGTTTGCATATTTCACAGGCCAAGGTATAATATGAATACCATATTAAAGGTAACACAAAGTGGCAAGGTAAAACCATGTTTTGTAATTATCTTCTTGTAAATTAAAAGACATGGTGTCCATATACTTGGGATGAAATTTTTCCCAAAAGTGTTTGTAGCCTAAGGTTGGTGTAACCCATAGGAAGAGTCTCCAACTCTACTTAGAAGTCATCCTACCCAAAGTCCAGGTAGGAGGCAACCAAGAGTACAAGATCCATGAATTGGTGTCTAATTGTCAAAGGGGTATGTGTAAAACCCCGAATTTTCCTTAAATAATAAATTAAATTAGTAAATAATATTACCCAGAGTTATGATTGATAGAAACATTTTAATATTGTAGGGGGTGATCAACTTAGCGGAGATCCAGAATTAGACACAGATCTGACCGTCCGATCGTGAGATATCGAGGTATGTATTCTGATTGGGCAAGGTGTATAGAAGAGTTGCATGGGAGATGCATAGGATCAGGGGGTATAAATATGTATAAAGAATTAACCTAATTCTTATACATGTATTGTCGCGCGTATTGAAGAGCCGCAAGCGACGACTGTTCGAGCGACTAAGGGAAGAAGAAGGAGAAGAAGAAGGAAGGGCTGGGCGTGCATTCATCGTCCAGAGGATTTCTCTGTGCAGGAGATTCGCCATTGTGCAGAATAGAGAAGGAGGAATCAGCGTATAGAGGTAGGTGACACCGTTTTGGTTTTAAATTCGGATTTATCTCTGTTTAATCGCAAACGCATGTTTCTATGATATGTAAAGTTGTATTTAGTTAGCTAAGAATGTTATAAATACATTAGAATGAGTTTAGACGAGAAAAATCGTGATTTAGAACTGTTTCTGCTCGATTTGGTGAGACCGCCGACCTCGACTGTGCGAGTCACTCATCGGCGATCTTAGGCGCTGGTTAAAGATTTGAGGACGCCGTGGACCGCGGGACGACGGACCGTGGGCACTCGAATTTGCACTACCGCCGACTGATGACCGCCCGGAGCGATCCTGAGCGATCCCAGGCGCTCTCAGCAGAATTTCCAATTTTTCATAATTTCAAACCTAATTCAATTCTAAACTATTTTTAGACAATTTTAATGATTAATTAAGGTACTTTAAGACCAAAATAAACTACCTAAATCCCTGTTTTACAGAAAAACAAATTAGGGAGATATTTAGGACATTAGTTGCCAAGTTTTGAAGGTATATGAGAAATGTTATTTTGGAAAAGCCTAACTACCATTTGATTATCTAAACACTTCTAAATGGCATTATAAATCATAAGACATTATAAAGAGAATTCAGAATCCGAATGACTGAATAATGAAGTGAATGTACAGATATAACCATTATATGCCGCTAGGCACCAACCCTTATAGAAATATGATACTTTAGGGAATTTTGGAGTCTAGTGGGCATAGCTGGTTATGGATCCATAGTCGTAGCTAGATAGCTGAGGGATATGTCATTTGGGTTGAGTTACTCCTATATGCGTCGCGCTTCCTTTGCAAGTTAGTTTGTCTGGGAAGGTCCTATGTCTGGAGGGACACCTCGGTGAGCCGCTGGTGATTCCCTGTACATGTGGATAAGCAACCACCTCCATGTATTGATTCTGGTGCTGCATGCTGGTGGTACATGCCAACTCTGATGGGTACGTGTACAATAAGTCGGTGACTACGGCTCTTGTCTAAGCTGCGCTGCATGGGGCTTGAGTATCATTAGTAGCATCGCTCCTAAGTCGCACGGTGGTATAGCAATTGGTTGAGAATCATCTCAAAAGGTTTATCTATCTTTGTGAGTCCTACAATGACATTGAAAACACAACACTTGATATGATTATTATTCTTATTGTGCACGTGCGGGATGCATGTGATTGGGATATTGGTTGGATGTGACTGCTTAGTACATCCTGGCAATGTATGGATTATGCTACTGATTTGGCTATTGAGTTCTTATATTAAAACTTGCTGAAAATTATATATAGAACTGTTTATCAACTGTTTTGTGTTCATGAATGGTATAAATGATTATGCAAGCCTGATTTATCGATGTTGCTTAATCGAGCATGAAATGTTACTTTTCATATATTAACTGTTTAGTCATGCATGTGTTACCTACTGAGATATTCGTATCTCACCCTACTTCTATTCCATTTTTTTCAGCTGATATGCGAGAGGGGGATCTCTTAGACTTCCAGGGAGAGATAGCCGAGTATTCGCCGGAGGATTATTATTATCCAGATCTTGTCTGAGGTGGATTGATGTTATAGACTTAGCATTTTTAATTGGTTTATTATCATTTATTGGAATTGATGTATGAGAGAGACAAGAGAGAGTTAGTAACCAGTTCATTCTACCAGACTTTGATACTATTGACTGATGGTCAAGCTTTATGCTTGTTTGAGGATTTTGATCTACACTTCCGCACATACTTGTTTCCGCAACTCTGATAGTTTAATATATAGATTGGATTTTCTTTCTTTGGTCTGGTATGTTATTGATGTTGTAATTGATATGGGCCAGTAACACCTTGGATTTGGTTGTTGAACTAAATTCGGGTTGTTACAGTAGCGAACCGGGTTCGGGTCGGGTGCCGGTTTGCACTGACCCGGGTTCGGGGCGTTACAGTATGTACCCTCATGAATGTTCATATATTTTGCAAGTATAGTGTCAAAGTCCAATTGGAGACTATTTTTAGAGGCCAAGTCAAGGTAAACATTAAGTGGCAATGAAAATAACATGATCTAGTGAAAAAATGAGTCAAAAAGGGCCATTTCGACATTAACTGGCAACTCAGGTCGGTTAAACAACATAATATCCTTATCCGACATATGTCATCGGTAACAAAAGCTTATGTATGTATCCGATTAGTTACATCGGATACAATAAAGCATAGCTTTATCTAATCTGACATGTTGGATACAGCCAAGAAATGTGCAAATTGGTTTTTCATCCATATTTTTTAGAATAAAAGTCCTAAAACATTGTGAATAATCTTTAGGCACCACAAGGAAAGTATGAAAAGATAATTCAAGTGTTAAAAAAAGACTTTTTTTTTAAGGATTTAACCTAATTTTGAAACTCAAATATACCATCTCCCTCAGGATACATTAAAGGGGCCAAGGTGTCATATTTCTTGATACCAATTCACCTTAAACATGTCTCAATCAAACCTTTGAACTTGAAAACTGAGGAAATTCAGCAAATCAAAAAAATAAAAATAAAAAAAATTCGAAAAAAATAAAAAAACCTTTGGTTGGTCACGAGTACCAATCAAATCAAAAATTTGTGGGACACTTGGAAGCCCTAGAATATTCCAAAAAACCTTTGGTTGGTCACGAGTACCAATCAAATCAAAAATTTGTGGGACACTTGGAATCCCTAGAATATTCCAAAAAACCTTTGGTTGGTCACTAGTACCAATCAAATCAAAATTTGTGGGACACTTGGAAGCCCTAGAATATTGCAAAAAACCTTTGGTTGGTCACTAGTACCAATCAAATCAAAATTTGTGGGACACTTGGAAGCCCTAGAATATTGCAAAAAACCTTTGGTTGGTCACTAGTACCAATCAAATCAAAATTTGTGGGACACTTGGAAGCCCTAGAATATTGCAAAAAACCTTTGGTTGGTCACTAGTACCAATCAAATCAAAAATTTGTGGGATACTTGGAAGCCCTAGAATATTCAAAAAAAACCTTTGGTTGGTGACTAGTACCAATCAAATCAAAAATTTGTGGGACCATTGGAAGCCCTAGAATATTCAAAAAAAACCTTTGGTTGGTCACGAGTACCAATCAAATCAAAAATTTGTCGGACCTTTGGAAGCCCTAGAATATTCCAAAAAAACCTTGGGTTGGTTACGAGTACCAATCAAATCAAAAATTTGTGGGACCTTTGGAAGCCCTAGAATATTCCAAAAAAACCTATGGTTGGTCATGAGTACCAATCAAATAAAAAATTTGTGGGACCTTTAGAAGCCCTAGAATATTCCAAAAAAACCTTTGGTTGGTCACAAGTACCTTTCAAATCAAGAATTTGTGGGACACTTGGAAGCCCTAGAATATTCTACAAAACCTTTGGTTTGTCACGAGTACCAATCAAATCAAAAATTTGTGGGACACTTGGAAGCCCTAGAATATTCCAAAAAAAAACCTTTGGTTGGTCACGAGTACCAATCAAATCAAAAATTTGTGGGACAATTGGAAGCCCTAGAATATTCGAAAATCCTTTGGTTGGTCACCAGTACTAATCAAATCAAAACTTTATGGGACTTTTGGAAGCCCTAGAATATTCCAAAAAACCTTTGGTTGGTCACGAGTACCAATCAAATCAAAAATTTGTGGGGCACTTGGAAGCCCTAGAATATTCCAAGAAAAACCTTTGGTTGGTTACAATCAAATCAAAAATTTGTGGGACACTTGGAAGCCCTAGAATATTCCAAAAAACCTTTGGTTCGTCACGAGTACGAATCAAATCAAAACTTTGTGGGACCTTTGGAAGCCCTAGAATATTCCAAAAAACCTTGGGTTGGTCACGAGTACCAATCAAATCAAAAATTTGTGTGACACTTGGAAGCCTTAGAATATTCCAAAAAAACCTTTGGTTGGTCATGAATACCAATCAAATCAAAATTTTGTGAGACCCTTGGAAGCCCTAGAATATTCCAAAAAACCTTTGGTTGGTCACCAGTAGCAATCAAACCAAAATCTTGTGGGACCTTTGAAAGCCCTAAAATATTCCAACAATAAAAGAAATAGAAAAATATAAAATAAAAAATAAATAAATCCGGACTTGTGTTCACCTAACTCACTTATCTACATTTATAGGTATGTGACTAGGATTAAAATGGGAGCTGACATGTTTCTTTGTTTTTGCTTCTTCAGGTACACATACTTGCAATCATTGCTCCCGTGACCAGATCCAAAGCTCGAGCAATGAATACTAAAGAGAACCAAGCCCAAGCCACCGTTCCCGCTCAGGACTTTGCTCAACTACAAGAGCAAGTATCTGGATTGGCCAAGATGCTAGGAGACCTACTGGCGGCTCAGGCCCAACAGGCCTAGGCCCAAAACCAAGCCTCTACTTCCCATCAAGCACTTCCACCTTAAGGCTATGTTCGACCTCCAGCTCAGCCCATACCTGAGCCCATTTCTGAACCTGTTCCTGAACCTATCTTAATCAGGGAAAATACTGTGGAATATGAGAAAGAGATAGAGAAAGAGAGAGCAAGGGAGGAGATGGAAAGGAAACTTCTACATAAGATAGAGAGGATCCAAGAAGAACTCAAAGAGGTAAAGGGGTGAACAGCTATGGAGGTACCACCTTTGATGACTTATGCATATTGTAAGCACCTCATTTTTGCACCCCTGGAAGTGCCGGAAATGCAAACCCTAGTTGAAAAGTCAAACCCTGAAGGGTGAAAAGTTGACTTTTTGATCAAGTGATAATTGACCGGTTTGCTTTATCTCAGTGGATAGATAATCCTGACAGGCTTCCAACGCAACTGAGTTTGTTGGAATCGGAGTCCGGATGAAGGATATATGAGCTGGTCAAACTTGAAGGGGAGCAGAAAGTTGACTTTCTGCTAAACCTCGAATCAACTGCTTAACCCTACGCCAATGGATAGAGGTCTCTGATATGATTCTAACGCAATTGAGTTTGCCTGAATCAGAGTTCGGATGAAGAAGATGTAAGCAGTTGAAGTTCTAGGGCAGCAATGCTGGAAAACTGCAAACGTGGCAAAAGTCTGCACACGTGGCAAGCAGCAGAGCAAAAAGGTCTCAAGGATTAAATCTTTAATTACCCAAATCAATGAAAAATATCTCAAGGGTAAAGCTGCAGATATCCAAGGGTATCAGGGACTAAATCTATAAGCATCCAAACTTGAGAAAATATCCCATGGACCAATCTGTAAATATCCAAAAGTATCAGGGACTAAATCTGTAAATATCCAAAGTATCAAGGACTAAATCTGTAAATATACAAAAGTATCAGGGACTAAATCTGTAAATATCCAAAGTATTAGGGACCAATCCACAAATACCGAGATTTGCTCATGATTGATGTCTCCTATGGGCATGCATGGGCATCATCCATGCATGCATCTCTCTCTCTCTCTCTCTCTCCCACATGGGCATACATCATCATCCATGCATGCAACACTATCTCTCTCTCTCTCTCTCTCTCTCATGATGGTTGTCCCCCATGCATGCATGCACACGACATTGCCACATGATAAAAGTCCTTCCAATCCCATACGTGAAGGCTCTCATTTTTTTTGGTTGCTGGAGTTTTTTCAAGAGAGCTTTCTCCTTCTCCATCTCCCCAAAAAACCCTAGCCTAAAGCCTATCTTGACCCTCCATCCTCCATCCTTTCTTCATCTCCATCACTTAAATACTTGGAGGAGAAGAGAAGCTTGCTGGTGGTGTTTGAAGGTGTTGCTCCAGCTGCTGCCCAGTCTCAAAGAAGTGTCCCTACACTTCTCCAGAGCCAAAGAACCCCTAGGTGAGGTTCCTTGTCACGTTGTATTGCACATATATTTTAATGGGGATTTTCTAAGCATTTTCTAACCTTGTTTTCTTCCCTAGCATAAGCCTGATTTTAATGCCTATTGGCATGGTTTTTTCTTTTGTTTTGGTGGTAACATGGAGGTCTCCAAGGGTGAGGGAGACCCCATGCATGATTCCATGGGTGTGTGAGCAATCTCTCCCCATTTCTCATGGCTTTTAGGGGCTGTCTGCCAGCATTCCCATCTCACTGGTTTGAAGAAGGAGCTTGTTCCTTCTTGATTTTCAATCTTTTGTATCCCTTGTGTAACCCCCCTATGCGCACCCGATTTTGGTCGCACGACGAGGCGCACGCAAAACGATGCGTGCCTCGGGATTTTGTTTGGAGTCGCCACTGCCTGATGGGGTGCAGGCAGACACCTGGGTGCCTAAGTTCTTCTACTAAGGCTTGGTCTGCGGCTTGAGATTCTAAGTAGGTTCTCGGTTGCGGTCTGGGGAAGTCCGTAGACACCCCAGTCCACCCCATCAAGTGACGGGTCCCATAAGTTTCCTTGGTTTGAGTCAACTCAGTTGGTCTCTCACTCACCCGATGCCTAATCCAACATTCAATTTTGGTTAAGTCTGGCGGGACCGCCAAAGTGGTGTGGGTCCCTTTACTTGATTTTATCTTCTTATTATTGAATGAAGTGAGTCTGATTGGGTGGGCCCCGTTGGAAGGCCCACGGATCCCTTGGTGGGCTTGGTTGAGCCCACGTGTCCCTTGGTGGGCCTCAGTCTAGCCTGAGAGGCCCTTTGGGCTTTGGTTCAAATGAATTGATTTTACTTTAAGGTTTAAGTTGGATTATTTAAATGGATTTCATGCCAAAAGTAGGCCGGGACTGTTTGTGGGCCCTTGAGTGGGCCACACAGTCGGTTGCCAAGTGATTTTTGATTTATCTTTCTTATCTGTGCCAAAATGGGCCAAGCATTGGGCTTGGGGCCCTTTACCTGGGCTCGGGCTTGAAAGCCCAAGACTTTCTGAGATAGGGTTTGGAAACCCTGCACTTGTTTGGTTTAATGGGCTTAGTGGGTCCGACAGGCCCTACCCGTGGTCTCGGCCAAACCACAACCTACTTTAAGCATGCATGGCCCAAATAGGGCTTGGGTGGGCCTCAAGTGGTCTGGCCCACTCAAATGGGTTGATTTTATCTTTATTTAACAAAAGGAGTTTGTCGGGCTTGGTGGGCCCCGTTGGAAGGCCCACTGGGAATCAATTTGGACCGGGTGTCCAAGGCCCATCTTGGGTCTCCGGTTGACCTGAAAACCCTTCTGGTTCACCCATATTTGATCAAACACACCAAAAAATCACACAAGATCAGCAAAAATGGCAAAAAATGAATTCTGGCAGTGTAACCGGCCTGAGATGCCGGTTACACACAGGTCTCTGTGTATCCGGCATCTTTTGCCGGCTACAAGTGGGCCTCTGTTGATTCGGCCTGAGTTGCCGGATCAACCTACAAAAGCCAATTTTCGGATTTTTGCCTTGGGGTTGGATTCTTAGGCCTCTTGGGGTGTTCCAGGGATTGTGTGGGCTCCTGTGTGAGCCCACAGTGGTTCGGAGAAGAGCCACCTTGCTTCTTCTTTGGTTCCTTTTTATTAAAAACCAATCATTAACATACATGGAAGAAAATCAAGCAACATAGGGCTTCAATAAGCATGCTTTAAGTCAAAACCAAACTTGATAATAAGACACCAATTAAGAGCTGAAAAACAGGTTTTATATGCATGCAAACTACACTAAACAATAACATATATAAAGCACCTAGATATGCTTCTAAGGTGTGAAAGTATAAACATACTAGTGTGATATGTTCAAAACCAAAAGAGAATGATTTCTTATGGTCGAAAACAGCAGCTTAGACTAAAAGAAAACATGATGAAACATAAGGAAAACGGTAAAAAAACTATTCGCATAATCCCAAGATGATGGCATGCATGTTTTAAAGGGTAGATGATCTCATGCACACCAAAAATAATGATGAAACCCTATACAAACAAGAGAAGAAAAGAGAACTCAACATGCATCCTATGCAACCCATAACATGATCACATCCATGTAACATATTCATTTAGCCTAAAAAATGTCTAAAGAAAGGATAAAGATGGGGGATTACTAAAAGGGGTACATGGGATAGCAAAGAAGGAGAACATACTCCCCATTGAATAAAAAGAGGATAGAAACAGCAACTTCTAAACATTGGAAATCAAGCAAGAAAAAGACAATCTCTTCTTCTCTCTTTAGATCAACCGAAATCCATCCCTTATCTTACGGAAGTACCAACTCACATAAAATCAAGGAAAGAGAGCATGATGGGGAGATAAATGCAAAGAACACTCTAGAACAGAAATCCCACAACATGCATAATATTCAACATGCTTTGAATAAGTCAAATCTTACATATGTTCAATAAAATGGTCTAAGAGGACTCACCTTGGGCTTTGAACCCTTGTAGAAGATGCGTGGAGCCTCCTTGGAGCTAGGACCAAGGCTGGAACCTCTCTTGGCACCACCAACAGCAAGCCTTCCCCCTTTGCTTGAGTGAGAGTGGAGAAGAAGAAGAAAAAAGTGGTAGATGGAGCAAGGTGAGGTGCTTGGGAGAGATGAGAGAGCTTGGGAGAGATAGGAGAGAGGTTGGAGCTCTTGGAGAAGAAGAATGGTGGGAGATCAAAAGTGTGCTCAAAAATGAGAGAGGACCCTCATACGTATGGGGCTTGGGGGGGGTTTTATTCATGTGGTACAAAGGATGGGCATGCATGCATGGGGGGCATAATCATGGGAGAGAGAGAGAGAGAGAGAGAGAGTTGCATGAGGGGTGGCATGCATGGATGATGCCCATGCATGCCCATCCACCATGAGAGAGGGGGATGCATGTATGAGGCATGCATGGTTGGTCATGGGGGGAGAGAGAGGGAGAGAGAGATGCATGAGTGGTGGCATGCATGGATGATGCCCATGCATGCCCATAGGGGACACCAATTATGAGCAAATCTTGGTATTTGTGGATTGGTCCCTGGAACTTTGGATTTTTACAGATTTAGTCCCTGATACTTTTGGATATTTACAGATTTAGTCCTTGATACTTTTCATATTTACAGATTTAGTCCCTGATACTTTTAGATATTTACAGATTGGTCCCTGGGATATTTTCTCAAGTTTTGATGCTTATGGATCTAGTCCCTGATACCCTTGGATATCTGCAGCTTTACCCTTGAGATATTTTTTCATTAATTTGGGTAATCACAGATTTAATCCCTGGGACCTTTTTTGCTCTGCTGCTTGCCACGTGTGCAGACTTTTGCCACGTGTGCAGTTTTCCAACACGCTACCCTAGAACTTCTACTGCTTACATCTTCTTCATCCGGACTCCGATTTGGGCAAACTCAATTGCGTTAGAACCGTGTTGGAGTCCTCTATCCATTGGCATAGGGCTAAGCAGTTGACTCGGGGTTTAGCAGAAAGTCAACTTTTTGCTCCCTTCAAGTTTGACCGGCTCGCAGAACCTTCATCCGGACTCCGATTTCTGCAAACTCAGTTGCGTTGGAATCGTGTCAAGATTCTCTATCTAGTGACATAGAGCAAGGTATCTGGATCGGATTTTAGCAGAAAGTCAACTTTTGGCTCTGCTCAAGTTTGACCGCCCGCAGAACCTTCATCCGGACTCCGATTCCTGCAAACTCAGTTGCGTGGGAACCGCGTCGGGATTCTCTATCTAATGATATAAAGCAAGGTGGCCAAATTTCTCTTGATCAAAAAGTCAACTTTTTGTCCCCTCAGGGTTTGACTTTCTGTCAGGGTTTTCATTTTCAGCAATTCCAGGGGTGCAAAAATAAGGTGCTTACACCCCCTTTACCCTTTCTTTAAATGTTTTTCTTAAGCTAGATAGATTAATATAAATATGCTATAAATTTGTATGGGATGCATGTTGAATTTCATATTCTTTATTTAGTTTGCTTGTGCATGGTTTAACTATTATTTTAAGCATATATAAATTTCACTCATCATTTATTAGTACTAGGAACATGCATATGAATTGAGCAATGGTTTTCTTGTTAGTATCTTGCATATTCTTGCCTTACCATATTTTTACCTTATATCGGTTATTGTTTGCCTATGAGAAATCAGTCCCCTTTTTTCTTCATGTATAAGATTACATAACCATGCATTAGGAAAATACTTTAGCTATTTCTCCTTTCATTTATTATTTAGTTGTAAATTGTACATGAGTACTTACTTCAACTTTTAGGCACAGAAAAGCTCACACACACACATACTTTTGGAGTGAAGCATATCTCTTTGAATCCATGTCATTGACTCTTATTCATATACCTTGGTTCTTGATTTTTGGAGTGAAGGAATGACCAAAACAGGGACTGACTCTTGTGTTCCTGTTTCTTCACCAAATCTGGTTCAAAGCAAAGAGAAGCTGAAGCCCTAGCCTTCTCCTTGGATCTTGATTTTAAACGCCCAAAAAGAAGCCCATGAGCTTCTGTCTGATCCATTGGGGGCCCACACAGGAGCCCACACAATTGCTGGAAGATCTCTAAGAGCCCAGAAATCCGAACCCAAAGTAGAAATCTCAAAAATCATGTTTTTGAGCTGATCCGACAACTCAGGTCGGATCAGCAAAGGTTTCTTTTTATCTGACCATCATGGTCGGATACAAAGGATTTTATTTGTAGCCGATACTTTAGGTCAGCTACACTGCTGAAATGCCCATTGCTGCCGTTTTGCGATCTTTTGCTATTTTTGTGCCTTGTTGATCAATCCGGACGAACTAGAAGGATTTCTGGGTCAACCGGAGACCCAAGATGGGCCATGGACTGACCCGGTCCAATTTGATTTCTGGTGGGCCTTCCAACGGGGCCCACCAAGCCCAACAAACTTAATTTTGCTAAATCAAGATAACCTAACTGAATGAGTGGGCCACACCATTGGAGGCCCACCAAAAGCCCAACTTGGGAAGCATGATGCTTAGATTTAGGCATAGTTTGGCCGAGACCACGGGTAGGGCCTATCGGGCCCACTAAGCCCATTGAACCCAACCAAGATTAGGGTTTCCAAGCCTTAACTCAAGAAGCCTTGGGCTTTCAAGCCCAAGCCCAGGTAAAGGACCCCAAGCCCAATGCCTGGCCCATTTTGGCACAGTTAATCAAGATAATCTCAAAATCACTTGGCAACCAACTGTGTGGCCCACTCAAGGGCCCACAAAGCAATCCTGGCCCACTTTGGCATGAAAATCCACTTAAATAATCAAACTTTAATTTCAACGAAGCCCGCCCTATCAGACTCATTTCATCTTTAACTAAAAAGATAAAATCAAGTAAAGGGATCCACACTGCTTTGACGGTCTCGCCAGACTTAACCAAATTGAATGCTGGAATAGGAATCAGGTGAGTGAGAGACCAAAGTTGACTCAAACCAGGGAAACCCATGGGACCCGTCTTTTGACGGGATGGACCGGGGTGTCTACGGACTTCTCCGGATCGTAACCGAGAACTTGTTTAGAATCTCAAGCCACAGACCAAGCCTTAATAGACAAAAATAGGCACCCAAGTGTCTGCTTGCACCCCATCAGGAAGTGCCGACTGATCCAAATCTTCCAGAGGAGTTTGACATGATCAGCTCTATGGTGGTTTGCCATGGTGGACCATGGAAGGATCAGAAGGTGCAAAGACTTGGCCGACACTTTCCTGGACCAGTACAAGTTTAACTCGGAGATCGTGCCAGATAGGTACGACATGATGAGGATGAGTAAAGGAAAAGAGGAATCTGTAAGACAGTATGCTAAAAGGTGGAGAGAGGCTGCCTCCCAGGTCAGGCCACCTATGTTGGAACCTGAGATGATCTCAACGTTCGTGGGTACACTAGGGCAGTCCTTCTACAACCATTTGGTGGGTCAAATTACCACCAATTTTGCAGCCCTGGTACAGGTGGCTGACTGGATCGAGGAAGGGGTCAGGTGGGGAAAACTCATTGACTACTCTACTCTGGCAGGACAGTCAGATTCCTCCACTTCCTTGGCACAGAGGAAGGGAACTGGGTTCAAGAAGAACGGGACAAGAAAAGAAGGAGAAGTAAACCTAGTACAGGCTCCTCCTCCCAAGAAACCCCTCCATGTCAATATTTCTGCACCCCAGCAAGCCCAGCAAGCCCAACAGTCGTATCAGACCTCGCTCAATGTTAATTTCTCCCCCTCTGTGCCTGTAAACACAAGGAGGGCCTTCACTAAGGAAGAAAAGGATGCCTGGATGGCAGCGAGAAGAAGTAGAATTTTTACCCCTCTTCCCGTATCTCTTTCCCAATTGTTGCCAACCCTGCTGAAAGTGGAGTATGTAACCTTGAAGGAGCCCAACCCAAATGCCTTGAAGGGGAGGAATTTTGATCCAGCAGTCACTTGTGACTTCCACATGGGTGCACCAGGGCACTCCACAGACAATTGTTGGGTTCTGAAGCATGTGGTTCAGGATCTGTTGGACCAAAAAGCCCTGGTCTTTAATACTGCTGCACCTGCCCTGTCAGGAAATGATATTGGACAAATCCCTCTGCCTTATCACAATGGGGCAGGCCCATCCAACTCCATCACTGCCATATCCTCCACGAGAAGGGCCTTTGACCCATCTCAATTGATAGCTCCCATGGGGACTTCGGTCAAGGTCTGTTTCTTCCAAGAAAAAGGGGAGGATGAAATTAATGTCATCTCCCAGAAAAATGATCATGCTGCTGAGGATATTAGCTCCTCCTTGAACCGGGTCTCCTCTCTCATGGCCCAGATAAACATTGCAAGGCCTCCCTTGGTCTTTAATTGCGGTTCACTCACCTATTCTCCAGCTAAGCCATCAAAAACTCCCTTGGTCATCCAATGTGACCCCACTACTGCATCCATTACCTCTTCTATTCCGACAGCTCCCAAGCAGCTCCTACCTTTGGCGGTAAATGTTCCACCTATTGACAATGTTCAAAAACCGACTCCTACATCTTGGGCCAAACGCCAACCGCTGGTGGTCCATGTCCCTAAACTTTCCTATTCTTAGTCGGCTATACCATGGAACTACAGTGTGGGGGTCATGGCTACGGTTCCAGTGATCCAGAACCAGAACCAGGAGGAGGTGAACCTTATGACAAGGTCGGGAAGATATGTAGAAGAGAAAGAAAAAGAAATAGAAGTGGAGAGAGAGAAAAAAGAAACAGAAGAAAAAAGAAAAATGAAGGGAAAAACAAAAGTAGGAGAAGACACCCCCAGGGTGCAGAAAATGAGGCAGCAGACCTCATTAAAATAATAAAGAAAAGCGAATTCAATCTTGTCGATCAGCTAAATAAAGTCTCGGCCCAGATTTCAATACTGGGACTTTTGCTGAATTCGAAAAAGCACAAGGACGCATTATTAAGGGTGCTTTAGAGTGCACACGTGTCTCAGACTATTGATCCGGGCCAACTAGGCAAAATGGTTGGTCAAATCTTATCACACAATGTGATAAGTTTTTCTGAAGGTGAAATAAGCCAAGGTGGGTGCTACCATGTTAATCCTTTGCACATCACTGTGCTTTGTAAGGGAAGTATGGTGGCATGGGTTCTAATTGACAATGGGTCGGCTTTAAATGTCTGCCCATTAATCACTTTCGCTAAACTTGGTCTGGATCAATCCAAGATCAAGCAGAATGGAAGGATTGTGAGGGCTTTTGATAGCTCTAAGACACACTCCCTAGGGGAGATTGAACTGCCGGTCACAATTGGACCGAATATCTTCAATATCACATTTGAAGTGATGGATATCCCCGCAGCCTTCAATCTGCTCCTAGGGAGGCCGTGGATACACTCGGCTAAGGCAATACCATCCACGCTCCACCAAAGGGTGAAGTGCATAAGAGGGCAAAGGGTGATAACTGTCCTAGCTGAAAATTTGGTACCTCCCATTGTGTCACCTGACGTACCCTTTATCAATGTGGATCTAACTGTCGACAAGATTGCGTTCCACTCGTTTTAATTTGAGACGGTTAATTTCATACCTGGGGGGTGTGAGAAAAAAGAAGAGAAAGGGACTACTGAAAGAGTAGAGGACTACTCTTTAGGTCCACAATCTATAACAATTCAGAATTGAACAATGTGGAAACAATACACAGAGAATTATACGAGAAAACCTGGATCCAGATCCAGGAAAAACCTCGAGTCTATATGAGGCGACTAACCCTTCGAAATCCACTATTGAATGAAAAGACAATTACAAAGGAGTACATACTTAACCTTTACAATTTGACTCACTCAACAGCAATCCACAGTTCGAATCCACGAACTGCAACACCGCTTGAATCCACAAGCTGCAGAACACGATCAGTCCAGATCGCACAACAATCACTCACCAGTGATCCACAGTTCGAATCCACGAACTGCAACACAGCTTGAATCCACAAGCTGCAGAACACGATCAATCCAGATCGTAGCAATCACCTCAAAATCCACTGAGACGATCCAATGCAGTAGGAATCCACCTACGCATCAATCAAGGCCGATCACCAGTCCAGGCGATCACACGATCAGATGAAGTTACGAATTGAAGAAGAATCCTCTATCTTCAATTCCAGGTGATCTATCTCAGATCTCCCCCTCACTCGATCGCCGACTCTCTAAAGAAGATTTGATCGAATCTCAAACACCTCAAGATTCGAAATCAAAAATGATCCAAAGAAAAAAGTCACAATTAAAAATTACAACACGTCTATTTAAAGGATAAAACTCAGATCGCGTCGAGCGCTGGTGGCGTCGTGAAGCGATCGATGTAGACGGCTGGAAGCGAACTCAAGTCCCGCTTAGAACAAGTTGAATTAGTTAAAAGCGCGCTGCTAGCGGGAGAGTACGCGGCATGTGCATGGACCTTTCTTTCAAAACACTAATTCACTTATGCGCTACCAGTGAGGTGGCAGCGGCGTTAAAGTTGTGTGGCAGCATCGTCTTCTTCTTCTTTACTCAATTAACTGAATTTTCATTATTTAATCTGAACATCTTGAAGCTTCATTAGAAGACATAATTTGTCAAACATTTGCCATAACAGGAGTGTGAGTTTTCACACTTACAATCTCCCCCTTGGCAAATGCCTGACAACAACCTCACAACAGTGTTTAATATCAAACTCAGTTAATATTGATATCCATTTAAGAATTTTAAAACCACACTGATAAGGAGAGACACAATGATTGTGAAGAATCCAGTATTTCATGCATTCACAAAAGGTATACAGAGATCAGAAGCATATACATTGTTCAAAAAATTACAGTTTCTCCCCCTTAATCACCACTCCTCTTTAAACCTTCTTTCAGGAGAAACAAACAGAACAGAACATAACAAAAAGTATCAATATTCACAGCACAGCAAAAAAAAATTTACTAGCAGCAGCAGCAACAACACCCCAGCAAAACCATCAACAGAAACAGAAACTCCAGCAGCATCATCCAAATTTCTCCCCCTTTCTGGAAGGTGGTTTGGGTTCCCAAGTCCTTGAGTAGTGCTTGTATGCATCTTGGGATCTGGAGTGCAGCCAACTGAGTTTGTGATCCATCTCCAGCTGAGTCTTCCGAATGCATTCCAGAAAATGATCCGCTTCATTTTGCATACGTTGCTGAGCAGCAATGTCCCTTTGTACCTCACCACATGTAAAATCAACATCCTTTGCCAATTGCCCCAGCTTCTCTTGGGTCTCTGATTTGAACATGCTCATCATGAGCATGTGAGACATAACCTCTGAATTGAAAGCCTCCTGAGAGGCTTGCATGGAATTCAGTTTTTCCATAATTGCCACAGCATCAGAGCTGGACAAAGAGGACTGAGAAGAGGAGGGTTCAGAAGACACCAACCGAAACGGATTTGCTCGTTTACTTCGGGTCAGAGTGGAGGAATCAATGGGAGGTCGGGGATGAATGATCAATTCAGCCGGATCAGGGAGTACCCCCTGATGAATACACAGGTAAGTGATGGATATGCCAAAAGGAAGAGCTGCAGTCTTGGATTTTAAATTCCGAGACTGAAGGATCTGATGGAAGATGATGGAAGGAATACAGATACTTTCTCTGTTCTAGATGGCATGAAGAAGTCTTGCCCGAGAGTGAGAGATCTCTGAGTGATGATCAGATGGAACAAGAGAAGCACACACAAACAGATTCAAGATCCGGAGAAGATCTTGAAGAGAGCCATGAGGCATATAGTTGGGCTTATTCTTGATGGAAGTGGGAGCACCCTGAACTATTAGAGAAGGAATGATGGACTCCATAGGAGGATCAGTATGAGACTCAAGAAAGTTAAAGGAGGGAGAGTCAACAAGAGGCAGTTCAAGGAGAGAGGAAATAAGCTCTTTCGAGAAGTCGAAAGAGATTCCCCTGACATAGGCTTTGAAATAGCCTTGATTGGCAAGATGTAGATGATGAAGATTAGAGTAAAATTCTCGGACCAGGTCCGGATATGCAAAACCACCGAGTGAAGCAAATTTTTTCCAACCATTGTCCGAAAACAATGAGTAGAAAGGAGATTCAGAAAATGACTCAAGCTTGATGGCCCTTTCCAGAAGAAGTGGCCTGTGCTTGAAGAATTCATTGAAATCAGATAAACCATTCCCCACAAAAGGTTCAGAAGAATGAGAAGGGGAAGGTGGTCTCACTGGAGGAGAAGAAATAACAGGAGAAGACCTCACAGGAGGGGACCTCACAGGAGGAGACGATGTTGAAGGAGAATCAGTTCTCGACTTTCTCTTGAGAGGCATGGTGAAAAAAATTGAAGAGAAAGAGAAAACAGACAGAACCAACTAACAAACGATAAAGCCCTAATGGCTGAAAAATCTACCAAACCCTAGCTAAGAGTAATGAGAGAAGACTACTGAACTAGGAAGCAGAAAATGAAGAAGCAGAATGAAGACAGTAAAAAAAATTTTTACCTGAACAGTAGGCCGGAAGGAGGAAGGTGAAAGCGACAGCAGCACCGGGACACGACACGAGAGGCGAGGGAAATCGAAGAAGGTGAAAAAGACCAGGGGTAAAAAAAATGACCGCAATTTCACCTATATATAGGCAAACAGAGTACGCTGCCAGCAAGCAACTGGCGACGTAGAAATGGGCATGTGCTCGAGCAAGCAATATTAGAGACGGCTACATGCACGCTTCTAGCGACGTAGAAGGTGCACATGCACACACAAAGAAAAACACAGATTCAAGGCAGAAATTTATAAAAGAGGTTTGAACTAATCTTCATGACAGCCTCATACTTCCAAACACAAAGCTAAGATTTTAGCTAAACCAAAAATCATCCAGATAATCAACTTATTCAATCTAAGAAGTACTTATCACAAAACTGATCTTGAAGTACCTATCAAGGTTAATTCAGATGTGGGACATTTCATACCAAAGAGCAAAATTTCCTTTATGGCTTCTCATACTATAAATTTTCTTCAAGATATTGAGCACATATGCATATTAATGAATCAATGCTTGTGAGAAATGAGCAACATTTTCGACTTTTACACTTCATACATATAGAAGGCTATTTCAGTGTAAACAATCTTGAAAAGTATAGACATATCCCAACTTCATTTTGGTGGCTTTCGCACATCAGAGATAGGTAGCCTTTTCTGATCTCTTTTTCTTTTCTTTTTAAAGAAGGCATTGACCCTTAAAAAACCTGAGTTTACAGTTCATTCCAAGAATATACCTTCTTTCTCTTTTTCTTTTTGAGATTTACAGTGGCTTTCACTCTAATCTCTATGGCAGCCATTTCCAAAACTTTTCTTTTCATACAGGTGATAGCCTATAGATCCCAAGCTTTACCACACAATAAGCTTCAATACGTAAAGGTGTTTCAGACAAAGTTGCTGGTTAGAAATAAGATATTTCTGTCAATATGCATAGACTCAATCTTCCTGAATACAGATGTTAGTAACAAGAACACACAAATTCATTTTGAACAGACATGTAAGACATTTTTCATCAAAATTAACTCAAAACAGAACCTGATTTTCAGTTTTGAGAGCATACTCCTAAGGATTTCCTAAGAGTTTCAAATCTGTTCTGATCTAAAGGTTTAGTAAAAATGTCAGCCAACTGTTTTTCAGTAGATATATATTCAATCATAACAGTTTTGTCTTCAATCAACTCTCTTATAAAGTGATGCCTGATATCTATATGTTTGGTCCTTGAGTGTTGAACAGGATTCTTGGAGATATTTATGGCACTTTGATTGTCACAGAAGAGAATCATTTGATCTTGATCTAACCCATAATCAGATAACATTTGTTTCATCCATATAAGTTGAGTACAGCTGCTTCCTGTAGCAGTATACTCAGCTTCAGCAGTACTTAGAGAAACACAGTTTTGCTTCTTGCTTAACCAGGCAATGAGATTATTACCCATGTAAAAACAACCACCAGAGGTGCTTTTTCTGTCATCCATACACCCAGCCCAATCAGCATCAGTGTATCCAGTAAGATGTGGGTTTGTCTCTTTGGAAAACCAGATTCCCAGATCAACAGTTCCATTAACATTTTATAATCCTTTTTACAGCATTCAGATGGGATTCTTTAGGATTAGCCTGATATCTAGCACAAACTCCAACACTAAAGCTTATATCAGGTCTACTTGCTGTTAAGTACAGTAGACTCCCAATCATTCCTCTGTATAGGGTAGGGTCTACAACTTTTCCAAATTCATCTTTTCCAAGTTTTAAACTAGTACTCATAGGAGTCCTAGCATGTTTAGCATGAGTTAAGCTGAATCTCTTAACAAGATTTCTTGAATATTTTGCTTGAGAGAAAAAAATTCCTTGTTGAGATTGATAAATCTGAAGACCTAAGAAAAAGTTCAGTTCACCCATCATACTCATTTCAAATTCACTTTTCATTAAGTCAGCAAAGGAGTGAGCATGATTTTCAGAAGTGGACCCAAACACTATGTCATCAACATAGATTTGAGCAATCAAAATATGTTTGGACTCTCTTTGAATAAAGAGAGTTTTATCCACATTTCCTCTCATAAAACCAGATTCAAGTAAAAAGGAGGTGAGTCTCTCATACCAAGCTCTAGGAGCTTGTTTGAGTCCATACAGTGCCTTGTTCAGTTTATACACATGTTTAGGATAGTTAGAGTCTTCAAATCCTTTAGGTTGCTCTACATAGACCTCTTCATTCAAATATCCATTCAAGAAAGCACTCTTAACATCCATTTGAAATAGTTTAAACTGTAAAAAACAAGCAATAGACAGCAGCAATCTGATAGATTCTAACCTAGCTACAGGAGCAAAGGTTTCATCAAAATCTATTCCTTCTATTTGAGTATACCCTTGAGCAACAAGCCTAGCCTTATTTCTGATTACTACCCCATTCTCATCAGATTTGTTCTTAAAAATCCATTTGGTTCCTATCACATTCAGATCAGAAGGTCTTTCAACCAATTCCCAGACATTGTTTCTAGTAAATTGATTTAGTTCTTCATGCATAGCATTCAACCAAGAATCATCCAACAATGCATCTTTATAAGATTTTGGCTCAAATTGAGATAAGTAGGAAGAAAATCTTACCTCATTCTGTAGTTGATGTCTTGTTCTTACTCCATCTGATATTTTTCCAACAATTTGCTCAGTTGGGTGGTCTTTGAGAGTTGTAGTTAGAGGAATAACTTCATTGCTTGGGGATGCATCTCTGAGTTCATCCTCTTCATCTACAACCTGCACAAATTCACTGTCATTACCTTCATCATCTATTAGCACATTTATAGATTCCATTACAACAGATTTTTGCAAATTGAAAACTCTGTATGCTCTACTAGAAGAAGAATATCCTAGAAAAATTCCTTCATCACTTCTAGAATCAAATTTTCCTAGATTTTCTCTGTCCCTTAAGATATAACATTTACTTCCAAAGACTCTGAAATATTTCAAGTTTGGCTGTTTTCCTTTCCAAAGTTCATAGGGAGTTTGTTTCCATCCAGATCTGATATAAACTCTGTTACTAATGTAACAGGCAGTGTTTATAGCTTCAGCCCAGAATTTTGTTGAAATTTTCTTGGCTATCATCATGGTTCTAGCCATTTCTTGTAAAACTCTGTTCTTCCTTTCCACAACTCCATTTTGTTGTGGGGTCTTAGGAGCAAAAAATTCATGTTTGATTCCTTGTTCTTCACAGAAATTGGAAAACATTTGATTCTCAAATTTTGTCCCATGATCAGATCTGATTCTAACAATCTTTCCTATTTGCAAGTTCTTTTCAACTTGAAGTTGACAGCACAGATGTTTAAAACAGTTGAAACATTCAAATTTTTCTCTTAGAAAATCTACCCAGGTATATCTATTGTAGTCATCTACAGCAACAAATATATATTTCTTTCCTCCCAGACTTTCAGTCTTTGTAGGTCCCATTAAATCCATATGAATCAGTTCTAATGGTCTTGATGTTCCTACAATGTTGGTTTTCTTGTGTGTGGCTTTGATTTGCTTTCCTTGGTTGCAAGGACCACACATTCCTTTCTTTTTATTTTTCCCAAACTTGGGAATTCCTCTAACCAGCTCAGACTTAGAGATTTTTGACAAATCTCTATAGTTAATGTGGCCAAGTCTTCTATGCCACAAATCAATTTCATTGCCTATGGAGGATTTTAAAGAACACTCATTGTTTCCAATAATCCCATAGCAATTATCACTTGTTCTTTCACCTACAAGAACAGTTCTACTAGATTTATCCAATATTTTGCATTCTTTTCTGGTAAAATTAACAAATAATCTGGAATCACATAATTGGCTAATACTGATAAGATTTGCCTTCAAACCAGATACAAATAAGACATCTTTCAGACACACACCATTTGGACCATTTACAGTTCCTTTACCTTTAACTTAGGAAGTGCTTCCATCACCAAATGTAACACTTCCACCAAAATATTCTTCAAAGGTACTGAACATATCCTTATGACCACACATGTGTCTTGAACAACCACTGTCCAAGTACCACATGTTGACATCATGAGCTTTTAAAGCTACATGAACCATATTAGCAACTAATGAATCTTTTCTTACCCAAACCTGTTTTTCAGGAGTCTTCTGAAAAGTACCTTCATCAACTACTTGAGTTTTTGAAGGAAGCTTCTTTGACAGATTTGTGACTTCCTGATTTAATGTTTCAGTCAATTTTAACAGGGAGTCAAATCTGTTGTACAAGTCCAGGGACTGACTTTGATTCACTTTTCTCTTATTATCAAAATATCCATCAGGGAAACCATACAGTGCATAACACTTTGGTCTTATATGACCCTTTTTATTGCAGTGATGGCATACAGGTATGAACCTATGTTCAGAACAATCAAAATTTCTAGATTTGCCAGTATTTCTAAACTGTACAGATTTAGATTTCTCAGAAGTTGAAGATTTACCTGTTGGTTTTACTTCTCCAGCAGAAATTTTCTGTGAAGATTCCTTGTTTTGATTACTTACACTCATTCTCTTTTCGGCAGAATTTGAGCTTTCAGGAACTTCCTTTGAAATTGATTCCTCATTAATTTGATGATTTCCTGTAGAAGAATTTGTAGCATTAGATTTACTTGAATTTGAACCTTTCTCAAGTTCAATCACTTTACCTTGAAGTGCAGAAATCTGAGCTTCCTTTTCTTTTAGTTTTTCAGTTTTTTCAGTTAAAGAAGTTACCAGAGAATCTTTTTTGGCATGTCTTTCAAGTAACTTCTGGTTTATTGAATCTATTTTTGTAAGAGCTTTATTTTTCTCTATTTCTGATTCCTTCAATTTTTTACTCAATTTCTTGACTTTCTTCTGAGCTCTATTGAATTCCTTATAGAGCTGATTGTAGGCTTCTTGTAGTTCTTCTTCATCCTCTGATAAAGTCTCTTTATTATCTCCTGCAATTCCAGAGATTGAACTACCAGAAGAGGATGAGTAAAATGAATTGAAAGCAGTAAAATTAGCAGAGATATCCTCATCAGATTGTGAAGAATTATCAGTGTTACTGTCATCCCAAGTAACCTGATAATTAGTCTTTTTCTTTTTATCCTTTGAGGGACAATCAGATGCAACATGTCCAAATCCTCTACATTTGTAACATTGGACTTCATCATTCTGAGAAAATTTCTTCTCCTTCCTTGGATCAGACATTTTCTTATCAGATCTCCTATTTGATCTGTCCATGGATGATGAAGAATTTGATTGTCTCTTTTTAAACATTTTCTTAAACTTTTTGGCTAAGAGAACAAGTTCATCCATATCAACATCAGAATTATCTGATTCTTCAGTATTTACAGATTTTACAGATTTTAGAGCTATTCCTTTATTTCTTTTTGGAATATTCAGATCTAGCTCATAAGTCTGTAAAGATCCTACCAGATCTTCAATTCTCATGTTATCTACATCTTTTGCCTCTTGTATTGCAGTTACTTTAGGTCTGAATTTTTCAGGCAAACATCTTAAGATTTTTCTAATAACCTTTGATGTAGAGATTTTTTCTCCAAGATTAAAACTAGAATTAACAATATCTGAGAGTTTAGCATAAAACTCATCAAAAGACTCATCATCTTTCATATATAGAGTTTCAAAAGATGTAGTAAGTCTTTGAAGTCTGGAAAGCTTGACAGCTGAGGTTCCTTCATGAGTGACCTCAAGAATGTCCCAAGCTTCCTTAGCAACTTCACATGAGGAAATTCTCCTGAATTCCTCAACACTAACAGCACAAAATAAGGCATTCATTGCCTTCTTGTTCCATCCACATTGATCAGATTCAGTTTTAGTCCATTGATCATGAGGTTTAGGGATCACAACACCTACTTCTGTTGTGATCTCAGGTAGATGATAAACATTACAAACTGAGAGCCAGACACGCTCATCGATTGATTTCAGGTAAGCTCTCATTCTTGCTTTCCAGTAAGAATAATTGTTACCTTCAAATAATGGAGGTCTAGAGGCAGATCCTCCTTCTTTTCCAAAATCCATGCTATAGATCTAGATCGCACTTTGTATAGCAATTCAAAGCGAGTAGGCTCTGATACCACTTGAAAGAGTAGAGGACTACTCTTTAGGTCCACAATCTATAACAATTCAGAATTGAACAATGCGGAAACAATACACAGAGAATTATACGAGGAAACCTGGATCCAGATCCAGGAAAAACCTCGAGTCTATATGAGGCGACTAACCCTTCGAAATCCACTATTGAATGAAAAGACAATTACAAAGGAGTACATACTTAACCTTTACAATTTGACTCACTCAACAGCAATCCACAGTTCGAATCCACGAACTGCAACACAGCTTGAATCCACAAGCTGCAGAACACGATCAGTCCAGATCGCTCAACAATCACTCACCAGTGATCCACAGTTCGAATCCACGAACTGCAACACAGCTTGAATCCACAAGCTGCAGAACACGATCAATCCACATCACAGCAATCACCTCAGAATCCACTGAGACGATCCAATGCAGTGGGAATCCTCCTACGCATCAATCAAGGCCGATCACCAGTCCAGGCGATCACACGATCAGATGAAGTTACGAATTGAAGAAGAATCCTCTATCTTCAATTCCAAGTGATCTATCTCAGATCTCCCCCTCACTCGAGCGCCGACTCTCTAAAGAAGATTTGATCGAATCTCAAACACCTCAAGATTCGAAATCAAAAATGATTCAAAGAAAAAAGTCACAATTAAAAATTACAACACGTCTATTTAAAGGATAAAACTCAGATCACGTCGAGCGCTGGTGGCGTCGTGAAACGATCGATGTAGACGGCTGGAAGTGAACTCAAGTCCCGCTTAGAACAAGTTGAATCAGTTAAAAGCGCGCTGCTAGCGAGCTGCTAGCGGGAGAGTACGTGGCATGTGCACGAACCTTTCTTTCAAAACACTAATTCACTTATGCGCTACCAGCGAGGTGGCAGCGGCGTTAAAGCTGTGTGGCAGCATCGTCTTCTTCTTCTTTACTCAATTAACTGAATTTTCATTATTTAATCTGCACATCTTGAAGCTTCATTAGAAGACATAATTTGTCAAACATTTGCCATAACAGGAGTGTGAGTTTTCACACTTACAACTACAGCTAAGAAGATGGTGAGAAAAGTGATGGAAAAATATCACTTTCACCCAGGAAAATGCCTGGGGATAAATTTGCAAGGGATGGTGGAGCCAATCAGGGCAAAGAAGCTGGTCCCTAAAGTAGGGTTGGGGTTTAAACCCAGAGGATGGAGAAGGATGAAGTAGGAAGAAGGAGAGAAGAGAAGCAGAGGAAAATTCCCTCATTTAAGGGAAAACTTCCCTAAACCCTCATATACAATCCAACTGTCTCCTTCCATGGATCAGTCCAAGCCTCCGTACCCCAACATCAACCCATTCCAAAGGCCTTCTGTTCCAACTCTGCAATCCTATAACCCATCTCCTATACTTGAAACGATGGGCGGGACTGGGCCACAGCCAGAGCAGCAGACGGACTTCTCCGAAGATGTCGGGGCTTTCTTCGCCATGACTGAAGGCGAAAGGGCAGAAGTAGATAAGGAGCTGCCGTTCATTGATTGGGCAGCAGTAAACATTTCAAGATGAGGTTATATCTGGATTTGGCCCCGTGGCAGAAAAGGGCAGTACAACTCATCCGGTGATGATGGCATCGGATTCAGAGTTTGAGGAGCAGGCTTTCCTCATTTCCCCCGCTCCTGAAAAATTTATTATAAACAATTGGGAGGAAACTCCCCTTACTTTTGAAGCGGCGTTTGTTTGGCAAACTGATGCGGCTTCCAAAAAAAACTCCATTAGTAGAATGCCATTTCCCTGAAGGTCCTAATGAACCTTCGTCTTCAGGGGAAGTTTGTTTAGGAGGCTCACAAAAAACCCAAAAAGATTTTTTTATTTCTTCTAGAAAATTTAATTTTTTCAAAACAGTCCAAACCACTTATGAACCATATAAGCAAACAGAATTAGACCAGGTTGAATATGATTTCGACCTTAAGCTCGACTTTGACCTAATGGGGATCAAAGAAGAGACTAAGGTCGAAGAAGAAGACCTTCCAAAAGAAATTGAATATCAATTGGAACATCATGAAAAGGGGTTCCAACCTAATATTGAGGAGACCATCTCAATAAATCTTAGGACCGAACATGACTCAAAAATAGTGAAAATCGGGGCATGCCTGTCGATATGCAGCGTGATGAAATGACACGATTCTTGGTAGACTATAAGGATGTGTTCGCTTGGTCGTATCAAGACATGCTGGGGTTGAACACTGACATGGTGGTACACAAGTTGGTAATTTTGCAAGGGGTCAAGCCAATTAAGCAAAAGCTGAGAAGATTGAAACCTGAATGAACCTTGAAGGTCAAGGATGAAGTGGTCAAACAATTTCAAGCAGGATTTTTGGCAGTCTCCACGTACCCCGAGTGTCTCGTAAACATAGTGCTAGTACCAAAGAAGGACGGGAAAGTCAGAATGTGCATGGACTACAGAGATCTGAGCAAGGCAAGCCCAAAGGATGATTTTCCACTTCCACACATCGACATCTTGGTGGACAACACTGCTATACATAGCCTGTTCTCATTTATGGACGGCTTCTCTAGGTACGATCAGATCAAGATGGCTCAGGAAGATCAAGAGAAAACAGTGTTCATCACACCTTGGGGCACCTTCAACTATACAGTCATGCCGTTTGGGTGTAAGAATGCCGGGGCAATATACCAGCGGGCCATGACAACACTATTCTATGACATGATCCACAAGGAGATGGAGGTCTATGTGGACGATATGATTGCCAAATCATGCAAAGAAGAGGACTACTTGATCAATCTGAAGAAGGTGTTTGATTGACTCAGGAAGTACAGTCTACGGCTTAACCCGGCTAAATGCGTCTTTGGGGCTACATAAGGAAAGTTGCTAGGATTTATAGTGAGCAGAAGAGGAATTGAGATCGACCCAGCTAGAACCAAGGCCATAATTGAAATGCCATCACCCAGAATGGAGAAGGAGGTCAGAGGTTTTCTTGGAAGGATTCAGTACAAAAGCTGGTTCATAGCACAACTCACTGCTATCTGTGAACCAATTTTCAAGCTTCTAAGAAAGGATAATCCGACGGTTTGGAATGAGGATTGCCAGCAGGCCTTTGATACAATAAAGAAGTATTTACTAAATCCACCTGTGCTAGTGCCACCAACTCCAGGAAGACCACTGATTCTGTACTTATTAGTGTTGGAAATATCTATGGGATGTGTCTTGGGGCAGCATGATGAGACTGGTAGAAAGGAAAGGGCAATTTAATATCTGAGTAAGAAATTCACAAAATATGAAGCCAAGTACTCACCTCTGGAAAAGACCTATTGTGCTCTAGTGTGGGCAACTCAAAGACTAAGGCATTATTTCCTTAGTTACTCCACATTATTGATATCCCGGATGGACCCTTTGAAGTACTTATTTGAGAAACCGGCACTAACTGGCAAAACGGCAAAGTGGCAGCTATTACTATCCGAGTTTGACCTCACTTACATCACTCAGAAGGCGATTAAGGGTCAAGCCATTGCTGATCACTTGGCTGCACATCCCTTGCCAGAATACAAACCTTTGAAGACCAACTTTCCTAATGAAGCAATTCTGTTTACTGAAGAAGAGGAAAGTGAAAGCTCTTGGTAGATGTTCTTCAATGGGGCCGCTAACATGAATGGAAATGGAATTGGGACAGTTTTGGTCAAGCCGGGTGTAAGCACCCCATTTTTGCGCCCCCAAAAGCCAGAAAATGCGAAAGCCCGGCCAAGAAGTCAAACCGTGAGGGGTGGAAAGTTGACCTTTAAATCAGATAAAATTTGGCTAAACTTGATCTATCCCATTGGATAAAGAATCCCGACACAGTTCCAACGCAACTGGGTTTGCAGGAATCGGGGTCCGGATAGAGGTTCTAAGGGCAGTCAAACTTGAGGGAAAGCCAAGAGTTGACTTTTCCTCGATTTCCGTGCCAACAACCTTACTTTAGCCCAACGGATAGAGAATCCCGACACGGTTCCAGCGCAACTGGGTTTGCAGGAATCAGAGTCCGGATAAAGGTTCTAAGGACGGTCAAACTTAAGGCAAAGCCAAGAGTTGACTTTTCCTCGGAATCCGTGTCAAGTGGTTAGCCCCATGTCATTAAATAGAGGGCTCCGATACGAGTTTAACACAATTGAGTTTGCTCAAATCGGAGTTCGGATGAGGGAGATATGATCTGTCAAAGTTTCCGAGTAGCAAAAGCCGGAAACTGCACACGTGCGCAAGAACTGCACACGTGGCAGCCAACGCAGCAAAATATCTCAGGGACTAAATCTTAAATATAAAAATTTCGTACGGGCAATCCGTAGATATCAAAAAGGGTCAAATCGGTCGAATCGGTCGGATCGGTCAAGTCGAGGGGCAAATCCGTAAATTTTCGATTTGTATCCGGTTACCTATACCGGATACACTTCCTCTCCTTCATATCCAGATTTGAAGACCGGATACATAAAGGTGTTCGCGCGAGATCCGCGCCACTTGGCCGACAGATTCGCGGCGGCATTAAATTTTGAAATCATTAAGTTATGTATCCGGCCTGAGTTGCCGGATACAAAGGGAGGCCAGTGTATCCGGACTTGGAGTCCGGATACGAGGGGGCCTTAGTGTATCCGGCCTGAGTTGCCGGATACATTAATGTTTCTATAAATAGCAAACCAACAGCTCATTTCCGGGGTTGGCATTATTTTTCTTGTTCTCCAGCCCTTCTCCCCCACCTGTCCCTCACGAATACCACCTCCTCCCACCCTTCTAGCCTTCCATCACCTCCCCTTATCACCCTAAGCCACCCTCATCTCCTTCTTCTCTTCTCCATTCCTGCTGAAACAAGAGGAGCTGAAGTGCTGTGGTGGCCAAAGGAGGAGCTCCAGTTGCTGTTCAAGCTCAAGGAGAGGTCTCCACTTGGCTCAAGGGCTCAAGAACCCTCAGGTATTGTTCCCTAGCACCTTGTATTCAACATATATTAAATCTAGTTTTTTCTAAAAATGTTTCTGTGTGGCTTCCTTTTTGCATGGGGTCATGTCCTTACCATGTTTAAGCATGCATCTTTCTTCATTTTTATGACATGAGGGTTACCACACGTAAGAAACCCACGTAGGATCGTTTAAGAGGCATGGAAGTCCGGTTTCATACACTTTCTCTTGTTATGTATTTTCTGTTTTGGATTTGATTGTAGGCATTCTCTGGAGGAGCATGTTCCTCCTTGGCATGTGATCTTCTGTACCCCCATATGGAACCCCCCGCTCTTCCTTTCTTTGTCTCTTCAAGTAAAGATGCTAGCATAGGTTTTTTGTCAGTATAGGTTTTTTTGCTGTGAACTACCTGCGGCATATGCTAGTATAGTTTTTGTTTTGTTTTGTTTTCTTTGCATGCAAGTAGTTAGTCTTGGGCCCATGCATGCAGGGACCAACCCTCCCTGGAAGCAAATTTCCTCTTCATCATTAGGACCACGTGGGGTCATTAGGACCACGTGGGGTCCTATTTTCCTTGCTGCTTTGTGCAAACATGCTCCCCGTTCCCCTTCACCTTTGCTGGAAGCCACGAAAGAAGCCAAAGGAGGCTTCTTCAGCAAATCAGAACCAACGTGGGCCCATCCAGGGGCCCACCAGACCCACAAAACCCCCTAGGGACCCCCTGGAAACATCCTGAATAGCAAACAGACCAAAAAGGGCCATTCCAGGGTGATCCGGATACTCAGGCCGGATAACCTATGGCCCCTGTGTATCCGGATGCCCTATCCGGATCACCTGTAGACCGTATGTATCCGGCCTGAGTTACCGGATACACACAGAAGCATGATTTTTTGTATATGTTGATGTTCTGCCGGATTTTGGTATGTTTTGAAGTAAACTGATTGAACCAATAGGGTTTCTGGGGCCACCCAGAAGCCCAGGATGGGACTTGGATCGCCGGTCCAAACTCGGCACACTCGTGGGCCTTCCAACGGGGCCCACCAAGCCCAATGAACCAAAGCATGCTAATTGAACAATTAAAATAAAATGAACCGATTGAACCGGGCGGGCCAAGCCCAATGCGGCCCGCCCGTACCTTGTGATATGAGTGAATGTATAAACTGCCTGGTTTGGCCGAGACCATGGGATAGGGCCTGCCGGGCCCGCCAAAGCCCGCCAACTAAGCCAAGGAAGGGCTCAAGCCCTAACTTCGTCGAATTTGGGCTTCCAAGGCCCAAAACGGGACTACGGGCCCCAAGCCCAATGTCCCAAAAGACTTTGGCTCAAATATAAATAAGATAAGTCTAAAATACACTTGGCCACCATGTGGGCTCACCTAAGGGGCCCATAAACCAATCCGGCCCACCACTTACATGCAAACCACTTAAGCCTAAAACTTAAACCCTAAATAAAAACCAATTCATTTTCCAAAAAGCCCACAGGGCCTCTTAGGGTTAGACTAAGGCCCACCAAGGGTACACGGGCTTGCCAAGGCCCAACAAGGATATCGTGGGCCTTCCAACGGGGCCCACCCATACAGACCAAGATCACCTAAAGATTAAGATAAGATAAAATCAACTAAAGGGACCCACACCATTCAGGTGGTCCCACCCAGACTTAACCAAAATTGCATGCGGGATTAGGAATCGGGTGAGAACCAAAATAGATAAATCTGACTCAAAGTAGGGAACCCACGGGACCCGTCATCCGACGGGGTGGACTGGGGTGTCTACGGACTTCCCCAGACCACAACCGAGAACCAAACTTAGAATCTCAAGCCGCAGACCCAAGAGCCCTAATTAGACAAGATTAGGCACCCAGGTGTCCGCCTGCACCCCATCAGGCGGTGGCGACTCCGAACTACCCAGTGCCGCATTTCCCACGCGCGCACACCGGGTGGGTCACACATCCCAATTGCAGTGAAGTTGAGATTTCACTGCACAAACAATATTGCAGAATATGAAGCATGCATAATTGGGTCGCAAGCCGCCTTAGACCATGAAGTGGAGGAACCTGACGTATACGGAGATTTGAGTCTTATCATTTTCCAAACAACTGGTGAATGCAAAACCAAGGATCACAAATTGGTCCCCTATCACCAGTATTTGGAAGAAATAAGCACAAAATTTACTCGAATTTCCTTCAACTATATGCCAAGGGCCAAGAATCAGTTTGCGGACACTTTAGCAACATTGGCTTCGATGGTCAGTATGCCAGAAGGGGTAGATATTAAACCACTGGAAATTGAGGTCAGAGATGAACCGGCTTATTGTCTTATTCTAGAGGGAGCACCAGAAGAGGAAGCACAATGGTTTCAACACATCAAAAATTTCTTGAACGATCGGAGTTTGCCAGAAAATGTTACTTCCATTGAGAAAAGGACGATACAGAGATTGGCCGGCCAATTCCTACTAAGTGCTGGACAGTTGTACAAGAGGTCACATAATGATATTCTGCTTAGGTGTGTTGCTAAGGCCGAATCGGAAAGATTGATAGAGACTGTACATGGACGAGTTTGTGCACCCCATATGAACGGGCACATGCTTGAAAAGAAGATTTTGAGGTTGGGATACTATTGGTCGACAATGGAGCACGATTGTTGTGTACATGTCAAGAGGTGTCATCAATGTCAAATATATGCAGATAACAGGCATGCACCCCCAAGTGAGTTGCACAACATGACATCACCATGGCCCTTCTCCATGTGGGGCATAGATGTCATCGGTATGATTTCCCCTAAGGCATCGAACGGGCACAGATTTATCCTGGTAGCGATTGACTATTTCACCAAGTGGGTAGAAGCGGCTTCATATGCGAATATCACAAGTAGCCATGTTCTTAAATTTTTGAAGTACAACATTATTTGTCGCTATGATTTGCCAAATGCCATAGTATCAGACAACACTTCAAATATTAAGAACAAGGACATGAAGAAGATGTGTGAGCAGTTCCAGATTACCCATCACAAGTCCGCTCCATACAGACCAAAGATGAATGGGGCAGTAGAAGTAGCAAACAAGAATATAAAGAAGATAATTCAGAAGATGGTAGTGAGCTACAAAGATTGGCACGAAATGCTACCACTTGCTCTACATACCTATAGAACCTCAATCCGGACTTCAACTGGGGCAACCCCGTATTCCCTAGTCTATGGGATGGAAGCAGTTTTGCCAGTGGAAATAGAAATCCCATCACTTAGAGTGCTCATGGAAGCTGAATTGGAAGAAGCTGAATGGATACAGTCAAGACATGATCAACTCAACCTGATAGAAGAGAAGCGTTTGAAGGCGCTTTGTCATGGCCAATTGTACCAGAAGAGAATGGCCCGGGCCTACAATAAGAAGGTGAAGCCCAGAACTTTCCAAGAAGGAAACTTGGTACTAAAGAAAATCTTACCATTTTTGGGAAATCCTCGTGGTAAGTTCAAGCCGAATTGGGAAGGGCCTTACGTCATCAAGAAGGTCCTATCAGGAGGTGCACTCATCTTGACAGAAATGGATGGGAAGGATTTTCCTGAGCCAATTAACTCTGATGCAGTAAAGAGGTACTTTCCTTGAATGAATATTACTAGGAAATGATCTAAGGCCATTTTTCTTTATTTCCCAAAAAATTTTAATCCCTAGTTTAACCAAGTCGAGCCTGTTTGTTTCTTTGATAAACCTAAACTGGGACTTACAGTTGTATACTGGGGCAAGGCCAATTGGGGCAAAAACAAAAGACAGAAAGAAAAAAAACAGAAAAAAGAGAAATGGCAGATGAAAGCCAAGTGCAAAAAGAATACAATTTGGGGAAAAGGGTCAAATTCATCATGACTGTAAGTCCGGTTGACCTATTTTCATATTTGAAAATTTTTGAGCCTTTAACACCCTTTCTTTCATAAACTGAGCCTAGCCTTTCTTTCGTCTTATTTCTAAGCCCTTAGTGATCTTAGTATGTTCATTCAAATTTCAGAGTAAGATTGGTGATGACGGAATGCAAAAGCCGGCCCTAGTGAAATCCGTAACTGGCGCTAGGGGCAATTTTGGCAAAAAGAAAAAAAAGAAAAGAAAAAAAAATTGAAATCAAAGGTTGAGTTGATCATGTTATCCAAGAGAAATTAGCACGAGTACTGAGACTAAGCAGATTGGGAATAACGGGGTCAATTCTGGAAGAAAAGGCATTTGGGGATGACTCTAAAGGTCCTAAGATAGACAGATCTGATCTCTCCTTATTGCTTGAATCACCCCTTTCATTATTCAACTTGATTTCAATTCTTTTAATTGTGTGTGATTAAGTGTTTTGGACCAAAATTCAAAAAAATAATAAAATACAAAAAAGCAAAAAATTATATTCTCGCCAGTGATGAGAAATCAAATACTTTTCATAAAACCTTCGTTTTTACAAGCAGCTCAGAATTTTGAGGCCAATAGTATAAAAACTTATTTTTGAATAAAATCCTTTGTCTTTCCACTATTAGAGTTTGTTTTGATACAAAGGTATGAAAAAAATGCAATAAAGTGAGCTAATCTCTATCCCCTAGCCGCTCCTCAAGTTCCCCAATCTGAGCTGCCTGAACTGTAATAACTCCAAAAGCCCCTTCTGCATCCGGATCGCTCAAAAAGGACATGACCTCATCTGAAAGGGCCTGCCTGATCCTCATGCCTCTAAGGTTGGCTAAAGCATCCTGGTGCCTCTGCCGTAGCACTCGAACTTCAAAACAGCGAGCCTGCCTCTGCTCCTGGAGTTGCTTTTCCATAGCAAGACGGCGGGATACCTGCTTTTAAAGTTGCCTTTCCAGATCAAGGCCTCGTATCCTAAGCTCCTGGGCCTCTCGTACCCATATCTGCTGAAGTTGCTTGTGAGATGCTCTTTCAGATTCCAAACTGTCTTCATAAGTGGGAGCCAAAACTGCAGGAGGATCCTTAGGTAATGGGGCTTGATTCTGAACCTGCTCCTTGATCCAGAAAAGGTAGTCCTTCACATGGGACTCTGAGAAGATTGGGCCCTGCATAAAACGAACATAGGACCATTCTCTCATCAACCAAGTGTTTAGCTTCATGGTGGTGGTGGAAAGTGGCCTAAGGTAGTCCTCGTATCCACTTGGGATTATAATCCCCTGGGTCGCTCTGAACTGCCGAAGAACTCGCAAGGGGAGGTAGAGCACAGCATATCTCAAGCCCTCTAGAACCAAAAAGTTGCTGTCTTTGAAATTGATCACGGTCTCTGCATTGGGTTGATAAGTACCAGGCCACCTCAACTGATCATCTTGAAGTGTATCCAAGAAAGAGAACCAACCCTGTTTGCCTCCTGGAATGTCAGGACACCCTCGGTTGCTCATCAAGATCGGAACTTTTAGGCTTGGAAAGAAATGTCGATTAATCTCTTCGATTTGACTCAGATGGTCAAGTAACTAAAGCTACAGAATGGGAGAAATATTTCAATGTATTGTAGAAAGAAAAAAAAAAGAAAAGAAAAAAAAATAAGAAGGTATTTTACTTGCAGGATAGGGGCACATGACAGGAAGCGCTTCTTCTTCTTGTGATAGCAGTCGATCAATGCCTGGTACATCCCTGCCAAAATCATAGGGGCCAATCTCTCTTGCTCCTTAACCTGACAGACGATTGAGATAAGAGCCAAGTCGGCTTCATCGTCATCCCGCCGAAAAAGCAGTTGGTTAATTACTATTAGGGTTAGGGCATTGAACCTAGCTTCCTTGTTTTTCCCCCTCAAAAGCTTCTCAGTCAAAAAAGACTTGGATAAAGTCAAAAGGGTGTCAAAATCCCCTAAATCCTTCTTCCCTATGCCTAGAAAGGTGGAAGCCTCTTTCTTGTAGCTAGGCTTAAGGGGTGGGTTCACTACTTTCTCTGCAAACCTCAGGCCAAGGATGGTTTCAACTTCTTCAATGGTTGGGGTCATCTCTTTGTCCCCAAATCGGAATAGGTTCAAATCAGGTACCCAATATCCAATCACGGCCTCAATAATTTCCCACTTGAACGGGATGGAAGGGATGAGCAAGGTGTGACCTAGGTGAATAGAATCCCATCTAATCTCTTCGTCAAGGGTCATAGAGTTAACCCACCGAGTATATAATGAATCTATAGGATTGTACCTAGTGAGATTAGGGGGTTTGGCTCTAAAAGGTTGTTTTGCAGGGGAGGCTACGTTGATAGACAATAATGGGGCAGAAGATGATCCGGAAACCATTAGGGATGATTGGAGCTTGCTACGAATCAATGGGAGGAGGAAAGAGGCGAAAAGGGAGTTTTCTAAACTCAAAAAACTCGTAAAAATGACTCAAATCCCGAGGCCAATTGATTTTATAGCATATTTTAATGTATCCAACATATCAGGTTGGATACAAAAGGTTTTGTTCATATCCGACGTAAAATGTCAGATACAAGATAAATTGCTTGTATTTGACGTATCACGTCGGATACAAAAGAATGTCAATGTGTTCGATCTGATATATCGGATACAAGGAAAAAGAGCAAAAAAAGAGAGAAGGAAGAAAAATTCAAATTTTTTACCTGTATACAAGTTATAATTGCTAAAAAATGAGAAGAAAAAGAAGAGCATAATAAGAGAAAATGAATAAAAAGTTTTTTTCATATATATGCAAGTCTCATTTTTCCAAGGATGATATAAATACATAAAAATCCTAATCTACTGCTCCTGCGCAGGATCATCCCCGCGTCCTCTACCTCGAGATGGTTGATGCGTAAAGACATAAGAGATGATACACTCGGCAAGGTAGCGTGGTCTCTGGCCCAAATAGGACTGAGCCTGATACTCAAGACAGTAGGCCGAATTGTCAGGAGGTGGACCCGCAGGAACAGAATTAGAAGAAGAAGCCTCTGGCTCGGCATGAGCAGGCTCGGCTGGAAGGACAGCTGCCTCAGGCTCAACTGGATCCTCAGTCAACGTAGTATCTGCCCCCACGGCTCTAGAAGTCTCGGCAGCAGCAGAAGGAGGATCGGGGATAGAAACAGCTGGATTAATGGAAATAAAGTCAGAAATTGAAGTACGAAAATGAACCTAAAATATGAAACTGAAGAAAATTTACCAGGGACATAAGGAGCAGGAGCAGGAACTATCACTGGAGATGAGGTGCCAACAGGATCCGCAGGAGCAACAGAAACAGGAGATACAACCGGGTCAGTGGCCGAGATGTCCTCAAGATCAGCAGCCATCACAGGAGATGAGGAATTGACAGGATGAGCTGCAGTAGCAGGTACAGGAGATGCGACCGGGGTGCCCTCGGGATCAGCAGACCAGACTAGAGATGCAACAGAGACAGGAGGATCTGGCTCGAAGGAAACACCATGATCTGGGACCGGATCCTGCAAAAGTCAAACGGTTCATATCAGAGCAGTAGGGAAACATAGAAATAAAAAAATGGAGTTGTGAAGAATTATATACCTGTTGTGTCCTGAGCTCAGCCTCTAGGTATGAAATCTGGTTGTCCCTCTCAGAGACCTGGCTATCCCTCTCTAGGATCAATGTCTCTATCTCTCTGATCCGTGCATCTCTCTGGGCCACGGTCGTATCATGCTCAGCAATCATGTCATTGACTGCAGCCCGATAACTCTGGAACCGGTCCCGAAGAGCATTCAACTCCTCTACCTGCCAATAAGAATGGGATTAGAGTCACAAGTACAGAATTGAAGGAAATGAGATGAAAAATGCAGATAATAAACTTACAGTGTCATCATGGACCCGGATAAAAATGCCACCTATCTCAGTCACCCCCACACGGGTGGACCGGTCCATCAGACAACTGATGGATACTCTCTGGATCCACTCATCATAATCCCCAGCTACTGTAAGTGCCTCCACATCCTCCCACTGATCAAACTGTGCAACATCAAACCTGGGTAGGAGGATGGTAGGGCCAACAGGACGTGGATAAAACGGAATGCGAGGGACGCTGGTATACAGAAAGTATAGGTGCTCGCCTAAGTACATGATCCTACCAAGTCTCCCAATGAAACACTGGTAGGACTGGCGTCGCACATCTCCCTTGAAAGCGTCCTGTACCATCTCCTGATGAGCAACCTCGTCATCCACATCCTGGAAGCGGGCCAGTATAAGCTGCAAGCAAAATAAAGAATGTCAGATACAAAAGTAGGTTTTGAGAAAAACAGAATATCGAACGGTGGGAAAATTTACAGAAGAGTAGCGAGAGCGGTCTAAGTGCACCCGGGCGCATCGTGGCTGGCTCCTATCCGCGTCCCTCTCAAGAACGGACCACCGTATAGCTACGGGGAACTCTGCGGCGCCAGGCATAGGGGAAGGGTAGAAATATGCCATATGTGTATACATGAATATCTAGCAAGGAAAGAAAACAAGTTAGAAGGAGATAAAAGAATTTTTAAAAGAAACTAAGCAAAATATTCCTTACCTGTAAAATCTGCCAGAAACATCGACAGCTGATACCATCCCCTCTCGGAGCAGCCAGACCGCAGATGACTCGTGTAACGCCTCGAACCCGGGTCAGTACAAAACCGGCACCTGACTCAAACCCAGTTCGCTACTGTAACAACCCGAATTCAGTTCAACAACCAAATCCGAGGTGTTACTAGCCCATATCAAATATACATCAAGAATATACCAGACTAAAGATTTAAGTAATCCATTCAATTAATTAACCATAAGAGTGCGGAACAAATATGTGCGGAAGTGTAGTCTAAAATCCTCAAGAACTAATATAATCAACCATCAATCTCAATATAAAAGTCTGGTAAAATAAAATGGTTACTATCTCCCTCATCTCTCTAATACATCAAACCAAATGAATGATAGTCTAATAAAAAATAACAAAGTCTATATCAATCCTCCACCTCAGACAATATCCGGGTAAAAGTAATCCTCCGGTGAATACTCAGCTACCTCTCCTTAGAAATCACTATGATCCCCCTCTCGCGTATCAGCTGAAAATATGAAATAAAAGTAGGGTGAGATATGAATATCCTAGTAGGTAACTCATGCATGTTTAAATAGTTCATATAAGAAAAATAATAGTTCATACACGATTAAGCAATATCGACTAAGCAGGCTCGTATAATCATTCGTATTAATCATGAATACAAAATAGTATAGTTAAACAGTTCAGAATATGAATTTCAACAAGTTCTTTTATAGGAATCCAATATCAGAATCAATAACATAATTCATACTTTTGCTAGGATGCACTAAACAGTCACATCCGACCAATATCTCAATCACATGCCTCCAGTATGTATACAATAATAATAACAAGTGTTTGTGATTTTAGTTTCATTTTAGGACTCACAAAGATAGATAAACCTTTTGAGATGACTCTCGACTAATCGCTATACCACCGTGCGGCTTAGGAGCAATGCTACTAATGATACTCAAGTTCCGTGCAGCGCAGCTTAGACAAGAGCCGTAGTCACTGGCTTATTGCACACGTACCCATTAGAGTTGCATGTACCACCAGCTTGTAACACCAGAATCAATACATGGAGATGGTCGCTTATCCACATGTACAGGGAATCACCGGCGGCTCACTGGGTTGTCCCTCCAGACATAGGACCTTCCCAGACAAACTAACTTGAGAAGGAAGCGTGCCGCACAAGGGATAAACTCAACCCAAATGACATATCCCTTAGCTATCTAGCTACAACTATGGATCCATAACCAGCATATAAAGGTTAAATTTGTCAATTACGGCAATATTCGGATTAACTGAGTTCTGAATTTATGATCTAAATTCTCTTTTTGTAATTCTTTGAATTATAGTGTAGTTTAAAAGATGTTCTGGTAATTAAATAATAGTCAAGTTTTCCAAAAACTAGATTTCTCAATTACGTTCGAAGTTTGCCAACTAATGTCCTAAATATCTCCCTAATTTATTTTTCTGTAAAACAGGGAATTAGATAATTTATTTTGGCCTTAAAACATCTTAATTAATCATTAAAATTTACTAAAAATAGTTTGGAATTGAAACAGGTTCGAAATTACGAAAATCTGGAATTTCTGCATAGAGCGCCTAGGATCGCCGGGGCGGTATAAGGTCACTGGTAGTGCAAAACAGATCGCCGATGATAAGTCTTCAAGCGATATTTGGCAATCTAAAAATTTTAACTAGCACCGAGGATCGCCGAGCATAATCGAGGTTGGCGGTCCCCCAAAAACGAATAGAAAGAGTTTCAAAACGTGATTTTTCTCGTTCAATATCATTCTAACATACATATAACATTGTTATCAAACTAAATACATCAATATATCATATAAAAACATGCCTTGGAGATTAAACGAACGTAAATACAAATCAATTGATCAAACGGTGTTACCTACCTCTTCCGTGCGTTGTTTCTCCTTCTCTCTCTAAACAGCAATACTCACAGACGTCAGATACTCCCTAGACGATGAAAAACACAAACTAGACGTCCTCCCTTCTTCCTCTTCTTCCTTGGTCATTCTCGGTTAAGCGACTGTCGCTTGCGACTGTAGTGTACGAACGAGAATACCAATCGTATGTGATTAGGGTATTAAACTAATATATATACTCCTTGATCCTACGTAGCTCACTTACACACTTTCCTATACACACTGCCCAATCAGAATACATCAACTTAAAATATGAATCATACCTCGATATCTCATGATCAGACGGTTGGATCTGCGTCCAACTCTGGATTTCCACTGATTATATCATCCCCTACATTAATAAAATATTTCCGTCAATTAAAAATTCCCAAAGATATTATTTATTAATTTATTATATTATTTAAGGAAAATTCTAGGTTTTACATCCTCCCCTCCTAAAAGAAAATTTTCGTCCTCGAAATTTACCTTGCGATTATGGAAATAGGTTAGGATACTTTCTCTGCATTTCCAATTCCAATTCCCAAGTAGCTTCCTCAACTGTGTGGTTCTGCCAAAGTACTTTCACAAGTAGAATCACGTTAGTACGAAGAACTTGCTCCTTCCTGTCCAAAATCTCAACTGGATGCTCCTCATAAGTCAAGTCTCCTCGCACTACTATCGGTTCATGCTGATTGATATGGGTAGGGTCATGCACGTACTTCCTTAACATAGAAACATGGAATACGTCATAAACTCCTTCCAGCTGTGTAGGCAAATCCAATTTGTATGCCACTGGTCCCACTGTACTCTTAATCTCAAATGGACCTATATATCTTGGAGCCAACTTGCCTTTCTTTCCAAATCTCTTAATCCCACGGGATGGTGATATCTTCAGAAATACAAAATCTCCAACCTAAAAATGTAAATCTCTCCTTCTAGTATCTGCATAGCTCTTTTGATGACTCTGAGCTGTAAGAATGTTCTGCCTAATCTGATTTACCTTCTTAATGCTATCCTGCACAATCTGCAGCCCAATAAGTTGTCTTTCTCCAACTTCCACCCAGCACACTGGGGATCTACACGGTCTGCCATAAAGTGCCTCAAATGGTGCCATCTAAATACTCGCCTGATAGCTATTATTATAGGCAAACTCCACCAATGGTAGGTGCTGATTCCAACTGCCTCCCCAATCCATAACACAACATCTCAGCATATCTTCCAACGTCTGAATGGTACGCTCAGACTGTCCATCTGTCTGAGGATGATAGCTGGTGTTGAAATTAAGCTTAGTGTCCAAGGCTGCCTGAAATGCAAGCCAATTGTCTGAATCAACTGTGGGTCAGTCAATTGTCTCTCCCGAATCTGGCTCAATCTGAACATGAGAAACTCTGATAACTCCATCCTGTGGCACGATAAACTCTCCTTGCCAATCTCTAACTGAATCAACCAATTTACACTGGCACATCATAAAAGTTGCTAAAGTGGCTACCTGATTATCAACTGCACTTTTTCTGCTCAAAGCATGAGCCACTACGTTTGCTTTACTAGGGTGGTATTACAAAGTAAACTTGAAATCCTTAAGCAGATCCATCCACCGACGCTGCCTCATATTCAAGTCTCTCTGTGAAAACAGATATCTCAAGCTCTTATGATCAAAAAAGATCTCAAACCCTACCCCATAAAGATAATGCCTCCATAGCTTCAGGGCGAAGACTATGGCTGCTAACTCTAGATCGTGAGTAGGGTAGTTCTTCTCATGCGGCCTCAATAATCTCGAAGCATACGCTACAACTTTGCCCTGCTGTATCAAAACACATCTCAAACCGATCCTAGAAGCATCACAATATACTGCAAATGTCTCGTCCATGGATGGCACAATCAAAACTGGGGCAGTAGTCAACCTCTGCTTCAATTCCTGGAAACTCTGCTCACATTTCTCATCCCATTGGAATTTCACTGCCTTCTTGGTTAGATTCGACAAAGGTGCAACTATACGAGAAAATCCCACTATGAATATCCTATAGTACCCTACCATACCAAGGAAACTCCTGACCTCTGTCACTGTAGTGAGTCTAGGCCATTCTGCCATTGCCTTAACCTTCTCAGGGTCCACAAATATACCCTCACCTGAGATAACATGACCTATGAATGAAATCTGTCTCAGCCAAAACTGACACTTACTAAATTTCCTATACAATCCGTGGTCTCTCAAAGTATGCAATACTGCCTTCAAATGCCCAAGATGTGCTTCTCGGGTCTTAGAATATACCAAGATGTCATCAATGAATACCACTACAAAACTGTCCAAGTATGCATGGAAAATCCTGTTCATGAGGTCCATGAAAACAGCTGGGGCATTAGTCAGCCCAAAAGGCATAACCAAGAACTCATAATGCTCATAGCGTGTACGGAAAGCTGTCTTCTCTATGTCCTCCTCTGCCACTCTCAACTGATGGTATTTTGACCTCAAATCTATCTTGGAGAACCAAGATGCACCTCCTAACTGGTCAAACAGGTCATCAATCCTAGGCAACGGATACTTATTCTTCATTGTCACTTGATTCAGTTGCCTATAATCAATATACATCCTCATACTACCATACTTCTTCTGCACAAACAAAACTGGTGCACCCCATGGTGACACACTCGGTCTGATGAATACCTTCTCCGGAAGCTCATCTAGCTGCTTCTTTAGTTCCTCTTGTTCTGGTTTCACAAGCTGATAGGGTGGCTTCGAAACTGGAGTCATACCAGGCATCAATTGGATCCTGAACTCTACTTCTCTAGCAGGTGATAATCCAGGTAACTCCTTTGGAAACACATCCGCAAACTCCTGAACTGCAGGTACATTGGAGATGACAAGGGTGTCCCTTCTAAGCTCCTCTGCTATCACAAATGCTACCAGACCAATCCGCAACTTCAACCCCTCACATTTGAAACATTGAGTGGTTTGATCTGGGCCTCTAACTATCACCATCCCCGCATAGCAATCCAAAGTCACATGATGTCTACATAACCAATCCATCCCCATTATCACATCAAAACCTCCAATATCTAAGGCAATCAAATCGCCAGACAACTCCAGTCTACCCAATCTAATCATGCAGTCTCTATACATATGTTCGACTCTAGTAGACTCTCCCAAAGGTGTGCGTACAGACAATGCAACATCCAATTCAGTGGGTGACAAACCAATCCGTCGTGCACAAGCAGGCGATATAAATGAATGTGAAGCACCAAAATCAAACAGAACACATGCTGATCTACCACAAATGAAAATAATACCTCCGATCAGCTCAGGTGCCTCATGGTCAGCGTCGATATCTTCCACAAGCTCAGGCTCATGCTCCTCATGTGCCTCCACTGCATATACTCTAGCTGGCTGCGGCTGCTGAGCAGGTACTGCCTACACTACAAAAATGAAGAGAATTAGCGGCACCATTTAGCGGCGGTAACCTAATTCCCGCCTCTAAAAGCACTATTACCGGCAGTAAAAGCACTTCCCGCTTCTAAAAATTAATCTACCATTTTTTTCGCGCAAAAATTTTATGGCGCGCATTTTTTCAGCGCGAAATAGCCTTTAGCTGCGGTACCTACCGCCGCTATAGTAAGTTTTACCGGCGGTAACACATCTACCGCCAGAAAAGAGTTGGCGAGAAGGTCTCGCCAAAAAAGCCTTATTTCCGGCGGTAGCAGTCCGTCGGTAATAACACTTTTAGCGGCGGTACGCCAATTACCGCCCCTAAAAGTAGGTTTTCAGAGGCGGTGAGATCCTTTCCGCCCCTAAAAGCCATATATTAGCGGCGGTATATGCATTGCCGCCCCTAAAAGTCCCATTTAGGGGCCGTAAACCCAGTACCGCCCCGAAAAACCATATATTAAAAAGACAAAAAATTACTTTTAGCGGCGGTACATTTATTACCGCCCCTAAATGTCTCTTATTAGAGGCTGTAAGCGTCTTACCGCCCCTAAAAGCCATTGATTAAAAAACAAAAAATTACTTTTAGCGGCGGTAAACAAATTACCGCCCCTAAAAGTCCCTTTTAGGGGCCGTAAGCCTATTACCGCCCATAAAAGACATTTATTAAAAAACAAAAGATGACTTTTAGCGGCGGTAAGGTCTTTACCGCCCCTAAAAGACCCTTTTAGGGGCTGTAAGGCGATTACCGCCCTAAAAAAATTTGTCTCGGTGAAATAATGTGAAATTTTTACCGGCGGTTTTAAAAACCACTGGTAATAACCCGATAACACGTTCTTTATCGGCTGTTAAACCGCCGGTAAAGAACTTTTTTTTAAAAAAAAAAAAACTCAACTGCTGCTAAAGTTGGAGAGAGAAATCGACTTTTAGGGGCAGGAATCTACCGCCGGTAAAAGCAAAAGCGGGAATTCTCGCACGTCCCACATCAATTTTGTTAGACTTTTAGGGGCCGTAACCGCATTACCGCCCCTAAAAGACATTAATAAAAAAACAAAAATTACTTTTAGGGGCGGTAAGCTCATTACCGCCCCTAAAAGTCCATTTTTAGGGGCTGTAACCCCATTACCGCCCCTAAAAGACATTAATTAAAAAACAAAAAATTACTTTTAGGGGCGGTAAGCTAATTACCGCCCCTAAAAGTCCATTTTTAGGGGTTGTAACCACATTACCGCCCCTAAAAGCCATTTATTAAAAAACCAAAAATTACTTTTAGCGGCAGTAAGCCAGTTACCACCCCTAAAAGACCATTTCTAAAAGTACAAACGCGACGTTTCCCCACGTTTCAATTTTGACTGTACTTTTAGGGGCGGTAATTACCGCCGCTAAAAGTTTAAGCCCTATTTTCAAATTTAATTCAATTCGCGGGCGCGTAAAATGTAAGGTTTAGGGGCGGTAATCTACTTGCCGCCGCTAAAACTCAAGTCTATAAATACCCGCCGAGTCTCTTCTTTTCTTCAAGGTATGTCTCAATCCCTCTTCTTCTCTTTATGTTTATGTTTGTCTCTTTCTCTCTTATATCTCTCTCTTTCTCTCCATCTCTACTTCTCTCTCTTTCTCTCCATCTCTACTTCTCTCTCTCTATCTCTCTTTCTCTCCATCTCTACTTCTCTCTCTCTCTATCTCTCTTTCTCTCCCTCTCCATCTCTCTCTCTATCTCTCTTTCTCTCCATCTCTTCTTCTCTCTCTCTATCTCTCTTTCTCTCCTGCTCCATCTCTCTCTATCTCTCTCTCCTTCTCCCTCTCTCTATCTCTCTCTCTCTCCCCCCTCTCGGTATGTATGCTGCTGAAGGACAGCAGCAAATTTTTTTTATTTTTTAATATGATTTTTAGCGGCGGTATTTCCTGCCGCTAAAAATCATGATGTCATTTTTTTTATTTTTTAAAATGAGTTTTAGCGGCGGGAAATACCGCCGCTAAAAGCGGGCAATACCACCGCTAAAAGTCATGATGGCATTTTTTATTTTTTAAAATACCATTTTTAGAGGCGGTGATTCCCGCCGGTAATGAGTGATAGCAATAGCGGTGGTAATTTACCGCCGGTAATGAATGGGCAATAGCGGCGGTAACTTACCGCCGGTAATGAGTGATAACAATAGAGGCGGTAATCTACCGCCGGTAATGAATGGGCAATAGCGGCGGTAACTTACCGCCGGTAATGAGTGAGCAATAGCGGCGGTAAGTTTTTTACCGCTACTATAAGCATTAGTGACAGCATCTTTTACGGCAAGAGGAGTTACCGCCGGAAATGTTTTTAGCGGCAGTAATTGTTGTTTTACCGGCGGTAGCTTACCGTTGGTAAAAGTGTCCTTTTTTGTAGTGCTACCTCTGGCCTCCTCTCTGAACTGGTCCCCTGCCCTGGGGCTTCTGCCCAACTGGTGCTCTCTGAGCCGTCTGCTAAAACTGTGGCCTCTGTGGGAAAACAGGCGCAGTCTCTGGCTGTGGTAAAGCTGGTCGTGGCACTGCTAACGATTGATAGCTCGGAAAGAAACGACAGTCAGTGATCCTATGATCCGTCTTTCCACATCTGTAACAAGTGCTCGATGCTGCGACACATGGACCAGGTACATTATACCTGCCACAACTGGCACATCCCCTCTAAGCTGGCCTATACTAACCTCCTGAAGGCTCCACCCTAGTCCAGTCTCTGGGCCTCTTGTTTCCACTAAGGAAACCTCTCTGGTCTGCCGGCCTCATAGGCAATCTAGCTCTGCTCTGGCTCACTCTAGCCTCTATGTCACTCTCAGCCCTGGTGGCTCTACGTACCACGTCCTTCAGTTCTGTGCATAAGAGTACCGTCAGCATACTCTTAATCTCAGGCTTTAGACCCCACTCAAAGTGTGAAGTCAACCTCTTCTCATCCTATGTCATGTGGGGTGCAAAGTGGGACAAGGCTGCAAATCTAGCCTCGTACTGAGCCACTATCTGGCTCCCCTGGGTAATCTCCATGAATTCCCGCTCCTTCTTGAGTCGGACTTCCTCAGAAAAGTACTGGTCGTAGAAGACCTCTCAGAATCTATCCCAAGTCATGTATGTAGCCTGAGGGTCTTGCCTCTTCCTGGCTGTCCACCAATGAACTGCCTCACCCTCAAATAAGAATGCTGCCAATCGCACTCTTCTGTCCATCGGGCATCCCATGGCCTCAAAAATCCACTCCACTCACATCAGCCATCTCTCAGCCTCCATCGGATCTAGACGTCCACTGAAGATAGGTGGATCCAACTTCCTGAATTGCTCTAGATCCTTGGCCGTCTGTATCGCTCTCTCATGTACAGGCTCATCCCCGTGACCATTGCCACCATTTCCACCATTTCCTTGCTGGCTCAGTCTCTCCTCCCTTTCCTTGGCAAGAAGCTCTGCAAAGCTACTAACAACTGCCCACACATCACCCCCTGGTGGTGGTGGAGGTAATGGAACATCCTGCTGCTCCTCCTCAACATCAGCTCTCTCAACAGGATCAGCTTTAGCACGTCTCACTCTACAAGCCATCTGCAAAATACAAATTCACTTGTTAGAATCCAATAATTCTAGGGGTTCTATCTAGCGTACCCACAATCCCATTCCCCTCAAGCTGGCTATCTAAGGTTAGGACCATTGCTCTGATACCATCTCTGTAACACCCCAAACCTGGGTCAGTGCAAAACCGACACCCGACCCGAACCCGGTTCGCTACCGTAACAACCCGAATTCAATTCAACAACCAAATCCGAGGTGTTACTGGCCCATATCAAATATACATCAAGAATATACCAGACTAAAGAATTAAGTAATCCATTCAATTAATTAACCATAAGAGTGCGGAACAAATATGTGCGGAAATGTAGTCTAAAATCCTCAAGAACTAATATAATCAACCATCAATCCGAATATAAAACTCTGGTAAAATAAAATGGTTACTATCTCTCTCATCTCTCTAATACATCAAACCAAATGAATGATAGTCTAATAAAAAATTACTAAGTCTATATCAATCCTCCGCCTCAGACAATATCCGGGTAAAAGTAATCCTCCGGTGAATATTCAGCTACCTCTCCCTGGAAATCACTGTGATCACCCTCTCGCGTATCAGCTGAAAAGAGGAAATAAAAGTAGGGTGAGATACGAATATCCCATTAGGTAACACATGCATGTTTAAACAGTTCATATAAGAAAAATAACAGTTCATGCACGATTAAGCAATATCGACCAATATCTCAATCACATGCCTCCAACATGTATACAATAATAATAACAAGTGTTTGTGATTTTAGTGTCATTGTAGGACTCACAAAGATAGATAAACCTTTTGAGATGACTCTCAACCAATCGCTATACCACCGTGCGGCTTAGGAGCAATGCTACTAATGATACTCAAGTCCCATGCAGCGTAGCTTAGACAAGAGCCGTAGTCACTGACTTATTGCACACGTACCCATCAGAGTTGGCATGTACCACCAGCATGCAGCACCAGAATCAATACATGGAGATGGTCGCTTATCCACATGTACAGGGAATCACAAGCGGCTCATCGGGGTGTCCCTCCAGACATAGGACCTTCCCAGACAAAGTAACTTGCGAAGGAAGCGTGTCGCACAAGGGAGAAACTCAACCCAAATGACATATCCCTCAGCTATCTAGCTACAACTATAGATCCATAACCAGCTATGCCCACTAGACTCCAAAATTCCCTAAAATATAATATTTCTATAAGGGTTGAGGCCTATCAGCATATAAAGGTTAAATTTGTCAATTACCGCAATATTCGGATTAAATGAGTTATGAATTTATGATCTGAATTCTCTTTCTGTAATTCTTTGAATTATAGTGTAGTTTAAAAGATGTTCTGGTAATTAAATAATAGTCAAGTTTTCCAAAAACTAGATTTATCAATTACATTCGAAGTTTGGCAACTAATGTCCTAAATATCTTCCTAATTTATTTTTCTGTAAAACAAGGAATTAGATAATTTATTTTGGTCTTAAAACATCTTAATTAATCATTAAAATTTACTAAAAATAGTTTGGAATTGAATCACGTTCGAAATTACAAAAATCTGGAATTTCTGCACAGAGCGCCTAGGATCGCCCCGGCGGTCTAAGGTCAGAGGTAGTGCAAAACAGATCGACCACGATAAGTCTTCAAGCGATATTCGGCAATCTAAAAATTTTAACTAGCGCCAATGAGCGCTGAGGATCGCCAAGCACAGTTGAGGTCGGCGGTCCCCCAAAACAAACAGAAAATTTTTTAAAACGTGATTTTTCTCGTTCAATATCATTCTAACATATATATAACATTGTTATCAAACTAAATACATCAATATATCATATAAAAACATGCCTTGGAGATTAAATGAACATAAATACAAATCAATCGATCAAACGGTGTCAGTTACCTCTTTCGTGCGTTGTTTCTCCTTCTCTCTCTAAATAGCAATACTCACAGATGTGAGATACTCCCTAGATGATGAAGAACACAAACTAGATGTCCTCCTTTCTTCCTCTTCTTCTCTTCTTCCTTGGTCGTTCTCGGTCAAGCCACTGTCGCTTGCGACTGTAGTATACGAACGAGAATACCAATTGTATGTGATTAGGGTATTAAACTAATATATATATTCCTTGATCCTATGTAGCTCACTTACACACTTTCCTATACACACTGCCCAATCAGAATACATCAACTTAAATATATGAATCATACCTCGATATCTCATGATCAGACAATTGGATCTGCGTCCAACTCTGGATCTCCACTCATTATATCATCCCCTACATTAATAAAAGATTTCCATCAATTAAAAATTCCCAAAGATATTATTTATTAATTTATTATATTATTTAAGGAAAATTCGGGGTTTTACAACTCGGCTAAGTCTGGCTAATATAGTCCCATATATCAAACGGCCTCATGCTAGCCGCCTGGCCTGTTGAAGATCTCTCAGGAAGTCCAAAAATATAGGGCTGAGCGATGTCGTATCCTCTTGGAAAAAGCAGCTACCAAGCATCAATAGGAAGACGCGTCGGAATAGAGGGGCGAAACCGTGATGATCCTCAACAATGGTAGCATGCCTCCGGTCAAGATGATCAGTAATGCTGCCATGTAACCAGCTGATGGAGATCCGACCACTCCTACAATCCCAAGCATCCTCAGGAAGAGCCTCGTACCCTAACAGAGTGCTGATATCCGCAGCTGAAGGACGCTCCATCTCTATAGTCCTGCCCATCAAGGGGATTCCGGTGAGCATGACAAAATCTGAAGGATGAATCCCTAGCTCAACATTTGGCAGATGGAAGGACTATGTATCAGGAAAGTATCTCTCCAGCATGGCAAAGATAAGAGGGCGGTCAGCTCGGAACGACGGGATGAGGAGAAAATGATCAAAGCGGCATCTACGGAACTCCTTTCTGAGTCCGGGAGATAGGGTCTGATACAACTCAAAGAACCTCCCCCAACTACCTCGCAGATGAGAGGGGGCATATCGAAGGGGAAGATCTGCTCGGACACACATCAAAGGATGATGATCCAATCCACTGAGAAGCTTAGTGTCCTGAACAGATGCTCTCAACTCCTCAGGAAAGATGTAACGCCCCGGATCCGTGTTGTTCATTAAAGATATAACACGTCTCACGGAGGTTAGGCAAGGATCGTTAATCAATTTATGATCGCTGGATAATCATACATCTATAACCTAACAGAGTGCACACTTCCATTTATGCAAAATTGTAACATTTAAACTGAACCGAAATCATATGGTGCATCCCCCAATTTCTTTAATACATCTCAGTTAATTCAAGTTCTCAAATTTGGAACAGATAACCTACAAGTCTAAGGAAGGTAATAGTAGTCTTCCTCCCTATATGCCTCAGCAGAATCTACCCCAGTAATCGCCTCACCACGAGTATCTGAAAAAAATAGAACAACAACATAGTGAGATACGAATATCTCAGCGAGTAGCACATGCATGCAGAAATAGTTGAATCACATTTTAAAACTATGCATCGACAACACTACAATACGCTTAAACAACCAACATCAATTTCCCAAGTTCAAATCAAACAAATCACATCTCAGTTAAGTACAATAACACATCGATTGGTCAATGTCATGACTATCGTTTGGTTGATAAATTAAACATGCCAAGTAGACACTCCACACCTCCATGTACACAGTTCCGGCCTACTCAGGGTTTCGGATACTCTGAAATGACGGCCTACTCAGGGTTTCGTCATCCAATGCAGGCCTACTCCCCGGGTTTCTGCATTGACAACCAGGCCTACTCAGGGTTTCTGGCTGCTCTACACCGGTCGTGGCAACACACAAGGCCATGCAATTCCAACAACCAACAATAACATCACATTACTAAGCTTAAACATCTGGATCCAGGGCAAGCTAGACCAAAACAGTAAACATCGTATAATCTCGATTTCAATATCAAAACAAACCATTCATTCCACATCATGTAATTACTCATCACAATTCATCACCTGTCCCTCTGGACCAAGCAGAGCCTCAAGTACATTCAGTATTTTCTCATTTCCATAACACAAGTCATATGAAAGTAAAACTCAATCCATTCATACCAAAGAAAACCTTTTAATACGTATAAAGTTTCCAACAAGTGAAACCAGAAATACAAGAACTTCTCAATCAAAACAGTGTATAGAACAAGGAAAAGTAACTGGTAACTCTTACTAGTTTGGTGTCCGGCACAATACTCATAAGCAACCTAAACTCAACTTAAAACTCATAAGATGTTCACAAATTTTCCTCTATTAATTTCATAGGCAAAATGGTTTCCCAGGTTCCTAACCAAGTGAATAGTGAAGTGGTTTAACCCCTAAGAAGTGCAAATACTCTTGGTCAAATCAGAAATTCCATTTCGGTAAGCAAAATAGGTCTGCCGCTCACCTATCGAGGTGGGCGCGAGGTGAGCGCCGGTCGGCGGTGAAGAAAATGGGTAAAATCGACCTGCCGCTCACCCGACGCTAGGTGAGCGCGAGATGGGCGCGAGATGGGCATGAGGTGGGCGCGAGATTCGCGCGAGATGGGCGCCTTGTTTTCTACTTCGCGCGAGATGAGCGCGAGGTGGGCGCGGGATCGGCGGTAGGTCATTTTTAACGGGGCGCCTACCTCCGAGGTGAACGCCGGTGAGCGCGAGGTGAGCGGATACCCCCTGTGGTTTTCATTTCTCTGTTATTTTGAGATCTACATGACTGGCCGGTTTGTGAAGGTCTGTAACTACTCCAGTACACTCCTAATACTCCCAGAAGACTTCCCAACCATATTTGAAATTAATCTAAACACTTTCATTTTCAATTATAATTTCAATCCGGAGACTCTGTTCATGTAACTTTCCGAAAAACCAGAAAACATCATACTATCACTTAATATACAAACCATGCATCAGAATAAGCTCGAGAAAACATAAAACACAAAACCCCAGTTGTAAATCAGTGCTACTCACCTGTGCTTATTTCCGAATGATAAAACCCCGGCCGATCACTTCTCGGCCACGCGCGCGGATGAAAAATCTATCGAAACTAATCTTCTCGAGCAGAGAGAAATAACCCAAGGAACTTCAGCTCCGAACTCCTTCTTCCAGCACTTGCGATTTATGGTTCTTCACGAACGGAAACCCTAGTCGCCCTCCAGCCGAAATCGCCAATTCTCCTTATGTCCAGACTTAACGAAAATGTTTCCGAAATTATGCTAAGCGTATTCTCTTAAACCCGAACCCTACTTTCCATTTTAGTCCACTTACTTGTTACATACTCGCTCGAATACTCTCCCATTTCCTTGATCCTATGCATGCTCGCCCACCGAAGATACTACATGTTCAGCATCTATTCGCGTTAATAATCACATAACTACACATTAATAATACCAATGATAATACTACGATTTTTCGGAAAAATGGCTATATAACGCCTGTACATATGAGTATGGGCTAAGCCCTCAAACCACAAAATAACCTGATAAACACAGTTTATACATCAGAATAAATAACTAAATAAATAAACAAATACTCACAAAAATTCAGGGTCTTACAAAAGACTAACCGGAACCCCCTAGCATCACCTCTAGGGGCCTGATCCTGAACCGCACCTCTGGCCCTGCCACTTCCTCGGCCTCTACCACGGCCTCCTTCACCTTCAAGGGCCTGATCCTAAACTTGGCCCCTACCTTGGCCTCGTCCTCTACCTCTAACGGCCTCCTCTGCCTGATCTCCATCTCAGCCTAGACCTCGGCCTCTCCCATGACCTCGGGCGGGCGCCACAACGGGCTAAAATTGAAAGGCATGAAATGTGAAGGTTCGTGTAGAAGAAAATAGGAGGAGGGAAAAGAAAAAATTGGGAAGCCTACCTCAGCAGAGCCCTCTCCAGAGCTCTCTCTGGAATCATCCAGTGGATCAGACAAAGTAGCACTCTGATCGGACTCAATCCTGGCTCAAGAAGAAGAAGGCTGATCAGCTGGATCAACCTCCTCTCGCACACGAGAACGGCCTCTAGCCATCTACATAAATAGGGAAGTGTTTTAACTAACAAATTTGTGTTAAATTGTTTATCCAAAATTTTGGTTCTGAAACATTTTATCATAATCCTAAAAGTTCTCTACATTTTTTAATCTTTCCTAATGTGTTGTGGTTTCAGGATATATTTGGAAAGGCAGAACAAATATGCAAACATAAAAGAGATCAATAGTGCAATGGATCAATGGTTAAAACAGAAATTGCAGTTTCAGGATATAAAGCCTACTTCAAAGACCACCAAGATACCAAACTGGAGAAGTAACTCACAAGGCAAAGGTCTCCCAAGGATAAGCCATGTAAAGGTCCTGGTAGTTGGAACACCACATTGATCAAAAGTGTACTAAAATCAGATAAAGCAGATTGCAGAAAAAGAAAAGATCCCAGCATGGTATTTGAGCACCGGAAATTCAGGGATCAGAGGCGTTTAAACCAAAAATCATGCAATTCAGTGGAAAATGTTGCCGGCAGGCAATCCGAGGTTCTCGGATACTGTCAAGGCAATCAGTCTCAAAGGAATGGCAGATCAGGCATTAGCAAGACAGAGTGGAAAGCCAAAGCAAATGACAGAGAAAAAAATCCTTGCAAGACATCTGCAATTCAGAGACTCAAAACATGAGAAACATACAATCCAAAAAAAGCATGCAATCAGCAATTCTATGAATGCCACCGGCAGGCAATCCAAAGTTCCTGGATGCTGTCAATTCAAGGGTATCACCTAATAAACAAGCCACTGTTATCAGTTCTAAGGAATCATAGACCAAGAATTGGCAAGTCAAAGCAAATTGCAAAACAAGACAGAAAAAAATGGCATGGCATTAAGTCTAAAAATTTAATCATCAATAGTATTGAAAATGCAGGATCGGAGAATCATGTCATGAGTAATTCATCCAACATTCTCAGTAGGTAGCAAGTGCAAAAAAATCTGAACATCTTGAGTGAGCTCACTGACCTGGATGCTGTCAATTCAAGGGTATCACCCAATAAACAAGCCACTGTTATCAGTTCTAAGGAATCATAGACCAAGAATTGGCAAGTCAAAGCAAATTGCAAAACAAGACAGAAAAAAATGGCATGGCATTAAGTCTAAAAATTTTATCATCAATAGTATTGAAAATGCAGGATCGGAGAATCATGACATGAGTAATTCATCCAATATTCTCAGTAGGTAGCAATTGCAAAAAAATATGAACATCTCGAGTGAGCTCACTGACCCAGACGAACAGTGTGGAATTGGGCGTCTGATTGCAAGTATGAAATCGAAGTAGCGAAGGGTAGGTCGTCGGAATTCAGAAACGATCACCGGAGGTTGGTGTGAGCATGTTGTGCCCGTGCAAGGGCGCGTGCGAAAGTGAGGGGAGAATGGGGGTTAGGAGTCGCTACTGCCTGATGGGGTGCAGGCAGATACTTGGGTGCCCTAAGGATGTCTATTTTAGTCTGCGGCTTGAGACTCTGAGAAAGGGCTCAGTTACGGTCCGAGGAAGTCCGTAGACACCTTGGTCCGCCCCGTCGGTTTGACGGGTCCCTTGGGTTTCCTGTTTCGTGAGTTGACTCAATTCTAAATTCACCCCATTTCTATGCCAGCATGCACATTTTATTGGTCTAGGTGGGGACCACCAAGATGGTGTGGGTCCCCTTTTCTTTTATTTGATTTTTATCTTTTTATCCAGGTGATATTGGTCTGATGTGGACCTCGTTGGAAAGCCCACAATGCCTTATTGGGCCAAGGTGGGCCCAAGTGTCAAAAGAGAGTCTAGATTGGCCCAAAACCCAAACAGTTCAATTTGATTAAATTAGGATCAGGTCGGCCGGATCCAGGTCACATAAATCGGGTTTTGAGGCTTCTCTGGGTCTAACCGCACACTTTGTGCGGTTTGAGCGTAACCACACACTCTGTGCAGTTTAACCCGAACCGCTCTGTGTACGCGGTTTTGGCTCAGAAAACCTGAAACACCAAAAATACCAGGTGGGCTATGTTCGTCTACCTCTCAGGGATCTTTATGAACTTTTGTGGGTCTCCGGAACCTTCTGCAAATTGCTCAAATGCTCATTTCGAGCTGAAGCATCTCACTTTATTGGTGTTCCACAAATGGAGGAAGTCTCGGCCCTTCATGCTCCATTCAAATTATTCACACGCATACATATAAATTGATCTAACTAAAAAAGGAAAAAGGGGGTTAAATGGGGTACATTAGATGAATAAACAAAGGGGAACACCTTCCCCCATTCGAATGGAGTAAATCAGTATTAAGGGATGACCCCAAAGACCATTAAAGAGCATGCGCAGAAGGGGATCTCCTCCTCCCTTGACACCATCCGCACTCCCCTTACCATGGGAGGTATCTCATATGAAAGAAATGAGACAAAGACGCATGATTGTCATGTTGAAAAATAACTTTCAAACAAGAAATACAAGAGTCCTAAAACATGCTTGAAATCAACTCATCTTCATGTATGTGAAACAAACATTGATAGGAAACAATACCTTGGGGCTAAAACCCTTGTGTGGTGTGTGAGGACCCCCTTTTTGAGACACGAACAGTGGCTGGACAGCCCTCCTCCAGCAGCAGCAGCAACTCCTCCCCTTCCTTCTTGAGCGGGAGTGAAGAAGATGAGAGAAAGTCAGGGAAGATTGGTCTTAGGATTATGCTTGAGTGGTTTAGGGAGCAAGGAGGGACTTGGAGGAAGGATTTCGGAGCAACTAGGAAGGGGAGAAAAGGGTTAAGGCCAGCCAAGAGAAGCCAACCTCTGCCTATTGTTCGGACGAATCATGCTCCTCAAATTTTTTATTATTTCCCATTTATCTTAGCATATTTTGGTTTGATCAAAATTTGGGTGCTTACAGTCTGCACTCCAACGCCGAGCTGTGAAATCACCGGAAATCAAAGGAAACCGAGCTAGGGCTCGGCCACTGCTGTGAATGGGCGTTCACCAGAGAAACGCCGGAGTTAAGGTCGGTTGCCGGTGTCAATAGGAGTCGCCGGAGCCCAAAGAAGTTGCCGGAGAAGAAGGGGATGGCCGTCGCAATCAGAGAAGAGGAGAAGTGTCCGGGGTTTGCGATCAGAGAAGAAGAAAAAGAAATGAAGAGTCGCAGTCGCGCGCGACTACATATAAACAGGTGTATCTGACGAAAAATGAAGGTTCTCTTATTCGACCAAATACACCGGATACAAAAGAAAAACAGAAAAAAAAGAAAAAAAGATAGAAAAAGAAAAGAAAAAGAGAAAAAGAAAAGGACAAGAAAAAAAGAAAGAAAAGGAAAAGACAAAAAAGAAAAAAAGAAAGAAAAATGTGTGTTGGTCGAAAAGAAAATATTTAGTCAAAATTTTAAACATGGTTTGCTGCAAAATCTGCTAGTTAAAAAAAAAACCTATTTTGGGCTTAAAATCCACTTCATAGCCACGAGAGCTCAGTGGAATTTAAGACAACTTGGAGAAATGTGTTGGTCAAAAGGAAAATATTCATTCAATTTTAAACATGGTTTGATGAAAAATCAGTTTTCCAAAAATCTTATTTTGGGCTTAAAATCCACCTCAGAGCAACGAGAGCTCAGTGGAATTTAAGACAGCTTGGAGAAATTCCCCTTTAAAGTTAGGGCTTTTTGGCAAATCTCCACCCAAAATTATTTTTCAAAATTAAATTGAACCAAGCAAATTAGGGTCAAGGAAGCGCAATTTGGGCTTGTCTAATCTTTGCAGATCATTGCTCTGCAATTCCCGCAAAGAGGGGCAGTTGTAGACACCCCAAAATTGCACTGAGAAAATAATGAATAATTGGCCAAAACTTTAAAAAATAGTTTATTTTCTTGTAGCCAGTGCAAAATTTCGAATTGAAACATTTTCACTTGTATCCGACACAAGTCATCAGATACAAGCAAGAGTGTTTATATCTGACACAAGTCGTCGGATACAAGCAGACATAAGTGTATCCGACGAAATGTGTCGGATACAAAAATGTTCACTTATATCCGACCTGAGTTGTCTGATACAAGGTTTTAGCTTAAAATTAGGGTTTTCCGAAATTTTTCACTTTTTACTATCATATCCTTTGTTTAAAGAATGGAAATCTTGGAAATAGCCTTAGGGTTAAGTGTGGGGGATTCTAGACAATTCCTTGTGTCTACCATTAGGGTTCCCCCTAACCCTAGCCTTTGCCTATAAATAGGAGGCCTCTCCTTAAGCAAATGGCCAAGAATTTTTGCCAAGAGTTGGAGATTGAAGAGCTCCAAGTGAAGAAGGGAAACCTCTGCCCCATTGCTTTGAGCACCCCCAGGTAAGCCTAAAACCCCTTTTTTATGTTCTTAAATTCTAGAAATAGATCTTTCTTCTACCTTTCTGTAGAATAATGGCCTAATCTGTGTGCTTGAAACCCCTTTCCCTACTCAAAGTACCTCGAGACTCCCTCTAGCCGTAAAATGTGGACAGGGATCTAGGGGAAACAAGATTGGGAATTGATCCTTAATCATAGAACCTTCTTGAATGGCCTTGTGTTCTGTGAAAACCGTTTCATACTCAAAGTACTCCAAGACTATCTCGAAATCGTTAAAAAGGGGAGAGAGAACTAGGGGAAACGGGAATGGAATGGAACCATAGTTTTTTAGAACCCCCATTTAATTGATAAGCTTTGACTGCTATATGTCATGATGTGTTGAGATGATTTTTTACACATGCACACATAGCACTCGTTCTGTAGGAATCGGCTTGTATTTAGGATCTATTGCATTCATTGTGATTGATCTAAAATAAATGACCCTAAGCAGTTCTGGGACATCTCTCAATGATTTTCAAAATGATTTCAAGCAAGTTATCTTTGAGTATTGAAGGCCTCATGGTCTAACCTCTCGGTTTTGAGCATTTGGCTCCACTTTAGGGTTTTTGGCATATTCTCTTCAATCGAATAGAATGGTGAGCCAAACTTGTGCCCTATTTCTTCCTAGAGGTTTTTCAATATCTTTTCAAATGATTTGGATTTGGATTGCACGGATTACACACACTTGATCACTGTTTTGGGTTGATTTTACTTAAAAAAGGCAAAACTAGACAGCATCTGTACCCTAACTTCGGACAGTCATAACTTCATCGTCCGGATGAATTTTGGAGTGATTCTAAAGATATGTGAAAGGTGAGACTGTCTAGTTCATGTCTGAGTAATTTCATCAATTTTTATGGAATCGATTTTTGACACCATTCAGTCGAAGTTGACAAGTCAGTTCAGGCCAGATTGCTGAACCTGTCACTTCGACTGAGTACCATCTGGTCGATTTAAGTTCGATTTGAGTGATTTTTGTTTTTTGTGTTTTCCTTTGGGAGTCTACTTTCAAATCCAATTGGTTTCACAATTTTTTTATTTCATTTGTGTCTTGTGTGGCTGATTTACTCAGAACTGCTCAACAGTATGTTTCTGGGCTAATCCGTGACCTTCGGGGCCTCTTTGGGAGGTCACCCAAGGCACATCCGGATGAGGTTTTGTATGAGGCTAGTTTCATTTGAAAGATGACCCTACATACTTCATTCATGCCAAATTTCACGGATTTATATGGAGCCAATTTTCCAAAATGAATTTCCAAAGTTGTCCACTTGTTACTTTTACCGATTTCTAACAGCAGATTTCAAAGGAGTGTAACTCTTAGGGTTTTAACCGGATTTAATTGAAAATTTTCATAAGTCTTCTATTTATCATAATCTTTCAAATGGATTTGGTTTGATTCAATTTGAATTTTGATTTGAATGATTTATGGTCAAATGGCTCCATCTTTTACCAAAATTTCCAGATTTGTCCTAACTTGTTTGTGTTCAAGTTTTGCTTTGATTTCTATTTAATAGTGTGTCCTAGAAGTGATACTTCCATAAAAGAGGATTTGGTATTCATTGGATTTCTCATGTGGAGGGATCATACATGTGTTTGATACTTTTCAAGTTTTCTTTATTTTAATTAGCAAGCTTTCTTTATTTTGAACATGAACAACACTTGGCAACCACCTTGTGTGGGTGAATGGGGGTGCCTAACACATTCCCCCATTCATAATCTAATCCCCTTACCCATCTTTGGATTTTATTTTCAAGTAGAGTTATTTTTACTCTAGAATTGCCTTTTTGCTTATTTTGGGGATTTTGGTGTCCATTCACACCTAAAAAGAATGGTGGTGACTCTCCCATTTTGTTGAGCCCGTGTGAAGATGAAGGGAATCATCTAGGTGATTTTCCATATCTCACAGTGAGTTGGTTTGTGTATAGAGAGAGTGTGTGTATGTGAGTGAATAAGATAAAGAGAGGAATGATTGCATAGAAGAAAATTTGGGTCGTTGACAGATTCATAAAAGACGGATTGTTTGGAGGGAAGAAATAAAAGAGGAATAAATTGATAGGTGTTATGTGGCAATCAAGAGAGAGTAAAATAAAAGAGGGGAATTGAATGAGGGAGACAAGGATGTGAGATGGGGTTGATTTGCTTTTCCACGGATGAGAGAGAAAGAATGGGTCGATGATACAAGGGTCTTAGTTTGTAAATGTAAAATAGTTTTAGGTTATTTAGAAATTTTAAAGAGTTAAAGTGAGAAGAAGATTATTATTTGCACTTTTAACCTATTAAATTCCTTTTGTTATTCTTATAGACTTTTGGTGCTAAAAGTGCAATACTGAAAAGAAACCACATTTCCCAAAGACTGCCGTTTGCTCATATTGATTATTTTACAAATACTTCAGAAATTATAACTTAATACTAATTACTTTGTACTACCTGAAATGTTTATATTAAGAAAATAACTTTTAGACCAATATTATTAGTATTATTAGAATATTTGTAAATTATAATAATAGGTAATTAAATATGTGTAATTAATTTTGGAAATCAAGTTAATGTGGTATTACAATAATGTATCATTTCAAATTCATATTTTCTTTGTACATGGTGGATGGTTTGGTTACTGGTTTAAATGAAAATTTTATGGATTATTTGTGAGGAATCTACGTGTACCTCTGTGAGACATGGGAAAAACTCAATTCAATGACTTCCTCAATCATCACACGGGATTGGTTAAAAAAAAAGAGTCGCCACCATTCTGTTTAGGTGCGAATGGACACCAAAATATCAAATAAGCACAAAAGGCAAATTTAGGGTAAAAATAACACTATTAAAAAAAAACCAGATATGGGTAAAGGGATTAGGTTATGAATAGGGGAAGGTATTAGCCACCTGTGCGTGCGTGGGAAATGCGGCACGGGGTAAATTCGGAGTCGCCACCGCCTGATGGGGTGCAGGCGGACACCTGGGTGCCTAATCTTGTCTATTAAGGCTCTTGGGTCTGCGGCTTGAGATTCTAAGGTCGGTTCTCGGTTGCGGGCTGGGGAAGTCCGTAGACACCCCAATCCGTCCCGTCGGATGACGGGTCCCGTGGGTTCCCTGATTTGAGTCAGCTTTTCTAATTGGTCTTCACCCGATTGCTAAACCAGCATGCGATTGAATTAAGTCTTTGTGGGACCACCTGAGTGGTGTGGGTCCCTTTAGTTGATTTTATCTTGATTAATTTAGATAACCTGAGTCTGTTTGGGTGGGCCCCGTTGGAAGGCCCACGGTGTCCTTGTGGGGCCTAAGCAGGCCCATGTGCTCTTGGTGGGCCCCGGTCTAACCCTAAGAGGCCCTGTGGGCTTGGGAGAATAAATCGTTTCTTATTAAGGCTTTGAGTTGAGAACTTAAGTGGCTTTCATACAAGTGGTGGGCCGGATTGGTTTGTGGGCCCCTTAGGTGGGCCCACAAGGTGGCCAAGTGATTTTGCATCTCTTTTCTTTTTTAGTTCACAAAAGTGGGCTGGTCTTTGGGCTTGGGGCCCATGATCCAGAGTTTGGGCTTTGAAAAGCCCAGTTCCTTGGAAATTAGAGCTTGCACCCTAACTTGGTTTGGTTGGAGGGCTTTGGCGGGCCCGAAAGGCCCTAGCCCATGGTCTCGGCCAAACCATATAATTCATGCACTCATTTCACATGTCATGGTTCGGGCGGGCCGCATTCGGTTTGGCCCATCCGATTAGTTCGGATCATTTTGCTTAGATTAGTTAATTAACATGCTTTGGTTTATTGGGCTTGGTGGGCCCCGTTGGAAGGCCCACTATTGTACCAAGTTGGACCGGCTGGTCCGAGTCCCAAGTTGGGTTTCCGGGTGGACCGGAAACCCTGCTGGTTCATTGGTTTTAACACAAATTATCACAGAATTCGACAAGGGATCAAGAATATGTAAAAATCAGGCTTCTGTGTGTATCCGGCAACTCAGGCCGGATACACCGGGTCTGCAGGTGATCCGGCCAGAGTAGCCGAATACACAGAGGCCCTAGGTTATCCGGCCTTAGTTGCCGGATATGCCTAGGCCTCAGGTGATCCGGCCTGAGTTGCCGGATCACCCTGGAATTAGCCTTTTTGGGTTTTGGCCTTTTGGGACTGATCCCAGGGGCTCCCAGGGGCATGTTAAAGGTCTTTTGGGCCCCCGGAAGGGCCCACGTTGGTTCAGATTTGGGAGAAGCCACATTTGGCTTCTCCTTTGGGATCCATTCACCTAAGCAAATGGGGCTTGGGCAGGCATTGGGGCTTGCTATCCCTTTCCTCCCTTTTCTTTTTCAAACATCACAGCAGCAAGGTGGGGGGTAGGGATCATGTTTGCACAGAATATCCACAGCAATAAGGCCTTAAACAGGGCATATAACTCAAACAAATAAAATCTTGAGGAAGGGAGAGAGGAGGGGGCTTATCATGGGGTACATCAGATCAAGAGGAGAGAACAAACTCCCTGTCAAAACAAGCCTAGAGACGAGTCTAAACCAGCACCCACAACACACTAGAAAGTGTGTGAAACCAGACTTCCATGCTTCTTAAGATGATCCTACGTGGGTATCATGCATGTGGTGGCTCCATGCCATGAAAGGGACATCAAATACATGCATGGATCATGCTAAAACAAAGCCATGAAGAACAAGAAAACAAATGGAAGCATACATTTTCGGAAAAATCTAGATTTAATATATGTTGAATGCAATGTGTTAAGGAACCATACCTGGGGTTCTTGAACCCTCGAGCCAAGTGGAGACCTCTCCTTGAGCTTGAACAGCAACTGGGAACTCCTTCCTTAGCACAGCAACTCTCCCACTCCTTCTTGTTGGGTTATAAGTGAGGATGAAGGAGGAAAGAGGAGGGTGAGAGTGGCTTAAGTGGTGTGTAGATGGGGTGGAGGGCCAAAGAGAGCTAAGGGAGGAGGGTTTCGGAAGAGAAAAAGTGGGAGAAGAAAGTTGGAAAACAGCCAAGAAAAGCCAGCCCCGGAAATGAGATGCTGGTTTGCTATTTATAGAAAAACTAATGTATCCGGCAACTCAGGCCGGATACACTAAGGCCTCTTCATATCCGGACTTGAAGTCCGGATGCACTAGCCTCCCTTTGTATCCGGCAACTCAGGCCGGATACATGACTTAATCATTTCAAAATTTAATGCCGCCGCGAATCTGTCAGCCAAGTGGCGCGAATTTCGCGCGAATACCTTTATGTATCCGACCTTCAAGTCCGGCCATGAAGGATAGGCAGTGTATCCGGTATATGTGACAGGATACAAATCGAAAATTTACGGATTTGCCCTTCGACTTGACCGATTCAACCGATTTGACCCTTTTTGATATCTACGGATTGCCCGTACGAATTTTTTATATTTAAGATTTAGTCCCTGAGATATTTTGCTGCGTTGGCTGCCACGTGTGCAGTTCTTGTGCCACGTGTGCAGTTTCTGGCTTTGCTGCCCAGAAACTTCGACAGATCATATCTCCTTCATCTGAACTCCGATTGGAGTAAACTCAATTGTGTTAAACTCGTATCGGAGCCCTCTATTTAATGACATGGGGCTAAACACTTGGCACGGATTCCGAGAAAAAGTCAACTCTTGGCTTTTCCTTAAGTTTGACTGCCCTTGGGACCTTCATCTGGACTCCGATTCCTGCACGCCCAGTTGCGCTGGAACCGTGTCGGGATTCTCTATCCATTGGGCTAAAGTAAAGTATTTGGCACAGAAATCGAGCAAAAGTCAACTCTTGGCTTTTCCTTAAGTTTGACCGCCTGCAGAACCTTCATCCGGACTCCGATTCCTGCAAATCCAGTTGTGTTGGAGCCGTGTCGAGATTCTTTATCCAATGAGATAGATCAAGGTTAACCATACTTTATCTGATTAAAGGGTCAACTCTGCACCCCTCAGGGTTTGACCTTTTAGCCGGGTTTTTACATTTCTGGCTTTTTGGGGAGCGCAAAAATGAGGTGCTTACAGCACCCCTATTCATCGACACAAGGTGGTTGCCAGGCATTGTTCATGTTAAAATAAAGGAAAAAAGCTTGCTATAAAAATCATAAAAAGTCACAAAAAGACAAAAATATATGGTTTTTTCATACGAATAGCCTGATTGATCCAGAACTTTCAAATATGATCATACCATTCCTAGGGTTTCATGATTAAAACAAAAGTGAGATAAAATCAAGTAAAATCAATTTAAAGTGAAATCTTCAAAAATCTGGTTTCAAGTTAAATTCTAGAAATCTAGAAAAATATGATTTTTATAAAATATTGCAAATTTGAACTTGAACAGTCCAGGACATAGATATAGCCCAAATTTCACATTAAATCAAAAAATCAAAACCAAAAATACCCACATTGATGAAGAACATCAAAAGGGGAGAACTTAGATTGTAGGGTCTTCTTTCAAAAGTGAAAAACAACTCAAAAACCATATCATGAAACCCTAGAACTTACTTTCAGGCTTCTGAATTCAGATCTATCATATTGATCATGATAGATCCAAGATCTTAGCCAAATATCACAAAAATCACGAAAACAATGCTGTAGGTGCAAAGATGTGAAAAATCCAAATTTTAGAAAAAAGTGGGGATCTCATGCTATCAACATCATAGATTCATAGGATTCATTCATGTTCAATCACTAGATCATTAAAACATTAGCAGGATATCCAAAGCAACCACATCTCACAGATTAAAGCACATGCGGTCTATGTAACGCCCCGAATCCGGGTCACTTTTTTTTTCATTTTGACTCGGATCAAGGCATTAACTTGTGGTACATTACAGTCAGTTCAAATATAAGGAAATAAAGAACTAAGATTTATCAGAGTACTAGGAAGCTTAAATCATTTATTAGAAGCTGAGTCATCCGATTACATTAACTAATCAAATGAAAGGCAACTACAAACTTAACTAACTCTTAATATCCTACAAAATCATCTATTACGATTCCACTAAAATAAATACAGCTATATGAAATCACCCTACTCTTTTCATATGGAATTTCTAGACTTCAACCCACTATCTATTTAACCCGTGGCGTCCTCTCCAAGATAACCTGAAACGTAGAATATGAAGTAGGGGTGAGATACAACTATCTCAGTAGGTAACACATGCATGAGGAAACATTTTATACATATAGAAAATAACAGTGGTTTCATGCTCGGTAAAATAGACGACTAATTACGGTCAATAAGATAAACGAATAATCTCAATATAAAACAACATTTACTCAGTGCCCGAAATAAAATAAGTTAATCCTGTGCATTTCTGTTCAATTTAAAGGACAATGTATCATATTTCACATTCCCATGGTTTCTGGTTTATTTTCTTTAGTGTCTTCTTAAGAGCAGTTCCACATTTTATTCGTGATTCCATAATATTCCATTTTAACAGTTCTCATTAAATCATAGCAATTCTATTCAGTTATGACATTTCAATATTTCCTTTTTAAATAAACAATCCATCATCCTGAGAATCAATCATCATATCAGTAATAAAAGCCAACCTTCAGGTAGTAGCCTATCTCTACCATAGAACGCAAACACGTAGTATCCACACAAGCTCCGCAGGAGAATGCACATCTCTAAGACTACAAGTACCCCCTGCAGGAGACAGCATAACTCTACCGCAGGATGTGAACACCTAGCATCTACCTCTACCGTAGGAGATAGCTTCCTCACCTTCCAGTGGTAACTCACACACCCATCCTCCATGTGGGATGCAATCACGCATAATCACATCTCCCCCACATGAGGTATCTCTCCTGTAGGATGCAATCCATCGGAAATACATCTGCCCCACAGGAGGTAATGAATCTCTCCCGCAAGAGGTAATGTCTCCGCCACCAAGCGGGTATCTCCGCCACCAAGCGGGTTGGGTCTCCGCCACCAAGCGGGTTAGGGTCTCCGCCACCAAGCGGGTTAGGGTCTCCGCCACCAAGCGGGTATCTCTGCCACCAAGCAGGTTAGGGTCTCCGCCACCAAGCGGGTTAGGGTCTCCGCCACCAAGCGGGTATCTCTGCCACCAAGCAGGTTAGGGTCTCCGCCACCAAGCGGGTATCTCTGCCACCAAGCAGGTTAGGGTCTCCGCCACCAAGCGGGTTAGGGTCTCCGCCACCAAGCGGGTATCTCTGCCACCAAGCAGGTTATTTATAAAACTGGCCACCAAGCCATCACAGATAATTCTCAATTCCATTATTATTTATAACATATTAGGTTCATGTTCAAAGTCCAGTTCTAAACAGTTCCCCAGTTTATTAATCATAATATTTTGTTTAGTATATAAAAATATCTTCAGCATGATAACCCAATTTAGTGTTAGGTAGATATTTAATTAAGTAAGAAATTTGATGCATTACACGTACACTAGGGTGCGGTTCTAATCATGTAATAATTACATTAATACTCAATTGTTTAACAGTATAGGTGAGTGGTTTTTAAGGTAATACAATTTAATTAAGATTCGGTTACAATATAAAAATTATTCAAGTTTGGATATAGTGGAAGGAATTCACGTACATAGCATGATTTTAAATTGGTTTGTGTTTTTAAAGTTATTAAGGTTTAGTCATGGTCAAAAAGACAAATAGAAGTATTTAGGTTTTAGTTTAAGTCAAATAAAGTAAAAAGGGAGTTATTACAAATGAGTGTTATTGACTAAATTTTAATAAAAATTATTAACAATTAGGCTTGTAATGATTACAAGCCCTTTTTGTGTATTTGGACGATTTGGTCGCCTAGGCGAAGCTAGGCGACCTATGTGAGCGGTTCTTTTATTTTAATTGTGATTTTCTTCTAACACGAGCGCCGATCGTCCGTCACTTGGCGGTCTCGGGCGCTCCAAATTTTTAACTAACGCCGAACATCGCTCAGGAGCGCTGAGCGCAGGCGAGCTCGGCGCTCTAACCAAAACGACGAACGGAGTTTCGAAAACTAATTTTTTTGTATTCAAATTGCTTCTAACATTCATATAAGCATACAATCAATCTATCTACATACTTATATAACCATAAATCATGCAATGGAATCGAATAAACTGCAGGAAATCAAAACGAACGAGAAAACGGTGCTACCTACCTCCGTCCGCTCACGATCCTTTCTTCTTCCAACCAGAGACTTCCTCTCCTCTTCGCAGGCAAGAGATGTTCCAGGAATGGTGAGAAACCAGAGATATGCCCTCTTCCTCCTTCTTCTCGGTCTCCCTTTCTCTCTCTCGTTCTTCTTCTCTTCCGCCGCAGCCTCCAACTTCAACGCACAAGACATCCTACGAATACAACTAAAACTATTCAACCCTATTTTATTCTTCCCTGATCCCACGCATCTCCCTAGGATCAGGTTCCATACTCATCCACCCATTAGACTTAATAAGGACCGTTAATCCATACTTAACTCGATATCTCGCGATCCAACGGTCAGATCTGCGTCAAACTCCAGATCTCCCCTATCAGTGTGATCATCTATAATTATAATTAATATCCTTCAATAAAATTCTCATCTCCTCGACTTCAGTCTTCAAATCAAACATAATTACCAATATGCCATTATTCCAATTACTAAGCTTTAAATATCATTGTTAATAGACAATCTAAACCCCAATTTAAATCTATTAGTATTTCTCAAGTCTAATAACAAATTTTAATTAATGTATTTAATTATTTTACCGATAATTAATGTGAATTGACCGAAATACCCTTCTCTCAATATTTTCACATCTACCCATTCAATTTCTTCCGAAATTTCCAAGTTTATTCTCTTTGTCATTATTAGTCCGTTATACATCCCGAATGAATTATAAGTACCGCAAATCATTCCTTTATATTAAATCCCCAATTTATTTTGACAAATTCATTGACACTCCAAATATTCGTATTAAATTTTTATTTATTTATTTAGTGAAAATTCGGGGTTTTACAGTCTACCCTACGGATCCACCTATTCTCTTTTCCCCTAGCTCTCTCTTCACGTTTTACGGCTAGAGAGGATTCTTTAGGTACTTGGAGATAGGTTTGGGTACACAAACACAATCAAAGGCTTTATTCTATAAAAAGAGGAGAAAAATAGATATGGGATTCTATTCTAGGGATCCACCTGTTCCCCTTTCCCCTAGCTCTCTCTTCACGTTTTATGGCTAGAGAGACTCTTGAGGTACTTAGAGACAAGTTTAGGAATACAGAATAAAAGATGGCCTTATTCTACAGTAATAGATAAGATCCTATTATATCTAGAATTGAAGACAGAAAATAAAAGGGAAAAGGGACTTACCTGGATTGAGCAAGCAGAGCAGCAGGGATTCCTCTCTTCTCTTGGAACTCCTTGGACTTCAAATTTTCATGGCCTTTTTCTTGAGGAGAGGCCCGCTATTTATAGTCAAACCCAGGGGTAAGGTTGGTCCAAGGTTTGGCAAGATAGAGTTTCAGATTGAGTTAAACACAAGGATAATGCTCATCCATGGCCAACAAAGATAATCCGAACGAATAAAAGATATAATTCACTCATTTAAAGGGATATTGGACTAAAGATAAGGCTCAGAAATCGAGAAAGAATAAAATTCGCATAAATCTAATGTGCCCGTAAATGATTTACGGTCCAATGGTGTCCGTATATGTATTACAGGCGCTGCGTGCCCATATATAAAATTCGGGCAAGCTCAGCCCGTAGATACAATACGAGCAAGGCTTAAATTATTGATTTTCATGCATTTTTGTCCTGTTTTAAATTCCAATTACATGTTTTCATTATTTTCTCATTTTATAGTGCAATTTGGGGTGTCTACAACTGCCCCCTCTTTGCTGGTAATTGGAACCAATTACAAGCAGAGAGCAAAAAAGACCCACCAATTGCACTTTTTGAGATCTTTGTCTAACTAATTGCATTTTGCAAGGATTAAATGGATGATTTTAGGAAAAAGAATTAATTGCAGAAGATTTGCTGAAAAGTCCCTAACCTTAAGGGGCAAATCGTCTTCTCTCCTCTCACTGAGCACTCGTGGCTATGAAGTGAGATTTGAGACAAAATTTTTAAACAAAAGTGGGTAAGGTGGTAATCCTTGCAACTTACAACTAATATAAACATTAATCTCCTAAAAAGTGTGGAGAAAATAATAAAATATGCAATTTTCTGCTTCGCCCGTATTTACATTGCGGACAGTTGTTGCCCGTAATTTGAATACGGACGAATTGGACCGTATTACCTTCACAGGTGCCTATAGCCCGTACTGCTTTTACGGATTTTGGGGTTTTACTTAACCGCAGCCACGACTTTTCTCTCTTCTGCTTGCACTTTGCCCTAAATTTCTTGCGCCCGCATCTTCTTCTCCGGTTTTCGATCTTCACTCCCCGTTCGCACTTGTCTTCTCCGAAGACACACAACTTCCAGCAGTCTTCATCTTTTCCGGCAACAATCATCTTCTCCGACGACTATTCCTCTGGCGGTTCTTTGTTTCTTCTTCCACTGCCGTGACTGTGGTTAAGCTTTTGGGTGTGCTTCGAATGATCCCAGACGACCGTGAATCATCCTTGAAGCTCTGGTGAAGTAAGGTTTTAGCTTGCAAAACTTCCTATTTCAATCGAGACAGGTAAGTGGCCAAACCTCAGTTTATGCCAAACAGTGATAGCATTCATATAACTAGACGAATCTGGTTCATGGACAAATTTTGACTTGCTGTTCATGATTTCTCATTTACTGTTTGAGAATTTTATCTGTATCTATACGACCAGGAATGCTCCTCTGCTGCCGAATTTCTGAAAAATTCACAATTCCTGTTTGACTTCATTTTTTTGCCTTTTTCTATTCTTGATTGATGGTATTTAGATGGTTACTCTTTGAGTGACCAAAATCCCCTTTGCTTTGCCATTTCTGTGACTGGCTTCTTGAGTGGCCGAAATCCTCCTTGTTTTGCAATTTCTGTTATCTTGATTTTGACTTCTGTTTCCACAGTTACATAATAATGTGAACCATGCTGTAATTTAGGAAATTTTCTACTTGCATCGAGAATCCCCAAATTTTCTGTATTTGCTTGTTTTGTTGATGCCAACTGCCTGTATTTCTCTGATTCTTGCTTCTGCTAATTTTAATCCAGAAATGTGTATGCACCATGCTTTGCCTGATTTGATTTGTTCATGAATGACTCAATTTCACTTAGCATGTTGTCTGCACCTTAGCTTGAGTTGGACACTTGTATAGCCTGGTATGAACTAATCCTTGAACAAACCCAGATTTGTTAGGCATTTTCCGTATTACCACAATAGGCTTGGACTCTTGTTCCCAACTTCATGCCTTGACTATCTTGAAACCAAGTAAAATACATAATTAGACATCTTAGAGACAAAATAAATTCCAATCTCAGAATCTAATATCCCTTTCTGTTTTCTAGCTGTTCGTCCCTAGGATAGAGGACATTCATGAGGTGCTAGCCCTGCATGCGACTAGGGATGATGCTTTTGCCCCTGACCAGAGACGTCAGTGCTACCAGTTCTTCATCGGTCAGATGGGCAGCATTTGGTATTGCGGCGAGCGCTTCTTTTATCAGCATGCTGGAGAGCCTAGGATTCCTGTCATTCCTCCAGATACTACCCCCTCCTTTCCTCCTATGCCTGTTGATCTTGCCTAGTTCCTAGATTGGATTGAGGTAGAGACATTATTGGAGGAGGGCAACTATGATGCCTAGTTCAGGCGAGCTTCAATCGGGTGCCTTATGCCACCCATGCCTGTCCGTGGCGGAGTCACGGAGATTGGAGGGGTAGTGATTAGGGCCTATGACACGACGGTATGTCTTCTCCTTTTTGATCTTCTTTTCTTATACTTTATTTGAACTAGGCATTTTCTGACACCTTCTCTTCTATTTCAGGAGGCTCAGTTGGCAGAGATCCGGTCTCAGTACGCTGATATAGAGTGCCAGCGAGATGCTGCTATTGTCGAGCGGGATGCCCTCTATATTACTATTTCAGACCTCCGGGGACAGCTTACCAGGGCACAGGGCCAGGCGGGCCCTTCTGGTGCCCAGGACCAAGCGGGTCCATCTCATACCCAGGTTAATTCTTTCACCTCTTTCCATTCCTACTTTTATATCTATTTATCCTGTTCTGATTAAAATTTCCTTTCTTATTTTCAGGATGACACAGCCGGCCCTTCTTCACCTGCTTCACCTGTGCCTATGCATCTTCGTGGGGAGGTATTCTCTGTGGCACGGGTGGAGTTTGTGACTTCTCCCAGGTCAGTGGAGGCACCTGCAGCAGAACCTGAGATCAAGGCTGATATTGCACCTACTGCTGTGGATGTGCCAGAGTCTGCTCCAGCACGTGAAACCGCTCCTGATGCGTCTGTTGATATGAATATGGAGCCGGCCAGGGATGCCGCTGTGGTGGAGCCTACTGTGGAGGCCGTGGTGATAGAGGAGGCTTCTGTTGATCCTGTAGAGCCTGGTCCTAGTATTGATACTCCTAGGGCGTCTGTTCCTGCTGATACCGCCATGGAGCCTGCTGTGACAGAGGAGACGCCTGCTGCCGCCGATCCTACGACTGAGTCTACCCCTACGGATTCTGATACCGAGTCTACGGGATATGTAGATACTTCAGGGTACGTTCCTCCTGATCATCCCACTGCTGGCCTTGTGCCTTTATATATGTGGCATGATATTCAATCTGTTTTGAGCAGGATGACTCGTAGTACGACTCGTAATATTGTGAGGCATGTTTTTGAGTGCCGGCGATCTCCAGTCCCTGGCCGAGGCAGAGGACGTAGCCATGGCCGTAGGGGTGGACCTGTATAGACATTAGATTAGGATTCATTTATGTATTTGTATTTTGACAAAAGGGATGTACACTTTCATATATATATAAAAGAAGTTTGATTCATTTGTGCTCTTTTCTTCTTTATTTCCAGCTTTTCTTGCATGATGTATGTTAAAGCAGGGATAGGTGAAGCCTAGGGAAGCATTAAAATTGAAACTTTCCATTTTTTTGCATTTTCCCGAAGGAACCGTAATTAGGTTACGAGCAAGCCGTGCCCGTAATGTTAATACGGGCGCACTCTGCCCGTAAATGTTTCACGGTCACAGTGTGTCCGTATTCTTTATACGGGCATGCTATGCTCGTATTATAATTACATATTTTGCTGCCTTTTCGAATTTTCTATATAAACTCATGGGGAACGTCACTGTGACGTTTTTAGAAGTTTGAAAACTCCCTGAGCCTTCCGTTTTCTGCTTTCATTGGCTTCTTTGGTGCTTCCATGGCTTCCCTCACCCCTTTCTCTTCTGCCGATGAATCTCCTCCTGCAAGACACCCTGTTAGATCAAAACCTCCTAATCTCACCAGGTATAATGTTGTGGATTCCTTCTATGATAGGTGGGTTAACTCCATGACCCTTGATGAGGAAATTCGTTGGGATTTCATCCACTTAGGCCACATCCTACACCTCCCTAAAATTCCCTTTAAATGGGAAATCATTAAAGCTTTGATTGGACACTGGGTTCCTGAATTAAATCTCTTCCGCTTTGATGACAAAGAGATGACTCCTACCATAGAAGAAGTTGAAACCATCCTTGGCCTAAGGTTTTCTGAAAAAGTGGTGAACCTGCCCTTAAAGCCTAGCTACAAAAAGGAGGCCTCCACCTTCTTGGGTATAGGGAAGAAAGACTTAGGAAATTCTGACACCCTACTGACCTTGTCCAAGACCTTTTTGACTGAAAAACTTCTCAGGAGTGAGGACAAGGATGCCAGGTTTAATGCTTTGACTTTGATAATGGTCAACCAGTTGCTCTTTCCACGGGGTGATGACCAGGTTGACTTGGCTCTTATCTCAGTTATCTGCTAGGTTAGGGAACGTGAGAGATTGGCTCCTATGATCTTGGCAAAGATATACCAAGCTCTGATTGACTGCTATTTCAGAAAGAAGAAACGCTTCCTTGACTACGCCCCTATCCTACAGGTAAAAAAAAAAGAAATAATTTTTTCTCTCTCTTCTTTTTTCTTTTCTTTCTTTTTCTTTTCTTCTTCTTCTTCTCTTTTTCTCTTTTTTTTCTTTTATTCTTTCCTTTTTCTTTTATTTTTTTTTCTTTTCTTTTTTTTTCTTTGTTTTTTTTTATTTTGAAATAAATTGAAATTCTCCCCTTTTCTGCAGCTTTGGTTGCTTGACCACCTGAGTCAGGTTGAAGAAATAACTCGCCGCTTCTTTCCAAGATTGAAAGTTCCTGTTTTGATGAGCAACAGGGGGTGTCCAATATCCAAGGCAGCTGTAAGCACCTTATTTTTGCACCCCTGGAATTGCTGAAAATGAAAACCCTGACAGAAAGTCAAACCCCGAGGGGACAAAAAGTTGACTTTTTGATCAAGAGAAATTTGGCCACCTTGCTTTATATCATTGGATAGAGAATCCCGACACGGTTCCAACGCAACTGAGTTTGCAGGAATCGGAGTCCGGATGAAGGTTCTGCGGGCGGTCAAACTTAAGCAGAGCCAAAAGTTGACTTTCTGCTAAAATCCAATCCAGATACCTTGCTCTATGTCACTGGATAGAGAATCTTGACACGATTCCAACGCAACTGAGTTTGCAGAAATCGGAGTCCAGATGAAGGTTCTGCGAGCCGGTCAAACTTGAAGGGAGCAAAAAGTTGACTTTCTGCTAAACCCCGATTCAACTGCTTAGCCCTATGCCAATGGATAGAGGACTCCGACACGGTTCTAACGCAATTGAGTTTGCCCAAATCGGAGTTCGGATGAAGAAGATGTAAGCAGTAGAAGTTCTAGGGCAGCGTGTTGGAAAACTGCACACGTGGCAAAAGTCTGCACACGTGGCAAGCAGCAGGGCAAAAAAGGTCCCAGGGATTAAATCTGTGATTACCCAAATTAATGAAAAAATATCTCAAGGGTAAAGCTGCAGATATCCAAGGGTATCAGGGACTAGATCCATAAGCATCAAAACTTGAGAAAATATCCCAAGGACCAATCTGTAAATATCTAAAAGTATCAGGGACTAAACCTGTAAATATGAAAAGTATCAAGGACTAAATCTGTAAATATCCAAAAGTATCAGGGACTAAATCTGTAAAAATCCAAAGTTCCAGGGACCAATCCACAAATACCAAGATTTGCTCATAATTGGTGTCCCCTATGGGCATGCAAGGGCATCATCCATGCATGCCACCACTCATGCATCTCTCTCTCCCTCTCTCTCCCCCCATGACCAACCATGCATGCCTCATACATGCATCCCCCTCTCTCATGGTGGATGGGCATGCATGGGCATCATCCATGCATGCCACCCCTCATGCAACTCTCTCTCTCTCTCTCTCTCTCTCCCATGATTATGCCCCCCATGCATGCATGCCCATCCTTTGTACCACATGAATAAACCCCCCCCCCCCCCAAGCCCCATACGTATGAGGGTCCTCTCTCATTTTTGAGCACACTTTTGATCCCCCACCATTCTTCTTCTCGAAGAGCTCCAACCTCTCTCCCATCTCTCCCAAGCTCTCTCATCTCTCCCAAGCACCTCACCTTGCTCCATCTACCACTTTTTTCTTCTTCTTCTCCACTCTCACTCAAGCAAAGGGGGAAGGCTTGCTGTTGGTGGTGCCAAGAGAGGTTCCAGCCTTGGTCCTAGCTCCAAGGAGGCTCCACACATCTTCTACAAGGGTTCAAAGCCCAAGGTGAGTCCTCTTAGACCATTTTATTGAACATATGTAAGATTTGACTTATTCAAAGCATGTTGAATATTATGCATGTTGTGGGATTTCTGTTCTAGAGTGTTCTTTGCATTTATCTCCCCATCATGCTCTCTTTCCTTGATTTTATGTGAGTTGGTACTTCCGCAAGATAAGGGATGGATTTCGGTTGATCTAAAGAGAGAAGAAGAGATTGTCTTTTTCTTGCTTGATTTCCAATGTTTAGAAGTTGCTGTTTCTATCCTCTTTTTATTCAATGGGGAGTATGTTCTCCTTCTTTGCTATCCCATGTACCCCTTTTAGTAATCCCCCATCTTTATCCTTTCTTTAGACATTTTTTAGGCTAAATGAATATGTTACATGGATGTGATCATGTTATGGGTTGCATAGGATGCATGTTGAGTTCTCTTTTCTTCTCTTGTTTGTATAGGGTTTCATCATTATTTTTGGTGTGCATGAGATCATCTACCCTTTAAAACATGCATGCCATCATCTTGGGATTATGCGAATAGTTTTTTTACCGTTTTCCTTATGTTTCATCATGTTTTCTTTTAGTCTAAGCTGCTGTTTTTGACCATAAGAAATCATTCTCTTTTGGTTTTGAACATATCACACTAGTATGTTTATACTTTCACACCTTAGAAGCATATCTAGGTGCTTTATATATGTTATTGTTTAGTGTAGTTTGCATGCATATAAAACCTGTTTTTCAGCTCTTAATTGGTGTCTTATTATCAAGTTTTGTTTTGACTTAAAGCATGCTTATTGAAGCCCTATGTTGCTTGATTTTCTTCCATGTATGTTAATGATTGGTTTTCAATAAAAAGGAACCAAAGAAGAAGCAAGGTGGCTCTTCTCCGAACCACTGTGGGCTCACACAGGAGCCCACACAATCCCTGGAACACCCCAAGAGGCCTAAGAATCCAACCCCAAGGCAAAAATCCGAAAATTGGCTTTTGTAGGTTGATCCGGCAACTCAGGCCGGATCAACAGAGGCCCACTTGTAGCCGGCAAAAGATGCCGGATACACCGAGATCTGTGTGTAACCGGCATCTCAAACCGGCTACACTGCCAGAATTCATTTTTTGCCATTTTTGCTGATCTTGTGTGATTTTTTGGTGTGTTTGATCAAATATGGGCGAACCAGAAGGGTTTTCGGGTCAACCGGAGACCCAAGATGGGCCTTGGCCACCCGGTCCAAATTGATTCCCGGTGGGCCTTCCAACGGGGCCCACCAAGCCCGACAAACTCCTTTTGTTAAATAAAGATAAAATCAACCCATTTGAGTGGGCCAGACCACTTGAGGCCCACCCAAGCCCTATTTGGGCCATGCATGCTTAAAGTAGGTTGTGGTTTGGCCGAGACCACGGGTAGGGCCTGTCGGGCCCACTAAGCCCATTAAACCAAACAAGTGCAGGGTTTCCAAACCCTATCTTAGAAAGTCTTGGGCTTTCAAGCCCGAGCCCAGGTAAAGGGCCCCAAGCCCAATGCTTGGCCCATTTTGGCACAGATAAGAAAGATAAATCAAAAATCACTTGGCAACCGAATGTGTGGCCCACTCAAGGGCCCACAAACAGTCCCGGCCTACTTTTGGCATGAAATCCATTTAAATAATCCAACTTAAACCTTAAAGTAAAATCAATTCATTTGAACCAAAGCCCAAAGGGCCTCTCAGGCTAGACTGAGGCCCACCAAGGGACACGTGGGCTCAACCAAGCCCACCAAGGGATCCGTGGGCCTTCCAACGGGGCCCACACCACTTTGGCGGTCCCGCCAGACTTAACCAAAATTGAATGCTGGATTAGGCATCGGGTGAGTGAGAGACCAACTGAGTTGACTCAAACCAAGGAAACTTATGGGACCCGTCACTTGATGGGGTGGACTGGGGTGTCTACGGACTTCCCCAGACCGCAACCGAGAACCTACTTAGAATCTCAAGCCGCAGACCAAGCCTTAGTAGAAGAACTTAGGCACCCAGGTGTCTGCCTGCACCCCATCAGGCAGTGGCGACTCCAAACAAAATCCCGAGGCACGCATTGTTTTGCGTGCGCCTCGTCGTGCGACCGAAATCGGGTGCGCACAGCAGCAAGCAGGGATGGTTCACTTTCTTGGGTACTCTCCAGGATGATCAAGTGAGATGGCCTAGCACTTATCAACCCAATCCAGAGACAGTGATCAGCTTTAGAGATAGGAACTTTTTGGTCCTGGCAGGCTTGAAATCTGCTGTTCTTTATCTTCCTTTGAGGGTTCTTCGACAGTTTGGAGCGACCCAGGGAATTATGATCCCAACTGGCTATGAGAGCCTTTTAGGGCCACTTACATCAGCTACCATGGGGCTAAATACTCAATTAATGAATGAGTGGTCCTATGTTCGCTTTCTGCGGGGTCTGGTCTTTTCTGAGTCCCATGTGAAGGACTATCATTTCTGGATCAAAGATCAGGTGCAGAGTCATGCCCCAGTACCAGAGGATCCTCCTGCAGTTCTTCCCCCTACTTATGAGGACATTCTGGAGTCTGAAAGGGCAACCCACAAGCGGCTTCAACAAATTTGGGTACGAGAAGCACAAGAGCTTAGGATAAAGGGTATTGATCTGGAGAGGCAACTTGAAGAGCAGAGGTCTTGTCGCATTGCCATGGAGAAGAAACTTGAAAAACAAAGGCAGGCTCGTCGCTTTGAAGTCCGAGCGATGCGGGAGAAATATCAGGGTTCCTTAGCTGACCTTAGGGCGTTGAAGATCAAGCAATCACTTTCAGATGAGATCATCTCCTTTTTGAGCGATCCCAATGCAGAGGGAGCTTCTGGAATCATTGCAACTCAGGCAGCAAGGATTAGGGAGCTTGAGGAGCAGTTAGGGGATAGGGCTTATATTCTTTTTTCTTTTCTTTTCTTTTTTTCATACTTTTATACAAAACAAACTCCATTAGTGGAAAGACAATAGATTTAATTCAAAAATAGGTTTTATATTATTGGCCTCAGAATTCTCAGATGCTTGTAAAAACAGAAGTTTTATGAAAAAGTATTTGATTTCTCATCACTGGCCAAAGTATAGTTTTTTTTTTTTTGAAAGCTGATCGACAATACTTAATCATATATAATCAAAGGAATTAAAATCAGGTTGAATAATGAAAAGGGTAATCCAAGCAATAGTGAGAGACCAAATCTGTCTATCCTGTGACCTTTAGAATCATCCCCAAATGGCTTTTCCTGCATGACTGACCCTGCTAATCTGCTCAATTTCTAGTACTCATGCTGACTTCAAACTTGGAACACATAATCAACTCAACCTTTGATTCTTCTTTTCTTTTCTTTTTTTCTTTCTTTCTTTTCCTTTTGTTTTTCTTTTTGCCCCTATTGTCCCTAGCGCCAATTACGGTTTTCACTAGGGCCGGCTTCTGCATTCCGTCATCACCAATCTTACTCTGAAAGTTGAATGAATATACTAAAATCACCGAGGGCTTAAGAATAGGACGAAACAAAGACTAAGCTTGGTTTATGAAAGAAAATGTATTAAAGGCTCAAAATTTTCTAAGTGTGGAAATGGGTTAACCGAACTTACAGTCATGATGAACTTGACCCCATTCCCCTTTATTTTCTTTTTTTTGTACTTGGCTTTCATTTGCCACTATCTTTCTTCTCTTTTTTTTCCCTCTTTTTGCCCCTATTGGCTTTGCCCCTATTGGCCTTGCCCCAGTATAAGACTGTAAGTCCAGTTTAGGTTTATCAAAGAAGATCAACAGGTTCAAATTGGCTTGACTAGGGATGAAAATTTTGGGAAATATAGAAATATGGCCTCAGATCATTTCCTAGTAATATTCCTTCAAGGAAAATATCTCTTTACTGCATCAGAGTTAATTGGCTCAGGAAAATACTTCCCATCCATTTCTGTTAAGATGAGAGCACCCCCTGACAGAACCTTTTTGACAACATAAGGCCCTTCCCAATTTGGTTTGAATTTTCCACGAGGGTCTTCCAAAAAGGGTAAAATTTTCTTCAATACTAAATTCCCTTCTTGGAAAGTTCTCGGCTTCACCTTCTTATTGTAAGCCTTGGCCATTCTCTTCTGATACAATTGGCCATGACAAACGCTTTCAAACGCTTTTCCTCTATCAAATTGAGTTGATTATGTCTTGACTATATCCATTAAGCTTCTTCAAATTTAGCTTCTATTTGCACTCTTAATGAAGGTATTTCCACTTCCACTGGTAAAACCGCTTCCATCCCATATACTAAAGAATACGGGGTTGCCCCTGTAGAAGTCCGAATCAAGGTTCTGTAAGCATGTAGAGCAAGTGGTAGCATTTCATGCCAATCTTTGAAACTCACTACCATTTTTGGGATGATTTTCTTTATGTTCTTATTTGCTGCTTCTACTGCCCCATCTATCTTAGGTCTGTATGGAGCTGATTTGTGATGGGTAATCTGAAATTGTTCACACATCTTCCTCATGTCCTTGTTCTTAAGGTTTGAAGCATTGTCTGATACTATGGCACTTGGCAAACCGTAGCGACAAATGATATTATGCTTCAAGAATTTCAGAACGTGGCTACTTGTGATGTTTGCATATGAAGCTGCCTCTACCCACTTGGTGAAGTAATCAATTGCTACAACTATAAACCTGTGTCCATTTGATGCCTTTGGAGAGATCATTCCAATGACGTCTATACCTGACATGGAGAAGGGCCATGGAGATGTCATGTTGTGCAACTCACTTGGGGGTGCATTTTTGTTATCAGCATACACTTGGCATAAATGACACCTTTTGACATGTATATAGCAATCGTGCTCCATTGTCGACCAGTAATATCCCAATCGCAGAATCTTCTTGGCAAGCATATGCCCGTTCATATGGGGTCCACAAACTTCTCCATGTACAGTTTCAACTAACCTTTCTGACTCGGTCTTGGCAACACATCTAAGTAGGATATCGTTGTGTGATCTTTTGTACAACTGCCCACCACTTAGTAAAAACTGACCTGCCAGTCTCTGTATTGTTCTTTTCTCTGTAGAAGTGACGTTTTCTGGCAGACTCCGATCATTTAGGAAGTTCTTCATATCTTGAAACCATGGTACTTCTTCTTCTGGGGTTTCTTCTAGAACAAGGCAATAAGCTGGTTCATCTCTGCCTTCAATTTCCAGTGGTCTAATATCAACACCTCAACACCTTTTGGCATACTGACCATTGAAGCCAATGTTGCTAGAGCATCCGCAAACTGATTTTTGGCCCTTGGCATATAATTGAAGGAAATTCGAGTGAATTTGGTGCTTATTTCTTCCAAATACTGGTGATAGGCAATCAGTTTGTGATCCTTGGTTTTCCATTCACCAGTTGTTTGGAAGATGATAAGACTCGAATCCCCATATACGTCAAGTTCCTCTACTTCATTGTCTAAGGCTGCTTGTAACCCAATTATGCATGCTTCATACTCTGCAATATTGTTTGTGCACTGGAACCTCAGTTTCACTGCGATTGGGATGTATGCCCCATCTGGCTTGATTAAAACCGCCCCTATTCCATTTTTGTTCATGTTGGCGGCCCCATCAAAGAACATCTGCCATGAGCTTTCACCTTCTTCTTCTTCAGTAAACAGGATTGCCTCATCAGGAAAGTTGGTCCTTAAGGGTTGGTATTCTGGTAGAGGGTGTGCAGCTAAGTGATCAGCAATGGCTTGACCCTTAATGGCCTTCTAAGTGATGTATGTGAGATCAAATTCAGAGAGTAACAACTGCCACTTTGCCGTTCTGCCAGTTAAAGCTGGTTTTTCAAATAGATACTTTAAAGGGTCCATTCGGGATATCAATAAGGTGGAATGACTAAGGAAATAATGCCTCAGTCTCTGAGTTGCCCATACTAAAGCACAACAGGTCTTTTCCAAAGGGGAATACTTTGCTTCATATTCTGTGAATTTCTTTCTTAGGTAGTAAATCGCCCTTTCCTTTCTGCCTGTATCGTCATGCTGCCCCAAGACACACCCCATTGACGTCTCCAAAACTGACAAGTATAAAATCAATGGTCTTCCTGGAGTTGGTGGCACTAGCACAGGTGGGTTCAATAAATATTCCTTTATTGTGTCAAAGGCTTCTTGGCAATCGTCATTCCAGACCATCAGGTTATTCTTTCTTAGAAGCTTGAAAATTGGTTCATAGATAGCGGTGAGCTGTGCTATGAACCGGCTTATGTACTGAATCCTTCCAAGAAAACCACGAACTTCCTTCTCCGTTCTAGGTGATAGAATTTCAATGATTGCTTTAGCTTTAGCTAGGTCAATCTCAATTCCCCTTCTGCTTATTATAAAGCCCAATAATTTTCCTGATGTAGCCCCAAAGGCGCTTTTTGCAGGGTTAAGCCTTAGACTGTATTTCCTAAGCTGGTCAAACACCTTCTTCAAGTTGTTCAGGTGGTCTTCTTCTTCACATGATTTGGCTATCATATCATCCACATAGACCTCCATCTCCTTATGAATCATGTCATGGCCCGCTGGTAGGTTGCCCCGGCGTTTTTAAGCCCAAATGGTATGACAGTGTAGTGGAAGGTACCCCAAGGTGTAATGAAGGCTGTTTTTTCTTGATCCTCCTTAGCAATCTTAATTTAATTGTACCCAGAGAAACCATCCATGAATGAGAACAGGCTATATACAGCAGTGTTGTCTACCAAGATGTCGATGTGCGGGAGTGGAAAATCATCCTTTGGGCTTGCCTTATTCAAGTCTCTGTATTCTACGCACATTCTGACCTTCCCATCCTTCTTTGGTACTGGTACTATATTTGCAAGCCATTCAGGGTACGTAGAGACCGCCAAAAATCCTGCTTGGAATTGTTTAACCATTTCATCTTTGACCTTCAATGTCCATTCAGGTTTGAACCTTCTCAGTTTTTGTTTAACTGGTTTAACATCTAGTAGAATTGGTAGTCTGTGCACAACCATGTCCGTGTCTAATCTTGGCATATCCCGATACGACCATACAAATACATCTTCATAATCAGCCAGGAACCGTATCATTTCATCACGTTGTACTTCATATAGGCATACCCCAATCTTCACTATTTTTGGGTCATCTTCGGTCCCTAGGTTTATTGATATGGTCTCTTCAATATTGGGTTGGACCCCCTTTCATGACGCTCCAATTGATATGTGATTTCTTTTGGATGGTAGTCTTCTTCGTCCTCGGTCTCTTCTTCAACCCCCATTAGGTCAAAGTCGAGCTCGAGGTCAAAGTCGAGCTCGAGGTCGAAGTCATACTCAACCCGATCCAATTCCGTTTGCTTATATGGTTTATAAGTGGTTTGGACCTTTTTAAAAAATTTAATTTTTCTAGAAAAAATTGAAAAATCTTTTTGTGTTTTTTGAGAGCCTTCTGTAAAATCTTTTCCTGAAGATGAAGGCTCATTAAAACCTTCAGGAAGAGGGCATTCCACTAATGGAGTTTTTTTTTTGGAAGCCATGTCTGTTTGCCAAACAAACGCGGCTTCAAAAGTAAGGGGAGTTTCCTCCCAATTGTTTAACATAAAAGAATCTGGGGCAGGGATACAAGCCTGCTCCTCAAGCTCAGGGTCCACATCTGAAATCACCAGTACTGGGTGAGTTGCATCGCCTGCTTCTTCGTAGGGCTTGTCCCAGATGGAACTTCTACTGCAGCCCAATCAATGAAAGGTAGCTCCTCTGCTCTTTCTTCTTGGTTGCCTTCAGTCATGGCAAAAAAGACTCCAACATCCTCAGAAAAATCATGCTCCTGTTCTGCCCGTGGCCTAGGCCCACCCAATGCTTGTGAAGGTGGGGATGGAACATATGGTTGCACAGTTGAGGACTTGGGTTTCTGGAATGGGTTGATGTTATAGTATGGGGGTTTGGATTGATCTTGGGGAGGAGACAGTTGAATCATATGAGAAAGCTTTGGAAAAGTTTCTCTGATGTGAGGGAATTTCATGTCTTCCATTTCCTTCTGTCTTCTCCAGTTCCTTGGTTTGGACCCTAATCTTGCTCTATGGATTATCTTCTTAACCTTTATCGGTTCTAGCCTTCCTTGTAGGTTAACCCCCAGACCTTTTCCAGGGTGAAAGTTATACTTTTCCAGCACATTCTTGACCACTTTTTCAGCACAGGTCAACTTTCCTTCTTTTTCCCAATACCCCCCAGGTATGAAATTGACAGTTTCAAACTAGAAAGAGTGAAATGCCATCTTGTCTGCAGTCATTTCCATGTTTATGTAGGGTACATCAGGGGACCACATGGGAGTAACCAAATTTTCAGCTAGGACATTAATCACCTTTTGCTCTTTAATATATTTGACTCTTTGGTGGAGGGTAGATGGTATAGCCCTAGCTGTATGAATCCACGGCCTTCCTAGTAGTAGGTTGAAGGCCGCCGGTATATCCATCACTTCAAATGTGATGTTAAAAATATACATTCCAATAGTGACCGGCAGTTCAACTTCCCCTAGGGAGTGTGTTTTAGAGCTGTCAAATGCTCTTATGATTCTTCCATTTTGTTTTATTTTATTTTGCTCCGGACCGAGCTTAACAATGTTATTAACAGGCAGACATTCAGAGCCGACCCATTATCAATTCAAACCCGGGCTATCATGCAACCCTTACTGAGCACAACTATGTGCAAAGGATCAACATGATGGTACCCTGATGGGCTAATTTCAGTATCAGAAAAAGTTATAACGTTGTGGGATAAAATCTGCCCAACCATCTTGCCTAGTTGGTCTGGTTCAATATTTTTAGGCACATGTGCCCCCTGAAGTATCCTTAACAAGGAGTCCCTATGTTTTTCAGAATTTAACAATAAGCCCAGTATTGAGATCTGGGCAGGGACTTTGTTCAACTGCTCGACAACATTGAACTCACTTTTTCTTATGATTTTAATGAGGTCAGCAGCCTCACTATCAATTACCTGAGGGGCATCTTCCCCTACCTTAGTTTTTCCCTTGTTTTTCTCTTCTTCCTTTTCCTTCTCTGTCTCCTTTTGTTTTTCCTCTACACCTACACATTTTCCTGACCTCATCATGAGGTTCACTTCTTTCTTGCTTTCTGCCTCAGCTGCAGGGAATGTAGTGGTGAAGGCTTCGCTATAGTTCCATGGTACAGCCGATTCAGAGTAAGAAGGCTTAGGGACATTTATCACTAATTGGGGAAGTTTGGACTTAGATGATGAGTTCTGAGTAGGAGGAACATTTAAAACCAATGGTGGACATTGTTTTGGTTGAGTGGTTACAGAAGTGACAGAAGTATTGAGATGGTCACAATTTATGACCAGTGGTGGTATTGATTGAATGGGTGAAGTAAAGGTGGATGGATTGCAATTGATAACCAGAGGCGGTTTTGCAATATTCATTTGAGCCATGAGAGATGAGACCCGGTCCAGAGAGGAGCTAATGCTCTCAGCAGCACTCTCATTCCCTTTTGAAATTACATTTATGTCTTCATTGCTATTTCTTTTGTCAAAATAAACTTTGACCATTGTCTCTATTGGAGCAATTAACTGGGATGGGTCAAAGGTTATTTCATCAGAAGAAATGACCCCTATGACATTAGATGGGCCTGTCCCATGATGTTGAGGCAGAGGGTTCTGTCCAATATCTAATCTGGGAGGATTAGGAGCCCCTGTATTAAAAGACAGGGTATTCTGGTCAAGCATATCCTGAATGGCATGTTTCAACGGCCAACACTTGTCAGTAGAGTGCCCAGGTGCACCCATGTGGAAATCCCAAGTGGTGTAGGGGTCATAATTTCTCCCCTTTGATGCATTCGGATTGGGTTCTCTTAAAGTGATATACCCTGCTTGTAATAAAGTGGGCAGCAACCGAGAAGGAGTCATTGGAATAGGGGTGAAAACCCTATTTCTCCTTGCTACGAAATAGGCATCCTTTTCCTCTTTAGTAAAAACCTTCTTTTGGTCTGAGGGTGCTGCTGGAACATTAACCCTCATGGGGGCCTGGGTAGATGGAGCAGATGGAGTAGGAAAATGAGCAGGTATGTTGATTTGTATGGGCTTGTTAGGGCCTGATGATGGCTGCATCATGTTCACCTCCCCTTCTTTCTTGTTCCCATTCTTTTTCAACCCACTTCCTTTCTTTAGGTTGGGGTCTTGCTGACTGACCATAGCAGAGTGGTCAATTATTTTACCTGACCTGATTCCGTCCTCGATTCGGTCGGCCACTTGTACCAAAGCCGCAAAATTAGTGGTGGTTTGACCCACCAGGTGACTGTAGAATGGTTGACCAAGTGTACTGATGAAAGTGGAAATCATTTCCTGCTCCAGCATGGGTGACCTAACCTGGAAGGCCGTCTCCCTCCATCTCTTGGCATACTGTCTCACGGATTCATCCCTTCCCTTACTCATTCTCATTACATCATACCTGTCTGGCACGATCTCTGAATTAAACTGGTACTGAGCTAGGAAGGCATCTGCTAGGTCCTTCCATCTTCTGATCTTTCCATGGTCTAAAGTGGCGAACCATCTCAACACAGTTCCAGTTAAGCTCCTTTGGAAGAGCTGAATCAAGACACCCTCATCCCTCCCGAACTGGCATAGGGCACCGCAGTACAACTTCAGATGGCTCATGGGGCAGCCAGTGCCATCATATTTGTCCAGGTCTAGGCACTTGAACTTGACCGGTAGGTTCACATTAGGGTATAGGCACAAGTCTTCAAAATTGGTGCCCCCAAAGTTGTTCACGCCTTTAACCTCCCTCAGTTCGTCTTGGATCATTTCCAGTATGTGCATGAACTTCCTTTCAACTTCTTCCCTCATCCTTTCCTTCTCCTTGGCTTTGTTCGATTCCACTGTCTCATCCCTGATCAGTATAGGTCAGGGGTGGGTTCATAAACGGGTTCAGGAATAGGTTGAACTGGAGGTTGAATATTGATTTGGGATGGAGGTGGTAGGTTGGAAGTGGATGCTTGATTTTGGGCTTGCACTTGTTGGGCCTGCACCGACAGTATGTTTTCTAGCATTCGGGCTAGTCCTGCCACTTGCTCCTGTAGCAAGACAATATCTGGGTGAGGAGCATCAGCTTCAGTCTCAATGGGATTCATGGCGCGAGCTCTTGATCTGGTTACAGGAGCTATGATTGCAAGTGTATTGGTACCTGGAAAAAAATAAAGGAAAAAATATCAGTGCCCATTTAATCTCATTCACATGCCTATGAATGCCTACGTACAAGCTGGGTGAACACAAGTTTGGATTTGTTTCTTTATTTGGTTCCTTTTTTTTTAATTGCTGGAATATTCTAGGGCTTCCAACAGGTCCCACAAAAAGAGAAAAGGATCTGAAATTCAAAGGCTTTCAGAGGCCCAAGGGTGTTTTTGGAAAATGTCTGAAATTCAAAGGCTTTCAGAGGCCCAGGGATATTTTTGGAAAAGGTCTGAAATTCAAAGGCTTTCAGAGGCCCAGGGATTTTTTTGGAAAAGGTCTGAAATTCAAAGGCTTACAGAGGCCCAGAGATTTTTGATAAAGGTCTGAAATTCAAAGGCTTTCAGAGGCCCTAGGAAAAAGATCTGAAATTCAAAGGCTTTCAGAGGCCCAAGGACAAAGATCTGAAATTCAAAGGCTTTTAGAGGCCCGAGGAAAAAGATCTGAAATTCAAAGGCTTTCAGAGGCCCGAGGAAAAAGATCTGAAATTCAAAGGCTTTCAGAGGCTCGAGGAAAAAGATCTGAAATTCAAAGGCTTGCAGAGGCCCGAGGAAAAAGATCTGAAATTCAAAGGCTTTTAGATGCCCGGGGATTTTTGAAAAAGGTCTGAAATTCAAAGGCTTTCAGAGGCCCAGAGATTTTTGATAAAGGTCTGAAATTTAAAGGCTTTCAGAGGCCTAGGGAGTTTTGTTTTTTTGAGAAAAAGTCTGAAATTCAAAGGCTTTCAGAGGCCCAAAGATTTTTTTTTACATTATATATTTATTTATTTATTTATTTATTTCTTCTTTTTTTAAGCATTTCATTCAAACTCATTTCCCTTTATCATTATTTAAAGGGTAAAGGAACAAGATTTAGTGGGAAAAACTGATTAAAATTAAATTTTCTGCGAAAACCGCATATACAGTACGGTCCGGTCTTGCCCGCATTTAAATTACGAGCAAGTTGCGACCGTATAGTTAACACGGGTGAGCCCAGCCCATATAACCAATACGGGCGAGCCCAGCCCGTGTTATAATAGCGGTTTACGGAACTCTTTTCTGTTTTTTTTCAGTTTTTACATGATTTGAACACTTTAATTGCTCATCCAAACATATGGTTCACCCATTGCCAGGCTTCTAAACTGTCCCAAAGTGGACCTTGGCCTATTTGCAAAAACACTTGTTTAGGAGGGCACATGTTCCCTCCAAATCGACACCATATTCAGGGGTATGGTACCCTTGGGTTGCCTCTTGTATGAACATTGGGTAGGATTGATTCTGAACTGAGTTAAAAACTCTTCCTATGAGCTACACCAATTTTAGGATACATGCCTATTTGGGACCAATTTTATCCCAAACTGATGGACACCATGACACCCCATGACATGAAAATAATGCAAAAGTGAAAAACAACTCAAAAACTATATCATGAAATCCTAGAAATTACTTTCAGGCTTCTGAATTCAGATCTATTATATTGATCATGATAGATCCAGGATCTTAGTCTAATATCACAAAAATCACAAAAACAGTGCAGTAGGTGCAAAGATGTGAAAAATCCAAATTTTAGAAACAAGTGGGGATCTCATGCTATCAACATCATAATCATCATAGATTCATAGGATTCATTCATGTTCAATCACTAGGTCATTAAAACATTAGCAGGATATCCAAAGCAACCACATCTCACAGATTAGAGCACATGGTGTAACGCCCCGGATCCGAGTCACATGAAAAACCCGTAACTCGTCTCCAGAGGTTATTATAAAACACAGGATCGCAATATCAGAGTGAAGAAAAAACATGAATACAACAATAGCTATATAACAGAGTGCGCTAAAATATTCCCCAAAATAAAATAAAACTCACATGTCCAAGTAACTACCCGCAAGTATCGAGCTCTCCAAGAGTATCTGAAAACAAAACGAAAGCAACGGGGTGAGATACGAATATCCCAGTGAGCAGCACATGCATGCACGAATACATTTATTTCAGTTCTAAAACATGCCACGGTTATAAACCATATACAATGATGATAACACACATATTCTGAATAATCCGACTAAACTTCAATAATCAAATTCATATCAGTGCCGAAAACCATCAGGTAAATCAAGCAATAACAATCCGTTTCCAATCCCGAAGATATCGATAAAATAATGATTAACTGACAACAACATAACAATTAACCATAATTTCGTATCTCAAGATATAATCCCAGATATACCAATGTCATATAACACAAAGCCTTCTCATAACCATGCCCACGCCTCCAAATGTATATCCGGCCTACTCAAGGTTTCGGATATTGAAATGACTGCGTCATCCAATGCAGGCCTACTCCCCGGGTTTCTGCATTGACAACCAGGCCTACTCAGGGTTTTTGGCTGCTCTACACCAGCGGGAGGTACAATACCCAATAATCGGTAAACAATACTCCATGAACCATAAATACCAACAAACCAGCGAATAAAACATAGCACGTCAAACAAAATCAAATACCAACATTGGTCAATGTCATGACTATTGTTTAGTTGATAAATTAAACATGCCAAGTAGACACTCCACACCTCCATGTACACAGTTCCGGCCTACTCAGGGTTTCGGAAACTCTGAAATGACGGCCTACTCAGGGTTTCGTCATCCAATGCAGGCCTACTCCCCGGGTTTCTGCATTGACAACCAGGCCTACTTAGGGTTTCTGGCTGCTCTACACCGGTCGTGGCAACACACAAGGCCATGCAATTCCAACAACCAACAAATAACATTACATTACTAAGCTTAGACTCTGGATCCAGGACAAGCTAGACCAAAACAGTAAAACATCGTATAATCTCAATTTCACATTTAAAGTAAAAACCATTCATTCCTCATCATGTATATCTCATCATAGTTCATCACCTGTCCCTCTGGACCAAACAGTATCCCAATACTTTCAGTATTTCTCATTTCCACAAAACCATGCCATTTGAATACAAACACAGTTATTTATAACAAGACAATACATTTCAGCATTTCCCAAAACAAACGAAACCAGAAGTAAATCATTTCTCAATTAGAACAGTGTATAAGTTCGAGGAGAAAACTACTAAGAATTCCTAGAGTTTTGGTATCTAGCACAACATATATAAAATAACCCACACTCATCCTTAGGAATCTTTAAGAATTTACCACTAGCATTCTCCTAGGAATTAAATAAGAAATGCAGGTTCCAAGGTTTCCAACAAGTGATTGGTGAAGTGATATAAACCCCAAGACATCAAAATCCCCCTTGGTTCAGTCGGAAATCAAATTCGGTAAGTTAAATTGGGTATGCGCTCACTTCCTGAAGTGGGCGCAAGTGGGCACCAATCGGCGGATAGAAAATAGGTGGAAAAGGACCATGCGCTCACTCGACGCTAAGTGAGCGCGAGCTGAGAGGGAGAAAGGCGCGAGAAGAGCGTGGGCTAGGCGCGAGAAAAGCGCATCGATTTCAAGTAGGCACGAGCTGAGCGCCAGGTAGGCACGAGCTCGGCGCCAGATCGAATTTCCTAGGCGCCTACTTCCCGAAGTGGGCGCAAGTGGGCGCCAAGTGGGCGGATACCCACTGCGAATTTCGAGTCTGTTATTTCGAGATCTCCAACTCTGGCTGGTTTCTTTAGGTCTGTTATTGCTCCATTACACTCCTAATGCTCCCAGAAGACTTCCCAACCCATTTTGGATTTAATCTAAACATCTTTAATTTCACATTAATTTTCAATCTTCGTTCGTAACTCGCGGTATTCCAGAAAAACACAGAACTCACAATACGACTATGCATTTCAAAATACATTACGAATAAACTAAAACCTCGGTTTTAAAACAGTGCTACTCACCAGTATACGCTTTTCCCAGAATAACCCAACCTCGGTCGATCACGACTCCGGCTGCGCGCGCGAATGAAAATATAGCCGAACGAATCCTCTCGAGCAGAGAGAAATAACCCACTGAACTTCGACTCCAAAATCCTTCCCGTAGCCTTTGCGATTCTTGATCTCTTCCCAGCGAAACCCTAATCGCCACAGCAGCCGCCCTAATTTCAGAGCAGCAACCTTTCCCCAAATCCCCGAAAATTTTTATATCAGTTACCTATTTATACACCGCAAGGGTTTAACCTAATTCACCATTTACCCTCGGAATCCCCTTTCTACCCCTCATTAAGGTAGGGCTTTCCCGGGTTTTACGTATTGACTAATTTTTACTTACTGCCGTATTTTAAGTTCGAATATGACTTACATATTAATATTCCACTTCATTCTCTTTGACAACTAATGACCACCAATTTCTAGCAAAAATAAATTTGATTTAACCTGTCCATAAATCCATATGTTCATACTCTTGCATATATTTTTATTTTTATCTACTATTATTATTTGTTTATTTTTATTACTGTTATTGTTAATTTATTTTATTTTTATTTTTATTATATATATATATATATATTTTTTTTTTTACTCAAAACTGGGGTTTTACACATGGGGTCTACCCTACGGATCCACCTATTCTCTTTTCCCCTAGCTCTCTATTCACGTTTTACGGCTAGAGAGGATTCTTGAGGTACTTGGAGATAGGTTTGGGTACACAAACACAATCAAAGGCTTTATTCTATAAAATTAGGAGAAAAACAAATATGGGTTTCTATTCTAGGGATCCACCTGTTCCTCTTTCCCCTAGCTCTCTCTTCACGTTTTACGGCTAGAGAGACTCTTGAGGTACTTAGAGAAAGGTTTAGGAATACAGAATAAAAGATGGCCTTATTCTACAGCAATAGAGAAGATCCTATTATATCTAGAATTGAAGACAGAAAATAAAAGGGAAAAGGGACTTACCTGGATTAAGCAAGCAGAGCAGCAGGGATTCCTCTCTTCTCTTTGAGCTTCTTCGACTTCAAATTTTCGTGGCCTTTTGCTTGAGGAGAGGCCCTCTATTTATAGGCAAACCCAGGGGTAAGGTTGGTCCAAGGTTTGGCAAGATTGAGTTTCAGATTGAGTTAAACACAAGGATAATGCCCATCCATGGCCAACAAAGATAATCCGAACGAATAAAAGATATAATTCGCTCATTTAAAGGGATATTGGACTAAAGATAAGGCTCAGAAATCGAGAAAGAATAAAATTCGCATAAATCTAATGTGCCCGTAAATGATTTACGGTCCAATGGTGTCCGTATATGTATTACGGGCGCTGCGTGCCCGTATATAAAATTCGGGCAAGCTCAGCCCGTAGATACAATACGGGCAAGGATTAAATTATTGATTTTCATGCATTTTTGGCCTGTTTTAAATTCCAATTACATGTTTTCATTATTTTCTCATTTTATAGTGCAATTTGGGGTGTCTACAACCTCATAGAAATTATTTGAGTTCCCTCCATGTATCTTGGAGTGGTATATGTCCAGAGTTGACTGGATTGGATTGATAATTGATTTTGTATTAGTGTCTAGAAGGCATAGCTATGTATGGATCCATGCGTTAGCTAGGTAATGAAATGGGCCAGTCTTTATTAGGTTAATCCCGTGGTTCATGTATGCGCACCACCATGTATCTTGGTGAGGCCTTCCTGTATCTGGTTGAGCTGTAGCAATCCGTACCACCATGTATTTCGGTGAGATCTTTCTTTATGTTTATTATTGCAGTATGATTGGGTTGTACTTACCAACCCACTCCTATATCTGGTTTGAGTGCTCCGTAATAAGATGATGTCCGAAACCCAGAGTAGGTCGGCTTCGCACATAAGTCGTAAGGTGGCAAAATTGGAACGGGTAGTTGACCTCTCAAAGAAGTTTAATTTCATGAATCCTGTGATGTCAAACTATGAATTGTTTGACTATGTTTGATATAGAAACGGTTATTGGTTTTACGTCGAAAGTTATTTTTATCTTTGTAAGCTCATGAAAGGTTTTTGATAAATTATATGAACTGTGTTTTATTACATGCATGTTACTGCTTACTGGGATTTCGATCGCATAAAATGTTTTTCAAATGTTTTGTTTTCAGATTGTCCAGGTGAGAACGTTGCAGAAGGGGTAGAACATACGGGTGTAGAGGATTTTGTTGAAGACGACTCAAACGACCATTACTGTTTGATGTAGGGTGTCTTTATGTTTAAAAGATACTTTATTTTATTGACTTATTGATTTATGGATTTTATTTCATTGTTAGTAGAATTAATAGATAGTTGACCTTGTTTCCAGACTATTATTGAGGTTTTTATTTAGTTGTTGGATGTCACAATTCTACATTTTAGTCGAGGTATTAATAAATGGTTTTAGTTTTTGCGTACTCTAATGTATTTAATCTTTAGTCTTTTAGTTGTTTATTTTGGGCTCCCAAGGTTCACGTCTTGGGCTTGGATTTATTTTACTAAGAATAAATTCGAGTTTGAGGCGTGACACAAGACCTAATGGGATTGGCGCACACATATATATATATACCTCGAGCAAGTCACCGACCAGGACTAAGAATGTCCCCTTTGATGGTTGCACTCGGATCCAGTCACCCCCTTTAAAAGCACCTTAAGGCTGTGTTGAGAATCTTGTAATGTGAATAGTAAAAATTAGATCAAAAAAGAACACAGAAAATTTAAGTGGTTCCACAATGTGCCTATGTCCATTTTGTGCGACAAAATTTCCACTAAGAAAAAAGTCAATTAGGGTTGCATTAATGTATATATACCAACTGATAATTTTTTAAATCCCAAAAATACCCTATACCGTACCCCCTCCCCCTTGGACCTAGAATATGAAACACTTTTCCAACACCCTCCACTTCATCTTCACCTAGAATTTATAGGACAGTTTCGTCAGTGTGATGTTTCAAACCAACGGTCAAATCGAAATTGTGGGGTGGGTCGTATTTTATCAGTTGAAGGTTGGTGTGGTTGCTTTAAACGTGTGAGGCCAATTATTATCCCACCCCAAGGCTCTAAAAGATCATTTTAATGACAATTTGGTGCAGAACGAACATCTTTGTAGACATGGAGTGGAAAGCTCGACTATCAATCAAACACAATTATTCGTAACTAATACAGTAGAAAGGTAAATAAATTAAAGACTCGCCTGGAAATTAAGGATAACAAGAGATATATATGTTGGAAAATGGAGGTGGATAGGCAAGAGGAATGGTGGGTTAGAAGGTAATTTTAAGGTTGTAGGATGGATGGGATGAAAATGTTGTAGGATAGTTGGAATAAGAAAGTGAAAGAGAACACTTGTGTTGAAAGGCTTTTTATTGGAGCACTTGCTCTCCAAACACTAGAATGTGTTAGCTCTTTGGCTTCTTCACTTACATATAAGGCCCCCTTGGGGTATTTATACATGAGCTCCACCTCATTAATTTCTTCTAGAATCTTCTTTCTAGATAAGTCTAGCAAAATCTTATGATCTATCTAGATCATTTACATGATTGTATTACATGTTACATATGTAGAATATTCTAGAACTAATCTTTCTAGACTTCTCTCTAATACCATCAAGATGATTCTAGAACTTTCTAGAATATTTTAGAACCTTCTAGAATCTTTTAGATCCTTCTAGAAGTGCATCATATTTTATCACTCCTCCTTGATGCACTTCTGCGAGACGCCAATCAAGCTTCTATATGTCGATGCATCTGCCTCCTTCGATCCATCTTCTTTTCTAAGCTTCTCATTAGTGACCAGTGGGATTGCAACAGACTTGCACCCTCTCATTCTGAACTTTCTTAGTAGATCTTCTGTATATCTCTTTTGTGATAAGAAGATCCCTTCTTGTTCTTGGCTTATCTCCATACCAAGAAAATAATGCATCAATCCCAGGTCGCTCATTTCAAATGTCTTCATCATATCCTTTTTGAACTCTTGTATTTGCTGCAAGTAATTTCCTGTAAGGATTAGATCATCCACATAAAGAGAGATGATAAGGATCCCACCTTGCTCTTGGAACTTAACATAGAGTGTTGGTTCACTCTTGCTCCTCTTGAATCCCTGGTTGATGAAGTATTCATCAACCTTGCTTTACCAAGCCCGTGGCGCCTGTTTTAATCCATATAAAGCTTTATGTAGTCGTAAAACCTTATCTTCTTCTCCCTTTGCTATGAATCCTTGTGGCTGCTTCACATAAATTTCTTCTTCTAGAACTCCATTTAGAAATGCTGACTTAACGTCAAGCTGATGTATGCTCCATTTCTTCTGTGCTGCTAGTGCCACCAAAGTTCTAATGGTGTCATGTCGAGCAACTGGGGCGAATGTCTCACTGTAATCGATCCCTGGTTGCTGTGTGTAGCCTTTAGCTACAAGTCTTGCTTTGTGTTTTTGTATTGAGCTGTCAGGATTTAGTTTTGTTCTGTAGACCCACTTAACTCCAATGACGTCTTTGTCTTTGGGACGATCCACCAAAGTCCATGTCTTGTTTTTCTCAATCATATTAATCTCCTGCCTCATAGCTTCCATCCATTCTTCCTTTTCTGATGCAACTTCAAAGCTTTCAGGTTCTAAGGTTGAGAAGTTGCATGTTTCATATATCTCTGCCAAAGAACGCGTTTTTCTTGCTGGTGCTTCTAGTGAAGACACATCTTCTGTTAGTGAGGAGAATCTTGGTGGAGTTACCTCGACTGCTGGATCTTCAGATGTTTCCCTCTCATTGTTTGCTTCTTGTATAGATTCTCTTCTTGGAACTGTATATCCTTCAGATGTAGTAGAACTTTGTTTCTCAATCTTTTTGGTGTCCCAGTTCCAAGCAGCATTTTCATCGACTTTCTACATCTCGGCTGATTATTAGCTTTTCTGTCTGTAAGTTATACACTCGATAGCCTTTTGATATTGTACTGTAGCCCAAGAAGATGCCTTTCTCTGTCTTTTCTTCTAACTTGTGCCTTTTCTCCTTTGGAATATGGACATAGCATATACTCCCGAAGATGCGAAGATGCTTAGCCGAAGGCTTTTGTCTGCTCCAAGCTTCAATAGGAGTTTTGTCTTGTACTGCTTTAGTCGGACACCTATTTAGCAGGTAGACTGCAGTGTAAACCGCCTCAGCCCAGAACTTCTTAGGCAAGTTTTTCTCCATCAACATTGTTCTTGCCATCTCCATGACAGTTCTATTCTTCCTTTCAGATACTCCATTTTGTTGAGGAGTATAGCCAACAGTTAGTTGATGTTCTACTCCTTCATCTTTGCAGAATTGATCAAATTCCTTTGAAGTGTATTCTTTTCCTCTATCACTTCTCAATACTTTTATATGGTGGCCACTTTGTTTTTCTTTGAAGTTTTTAAATCTCTTGAAAATTTTGAAAACTTCTGATTTTTCTCGTAGAAAATAAACCCAAGTCATTCTTGTGTAGTCATCTATAAAGAGAAGGAAGTACCTGTTTTGATCAAGTGAAGGTGTCCTCATCGGGCCACATATATCTGTGTGTACTAGCTCCAGACGTTCCTTAGCTCTCCATGCTTTCCCTGAAGGGAAAGGTTGTCGATGTTGTTTCCCGAGTAGGCAATCTTCGCATATATCATCCTTCTCAGTAATGCTTGGTAGATCCTTCATCATATTCCTTTGATGTAGAATCCTTAAGCCATGAAAGTTGAAGTGGCCAAACCTCCGATGCCATAACCAGGAACTGTCAACTTCCACTTTCATAGCAGCTTCTTTAGCATACTGCCACTGAATAGGAAAACTTCTGTTCTTCCCCATCTTAACTATAGCTATCTCTTTCTTGCTTCTTGTATCATATATGATACAGTCATCTCCTTCAAAGTGTAAAGAATAGCCATGTTGCATCATTTGGCCAACACTCAGTAGATTTTGCTCCAAGCTGGGAACTAGCAGGACATCTTTGATATATCTCATTCCTTTATTTGTTGCAACTGCTATTGTGCCTTTGCCTTTTGTCTCCACTAGTGCCCCATTTCCCATTCGAACTTGTGAATTGAATGATGTGTCAATGTCACAGAAGATACTTTCATTACCACTCATGTGGTTGCTGCAGCCGCTGTCAATATACCACGTATCCTTCTTGTCTTCTGAAGCAGCATGGCAAGCATAGAATAGATTCTTGTCTTGTTGTGCTTCCTCGAAGAAATTAGCATGATGATCTTTCATATATCGGCAGTCTTTTTCAGAATGTCCAAATCTTTTGCAGTTTTGGCACTGTGGCTTCCCACGATGCCAGCAATCCTTCTCCAAATGGCTTGTCTTCTTGCATATTCTACATGGCAAGTACTTTCCATTCTTGTCTTTTCCTCTTGAATAATCTCTATTTTGAGATTTTTCTCTTCCTCTTGAATTTTCTTGGAATTTTCTTCCCACATCTCTTGATCTTTGGGACTTTATGTTGAGCTTAGATTGAAAGGCGTTTTCTAACGAAATTTCATTACGCCTATTCAATCTTTGCTCATGTGCTTGTAGAGAGCCCATTAATTCTGTGATGGACATAGTTGTAATGTCTTTTGATTTTTCTATAGCCGCTACTACTGGATCATATTTTTCTGTAAGACTCACTAAAATTTTCTGAACTATTTTCTGATCAGAAATATCTTCACCATAGGCTCTCATTTGATTCACAAGTTCTATTAATCTTGAGCAATAATCTTTTGCTACTTCAGAATCTTTCATTTTAATATTCTCCAGTTCTCTTCTAAGAGATTGAAGTTTGATAGTGCGTACCTTTGCATTGCCTTGAAACTCCTCCTGTAATGTATCCCATGCATTCTTTGAAGTTGTAGCTCTCATAATTCTTGGAAAAATTGTTTTATCTACCGCACGTTGGAGGATGTATAAGGCGCTTGCATCTTTTTGAGCATTCTCAACCACTTTGTCCTTTTGGGCTTCAGAAAGAGGAGTTCCTTCACTAGGAATAGTATAACCTCTTTCAACAATCTCCCATAAATTTTGAGACTTGAAATAAGTCTTCAACATGATACTCCAATAGTCATAATCTTCTCCACCAAAAATTGGGACATTAATTTGGCTTGATCCAAAGGTTGCCATTGTTAGAGAAATGTCTTAGCTTGAAGGTCTGACAAAGGTCAGTGAGCCCAACGCCCAAACTACAATCGACCTAGTAGCTCCGATACCACTTGTTGGAAAATGGAGGTGGATAGGCAAGAGGAATGGTGGGTTAGAAGGTAATTTTAAGGTTGTAGGATGGATGGGATGAAAATGTTGTAGGATAGTTGGAATAAGAAAGTGAAAGAGAACACTTGTGTTGAAAGGCTTTTTATTGGAGCACTTGCTCTCCAAACACTAGAATGTGTTAGCTCTTTGGCTTCTTCACTTACATATAAGGCCCCCTTGGGGTATTTATACATGAGCTCCACCTCCTTAATTTCTTCTAGAATCTTCTTTCTAGATAAGTCTAGCAAAATCTTATGATCTATCTAGATCATTTACATGATTGTATTATATATTACATATGTAGAATATTCTAGAACTAATCTTTCTAGACTTCTCTCTAATACCATCAAGATGCTTCTAGAACTTTCTAGAATATTTTAGAACCTTCTATAATCTTTTAGATCGTTCTAGAAGTGCATCATATTTTATCAATATATTACCAGGCATCTGGTTTCCTTGGGGCCACATGAGATCTGTAAAGGCTTTAGTGGCATCCAATTGTTGTGCATTGTTGATGAGTAAGCTCTGATAGAAAGGAAGTTCCTCCGACCTTTTTTTTTTTTTTTGGAAAAGGTAAGATGTATATATAAGTATAAATAATTACAAAGAGAAAGAGAGAAGAGGGGAAAGAAGGGGTGGATCATGTGCAATTCAAAACTGCTAATGTGCTTTTCCTTGGTCATCTCGGGAGGATCAAACAAAGTTTGGAGGGCCAAGGGAAACTCATCATATAGATGCATGGAACCTTATCGCAAGACATCAGAAACCCATGCTCTGCACATGCCTCTCTAACTCCATCACACGAACTCTTCCATTTTTGAGTATTTCCTTCTTCCAACTTCAGAGCTTGCTCAGATAACTCAAAACATGGGATATGAGTTGCAAGCATCTCTCTCTCCCTCTCTCTCCCTCCCTCCCTCCAAGGAAGGTGAGTTACTTTTTGCTGTCGATAGCTATTGGGATGAGAGTAGTGAACAAGCGCAGATGATGCATGCATAGGATTTGTGCTCGTCGAATCTCTAATATAATGATTGAAGCTCTTTTTTCGAATAGACAGACGAAAACCAGAAAGAAAAAAACAAAAAAAATGGCATCCCATCGTAAAGCTTTTAGCCCATTAAAAGCTTTCACTTTTCTTTGTTTGTTTTTTTTTGTGTATGAGCTGTCACTTTTCCCTACCTGGATACTCACGGTCCCCATTTGGTTATGCTAAGCGGGACCAAGAAAGACTACCTACCGTACGCTTCTCTAGATTCTCTCGCTACTGTAGACTCATCACGGGTCACCATAATAATGCAGTCATCCCTGTTGGGTCGCCGTCAGCATAAGATGAGATCATTGTTTGCTTCAACAAAAGTCCCTTCAAGAACGCGAGATTAATTACTTGCAAATTTGAATTTGAAGTTAAAATGTTACATTTTATAAAGATCAAATGGTGTTACATCTTTTTGTTTAATCGCAGGCAAGGTATCATAATGGAAGGACGACCAAGTTGGTTTCAAGACACTGAATATTACTGGACATTAGTAGTATTGAGTTCCATTAATCTTGTTCTGTATATTTTGTTTGCAACAGGTGACTAGCAAGTTAATAATGTTTGTTCGCATTTTCATTTTTGTTTGTTTGAATTTCAAGTAATGTTATCAATATAGTAAAGAAAAAAAAATGGATTGGGGATATTGGGACAACGTGAAAATGCAAAGGTGGGGTGATAATAGGGTGCAGACTGGCCTATGAGGGTGATATGGAGAGGGTGGTATGGAGGTGAGTGGTTGTAATCTATGGCTTGTATGGGTCCTGCGTTGCCCATGGGAGGTGGTTGGACCAACGAGGGTGGGCCATGAGGGGCTAACAGGCTTCTAGGTTTTCTGATCCCACATTAGAAATTGAAGAACACTTTTGGTGTTTAGGATGGGAAACTATATGAGAAAAGCACTCTGTCAGTCATAAATATTATGGAAATTTTAGAAATTAAAGTTAGCAAGCGAGCTAGCTTAGGCAAAAAAATGGACGACATAAATGGTACATTCACTTTTCTGTTCTAAACTTCCCAAAAGAAAAGAGACAAATTAACACAGCAACTACTCCTTGTTATATGTCTATGATAAAGCATATAGCCATAGAGAACTACAGACATGTATTCGTCTAAAATAGAGCATATAGCCATAGAGTGCACTGCATATTTTTTATCAATTAAACGCCCGCATAAGCCTTGATTGAATTAAAGTTAGCAAGAAAGCTTAGACAAAAATGGACGACATAAATGGTACATCCACTTTTCTATTGTAAACTTCCCATGCCAAGAGAAAAAGAGACAAATTAAGACAACCACTGCTCCTTGTTATTCGTCTAAAATAAAGCATATAGCCATACGTAACTACAGACATTTATTTGTCTAAAATAGAGCATATAGCCATAGAGTGCACTGCATATATATATATATATTTATCAATTAAACGCCCGCGTAAGCCTTGATTGAATTTTTATAATTATCATCATTTTGGAACTTAAACAAACGGATGTAGTCCTCGTAATAGAAGGGGCGATAACGAAGGGGATGCTCTTCATCCACGAGTTCACTGAAGGGCTCAACTAATGTTTTATCCTTAACCGCTGTAAACAGACCATAAGAGTACCTCACCCTCTCTCCGGCGATATCTACTGCATGTTGTGGAGCTTGAAATCTGCCATTGCTCATCGCCTGCAAAACGAAAAATCAGAAACTCAACTTCAAGGAACCACAGATGGGATTGTTAAAACAACTATACGTACGTACATACATACATACCTCGAGCAAGTCACCAACAAGCACTACAAAAGTCCCCTTTGATGGTTGCACTTTGATCCAATCACCCCCTTTAGAAAGCACCTTGAGGCCATGCACTTCATTTTCACCTAGAATTGAGAGGACGGTTTCGTCAGTGTGATGTTGCAAGCCAATGGTCGAATCAGGAGTGTGGGGTGGGTCGTATTTTATCAGACGAAGGTGGGCGTGGTTGGTTTCAATGTGTGAAGCCACGTATTGTCCCACACCAAGGCTCTGGAAGATCATTTCAGTGACAAGTTGGTGCAGATCGAACATCTTTGCAGCCATGGAGTGGAAAGCTCGACTGTCAATCAAACACAAATGTTCGTAACTAATGTGGTAGAAAGGTCCAATAAAAGACTCTCATGGACTCTAACAAGGATTACAAGAGATAGATATTACCAGGCATCTGGGTTTCCCTGGGGCCACATGAGATCTGTAAAGGCTTTAGTTGCATCCAGTTGTTGTGCATTGTCGATGACCATGCTCTGAAAGAAAGGAAGTTCCTCCGTCTTTTTTGTGTAACCTGAGGAGTAAAAGCTGCCAACGTTCTTCTCCTTGGTCTCCTCTGGAAGATCGAACAAACTCTCGAGGTACACGAGAACGTCATCATAAAGTTGCATGGGAACCTTGTCGTAAGACACCACAAAACACCCATACTCTTCACATGCCTCTCTAACTTCGTCGCAAAGGCTCTTCCATCCTTCACTCCCTTCTTCGGAGTTAAGAGCCCTTTCAGGGAAATGAAAAACTGGGATTTGAGACCGAGTTGCAACCATGTCTTACAGTCTTTATCCAGTATCTTTCTTCTTGCTCTCCTTTTGGTATGGGAGTGGGTTTATTGTGCTGGGGATATAAATAAAGAGGGCTTTCGTGTGTGGCTCCTAATCTCTTTCGATCTTGTCACGTGCAAGCCCTTTCTCTTTTTTCGAGAATCGATAATTTAATCGTCAGGCCTCTTACTGACGATGCTATCTCTGGAAAGCCACACCTTCCAAAAAAAAATCTCGGGAAAGCCACATCAGGCACGCATGCTCTCCTTGGCAAAGCCCACGCGACATAGGAGTGGGACAAACGATTTTATATGCCCACTCGCTTTTGTTATTGTTAGGTTTTAACTAGTGAAAAGCACACGCAACGTGTTTAAGAAGAAAAACAAAATGTTATTACTAATCTTTTTTTTGAGACAACATGACTTGCTAAAGGAAAATACTAGAGGTGGCAACGGGTCAGGTTGGGACGGATTCGGGTAGGTCATAATCGAGTTGAGGTATAATCGGGTTGAGGTATAATCGGGTTGAACCCGATTAGTGGCAGTTTGGGAAAACCCCAAACCGAACCCAACCCGCCACTAATCGGGTTCAACCCGCCAACCCGATTATTTATTTATTTATTTATTTTAAATGAGTTTTACACTTTTAAAAACCAGTTTGAGATCTTCGGATTTGGCCGATTTGCCACTATTCGTCAACAAAACTTGGCTGATTTAGTGATTTACCAGTTTTACATCTTTGACGCCCATGGGCCATGGCAATTGGCCATACGGCCCATACAGATACAATCATACAAAATATCAAGTTGAACTTTGAGAAATTATTACAATTAAGTGATTAACCTTCTACCTGTTCAACCACAGGTGATTCCACCCCCCACCCCACCCCAACAAAAACCAAAGAAAAACACTAAATCATGCTGGGGAGTGGGGATCCCATTAGGTAAAGACTACACGGCCCATGATCCACCTGTGATGTGGGTCCTTCATCCTTGTCCTTGAACTTTTCGGTTAGGCCCTGCAAAAGAGGCAAATAGATGGAAATCATTAACAGAGGAAAGAACCTACAAGCAAACCAGTTACTGAAAAATCAAAAGAAGCTTCTTTCATTCAATTCAAGCTAAAATGAAACCAAACCCATTCCACCCCTCCAGGCCACCACCTCTCTATTCCTTTTAATACTCTCTTAACTCTTGCACACTTTGATGAAGGAAAAAGGAAAAAAAAAAGGATTGGTAGGATAATCACAGAGATCTAGTGTTCTAATGGTGCAACACTTCTGGAAATCCACCCCATTGATAATGTTGAAAAAGCCTATTGGCTTCTCTAATACCACTCAAATAAGCTCCACGAGTAGTAGAGTAATGACTTCTGTGTGTTGCTTCCCTTATATAAATATTGCAATTAGCCAAGAAAAGTAAATAGACAAGCGTCTCTATCTATTCCATAAAAATAAAAAAAAGTTAAGGAAAGTGGAGACTTACATCAGCTTGATATTGAAGATCCTTCTTGAGCTTCCCACTAATGGTGTCCCAAACCTAGAAGAGCTCCCAAAGTCAATAAGCATCTGTTCCTCCTCAATAAAAATAAAGCTCAAGCACTATATGAAAATATCCCAGTCAGATCATACCTCAATAAATCCATCAACAGAGCAAGAAACAAGGAACTGACCAAGTATTAACCAACGATCTGATCGTTGTTTTAGACAAAACAACGATCTGAGTGGTTTCCTAAATGTTTTCTACAGAATTCGATCCATCGCTGATGCAAATTCTTCGTTTTTACTTTAGTGGGGTTAAGATAGACCACAGCATCGATCTCTGATCCCCCCAAAACAGCCATCCCAATCCATTATAAAGTGGCAATATCAACCATATTGCAAGCATTAACCAAAGTTCATCAAGCCAACTAATCCTGAACGTTGAATTTTTGTCTCTTCTCTTGGCTATTAACCTAGCAGAACCTTCAACCTGCTGTTAAGTCTGTAAATACCTGCAATTACTAAAGCAATCAATGAGTTTGAAATCACAAAATCATCCAACAATATGACTGAAGGTAACAACGGTACAAACGAGATCATACGATCATGAATATCTGATAACATTTGAGTTTGTTTCACCCAGAAGTTCTAATCAGGATCCAAGTGATTTGTTAATCTTGATATCGCAGCGTCTTCTCAAGAACAGCCCATATCTTAGGTGACTTGCCACACATGCAAAAATCAAGTTAGACACAGAATACAATAATGCCAAACCTTCATTGACGAAAACATTCGAGAAACAAGAGTAGCGTAACTAAAATAAAATTGAGGATGGATCATGCCACAAAGATCCATCAGAAACCAACGTTAATTTTCTACTTGGTCAACCAATAAATGAAAATGAGAAATGTGCACACTGAAGCAACAAGGGAAAGAATGATAGAGTCCATGGAAAAAAGTAGATAAGTCCAATTTTTATCTCATTTCTTACCCACCCAATGCCCACAACACACCACCTGAAAACCATTTTTAATGATAAAAAAATAACATGAAAATTTCATCAAACATTTGAGCAAAATTCTGACATGAACACTGAATAGAACATCAATATCAAAGAGTAACACAAGACACGCCTATATTTTAGAAGGAATTCATAGGATTATATGCTTTTGGGTCAATTTGTTAAAACTGCATGAGGGCACCACTTAGATAACAAACTAAAAATAAACCAAACTGACAGAAACGCAATATATCGATTTCTTCTTCTTCATCAAAATGGATCCTTTCATAACGTAAATGAATGCTTAGAAGGAGAAGGAAGGACAACTTGTAAGTTTTTATGCTTACCCACAGCAAAGATGACACATTATTCAGAAGGCTCCTTGCTCTCTCTTCAGTTTCAAAGCATAACTACAAAAGTGCAAATATACATGCTTCTCAAATTTATAGGAATAACAAAAGAAAGGTGTGGAACGAAAAATCAACAGAAGTTGGAACCTGCAAATGATGCAAGCAGCAAACAAGATACTGGGATGCTCTTGTCCTGCAAGTATGATTCTAAGTTTTCCTGTTAAAACAATACAGCATTTCAAATCCAAATGAGGATAAAAAATTACTGCCATCTAAAATGAGCAGGAAACCCCAATTAAGTGTACAGAAAATTTCAGTTATCACTATTTTTAGATACCTGTCTGCCATGAATCAGATTCTTCTTCCCCATTCTCTTAATTGTTCACATACAAGAAACAAAATCCCTCACAAAAGAACATGAAAACACATGAATTTCACTGTTCATATTACAATTTAAACAGCTGAAAAAACAAACTACCAAAGCCAAGAAGTATTAATAATGATGGAAGGATAAAAAAAACAAAAAGAGAAAGATGCACACAATGCAATCACAACCAATTCCAGAAAGGAGTAATATTCAAGATAAAATAAATTTAACAAAAGAGAAAGTCTACAATTCCAGAAAATGGAATGAGAGTCCAGCTGAAAAAAATAAACTCATTCCAATCCTTTTCCCTGCAAGTCCACAACCAACCTGTAACAAGAGAAACAAATATTCTTTAAGAAAATGGAATGAGAGTCCAGCTGAAAAAAAAACTCATTCTTTCTTAAATTACTTTATCTACCCTCATTATGAAATATTAACAGGGTTAGAAGCCGCCAATGAAGATGTTGGTTCCACAAGATTCACTTTCAATAAATCTTCCATGCCATTATCCACATTATAATCATCTCCACTTATATTTGCTACATTAAAATGCAAGACAAGTTAAGTTTTCTAACAATTATCCACATTCAAATAGTATAACCATTAACCAACAATAAAAAATTGAATTCAGTTACCTGAAGATCCACTTATCCAATCTCGAGTACATATCAAAGCTTCTACATTTTGTGGTGTAAGAGAGCTACGATATTGATCTAAAGTTCTTCCTCCAACACTGAAAGCTGCCTCTGATGCAACTGTTGATATAGGAACCATCAAAACATCACGAGCCATAGCAGAAAGTTCAGGAAATCGGTATTCCACTGACTTCCAATATAGCTAAATGTCCAATGGCAGCTTCTGATTATAAGTTTGTTCTTCTAAGTACATCTCTAACTGTTATCTCTTTGTCACAGAAGCACAATTTTGGCTCTCAAATGTATCATAATCCTACAATGTAAAAAATTAGAAATTTGATAACATTAACACAAGTATAAAATAAAATTAAATGAGAATTCCTCATTACCTGCATTTCCTCACCACTATCAATGCCATCATTTACAGGGCCTTGACTAAGAACTAAGCTTGGTAGTGGAGCCGTAGAGGAAGATGAAGATGACTGACTCATGTACTCATTGAATAGTGAATAAAGTGCCTCACGTACAACATTAACTTGATCTTTTCCTTCACTACTACCATAAAGCTTTGAGTACGAGTAGTCTATCATCTTCAATTTATAACGAGGGTCCAAAACTGCTGCAATAGCAAGAATTACACTGTAATCTGCCCAATACTTATCAAACTTTCCTTGCATCCGTTGAGCCATATTTATCATAAATGTATCATTTCCTTCCAACTCCTCTTTCAACTTAAGTTGTATCCTCCAAACCCCTTGAAAGTACAAATTTGCAGTAGTGTACTTGCTTCCCGAAAATGACTTTGTAAGATCATAAAACAGTTTCAAAAATTTAGTAATCTTCTCAATCCTTTTCCATTCCTCTTCTGATCGACAATCTTGATAATTTGCATCAGAAAATGCCAAGTGGCGGAATGCATTTCGATAAAACAAAGCACTTTCAAGCATCAAATACGTGGAGTTCCACCTTGTAGGAACATCCTGCCTTAAGCCCTTCTTTCCCTCCAAAGACAACTCATTCAAACATGTTTTAAAATTTTCTTTTCTTGCTTGTGAGCCTTTGACAAATTTTACACTTTCACGAACCTTTTGAACTGATTCATCTACTTCTTTCAATCCTTCTTGCACTATAAGATTTAAAATGTGAGCACAACAACAAATGTGAAAGAAGCAACTCTCAAGTACAAGTGCACCCTTAAACCAAAGCCTCTGTTGGTAAGAATTGGCAAATGTTGTATTCGCACTAGCATTGTCTAAGGTAATTGAAAATAATTTGTTTTCAATGCCCCACTCTTCCATCATACTAGACATTGCAGATACAAGAGCTGCACCTGTGTGTGGAGTAGGCATATACCTAAAGTTGATGATTTTTTTGTGCAATCTCCATTCCTTATCAATAAAATGTGTTGTTACACAAATATAACCATCCGTTGTTATTGAACTCCAAAGGTCTGATGTAAGACAAATCCTACCAGGGATAGACTGAAATATTTCTTGCAACTTTTGTTTTTCCCTTTTATAAATCTTTAATACATCAGCCTTTGCTGTGTTACGTGAAATTCCTTTGGCATCTTAATTTAACAAACTATGCAGATCTCTAACCCCTTCATGCTCCACAAATTAGAATGGGTAACTATGCTTGATGATTACAGTAGCCAGAGCCTCACGATATAAGTCTTGACTCAATTGAGAGCTTCTAATTGACACCCCACTACCAGTTTGAGACATAAACAACTGACCTATATCTTTTGTGTCACGTTTAGGACAACTTAGAATATGACGTTTCATGTTGGAAGTCCCATGACTACTTTCACCAATATAAATCTTTCCACATCTCTTACACTTTGCCTTCAGTTTTCATCCCCAACTTTAGGAACTTTTTCAAACTCATCCCACACATAAGAAGTTTCCTTTCTCATACGCTTTAAATTTGTTTGTGATAATTGGAAATCCATTCCTATCTTAGATTCTTCCTCCTCAATTCTAATTGGTTCCATAACTTCTTCTTCAACGGTTGCCATACTTAAAGTCTTAATCCCTACTATGATACACAAAAAGAAAATAAAAGACTGGAATTAGAAGATAAAAGACTGAAAAAGAACATCAAGCATACTACAATACCACGAAAATTTATGAATTCACTTCAATAAAAATGGGCATATGAAAGAAATGCACATGCTTTAATCCCAAATCCGTTGATTACCGTATTACATGTAACGCCCCGAACCCGGGTTAGTGCAAACCGGCACCCGACCCGAACCCGGATCGCTACTGTAACAACCCCAATTTAGTTCAACAACCAAAATCCGAGGTGTTACTGGCCCATATCATATACAACATCAACATATATCAGACCAAATAATTCAAAATCCATTATCTTATTATACTATCAAAGTTGCGGAAACAAGTATATGCGGAAGTGTAGTTCAAAATCCTCAACATAATATAAAGTTTGACCATCAATTAGTAATATCAAAGTCTGGTAAAATAACTGGGTACTATCTCTCTCATCTCTCAATACATTAACCCAATGAATAATAATAATCCAATCAAATATACTAAGTCTATAGCAACAATCCACCTCAGACAAGATCTGGATAATAGTAATCCTCCGGAGAATACTCAGCTATCTCTCCCTGGAAGTCTAAGAGATCCCCCTCTCGCGTATCAGCTGAAAAAATTGGAATAACAGTAGGGTGAGATACGAATATCCCAGTAGGTAACACATGCATGATTTAAACAGTTAATATAAGTAAAGTAACAGTTTATGCACGATTAAGCAACATCGACTAATCAGGCTCGCATAATCATTTATACTATTCATGAACACAAAACAGTTTGATAAACAGTTCTAGAAATGAACTTCAGCAAGTTTAATATGAGAATACAATAGTCAAATCAGTAACATAGTTCACACATTGTCGGGATGTACTAAGCAGTCTCATCCGACCAATATCTTAATCACATGTCTCTCGCATGTATACAACAATAATACCACGTGTTATGATTTCAGTGTCATTGTAGGACTCACAAAGATAGATAAACCTTTTGAGATGATTCTCAACCAATTGCTATACCACCGTGCGACTTAAGAGCGATGCTACTAATGATACTCAAGCCCCATGCAGCGCAACTTAGACAAGAGCCGTAGTCACCGACTTATTGCACACGTACCCATCAGAGTTGGCATGTACCACCAGCATGCAGCACCAGAATCAATACATGGAGATGGTCGCTTATCCACATGTACAGGGAATCACCAGCGGCTCACCGGGGTGTCCCTCCAGACATAGGACCTTCCCAGATAAACTAACTTGCAAAGGAAGCGCGTCGCATATAGGCGTAACTCAACCCAAATGACATATCTCTCAGCTATCTAGCCACGACTATGGATCCATAACCAGCTATGCCCACTAGACTCCAAAACTTCCCTAAAGTATCATATTTCTATAAGGGTTGGTGCCTAGCGGCATATAATGGTTATATCTGTACATTTACTTCAATATTTGTTCATCTGAATTCTGTACTCTCTTTAGAATGTATTCTGATTTATAATGTCATTTAGAGGTGTTTTGAAAATCAAGTGTAGTTAGGCTTTTCCAAAGTCACATTTCTCAATTACCTTTGAAAACTTGGCGACTAATGTCCTAAATATCTCCCTAATTTATTTTTCTGTAAAACAGGGATTTAGGTAGTTTATTTTGGTCTTAAAGTACCTTAATTAATCATTAAAATTGTCTAAAAATAGTTTAGAATTGAATTAGGTTCGAAATTACGAAAATCTGGATTTTCTGCTTAGAGCGCCTAGGATCGCTCAGGATCGCCCTGGCGGTCTCAGGTCAGCGGTAGTGTAAATTCGAGTGCCCGCGGTCCGTCTTCTCGCGGTCTGCGGCATCCTAATTTTTTAACCAGCGTCGAGGATCGCCGATGATCGCCAAGAACAGTCGAGGTCGGCGGTCATACAAAATCGAGCAGAAACAGTACTAAATCATGATTTTTCTCGTCTAAACTCATTCTAATGTATTTATAACATGCTTATCTAGCTAAATACACCAATACATATAATAGAAACATGCGTTTGCGAGTAAACGAAGGAAAATCCGATTTCTGAAAGCAAAACGGTGTCACCTACCTCGTATACGCGCGTTCCTCTTCTTCTCTTCTGAACAACAACCCTCAAATCTCTCTTCAGTTGCAAAGCAATGCTCCGAGCAAGTTTACTTGGTCTTCCTCCCTCCTTCTCTTTCTTCTCTTCTCGGTCGTTCAACTCTCGTCGTTTGCGGCTGAGTAATACGAGCGACAATACGATTAGGTTATTTTAATACATATATATACTCCCTGATCCCTTGCATCTCCCATGCAAACTCTCCCATACACCTCGCCCAATTAGAATACATACCTCGATATCTCAAGATCGGACGGTCAGATCTGCATCTAATTCTGGATCTCCACTAAACTGATCACCCCCTACAAGAATAAATTATTTCCATCAACCATAACCCTCAGTAATATTATTTACTAATTTAATTTATTATTTAAGGAAAATTCGGGGTTTTACATTACACATGAGAAGAATTGTATACATTAGATAGCATATAATATTAGGCTAATAGTTATTTTGAATGATAACAGTAGTTGAAATTTCATAGTTGTACAAATACAATAGTCAAAATAAAGTTGTCAAATCGATTCATCATATAATAATATTTTGTTCAATAGTAACTCAGATAATGTAAAGGTAAGCAACCTAATCGAAGTGCAAAAAGTTAGAAAGAGAAACAGAATAGGACAGATGATAATAGAGTGAAGATGCCTGCTTTCAATCTCATAATATTGGAAACAATAGCATATATGAGTGGAAGTACCCACCTGTACTATATAGTTCAATAATTAAAATATGAACATCCATGAAAGATGACAACATATACAATATGTAGTCATGGATGTTACCTGTCCCTCTATAAACCTTCCTTGAAGCAAACACCTGTGTGGTAAGCAAGATCTAATTCAAGTAACAGGAACACATGGACGGTGGTATAATAAATTTTAAAAAAAAAATTTGTAAAGAAGCTCTTTACAGAATGCCCCTGCATCAAAGCTCTTTGGTTTGCAACCACGGGGGGATGCTTGACAGACTTGAGAGACAAGAGCACATAAAGGAATTTCTCCATCAACATGTGGTTGAGATTCATCCCTAAGGACCTCTCAAATAAAATATAAAAAAAAAGGAAAAAGAGGAAAAAATCAATCTGTCTTTATGCTAAACGGATCGAATTGCAAAATAGATGATGATGACGTGCATAAGTGAACAGAACTACTGGTTTTGTAAAAGAATCCAAACAAATCAAGTTATCCAAACCTCAAACTCAGACTGGCTACTACTCTGCCGACTCAAGCTCCACACGGTACAGAGGAGTAGGTTTGGGCTTGTTAAAGAATGGAGTTAATTAAACCCATGAGAAGTCCAGGCTCTTTTAGATTCAAAGGCATTTTCTCAGGTTCATGAACCTAAACGTTTGAACTGAAGATTGAATTCAAGCTCCGGTAATTCGAGCCCTAGACAGGAAAAACGCATTTGAAACCGTCAAGTCAAAAAGTAGTTCAGATGAAAGGAACTAGGCGGTTTAGCTTTCCACCTTTTCATCTACGGAAGCAGAAGGAAAAGATGACTATATTTCGTTGTTCCCACACTCCAAAGTCCAGACACCTAATCTGACTCGATTTATTCACCTACCTTACTCGAGAGGGAGAAAGGGGAGAAAAGATAATAAAAAAAAAGTGACGAACAGTAGAACACGACCCCTAGATCGAGCGGCAAGAACAGTAGAACACGACCCAAATAAGTCAAGAGTCTCCAATCTCCATTCTCGAAGTAAAAAAAAAAACTTACAAATAATATGAGGACTTGCTGACTTGGTCACTTGAGGTTGAAAAGCACTGACCGGCGATTAGCTGAACTTGCCGAAAAGGAACCGAGGAGGCGAGGAAGAAGAGACTCAAGAGAGTTGACTATCGAGATACTTTGACTTTGAGAGGGCGAGGCAAACTGGAACTATGGAAGAGGCCGAAGAGCCGATTAGCCGAACTTGCCGTTGCCAAAGAGGAACCGACTCAACCGAGGAAGAAGAGGGCGAGAGTTGACTGTCAAGAGGTGAGCGGCTGTGGGCTATGGCGATTCGGCGAAGACAAAACGAAAAGAGGAATTTCGTGAAAACCCTAAACCCTAACTAAATGGCTTCTGCATTTCCGCTAAAACGAAATTTCCGAAAATTTTGAAAAAAATTGTAATCGGGTTGACCCGATTTTGGACGGGTTGGGAAAACCTCAACCCGTACCCAACCCAATTAATAAACCCAACCCGTTTATAATCGGGTTGGTCGGGTTGACCCGTCGGGTCGGTTCGCTTTTTGCCGGCTCTAGAAAATACGATAGATAAAATTTTTAAATTTTGATTTAGTAGAAAATAATATTTTATTAGAAAACGATCATTAATTATTGATGTTGGTATATAAAATAAAATAAAAGTGTCTAACATAAGAAAGCACCCATACTCTTCACATGCCTCTCTAACTTCGTCGCAAAGGCTCTTCCATCCTTCATTCCCTTGTTCGGAGTTAAGAGCATTTTCTGAGAAATGAAAAGCTGGGATTTGAGACCGAGTTGCAACCATCTCTTATGTAAAACCCCGAATTTTCAGCAAATAAATAAAGCGAATTAAATATGAATATTTAAAATGTTACTAATTTGTCAAAATAAATTGGAGATTAAATATATAGCATATGATTAGGGGTACTTTTCATCCATCTGGGATGTTTAATTGATTAAGAATAATAAGGAGAATAAATTTGGAAATTTTAGAAAAAATCCAATGGATAGATATGAGATTATCAAGAGAAGGGTATTTTGGTCAATTCCTATTAATTATTGATAAATAATTAAATAGATTAATTAAATTATTATTAGACTTGAGAAATTATGTTAGACCTAAGTTGGGTTTAAATTGATTATTAATAATGATATTTATAGTTTAATAAGTGGGAAAATGACATATTTGTAATTATAGTTGATTAGGAGCCTTAAATCGAGGAAAAGAGGAGCTTTGGGGAGTTTTTGTAATATTTAAAAAGTAGGAGAAATAATTAGCACGAAAATTAAGAAAAATAGAAGTTTCTCTTATTTAATATTGTAGGTGCCTTTTTTGAATCCACGTCCACGCATCTAGTATTGCCTCCACGATATCAAGATGTTGATGACGTGTCTTCAAATTTGGATTCTGAGTAAGAGAGGTACGTCCGACGTTGGCCTAAACCACCGAATCAGTAGCCGTTCCCACACCGTTTCCAAACAGAAGGGGGAGGAGTCAATAAGACGTGCCAGGTAGGTAGTGGCTAGAATGAGAGACGAGAGATATTCAAGTGATCCTCCGTATACCAAAGTAGAGAGCTCCTTTTATGGTAAAAGAATTTAAAGGACTTCGGGAATGTTTAGTAAACTTGGAGAGGGTTAAGGGAAAAGAAGTGAAGTTTTGCTCTTCGCTGTCCCAAAATCAGAGAGAGCCCCAAATGAATAAGGGCTCTCCTATTTATAGCAAGTGTGGGTCTCCAAGATTGTGACACTTGTCACGATCTGAGGCTTTAGGAATGTTTAATCCTTATCATGAATCTGGTCTCAAAAACACACTACAAAAAAACAAGTTTTTACCGGTGGTAGGGTACCGCCGGTAATACTATTACCGGCGGTAAGGACTCCTGCCCCAAAAAATGCTGACGGTAAAGGTTTTAGTGGCGGTAATTTTCTTACCGCCACTATTTCCAGGTCATTATCGTCGGAACAATACCGCCGGTAAAAACAAATATTAAAAAAATAAAAAAGCCACATAATGACTTTTAGCGGCGGTAATTACCACCTCTAAAAATAACAATTTAAAAAATAAAAAAATAAATTAACGACTTTTATCGGCGGTAATTTCAGCTTTTAGCGGCGGTAAATTCCCGTCGCTAAAAATAACGTTTAAAAAATATAAAAAATAAATTAACGATTTTTACCGGCGCTAAAAAGTAAATGAAAAATAAATTAACGACCTTTACCGGCGGGCATTACCGTCACTAAAAACTATATTAAAAAAATAAAAAAATTTTGCTGCCGTTGTTCGGCAGCAGAGATATTGAGAGAGAGAGAGAGAGGAGGGAGAGACAAAAAGAGATATAGAGAGAGAGAGAGAAGGAGATAGGCATAGACAGAGAGTGAGAAAGAGAGATAGAGATAGAGAGAGAGAGAGATAGAGATAGAGAGAGAGAGAGAGTGAGACCTTGGAAGAAATCTGTAGAGATAGAAAGAGCAACATGTTAGTGAGAGAGTAAATTTGCAAAAAATAAAATAAAATATAAATGATGGGTAAAAAGAAATGCATACCTGTAGTTGGATTGCAAGAAAAAAAACAAGAAGAAAAGACAAGTTGAAGAAGAAGAGGTTCGGTTCGTATATATAGAAGAGACTTTTAGGGGCGGTAACAGGCTTACCGCCGCTACAAGTCGAATATCATTTGAAAATTGGCGCTTTAACTGTTAGCGGCGGTAGCTTACCGCCCCTACAAGTCAAACAAAAAATTCATTTCATTTTGGAACGCAAGAAAATTCCCGTTTTTGCTTTTACCGACGGTAGTTCTCGCCCCTAAAAGTCTAACAAAAATTCAAATTCCCGCTTTTGCTTTTACCGGCGGTAGTTCCCCGCCCCTAAAAGTCTAACAAAAATTCATGTCATTTGGAACGCGGGAAAATTCCCGCTTTTGCTTTTACCGGCGGTAGATTCCCGCCCCTAAAAGTTGATTTATCTCTCCTCATTTAGTAGTAGTTGCGTTTTTTAAAAAAAATGAAAAAGTTTTTTACCGGCGATTTAACCGTCGGTAAATAAGGTGTTATCGTGTTATTATTGACGGTTTTTAAAACCGCCGGTAAAAATTTCACAAGATTTCCCCTACACAAATTTTTTAGGGCGGTAATGTCCTTACAGCCCCTAAAAGGCCCTTTTAGGGGCGGTAATGAATGTACCGCTGCTAAAAGTAATTTTTCGTTTTTTTAATATATGGTTTTTAGGGGCGGTAATGGGTATACCACCGGTAAAAATAATTTTTCGTTTTTTAATATATGGTTTTTAGGGGCGGGAAAGATCTCACCGCCTCTGAAAAGCCCTCTTTTAAGGGCGGTAATAGGCTTACCGCCGCTAAAAGTGTTATTACCGACGGATTGATACCGCTGGTAAAGGCTAAAGGCTATTTCGCGCCCAAAAAATACGCGCTATAAAATTTTTGCACGAAAAAAATGGTAGATTAATTTTTAGGGGCGGGAAGTGCTTTTACCGCTGGCAATAGTGCTTTTAGCAACGAGAATTAGGTTACCGCCGCTAAAAGGCGACGCTAATTCTCCTCGTTTTTGTAGTGAAATCTAGGTTCAAGATGGAATAAAAGATAATTATTATGTGTTTCAAATAAATAATGGAGCTCTATTATTGGTACAGTGGGTCCTACATATCAAGATGTGAAAATATGTCACTTGACGTCTACCTCATCCTAGGTTGGCATGCCAAAGCTCGTCACCAGCTACCAACGATTCCCACACGTGTGTCCTCCACGCCTTAAGGACCGCCAAATAACCCCCCCCCCCCCCCCCCCCCTTTAATGGGCTTTTGCCCGAGACGGAGATCTCCACTCCAATATGCCAAATAATAATCATATTTAATTTAACGAATTATGTCACATTTAATTATTGTTTTTTTTATTGGGAATATAATCCATGCCAGGTAATACAGGTGACGTGTCAAGTACACAAAATTGGTCATCTACATTAAGCCCTCTTTTGCGTTTTGGCAATTTTAAGTGCCAAAAGCAAAAATACATATATATGGGGTATTTTGGTAATTTGTAATATTTAGCTAATTATAACTTGAAAATATATCTCAATTAAATTAACTACCAAAGTCTTATCCAGATTATGACAAATTAGTGGCAAGGTTAAACTCAAATTCTAATTAAATTTTTACAAGTAAGAGTGTTATAGAACTCCAATTTACTAAAGTTATACTCTAATTCTAACTCATATAAGATTAGATTTAATACTTAAAGATAGGGTTGGATTAAGGAATTAGAGTCCCTATCAAACAATGACATTTAAATCTATAAATATTTGTCCTTATCCTTATCCCCACTTTAAATCTTTAAATATTTCTTCTCTCTCTTTGCGGTCTATCTTGTCGGTTTCTCGGCACACCATCCTCTCTCTCTCTCTCCATCTCTTCTCGTCTTCACGCAGGTATCACTTGTAACGCCCCGAAACCGGGTCAGTGCAAACCAGCACCCGACCCGAACCCAGTTCGCTATTGTAACAACCCGAATTTAGCTCAACAACCAAATCCGAGGTGTTACTGGCCCATATCAAATGCATCATCAATAACATACCAGACAATAGAATTAAATAATCCATTCACTTTATTATACTATCAGAGTGCGGAAACAAGTATGTGCGGAAGTGTAGTCTAAAATCCTCAATTAAACATTAAAGTTAATCATCAATCATTAATATCAAAGTCTGGTAAAATAAAATGGTTACTATCTCTCTCATCTCTCTAGTACATCAAATCCAAATGAATAATAGTCTATCAAATATGACTAAGTCCTCCACCTCAAACAAGATCCGGATAAAAGTAATCCTCCGGTGAATACTCAGCTACCTCTCCCTGGAAATCACTATGATCCCCCTCTCGCGTATCAGCTGAAAAATGAAATAAAAGTAGGGTGAGATACGAATATCCCAGTAAGTAACACATGCATGATTAAATAGTTCATATAAGTAAAGTAACAGTTCATGCACGATTAAGCAATATCGACTAATCAGGCTTGTATAATCATTCATATCATTCATGAATACAAAACAGTATGATAAACAGTTTTAGAGATGAATTTTAGTAAGTTCTATTATAAGAATCCAATATCCAAATCAATTACATAATTCATACTTTGCTAGGATGCACTAAACAGTCACATCCGATCAATATCTCAATCACATGCCTCCAGCGTGTATACAATAATAAGAACCAGTGTTTGTGATTTCAGTGTCATTGTAGGACTCACAAAGATAGATAAACCTTTTGAGATGATTCTCAACCAATTGCTATACCACCGTGCTGCTTAGGAGCAATGCTACTAATGATACTCAAGTCCCATGCAGAGCAGCTTAAACAAGAGCCGTAGTCACTAAGTTATTGCACACGTACCCATCAGAGTTGGCATGTACCACCAGCATGCAGCACCAGAATCAATACATGGAGATGGTCGCTTCTCCACATGTACAGGGAATCACTAGCGGTTCACCGGGGTGTTCCTCCAGACATAAGACCTTCGCAGACAAACTAACTTGCAAAGGAAGCGCTTCGCACAAGGGAGAAACTCAACCCAAATGACGTATCCCTCAGCTATCTAGCAACAACTATGGATCCATAACCAGCTATGCCCACTAGACTCCAAAATTCCCTAAAATATAATATTTCTATAAAGGTTGGTGCCTAGCGGCATATAAAGGTTAAACTTGTCAATTACTTTAATATTCGGGTTATCTGAGTTCTGAATTTATGATCTGAATTCTCTTTCTGTAATTCTCTGAATTATAGTGTAGTTTAAAAGATGATCTATTAATTAAATAATAGTTAGGTTTTCCAAAAACTAGATTTCTCAATTACTTTCAAAGTTTGGCAACTAATGTCCTAAATATCTTCTTAATTTATTTTTCTGTAAAACAGGGAATTAGATAATTTATTTTGGTCTTAAAGCATCTTAATTAACCATTAAAATTGTCTAAAAATAGTTTGGAATTAAATCAAGGTTTGAAATTATGAAAATCTGCAAATTCTGAACAGAGCACCTAGGATCGCTCAGGATCGCCTTGGCGGTCTGTGGTCGGTGGTAGTTCAAAACAAGACGCCGATGATAAGTCTTCCAGCGGTCTTCGGCGATCTAAGATTTATAACTAGCGCCGAGGATCGTCGAGCATAGTCGAGGTCGGCGGTCTCCCAAAAACGAACAGAAACAGTTTTAAATCGTGATTTTTCTCGTCTAACATCATTCTATCATACATATAACATTGATACTAAACTAAATACATCAATAGATCATATAAAAACATGCTCTTGCGATTAAATGAACATAAATACAAATCAAACGAACAAAACCGTGTCACCTACCTCTTGAACGTGCGTGCTTCTCCTTCTTCTCCAATCAACTATACTCACAGACGTGAGATAACCCCCGGACGATGAAGAACACCAAAACCAGACCTTTCCTCCTCCTTCTTCTTCCTCCTCAGTCGCTCGGTCGTTTGTCGCTTGCGGCTGTTCAATACGAGCGAAAAATACAATGTATACGATTTAGGTTATTAAACTAATATTTATACTCCTTGCTCCCATGTATCTCACATACACAAAACTCCATACACACGCCCAATCGTAGCTCTTAAAATTAAAGCGTTAATCATACCTCGATATCTCATGATTGGATGGTCAAATCTGCGTCCAACTCTGGATGTCCACTAATTATATCATCCCCTACAATAATAAAATATTTCCATCAATTATTACTCTCAAGAATATTATTTAAGGAAAATTCGGGGTTTTACATCACTTCTTCTCCCTCTCCATCTCTTCTCGTCAAGTGCAGGTATACATTCTTTTTAAATCGTACGGTCCACTTATTCTCTATTCTTTCTTATTTTTATTTATTCTTTTTTTTTCTCTATCTCGATTTCCTTCTTTACGTCGGGTCTGCACATGCAAGCCAAACAAATGATTTTTTTTTATGTTTTTACTCTCCCACTTTCCATCTTTTCTCATTGTATTTATTATTATTATTTTTTATTTTATTTCGATTATCATTTTTTTTTGGTAATGAAAAAAAAATTTATTTCGATTATCATAGGGGCAGCATACTTAGCCTCCAAAATTGAATGCTTTGCAGGCGGCAAGCCCCACCTCCCCTTTCTCTCTTTTAGTCATTCTTTTCTTCCGTTTTTTTTTTTTACTTACGTGCACACACAGCCCCCCATATCCATTCCTTCTTCTCTCTTTGTTTGTCCTGTTTTTTTAATATATAATATTATTTATTCTTAAGCGTACAGGACACGCAACCCTATCCTTTCTTCTCCCCTTTTGTTCATCCATTTTTTTTTCATTTATTTTACTCTCCGCAGCAGCGCCTGGGGTTTGCCACGCCAGGGCTCCTGGGCCCAACGCACCCAAACCCTGGTGCCAGGGCACGTTTGGCACCCACAACATGCTGAAAATGCCTTTTTTTTAACGTATTTTTGGACCGTTTGGCTTCTTTTCGTCCCTCATTCCTCTCTTATTTATTTATTTATTTATTTATGCACTTTATTCTTTATTATATGTCTTATATAGACTTTTCTCTCCTTTCCTCTTGAACAGGTGCGCCAAATAAACACTTTTCAAGGATTTAAAGAAAGCAACAAGGCAAATACACGACAAGTAATCAGGTAGATATGCAGGATTTCAACTGGTACCCATGAACTTCAGCGTACCCGTGACAAAGTTCATGCCCAAATCCGTGCCGCAGGGCCATAGGCATGTTTGGGCCTGGCTTGACCTTACGAACTCGCACCCGCCGGGCCAAGCGGGTTTGTGCCTGGATTTGTGCCCACAAGGCCACAAGCGGATCCTGGCCTAGCCTGAAATGACGAACTCACATTCACAGGGCTATGCTAGTTCATGTCCGAATCCGTGCCTGCAGGGCCACAAGTGGGTTCAGGTTTGGCTTGACTATGACGAATTCGCGCCAGCTGGAAGTGTATCCGTGCTTGGATCCTTGCCCGCAGGGCCATAAGCAAATTCCAGCCTTGCCTGACATGACGAACTCGTGCCCGCAGGGCCAAACGTGTTCGTCCCTAGATTTGTGCCCACAGGGCCACAAGTGGATTTAGGCTTGGCTTGCATAGATGAACTCGTGCCCGCTAGAAGCGTGTTCATGTTCAAATCCGTGCCCACAGGGCCACAAGCGGATTTGGACTCAACCAATTGGGTGTATGCCAAGATTTGTTTTGACTTTGGATGGAAGATACATGTCTCCTTTCTTCAACCTTACCTCAATCATTATTGCTTCTTTTCGTTTCTTCTCTCTATTTTTTTCTTCATTATTATCGTTTTATTGTATATCATTCTTTTGTATTGCTTGTCACACTTGATACTTGTGCAATTACTCTATTTTTCTTTGGCGACATGGAGAATTCTTGCGACCTTCTTCCTTCTAACAAGACCTCTCGTCATCGTCTAGTTCATGACAAGTTTTGGTCAGAGGCTTCATCCTTTCCAGAGTATGCTGATGAGCCTTCAGGTGGCGAGCTGATTAGCACTTTCTCGGATTGTACAACAGAGGATACATCTATTTTCATTGACTCCAATTATCATTTTTGGCTGGAGAGAAGTGACTTTACTCAGTGTGGATTTTATCTCTCATACTCGCCCTGCTGCTTATTGGGCAGATTGGGTGAAAGATATACTTTGCAATTGCCATCACCGAAGCACCCTTAAAAATGTTGGCATCTTGGATACTATTCGTTTCAGCACCCATGCTCAAATTGGCATTGACCAAGCTGGCTTGGAACACCTTGTTTACAGATGGAGCCCCCAAGACCACACTTTTATTACATCATTTGGTGAGATTGCACCGTCTCTGGAGGATGTCAGGGAGTTGCTAGGCTTGGAGATCATAGGAAATAATGCTCTGGCAGACTTGACTCCTCCCCTTAAAACAAAAGAAGAACTTTTGGGAAAGAACTCAGCGGATACACGAAAGGGTTCTGCCTTCAACTTGATCGAAGTTCTTCTACCAAGTGGCATAGCATTGATGGATGGCTACGTTACTATTGGCAGGAGACAGGTCCCGCAGATGATAATGGAGAGTCTGAAATTCGTATTGGTGAGGGTCGAGACAGCGAAGCCTACTTAGAAGCATTTATTGCTTTCTGGCTCTCAAGGTTTCTACTAGAGTCAGCTTCCGGTGGACGAGTACATACACGTCATTATCCTATTGCTGTCCTCCTAGCCCAAGGTCGATGTCTTAGTCTGGCGCCACTCTTTCTAGGTACTTTATACCGCCATCTCGACATCCTGCATGGTGCATTGATGAGTGAAAGTTATCCTCCACGGGTCAAGTCATTCGCCCATGTCTTCTTCCTTCAAGTTTGGCTATGGACTCGGTATCAGAGATATGCACCAGAATCCATTGCCCTCACGGACTTTGACAGAATTTCGGCATTGAGGGGACAAGATTAAAGAGTTTGCCTTTAATCTTATTCTTCCTAGGGCTTGGAGGTGGATTGCTGCTAATCCCCGTGATGATGTTAGTCTTTCTTCCGTCTTTGATTCTATTCTGGAATTCACCTTTCGCCCATACACGACGACAATTGATGGGATTATCAAGCCACTATGTCTATTTTGGGGAGCTGAAGCCATTGCTTTTAGCAAGTGGGATAACATCTCTTGTCATGAAAGAGAATATGTCTGCATCGCATTGCCCTACACATTGCCATGCTTGGAGCATCATGATAGCAAGTCTTCACTTGCAATTTATAGTCCTCATCGTTTTTCTCGTCTGTTTGGACTTGATCAAGCAGTTCCTAGGCATCAGTTGAAGACTCCTCCAGGAAGTGCTAGATTAGTGGCTTCGTATTTTTCACGTGAGCCTCCCTCCAGTCGCATGGGTCGTCCTACCTTGTTCAGCAAGTTGACATCAACCGCCTTGGCACATTTTCTCCTGCGATGGTAGAGTATTATTGCAATTTTCTGACGGAGATGTGCGAGTTTGTTCATGGTGATCCTTCAAGTATTCTTGCGGCACCTCTCTCCACACTAGCTATCAATCCTCCAAATAAGAAGGTTGCTCGTGTTGATAATGAAAGACATGTTGAAATCGCTCCACCTCCAAAGAAAAATAAGAGGAAGGCAAGGACTGATACAAATCGAGATGCTCAACAAACTGAGGCCAACAAAGCTAACGGTCCATCTTCACATGTGAAGCCTGGCAAACAGTTGACGTTTACGATACGAAAACGCCAGGTTGACGAGGCCTTGGTTGGAGATGATGACGCACTTTCTCAGGCACCTGAGAGATGCTCTGAGCATATTCGTCAACTTAGCAGTTCCGATATAGCTGGAGGTGGCAGGCCCCGTCATCATTTTACACAAGTTGTCTTTGATTCATCTTCATCAGTATGTCCCCCTCCACAGTCTTTTCTTTTCATATCTCTTTTTTTCTTTCTTTGTAACACTATATTATTTTTATTTTTGGTCAGGATTCATCTAGTGGTCCTGCTGTCGTGGACATAGGTCATTCGGGTGCTTGTGAAGCGAACCTTTTAGCATTGGCAAAGATAACTCCAAGGACACATATCCCACTGCCTCTTAATGAGACAGGTCTAGGTAATTTTTCATTACCTTCTTGTGAGCCGCAGTTCTCTAACTCCTTCCTAGCTCCTTCCATTCTTCGGCGCGGCTTGGATGAGTTGGAACTTTTTGTTCAGACAGAAGCTCCACAAATAACATCTCAGGGCAAATCACGTGCTAGGGGCGATGATGACATGCCTAGACCGGGTGAAGTGATGAAAGTGGCTAAGGTGCCGAACATGGCAGAGCAATCTATTGTTCCTTACGCATCTCCAATTCCAGCTATTCTTGATGCTTTGCCTGGTTCACATATTCCTTTAGACATAGTAAGTATCATCCTATTCTTCGACTTGAGGCTTTTTCTCCCTTTTTTTTTTAATTATTTCCTCACACTTTTGGATTTGCAGGAGAGGACTTCGGCTACTCCTCTATGACAGCTTCTCAGCCCCCAGCCCCCTAGAGGATTGGACGAAGCATTATCTCTTGGGGCTGGTTGTCGTGTTAGTTCCTACATGCCTATGTCGCCCGAGAATGCAAGTGAGCATGTTGCAAACTTTCATGGATATCTGGTATCTCCTCCGGACGTTAGCATCATGGAGGAGATATTTCCGCACTTTGGTGATATCTCCAGCTCATGTCTGTATTCCGGTCGTAGAGTTTGAGGAGCCTACTTTCTGGTTTATGCCGGATTATTCGAAGTATGCTTCGTACTAGTATCAGCACTTTGACGAGATCCCTCCTTTCGTCTTGGGTCGAGACTGTCACCTTCATGAAATCTTTTGGCTTCCAGTTAGCATGGCATACCAACCGCTTAGACACTATGAGCAGGTACTTTCATTCTATTTGTCTTCCCTTTTTTTTTGTACTTCTTATCTCTCCTTTTCTTTTGTTTGGGAATGTGGCTCATATCAGGCTTGCTGGTCATATTAGTGCCATACCCAATCCCTTTGCTTCCTTTAGTTATAGGGAATGTGGCTCCTGTCAAGCTTGTTAGCTAGATCAGTGCCATACACAAACCCTTTGGTTCCTTTAGTTATAGGGAATGTGGCTCCTGTCAGGCTTGGTAGCTAGATCAGTGCCATACACAAACCCTTAGCTTTAAGGTACCAATCTCATGCACTTTATCATCCTAGGCTACGTAGAGAATGTGGCTCCTGTCAAGCATATTAGCTAGATCAATGCCATGCACAATCCCTACCCTAGGGCATCAAGACTTGATGACATGCTCTATGACGGTTTCTGTCGAGTCTTGGGATGTCAAGTGAACATTTTTGCCACTTAACTCTCATACTATATTTCTTATTACTCTATCTTATCTTCTCATATCTTAATTTTTTTTTAATCCTGTAACAAATACTAGAAATCTCTTGACTTGCAATCTGAACTGACACAGTGGCTATTGTGTCAAGATGAGTCATCCAAGAAGGTTTTTATAGCGGATGAGCAGCTTTGTATGGCTGAGCGCTGAGTTTTTGACTGTCGAGCTGAGTTCGAGAAAATTAAAGAAGAAGAAAGAGCGGCTCGGGAAAGGGGAGATGCAATTGCAGCAGATTTGGTACACTAGGATGCTAAGGCATTAGCCTTGCAGACATCTTTTTTTTGTCTTCCAGATAGTTTAGCATAGGGTTTGCTATATGTATTTTTTTTTTCAGAGTAGTTCTTTCTCTTTCTATAGACAAATTTGGAATACATTCGTGTTTTTGGAAATAAATGAACTTTTATTTTATTGACTTCTCTAAAGAAATAAATTACATGACTAGGAAAAGTACGGCTTCAGCCACTTTACATTTATTGGGTCATGTAGGATTTCACCATTCGGGTGAGCTAGACGATAATATCCAGAGTCTGCCTTTTCTCTTATGATATAAGGCCCTTCCCAATTGGCTTCAAATTTTGATGACGGGAGCCCTCTTCTAACATGTAAAGCAGCTCGTAAAACTAACTGCCCCTTGTCAAGAATGTGTGGCCTAACCATTCTATCATATGCTCGTGACAAGCGACGTTGGTAGACTTGGTTTCGATTTGCTGCATCTTGGTGGATTTCTTCCAATGCTTCCAACTCAACATGCCTTGCCTCTTCATACTTCTCACTGGCAACATCAAGTTTAACTGTGGCAGCTAGTCTTGCTAACTCAACTTCTATCTCAGCAGGTAGGACAGCTTCCATTCCATAGACTAAGGAAAATGGTGTCACACCAGTGGCCGAATGGGCTATAGTCCTGTAAGCCCATAATGCCATAGGCAAATGTTCATGACACTTCTTTTGTCTGTCATGAACCATTTTGCTTAGGATTCGGATGATTGTCTTGTTTGTAGCTTCAGCTTGTCCATTGCCTTCAGGATAATATGGAGTTGAGCGCTGATGTTTGATCCCATACCTTTCCATCAATGCTTCAACATATTGATTTATAAACGGGGTTCCATTATCAGATATGATTCTGTGGGGAACTCCAAATCTGCAAATGATATTCTCTTTAATGAATTGGGCAATGGCTGTCCCTGTTGCTTTTCTAAGTGGCATAGCTTCTACCCACTTGGTGAAGTATTCCGTTGCCGTGATAATCCAGATATTTCTAGAGGTTGCAAGATTAATTGGTCCAACCAGGTCAAGCCCCCATGTATGGAAAGGCCATGGTGTGACTATACTTTTCAGCTTTTGACCCGGCACATGAATCAAGTGACCATGGATTTGGCAATGATGGCACTTCTTGACGAAAGCTGCTGAATCCGCCTTCATGTTAGGCCAATAATACCCCAGGGATAGCAGCTGTTGGAACAATCTTTTCTTACCTTGGTGGCTTCCACACTCTCCAGAATGTACTTGCCCCATCAACTCTTCTGCCTCGGCTTGGGAGACACATCTTAAAGGACGTCCATTGATATCCCATCTAAACAACTTGCCACCTTCCATGAAATATCTAACTGCCTTTTTCTTCATTCTTGCAACTTCGTACTTGCCAGCTAGAAGGATGCCATGTGTCAGATAGTCAATGGAAGGCCTTTCCCATTTCGTTATTCCGTCCAAGAACATGCATTCATCAGGATCAGGTGGCACTCCACATTCTTGGCAAGATGATTCGTATTCTGCCGAATCTCGCTCCATCTCTGGCCATTAAAAGCCTGCTCGCTGCATCCTATGGTAAAGTGGGACTTCACTCCGAATTCAAGCCATGTTGTTGGATGAGTTTGACGTAAGACCTTGACGTCTACTGATTCTCCTGGTATGGGAAGCTTGGTGGCAAGTGTGGCTAAGGCGTCAGCATGACGATTCCCCACTCTTCTTGTGTGGCTAAAAGTCACCTCATTAAATTGTTCAGCCACTTTCTGTGCAACAATACGATATGGCAGTAAATCTACCTCCTTCACAGCAAAGTCGCCGTTCATCTGGCTGATGACAAGGTTGGAATCTCTTTTGACTCTTAAAGATTTTAAGTTTAAGCTTCTGGTGACGCTGAGTCTGATGAGAAGTGCTTCATACTCTGCTCGATTGTTGGAACAAGAAAAGTCCAATTGATAGGAGAGAGAAATACTCTGCCTATCAGGAGTCACAAAGACTACTCCGACTCCACCACCTTTGGCAACCAATGACCCGTCGAAGTACATTTCCCACGTTTCTTCATTGACGATCCCACAATCCACAGGCCAATCTTTTGAAGCATCTTTGTCATGTCTTTCCTGCATCTCTAATTCACCATTACCAACAAAACTGGCTAGCAAGTCAGCCACTGCTTGGCCTTTGATCACTCTTGGTGATACGCAAGTTATCTCATATTTAAACAATTGCAACAGCCATTTGGCAGCTCGTCTAGATAGGCTTGGCCTAGAAGGGAGATACTTGACTGGAACAGACCACGTCACTATGTGTACCGGATGAGCTAGAAGGTAATGACGGAGCTTCTGTGCAGCATGGATGAGAGCTAAGCATTGCTTCTCAATCTTTGGATACTTCAACTCAGCTCCATGTAATACACGACTGATGTAATAAATCGGACGCTTGTTACCATTGTCATCGTCTTGCGCTAGTAATGCTCCAATAGCCATCTCAGTTGCAGCAAGATACAAGCGTAGAGGACGTCCAGCTATTGGTGCCATCATTGTGAGAGGAGATACCAATAATTGTTGAATTTTGCCAAAGGAACGCTCGCATTCTTTACTCCAGATAAATGATGCTTCTTTCTTCAGAAGTGCCGTCAAGGGCACTGTGTGTTGAGCTAGGCCTGGCAGAAACCTTCGAATATATGAGACTTTGCCAAGGAATTGCTTGAGCTTTTTAACATTTGTTGGCTTTGTCATCATTTTTACTCCTTCAGCCTTGGCTAGATCCAGATCAATACCATGTCTATGCACGACAAACCCAAGGAATTTTCCTGACGAAACTCCAAAGGCGCATTTCAACAGGTTCATCTTCAAACGATATTGCCTGCATCGTTCGACTACCTTCTTCAAATCTCCCAAGTGGTCTTCCTTTCTTCTAGACTTCACAACCAAATCATCAACATAGTCTTCTACTTCTTTATGCATCATGTCATGAAAAATAGTCGTCATGGCTCTTTGGTAAGTAGCTCCAGCATTCTTGAATCCGAACGGCATTACTGTGTAGTAGAAGTTACCAATTGGTGTTCTAAATGTCGTCTTTTCTTCGTCTTCCATTGCCATCTTGATCTGGTTGTATCCGCTAAACCCGTCCATGAATGAAAACATATCATGGCTAGCAGCTGAGTCTATCAGTAAGTCCATGTTGGGTAGGGGAAACTCATCTTTGGGGCAAGCTCTGTTCAAATCTCGAAAATCCACACAACATCTAATTTGGCCATTCTTCTTTTTGACAGGGACAATATTGGCTAGCCAGGTTGGATGCTGTATAGGTTTGATGAAACCGGCGTCAAGTAGCTTTTCGATCTCCGTCTTGACTTTCACTTCAATGTCAGGATTGTAAGTGTGAAAACTCACACTCCTTTTATGACAAATGTTTGACAAATTATGTCTTCTAATAAATCTTCAAGATGTGCAGATTAAATAATGAAACTTCAGTAAATTCAGTAAAGAAGAAGAAGACGATGCTTTCACACCGCTACCACGCCGCTGGTAGCCCAATGAAATGAAAGATTTTCTAAACAGAGCATTTTATTGAAAAGGCACTTGCAAAGATCAATGCCGCTGCCACCCCGCTGGCAGCGCATAAGTGAATCAGTGCTTTGAAAGAAAGGTACGTGCACTAGCATCGTAAGGCGACGCCGACACGCCGCTGGTAGCGCAGAGCGAGACTGAAGATTATATGATTAGCCGTGTACATGCCGAGTTCTCTCCCACTAGCAGCTCGCTGGCAGCGCGCCCTTAACTGATTCAACCTGTTCTGAGCGAGATTTGAGTTCGCTTCCAGCCGTCTAACCCGATCGCTTTACGACGCCACCAGCGCTTGACGCGATCTAAGTTTTATTCTTTAAATAGACGTGTTGTAATTTTCTGTAGTGACTTTTTTCTTTGGATCATTTTGATTTCGGATCTTAAGGTGTTTGAGATTCGATCAAATCTTCTGTAGAGAGTCGGCGATCGAGTGAGGGGGAGATCTGAGATAGATCACCTGGAATTGAAGGTAGAGGATTCTTCCTCAATTCGGAACTTCATCTGATCGTGTGATCGCCTGGACTAGTGATCGGCTTTGATTGATGCGTAGGTGGATTCCTACTGCATTGGATCGTCTCAGTGGATTCTGAGGTGATTGTTGCGATCTGGATTGATCGTGTTCTGCAGCTTGTGGATTCAAGCTGTGTTGCAGTTCGTGGATTCGAACTGTGGATCACTGGTGAGTGATTGTTTGTGATCTGGACTGATCGTGTTCTGCAGCTTGTGGATTCAAGCTGTGTTGCAGTTCGTGGATTCGAACTGTGAATTGCTGTTGAGTGAGTTCAATTGTAAAGGTTAAGTGTGTACTCCTTTGTAATTGTCTTTTCATTCAATAGTGGATTTTCGAAGGGTTAGTCGCCTCATATAGACTCGAGGTTTTTCGTGGATCTGGATCCAGGTTTCCTCGTATAATTCTCTGTGTATTGTTTCCGCATTGTTAAAATTCTGAATTGTTGTAGATCGTGGACCTAAAGAGTAGTCCTCTACTCTTTCAATTGGTATCAGAGCCTATTCACTTTGAATTGCTATACATAGTGTGATCTAGATCTATAGCATGGATTTTGGAAAAGAAGGAGGATCTGCCTCTAGACCTCCATTATTTGAAGGTAACAATTATTCTTACTGGAAAGCAAGAATGAGAGCTTACCTGAAATCAATCGATGAGCGTGTCTGGCTCTCGGTTTGTAATGGTTATCATCCACCTGAGATCACAACAGAAGGAGGTGTTGTGATCCCTAAACCTCATGATCAGTGGACTAAAACTGAATCTGATCAATGTGGATGAAACAACAAGGCAATGAATGCCTTATTTTGTGCTGTTAGTGTTGAGGAATTCAGGAGAATTTCCTCTTGTGAAGTCTCTAAGGAAGCTTGGGACATTCTTGAGGTCACTCATGAAGGAACCTCAGCTGTCAAGCTGTCCAAACTTCAAAGACTTACTACATCTTTCGAAACTTTATATATGAAAGATGATGAGTCTTTTGATGAGTTTTATGCTAAACTCTCAGATATTGTTAATTATAGTTTTAATCTTGGAGAAAAAATCTCTACATCAAAGGTTATTAGAAAAATCTTAAGATCTTTGCCTGCAAAATTCAGACCTGAAGTAACTGCCATTCAAGAGGCAAAAGATGTAGATAACATGAGAATTGAAGATCTGGTAGGATCTTTACAGACTTATGAGCTAGATCTGAATATTCCTAAAAGGAGTAAAGGAATAGCTCTAAAATCTGTAAAATCTATAAATACTGAAGATTCAGATAGTTCTGATGTTGATATGGATGAACTTGTTCTCTTAGCCAAAAAGTTTAAGAGAATGTTTAAAAAGAGACAATCCAATCCTTCATCATCCATGGACAGATCCAATAGGAGATCTGATAAGAAAATTTCTGATCCAAGAAAGGAGAAGAAATTTTCTCAGAATGATGAAGTTCAATGTTACAAATGTAGAGGATTTGGACATGTTGCCTTTGATTGTCCTTCAAAGGATAAGAAGAAAAAGACTACTTATCAGGTTACTTGGGATGACAGTAACACTGATAATTCTTCACAATCTGATGAGGATATTTCTGCTAATTTTACTGCTTTCAATTCATTTTACTCATCCTCCTCTGGTAGTTCAATCTCTGGAATTGCAGGAGATAATAAAGAGACTTTATCAGATGATGAAGAAGAACTACAAGAAGCCTACAATCAGCTATATAAGGAATTCAATAGGGCTCAGAAGAAAGTCAAGAAACTGAGTAAAAAATTGAAGGAATCAGAAACAGAGAAAAATAAAGCTCTTGCAGAAATAGATTCAATAAACCAGAAGTTACTTGAAAGACATGCCAAAGAAAATTCTCTGGTAACTTCTTTAACTGAAAAAACTGAAAAACTAAAAGAAAAGGAAGCTCAGATTTCTGCACTTCAAGGTAAAGTGATTGAACTTGAGAAAGTTTCAAATTCAAGTAAATCTAATGCTTCAAATTCTTCTGCAGGAAATCATCAAATTAATGAGGAATCTATTTCAAAGGAAGTTCCTGAAAGCTCAAATTCTGCTGAAAAGAGAATGAGTGTAAGTAATCAAAACAAAGAATCTTCACAGAATATTTCTGCTGGAGAAATAAGACCAACAGGTAAACCTTCAACTTCTGAGAAATCTAAATCTGTACAGTTTAGAAATACAGGCAAGTCTAGAAATGTTGATTTTTCTGAACATAGGTTCATACCTGTATGCCATCACTGCAATAAAAAGGGTCATATAAGACCAAAGTGTTATGTATTGCATGGTTTTCCTGAGGGATATTTTGATAATAAGAGAAGAGTGAATCCAAGTCAGTCCCTGGATTTATACAACAGATTTGATTCCCTGTTAAAATTGACTGAAACATTAAATAAGGAAGTCACAAATCTGTCAAAGAAGCTTCCCTCAAAATCACAGGTAGTTGATGAATGTACTCCTCAGAAAACTCCTGAAAAACAGATTTGGGTTAGAAAAGATTCCCTACTTGCTAATGTTGTTCATGTAGCTTTAAAAGCTCATGATGTCAACATGTGGTACTTGGACAGTGGTTGTTCAAGACATATGTGTGGACACAGGTCTATGTTCAGTACCTTTGAAGAATACTTTGGCGGAAGTGTTACATTTGGTGATGGAAGCACTTCCCAAGTTAAAGGTAAAGGAACTGTAAATGGTCCAAATGGTGTTTGTCTGAAAGATGTATTATTTTTATCTGGTTTGAAGGCTAACTTGATTAGTATTAGCCAATTATGTGATTCCAGATTGTTTGTCAATTTTACCAGAAAAGAATGTAAAATCTTGGATAATTCTGGTAAAACTGTTCTTGTAGGTATAAGAACAAATGACAATTGTTATGGAATCATTGGAAACAATGAAAAATCCTTGAAATCTTCTGTATGTGATGAAATGGATTTGTGGCATAAAAGACGTGGTCACATCAACTATAGAGATTTGTCAAAAATCTCTAAGTCTGAATTGGTTAGAGGAATTCCCAAATTTGGGAATAATAAAAAGAAAGGAATGTGTGGTCCTTGCAATCAAGGAAAACAAATCAAAGCCACACATAAGAAAACCAACATTGTAGGAACCTCTAGACTATTTGAACTGATTCATATGGACTTAATGGGACCTACAAAGACTGAAAGTCTTGGAGGAAAGAGGTATATCTTTGTTGCTGTAGATAACTACAGTAGATACACCTGGGTGAATTTTTTAAGAGAAAAATCTGAATGTTTTGATTGTTTTAAACAATTGTGCTGTCAAATTCAAGTTGAAAAAAACTTGCAAATAGGGAGAATAGTTAGAATAAGATCTGATCATGGTACAGAATTTGAAAATCAGATGTTTTCCAAATTCTGTGAAGACCAGGGAATTAAACATGAATTTTCTACTCCTAGGACTCCACAGCAAAATGGAGTTGTGGAAAGGAAAAACAGAGTTTTGCAGGAAATGGCTAGAACCATGATGATAGCCAAGAAAGTGTCAACAAAATTCTGGGCTGAAGTTATAAATACTGCCTGTTACATAAGTAACAGAGTTTATGTCAGATCTGGGTGGAAACAAACTCCTTATGAAATTTGGAAAGGAAAACAGCCAAACCTGAAATATTTTAGAGTCTTTGGAAGTAAATGCTATATTCTAAGGGACAGAGAAAATCTAGGAAAATTTGATTCTAGAAGTGATGAAGGAATCTTTCTAGGATATTCTTCTTCTAGTAGAGCATACAGAGTTTTTAACATGAAAAAATCTGTTGTAATGGAATCTATTAATGTGTTAATAGATGATGAAGGAACTGACTGTGAACTTTTGCAGGTTGTAGATGAAGAGGAGGAAATCAGAGATGGTTCCTCAAGCAATGAAGTGGTTCCTCTGACAAAAACTCTCAAAGATCACCCTACTGAGCAAATTGTTGGAAATATTTCAGATGGTGTCAGAACAAGACATCAAGTACATAATGAGGTAAGATTTTCCTCTTATCTCTCTCAATTTGAGCCAAAATCATATAAAGATGCCCTGTTGGATGAATTCTGGTTAAATGCTATGCATGAAGAACTAAACCAATTTACTAGAAATAATGTATGGGAATTGGTTGAAAGACCCTCTGATCTGAATGTGATAGGAACCAAATGGATTTTTAAGAACAAATCTGATGAAAATGGTGTTGTAACCAGAAATAAAGCTAGGCTTGTTGCTCAGGGATACACTCAAGTAGAAGGAATAGATTTTGATTAAACCTTTGCTCCTGTAGCTAGTTTAGAATCAATCAGATTACTTTTGTCTATTGCATGCTATTTGAAGTTTAAACTGTTTCAAATGGATGTTAAGAGTGCTTTCTTGAATGGATATCTGCATGAAGAGGTCTATGTAGAGCAACCTAAAGGATTTGAGGACACAAATCATCCTAAATATGTTTATAAACTGAACAAAGCTTTATATGGACTCAAACAAGCTCCTAGAGCTTGGTATGAGAGACTCACCTCTTTTTTACTTGAATCTGGTTTATGAAAGGAAATGTAGATAAAACTCTCTTTATTCAAAGAGAGTCCAAACATATTTTGATTGCTCAAATCTATGTTGATGACATAGTGTTTGGATCTACTTCTGAAAATCATGCTCACTCCTTTGCTGACTTAATGAAAAGTGAATTTGAAATGAGTATGATGGGTGAACTGAACTTTTTCTTAGGGCTTCAGATTTATCAATCTCAACAAGGGATTTTTTTCTCTTAAGCAAAATATGCTAGAAATCTAGTCAAAAGATTCAATTTAACGCATGCAAAACATGCTAGGACTCCTATGAGTACTAGCTTAAAACTTGGAAAAGATGAATCTGGTAAGGATATAGACCCTACCCTGTACAGAGGAATGATTGGAAGTCTTCTGTATTTAACAGCAAGTAGACCTGATATATGTTTTAGTGTTGGAGTTTGTGCAAGATATCAGGCCAATCCTAAAGAATCTCATCTAAATGCTGTAAAAAGGATTATTAAGTATGTTAATGGCACTGTTGATCTGGGAATCTGGTTTTCCAAAGAAACAAACCCATATCTGACTGGATACACTGATGCTGATTGGGCTGGGTGTATGGATGATAGGAAAAGCACATCTGGTGGTTGCTTTTATATGGGTAATAATCTCATTGCTTGGTTAAGCAAAAAGCAAAACTCAGTTTCTCTGAGTACTGCTGAAGCAGAGTACATTGCTGCTGGAAGCAGTTGTACTCAATTAATTGGGATGAAACAGATGCTATCTGATTATGGTTTAGATCAGGACCAAATGATTCTCTTCTGTGACAATCAGAGTGCCATAAATATTTCCAAAAATCCTGTTCAACACTCAAGGACCAAACATATTGACATCAGGCATCACTTTATAAGAGAGTTAATTGAAGACAAAACTGTTTTGATTGAATATATATCTACTGAAAAACAGTTGGCTGACATTTTCACTAAACCTTTAGATCAGAACAGATTTGAAACTCTTAGGAAATCCCTAGGAGTTTGCTCTCAAAACTGAAAATCAGGTTCTGTTTTGAGTTAATTTAGATGTAAAATAATCTACATATTTGTTCAAAATGTTCTTGTGTGTTCTTGATACTGGAATCTTAATTCAGGAAGCTTGAGTCTATGCATATTGATTAAAATGTTTTATAATCAACTATTATTTTTGCCTTGAACACTTTGGTGCATTGAAGTTTATTGTGTGTTTGAAGCTTGGATTCTATAGGCTATCACCTTTATGAAAAGAAAAGTTTTGGAAATGGCTGCCATAGAGACTAGAGTGAAAGCCACTGTAATTCTCAAAAAGAAAAAGAGAAAGAAGGTATATTCTTGGAATGAACTGTAAACTCAGGTTTTTTAAGGGTCAATGCCTTCTACAAAAAGAAAAGAAAAAGAGATCAGAAAAGGCTACCTATCTCTGATGTGCGAAAGCCACCAAAATGAAGTTGGGGTATGTCTATACTTTCCAAGTATGATTACACTAAAATAGCCTTTCATATGTATAAAGTGTAAAAGTCAAAAACTGTTTTTTCACACACTACACAAACATTGACTAATTAATATGCATATGCGCTCAATATCTTGAAGAAAATTTATAGTATGAGCAACCATGAAGAAATTTTGGTCATAAATATGAATTGTGTCATATCCGAATTAACCTTGATAGGTTCCTTAAGATCAGTTTTGTGAATAAGTACTTCTTGGATTGAATAACAGTTGATTATCTGGATGATTTTAGTTTAGTTAAAATCTTAGCTTTGTGTTTAGAAGTATGATTTCTTCATGAAGAATAGTTCACTTTCTTTTTTATAAATTTTTGCCTTATGAGTGTATTTCTGTTTGAGTGTGCTTGTGCACCTTCTACGTTGCTAGAAGCGTGCTGGTAGCCTCTTCTCTGTTTCATGCTTTGGCACCTGCTGTGGTAAGCGACGCTGGATGCTCGCTGGCAGCGAAATTTTTTTTCCTATAAAAAGCGGGGAAATCTGTTTCTTTTTCACCTCTGTTTTTTACTCTCTCTGCTTTTTCACCTCTCTTCTCGCGTCGTGGTCTTTCTGCCTTCGTGCTTACCCTTCGTCACCTTGTCCACTGTTCAGGTAAATTTTTTTTTACTGTCTTCATCTTGCTTCTCCATTCTCTGCTTTCTATTTCAGTGGTATACTCTTGTTCTTCTTAGCTAGGGTTTGGTAGATTCTTCTGCCATTAGGGCTTTATCGTGCATTGTTTGTTTCTGTCTGTTTGTTCTTTCTCTTTCATTTTTTTAATCTTCAACATGCCACTCAAGAGAAAATCGAGGACTGATTCTCCTTCCACATCTTCCCCTCCTGTGAGATCTTCTCCTGTTATCTCTTCTCCTCCAGTGAGACCCCCTTCCCCTTCTCATTTCTCTGAACCTTTTCTTGGGAATGGTCTCTCTGATTTTAATGAGTTCTTCAAGCACCGGCCACTCCTTTTGGAACGGGCCATTAAGCTTGAGTCTTTTTCTGAATCTCCTCTCTACTCATTGTTTTCGGACAATGGTTGGAAAAAATTTGCATTGATCAGTGGCTTTGCCTATCCGGACCTGGTTCGAGAATTTTATTCAAATCTCCACCATCTGCATCTTGCCAATCAAGGCTATGTCAAAGCTTATATCAGGGGTATCTCTTTCGACTTCTCGAAAGAGCTTATCTCCTCTCTGCTCGAACTGCCCCTAGTTGACGCTCCTTCATTTAACTTTCTTGATTCTCATACTGATCCTCCGATGGAGTCTATTATTCCGTCTCTAATTGTTCCGGGTGCTCCTACTTCCATCAAAAACAAGCCCAACTACCTTCCTCATGGCTCTCTTCAGGATCTTCTTCGGATCTTGAATCTGTTTGTATGTGCTTCTCTGGTTCCCTCAGATCACCACTCTGAGATTTCTCACTCGAGAGCAAGACTTCTTCATGCTCTCTGGAATAGAGACAGTATCTGTATTCCCTCCATAATCTTTCATCAAATCCTTCAGTCTTGGAATTTAAAATCCAAGACTGCAGCTCTTCCTTTTGGCATATTTATATCTTACCTGTGCATTCATCAGGGGGTACTCCCTGATCCTGTTGAAATGATCATTCATCCCTGACCTCCCATTGATTCCTCCACTCTGACCAGAAGTAAACGAGCAAATCCTTTTCATTTGGTGTCCTCTGAACCCTCTTCTTCTCAGTCCTCTTTGTCCAGCTCTGATGCTGTGGCAATTATGGAAAAACTGAATTCCATACAAGCCTCCCAGGAGGCTTTCAATTCTGAAGTTAGGGCTCACATGCTCATGATGAGCATGTTTAAATCAGAGACCCAAGAGAGGCTGGAGAAACTGGCAAAGGATGTTGATTTTACCTGTGGTGAGGTACAACGGGATGTTGCTGCTCAGCAACGAATGCAAAATGAAGCTGATAATTTTCTGGAATGCATTTGGAAGACTCAGCTGGAGATGGATCACAAACTCTGTTGGCTGCACTCCAGATCCCAAGACGCATACAAGCATTACTCAAGGACTTGGGAACCAAAACCACCTTCCAGAAAGGGGGAGTTTTTTGGATGATGCTGCTGGGGGGGTTGATGTTTCTGTTGATGATTTTGCTGCTTGCTTGTTGCTTGTTAATTCTTTCTCTCTTCTTGTTGTGTATTTGTTATGGTTCTGAAAGCTGGCTTGTAGAGGAATTTTCTGTGGGTTTGTAAGGGAAGTGTTATGTTGGTTGGTCGAATGTGTATATATCTTTTGGAACAATGTATTTTGAATGAATGAAAGGCTGGATTCTCATATCTGTTGGAACAATGTATATTTTTTTGTGAATGAATAAAATTCTGGATTCTCCAAAATCACTGTGTATCTCCTTATCAGTGTGGTTTTAAAATTCTTAAATAAAAATCAATATTAACTGAGGTTGATATTAAACACTGGTTTAAGGTTGTTGTCAGGCATTTGTCAAGGGGGAGATTGTAAGTGTGAAAACTCACACTCCTTTTATGACAAATGTTTGACAAATTATGTCTTCTAATAAATCTTCAAGATGTGCAGATTAAATAATGAAACTTCAGTAAATTCAGTAAAGAAGAAGAAGACGATGCTATCACACAGCTACCACGCCGCTGGTAGCCCAATGAAATGAAAGATTTTCTAAGCAGAGCATTTTATTGAAAAGGCACTTGTGAAGATCAACGCCGCTACCACCCCGCTGGCAGCGCATAAGTGAATCCGTGCTATGAAAGAAAGGTACGTGCACTAGCATCGTAAGGCGACGACGACACGCTGCTGGTAGCGCAGAGCGAGACTGAAGATTATATGATCAGCCGTGCACATGCCGAGTTCTCTCCCGCTAGCAGCTCGCTGGCAGCGCGCCCTTAAATGATTCAACCTGTTCTGAGCGGGATTTGAGTTCGCTTCCAGCCGTCTAACCCGATCGCTTCATGACGCCACCAGCGCTCAACGCGATCTAAGTTTTATTCTTTAAATAGACGTGTTGTAATTTTCTGTAGTGACTTTTTTCTTTGGATCATTTTGATTTCGGATCTTAAGGTGTTTGAGATTCGATCAAATCTTCTGTAGAGAGTCGGCGATCGAGTGAGGAGGAGATCTGAGATAGATCACCTGGAATTGAAGGTAGATGATTCTTCCTTAATTCGGAACTTCATCTGATCGTGTGATCGCCTGGACTAGTGATCGGCTTTGATTGATGCGTAGGTGGATTCCTACTGCATTGGATCGTCTCAGTGGATTCTGAGGTGATTGTTGCGATCTGGATTGATCGTGTTCTGCAGCTTGTGGATTCAAGCTGTGTTGTAGTTCGTGGATTCGAACTGTGGATCACTGGTGAGTGATTGTTTGCGATCTGGACTGATCGTGTTCTGCAGCTTGTGGATTTAAGCTGTGTTGCAGTTCGTGGATTCGAACTGTGAATTGCTGTTGAGTGAGTTCAATTGTAAAGGTTAAGTGTGTACTCCTTTGTAATTGTCTTTTCATTCAATAGTGGATTTTCGAAGGGTTAGTCGCCTCATATAGACTCGAGGTTTTTCCTGGATCTGGATCCAGGTTTCCTCGTATAATTCTCTTTGTATTGTTTCCGCATTGTTAAAATTCTGAATTGTTGTAGATCGTGGACCTAAAGAGTAGTCCTCTACTCTTTCAAGGATGAAATGTTCTAGGGGCCTGCTTGACGAGCTTAACTATACTAATAACATTAAGCTTGTGAGTAATGAGAACTGGGTCAAGGCCAGGCATTTCAAAATATTTCCAGGTGAAGACGTCCCGAAATTTTTGTAACAATTGTATTAGCTGTTCTTTCTCCACAGATTCCAAACTCGAACTTATAGAGATTGGAAGATGCTGGTCCTTGGTCCCCAAGTTGATAACTTCAAGCTTTTCATTTACCAATGCATTATGATCTTGTAAGCATGCTGGGGCTTCAAGAGCTTCTGGGTTTTCAACTTGACAGCTTACGTCTTCTGCCTGGGGTGGGGGTGTCCTCTCAGCTTCGTCACCGAGGGGCCCCCCACACCATCAAAATCTATAGACGTATCTTCCGTCAGGCATCTTGATCCTGACATGGTGGTACTGAGAGGATGATGATGAATTGAGTTTGCCGTCATTTTCCCACGAACGAGTGGCCTTGGCTTTTGACTTGGACACAGTGGGTTGTGTCTGCATATCTCTTCCTTTCTAGAGATCATTCCATCCTGGCAGGGGCAATGCACGGATAGGTCCTGGTGTGATAACAAGCTCTTCATATGAATGCTCTCAAGTGCCCACTACCTGAATTTGGTCGTCCCCAAACAGGTCGACAGTCGTTGGGACCTAGACCGCTTTATTCCTCCATTCTCCTTTGATGCAATAGTGGTAAGTTGAGGGGACTACCTTGAATTTGTGTATCCAAGGTCTCCCAATTAAGACATGATAAGTTGTATTGGCATCAAGAACATGAAGTCGGGTTATGCCCCTGAAAGGGCCAATCTCCAGTTGTACATCTATGAACCCGACAGTCATCATTGATTGATTGGCAAAACTGCTGACCTCCACCAGCTTTCACTTGATCTCCGATGTAGGAAAGTGGATTAATCTCACCATTCTTAGTGATATTAAGTTGATGGAAGATCTAGGGTCAATAAAAGCACAACAAACTTCCACCCCTTTGATTCTTGCTGTGACATAGAGTGGCCTATTATGGTCTCCCTTTGCAATGGCCATGTCTTCTGGCTTAAAGGTGATTACTGGGCCACTCTTTGCTGAGGAGACCCATTGGCATGAGCTGTACTCCTTAGCAGCAACAGTAACCAAAGCTTTTGTGGCCCTCTTCTTCTTGGCTTCTGTAAAGCCCAACTCATTAAAGAATGTCTGAAACTTGATAGAATTGCCAACTTTTCTTCTGCTACATCTGGCAAACTGGCTTTAAAACCTCCGCTTTGCCACAGTTCTTCTTCTTCTAAATTATGTGGCCCACAAATCATGGATACGACATCTTTCCCTTTATGCTTTGGCAATGGATTGACATGTACCTCAGCATCAGGTAGATCAAGCTCACCAGTTTTCAATCGCAAGTTGAATATTTGCCTAAGGGACCAACAGGTAGTGGTTGGATGAGTAGTGGTGCGGTGAAACTTACAGTAGTTAGGATTCCTTTTGTCAGCATCCATCGGCAACTTATCAACATAGGGTAGCCTAATGGCCTTATCTGCTATCCATTGGTCAATGACAGCCTCAACTTGTTTTGGCTTGCAAGGGAAAGGTGGAGGATCAATAAATCCTACTTTGTTGACTGGATTCTGTGCCGCATTTGTTGGTTGATGCTGCGTGCCTACTGGACGTTGTGACTCCTCTGTACGACACTTTCTTTTAGGAGGCTCAGCCGCCAAAACATCTGCAGACCTCTTTTCCCTTTTGACTCGATCATTTACCTTTACTGATGATGCTGTACGACGGGCTGATTCAAGAAGTTTAGTGAAACTCTCGATATCTTGATTTTCTAAGAATGGCATGTAATCATGGCTCATTCCACTTATGCAGAGGTGCACAAGTCTTTCTTCAGAGATGGCTTCATGGCAATCGAGTGCCATGGTGTGAAATCTCTTGACGAAGTCAATAAGTCCCTTCGTTGGCTTCTGTTGCTTTCAGCTCAAATCAATGAGCGTTGTCTTCTCCTCCACCAAGAAGAATTTTCGAAAGAAGACTTTCATCATTTCCTCCCATGTGTTAATACTACCTGGCTCTAGATTCGAATACCAGATGTAAACTTTCTTCGACAAAGATTTAGAGAATTCTCTGAGTTGCAAGTTCTTGTCATAGGCATGTGCACCAAGAGCATCGATAAATCTTGAGACGTGCTCCTTCACGTTGCCATTCTTTCTGTTATAGTGAGCGAACTTCAGGATCATGTAGTCTTTTGGGTATGGCTTCTCGAGTATTACAATAGGATACGGCGGACGGTAGTCATATGACAGATCCGATCTTCATGTTGACTCCTTTCTCTTTTCAGCAAGCTTTCAAATTCTGCCATGGTGACATAATCACCAGACTTCACCTCTTCTTTACCAGCAACCGAGCCCAAGGGTATCTTTTGTTGCTCAGCATGCTCCTTGTCAATATGTGGAGGCTCCTTTGGTTGTTTGGTGTGGACAATGTGGAAGACTTCCTCAACGCGTCCATTCAAATCATGAAACGCTGCAAGTATTTGAGCCAGTTCTAAAGTAGCTTCTACCGGTTTGCCGATGTTTTGAGCAGATTGTTCCAAGTGTGAATTTGCACTCTCATCATGTGCTGTAGCTTGTTGAAGTCTAGAATGTCCTCCAGATGCAGCCGGTGCCAAATCACTTTGTCCACCTCGCGTCCTTCTAGTTCCTGCCATATCGTTGATTACTCCATGACTTCTTCTATCAGTGACTTTACCTCCCCAGTGGAGTCGCCAAAAAATGTAGGTGCTTTTTTGAATTCACGTCCATGCGTCTAGTATTGCCTCCATGATGTCAAGATGCTGATGACATGTCTTCAAATTTGGATTCTGAGTAAGAGAGGTACGTTCGACATTGGCCTAAACCACCAAATCAGTAGCCGTTCCCACGCCGTTTCCGAACAGAAGGGGGAGGAGTCAATAAGATGTGCCAGGTAGGTAGTGGCTAGAATGAGAGACGAGATATTCAAGTAATCCTCTGTATACCAAAGTAGAGAGCTCCTTTTATGGTAAAAGAATCTAAAGGACTTCGGGAATGTTTAGTAAACTTGGAGAGGGTTAAAGGAAAAGAAGTAAAGTTTTGCTCTTCGCCGTCCCAAAATCAGAGAGAGCCCCAAATGAATAAGGGCTTTCTTATTTATAGCAAGTGTGGGTCTCCAAGATTGTGACACTTGTCACGATCTGAGGCTTTAGGAATGTTTAATCCTTATCATGAATCTGGTCTCAAAAACATCTAGGTTCAAGATGGAATAAAAGATAATTATTATGTGTTTCAAATAAATAATGGAGCTCTCTTATTAGTACAGTGGGTCCTACATATCAAGATGTGAAAATATGTCACTTGACGTCTACCTCATCCTAGGTTGGCATGCCAAAGCTCGTCACCAGCTGCCTACGATTTCCACGCCCGTGTCCGCCACGCCTTAAGGACCGCCAAATGACCCCCCTTTAATGGGCTTTTGCCCAAGATGGAGATCTCCACTCCAATATGCCAAATAATAATCATATTTAATTTAACGAATTTTGTCACATTTAATTATTGTTTTTTTTTATTGGGCAAATAATCCATGCCAGATAATACAGGTGACGTGTCAAGTATACAAAATTGGTCATCTACAAATATTAAGAGGGAAGAGTTAGAAGGCGGAGTTGTAAAAGTTTAGGAAAGCTTCTAAATGAGATTAGGAATCCTAGTGGGGTTAGTTAGAAAGTTTCCTAAATCAAATAGGACTTTTATTTTGGGTGAGCCTATAAAGGGGAGGCTTTAGGGAGGAGTTAGGGTTTTTTCTAAACAAATCAAGGAAAAGGAAGAAAAAGGAGGGCTCTCACGTTTGGGGAATATAAAGAGAGAAGGTGTTGCAAAAACCTCTGACCAGTGTTCATCAAAGTGTGATCTAGAAAGATCCAACCGTTGGATCGGCCTCAAATTTGGTGGTTTTTTTCATGACTGGTGGAATTTCAATCTGAACGGTGGAGATGGTGTTCTGAGGTGGCTAGAGGGGTGACATTAGTTGCAGAATCTCAGTGGTAACTTGAAGATAAGGATTTTGCGTTTTGAGGCAAGTAGTAACACCCCGTTTTGTTTTATCTATGCATGATATTAGGTTTAATCGTTTGAGTTTGATATGGAATTAATATATGATGATTTGAGATACCAAACCATGTATTTTATACAGTAGATTTCGTGGGTTTGAATGATCTTAGATGGGGTTTATGAAATCTGTTAAGTTTGCTTTTTAGTGTTGATTTTTCTATAGATTTGTTGTAAACCTGCGTTCTGATTTGTTTAGAATGATTTAATATGATTTATAGATGATATAGATGTGTTAGAAGTGGTTTGAATTGTGAAACCCTAGATTTCAACACTATTAGCACACTCTAAACAGTGGAATTTATTATGTAGGTGAAGTTAGAGAATCCCAGACTTGAAGCCGACCAAGTGGCCAAGTCCAAGATTGTTAGTAATGTATAAATGTAAGCTTTTCTTCTTTGAGTAATCTCTAGGGTTTCTAGATTTAATTTATTAGTGTGAAAATAAAAAATATCTAGGTGTAAGCACCTCATTTTTGCACTTCCGGAAGGGCCGGAAATGAAAACCTGGCTAAAAATTCAAACCCTGAGGGGTCGAAATTTGAGCTTTTGATCAAGTGATAAATTGGCCACCTTGCTTTACCTCAATGGATAGAGAATCCTGACACGAGTTCAACGCAACTGAGTTTGCTGGAATCGGAGTCCGGATGAAGGTTCTGTGGGCCGGTCAAACTTGGGGGTGAGCCGAAAATTGACCTTTTTTAAACCCCGAGCCAGGTGCTTAGTTCTATATCATTGGATAGAGGGCTCCGATACGAGTCCAACGCAACTGAGTTTGCTCAAATCGGAGTCCGGATGAAGGAGATATGAGCCGTTGAAGTTTCAGAGCAGAAAAACCATAAACTGCACACGTGGCACAGGAATGGCACACGTGGCAGCCAACGCAGCAAAATATCTCAAGGACTAAATCTTGAATATCCAAAAATCATCAAATATCTCAGGGACTAAACCAAAATTCGCAGGGGGCAATCTGTAGATATCTAAAAGTGTCAAATCGGTCAATTCGAGGGGCAAATCCGTAATTTTTCAATTTGTATCTGACCAAATATGTCGGATACACATACCTCAGTGTTTATCCGACACCATTCATCGGATACAAGAAGATCAATCAGCACAATTCACACCGGATGCCCCACAAATTCGCGGCGGCATTTAATTTTCGAATGATTGTGTTTTGTATTAGGCATTTGATGCCGGATACAAAGGGACATATGTGTAGCCGGCCATGGAGGCCGGCTATGAACAAGGGACAGTGTATCCGGCATATAATTCCGGATACATTAAAATTGCCTATATAAGCACAGCAGCCACCTCTGGCCAGGGGTTGGCTTCTTTTGCTGGATCCCAGCTTCCTTCCCCCACTTTTTCTCCCCCAAATCCCTCCCTCTTCAACTCCCTTTGCCTCCACCACCTCCCCACACCACCCCAAGACCACCCCACCCTTGTTTCCCTCTTCTTCTTCTTCACTTTCTTAAGCAAGCTAAAGGAGTCCAGCTGCTGTTGGAGTGGAGCTTGAGCATCAGAGGATTTGCAAGCTACGTTTTGGCCTCAAGAAGGAGGCTCCACCTTGTACGAGAATCTAAGAACCCCTAGGTAAGGTTCCCATCATGTTATATTCTCCATATGCTAAAATCATATTTTTCTGAAAATTTTCCTACACTTGTCTCCTTCTTTGCATGGGTTCATTTTCATGTTATCCTAAGCATGCATTTGCTTTTATTTTCATGGCATGAGGTCCTACACAGTTAAGAAGTCCACGTAGGTTTGCTTAGGGAGCATGGGGTCCCGTTTTCTTGCACATCTCAGTGCCTCTTAGTTTCTGTTCCTGGGCTTGGTTTCAGCACTTTTTCAGAGGAGCATGTTCCTCATGTTTTATCTCATGTAACCCCCCTTCTCCACCTTCCTTTGGGCCTTCCTAGGGCTGTGAAGATAGGTTGTTCGGGTTCTAATGGTTGAAGGATACCAGACGGTGCATGCTAGCCTCCTTTTGTTCTTGCTTTATGCTTGTATTTTCCATGCATGGCTACTTTGATGGGAATATTCTTGTTGCTGATTTGTTATGCATTGTTTTTTTTTGCGGTATTAACATGCTGTCCAACCATCCACTATCATGATCCCCTCTCTAACATGCTCCTAACCCCCTTTACCCTATGACCCCCTGCCATGACCCATGCAAGTTGCTGCTGGAGACAGCAGCAACCCTCCATTGTAGTTATCGTTCCAGCATGCTTTTAAGTCGTAACAGTGTTTAGGTAGCATGCCTTGCTGTTTGCCCTTCCCCTACCCTAACCTGCTACTTTCCAGCACTTCCCACCTCCATAAGCATGTTTAGGCCGTATTTAAATTCAACCCATTAGTTGCTGTCCCCATTTCTTCTGCAGCATGTTTTGTGTTCACCTTTCGTTTGTGCTTACACAAGGCTTAAACATGCTATCACACTTCCTAAGCATGCAAGGTCCCTTTGCTGGTATTAATCTCTTCTCTCTTGTGTGAGGTATGAAATGTGTGTATCATTTCCTTTCGGGAACCAAGCATGCTTTAGTCCTCAATCTAGGGATTCTTTACGAACCTTTGTTGTGTGTGCCGTAGTGGAGCCTCAGAAACCAAAGCAGGGACACCTTGGTCCTTGCCCTATTGATATACGTGATCCCAAGGTAGAAGAGGCTACCTTGATATCTCCCCCCATTGGCTTTGCTGGAACACCCCGAAAGAAAGCCAAATGAGGCCTCTCCCCCATACCAGAACCAATGTGGGCTTGCCCAAGGGCCCACATGACTTGTAGGCAGCCCCTAGGAACCCCTGGAAACCACCCCATTTTAAGGTGATCCGGCAACTTCGGCCGGATCACCTATGGCCTGTGTGTATCTGGCAACTCAGGCCGGATCACCTATGGTCTGTGTGTATCCGGCAACTAAGGCCGGATACATGGCAGAAATGCCCTTTTTGTGTTTTCTGATCTTGGCCGAATTTTGTGATAGTTTTAACCCAACCAAGTGATCCAATAGGGTTTCCCGACGATCCAGAAACCCAACTTGGGACAAGGACCGCCGGTAAAACTCGGAACATTAGTGGGCCTTCCAACGGGGCCCACCTAGCCCAATAAATCCGTTTGCATGTAAATAAGCAAGATAAATAAATCAACCAAACCGAGTGGGCCAAACCCAATGCGGCCCACCCGAACCCATCTTGTGGAACGATGTTCAAAATTGCGTGGTTTGGCCGAGACCCAGGGAAGGGCGTATCGGGCCCGCCAAAGCCTAGTAACCAAACTGAGTGTGGGTTTAAACCCTAACTTCATGGGATTTGGGCTTTCAAGCCTGGAATTGGACTACGAGCCCCAAGCCCAATGTCCGAAACACCTTGGGAAATTTAGACAAAGATAAATTGAAAACACTTTGGCATCCATCATGAGGGCCCACCCGGGGGCCCGCAAACCAAGGCAACCCATTGCATGTGTAAGCACCTCATTTTTGCGCTCCCAGAAAAACCAAAAATACAAACACTGGACAGAAAGTCAAACCCTAAGGGGTGAAAAGTTGACTTTTTGATCAAGTGAAAATTGGCCATCCCGTTTTATGTCATTGGGTAGAGAATCTCGACACGGTTCCAACGCAACTGAGTTTGCAGGAATCGGGGTCCGGATGAAGGTTCTGCGGGCGGTCAAACCTGAGCAGAGCCAAAAGTTGACTTTCTACTAAAATCCGATCCAGAGGCCTACCCCTAGGTCATTGGATAGAGAATCTCGACACGGTTCCAACGCAACTGAGTTTGCAGGAATCGGGGTCCGGATGAAGGTTCTGCGGGCGGTCAAACCTGAGCAGAGCCAAAAGTTGACTTTCTGCTAAAATCCGATCCAGAGGCCTACCCCTAGGTCATTGGATAGAGAATCTCGACACGGTTCCAACGCAACTGAGTTTGCAAGAATCGGGGTCCGGATGAAGGTTCTACGGGCGGTCAAACTTGAACAGAGCCAAAAGTTGACTTTCTGCTAAAATCCGATCCAGAGGCCTACCCCTAGGTCATTGGATAGAGAATCTCGACACGGTTCCAACGCAACCGAGTTTGCAGGAATCGGGGTCCGGATGAAGGTTCTGCAGGCGGTCAAACTTGAGCAGAGCCAAAAGTTGACTTTCTGCTGAGATCCGATCCGGAGGCCTACCCCTAGGTCATGGGATGGAGGGCTACGATACGATTCTAATGAAACTAAGTTTGCCCAGATCGGAGTCCGGATGAAGGAAATATGAGCTGACGAAATTCCCGAGCAGCAAAACCGGCAATCTGCGCACGTGGCAAAAAGCTGCACACGTGGCGAGTTGCGCAGGAAAATATCTCGGGGATCAAATCCATAAATATCAAAATATACAAAATATCCCAGGGACTAAATCTGTAAAAATCCTAGAATATCGGATTAAATTGAAATTTGCCAGGGACTAAATCCGAAAATTCAGATTTTCCGACCAAACGCGCGGCGGTATTTAATGAATTTTCATCATTATGCCGCTCGCGCGGACGTGGCGAGTGGCATGCGCTCACCTGGAGCTGGGCGCCGAAGTGGGCGCATCCCCCTTTTTTCTCGCTTATATAAGCCGCGCGGCCTTTCGCGCAGAGGGTTGGAAGATTTCGAAAAAAAGCTAAGTGTTGGAAGAAATTTTTTGAGGATTTTTGGTGCAGTGCCCAAGCTCCTTCCCCACCCGAACCTTACCTGTCTCAGTGGCTTTGGCCTCCCCAAGCTCTCCACCTTGATCCAACCCCCCCTATCCTTGCTTCTTCCTCGTCCCCGCACAACCAAACGAAGGCCGGTTGCTATTGGAGGTGCAAGAGAGGAGAGTTCCAGCGCTCGTGCCCCCTCGAGGAGGCTCCCCACTCAGCTCCAGAACTAAAAGAACCCCCAGGTAAACATCCCTGTTACATTGGGTTACACATATATGAATATGCAATGTTTTTTTTGTAAGCCGGTCTTATTCAGTGGTATGAAACCACTACCATGAAAGCTTGCTATGTTTTTTTCTTTTCACTTCCATCCGATAAATACCACCCAGCAAGGAAAAGGAAGATGCATGTGCTGTTCACGTCGAGAAGGGAGCATGTTCCCCAAGTGCCCGCCATCTAATGTACCCCTGTAAACCCCCCTCCTCCTTCCCTTCTTCGGATATCAGTGTGCATGCTTGAGGTCCAGTCGGTTGGAGGAAAGTGCATGTAATGTCTGCATGCTGTGTTTTTTTGTTTTTATTATGCTGAACTTGCTAACATGCTATTTGCTGCTTGTGCACCCTTGAGCATGCTCCCATCACCCCTTTTTTTTAAGCTGTTAATGCATCTGTACCTGTTTCTTTATCGGGTTTGTTTTTTTTTCTTTTAAGAGATTTTGGGTTGTGGGATGAAACATGAAGCATGTTTAGATTGATTTGAATGCCAGTTTAAGTGTCTTCTGGGGGTGGCCGAAGCCCTGGGAGGGCTTACAGAGCCTAAAAAACGAGTTACAGAGCTTAAAATCAGCTCAGAAATGGAGTTTGAAAGAAAACCGAGAGCATCGAGTGTCCGCTGAGCTCACGCGAAGCTCGCGCGTACCCTTCACGCGAATCTCTCGCGAAGATCGCGCGAAGCTCGCGCGAATCTCTCGCGAAGCTCGCGCTCAGCTCACGCGACTCGCGCTCACTTAAAATTGGATGCGCTCACCTCGCGCGCTCACCTCATGCTCACCTAAAAATTGGATGCGCTCACCTCGCGCTCACCTCATGCTCACCTAAAAATTGGATGCGCTCACCTCGCGCTCACCTCCTGCTCACCTAAAAATTGGATGCGCTCACCTCGCTCTCACCTCGCGCTCACCTCGTGCTCACCTAAAATTGGATGCGCTCACCTCGCGCTCACCTAAAATTGGATGCGCTCACCTCGTGCTCACCTAAAATTGGATGCGCTCACCTCGCGCTCACCTCGTGCTCACCTCGCGCTCACCTCGTGCTCACCTCGCGCTCACCTCGTGCTCACCTAAAATTGGATGCGCTCACCTCGCGCTCACCTCGATTTTTGGGTGCGCCCACTTCACCTTTACCTTAAATAAAATGCCGAAAATGCCCTTTACCTTAAATAAAATCCCGAAAATGCCCTTTACCCTGAAAAATCCCGAAAATGCCCTTTACCCTGAAAAATCCCGAAAATGCCCTTTACCTTGATAAATCCCTCCCCTTGGACCCAGTATAATGAGCCAGTCTCTCCTTGATAAATATCAATTTTGATCAGTTTCTGTGATGTATATTCTGTAACTTTTGCTAAACATAGGTGGCATTCCTGAATCAAGCCAAATGAGCCAAAAAGGGTTTCCGGGTGACCCAGAAACCCAATATGGGACTTGGACCCCCGGTCCAACTTGATTTCCAGTGGGCCTTCCAACGGGGCCCACCCGGCCCAATAAACATGTATGCATGCAACTTAATCAAAATAAGTAAAATGAACAATTTGAACCGGGCGGGCCAAACCCAATGCGGCCCACCCAAGCCTTGTTATGCGAAATTGATGCATGAATTACGTGGTTTGGCCGAGACCAAGGGCAAGGGCCTACCGGGCCCGCCAAAGCCCACCAACCGAACCAAGGAAGGGTACAAACCCCAACTTCCGGTAACTTGGGCTTACAAGCCCAGATTTGGACTGCGGGCCCCAAGCCCAGTGTCCAAATCACTTTGGCAAAATTAAAAAGATAAATCCAATAAAAAATACTTGGACACCATGTGGGCCCACCCTAGGGGCCCACAAACCGGTCCGGCCCACCTGTGCATGAAAAACACTTAATCTTCAAATCTGAACTTAAAGTAAAATCAATTGAACTAACCAAAGCCCAAAGGACCTCTCAGGTTAGACTGAGGTCCACAAGGGTACATGGGCTTGACTAAGCCCACCAAGGATACCGTGGGCCTTCCAACGGGGCCCACCCAACCAGACTCAGATCACCTAAGTAATCAAGATAAAAGTAACTAAAGGGACCCACACCACTCAGGTGGTCCCGCCAGACTTAACCAAATTGCATATCGGATTAGGAATCAGGTGAGACCAATATAAGCTGACTCAAACCAGGGAACCCATGGGACCCGTCATCTGACGGGGTGGACCGGGGTGTCTACGGACTTCCCCGAACCACAACCGAGAACAGACTTAGAATCTCAAGCCGCAGACCAAAAAGCCCTAATAGGCAAGATTAGGCACCCAGGTGTCCGCCTGTATCCCATCAGGCGGTGGCGACTCCGATTTTTCCCATGCCGTGTTTCCCACGCGCGCATAGCCTGGCGACTCCACTGGGGATTGGTTCAGCCCAGTAGGACCCTAGTTAGATGAGTCAGCATAAAGAGAGATTTAGTTGATGTTTAGGGTTTCTTACTACCTCGTTTAGTAAGATACAGCATACGCGTAATTACGCGTTCTGGGGAGTCCTGTCAAAGGGATGTGATAATTGCCTAAGGCAAGTGGGATTTAAGCGGTCCCTTGTGACCCCCCACTTACCTGGGGACTCTCCCGGAACCTCGTATTGCGTGCTAATTCTGCACCTTGCTATACGAGACAGTAACAATCCCTTTACCAACAAAATCTAGACAAATCTCACCTGTGTAGACACAACACGCAGCCCAACTGCACACACGGGCACACCACCACACCGTGGATGGATTTTTATTTATTTCCGTTCTTGTGAGATAAACTGCGTGGGGTGACACGCACAAGGGAGGCTGCATGAATGATCCGACCCTTGGTAGATGAGTGAAATCGGATATTGCTACTTCTTTACCAAACCTAGACCTCTCTAGCAGCCTACCCTTCTGATTCCTATGAACTGATCTTTGGGATGGTATTAGCACCTACGCTCCCGTGGCTTGCCGGGGAAAGCAGGGTAAACCCATCCCCCCAGTTTTCTGGAGTCCATTAGCACCACTGGTTTCTTGCCGTGGCACGCGAGGATCCAGTACTGGTCCAGACCCTTGTAGGCATATGTCTCGGGCTGGGTATCCTTCCCCACCTAACGTTTCTGAATGAACCTTGCGTTGAGCATGAGAGGGTGAGTAGGATGTGAATGATGAATAAAATTGGAATAAAATTTAGAGTCCATCAGGGGCAGCAACCCCCACTTTTTGCATCAAAATTGAGTAAACCCTAGACCATGGGCGACCTCAGCCCTAATTTAGGAAGCTCACCTAATTTTGATCAGGGGAACCATACCAGATCCATGCATGGAGTCCTGTATGCTATGGGTCTTGACCCATTAAAGTCCGCTGGGAGCGCTTTAAGTCTAGATTGGTCTTTTAGAGCAAACGAAAGCCGGCAAGATCAGACAAACAGATGAAAGCATGCCAAATCAGAACATGGGCACTAAACCCTAGATCTAGGAATTTTTTAGCCTACCCGCTTGAAAAGCAATTTGTATCCTCCCTTTTGGCTCCCAACAGCCTTAAGGATGAGTTCTTTGAAGTTTTTGGTAAATATCTTGTAAACCTTCGCCCTCGATGGCAAATTGTAATTTTGCCGTGGTCCGACACCGGAAGCAGATGAAAGAACAGATGAAAGACAGAAAGACTGATCAGGACTTGAATGTGCTCCTTTACACAAGTACGTCTAGGAGTCGTGCCTTCATTGGCGCCAATCCTTAGGACCACACACCATGTGTGCTTGAGTTAAATTTCGAACTGGTTTTGTCTTTTGCTTTATTTTGTGAAGCATGTTAGAACTGCTAGTGATTAGTTTTTTGCTTGAAATTTTGCATGTCTTAGGACTGATTAAGAGTTTGGTGTGGAACCTTAAACTGATTTGGAATTTTGATCGGATAGTTGGCATGGCGTCTTCATCCTCATCTGAGAGAACCCGTTTCCCTAGGATAGAGAAGTGCGCCTGGGATACCCCCTGGATCCGTTCTTGGACAAGGCAGCTCCAAAGGAGTGAGCAGATTGAATGGGAGCACAAATACCACATGGGACAGACTTTGTCCCTGTTAAATGTGCCAATCAACTGGGATATGATCCAAGCAGCTTTGCTTTTCTGGGATCCCCAGCTTTCAGTGTTTCGATTCGGGATCAATGAGTTGACTCCCACAATTGAGGAACTTGACCTGTTCCTCCGATTTCGCGACTTAGGAGAACCCGCTAGGCCAAGTCTCAAAGAAAGTTACAAGAATGAAGCTTGCGCTTTCTTTGGCCTCTCAAGGGGAGAATTCCAGACCTTAGGAGGTGACAAATCATTCACTAGGGTCTCCAAAACATTCCTTGCTGAAAAGATAAGAAACAAAAAGCAGGAAAGACCCCGGGCTTGGTTTGACACCTTCACCCTTGTGGTTCTGTCACAAATCTTCTTTCCAACTGGGGGAGACACCATTAATTTGGCCCTCATGGAAATTGTGGATCAACTCAGGACAGGGTACCGAATCATGCCATTGATCCTAGCTCAATTGTTCCATTCCCTGACTTTGTCCAAAAATGGAACTCGGAGGTTTCAAGGGTGCGCTCCCCTTCTCCACCTTTGGCTGCAAGACCACCTGATGGTGTCATCACCAATCAGTGCATATTACAAGGCAACCGGCGACAACATCCATTGGTTGGCTCAAAGAGAGATCAAACCAGACCTACCCGCCCGTGAGGATTGATTTAACCACTTTCTCCACCTGAAGGGAGAAACAGACATTAGATGGTGGGGTAAATACAACATCCCCTACACCCCCATCATAGCTTTCAAGAAAAGAGAGGGACTTGCCTTGATAGGCCTCACCCATGCCGTGCCGTACTATCCGATTCGGGTTTTGAGACAGTTTGGGAAACCGCAGGGAATCCCAGTCAAGGACGACATGAGCAGTTTGATTGGTTCACTTACCAAGGGACTAATGACCCAACTGTTGACAGAGTGGAAGACGGTGTGCATGTATCGGGAAGACGCCTTCACCGAATTACACTTTCAAGATTACGAGCAGTGGATAGCTCGGGAATTTGGCCACAACGGCCCCCCACCTCTTCAGCCTGTCGCATCAGGCGACATTCCAGTTCCGCCCCCTAACACATATAGGGACAGGGTGGCCGAACTGCAGGAGACCCACTCCCGTATCCATTCAGCTTATGTGGATTCAGAACAGGAGAGTAGGCAGGCCAATACGGCCTTGCAACATGAAATGGAATTAGTGCGCAAGCGCGCTGAGGAGGACCGACGTCTGTGGAACAAGCTTCTGCAAGCCTTGAGGAGGCAAGACGTGTCCTCCCACTATGATGATGACCGACCTAGCTAGACTTTGGCTTTGTTGAATTTTGATAAGAATGATGATGTACTTTGTGTCGCTGCGGCACTTTTTGATTGAAGCATGAATTTATTTTCACTATGCTATGTTGTTCAAACTTAACAAAACAAGAACAAGAAATGAAAGAATTAATTCCCTCCAATAGGGCAACTCGGTCTCCGACAGACCACCTCTTCTCAGATAATTGCAATATTCCTGGTCGCTGGGACCACCTAATTTCCTTTAATCGCGTCTCTCTCATTGAGATCGCAAAACCTAGCAAGTGTTAAAAACACCCAAGACCTTGAGCTCAGATCACACCCGTATGTATCTTTTCGAGATCATTCGGTCCAGCCTGTAGGGCACTGAAGCCGTCGGTGATTGAACCGTTTGGTGGATGAACGTCTTGGTATAGCCTTCCCCTTTGTGAGGCACCGAAGTCAATGGTGATTAAACCAACGACTAGCTAAGGCACGCCCGGGAACTACTAGCCGAAACCTTTGGGGCACTGAAGCCGCCGGTGATTAAACCGTTTGGTGGATGAACGTCCTGGTATAGCCTTCCCCTTTGTGAGGCGCCGAAGTCAATGGTGATTAAACCAACGACTAGCTAAGGCACGCCCGGGAACTACTAGCCGAAACCTTTGGGGCACTGAAGCCGCCGGTGATTAAACCGTTTGGTGGATGAACATCCTGGTATAGCCTTCCCCTTTGTGAGGCGCCGAAGTAAATGGTGATTAAACCAACGACTAGCTAAGGCACGCCCGGGAACTACTAGCCGAAACCTTTGGGGCACTGAAGCCGCCGGTGATTGAACCGTGTGGTGGATGAACGTCCTAGTATAGCCTTCCCCTTTGTGAGGTGCCGAAGTCAATGGTGATTAAACCAACGACTAGCTAAGGCACGCCCGGGAACTACTAGCCGAAACCTTTGGGGCACTGAAGCCGCCGGTGATTAAACCGTTTGGTGGATGAACGTCCTGGTATAGCCTTCCCCTTTGTGAGGCGCCGAAGTCAATGGTGATTAAACCAACGACTAGCTAAGGCACGCCCGGGAACTACTAGCCGAAACCTTGGGGCACTGAAGCCGCCGGTGATTAAACCGTTTGGTGGAGGAGCGTCCTGGTATAGCCTTCCCCTTTGTGAGGCGCCGAAGTAAATGGTGATTAAACCAACGACTAGCTAAGGCACGCCCGAGAACTACTAGTCGAAGTTAGGCGCCAACGCCACCAGTGAATGAACTGGAGATCTGGCTGAGGTACGCCTGGGTGCTGCTTTTCAGCTCACCCCTTGAGGAGACCCTGCATTGGTCCAACCCTGTGATTCTGAGCTCAAAACAAAACCCCTTTAAATTAAAGGTTCTCTTCCCTTGTTACCTACGGGTAGCTAAAATAGATCAGCTAATTCATTTAGGGTTCTCTCTTCCAGTTACTTGCGGGTAGCTAAAATAGATTCGGTCACCAGGGTTCTCTTTCCTAGTCGCTTCCAAGCGACTAAAATAGATCAGCTTTCAGAAAAATAAGGTTCTCTTCCCTTGTTACCTACGGGTAGCTAAAATAGATCAGTTGATTCAAAACCAGGTTCTCTTCCCTTGTTGCCTACGGGTAGCTAAAATAGATCAGTTAATTCATTAAGGTTCTCTTCCCTTGTTACCTATGGGTAGCTAAAATAGATCAGTTAATTCATTAGGGTTCTCTTCCCTTGTTACCTATGGGTAGCTAAAATAGATCAGTTAATTCATTAAGGTTCTCTTCCCTTGTTACCTACGGGTAGCTAAAATAGATTCGGTCATTAGGATTCTCTTCCCCGGTCATCTTAGGGCAGCCAAAATAGATTAGTCTTCAAGATTCGTTGGGGTTCTCTCTCCCAGTTACTTGCGGGTAGCTAAAATAGATTCGGTCACCAGGGTTCTCTTTCCCAGTCGCTTCCAAGCGACTAAAATAGATCAGCTTTCAGAAAAATAGGGTTCTCTCTCCCAGTTACCTACGTGTAGCTAAAATAGATCAGTTGATTCAAAACCAGGTTCTCTTCCCTTGTTACCTACGGGTAGCTAAAATAGATCAGTTAATTCATTAAGGTTCTCTTCCCTTGTTACCTACGGGTAGCTAAAATAGATTCGGTCATTAGGGTTCTCTTCCCCGGTCGTCTTAGGACAGCCAAAATAGATCAGTCTTCAAGATTCGTTAGGGTTCTCTCTCCCAGTTACTTGTGGGTAGCTAAAATAGATTCGGTAACCAGGGTTCTCTTTCCCAGTCGCTTCCAAGCGACTAAAATAGATCAGCTTTCAGAAAAATAGGGTTCTCTCTCCCAGTTACCTACGGGTAGCTAAAATAGATCAGTTGATTCAAAACCAGGTTCTCTTCCCTTGTTACCTACGGGTAGCTAAAATAGATCAGTTAATTCATTAAGGTTCTCTTCCCTTGTTACCTATGGGTAGCTAAAATAGATCAGTTAATTCATTAAGGTTCTCTCCCCTTGTTACCTACGTGTAGCTAAAAAAAAAATCAGTCTTCCAAATTCATTTGGGTTCTCTCCCCTGGTCGTCTCAGGACAGCCAAAATAGATCAGTTTTCCAAATTCATTAGGGTTCTCTCTCCCAGTTACCTGTGGGTAGCTAAAATAGATCAGTTGATTCAAAACCAGGTTCTCTTCCCTTGTTGCCCTAAGGTAGCTAAAATAGATCAGTTAGTCCAAATCCATTCAAATAGATCAGTCTTCAAAATTCATTAGGGTTCTCTCTCCCAGTTACCTGCGGGTAGCTAAAATAGATCAGTTGATTCAAAACCAGGTTCTCTTCCAATCAAATAGATCAGTTTTCCAAATTCATTAGGGTTCTCTGTCCCAGTTACCTACGGGTAACTAAAATAGACCAGTCTTCAAATTCATTAAGGTTCTCTTCCCTTGTTACCTACGGGTAGCTAAAATAGATCAGTTGACTCAAAATCAGGTTCTCTTCCCTTGTTGCCTCCAGGCAACTGGAATAGACCAGATAGACACACAAAAAAAAAAACAACAAAAAAAAAAAAACAAAAAAACAAAAGACCAAAAAAAAAAAAACAAAAAAACAAAAAAACAAAACAATCATTATCATCATCCCTATGTATGCTAACATTTCATATTATTGTATTCTGCCTTCTAATGTTTATCTCTCCCTTCAGGAACCGTGTCAACAATCAACATGGATAGTACTTCAAGGATGCTTCCTGTGGTGCGCGAGATACTGGACCTTTTCCGTATTTTAATGAAAGTGATACAGGACAAAGAAGAAGCATGGGGCAAACGTTGGGAAGCACAGAGGGAAGAACATTTTGAGCTACAATCCCGAATAAGGGATCTAGAGAGGGAGATGGAAAGCTTGAAGATAGAAGTATTCCAGGGCAATCAGGAAGCGAGCCTCCCCTCTGCTAACAATGGTGCACCTTGCCTCAAGAGGCGCCTCACCAAGGAAGAAAGAAGGAACCGGGAGTTTACGCAGCTTCCATGCACCCAGGCAGAGTTGTTGCCTTCCTTGTTGCAAGAAGGACACCTAAAGCAGGCTCCACCAAATCCAAAGGCATCGGCAAGTCGAGGGTATGACCCGTCCAAGACATGCAGTTACCACAAAGGAGCTCTGGGGCATGATACTGAAGAATGTTGGGGTCTTCGCCATGCAATCCAAGACCTTCTTGACGCTGGGGAGCTCAGGATTGATCCTTTGTCGGGTTAAGAAAAATCTCTCGGAATATGCAACTAAACTCCAAGAACGCGGATCCACATCGACCACCCTTTTTGCGCAATTGCTGTTCTGTTTTGCTTATGCTTTCTTTTCTTTTAAATTCTGAACTGGATAGCATGTTTCTTTTTCTGCAAGCTTACAAAAATATTTTGGGAAATCACTGAAGTGTTGGACCACACCAAGGCATGACCATAATCTCGGGACAAACCTAAACAATCGAATTTGACAAGTGAAATGTGCCAAGCAGCACAAACTGCGCGAGTCTCAATATAGCCAAGAGGTCCCCCCAGCATCCCGTTTGGAACCCACCTTGCCAAACACCGGGGCAAGCGGTGATATGAGAGAAAAAAAAAGAGAGAGAGCAAGGTGCCCATACAGGTCTTGGGCCACTGACATGATCCAGGATCAATGAACCCAATGAAATGATGAGAGGCCATTTTTGGCTGAGATACCTCAAATGAATGCCGCTAGTCAAACGTGTTGAGCTTGATTGTCTCATTTTTAACCCACGTTATGTCTAGCCACCCCAAATTGGGGCAAGGTCAAAAAGCAAAGAAAAAAACAAGCAAGCAAACAAAATGAACAAAGAAGAAAATGGTTCTTGAGCGAGTTAATCATGCAAAAATAATTGAGTGTTACATTCTCTGTGAAAGGACGAAAGGCCATCCTTGATCTTTCCCAAAAATCATCTGACACAAGATGAAACCCTAGCAAAACATTTTGAGCCTAACAATTCCTTCATTGAACCTACCATGTCTTGTCTTCAAAACTGGGGCATAAAGCTTTGTGCAGTCGGAGACACAAAAAGGATGAAGTTGAAGATAGGGCAAAGCAAAAAGCACCCTAAGAACAAAGGGGGCAAAAAGGAGGGATGAGGAGAACCCTAGAAAACAAAAAAAAACTGGGACAATCCCTTGAAAGAAAGGAAAAGAAGAAAAAAGAAAAGAAAAGGAAAAGTTAGGGCAAACCCCAAAGGCAAGGGCCAAAAGTTGGGGCAAAAGAAAAAAGAACCCGAGACAAAAAGAAGAGAAAGAAAAACAAAGATGGAAGAAGGAGAAAGGAACTACAAGGAAAGTTGGAGGAGCCGAAGGCGAAGCAAGCCCTAACAAGGAAAGTGGACAGGACATGGCCTTTAACCAGTGCATTAATTTCAAGCCTTCATATCATTTCTTCTGGACCCTTAGACCCAGCCTACATTTCGTCCTACTGTGAAGCCCTTTCTGATTACAGAGAATGTAACATTGAATCTTGAACGAACTGGTAATGACAGAACCAAAAACAAAAAAAGGAGATAGAGAAGAACTGTGGCTAGACATAATGGTCACCCATAGAGTGAAGTTATATAGGGTTTGAGCCTGTTTATCCTTCATTTCTAAATACTGGAACCAAGGCCTGCATTTCGTCCTAATGATAAGTCCTCTCTGATCATTGTGTCATGATCCATGGAAATTGGCAGGGCCCTAAAACTGGGGCAGGGCACCAAACCCAAAAAAAAAAAAAAAAAACCATTACAAAACCCCCAACCAAGGGTGGGGAAAAGACAAAAAAAGAGAGAGAGAAAATAAAAGAAAAGCCAGGGCAGGGCAGTGCCAAAGAAACCCCCTGAACCAAAAACAATTCCCCTCAATCCAACCTGGGGCATGCCATTGAAGACCAAAATGTTGAGACACTTACAGGGAGTGCCAGGAGGCACATTTTCCTAAGTCTAACTGAGAATATCAGGTAACCGACCCAAAGATTACTGGTCTTGCCATGGGCCCACTTCAAAGGGAAAATCCGAACGTCTGGTGAATTCCCAAAAGATGTTAATCAAATAGAGACTGCTAGAATTTGCACATAATTTTGAGTTGACTGAATTTCACTTGAACTTCTGCAGATACTGATGAAACCTGAAACAGACAGGAAAAATTGTCGCAGTGTACTCATACATTGGCTGACAAGAGTCTGTGAAGCCAAAGCCACCGACGGATGAGTCGGAGATTGGTATAAACCAAAGACTGTAATGCCAAAGCCGCCGACAGGCGAATCGGAGAGTGGTGAGGGAATGCCGCCACGTAACCAAAGTTCGTGAAGAATCCAGATTGGACCAGCTGCAATTGTTGGAAGAAATAAGGACCAAAGCTTTGTGCCATGGCCAGCTCTATCAACAGAGAGTGGCGCGAGCCTACAACAAGAAAGTGAAGCCACGACAGTTCAAAGTGGGAGATCTGGTACTGAAGAGAATCTTTCCTCATCAAGAGGACAATAGAGGGAAATTCAAGCCAAACTACGAAGGGCCATTCGTAGTCCACAAGGTTCTGTCAAGAGGAGCACTTATCCTGCAAGAAATGGATGGGGCAATTTTTCCTGAGCCGATAAATGTAGACGCAGTCAAACTGTACTATGCCTGAGATCATTCTGATTGGGAAATGAAGAGAGGCCATCCTTGGCTCTCCTTTAGATTGTAAATCCTTCCAAATACCTTAAATTCTCCCCTAGTTAGACAATTTTGAGCCTTAAAATTCTTTCAGCCCATTGCAAGTGTTCTACACATCAAATGGGGCATTCCTGGCAAAGCAAAAAGAAATAGGGCATTCTTGCCCAGAAAAACTCCAAAAAAGAAAAGAAAATACAATAGAAAAAGAAAGACACAAAAAATGGGGAAATGGTTACCCAACAAAAATAGAGATACAAATAAGCCAGGATATAAGTCCCACCAACAATAAAAGTAACACACTTGCAAACCCAAATAAATAAGCTTTTTTGAGCCACTTATCCTTTCTTTCATAACCAAGACCAAGCCTACGTTTCGTCCTATCACTAAGACCTCTCGGATCCCAAAGAGAATGATCAGGGCAAACAGCTGAGTTTGCGTTCATTGGTGATGACGGAATTCAGAAGGTCCTAGAAAGGCTGGACATGGTGAAAACCCGAAAAGAAGGCGTCGTGTGTGGTTAGTGAAAAAAAGAACTGGTCATATATGGCGGAGCAGAGCAAGATACAGAATAGAGCAGTGATAGTGGCAGATAGTACAATAAGGAAGATGCACAGATCTGAGGGGTCCAGACTAGCAGATCGTGCCTGAGTCAAAAGCTTCACAGTGGCCAGTGATGACAATGCTACTGAAAATACCAAGCACTCCAAGTCCTGTCTGACCTTGGGAAATTCTTTGATATTGCAGACACAAGCACGCACTGTCACACCTGCTTTCTCTATAATTGTCCTGCTTAACTGTCTTGAGCTCCGCAATGTGCTACTAACCTAAGTTGACAACCTCTCAACCTTGGCAGAGGCCACTTCTAGCCGCAATGGGCGAAAGGCTCAAAGCAGGAAGAGAATAAGAATGCTTTGCATTTATCCCCAGCTAGTCCAAGGCTGACCTTTTATTCCCTTCATAACTTCACAGGTGCAGCAAGAAGAGGATGACGGACGTCTTCTCCGAAATCCCCAGTGGAGTTCTTTCATTAGGCGGAGAATGATACCCTCCAAAATCCCCCAGTGGAAGGCCTTCAGCAAACAAGGGACGACACCCTTACATCCCCAGTAGAGTCCTCTCAAGCAATAAGAGAATGATACCAGATGACGTAAAGCCTCGCCCAGTCGGAAGAGGCCGGCTTTGCGAAGAAGAGCAGAAAGAAGACAAGCAAGCTCGCATCAATCCCTGGTGGAGCCTCTTGTCACTACAAAAAAGTAGGTTTTTAGCGGCGGCCGGAAAATGCCGCTAAATGTGCTGAAAACGCCGCTAATAATATTAGCGGCATTTGTACAAATGCCCATAATACTAGTGTTGCAAATTGTAATAGCGGCGTTCCTTGCGGCGTTTGCTATAAACGCCGCTAGTTATGTAGAACATTTAACAGCGCTTTCTTCTAAAGCGTCGCTAATTATTACGTTGTTAGTGGCACTTTCAAAGTGCCACTAAATAAAATGATATCACGATTTATTCCTATTTACGGCGTTTAGAAAACGCCTTTAATTTGTAACCTGGGTTTTTTGGGGCGTTTTTCAAAGTGCCGCAAATCTATAATTGGGGCATTTTTAAAATGCTGTTTTCTACCTTACAAAGCAAATAGGGGCGTTTGTAAAAAAAACGCCGCTAAAAGTGATATCCCTTTTAGAATATATTTTAAATCTGTGATTTACATTTTGTATGCCTGTCAAGACCTGAAATTCATAATAAAATACTAAAATCACATTCAAACACATTTCATATAATTTAATCTTTTCCAACAACTGTAAGAAAAGAATATAACAAAAATTGAATTCATTAAATTATTTACATATGCCTAAAAAATTTAACAAAAAACATAATTACATCTAGTTCCTAAAATATCTACTAGCAAACTATCTTCAGCTTTCCATCGTTGCTCATTTATCCGAAGGTTGACTGTGAGAAGTATGCACTTCAAGACCACTTTGCTCTGTAACCTACATATTGTTTCACAAAATCAATGTAAGTATTAATTAATATATGGCAGCAATTAATCACAGGTATTTTAGATAAATCTGTAAAATTTAACCTATTCAAGTGATGGCAATAACAAATAAAGATTTATAATCCATGTTAATTAACCAAATTACAAACAATGTAACACTTTATCAGTCAATGATAGTCTCAAATTGTAATACTAAGTGAGGAATAGCTAATGCTTTCTGCTTGGAACTTTAGAATTCCATAGACAAAAAGGTGAACATTTGTTCCAACCATTAATGCCACAGAGAAATAAAAAAATGGGCTAGGAATCAAGTACCCATACCTCCAGGACCTGCACTCAGCACCTCCATTACTAGTAGAATCTGATGGACTTATAACTTAAGGCCTTGGGAAATGTGGAGATACTGCACAAGAAGGTGCCACCAATTGTGACAACTGAGTAGGAGTTCCCAGGAGGGAACCATGCTAGGGTGGCTAGGGTGGATCTAATGAGGGTTATTCTGCCTCCTAAGGAAAGGTACTTCCTTTTTGAAGAAGCTATTATTTTATCTAAACCTCTACAACAGGGTCCCAAATCAATCCGGATAGTGGAACTTTTTGCCCAGTTGGCTTTAACCAAAACACCTGGCTACTATTTGCTTCAAGAGAAATGAGGGTATCACCAGCAAAAAAGGAAGTGGGATGCGAGAGTTGATCTATACCCACCCCACTTGAAACCCACAAATAAGATCTCTATGCATTCTATAGAAAGGAATTAAGTATATCATTTACCAGGCGAAAAGGAAAGGTGATAATAAAGATCTTTATTTAGTGCATGCTAGAATTATGTATTACACGTACTCACAATAAAATGAAGCTGATTTTGGAACATTTTAACTCACAATAAGAGGATTTTGGCGTGCTTGAGCCCCTAGATCAATTGGACATAATCAGAGACGAAACTTGTACAATCCAGTTGGACCAACCAAAAGGTCTCTAATTCTGGTGCCGAGTGTTTGCCTTCTTAATGTGTTTTATATATTTTCATTATTCAAAGTTTACTTAATGGAAATAATCAACTTCTAGGCAAACAGCTTGTTCTGAGTTCTGGATAAGCCAGTGCTGAGTTCTGGATTTGGAATTCTTAGGAAACCAGCTGCATTAATTGCAAAATAGCCATTTTCCATTTATTTACTGAACTGATTTTTCAAACTACTGTGTTCTAAGTTCAAAAAACTTGTTGATTTTTTTTACAGAGCTTTGTTTGTGCAAACTTGAGATGGAGAGTACATGTTAAGGAGATTTTACAGAAAGTTCCAAAGTGGAGATGACTAAACATCACCGGAGAGAGTCAATAAAATCCTTTCTCCTAAGTCATGTTGATTCTGGAAGAAAAGAAAAACTTCAAAGAGTTAAAGAAGGTGATCTCTTTTCCAAAATAACCTCAATCGTTCATTTTCTCAGAGATGATTTGCTGTAGAAATCCAAAACATGCACTGTTTTCATCAATGAACATTAGATATGTTGTCAGAATCCTTGAATGATGGGCTTTAATAATGTTATTTACATATGTAACTTTTTGGCTTATGACAATGAGTTATTAATATAATGCTTTGTAACAATATTCAAGAGAATGATTCAAAGCCTACCGTTTATTTCAGAAATTGAGGGTAAATTAATGAAGATCTTGAAGCTGATAAAAAGGGAAAAAAATGAAGACAACACACTTGGGAATGTGAATAAAGATTCGGAAATTGTTGATCTTGTTGAGGATTTTCATAAACATTACCAATCATTTTATGCACTTCACAATGATCTTATAGAAGCTCTCTACAAAAAAGAGGAAGATAGTCGCTCTTCATCTAACTCCAGCTCAGATTCAGATTCAGAACATTCTTCCCGGGAGAAAATTAATAAGAGCAGAAAATGGAAAGAAAGTATGGTGCAAGAACTTGAAGCTGCAAATAAGCAAGTAGCTAATCTAGAGCAGAAATACAATGCATCAAACGAAGAGAAGGAAGCATTAACTGAGAATGCAAACTTGTCTCAAAAGCTGGACACTTCCAAAAAGCTGGAATCTGAATTGAAGTGGAGATTGGAAGATACACAGAGAGAAAGATGCTTTAATTATGGAGAAATCAACAGTTTTGAGAAGGATTGGAGAGGAAGAAAAAAGGATGCAAGATCTAGGAACTGTATCTGATCAGTTAAAAGATGAGAAATCAACATTACTTGTTGAAAATGGATCTCTGAAACTAGAACTTGAAGTTGTTAAAGGGGAGCTTTCTGATCTGAAGCAACATTACTCTTTACGCACTAGGTCAAGTGAACTGGAAGAGCAGAGCAGAAGTAAAGACCACGAAGCTGAACAGTTGAGAGAGAAGAACTTGGTTTTGCAGGATCAGATCTCGGATATGGAGAGAACAATCATAGAGAAAGGTGTTGAACTCTCTGCTCTCATGGTAAAACTTCAAGATTGTGAGAATGAAACAACTTCTCAGATCAGGGATTTGAAGGCACAAGTCGGTGACCTGCAATCGGAATTGGACTTTGTAAAGACCCAGAAAAACCAATTGGAAGTCAAATTTGAAAAAGAAAAGCAAGAATCTTCTGCAAGACTGACTCAGTGGTGCAGATTCAGTGCTCATTTCATGAAGGACAGGTCCATTATTCAAATCCATGTCCCTCCTGATTTCTCCTCAAGACCTTCACCACTGTGGTCTGAAAGGGTAGGATCTAAACCAGCAATAAGCTGTGTCCACTTCAATAAAAACACTACAAAACAAGGTTCTATTTCGACCGCTTGAACAACATTCCCTGTGGTTACCTGAGTTAAGGGAAAAAAGGAAAGAAAACAAAAAAACTGACAACATTCCCTGTGCTTGTAGTTCATACTCGGATGTATTTGATTGATAGTTTCACTACAAATAAAAATTAATTTCAAAATACTTGAAAATTTGATGAATATGATCTTATAATTCAAAGAAAAAACCCCTGTCAAGGCAAGGTATAAAAGTAAATTGAGATATAACAGTAAATTGAGATGTCTTCACATTTCACAATTACTAGTATGAGCTACAGTAGTTACACATGCAATAGTTAGTCCCAATTTAAAAATTAATTAGCTCAAACATATATGAGAGAACTCACAACCAAGAACTGCAAAATCTAAAATATTTACCTGGCCTGAAAACTGCTCCATCATTGCCCTGAAACGTTCCATCTGCTTATTGTTCTCATTGAGACAATGCTGCATTTCCTTCATCACGTTGTCCTTTTCTTGTAGTTGATGCTCAAGTAATTTTATTCTCTCAATAGCATCACCATTTGAATGCCCAGCATGACTTGAAGATGCTCCAAAAAGAGAATTGGGAGTTGGACCGGATCCACAACCACGAACACGGCCATGTCTCTCAGGTCCCATCACTTTAGCGAAAATGTCCTCTCGACTAGCTATACTATTTTCCAATCCCTCAGGATGCTGGCCCATAAGCTCTTTCATCTTTTCCTATGAATTGACAAGTGCATTCATTATTTTATTTCTAAAAGATAGATTAACAAGGGCAATATAAAAAAAAAATTTCAAAATGCTAAACTACACATACTATCTTCTCTCTAGCTTCATTGCTGACTGGGGTACCATCCTTATGCACATGAGTGTGGATGAACATCTTAGCCCGAGTAAATGGGGTTTCGATGGCGTTAAGATGTCTCTGTATTGTACCAACATTGATAGTTAACATTGTTGCGTACTAAAAAATACAATCTATTTCTATACATTTGAACACAAATGAGTGACTTAAAATGCAAACCTGCTCATGTTGCACCCTCGCAAAACTTTTTGTTCCAGAAGTGTGCATCAATGTCTGTTGTGAGCGACTGCACTTATTCTTTGCACTCCTTCTCTGAATAATATAAATTGAATAATTAAATGACAAGTAAATATAAGAACAACTAATGTTTCATTTAATTCCTTAAATTTAAATTATACCTGTCCCTCTTCTGAATTCCAGAATTGAATTAACGATATCCATTGCTCCTCTAACACGTCAGGAGGTCGAGTGGCATATCTCTCCTCATTTGTCGCACAAGAGTCATAAAACTTCCTCTTGAGATGACATTTATAGTCCTTCCATTTCTTACCAAGGGACCTCAAAATATAATGCTTGAGGTCCTCATCAACTTCAAATTTCACCTACACATTAGCAATAAAAAAACATTTCAGCAAACTCACTTATTTCCATTTAAATAAATAAAAAAAAAAGAATATATAATTCTACCTTAACATCTTTCCAAGCACGCTCTTTTTCAGTGTCTTTAACCTTATGCCAACTATTGCGATGTAATGGTAGAATATGACCATCTCTAGCTATAGTACCGCACCAATTCATTAGTTGTGCAGCACTACGACCAACTGGCCGCCCCATCTCATCTTTTTCAACTGCTATCTTCTGTTCAGGTGGCATATTATGTAAGTTCAGGCATCTGGTAGGGCCTCGGCCCTGTTGTGATTTAGATGCGGATGAACTCGCATTAACTGTCCTTTGAGAATCATCCATCTAATGCTTGTGTAGGTGCAAAAAAAAAAAAGAACTTTGTCAAATTTAATGAAAATAAAAGGATTAAAACTAAGATTTAAAACCATGTGTGACGCATGTCATTGAAAAACTCAAAAAAGCAATAGACTTAATAAACAGTCAATGAACAATCCAAACAAGAGAATGATGAAAAGTTTTTGATTGTTTTATATATGTAATCAATTTCAAATGATGAAAAAAAAACAATTCAATTTAACAATCAATATTTGATTCCGACCCATCTTCATCATCACTAGAATCTGTAGAATTATTATGTTGCTCGACAATGGATTGTGGAGGTGCATCAACAATTTTGCCAGGCATATCTTCCCTCACCCATCTCAAACCTTCGTTACCATCTTGTATAGCCTCGTCATGTAACTGCTGATCGTCATATGGCCTAATCTCCAATACTGAATCGCCGTCTCCATTAAGATCATATATGTCTCTAGGTTTAGTCCTAATGACAACATACCAATCTGGTTCAGTCGGATCTTGCACATAAAAAACCTGTTCAGCTTGAGAAGCCAATACAAAAGGTTCATCCTTCACTTGTTGCAAAGGAAATAATAATTTTGTGAAGTTTACAAGAGTAAACCCAAATTCATCTGTTTTTATTCCTCTGCCCTGCCCCGTGACATTAACCCAATTGCACTTAAATAATATGAATTTGAGATGCTCAGAATATGCCAACTCAATTATATCCACGATACGACCATAATAAGTGATAGCTTTCACAATTGGTCTTCTATCTCTAGAGCTTGCATAACTTGTAGTAGTAGCATTGACCGCAACTCCACTATTTTGACTTTTACCATGCTTCTCTTTATCCATTGTACGGAATCTGTATCCATTGATCATATATCCCTTCAATCTTTTTGCAATAGATCTTGGTCCTTGAGCAAGCAAAATAATTTCCTCAGGCAATGATACATTTGACTTCTGCCGTAATTCAACCTATTTTAAAGTAAGAAAAAAAGCTAAGATATTTGTTATCAATAGCACGAAAATATCTTATGTAAATTAAAAATTATCCATAACTTACAAGTTCTTTGAACCATTCAATGAACTCTTCATTATGTCGCTTCTGAATTTCATGAACACTTGCCCTAGGATGCTTCATATTTAGAGTTGTAAGGTGATGCCTACAGGGTAATGAACAGTGTTATCAAGTCTTGAACACATGTTAGAAAAAATTGTGTAAAATTATATGAAAAGAGATATAAAGTACTACTATCTTACTCAAGATAACTTGAAATATTCTCATTGTTGAATAAAACATAGCGATGTGCTTGTGTCCATTCTATATCATTCAACTTGAAAGCTTTGACACCTCCAACAGCACTTTCGTCAGTATTCCTTTCTGGTCGGTTTAACCTTGTCTCAACATTATGTAAGTACCTCGAACAAAATGTGAGACATTCTTCTGCTATATACCCTTCAGCAATTGAGCCCTCTGCTTGAGCTCTATTACGTACGTATGATTTCAATGTATATAAGTACCTACATGTATTATCATAAACTATGTAATTTACTGTAAATTCAATCACTGTGCTAAAAAAAACATTGATATATAATGGGCTGTGTACCTTTCAATGGGATACATCCAACGATAGTGAACAGGCCCACCAAGTATTATCTCCTCTATCAAATGAATTGGCAAATGCAACATGACATCAAAGAACGCAGGAGGAAAAAGCATCTCCAAGTGGCAAAGAACTAAAGTAATGCGTTGCTGAAGACTTCTCAACTCGTTGATTTGACAAACTTTAGAACATAGTCCATGGAAGAAATTACTCAATTCAATCAAGACAGAACTTACATCCTTAGGTAACACCTTTCTAATAGCCAATGGAAGAAATTGTTGCATTATAACATGAGAGTCATGACTTTTCAATCCAAATATCTTACGGTCCTTGATATTGACACACCTTGCAATACTCGACGAGTAGCCATCTGGAACCTTTAAATTCTTTAAAACTTTACAGAAGAGATCTTTCTCGGTTTTGTCCATAGAAAAGCATGCAGTAGGCAACACTACTTTGCTTGTACCAGGCAACATTCGAGGATGAAGTTCATGTCTTATACCCATATCTACAAGGTCCAAGCGGGCTTTTATTTTATCCTTGGATTTTCCTTCAACATTCAACAAAGTCCCTATCACATTATCACATACATTCTTTTCAATATGCATCACATCCAAATTATGCCGTAATAAATTATGCTTCCAATACGGCAACTCGAATAATATACTCTTCTTCTTCCAATTATAGGGCATGCTCCCTAAATTATGGGTTCTTGATTTTTTTCCTACAGGATGCTTCCCAAAAATATTTGTAGTTCCATGCAATTGAGTCAACACTTCTATCCCTGACAATGGAATTGGAGCAGGATTAACCTCAACCGTACCATCAAAAGAATTTTTTTGTTTTCGAAACCTATGATCAGATGACAAAAATCGACGATGCCCCATGTAACAATGCTTTTTCGATTTATACAAATAGTGGCTGCATGTGTCTTTATGGCAAGAAGGACAAGCAAACTTCCCTTTTGTGCTCCATCCAGATAAGATTGCATAACCTGGAAAATCACTGATGGTCCATAATAGTGCTGCACGTAGTTTAAATGTCTCATTTTTGGATGCATCAAAAGTTTCCACCCCAGGTTCCCATAAGTCCTTTAACTCCTCAATCAAAGGCCTCAAGTATATGTCAATGTCATTGCCAGGCCCAGAAGGGCCTGGTATAAGCAATGACAAAATCATATTCGGCTGCTTCATACACAGCCATGGTGGCATGTTATACGAAATCAATACCACAGGCCAACAACTATGTGTAATACTCATGGTTCTGAATGGATTAAAGCCATCACTTGCTAATCCAAGTCTAACATTTCGAATATCTAAAGCAAAATCTGGATTCATAATATCAAAATGTTTCCAAGCTTGAGAATCTGCAGGATGCCTTAACATCTCATCCTTAGTACGGCCATCATTATGCCATCTCATGTCAGATGAAATTTTTGATGACATGTAAAGCCTTTGCAAGCGTGGTTTCAATGGGAAGTGACGTAAGATTTTCGCTGGACTCTTCTTTTCAAGGCCTTCTGAATGATTCTCTCCAGACTTCCATCTTGAAGCTCCACAAACATCACATGACTCTTTGTTAGAAAATTCTTTCCAATATAGCATACAATCATTTGGACAAGCATCAATCTTGTTGTAACTTAACCCCAACTCTGAAACAATTTTCTTTGTTTGTGAAAAATTATCTGGTACCTTTGACCCTTCAGGTAGTATCTCTCTAAATAAGTCAAGTAACAAAGTAACAGCCTTATTACTCAATCCACATAAGCACTTGATGTGAAACAATTTAAGAATAAATGCCAACTTTGTGGTTTTACAACCTGGGTACAACTCTTGCTCAGAATCACAAACCAATTTGTCAAATTTAAGAGCATTATCATTTGATTGATCATTTGCTTCATGCACCAAACCTTCCATTTCTTGTTCCGTGTTGTGAACCCCATATATATCATGCAACAAATCCCCTATTTCATCACCCATATCATGTTCGTCACGTTCATTACCAACCGTATTATCTACAATATTACTTGGCTGAATAGTGTCCTCCCCATGAAAAACCCACTTGGTGTAATGTCGATCAAACCCATAACATATCATATGCTCATATGAGGTAGCTGTGTCTTGATATAATACATTGTTGCACTTTGGGCATGGACACTTCAATCTTCCATTAAATATAGCTCCATGAGCGGAAGCAAACTGAATGAATTCAAGTACCCCTGCTTCATACTCTGGACTAATCCTAATTCATCAAAGAGTAATACTTATCAATCAACGTCCTAGCAACCTAAATCTAAAATCATTAGAGATATAGGCATGATTTAACTAGGCATCTGAATCCAACTTCGATCCATAACTAGCGAAATTGGATACGCACCGCTTTATTGTTAACTTTTCTGAAGCAAATAAGACCAAAAGTTCTAAAATAAATACATGAGGAAAAATGGGTTATCTTTTTGGGATGGATTGCGACAACAGCAGCAAAGAGGCATAAACATGTCCATTAATCAAATATTAACCAACCCAATGAAGAAAACAAATGCAACAAACCCAAGTTGTTCACAAGAATGCAACCAGAATGCAACAAGACTCCCTACTTTGAAGCAAATCAATATTCAAGTTTAAGAATAGATGCCTTATCACGATTGAAGCTGGAGAAACCAAAATTTCAGTATAAAGATTCCCCTAATGATTTAGGTATGATGTCTGAATTACAGATATCAATCTTAAGTAGACTTTTTAAAGATTTTCGTTAACAAATAAAAAACAGGAGCATTGGAACCCTAGAAATTGGGGCAAAAAATGTTGTACCTGTGTGGCTCTCGTGCTCGGCAGTTATGAGATGTCGCTGCCGGAGGTCAAAGGTTGGAGACGAAAGCTTCCGGTTCTTCTTCGCAGAGCCTTAGAAGTTAATTCCTTCCTTCACTCCAACGATTTTGCAGAATAGCATCTCAGTAAGGATTCGGGCTTCCCTATTTGTGTTGCCTCGATATATATGAAGTAAATGTTCTGTTTGTCTTTCTCGATCCCCTTGCTCTTTTGTCTCTTAAAGTGTTTAGGTCGAGTTTGTAAACGCAATCGGACTAATCTCGATGAAAATCTTAGCCGACGCCAACGTTTGGAAGATGATCAGTGATCGATTGAGGCTCCAATATTTTCTCACCAGAAAGATGCGTGCGACGTGATTGCGCGGGAAGATTTGGGAAATACATTCGCAGTGATTTCCAGCGTTTTTCGTGTATGCTCTCAAGCATGTTCATGGTGAAAGTGTTGCAAAAATAACTCTATCATGACACCTTCGGCCCTAATACCGTGAATTCCCTGTTTGCGCAGGCGCTTTCAGCCCGCGCAATTTTTAAACCTTTTACAGGCGTTTTTTTACTAAACTGCCACCAACAAACGCCACTATAACACACCTTTTTTGTAGTGCGTACTCAACAAGAACTTGAACGAACATGAAGAATTCGCACCCAAGCAGAGGGAGAAGGCCTTATGAAGGAAAATGACAGCGTGAGGAATCCCCACTTATCCCCAGCGGAGCATCCTTCCCCGGGGAACTCCCACGCTTGTCACTAACAAGGCTCGACCCAAAAGAAGAGGCAATAAGAAAAAAGATTCCTGCCCAATCCCCAGCAACAGTCACTCCAAGCTAGGGAGCCTCTACCAAAGGGAAAGCCAACCAGAAAGCACTGCCGAAGAAGGAATGACAAGACATGAAGAAGAATGAGCATAAATGAAGATATCATCGGGCAAGATGGCCCCTTTTGTAATTTTGATTTCACACTTTTGTAAATAGAGTAGAGCAGGTGTGTGGGCTCCCTTGAGGCACTGGACAGCGCTGGAAGCACCTCCTCACCAACAGCAGTTCCTCCTCCGCTCTTCCCTCTTCCTTTCTCCATTCGGTCCACATCCTAACCCAACCCTTAGCCACCAAATCCTTAAAAAAAAAAAAAAAGAGAAGAAGAAAATGCAAGCAAACTTCAAGTAAAAGGCACAAAATGGATCAGAAGTCTGAAGTCACCTAAAAGCTTTAATGGAACAAACAAGAAGAAAAGAATATTGTCCAGTGTCTGGCATCAACGCCGAAACAGATTGGCGAGCTCAAGTCCAATATAATCTCTTTCAAACTTAAACCAAATTGTTGAAGAGTTGCCCTACAAAAACCCGAAAAGCAAAGGGTAAGGAAACTCTGAAGCCAGGAAGTGACGCCACATCATTGGCCGCTTCCCACTCAAAATAAAAACTTCAAAGGACTAAGCTCGTAGACCATGTCGACAGAAATGCCAAGCGCAAAAACGAGATTCTTTTTCTCTTTGCCGTTCATCCGCAAGGTGACTCCGGCAAAGAGGGGCAGCTGTAAGCACCTCATTTTTGCGCTCCGAGAAAAACAAAAAATACAAACCCTGGACAGAAAGTCAAACCCTAAGGGGTGAAAGTTGACTTTTTGATCAAGTGAAAATTGGCCATCCCGCTTTATGTCATTGGGTAGAGAATCTCGACACGGTTCCAACACAACTGAGTTTGCAGGAATCGGGGTCCGAATGAAGGTTCTGCGGGCGGTCAAACCTGAGCAGAGCCAAAAGTTGACTTTCTGCTAAAATCCGATCCAAAGGCCTACCCCTAGGTCATTGGATAGAGAATCTCGACACGGTTCCAACGCAACTGAGTTTGCAGGAATTGGGGTCCGGATGAAGGTTCTGCGGGCGGTCAAACCTGAGCAGAGCCAAAATTTGACTTTCTGCTAAAATCCGATCCAGAGGCCTACCCCTATGTCATTGGATAGAGAATATCGACACAGTTCCAACGCAACTGAGTTTGCAAGAATCGGGGTCCGGATGAAGGTTCTGCGGGCGGTCAAACTTGAACAGAGCCAAAAGTTGACTTTCTGCTAAAATCCGATCCAGAGGCCTACCCCTAGGTCATTGGATAGAGAATCTCGACACGGTTCCAACGCAACCGAGTTTGCAGGAATCGGGGTCCGGATGAAGGTTCTGCGGGCGGTCAAACTTGAGCAGAGCCAAAAGTTGACTTTCTGCTGAGATCCGATCCGGAGGCCTACCCCTAGGTCATGGGATGGAGGGCTCCGATACGATTCTAATGAAACTAAGTTTGCCCAGATCGGAGTCCGGATGAAGGAAATATGAGCTGACGAAATTCCCGAGCAGCAAAACTGGTAATCTGCGCACGTGGCAAAAAGCTGCACACGTGGCGAGTTGCGCAGGAAAATATCTCGGGGATCAAATTCGTAAATATCCAAATATACAAAATATCCCAGGGACTAAATCTGTAAAAATCCGAGAATATCGGATTAAATTGAAATTTGCCAGGGACTAAATCCGAAAATTCGGATTTTCCGACCAAACGCGCGGCGGCATTTAATGAATTTTCATCATTATGCCGCTCGCGCGGACGTGGCGAGCGGCATGCGCTCACCTGGAGCTGGGCGCCGAAGTGGGCGCATCCCCCTTTTTTCTCGCTTATATAAGCCGCGCGGCCTTTCGCGCAGAGGGTTGGAAGATTTCGAAAAAAAGCTAAGTGTTGGAAGAAATTTTTTGAGGATTTTTGGTGCAGTGCCCAAGCTCCTTCCCCACCCGAACCTTACCTGTCTCAGTGGCTTTGGCCTCCCCAAGCTCTCCACCTTGATCCAACCCCCCTATCCTTGCTTCTTCCTCGTCCCCGCACAACCAAACGAAGGCCGGTTGCTATTGGAGGTGCAAGAGAGGAGAGTTCCAGCGCTCGTGCCCCCTCGAGGAGGCTCCCCACTCAGCTCCAGAACTCAAAGAACCCCCAGGTAAACATCCCTGTTACATTGGGTTACACATATATGAATATGCAATGTTTTTTTTGTAAGCCGGTCTTATTCAGTGGTATGAAACCACTACCATGAAAGCTTGCTATGTTTTTTTCTTTTCACTTCCATCCGATAAATACCACCCAGCAAGGAAGAGGAAGATGCATGTGCTGTTCACGTCGGTTGGACCCCTGTAAACCCCCCTCCTCCTTCCCTTCTTTGGATATCAGTGTGCATGCTTGAGGTCCAGTCGGTTGGAGGAAAGTGCATGTAATGTCTGCATGCTGTGTTTTTTTGTTTTTATTATGCTGAACTTGCTAACATGCTATTTGCTGCTTGTGCACCCTTGAGCATGCTCCCATCACCCCTTTTTTTTAAGCTGTTAATTCATCTGTACCTGTTTCTTTATCGGGTTTGTTTTTTTTTCTTTTAAGAGATTTTGGGTTGTGGGATGAAGCATGAAGCATGTTTAGATTAATTTGAATGCCAGTTTAAGTGTCTTCTGGGGGTGGCCGAAGCCCTGGGAGGGCTTACAGAGCCTAAAAAACGAGTTACAGAGCTTAAAATCAGCTCAGAAATGGAGTTTGAAAGAAAACCGAGCATCGAGTGTCCGCTAAGCCGCACGAAGCTCGCGCGAAGCTCGCGCGTACCCTTCACGCGAATCTCTCGCGAAGATCGCGGGAAGCTCGTGCGAGGCTCGCGCGAACCTCGCGCTCACTTAAAATTGGATGCGCTCACCTCGTGCTCACCTCATGCTCACCTAAAAATTAGATGCGCTCACCTCGCGCTCACCTCATGCTCACCTAAAAATTGGATGCGCTCACCTATGCTCACCTAAAAATTGGATGCGCTCACCTCGCGCTCACCTCGTGCTCACCTAAAATTGGATGCGCTCACCTCGCGCTCACCTCGTGCTCACCTAAAATTGGATGCGCTCACCTCGCGCTCACCTCGTGCTCACCTCGCGCTCACCTCGTGCTCACCTAAAATTGGATGCGCTCACCTGGCGCTCACCTCGATTTTTGGGTGCGCCCACTTCACCTTTACCTTAAATAAAATCCCGAAAATGCCCTTTACCTTAAATAAAATCCCGAAAATGCCCTTTACCCTGAAAAATACCGAAAATGCCCTTTACCCTGAAAAATCCCGAAAATGCCCTTTACCTTGATAAATCCCTCCCCTTGGACCCAGTATAATGAGCCAGTCTCTCCTTGATAAATATCAATTTTGATCTATTTCTGTGATGTATATTCTGTAACTTTTGCTAGACATAGGTGGCATTCCTGAATCAAGCCAAATGAGCCAAAAAGGGTTTCCGGGTGACCCAGAAACCCAATATGGGACTTGGACCCCCGGTCCAACTTGATTTCCAGTGGGCCTTCCAACGGGGCCCACCCGGCCCAATAAACATGTATGCATGCAACTTAATCAAGATAAGTAAAATGAACAATTTGAACCGGGCGGGCCAAACCCAATGCTGCCAACCCAAGCCTTGTTATGCGAAATTGATGCATGAATTACGTGGTTTGGCCGAGACCAAGGGCAAGGGCCTACCGGGCCCGCCAAAGCCCACCAACCGAGCCAAGGAAGGGTACAAACCCTAACTTCCGGTAACTTGGGCTTACAAGCCCAGATTTGGACTGCGGGCCCCAAGCCCAGTGTCCAAATCACTTTGGCAAAATTAAAAAGATAAATCCAATAAAAAATACTTGGACACCATGTGGGCCCACCCTAGGGGCCCACAAACCGGTCCGGCCCACCTGTGCATGAAAAACACTTACTCTTCAAATATGAACTTAAAGTAAAATCAATTGAACTAACCAAAGCCCAAAGGACCTCTCAGGTTAGACTGAGGTCCACAAGGGTACACGGGCTTGACTAAGCCCACCAAGGATACCGTGGGCCTTCCAACGGGGCCCACCCAACCAGACTCAGATCACCTAAGTAATCAAGATAAAAGTAACTAAAGGGACCCACACCACTCAGGTGGTCCCGCCAGACTTAACCAAATTGCATATCGGATTAGGAATCAGGTGAGACCAATATAAGCTGACTCAAACCAGGGAACCCACGGGACCCGTCATCTGACGGGGTGGACCGGGGTGTCTACGGACTTCCCCGAACCACAACCGAGAATAGACTTAGAATCTCAAGCCGTAGACCAAAAAGCCCTAATAGGCAAGATTAGGCACCCAGGTGTCCGCCTGCACCCCATCAGGCGGTGGCGACTCCGAATTTTCCCATGCCGCGTTTCCCACGCGCGCACAGCATGAAAATCACTAAGTCTCCAACTTGAATAAACTAAGTAAAATCAATTCATTACACCTAAGCCCAAAAGGCCTCTTAGGCTTAGGCAGAGGCCCACCAGAGGCACATGGGCTTAACCAAGCCCACCAAGGGCATCGTGAGCCTTCCAACGGGGCCCACCAAGTCAGACTCAGATCACCTGAACTAAATAAGATAAAATCAATTAAAGGGACTCGCACCATTCAGGTGGTCCCCCCAGACTTAACCAAGTTGCATATCGGATTAGGAATTGGGTGAAAGACCAAACTAAGCTGACTCAAACCAGGGAACCCACGGGACCCGTCATCCAACGGGGCGGACTGGGGTGTCTACGAACTTCCCCAGACTGCAACCTAGAACCAACTTAGAATCTCAAGCTGCAAACCAGACTAATAGAGTAGATTAGGCACCCAGGTGTCCGCCTGCACCCCATCAGGCGGTGGCGACTCCGAACTTTCCCGTGCGGCGTTTCCGACGCGTACACAGCCTGGCGACTCCACTGGGGACAAGTCTCAGCCCAGTAGGACCCTGGTTAGATTGAGTCAGTGTAAGAAGGATTTGTTGGTTTAGGGTTCTTACTATCTCGTTTAGTAAAATACAGAATACGCGTAATTACGCATTCTGGGGAGTCCTGTCAAAGGGACGCGATAATTGCCTAAGGCAAGTGGGATTTAAGCGGTCCCCTGTGACCCTCCACTTACCTGGGGTCTCTCCCGGAACCTCGTATTATGTGCCAATTCTGCACCTTACTATACAAGACGGTAACAATCCCTTTATCAGCAAAATCCAGACCAAACTCACCCGTGTAGACACAACACGTGTCCCAACTACACACACAGGCACGCCACCACACCGTGGATGGGTTAAAATTCTCACTTTTGTGTAATAAACTACGTGGGGTGACACGCACGATGGAGGCTGCGTGGATGATCTGATCCCGAATGAATGAGTGAATCAAATATTGCAACTTCTTTACCAAGACTTAGACCTTTCTAGCAGCTTACCCTTCTTATTCCTATAAACTGATCTTTGGGATGGTATTAGCACCTAAGCTTCCGTGGCTTGCCGGGAAAAGCAGGGTAAACTCATCCCCCCAATTTTCTTGAGTCCATTAGTACCACTGGTTTCTTGCCGTGGCACGCGAGGATCCAGTATTGGTCCAGACCCTTGTAGGCTTATGTCTCGGGCTGAGTATCCTTCCCCACCTAACGTTTCTGAATAAACTATGCGTTGAGCATGCGAGGGTGAGAATGTTGTGAATGATGAATATAAGATGAGTAAAATCGGAATAAAATCCAGAGTCCATTAGGGGCAGCAACCCTCGCTTTTTGCATCAAATTGAGTAAACCCTAGATCACGGGCGACCTCAGCCCTAATTTAGGAAGCTCATCTAATTTTGATCAGGGGAACCACCCTAGATCCATGCATGAAGTCCTATATGCTATGGGTCTTGACCCATTAGAGTCCGCTGGGAGCACTTTAAGTCCAGATTGGTCTTTTAGAGCAGACGAAAGCCGGCCAGATCAGACAGACAGATGAAAGCATGCCAGGGCACTAAACCCTAGATCTAGGGATTTTTAGCCTACCTGCTTTAGAAGCAATTTGTAGCCTTCCTTTTGGCTTCCAACAACTTTAAGGATGAATTCTTTGCAATCTTTGTAAATATCTTGTAAAAATTCGCCCTCGATGGCAAGTTATAAATTTTGCTGTGGTCCAACACCGAAAGCAGATGAAAGAACGGATGAAAGGTAGAAGACTGATCAGGACTTGAATGTGCTCATCTACACAAGTATGTCTAGGAGTCGCGCCTTCATTGGCGCCAACCCTTAGGACTAGGGGTGCAACTCGGTTCGGTTCGGTCCGGGTTGATGTCAACCCAAAGACCAAACCAAAAATATGTATACTTGAACCGAACCGAACCGAACCGAATTGAAAACCGAACCAACTAAACCGAAAACCGAACCGAAAATATATGAAAAAACCGAAACCCAAACCGAACCGAACCGAACTACATGAAAACTATTCGGTTCGGTTCGGTTCGGGTTGGACCAATATATTTTTATCTCAAATAAAGGTTTTTTTGTAATATCATTTAAGTTTAAATATAAACTTTAAAAAGTTTAACATATATTATATTATATATATATATAAAACATAGATTATATATTATAATATATATATAATCTTATAATATATATATAAATTCGGTTCGGTTCGGTTCGGTTTAGGGAAATACATGAATTCGGTTCGGTTTCGGTTCGGTTCGGTTTATTGAACATGAAACCCGAAACCGAACCGACCTAGTTCGGTTTATGGATTTTTGGACCGAAACCGAACCGAACCACTATAAAACCGAACCGAAGTCGGTTTGGGTCGGTTCGGGTTCGGTTTTAACCGGACCGAGTTGCACCCCTACTTAGGACCACACACCATGTGTACCTGAGTTAAATTCCGCACTGTTTTTGCTTATTTTGATGAAGCATGATAGAACCGCTAGTGGTTAGTCTTTTGCTTAAGATTATGCATGTCTTAAGACTGATTGAGAGTTTGGTGTGGAACCTTAAACTGATTTGGAATTTTGATCGGATAGTTGGCATGGCATCCTCATCCTCATCTGAGAGAACCCGTTTCCCTAAGATAGGGAAGTGCACCTGGGATACCCCCTGGATCCGTTCTTGGACAAGGCAGCTCCAAGGGAGTGAGCAGATTTAATGGGAGCACAAATACCATATGAGACAGACTTTGTCCTTGTTAAAAGTGCCGAACAACTGGGATATGATCCAAGCAGCTTTGCTTTTTTGGGATCCCCAGCTTTCGATATTTCGATTCGGGATCAATGAGTTGACTCCCACAATTGAGGAACTTGACCTGTTCCTCCGATTTCGCGACTTAGGAGAACCCGCTAGGCCAAGTCTCAAGGAAAGCTACAAAAATGAAGCTTATGCTTTCTTTGGCCTCTCAAGGGGAGAATTCCAGACCTTAAGAGGTGACAAAGCATTCACTAGGGTCTCCAAAACATTCCTTGCTGAAAAGATAAGAAAAAAAAAGCAGGAAAGACCCCGGGCTTAGTTTGACACCTTCACCCTCGTTGTTTTGTCGCAAATTTTCTTTCCAACTAGGGGAGACACCATTAACTTTGCCCTCATGGAAATTGTGGATCAACTCAGGGCGGGATACCGAATCATGCCACTGATCCTAGCTCAACTCTTCCATTCCCTAACTTTGTCCAAAAACGGAACCCGGAGGTTTCAAGGGTGCGCTCCTCTCCTCCACATTTGGCTGCAAGACCACCTGATGGTGTCATCACCTGTCAGTGCACATTACGAACTAGCCCGTGACAACATCTATTGGTTGGCTCAAAGAGAGATCAAACCAGACCTACCCGCTCATGAGGATTGGTTTAACCACTTTCTCCACCTGAATGGAGAAACAGATATTCAATGGTGGGGCACATACAACATCCCTACACCCCCATTATAGCTTTCAAGAAAAGAGAGGGCCTTGCCTTGATAGGCCTTACTCAGGCTGTGCCATACTATCTGATTCAGGTTCTAAAACAGTTTGGGAAACCGCAGGGGATCCCGGTCAAGGATGACATGAGCAGTTTGATTGGTCCACTCACTAAGGGACTAAGGACGTAGCTACAGACGGAGTGGAAGACAGTTTACGTATATCGAGAAGACGTCTTCATCGAATCGTACTTTCGAGACTACGAGCATTGGATAGCTCGGGAGTTCGGCCATGACGGCCCCCCACCTCTTCAGCCCGTCGCATCAGGCGACATTCCAGTTCCGCCCCCTAACACATATAGGGACAGGGTGGCCGAACTGTAGGAAACCCACTCCCGTATCTGTAAGTGTGAAAACTCACACTCCTTATATGGCAAATGTTTGACAAATTATATCCTGTAATAATTTTCAAGATGTGCAGAATCAAAATATAAATTCTGTGAATTTAGTAAAGAGGAAGGTGAGGCTGCCACACAGCTACCACGCTGCTGGTAGCTCAAGGAAATGAAAGAGTTTCTAAATAAAGCATTTCTTGTAAAGGCACTTGCAAGGAACAATGCCGCTGCCACTCCGCTGGTAGCGCATAAGTGAAATAGCACTTTGAAAGTAAAGCACGCGCACCTGCGTCGTAAGGCGACGCCGACACGCCGCTGGTAGCGCAGAGCAAGATTGAAGAATCTACAAATCAGTTGTGCACATGCCGCGTTCCCTCCCACTAGCAGCGCGCTGGCAGCGCGCCCTTAACTGAGTCTATTTGGATTTGAGCGGGACTTGAGTTCGCTTCCAGCCGTCTACCCCGATCGCAAGGCGACGCCACCAGCGCTCGATGCGATCTGAGTTTTCTTCTTTAAATATACGAGTTGTATTTGTTTTTAAGTGACTTTTTTCTTTTGATTAATTTTATTTGGATCTTGAGGTGTTCGAGATTCAATCAATTTATCTTTAGAGAGTCGGTGATCGAGTGAGGGGGAGATCTGAGAGAGATCTCCTGGAATTGAAGATTGAGGATTCTTCTTCATTTAGGAGCTTCACATGATCGTATGATCTCCTGGATTGGTGATCGAGTTTGTTGGATGCATAAGTGGATTCCTATTGCATTGGATCATCTCAGTGGACTCTGAGGTGATTGTCACGATCTGGATTGATCGTGAATTGCAGCTTGTGGATTCAAGTTGTGTTGCAGTTCGTGGATTCGAGCTGTGGATCTGGATAGATCGTGAATTGCAGCTTGTGGATTCAAGTTGTGTTGCAGTTCGTGGATTCGAGCTGTGGATCTGGATAGATCGTGAATTGCAACTTGTGGATTCAAGTTGTGCTACAGTTCGTGGATTCGAGCTGTAGATTGCTATTGAGTGAGTTCAATTGTAAAGGTTAAATGTGTCTTCCTTTGTAATTGCTTTTCATTCAATAGTGGAGATTCTAAGGGTTAGTAGCCTCATATAGACTCGAGGTTTTTCCTGGATCTGGATTCAGGTTTCCTCGTATAATTTCTGTGTGTATGTTTCCGCATTGTTAAGATCATAATTGTTGTAGATCGTGGACCTGTAGAGTAGTCTCCTACTCTTTCAATTGGTATCAGAGCCTATTCACTTTGAATTATTATACAAAGTGTGATCTAGATCTATAGCATGGACTTTGGAAAAGAAAGAGGATCTGCTCTAGACCTCCATTATTCGAAGGTAGCAATTACTCTTATTGGAAAGCAAGGATGAGAGCTTACCTGAAATCTATCGATGAGCGTATCTGGCTCTCGGTATGTTATGGTTATCATCCACCTGAAATCACAACAGAAGGAGGTGTTGTGATGCCTAAACCTCATGATCAGTGGAGTAAAGCTGAATCTGATCTATGTGGATGGAACAACAAGGCAATGAATGCCTTATTTTGTGCTGTAAGTGTTGAGGAATTTAGGAGAATTTCCTCATGTGAAGTAGGTAAGGAAGCTTGGGACATTCTTGAGGTCACTCAAGAAGGAACCTCAGCTATCAAGCTGTCTAGACTTCAAAGACTTACAACATCTTTCGAAACTCTATACATGAAAGATGATGAGTCCTTTGATGAATTTTATGCTAGACTTTCGGATATTGTTAATTCGAGTTTTAATCTTGGAGAAAAGATCTCTACATCCAAGGTTGTTAGAAAGATCTTGAGATCTTTGCCTGAAAAATTCAGACCAAAAGTTACTGCCATTCAAGAGGCAAAAGATGTGGATACCATGAGAATTGAAGATCTGGTAGGATCTTTACAAACTTATGAGCTAGATCTGAATATTCCTAAAAGGAGTAAAGGAATAGCTCTAAAATCTGTAAATAATGAAGAATCAGATAATTCTGAAGTAGATCTGGATGAGTTAGTTCTCTTAGTTAAAAAGTTCAAAAGAATGTTTAAAAAGAGACAATCTAATCCTTTGTTATCCATGGACAGATCTAATAGAAGATCTGATAAGAAAGTTTCTGATCTAAGAAAGGAGAAGAAATTTCCTTAGAACGATGAAATTCAATGCTATAAATGTAGAGGATTTGGACATGTTGCTTCTGATTGTCCCTCAAAGGATAAAAAGAAAAAGACAAATTATCAGGTTACTTGGGATGACAGTAATACTGATAATTCTTCACAATCAGATGAGGATATTTCTGCTAATTTTACTGCTTTCAATTCCTTTTACTCATCTTCTTCTGGTAGTTCAATCTCTGACATTGCAGGAGATAATAAAGAGAGTTTGTCAGATGATGAAGAAGAATTACAAGAAGCCTACAATCAGCTATATAAGGAATTCAATAGAGCTCAGAAGAAAGTCAAGAAACTAAGTAAAAAATTGAAGGAGTCAGAAACAGAGAAAAATAAAGCTTTTGCAGAAATAGATTCAATAAACAAGAAGTTACTTGAAAGAAATGTCAAAGAAAATTTTCTGGTAACTTCTTTGACTGAAAAAACTGAAAAATTAAAAGAAAAGGAAGCTCTGATTTCTGCACTTCAAGGTAAAGTTATTGAACTTGAGAAATTGTCAAATTCAATTAAATCTAATGCTTCAAATTTTTCTGCAGGAAATCATGTAAGTGTGAAAACTCACACTCCTTTTATGACAAATGTTTGACAAATTATGTCTTCTAATAAATCTTCAAGATGTGCAGATTAAACAATGAAAATTCAGTGAATTTAGTAAAGAAGAAGAAGACGATGCTACCACACAGCTACCACGCCGCTGGTAGCCCAATGAAATGAAAGATTTTCTACACAGAGCATTTTATTGTAAAGGCACTTGTGAAGATTAACGCCGCTGCCACCCCGCTGGCAGCGCATAAGTGAATTAGTGCTTTGAAAGAAAGGTCCGTGCACATGCCGCGTACTCTCCCGCTGGCAGCTCGCTGGCAACGCGCTTTTAACTGATTCAACTTATTCTGAGCGGGATTTGAGTTCGCTTCTAGCCGTCTACACCGATCGCTTCACGACGCCACTAGCGCTTGACGCGATCTGAGTTTTATTCTTTAAATAGACGTGTTGTAATTTTTTAATAGTGACTTTTTTCTTTGGATCATTTTGATTTCGAATGTTGAGGTGTTTGAGATTCGATCAAATCTTCTTTAGAGAGTCGGCGATCGAGTGAGGGGGAGATCTGAGATAGATCACCTGGAATTGAAGGTAGAGGATTCTTCTTCAATTCGGAACTTCATCTGATCGTGTGATTGCCTGGACTGGTGATCGGCTTTGATTGATGCGTAGGTGGATTCCTACTGCATTGGATCATTTCAGTGGATTCTGAGTTGATTGTTGCGATCTGGATTGATCGTGTTCTGCAGCTTGTGGATTCAAGCTGTGTTGCAGTTCGTGGATTCGAACTGTGGATCACTGGTGAGTGATTGTCTGCGATCTGGACTGATCGTGTTCTGCAGCTTGTGGATTCAAGCTGTGTTGCAGTTCGTGGATTCGAACTGTGGATTGCTGTTGAGTGAGTTCAATTGTAAAGGTTAAGTGTGTACTCCTTTGTAATTGTCTTTTCATTCAATAGTGGATTTTTGAAGGGTTAGTCGCCTCATATAGACTCGAGGTTTTTTCCTGGATCTGGATCCAGGTTTCCTCGTATAATTCTCTGTGTATTGTTTTCCGCATTGTTAAATTCTAAATTGTTGTAGATCGTGGACCTATAGAGTAGTCCTCTACTCTTTCAAGTGGTATCAGAGCCTATTCACTTTGAATTGCTATACAAAGTGTGATCTAGATCTATAGCATAGATTTTGGAAAAGAAGGAGGATCTGCCTCTAGACCTCCATTATTTGAAGGTAACAATTATTCTTACTGGAAAGCAAGAATGAGAGCTTACCTGAAATCAATCGATGAGCGTGTCTGGCTCTCGGTTTGTAATGGCTATCATCCACCTGAGATCACAACAGAAGGAGGTGGTGTGATCCCTAAACCTCATGATCAGTGGACTAAAACTGAATCTGATCAATGTGGATGGAACAACAAGGCAATGAATGCCTTATTTTGTGCTGTTAGTGTTGAGGAATTTAGGAGAATTTCCTCATGTGAAGTTGCTAAGGAAGCTTGGGACATTCTTGAGGTCACTCATGAAGGAACCTCTGCTGTCAAGCTTTCCAGACTTCAAAGACTTACTACATCTTTCGAAACTCTATATATGAAAGATGATGAGTCTTTTGATGAGTTTTATGCTAAACTCTCAGATATTGTTAATTCTAGTTTTAATCTTGGAGAAAAAATCTCTACATCAAAGGTTATTAGAAAAATTTTAAGATCTTTGACTGAAAAATTCAGACCTAAAGTAACTGCAATTCAAGAGGCAAAAGATGTAGATAACATGAGAATTGAAGATCTGGTAGGATCTTTACAGACTTATGAGCTAGATCTAAATATTCCTAAAAGAAGTAAAGGAATAGCTCTAAAATCTGTAAATACTGAAGAATCAGATAATTCTGATGTTGATATGGATGAACTTGTTCTCTTAGCCAAAAAGTTTAAGAAAATGTTTAAAAAGAGACAATTCAATTCTTCATCATCCATGGACAGATCTAATAGGAGATCTGATAAGAAAATGTCTGATCCAAGGAAGGAGAAGAAATTTCCTCAGAATGATGAAGTCCAATGTTACAAATGTAGAGGATTTGGACATGTTGCCTCTGATTGTCTCTCAAAGGATAAAAAGAAAAAGACTAATTATCAGGTTACTTGGGATGACCGTAACACTGATAATTCTTCACAATCTGATGAGGATATTTCTGCTAATTTTACTGCTTTCAATTCTTTTTACTCATCCTCCACTGGTAGTTCAATCTCTGGAATTGCAGGAGATAATAAAGAGACTTTATCAGATGATGAAGAAGAACTACAAGAAGCCTACAATCAGCTATATAAGGAATTCAATAGGGCTTAGAAGAAAGTCAAGAAACTGAGTAAAAAATTGAAGGAATCAGAAACAGAGAAAAATAAAGCTCTTTCAGAAATTGAGTCAATAAACCAGAAGTTACTTGAAAGACATGCCAAAGAAGATTTTCTGGTAACTTCTTTAATTGAAAAAACTGAAAAACTAAAAGAAAAGGAAGCTCAGATTTCTGCACTTCAAGGTAAAGTGATTGAACTTGAGAAAGTTTCAAATTCAAGTAAATCTAATGCTTCAAATTCTTCTACAGGAAATCATCAAATTAATGAGGAATCAATTTCAAAGGAAGTTCCTGAAAGCTCAAATTCTGCTGAAAAGAGAATGAGTGTAAGTAATCAAAACAAGGAATCTTCACAGAAAATTTCTACTGGAGAATTAAGATCAACAGGTAAACCTTCAACTTCTGAGAAATCTAAATCTGTACAGTTTAGAAATACTGGCAAATCTAGAAATGTTGATTTTTCTGAACATAGTTTCATACCTGTATGCCATCACTGCAATAAAAAGGGTCATATAAGACCAAAGTGTTATGCACTGCATGGTTTTCCTGATGGATATTTTGATAATAAGAGAAAAGTGAATCAAAGTCAGTCCCTGGACCTATACAACAGATTTGACTCCTTGTTAAAATTGACTGAAACATTAAATCAGGAAGTCACAAATTTGTCAAAGAAGCTTCCTTCAAAAACTCAAGTAGTTGATGAAGGTACTTTTCAGAAGACTCCTGAAAAACAGATTTGGGTAAGAAAAGATTCCTTAGTTGCTAATGTGGTTCATGTAGCTTTAAAAGCTCATGATGTCAACATGTGGTACTTGGACAGTGGTTGTTCAAGACACATGTGTGGTCATAAGGCTATGTTCAGTACCTTCGAAGAATATTTTGGTGGAAGTGTTACATTTGGTGATGGAAGCACTTCCTAAGTTAAAGGTAAAGGAACTGTAAATGGTCCAAATGGTGTTTGTCTGAAAGATGTCTTATTTGTATCTGGGTTAAAGGCAAATTTGATTAGTATTAGCCAGTTATGTGATTCCTGATTATTTGTAAACTTTACCAGAAAAGAATGCAAAATTTTGGATAAATCTGGTAGAACTGTTCTTGTAGGTGTAAGAACAAGTGACAATTGCTATGGAATCATTGGAAACAATGAGTGTTCTTTAAAATCCTCCATATGCAATGAAATTGAATTGTGGCATAGAAGACTTGGCCACATTAACTATAGAGATTTGTCAAAAATCTCAAAGTCTGAGTTGGTTAGAGGAATTCCCAAGTTTGGGAATAATAAAAAGAAAGGAATGTGTGGTCCTTGCAATCAAGGAAAGCAAATCAAAGCCACACACAAGAAAACCAACATTGTAGGAACATCAAGACCATTAGAACTGATTCATATGGATTTAATGGGACCTACAAAGACTGAAAGTCTGGGAGGAAAGAAATATATATTTGTTGCTGTAGATGACTACAGCAGATATACCTGGGTAGATTTTCTAAGAGAAAAATCTGAATGTTTTAACTGTTTTAAACATCTGTGCTGTCAAATTCAAGTTGAAAAGAACTTGCAAATACGAAAGATTGTTAGAATCAGATCTGATCATGGGACAGAATTTGAGAATCAAAGTTTTCCAATTTCTGTGAAGAACAAGGAATCAAATATGAATTTTCTGCTCCTAAGACCCCACAACAAAATGGAGTTGTGGAAAGGAAGAACAAAGTTTTACAAGAAATGGCTAGAACCATGATGATAGCCAAGAAAATTTCAACAAAATTCTGGGCTGAAGCTATAAATAGTGCCTGTTACATTAGTAACAAAGTTTATATCAGATCTGGGTGGAAACAAACTCCCTATGAACTTCGGAAAGGAAAACAGCCAAACTTGAAATGTTTCAAAGTCTTTGGAAGTAAATGTTATATCTTAAGGGACAGAGAAAATCTAGGAAAATTTGATTCTAGAAGTGATGAAGGAATTTTTCTAGGATATTCTTTTCTAGTAGAGCATACAGAGTTTTAAATTTGCAAAAATCTGTTGTAATGGAATCTATAAATGTGCTAATAGATGATGAAGGTACTGACAGTGAATTTTTGCAGGCTGTAGATGAAGAGGATGAAATCAGAGATGCTTCCTCAAGCAGTGAAGTGGTTCCTCTGACAAAAACTCTCAAAGATCACCCTACTGAGCAAATTGTTGGAAATATTTCAGATGGTGTCAGAACAAGACATCAAGTACATAATGAGGTAAGATTTTCTTCTTATCTCTCTCAATTTGAGCCCAAATCTTATAAAGATGCTTTGTTGGATGATTCTTGGTTAAATGCTATGCATGAAGAACTGAATCAATTTACTAGAAATAATGTTTGGGAATTGGTTGAAAGACCCTCTGATCTGAATGTGATAGGAACCAAGTGGATTTTTAAGAACAAATCTGATGAGAATGGGATAGTAACCAGAAATAAGGCTAGGCTTGTTGCTCAGGGGTATACTCAAGTAGAAGGAATAGATTTTGATGAAACCTTTGCTCCTGTAGCTAGGTTAGAATCAATCAGATTACTGTTGTCTATTGCTTGTTACTTGAAGTTTAAACTGTTTCAAATGGATGTTAAGAGTGCATTCTTGAATGGATATCTGAATGAAGAGGTCTATGCAGAGCAACCTAAAGGATTTGAGGACACAAATCATCCTAAATATGTCTATAAACTGAACAAAGCCTTGTATGGACTCAAACAAGCTCCTAGAGCTTGGTATGAGAGACTCACCTCCTTTTTACTTGAATCTGGTTTTATGAGAGGAAATGTGGATAAAACTCTCTTTATTCAAAGAGAGTCCAAACATATTTTGATTGCTCAAATCTATGTTGATGACATAGTGTTTGGATCTACTTCTGAAAATCATGCTCACTCCTTTGCTGACTTAATGAAAAGTGAATTTGAGATGAGTATGATGGGTGAACTGAACTTTTTCTTAAGTCTTCAGATTTATCAATCTCAACAAGGAATTTTTTTCTCTCAAGCAAAATATTCAAGAAATCTTGTTAAGAGATTCAGCTTAACTCATGCTAAACATGCTAGGACTCCTATGAGTACTAGTTTAAAACTTGGAAAAGATGAATATGGAAAAGTTGTAGACCCTACCCTGTACAGAGGAATGATTGGGAGTCTACTGTACTTAACAGCAAGTAGACCTGATATAAGCTTTAGTGTGGGAGTGTGTGCTAGATATCAGGCTAATCCTAAAGAATCTTATCTGAATGCTGTGAAAAGGATTATAAAATATATTAATGGAACTGTTGATCTGGGAATCTGGTTTTCCAAAGAGACAAACCCACATCTTACTGGATACACTGATGCTGATTGGGCTGGGTGTATGGATGACAGAAAAAGCACCTCTGGTGGTTGTTTTTACATGGGTAATAATCTCATTGCCTGGTTAAGCAAGAAGCAAAACTGTGTTTCTCTGAGTACTGCTGAAGCTGAGTATATTGCTGCAGGAAGCAGCTGTACTCAACTTATATGGATGAAATGAAACAAATGTTATCTGATTATGGGTTAGATCAAGATCAAATGATTCTCTTCTGTGACAATCAAAGTGCCATGAATATCTCTAAGAATCCTGTTCAACACTCAAGGACCAAACATATAGATATCAGGCATCACTTTATAAGAGAGTTGATTGAAGACAAAACTATTATGATTGAATATATATCAACTGAAAAACAGTTGGCTGACATTTTTACTAAACCTTTAGATCAGAACAGATTTGAAACTCTTAGGAAATCCCTAGGAGTATGCTCTCAAAACTGAAATTCAGGTTCTATTTTGAGTTAATTTTGATGAAAAATGTCTTACATGTCTGTTCAAAATGAATTTGTGTGTTCTTGTTACTAACATCTGTATTCAGGAAGATTGAGTCTATGCATATTGACAGAAATATCTTATTTCTAACCAGCAACTTTGTCTGAAACACCTTTACGTATTGAAGCTTATTGTGTGGTAAAGCTTGGGATCTATAGGCTATCACCTTTATGAAAAGAAAAGTTTTGGAAATGGCTGTCATAGAGATTAGAGTGAAAGCCATTGTAAACCTCAAAAAGAAAAAGAGAAAGAAGGTATATTCTTGGAATGAACTGTAAACTCAGGTTTTTTAAGGGTCAATGCCTTCTTTAAAAAGAAAAGAAAATGAGATCAGAAAAGGCTACCTATCTCTGATGTGCGAAAGCCACCAAAATGAAGTTGGGGTATGTCTATACTTTCCAAGAATGTTTACACCGAAATAACCTTCCATATGTATGACGTGTAAAAGTAAAAAATGTTGCTCTCTTCTCTCAAGCATTGCTTCATTAATATGCATATGTACTTAATATCTTGAAGAAAGTTTATAGTATGAGAAACCATGAAGGAAATTTTGCTTTTTGATATGAAATGTTCCACATCTGAATTAACTTTGATAGGTGCTTCAAGATCAGTTTTGTGAGAAGTACTTCTTGGATTGAATAAGTTGATTATCTGAATGATTTTTAGTTTAGGTAAAATCTTAGCTTTGTGTTTTGATGTATGAATTTGTCATGAATAATAGTTCAAACATCTTTTATAAATTTTTGCCTTGAATCTGTGTTTTTCATTGTGTGTGCATGTGCACCTTCTACGTCGCTAGAAGCGTGCATGTAGCCTTGCCTGGTTTAGCTTTCTTTGGCACATGCCTATTTCTACGCCGCCAGCTACTCGCTGGCAGCGTATTCTCTTTGCCTATATAAAGGTAAACTCGCGTTCATTTTTTTACCCCTGTTCCTTTTTACCTGCCTTCGGTTCCTCTCGCTTCTCGCGTCGTGTCCCTGTGCTGCTGTCATTTTCACCTTCCTTCTTCCTGTCTACTGTTCAGGTAAAAAAATTTTTACTGTCTTCATCCTGCTTCTTCATTTTTTTTGCTTCCTAGTTCAGTAGTCTTCTCTCCTTATTCTTCGCTAGGGTTTGGTAGAATTGTTCTGCCATTAGGGCTTTTTCGTTTGTTGTTTGTTTTTGTCTGTTTGCTCTTTCTCTTTCAATTTTCTATTCACCATGCCTCTCAAGAGAAAGTCGAGAACTGATTCTCCTTCAACATCGTCTCCTCCTGTGAGGTCTTCTCCTGTTATCTCTTCTCCTCCAGTGAGACCCCCGTCCCCTTCTCATTCTTCGGAACCATTTGTGGGGAATGGTTTATCTGATTTTAATGAGTTCTTCAAGCACAGGCCACTTCTTCTAGAAAGGGCCATCAAGCTTGAGTCATTTTCTGAATCTCCTCTCTACTCATTGTTTTTGGACAATGGTTGGAAAAAATTTGCTTTACTCGGTGGTTTTGCATATCCGAACCTAGTTCGAGAATTTTATTCTAATCTTCATCATCTCCATCTTGCCAATCAAGGCTATGTCAAAGCCTATGTCAGGGGAATCTCTTTCAACTTCTCAAAAGAGCTTATTTCCTCTCTTCTTGAACTGCCTCTTGTTGATTCTCCCTCCTTTAACTTTCTGGAGTCTCATACTGATTCTTCTATGGAGTCCATCATTCCTTCTCTAATAGTTCAGGGTGCTCCCACTTCCATAAAGAATAAGCCCAACTATATGCCTCATGGCTCTCTTCAAGATCTTCTCTGGATCTTGAATCTATTTGTGTGTGCTTCTCTTGTTCCATCTGATCATCACTCAGAGATCTCTCACTCTCGGGCAAGACTTCTTCATGCCATCTGGAACAGAGATAGTATCTGTATTCCTTCAATCATCTTCCATCAGATCCTTCAGTCTCGGAATTTAAAATCCAAGACTGTAGCTCTTCCTTTTGGCATATTCATAACTTACCTGTGTATTCATCAGGGGGTACTCCCTGATCCGGCTGAATTGATCATTCATCCCCGACCTCCCATTGATTCCTCCACTTTGACCAGAAGTAAACGAGCCAATCCTTTTCGTTTGGTGTCTTCTGAACCCTCTTCTTCTCAGTCCTCTTTGTCCAGCTCTGATGCTGTGGCAATTATGGAAAAACTGAATTCCATGCAAGCCTCCCAAGAGGCTTTCAATTCTGAGGTTAGGTCTCACATGCTCATGATGAGCATGTTCAAATCTGAGACCCAAGAGAGGCTGGAGAAATTGGCAAAGGATGTTGATTTTACATGTGGTGAGGTACAAAGGGACGTTGCTGCTCAGCAACGAATGCAAAGTGAAGCGGATCATTTTCTGGAATGCATTCGGAAGACTCAGCTGGAGATGGATCACAAACTCTGTTGGCTGCACTCCAGATCCCAAGATGCATACAAGCATTACTCAAGGACTTGGGAACCCAAACCACCTTCCAGAAAGGGGGAGTTTTTTGGATGATGCTGCTGGGGTTGATGTTTCTGTTGATGGTTTTGCTGGGTTGTTGCTGCTGTTTGTAAATTTTTTTTGCTGTGCTGGGTTGTTGCTGCTGCTTGTAAATTTTTTTTTTGCTGTGCTGTGAATATGATACTTTTTGTTGTGTTCTGTTCTGTTTGTTTCTCCAGAAAGAAGGTTTAAAGGGGAGTGATGATTAAGGGGGAGAAACTGTAATTTTTTGAACACTCTATATGTTTCTGATCTCTGTATACCTTTTGTGAATGAATGAAATTCTGGATTCTTCACAATCATTGTGTCTCTCCTTATCAGTGTGGTTTTACAATTCTTAAATGGAAATCAATATTAACTGAGTTTTGATATTAAACACTGGTTTAAAGTTGTTGTCATGCATTTGTCAAGGGGGAGATTGTAAGTGTGAAAACTCACACTCCTTTTATGACAAATGTTTGACAAATTATGTCTTCTAATAAATCTTCAAGATGTGCAGATTAAACAATGAAAATTCAGTGAATTTAGTAAAGAAGAAGAAGACGATGCTACCACACAGCTACCACACCGCTGGTAGCCCAATGAAATGAAAGATTTTCTACACAGAGCATTTTATTGTAAAGGCACTTGTGAAGATTAACGCCGCTGCCACCCCGCTGGCAGCGCATAAGTTAATTAGTGCTTTGAAAGAAAGGTCCGTGCACATGCCGCGTACTCTCCTGCTGGCAGCTCGCTGGCAGCGCGCTTTTAACTGATTCAACTTATTCTGAGCGGGATTTGAGTTCGCTTCTAGCCGTCTATACCGATCGCTTCACGATGCCACCAGCGCTCGACGCGATCTGAGTTTTATTCTTTAAATAGACGTGTTGTAATTTTTTAATAGTGACTTTTTTCTTTGGATCATTTTGATTTCGAATGTTGAGGTGTTTGAGATTCGATCAAATCTTCTTTAGAGAGTCGGCGATCGAGTGAGGAGGAGATCTGAGATAGATCACCTGGAATTGAAGGTAGAGGATTCTTCTTCAATTCGAAACTTCATCTGATCGTGTGATTGCCTGGACTGGTGATCGGCTTTGATTGATGCGTAGGTGGATTCCTACTGCATTGGATCATCTCAGTGGATTCTGAGTTGATTGTTGCGATCTGGATTGATCGTGTTCTGCAGCTTGTGGATTCAAGCTGTGTTGCAGTTCGTGGATTCGAACTGTGGATCACTGGTGAGTGATTGTCTGCGATCTGGACTGATCGTGTTCTGCAGCTTGTGGATTCAAGCTGTGTTGCAGTTCGTGGATTCGAACTGTGGATTGCTGTTGAGTGAGTTCAATTGTAAAGGTTAAGTGTGTACTCCTTTGTAATTGTCTTTTCATTCAATAGTGGATTTTTGAAGGGTTAGTCGCCTCATATAGACTCGAGGTTTTTTCCTGGATCTGGATCCAGGTTTCCTCGTATAATTCTCTGTGTATTGTTTTCCGCATTGTTAAATTCTGAATTGTTGTAGATCGTGGACCTATAGAGTAGTCCTCTACTCTTTCAAATCATCAAATTGATGAGGAATCAACTTCAAAGGAAGTTCCTGAAAGCTCAAATTCTGCTGAAAAGAGAATGAGTGTAAGTAATCAAAATAAGGAATTTTCACAGAAAATTTCTGCTGGAGAAGTAAGCTCAACAGGTAAATCTTCAAAATCTGAAAAATCTAAAATCTAAATCTGTACAGTTTAGAAATACTGTCAAATCTGGAAATTTTGATTCTTTTGAATATAGGTTCATACCTGTATGCCATCATTGTAATAAAAGAGGTCACATAAGACCAAAGTGTCATGTTTTGCATGGTTTTCCCAAGGGATATTTTGACAGTAAGAGGAAAGTAAATCAAAGTCAATCCTTGGATTTACATAACAGATTTGATTCATTGTTAAAATTGACTGAATCATTAAATAAGGAAGTTACAAATCTGTCAAAGAAACTTCCCTCAAAATCCCAAGTTGTTGATGAAGGTACTTCTCAGAAAACACATGAAAAACAGATTTGGGTTAGAAAAGACTGCTTAGTTGCAATTGTGGTTCATATAGCTTTGAAAGTTCATGATGTCAACATGTGGTACTTGGATAGTGGTTGTTCAAGACATATGTGTGGACATAAGTCTATGTTTAGTACCTTTGAAGAATATTTTGGTGGAAGTGTAACATTTGGTGATGGAAGCACTTCTCAAGTCAAAGGTAAAGGAACAGTAACTGGTCCTAATGGAGTTTGTCTAAAGAATGTGTTATTTGTATCTGGTTTGAAGGCAAACTTAACTAGTATTAGCCAGTTATGTGATTCTAGATTGTTTGTCAACTTTACCAGAAAAGAATGTAAAATTTTGGATAATTCGGGTAGAACTGTTCTTATAGGTGTAAGAACAAGTGACAATTGTTATGGAATCATTGGAAACAATGAAAGCTCTTTAAAATCTTCTATATGCAATGAAATTGATTTGTGGCATAGAAGACTAGGTCACATTAACTATAGAGATTTGTCAAAAATCTCTAAGTCTGAATTGGTTAGAGGAATTCCTAAGTTTGGGAACAATAAAAATAAAGGAATGTGTGGTCCTTGCAATCAAGGAAAGCAAATCAAAGCCACACACAAGAAAACCAACATTGTAGGAACCTCTAGACCATTAGAACTGATTCATATAGACTTGATGGGACCTACAAAGACTGAAAGTCTTGGAGGAAAGAGGTATATCTTTGTTGCTGTAGATGACTACAGTAGATACACCTGGGTAAATTTTCTAAGAGAAAAATCTGAATGTTTTGATTGCTTTAAACAATTGTGCTGTCAAATTCAAGTTGAAAAGAACTTTCAAATAGGGAGGATTGTTAGAATAAGATCTGATCATGGGACAGAATTCGAAAATCAGATGTTTTCCAAGTTTTGTGAAGAACAAGGAATTAAACATGAATTTTTTGCTCCTAAGACCCCACAACAAAATGGAGTTGTGGAAAGGAAGAATAGAGTTTTGCAATAAATGGCTAGAACCATGATGATAGCCAAGAAAGTGTCAACAAAATTCTGGGCTGAAGCAATAAATACTGCCTGTTATATAAGTAACAGAGTATATGTCAGATCTGGGTGGAAACAAACTCCTTATGAAATTTGGAAAGGAAAACAGCCAAACTTGAAATATTTTAGAGTTTTTGGAAGTAAATGTTATATCTTAAGGGACAGAGAAAATCTAGGAAAATTTGATTCTAGAAGTGATGAAGGAATTTTTCTAGGATATTCTTCTTCAAGTAGAGCATACAGAGTTTTTAACTTGCAAAAATCTGTTGTAATTGAGTCTATTAATGTGTTAATAGATGATGAAGGAATTGACTGTGAATTTTTGCAGGTTTGTAGATGAAGAGGATGAAATCAGAGATGCTTCCTCAAGCAATGAAATTGTTCCCCTGACAAAAACTCTCAAAGACCACCCAACTGAGCAAATTGTTGGAAATATTTCAGATGGAGTAAGAACAAGACATCAATTACATAATGAGGTAAGATTTTCTTCTTATTTATCTCAATTTGAGCCAAAATCTTATAAAGATGCCTTGTTGGATGACTCTTGGTTAAATGCTATGCATGAAGAACTAAACCAATTTACTAGAAATAATGTATGGGAATTGGTTGAAAGACCCTCTAATCTGAATGTGATAGGAACCAAATGGATTTTTAAGAACAAATCTGATGAGAATGGGGTAGTAACCAGAAATAAAGCTAGGCTTATTGCTCAGGGATACACCCAAGTAGAAGGAATAGATTTTGATGAAACCTTTGCTCCTGTAGCTAGGTTAGAGTCAATCAGATTGCTTTTGTCTATTGCATGCTATTTGAAGTTTAAATTGTTTCAAATGGATGTTAAGAGTGCATTCTTGAATGGATATCTGAATGAAGAAGTTTATGTAGAGCAACCTAAAGGATTTGAGGACTCAAATCATCCTAAACATGTTTATAAGCTGAACAAGGCCTTGTATGGACTCAAACAAACTCCTAGAGCTTGGTATGAGAAACTCACCTCTTTCTTACTTGAATCTGGATTTATGAGAGGAAATGTGGATAAAACTCTTTTTATTCAAAGAGAGTCCAATCATATTTTGATTGCTCAAATCTATGTTGATGATATAGTGTTTGGATCTACTTCTGAAAATCATGCTCATTCCTTTGGAGACTTAATGAAGAGTGAATTTGAGATGAGTATGATGGGTGAACTGAATTTTTTCTTAGGACTTCAGATTTATAAATCTCAACAAGGGATTTTTTTCTCTCAAGCAAAATATGCAAGAAATATAGTCAAGAGATTCAGTTTAATTCATGCAAAACATGCTAGGACTCCTATGAGTACTAGCTTAAAGCTTGGAAAAGATGAATCTGGGAAGGATATAGACCCTACCTTGTACAGAGGGATGATTGGAAGTCTTCTGTACTTAACAGCAAGTAGACCTGATATAAGTTTTAGTGTTGGAGTTTGTGCAAGATATCAGGCTAATCCTAAAGAATCTCATCTAAATGCTGTGAAAAGGATTATAAAGTATGTAAATGGAACTGTTGATCTGGGAATTTGGTTTTCCAAAGAAACAAACCCATATCTTACTGGATACACTGATGCTGATTGGGCTGGGTGTATGGATGATAGAAAAAGCACCTCTGGTGGTTGCTTTTATATGGGTAATAACCTCATTGCTTGGTTAAGCAAAAAGCAAAACTCAGTTTCACTGAGTACAGCTGAAGCAGAGTACATTGCTGCAGGAAGCAGTTGTACTCAACTAATTTGGATGAAACAAATGCTATTTGATTATGGTTTAGATTAGGATCAAATGATTCTCTTCTGTGACAATCAAAGTGCCATAAATATTTCCAAAAATCATGTTCAACACTCAAGGACTAAACATATAGACATCAGGCATCACTTTATAAAAGAGTTAATTAAAGACAAAACTGTTATGATTGAATATATATCTACTGAAAAACAGTTGGCTGATATTTTCACTAAACCTTTAGATCAGAACAGATTTGAAACTCTTAGGAAATCCCTAGGAGTATGCTCTCAAAACTGAAAATCAGGTTCTGTTTTGAGTTAATTTAGATGTAAAATGATTTACATGTCTGTTCAAAATGAATTTATGTGTTCTTGATACTAAAATCTTAATTCAGGAAGCTTGAGTATATGCATATTGACATAAATGTCTTATTCTCAACTATCAATTTTGTCTTAAACACCTTTGTGTATTGAAGTTTATTGTGTGTTGAAGCTTGGGATCTATAGGCTATCACCTTTATGAAAAGAAAATTTTTGGAAATGGCTGCCATAGAGATTAGAGTGAAAGCCACTGTAATTCTCAAAAAGAAAAAGAGAAAGAAGGTATATTCTTGGAATGAACTGTAAACTCACGTTTTTTAAGGGTCAATGCCTTCTACAAAAAGAAAAGAAAAAGAGATCAGAAAAGGCTACCTATATCTGATGTGCGAAAGCCACCAAAATGAAGTTTGGGGTATGTCTATACTTTCCAAGTATGATTACACTAAAATAGCCTTCAATATGTATAAAGTGTAAAAGTCAAAAATGTATTTCACACACTACACAAGCATTGATTCATTAATATGTATGTGTGCTCAATATCTTGAAGAAAATTTATAGTATGAGAAACCATGAAGGAAATTTTGGTCATAGATATGAAATGTATCACATCTGAATTAACCTTGATAGGTTCTTCAAGATCAGTTTTGTGATAAGTACTTCTTGGATTGAATAAAAGTTGATTATCTGGATGATTTTTAGTTCAGTTAAAATCTTAGCTTTGTGTTTAGATGTATGAGTTTTTCATGAATAATAGTTCAAACTCTTTTTATAAATTTTTGCCTTGTGATTGTGTTTTTTCTTGATTGTGCATGTGCACCTTCTACGTCGCTAGAAGCGTGCCGGTAGCCTTCTTCCTTCTTTCATGCTTTGGCACCTGCCTTCTTAAGCGTCTCTGGATGCACGCTGGCAGCGTGTTCTTTTTGTCTATAAAAAGGTGAAATCTGTTTCACTTTTTACCTCTGTTTTTTTTCTTGTCTACGATTCTCCTCGCTCCTCGCATCGTGGTCATTCGTTGCCTTCGTTCTTACCTTCCTTCACCTTGTCCACTGTTCAGGTAAAATTTTTTTACTGTCTTCGTCTTGCTTCTTCATTTTCTTCTTCCTATTACAGTGTTCTTCTCTCGTTCTTCTAAGTTAGGGTTTGATAGATTGTTCTAGCATTAGGGCTTTGTCGTGCTTTGCTTGTGTTCTTCTCTCTCTCTTCTATTTTTTTCTCCTGTATTTTCATCATGCCTCCCAAGAAAAAGTCTAGGACTGATTCTCCTTCCACCTCTTCTCCACCAGTGAGAACCTCTCCGGTTGTCTCTTCTCCACCTGTGAGACCCCCATCCCCATCACATTCCTCTGAACCATTCATTGGAAATGGTTTGTCTGATTTTAATGAGTTCTTCAAGCACAGGCCACTCCTCTTGGAAAGGGCCATTAAGCTTGACTCCTTTTCTGACTCTCCACTCTTCTCCTTGTTTTCGGACAATGGATGGAAGAAATTTGCTTTGATAAGTGGTTTTGCTTATCCAGACCTGGTTCGAGAGTTCTATTCGAACCTCCACGAACTTCATCTTGCAAATCAAGGCTTTGTCAAAGCCTATGTCTGGGGTATCTCTTTCGACTTCTCGAAAGATCTTATCTCCTCTCTTCTAGAACTGCCCATTGTTGATTCTCCTTCCTTTGACTTTCTAGCTTCTCACTCTGATCCTCCCATGGAGTCAATCATTTCTTCTCTTATTGTTCAGGGCGCTCCCACCTCCATAAAAAATAAGCCCAACTATCTTCCTCATGGCTCTCTCCAAGATCTTCTCAGGATCTTGAATCTGTTTATTTGTGCTTCTCTTGTTCCCTCAGATCATCATTCTGAGATTTCTCACTCTCGTGCAAGACTCCTTCATGCTCTCTGGAACAAAGACAGTGTCTGTCTCCCTTCCATCATATTCAATCAGATCCTTCAGTCTCGAAATTTAAAATCCAAGACTGCTGCTCTTCCCTTTGGGATTTTCATCACTTACTTGTGCATTCACCAGGGGGTCCTCCCTGATCCTGTTGAAATGATCCTTCAGCCCAAACCTCCCATTGATGCCTCCACCCTTACCAGAAGCAAAAGAGCTAATCCTTTTCGGTTGGCTTCTTCGGAGCCTTCTTCTTCTCATTCCTCCTTGTCTAGTTCTGATGCTATGGCAATCCTGGACAAGTTGAATTCCATGCAAGCCTCCCAGGAGGCTTTTAATTCTGAGGTAAGGGCTCACATGATCATGATGAGCATGTTCAAATCAGAGACCCAAGAGAAGCTGGATAAGCTTGCAAAGGATGTTGATTTTGCATGTGGCAAGGTGCAAAGGGATGTTGCTACTCAGCAACGCATGCAAAATGAAGCTGATCATTTTCTGAGTAGCATTCGAAGAACTCAATTGGAGATGGATCACAAGTTATGTTGGCTGCACTCCCGGTCCCAAGATGCGTACCGGCATTATTCCAGAACTTGGGATCCGAAACCTCCTTCCAGAAAGGGGGAGTCATTTTGATGATGCTGCTGTTGCTGGTTGATGACCTTTTTAGTTTTGTTTGTTCTGTTGTTTTTTTGTTGTTTTCTGAAAGATGGTTTAAGGGGGAGTGAAGTTTAAGGGGGAGTGAATGTATATATTTTCTGAATACTGTATATTTCTTCTGAACACTATATATTTTTTTGAAATGAATGAAATTCTGTGTTCTCCCTTATCAGTGTGAATTGAATGCTTAAATGGAAATCAATATCTGAATTTGATATTAAGAACTGTTTTTAAGTTTGTTGTCAGGCATTTGCCAAGGGGGAGATTGTAAGTGTGAAAACTCACACTCCTTATATGGCAAATGTTTGACAAATTATATCCTCTAATAATCTTCAAGATGTGCAGAATCAAAATATAAATTCTGTGAATTTAGTAAAGAGGAAGGTGAGGCTGCCACACAGCTACCACGTCGCTAGTAGCTCAAGGAAATGAAAGAGTTTCTAAATAAAGCATTTCTTGTAAAGGCACTTGTGAGGAACAATGTCGCTGCCACTCCGCTGGCAGCGCATAAGTGAAATAGCACTTTGAAAGTAAAGCACGCGCACCTGCGTCGTAAGACGACGCCAACACGCCGCTGGTAGCGCAGAGCAAGATTGAAGAATCTACAAATCAGCTGTGCACATGCCACGTTCCCTCCCGCTAGCAGCGCGCTGGCAGCGCGCCCTTAACTGAGTCTATTTGGATTTGAGCGGGACTTGAGTTTGCTTCCAGCCGTCTACCCCGATCGCAAGGCGACGCCACCAGCGCTCGATGCGATCTGAGTTTTCTTCTTTAAATAGACGAACTGTATTTGTTTTTAAGTGACTTTTTTCTTTTGATTAATTTTATTTGGATCTTGAGGTGTTTGAGATTCAATAAATTCATCTTTAGAGAGTCGGTGATCGAGTGAGAGGGAGATCTGAGAGAGATCTCCTGGAATTGAAGATTGAGGATTCTTCTTCATTTCGGAACTTCACATGATCGTATGATCTCCTGGATTGGTGATCGAGTTTTTTGGATGCATAGGTGGATTCCTATTGCATTGGATCATCTCAGTGGACTCTGAGGTGATTGTCACGATCTGGATTGATCGTGAATTGCAGCTTGTGGATTCAAGTTGTGTTGCAGTTCGTGGATTCGAGCTGTGGATCTGGATAGATCGTAAATTGCAGCTTGTGGATTCAAGTTGTGTTGCAGTTCGTGGATTCGAGCTGTGGATCTGGATTGATCGTGAATTGCAGCTTGTGGATTCAAGTTGTGCTACAGTTCGTGGATTCGAGCTGTAGATTGCTGTTGAGTGAGTTCAATTGTAAAGGTTAAGTGTGTCTTCCTTTGTAATTGCTTTTCATTCAATAGTGGAGATTCTAAGGGTTAGTTGCCTCATATAGACTCGAGGTTTTTCCTAGATCTAGATTTAGGTTTCCTCGTATAATTTCTGTGTGTATGTTTCCGCATTGTTAAGATCATAATTGTTGTAGATCGTGGACCTGTAGAGTAGTCTCCTACTCTTTCAGTATCCATTCAGCTTATGTGGATTTGGAACGGGAGAGTAGGCAGGCCAATGCAGCCTTGCAAAATGAAATGGAATTAGTGCACAAGCGCGCTGAGGAGGACCAACGTTTGCGGAACAAGCTTCTGCGAGCCTTGAGGAGGCAAGACGTGTCCTGTAGCGCCCCAGATCCGGGTTTGCCCTATCACGGCACCGACCCATCCCTGAGACCTACTTATGGGCCCAATAGAACCTGATAAACACAATTTCCTGGGCAATTACAATGTAATTATCAGAGTGCATAAGCTAAAGAAGCAAGGAAGTAAAAATTTTCCATCCAACAAAAGATTTCTTGTATTAAAATCTCCAAAACATGATATCTATCCATATACAAAATACATCTAAGGCATCTAATTGCTCACAAGCTCTTTCCCAAATATACAGACATATACAAAAGATATCTCCCAACGTATAAGTCCAAAAGTATTATTTACATCCCATTTCCAACTCACTAACAAAATACAATATCATAAAGAGAGTCCTACTGTGGGTAGTAGTAATAGTCCTCGGGTCTATAGTCTGGATCTCTCTCTATGCGTGGCTCATCAGGAGGATCTGAAAACAAATCCGGTAAAACAAAACACGCGTGAGACTTAAAGTCCCAGTAAGCAACAAACATGCATGGATAGAAACAATTTATGCAGTTTTATAACATCAAGATCACATTCACAAATATGAAATGTAAATCTCAAGTCAAAGCATCTCAATCAAATAATATATGAAATCAATTCGGCAATTATAATCAAATACTACAAGTATGTCTTGTTAGGACTCGTGAGTTGGCGTGTCTCTAAATTAGGTTAATGTCCACTATCCATTTGCCACCTACACGACTTACAGAGAGAAGCCTAGTTAGGGACATCTCAGCAAGTGGGGCACCCACGTATGGGTTGGCAAGTGACAACCAAAGTAATAATCAAGGCTAAGTGGAATGCCCCTGTAGACACCTGATTTTTGCACCCCCCAAAAAATGAAGAAAAATGAAAAGTCAAAATAAAAGTCAAACCCTGAGGGGGTCAAAAAATTGACTTTTTAATTCAAGATAATTTGGCCATCAAACTTTACATCATTGAAAAGAGCATTTCGACACGGTTCTAACGCAACTGAGTTTGCTGGAATCGGAGTCCCGGTGAGAAAAATATGGCCCGGTCAAACTTCCCGAAAGCAAAAAGTTGACTTTTTGCTCGGCCCCAATCCAACTGCCAAAATTGATCTCAATAGATAATTGGTTCCGAGATGATTCCAACGACATTAAGTTTGCTCAAATCGGACACCAGATGAAGAAGTTATGGGCAGTTGAAATTTCAAGAAAACTGCCCATTTGGCAAAAACAGCAGAATAAAGCAAAATAAATGAACAAATAAATAAAATAATCATATATTAATGTTTTAATAAAATAATTGTAGATATTTTGAATAGTTTAATAATATAGTTATAAAGAATCTCGGATTTTATAATAAAATAATAATAAAATCGAATAAAATCGTTATTAAAAATCAAATTTCATAAACTGTTTGAAATCCGGCATTTAAAAAACGTGCGAAACCGCACTTGAAGAACGGTTTGGTCCGAACCGCACTTCAGATACGGTTCGATCTTCTAGAAGGTGGACGCGTGTCCTGTACGGCGACAGCTGGCAGATTCGCGCCGATTTGCACGTGTTGAATGCGAACCGCACTTAAAGTACGGTTTTTGTTTTTTTAGTGCAATTTTGTCACAACCGCACTTTAAGTACGGTTGTGACCAAACCGCACTTAAAGTACGGTTCCGGCACTTTTTTGCCTATAAATAGAGGGCCAGCCCCCCCATTTGAAACAAGCTGGTCCCTCGGTCCCCACACCCTCTCCCTGTCCTCTGCTCATCCGAAACTCTGTCCAGATGCTGTAGCCCCCAATCCCAAACATTGGAATGCCCAAAATACCCTTACCTTGTTCTAAACTTGCCTAAACTCTCTCCTCTCACCCATTTGACTGAGGAACCCAACCAAACCCTGTTCAAATCATCTCAAGAAATCAGTAGAGGCGCGGAAGCGCTGCCCAACTTGATTGGAAGAATCACGACAACAAAATAAGTAAAAGGACCTATTGTAAGTATTTCTTTTTACAATTTCTCTTTTTATAAACTTGTTTTTATTACATTTAACCTGTTTGCTGATTTGTTGAGTATCTCAAAGAGTTCCAATTCAAGGTGGAGATTTCATTGAAAAAAAAAAGGGGGATGGGAAGAGATTGCCTTAAAAAGAAGAAAAAATGTTCTCATTCAACTAATCTCTTTACTTTCACCTTTCTTTAAAAAGCAATTATATCCTTGTAAATTCCCCTTTTCCTCTTGAATGATGGCTATGGTCGTTTGAACAAACAAAAAGAAGAAGGAATGAACCCAAGACTACAAAGAGCATGAAAAGAGAAGAATTGGCTTTATGAGCCAAATGGAGAAACTAGAGAACCGCAGAGATGCTGGAAGTCTGACGGAGGTTGCTGGAGATCCTAGAAAAATCACCAAGGTGATCCAGATGGAAATCGGCGCAAACAAGTGAAACTGAGCAAGAACCGCACATACAGAGCGGTTCTGACCAAACCGCTCTGAGAGTGCGGTTGAATTAGAAAAATGACTTAAGAATCAATTTATTTGGACCGGTCGAACCCAATTCAACCCAAACCGGCCTGAACCAGTCTCTTGAATTATTTGGGCTATCTTAAGCCCATTTTTGGACTATAGGCCCGAATGGGCCCACCAAGACCACCCTGAGCCCACTTGTGAGGCCCATCTTAGACCGGCCCTAACCCGGCCCGTTTTCAATAAAACGGGACCAAGGCCACTGGACTTTGGCTAATGGGCCCATTCCAAGCCCACTAAGCCCAAACTAAAATTGTAAATACATAAAACTTAATTCACCAAATGGGTTACCCAATAACCCAATTGGGCCTAAGGCCCAACCATGGCAGCCCACGGGTCTTCCAACGGGACCCGGGTCCGACCCACTTCATATAAATAAGAAAGATAAAATCAAAATAAAAGGGACCCACACCTCCAGAGGGCCCCGCCAGACCTAACAAGGCAGCATGCTGGTCTAGGAAAAGGGTGAAATTGACTCAAGAACCAGGGAGACCCGAGGGACCCGTCAGACTGATGGGGCGGACCGGGGTGTCTTTAGGACTTCCCCGAACCGTAACCGAGGACTTATCTAGAACTCTAATAAGCCGCAGACCAGACCTAGACCCGGTTAGGGCAAAACTGTGTCTGCCTGCACTCTCAGGCAGTGGCGACTCCGAAAGTCCCGAGGCACGCACGAAAGGTGCGCCCGGTGTGCGATCTAGGCTGCCAGGTTTTAGGTGCGCACAGCTTGGCAACTCTGCTGGGGACACCCTCAACCCAGTCGGACCCTGGTTATCAAATGAGTCAACTTAGGAGGATATAGGCTGATTTAGGAAGTACTTTTTGTCCAACCTTAGTAAGGTATGGAACTCATGTAATTACATGATATTGGGGGATCCTGTCAAACGGACATGATAATCGCCTAAGGTAAGTGGTTTTTAACAGGGACCAATGTGACCCGCCCACTTACCTGGGGATCCACCCAAACCTTGTATTACATGCTGTTCTGAACTTTTACTATAAATGTGACATTAAAGAACCCTTTGTTGGCCCTTATCCGAGAATCACCCGAATAGACACAGCACTTGACCCCACTGCACATACAAACACCTCACTACACCGTGAATGAATTTTTTTAACTGCGTGGGGTGACATGCACAAGGGAGTCTGCATGAATGATCCGAATTGAATGCTGTCTGAATATCTGAATGCTCTTCTTAACCAAAACCTAGATCTCTCTAGCAGCCACCCTTCTTCAATCGAGAAACTTACTTTTGGGATGGTATTAGCCCTACGCTCCCGTGGCTTGCCGGGGAAAGCAGGGTAAACCCATCTCCCCAGGTTTCTAGATTCTTCAAGCGCCATTGGTTTCTTGCCATGGTACGCGAAGGGTCTAGTACTTGGCTCAGACCCTTGAAAGCAGGTGCCTTGGGCTGGGTATCCTTCCCCACCTATTACTTCTGATAAACCCTGATGTGAGCATGATCATGAATGAACAAATAAGGGTAAAATTAATCTGGGGCATTAACCCCCACCTGTGTTGGTCTTAACCCTAATTTAAGGAAATTAACTCGATTTAATCCGTGCATTCAAGTCGGTCTTGGTTCAGTCGAAAGCCGGCCAGATCAGACAGAAAGGGGTCAGAACAGGGGCAGAAAAACCCTAGAAATAGGATTTCAGCCCACCTGCCAAATGGCAAATTTGTACCCTCCTTTTGGGTTCTCAACAACCCTAAAGGTGATTCTCTTTTCAGATTTATTTTTGTAAATTTTGCCCTCGAAGGCAAGTTGTAAATATTATTTTCAGTCCGACACTAGGGGCAGATGAAAGAGCAGATGAAAGAAAAGGCCGGCTAAGACCTGAATGTGTTTTCCAAACATTTAAAGGACATAACCTTTAAAACCCCATAACTTGAATGCTTGGATTTGATTTTTGATTGCATAAACTGCTTAGGCATTGATTTAAATTTTTGCATATCTTGTTGCATGTCTTAGACTAATTTAGAGTTTTTGGTGGAAAACCCTAAATTGACTTGGAATTTCAATCGGATAGTCGGCATGACATCTTCATCCTCGACTGAGAGAGTTCGCTTCCCTAGGATAGAGAAGTGTGCCTTTGATACCCCTTGGATCCGTTCTTGGACAAGGCAATTGCAAGGAGATGAGCAAATTAAATGGGAACAGAAATACCATATGGGACAAACTCTGTCCCTGTTAAATGTGCCCATTAATTGGGACATGATTCAGGCGGCCCTACCTTTCTGGGATCCCCAAATTTCCCTTTTTAGGTTTTGAACTAATGAGTTGACTCCCACAATTGAGGAATTTGAACTATTCCTCCGATTTCGTGACCATCGAGAACCAGCCAGGCCAAGTCTCAAAGATAGCTACAAGAATGAAGCTTGTACTTTCTTTGGCCTACCAAGAGGAGAATTCCAGACCTTAGGAGGTGACCAAGCATTCACGCGGGTCTCTAAAACCTTCCTCGCTGAAAAGATAAGGGACAAAAAGCAGGAAAGACCCCGTGTTTGGTGGGACACCTTCACCCTCGTGGTTCTGTCACAACTATTCTTTCCTACTGGGGGAGACACCATTAATTTGGCCCTCATGGAAATTGTGGACCAACTCCAAGTGAAATTCTGGATTGCACCATTAATCCTTGCTCAGCTATATCATGCCTTGACCATGACCAAGAACGGAACTAGGAGGTTTCAAGGATGCGCTCCTCTCCTACACATCTGGCTTCAAGATCACCTGATGGTTGCTGAACCTATCAGCCCACGTTATGGGTACGTCCGTGACAATGTCACATTGATGGCCCGAAGAGAGATTAGACCAGACTTACCCTCCAGAGAGGATTGGTTTGACCACTTTCTCCAGTTGAGAGGAGAAACTGATATAAGATGGGGAGGCACATTTGACCAAACATATACTCCCGTCATAGCTTTCAGGAAAAGACATTGCCTAGCCTTGATAGGCTTGACCCATGCCATGCCATACTATCCGGTTCGAATTCTGAGACAGTTTGGGAAGTCTCAGGGAATACCAATCAAGGATGAGGCGGAAGGATTAACTGGCCCACTTACATGGGAATTGAAGAAAAAATTGATGAAGGAATGGCAACACGTGCACATACTCCAAGAGGACATTTTCACTGCATCCGACGTTCGTAATTACGAACAATGGATTGCTCGAGAAACTGGCCTAGACAGCCCACCTCCTCTCCATATCGTCACCTCTGACGATATCCCAGCTCCGCCCCCTGACACATACAGGGATAGGGTGGCCGAACTGCGGGAATCTCATTCTCGGATCCACCGTGCATATGTGGATTCCGAGCGTAAAAACAAGCAGGCCAATGAGGCCCTTCAGCAGCAGCTTGACACCATGCGCAGACGCGCAAAAGAGGACCGACGTCTGCGGAATAAACTTCTGCGTGCCTTGAAAAGGCGAGACGTGTCCTCTCATTATGATGATGACCAACCTAGCTAGACTCTGGGTTTGTTTATTTTTTTAATCATGTAATTGCTTATTTTGAATTTTGGCATTGTACTTCTTTTTCCATGAAGAATTTTGTGCTAGGTTTAATAAAGTCAATTAAGACATCCTCAAATTCCTTTTTCAAACAATCTAGCCCCAATCCTTCAACTTCAAAACTTTCAGGCGATCTGAATAAAGAACTCGCCAAATCCTTTAACCCAAGGGTTCTGAATAAAGAACACCCAATTCTTACCAACTTCCCCATATTCAGAAACTATCAATTTCAAATTTGAGTCTTAAATCTTTAAGGGTTCTGAATAAAGAACACCCAATTCAAAATTTTCAGGCGATCTAAGTAAAGAACTCGCCAAATTGTTTAAATCTTTAAAAGCAAAGGGTTCTGAATAAAGAACACCCAATTCAAAATGTTCAGGCGATCTAAGTAAAGAACTCGCAAAATTGTTTAAATCTTTAAAAGCAAAGGGTTCTAAATAAAGAACACCCCATTTTCTTTACCAACTTTGAAACTTTCAGGCAATCTGAATAAAGAACTTGCCAAAGGAATTTTTAAACCCATAGGGGTTCTGAGTAAAGAACACCCCATCCTTATCAACTCTCAAGCTTTCAAGTTTCAAGTTTAAGTCTCAAAACCCCAGGGTTCTGAATAAAGAACACCCAATCCCTTGAGCTCAGATCACACCCATCTGATTTATAAGATCACACGGTCAGCCTATGGGGCACTGATGCCACTGGTGTTTAAACCAGAAAATTGGCAGAGGATCGTCCCGGTATAGCATACCCCGTTGAAGAGCGCCAAAGTCAAAAGCAACTAAGCCAACGACTAGCTAAGGCACGCTCGGGTATCCCTAGCCAAACTCTTGGGGCACTGATGCCACTGGTAATTAAACCAGAAAATTGGCAGAGGATCGTCCTGGCATAGCATACCCCGTTGTGTGGCACCAAGGTCAAGCAATTAAGCTAACGACTAAGGTACGCTCGGGTATCCCTAGCCAAACTCTTAGGGCACTGAAGCCACTGGTGTTTAAACCAGAAAATTGGCAGAGGATCGTCCTGGCATAGCCTTCCCCGTTGTGAGGCGTCAAAGTCAATGGTGATTAAACCAACGACTAGCTAAGACACGCTCGGGAACTACTAGCCGAAGTCAGGTGCTGAAACCATCAGAAAATTGGTTAAGGTACACCTGGATGTTGCTGTTTAGCTCATCCCCTGCGGAGACTTAACATAGTCCAACCTCGTGATGCTGAGCTCAAACCAACCTCTTAAACCGGGTTCTCTTTCCCAGCCGTTTGGCTAAAACAGACCAATCTAAACCGGGTTCTCTTTCCCAGCCGTTTGGCTAAAACAGACCAGTCTAAACCGGGTTCTCTTTCCCAGCCGTTTGGCTAAAACAGACCAATCTAGACCGGGTTCTCTTCCCCAGCCGTTTGGCTAAAACAGACCAGTTTAGACCGGGTTCTCTTCCCCAACCATTTGGTTAAAACAGATCAGCTTAGGGTTCTCTTTCCCAGCCGTTTGGCTAAAACAGACCAATCTAAACCGGGTTCTCTCTCCCAACCAGTTGGTTAAAATAGATCAGGTTCTAGATTCCCAGTCATTCTCAAAATAACTCAAATAAATCAATCTTTAAATTCATTTGGGTTCTCTTTCCCAACTATCTTAGGATGGTTAAAATAGATCTGTAATCATTTAAATTGATAATTTGACTGCATAAATCATGTAAAAATTGCACTAATTAATGGTTGTTTCGAGCAGGTACCAAAATTGCTTTCCGAAGCCCGTACCTGTTAAGATCCAGAAGAAGACTTGAAATGGAACAGTCAAGGGAACATACACCGTCAGGACAGGACCAGGCAGAGTCCAGTCAAACACAGACAGTGACTGATTTACAACAGAGGATTGATAGCATGGGTACCATCATTCAGGAACTAATGATAGAATTAAGAGAACTCAGGATGACTCCCCCTGCTGCACCAGTGACTCTGCAGCAACCAATTGCTCCACCACAAGCGGATGCTCCACCACCATACCCCGTATATCCAGTGCCATTAGTGCCACCACCACCTCCACAGGCAGTACCTCTTCCACAGACCATTGCACCTGTCCAGCTGGGGCAAGAGGAAGAGGATTGGTACAGGACTCAGCAGGTCCAGTTTGAGGAAAAGATGGCAGCAAATAAGGCAGAAGTAGATGCCCTGCGGGAAGAATTGAAGCAGTTGCGCCCTAGCACGGTTCCTACTGAGGCTACTTTGGACAGCCTCTGTTTCTTCTCTGATGTCCAACTTCCTCACAAGTTCAAATGCCCAGATCTGCATCAGTTTGACGGTACTGGATGCTCGTTAAACCATTTGAGATCTTACTCAGGAGATATGTGCCAATATGCCAAAGATGAGAAGATAATGGTACAGTTTTTTCAGAGGTCACTGACAGGAGCAGCATACACTTGGTTTTTGAGTCTGGACAAAACCAACATCAAGACTTGGAATGATTTGGCCGCAGCATTCATTCAACAGTACCGTTTGAACAGTCAGGTTATGCAAACTAGGGCTGAACTGCAAAGGTTGACAAAGAAGAATCAGGAATCTGTACGGGAGTACGCCAAACGTTGGAAAGAATTGGCCACACTAGTCCAACCCCCACTACTTGAACAGGAGATGACCTCCTTGTTCATTGCATCACTTGGACAGCCATTCTTTTCCCTGCTACTGGGGCAGAGTACTTCTAACTTCAATGACTTGATTCTGACGGCAGATAGAATTGAAGATGCTGTAAGAGCTGGAAAGATAGATGGTAGTGGTCAGGGCCCTACACAGAGAAGGGCTGCGGCAGGACAGAGTAACAGAAATCAGGGGCAAGAGCCTAGGAGGCAGGAAACTCAAGCTGTTAATTATGTACAGCCAACGCAGCCTTACCACATTTCTCAGAGGCCTGAAGGCCAGGGGCAACCCATGAGAAGGACTAGAGAAGAAGCAGAGGCAAGGATGAAGAGGGTGTTTACCCCCTTACCTTATGCGCCGGCCGAGTTGTTGGCCACACTGCTGAAGAAGGGGTACCTTCAAATCAAGCCTCCAAATCCTCGAATGGTAAATTCACGAAACTATAATGCATCAGAGAGATGTGAATACCATTCTGGAGCTCCCGGGCATTCCACAAATCGATGCTGGGATTTGAGGCATGACATACAGGATCTGATAGACAGCAAAAAGATCTCTGTAGATCCCCCAGCACCAGCAATACCGACTCCACCTACTAGTACAACCACCAACCCCCTCCCAGACCATAATAAGGCTTCTGGCAGCGGAACAGTACATCAGGTCATCAGTGACCAGGGCAATGAAGTACAGTTTGACCCCTCTTTGTTGATTGGGCGACCGGGGCAAATTGTCAGGATATACCTCCAAGAAGAGATAGTAAAGCAGCAAGTATGCGTCATCAACGGAGATGATGACGAAGAAACCTTCTTGGGGTTCCCTCTGGTGCATTTCAACTTGCCCGAGCCAGAGCCTTTCTACCCTCCACCTGTCCCAGATTCACCTTCCTTGAACATCTTTGACATGATGAACCCATTCAATGAACCTGTGGACTTCCTACTGGAACCACCCACCCTTAACTTACACCACCTTCACCTTGACCCAACCTACTCTGCTGTGCCTCCACCTTACCAATTCCTACCCATGTACCATGATTCCACCATCACTTCCACTGAAAGAGAAGTCGATCGGATCACCCGTTCTGGTCGATATATAAATCCTAACCCTCCACTTGCACCAGAGGGAGAGACTAGTGAAGAAAGGACAAGGAAAGAAAAAGGGAAGGATGTGGCCACTGAATTGCCACAGACCCATAAGAAGAAGGGGAAGGCCCCAGAAGAAGAGATTGAAAAACTCCACTACAGTGCCTTCACTCCGGAGTATGATCTAGTGCAGCAGTTGAATAAGACACCAGCCCAGATATCCATTATGCGTCTCTTATTAGATTCAGACAAACATAAAGACGTACTTATGAAAATACTGGGTGATACTCATGTGCCTGACGACATCAGCCCTGAGCAGCTGGAGACAATAATGTCTATAATTGCTACGCCAGAAGCAATCTCCTTTTCCTCAGCAGACTTGCCCCCTGAAGGTTATAATCACACAGAGCCTCTGTTTATCACTGTAAGGTGCTCCGACTTGATAGTGAGACGGGTCATGATCGATAACGGGTCAGCTCTGAATATCTGCCCAATCAGGACCTTCCACAGTCTGCAGCTGAACGCTGATTTGATCAAACCCAGCTCCAATAATGTCCGCGGGTTTGACAATGCCAAGAAGGATTCCCTCGGGGAAGTTACTCTGGAAGTTACGATTGCTGAGAGAGCCTTCTTCATCACCTTTGAGTTGATGGACATCAATGCCTCCTTTAATCTGTTGATTGGAAGACCTTGGTTACATCAAGCAGGGGCAGTCCCGTCCACCTTACATCGAATGATCTTACATCGAATGATCCGATTCATTTAAGGAAATCAATTGATCACGGTGCATGCAGAAAATCACAGAGAATTTGAACAAGGAGGGGTACCTGTGATTGATTATGAACTGCCTACTTTCCTGAACTTTCAAGCCATTGAAATGGTGCAAGTAAACAGCATCCCTACCCCGCTGCAATCAGACTTGTCCCGCAGAAGGAAAAGGAAGAGCATGTTCGGTGCTGCTGAATGCGCCGACTGGGGCCTCCGAGTAGGAGATGGGTTGGGCAAATACAAGCAAGGCATCAAGTCTGCAATCCAGCCATGTGATAAATCTGTGGGCTTTGGATTGGGGTTTGTTCCTGAACCTAAAGACTATGCCAGGTTATTTGGCATGAAAGCCGAACGGAAGAAAGCAAGAGCAGAAGGAAGGGATCCAAATTGGCCCATCTGTGTACAAGGCCAGTTATACCATCACTTTGCCAATATGGAAAGGGAAGCTGCACAAGCCATTCAGAACATAGTCCCTCAGGGATGGGGCGATGAGTTCAATAATCCAGTTGAGCAAGCGGAAGCTGACTATCTGCAAAGGTTATGGGATGAACCTCCCTTGCCCCAGGAAACGGTTACAGAAGAGAGCTCAGAAGCTCTCAGTGGGATGATGGAAGAATTGTCTGCTCTATTCTCTTGGCAGTCAGTTGACACCGAAAAACCAGATATCCCTGAAGAAGCATTTACCTATCCATCAGATGATGTCGAGGCGCCGCCAACTGAGGCTGAAGAAGAAGAGCCGGCTCAGTACATCTACATGATGGAAAGCCAGAATAGTTCAGGAGAACCCACTCCAAGGCAAAGGTCTCCCCCGCCTCCTATCTGCATTATACACCCAAGTACCAAGGATGGTTTGGGTCAGATGTTTCAAAATATGCCCCAAGTACTGGGACTGCCCACTGAGCTGGCTTATCATGAAACTTATGGTAACTGGGCCCCTGACGAACATTCTTCCAGCAGGAGGAACGAATCATCTGGAAAATCTGTAACCAAGGCATTGCCTAAGGTGGAACCACCCCACGAAGTCACTATTCAGGTACCAGGGACTGTCATCCGCCGCAGGGTATGGATCAGTATATCATCAGAAGATTCAAGTCAGAATCAACCAAAGAAGGGCACAGTTGATGACCCCATCTGCATCTCCTCTGACAGCAGCATCAGCATGATACAGACTGGGAAGGTGAATGCGGTGACCACAGTAACCAAGGACAAGCACGCATTGCAGAACTGGAGTTCGACGCCACTTGCCACTCGCAAAGCCGAACTACCACAGGGAGTTTCTTCCACTCCTGAAATTCCCCCTGTAGATATTGCTGCACTTTTTAATAAATGCGTGAAGTCTTTTGGTTATTTTTCTGCTTCTGTGAATAACTCTGCAAATAAGCAAACCCAAAATCGCAACCTTAATATCAATCTCGACGCACACCCGAAAAATTCGAAGCACGAGATAGATAATCAAGCTGCCAAAATCAAACAAAAAAGTCAAAAAGAACAAAAAGAAATTCATAGTGTTGAGCAAGAATCAGATAACGATGCTTACTCATCACAACCCGATGATTCAGAAATTATCCCCAGTGATTCTTTTGAACTTGAGGATAATGATGAATCATGGGAGACCCCACCAGAAATCCAATTTGCCTTGGACAGACATGAAAAGGGTCTCCAGACTAACATTGAGGAAACTGAACCTATCAACATAGGTGAAACAGCACAACCAAGGATTCTTCAAGTTGGTAAAAAGCTGACATTATTACAGAAAACACAAATAACTGATTTTCTAAAATCCTACATTGATGTGTTTGCATGGTCATACGAGGATATGCCTGGGTTAGATACAGATTTAGTTGTGCACCGGTTACCAATAAAGTCTGAGGCCACACCAGTGAAGCAAAAACTCAGACGCATGAAACCAGAATGGGCCCTGAAAATCAAAGAAGAAGTTACCAAGCAGTTAAAAGCTGGGTTCTTGAAAGTTACAGATTACCCAGAGTGGTTAGCAAACATCGTGCCAGTCCCAAAGAAGGATGGAAGGGTCAGAATGTGTGTCGATTACAGGGATCTGAACAAGGCAAGCCCGAAAGATGACTTCCCGTTGCCTCATATTGATATACTGGTTGACAATACTGCAACTCATTCCATGTTCTCCTTTATGGATGGATTCTCCGGGTACAATCAGATAAGAATGGCACCTGAAGACATGGAAAAGACGTCCTTTATCACGCACTGGGGCACATACTGCTACAAAGTGATGCCATTCGGGTTAAAGAATGCAGGTGCTACATACCAAAGAGCGATGACTTTGCTCTTCCATGATCTGATGCACAAAGAAATGGAAGTATATGTGGATGACATGATTGCAAAGTCAAAAGAAGAGGAAAATCATTTGGTGAACCTTGGAAGAGTGTTTGACAGGCTCAGGGAATGCAAGCTTAGGCTGAACCCGAATAAGTGTGTATTCGGCGTTACCTCAGGGAAGTTACTCGGATTCATTGTTGGGAAACGAGGAATTGAGGTTGATCCTGTCAAAGTAAAGGCAATTCTGGAGATGCCTCCCCCATCCACAGAGAAAGAAGTGAGAGGTTTCCTTGGCAGATTACAGTACATCAGTCGGTTCATAGCACAGATGACTCCCGTGTGCGAACCGATATTTAAGTTGCTAAAGAAGGATAACCCAGTGGTTTGGAATGAAGCTTGCCAAGAGGCGTTTGACAAAATCAAGGCCTATTTGATGAGTCCACCAACTTTGGTTCCCCCTGTACCAGGACGACCGTTAATCATGTATTTGTCAGTCACAGAAACGGCAGCCGGATGTGTCCTAGGGCAGCATGATGATACAGGAAAAAAGGAACAAGCAATTTATTATCTGAGCAAGAAATTTACCAATTATGAAGTAAGATACACATTGCTTGAGAAGACCTGTGGTGCGTTGGTATGGGCAGCTCAGAAGCTCCGGCATTATCTGCTCAGTCATATTGTCTTTTTGATTTCAAATACAGATCCCCTGAAGTACATTTTTGAAAAGCCAATCTCTACTGGAAAGATAGCCAAATGGCAGGTTATCTTATCTCAGTATGATATTGTCTACACCACGAGAAAGGCAATAAAGGGACAGGCAGTGGCAGATCACTTGGCAGAACACCCTGTGCCCGATTATCAGCCTCTTATCACCGGATTGCCGGATGATGAAATTATGTGTGCCGAGTTAGCAGAAGAGGAAACAGGATGGCAAATGTTCTTTGATGGGGCCGTCAACATCAATGGGAAAGGGATTGGAGCAGTAATCATTTCCCCAGAAGGAGTCCATCATCCAATAGCAGCAAAACTCTTGTTCGATTGCACTAACAACATGGCAGAATACGAAGCATGTGTGTTAGGCTTGCGAGCCGCAATTGAAATGAACATCCAAGAGTTAAAAGTTTATGGTGATTCCTGTCTAATCATCTACCAAGTAATGGGGGATTGGCGGACTAAGGATCCAAAGTTGGTGCCATATCAGGAACTGATTAAGGAGTTGGAAGGACAGTTCAAAAACGTGACATTTGACTATATGCCACGAGACAGGAATCAGTTTGCAGATGCCCTGGCAACACTGGCATCTATGGCAACCATCACTGGCGATACTTGGGTACAACCATTGGATATAGAGGTGCGGCGTTCTCCTGTCTATTGTTTTAATGTTGAGAAGAGCACACCACAAGGGGAACCCTGGTATGCAGACATAATGAGGTACCTGAGAGACAGGACTTTGCCAGAGAATGCCACAGCATCTGAGAGGCGCACGATTCAGAAACTGGTAGGACAATTCTTCCTCAGTGGAGACAAGCTATACAAGAAGTCCTACAATGATTCATTATTGCTATGTGTAATAGAGGAAGAGGCACAACAACTAGTTGATGAAGTCCATGGGGGACAATGCGGCGCACATATGAGCGGCCACATGCTAGCCAGAAAAATCTTGAGAATGGGCTATTACTGGTTGACTATGGAACATGATTGCCACATCCATGTAAGGAAGTGTCGGTTATGCCAAGTTTATGCTGATAACATTCATGCACCGCCCAACACTTTGTACTCAATGACTTCTCCTTGGCCCTTCGCCATCTGGGGAATTGACATGATTGGAGAGATCCATCCAAAGGCATCAAATGGGCATCGATTCATCTTGGTTGCAATAGATTATTTTACCAAGTGGGTAGAGGCCGTATCCTTTGCAGAAGTCAAGGGGTCCCATGTACTGAAATTCATCAGAAACAATATTGTCTGTCGCTACGGTGTGCCTGAAGCACTTATCACAGACAATGCCAAGAATTTGAATAACAAGGATATGGACAAAATGTGTGAAGATTTGAAGATCAGACATCTGAATTCTACGGCATATCGGCCCAAGATGAATGGAGCAGTAGAGGCTGCCAACAAAAATCTGAAGAAGATATTGGAAAAGATGGTAGTCACCTACAGAGACTGGCATGAGAAGCTGCCATATGCTTTGCATGCATACCGAACTTCAATCAGGGTCTCAACCGGAGCAACTCCTTTCTCTCTTGTATATGGAATGGAGGCAGTCCTTCCCGTAGAAATGCAGATCCCTTCGCTCAGAATCCTGAAGGAAGCAGAGGTTGATGACATTGAGTTGGAAGAATCAAGGTTTGACCAGTTGCAGTTGCTTGATGAAAAAAGAATCAAAGCTTTGTGCCATGGACAGCTCTATCAGCAAAGAATTGCACGAGCTTACAACAAGAAAATGATACCACGACACTTCAAGGTGGGAAACATTGTTATGAAAAAGATATTCCCCCACCAAGAAGACAACAGAGGGAAATTCAAGCCAAATTATGAAGGACCATTCATAGTACATAAAGTTCTGTCCAGAGGAGCACTAATCCTACAAGAGATGGACGGAACTATTTTTCCTGAGCCAATAAATGCAGATGCAGTCAAACTGTATTACCCTTGAGATCGTTCCAATTGGGAAATGAAGAGAGGCCATCCTTGACTCTCCCCTAAGACTGTAAATCCTCCCAAATACATAAAAAGTTCTCCCCTAGTTAAACACTTTTGAGCCTGAAAATTTCTTTTCAAACCTAGTACAGGTGTTCCTTCGCATCAAAATGGGCATTCCTGGCCCCGAAAAAAAAAAAAAAAAAAAAAAAAAAGCAATTGCGAAGAAAATCAAGAAAAGAAAAGAGTTGTGAAAAACAAGTACAAAGTAAGATGGGGAAAATATGAACCCCACACCAAAGAAATAAGCCAGGATGTAAGCCCCAACAATAAAAGGAGCACTGTACAGACCTATAAAATCACAGCCTTCTTGGGCCACTTATCTTTCTTTCAAAACCCAGGCCTAGCCTACATTTCGTCCTATCTTGAAGACCTCTCGGATCCAAAAGTGAATGATCTGGAGTAAAACAGTCAAATCTGCGTTTTCTGGTAATGACGGAATTGGATTCTCCCTGAAAGGACCAGACATGGTGAAAACCCAAAAAGGGCGCTGTGTGCAAAAAGGGTCAGTCATGGTTGAAAAAAAAAAAAAAAAAAACTGGTCATACCTTGATTAGAAGCAAAGGGGGCTACAGCAAAAACAGAAACAGGATGAACAGTGCACTGAGTGGGGACAGCCAAGTAACCTGAAGGGCCCAAGTTGGCAGATTGTGTTTGAGTCAGCGCTTCACAAAGGCCTATGATGACAAGGCTAAAAATACCAAGCACTCTAATCTATGTCTGGCTTAAGGATTGACTTTTGTGATAATTGCAGGCACAAACACACACTACCACATCTGTGTTTTTCCGTAATTATTCTGCTTAACTACTCTTGAGATTTCCCCAACTGTGCTGCTAACCTGTGAAGAAAGGTTTATTACCTTGATCAACAGCCGTTTTTTGTGATAAGTGAAAGGCTTAAAAAGAAACAAACCCTGCATATCCCCAGCAGATCGAGCACTGACATTTTGCTCTTTGTATAGGTTCAAAGAAGGAAGAAGAAAGATACAAAATGAACATGAGAAGGATACTTTGATCCTTCATTCCCCAGCAGAGGCTTCATCCCCAGCAGAGCTCAAAAGAAAGAAAATCGTCGAGATCCTCAGAGCAAAAAGAGATGTCACAATAATCCCCAGGGAGTCATCTTGACAGATCATGCTCCCACCAGATCCCCAGTGGAGTAACTCTTGAAAGGAAAAGAAGCTCTAATGCCTCGACAAGGAAAGAGTCAAGCGAAAGGAAGCAACAAGCTTTTCAAAGAAAAACGAAGCAATAATGGGCCAATTCGCCCCCTTTTGTAAATTTCTATTTCCCACTTTTGTAAATAGTCCAGGCTAGAATAGGTATGTGTGGTCTCCAAGATGATGGGCAGCAGCGCAGAAGCCTCCTCCCGTTCTCTCACCACCACTCCCAGTCCCTAACCTTGGCCTAATAACCTCTTTTTCCCTTCAAAAAAAAAAAAAAAACTGAAGTCACTAAAAGCTTTAATGGAACAAACAAGAAGACAAGAACATTGTTAAGTACCTTGCATCAACGCCGAAACAGGCTGATGAGCTCAAAACCAATCTTATCTCATTTTTCAAAAAAGAAACTGCCCTATTCAAACCCGAAAGAGGGTATAGGGATTCCAAAACAAGGAAGTGATACCAGACATCTGACACTTCCCTTTCACTAAAAACAAATTCAATGATTGAGCTCGTCGACCATGTCGACAGAAATGCAAGGTGCAAAAATAAGGTTCTTTTTCTTCTTTGCCGTTCATCCCCCAAGGTGACTCCAGCAAAGAGGGGCAGCTGTAGACACCTGATTTTTGCACCCCCCAAAAAATGAAGAAAAATGTAAAGTCAAAATAAAAGTCAAACCCTGAGGGGGTCAAAAAATTGACTTTTTAATTCAAGATAATTTGGCCATCAAACTTTACATCATTGAAAAGAGAATTTCGACACGGTTCTAACGCAACTGAGTTTGCTGGAATCGGAGTCCCGGTGAGAAAAATATGGCCCGGTCAAACTTCCCGAAAGCAAAAAGTTGACTTTTTGCTCGGCCCCAATCCAACTGCCAAAATTGATCTCAATAGATAATTGGTTCCGAGATGATTCCAACGACATTAAGTTTGCTCAAATCGGACACCAGATGAAGAAGTTATGGGCAGTTGAAATTTCAAGAAAACTGCCCATTTGGCAAAAACAGCAGAATAAAGCAAAATAAATGAACAAATAAATAAAATAATCATATATTAATGTTTTAATAAAATAATTGTAGATATTTTGAATAGTTTAATAATATAGTTATAAAGAATCTCGGATTTTATAATAAAATAATAATAAAATCGAATAAAATCGTTATTAAAAATCAAATTTCATAAACTGTTTGAAATTCGGCATTTAAAAAACGTGCGAAACCGCACTTGAAGAACGGTTTGGTCCGAACCACACTTCAGATACGGTTCGATCTTCTAGAAGGTGGACGCGTGTCCTGTACGGCGACAGCTGGCAGATTCGCGCCGATTTGCACGTGTTGAATGCCAACCGCACTTAAAGTACGGTTTTTGTTTTTTTAGTGCAATTTTGTCACAACCGCACTTTAAGTACGGTTGTGACCAAACCGCACTTAAAGTACGGTTCCGGCACTTTTTTACCTATAAATAGAGGGCCAGCCCCCCAATTTGAAACAAGCTGGTCCCTCGGTCCCCACACCCTCTCCCTGTCCTCTGCTCATCCGAAACTCTGTCCAGATGCTGTAGCCCCCAATCCCAAACATTGGAATGCCCAAAATACCCTTACCTTGTTCTAAACTTGCCTAAACTCTCTCCTCTCACCCATTTGACTGAGGAACCCAACCAAACCCTGTTCAAATCATCTCAAGAAATCAGTAGAGGCGCGGAAGCGCTGCCCAACTTGATTGGAAGAATCACGACAACAAAATAAGTAAAAGGACCTATTGTAAGTATTTCTTTTTACAATTTCTCTTTTTATAAACTTGTTTTTATTACATTTAACCTGTTTGCTGATTTGTTGAGTATCTCAAAGAGTTCCAATTCAAGGTGGAGATTTCATTGAAAAAAAAAGGGGGGATGGGAAGAGATTGCCTTAAAAAGAAGAAAAAATGTTCTCATTCAACTAATCTCTTTACTTTCACCTTTCTTTAAAAAGCAATTATATCCTTGTAAATTCCCCTTTTCCTCTTGAATGATGGCTATGGTCGTTTGAACAAACAAAAAGAAGAAGGAATGAACCCAAGACTACAAAGAGCATGAAAAGAGAAGAATTGGCTTTATGAGCCAAATGGAGAAACTAGAGAACCGCAGAGATGCTGGAAGTCTGACGGAGGTTGCTGGAGATCCTAGAAAAATCACCAAGGTGATCCAGATGGAAATCGGCGCAAACAAGTGAAACTGAGCAAGAACCGCACATACAGAGCGGTTCTGACCAAACCGCTCTGAGAGTGCGGTTGAATTAGAAAAATGACTTAAGAATCAATTTATTTGGACCGGTCGAACCCAATTCAACCCAAACCGGCCTGAACCAGTCTCTTGAATTATTTGGGCTATCTTAAGCCCATTTTTGGACTATAGGCCCGAATGGGCCCACCAAGACCACCCTGAGCCCACTTGTGAGGCCCATCTTAGACCGGCCCTAACCCGGCCCGTTTTCAATAAAACGGGCCCAAGGCCACTGGACTTTGGCTAATGGGCCCATTCCAAGCCCACTAAGCCCAAACTAAAATTGTAAATACATAAAACTTAATTCACCAAATGGGTTACCCAATAACCCAATTGGGCCTAAGGCCCAACCATGGCAGCCCACGGGTCTTCCAACGGGACCCGGGTCCGACCCACTTCATATAAATAAGAAAGATAAAATCAAAATAAAAGGGACCCACACCTCCAGAGGGCCCCGCTAGACCTAACAAGGCAGCATGCTGGTCTAGGAAAAGGGTGAAATTGACTCAAGAACCAGGGAGACCCGAGGGACCCGTCAGACTGATGGGGCGGACCGGGGTGTCTTTAGGACTTCCCCGAACCGTAACCGAGGACTTATCTAGAACTCTAATAAGCCGCAGACCAGACCTAGACCCGGTTAGGGCAAAACTGTGTCTGCCTGCACTCTCAGGCAGTGGCGACTCCGAAAGTCCCGAGGCACGCACGAAAGGTGCGCCCGGTGTGCGATCTAGGCTGCTAGGTTTTAGGTGCGCACAGCTTGGCGACTCTGCTGGGGACACCCTCAACCCAGTCGGACCCTGGTTATCAAATGAGTCAACTTAGGAGGATATAGGCTGATTTAGGAAGTACTTTTTGTCCAACCTTAGTAAGGTATGGAACTCATGTAATTACATGATATTGGGGGATCCTGTCAAACGGACATGATAATCGCCTAAGGTAAGTGGTTTTTAACAGGGACCAATGTGACCCGCCCACTTACCTGGGGATCCACCCAAACCTTGTATTACATGATGTTCTGCACTTTTACTATAAATGTGACATTAAAGAACCCTTTGTTGGCCCTTATCCGAGAATCACCCGAATAGACACAGCACTTGACCCCACTGCACATACAAACACCTCACTACACCGTGAATGAATTTTTTTAACTGCGTGGGGTGACATGCACAAGGGAGTCTGCATGAATGATCCGAATTGAATGCTGTCTGAATATCTGAATGCTCTTCTTAACCAAAACCTAGATCTCTCTAGCAGCCACCCTTCTTCAATCGAGAAACTTACTTTTGGGATGGTATTAGCCCTACGCTCCCGTGGCTTGCCGGGGAAAGCAGGGTAAACCCATCTCCCCAGGTTTCTAGATTCTTCAAGCGCCATTGGTTTCTTGCCATGGTACGCGAAGGGTCTAGTACTTGGCTCAGACCCTTGAAGGCAGGTGCCTTGGGCTGGGTATCCTTCCCCACCTATTACTTCTGATAAACCCTGATGTGAGCATGATCATGAATGAACAAATAAGGGTAAAATTAATCTGGGGCATTAACCCCCACCTGTGTTGGTCTTAACCCTAATTTAAGGAAATTAACTCGATTTAATCCGTGCATTCAAGTCGGTCTTGGTTCAGTCGAAAGCCGGCCAGATCAGACAGAAAGGGGTCAGAACAGGGGCAGAAAAACCCTAGAAATAGGATTTCAGCCCACCTGCCAAATGGCAAATTTGTACCCTCCTTTTGGGTTCTCAACAACCCTAAAGGTGATTCTCTTTTCAGATTTATTTTTGTAAATTTTGCCCTCGAAGGCAAGTTGTAAATATTATTTTCAGTCCGACACTAGGGGCAGATGAAAGAGCAGATGAAAGAAAAGGCCGGCTAAGACCTGAATGTGTTTTCCAAACATTTAAAGGACATAACCTTTAAAACCCCATAACTTGAATGCTTGGATTTGATTTTTGATTGCATAAACTGCTTAGGCATTGATTTAAATTTTTGCATATCTTGTTGCATGTCTTAGACTAATTTAGAGTTTTTGGTGGAAAACCCTAAATTGACTTGGAATTTCAATCGGATAGTCGGCATGACATCTTCATCCTCGACTGAGAGAGTTCGCTTCCCTAGGATAGAGAAGTGTGCCTTTGATACCCCTTGGATCCGTTCTTGGACAAGGCAATTGCAAGGAGATGAGCAAATTAAATGGGAACAGAAATACCATATGGGACAAACTCTGTCCCTGTTAAATGTGCCCATTATTTGGGACATGATTCAGGCGGCCCTACCTTTCTGGGATCCCCAAATTTCCCTTTTTAGGTTTGGAACTAATGAGTTGACTCCCACAATTGAGGAATTTGAACTATTCCTCCGATTTCGTGACCATCGAGAACCAGCCAGGCCAAGTCTCAAAGATAGCTACAAGAATGAAGCTTGTACTTTCTTTGGCCTACCAAGAGGAGAATTCCAGACCTTAGGAGGTGACCAAGCATTCACGCGGGTCTCTAAAACCTTCCTCGCTGAAAAGATAAGGGACAAAAAGCAGGAAAGACCCCGTGTTTGGTGGGACACCTTCACCCTCGTGGTTCTGTCACAACTATTCTTTCCTACTGGGGGAGACACCATTAATTTGGCCCTCATGGAAATTGTGGACCAACTCCAAGTGAAATTCTGGATTGCACCATTAATCCTTGCTCAGCTATATCATGCCTTGACCATGACCAAGAACGGAACTAGGAGGTTTCAAGGATGCGCTCCTCTCCTACACATCTGGCTTCAAGATCACCTGATGGTTGCTGAACCTATCAGCCCACGTTATGGGTACGTCCGTGACAATGTCACATTGATGGCCCGAAGAGAGATTAGACCAGACTTACCCTCCAGAGAGGATTGGTTTGACCACTTTCTCCAGTTGAGAGGAGAAACTGATATAAGATGGGGAGGCACATTTGACCAAACATATACTCCCGTCATAGCTTTCAGGAAAAGACATTGCCTAGCCTTGATAGGCTTGACCCATGCCATGCCATACTATCCGGTTCGAATTCTGAGACAGTTTGGGAAGTCTCAGGGAATACCAATCAAGGATGAGGCGGAAGGATTAACTGGCCCACTTACATGGGAATTGAAGAAAAAATTGGTGAAGGAATGGCAACACGTGCACATACTCCAAGAGGACATTTTCACTGCATCCGACGTTCGTAATTACGAACAATGGATTGCTCGAGAAACTGGCCTAGACAGCCCACCTCCTCTCCATATCGTCACCTCTGACGATATCCCAGCTCCGCCCCCTGACACATACAGGGATAGGGTGGCCGAACTGCGGGAATCTCATTCTCGGATCCACCGTGCATATGTGGATTCCGAGCGTAAAAACAAACAGGCCAATGAGGCCCTTCAGCAGCAGCTTGACACCATGCGCAGACGCGCAAAAGAGGACCGACGTCTGCGGAATAAACTTCTGCGTGCCTTGAAAAGGCGAGACGTGTCCTCTCATTATGATGATGACCAACCTAGCTAGACTCTGGGTTTGTTTATTTTTTTAATCATGTAATTGCTTATTTTGAATTTTGGCATTGTACTTCTTTTTCCATGAAGAATTTTGTGCTAGGTTTAATAAAGTCAATTAAGACATCCTCAAATTCCTTTTTCAAACAATCTAGCCCCAATCCTTCAACTTCAAAACTTTCAGGCGATCTGAATAAAGAACTCGCCAAATCCTTTAACCCAAGGGTTCTGAATAAAGAACACCCAATTCTTACCAACTTCCCCATATTCAGAAACTATCAATTTCAAATTTGAGTCTTAAATCTTTAAGGGTTCTGAATAAAGAACACCCAATTCAAAATTTTCAGGCGATCTAAGTAAAGAACTCGCCAAATTGTTTAAATCTTTAAAAGCAAAGGGTTTTGAATAAAGAACACCCAATTCAAAATGTTCAGGCGATCTAAGTAAAGAACTCGCAAAATTGTTTAAATCTTTAAAAGCAAAGGGTTCTAAATAAAGAACACCCCATTTTCTTTACCAACTTTGAAACTTTCAGGCAATCTGAATAAAGAACTTGCCAAAGGAATTTTTAAACCCATAGGGGTTCTGAGTAAAGAACACCCCATCCTTATCAACTCTCAAGCTTTCAAGTTTCAAGTTTAAGTCTCAAAACCCCAGGGTTCTGAATAAAGAACACCCAATCCCTTGAGCTCAGATCACACCCGTCTGATTTATAAGATCACACGGTCAGCCTATGGGGCACTGATGCCACTGGTGTTTAAACCAGAAAATTGGCAGAGGATCGTCCCGGTATAGCATACCCCGTTGAAGAGCGCCAAAGTCAAAAGCAACTAAGCCAACGACTAGCTAAGGCACGCTCGGGTATCCCTAGCCAAACTCTTGGGGCACTGATGCCACTGGTAATTAAACCAGAAAATTGGCAGAGGATCGTCCTGGCATAGCATACCCCGTTGTGTGGCACCAAGGTCAAGCAATTAAGCTAACGACTAAGGTACGCTCGGGTATCCCTAGCCAAACTCTTAGGGCACTGAAGCCACTGGTGTTTAAACCAGAAAATTGGCAGAGGATCGTCCTGGCATAGCCTTCCCCGTTGTGAGGCGTCAAAGTCAATGGTGATTAAACCAACGACTAGCTAAGACACGCTCGGGAACTACTAGCCGAAGTCAGGTGCTGAAACCATCAGAAAATTGGTTAAGGTACACCTGGATGTTGCTGTTTAGCTCATCCCCTGCGGAGACTTAACATAGTCCAACCTCGTGATGTTGAGCTCAAACCAACCTCTTAAACCGGGTTCTCTTTCCCAGCCGTTTGGCTAAAACAGACCAATCTAAACCGGGTTCTCTTTCCCAGCCGTTTGGCTAAAACAGACCAGTCTAAACCGGGTTCTCTTTCCCAGCCGTTTGGCTAAAACAGACCAATCTAGACCGGGTTCTCTTCCCCAGCCGTTTGGCTAAAACAGACCAGTTTAGACCGGGTTCTCTTCCCCAACCATTTGGTTAAAACAGATCAGCTTAGGGTTCTCTTTCCCAGCCGTTTGGCTAAAACAGACCAATCTAAACCGGGTTCTCTCTCCCAACCAGTTGGTTAAAATAGATCAGGTTCTAGATTCCCAGTCATTCTCAAAATAACTCAAATAAATCAATCTTTAAATTCATTTGGGTTCTCTTTCCCAACTATCTTAGGATGGTTAAAATAGATCTGTAATCATTTAAATTGATAATTTGACTGCATAAATCATGTAAAAATTGCACTAATTAATGGTTGTTTCGAGCAGGTACCAAAATTGCTTTCCGAAGCCCGTACCTGTTAAGATCCAGAAGAAGACTTGAAATGGAACAGTCAAGGGAACATACACCGTCAGGACAGGACCAGGCAGAGTCCAGTCAAACACAGACAGTGACTGATTTACAACAGAGGATTGATAGCATGGGTACCATCATTCAGGAACTAATGATAGAATTAAGAGAACTCAGGATGACTCCCCCTGCTGCACCAGTGACTCTGCAGCAACCAATTGCTCCACCACAAGCGGATGCTCCACCACCATACCCCGTATATCCAGTGCCATTAGTGCCACCACCACCTCCACAGGCAGTACCTCTTCCACAGACCATTGCACCTGTCCAGCTGGGGCAAGAGGAAGAGGATTGGTACAGGACTCAGCAGGTCCAGTTTGAGGAAAAGATGGCAGCAAATAAGGCAGAAGTAGATGCCCTGCGGGAAGAATTGAAGCAGTTGCGCCCTAGCACGGTTCCTACTGAGGCTACTTTGGACAGCCTCTGTTTCTTCTCTGATGTCCAACTTCCTCACAAGTTCAAATGCCCAGATCTGCATCAGTTTGACGGTACTGGATGCTCGTTAAACCATTTGAGATCTTACTCAGGAGATATGTGCCAATATGCCAAAGATGAGAAGATAATGGTACAGTTTTTTCAGAGGTCACTGACAGGAGCAGCATACACTTGGTTTTTGAGTCTGGACAAAACCAACATCAAGACTTGGAATGATTTGGCCGCAGCATTCATTCAACAGTACCGTTTGAACAGTCAGGTTATGCAAACTAGGGCTGAACTGCAAAGGTTGACAAAGAAGAATCAGGAATCTGTACGGGAGTACGCCAAACGTTGGAAAGAATTGGCCACACTAGTCCAACCCCCACTACTTGAACAGGAGATGACCTCCTTGTTCATTGCATCACTTGGACAGCCATTCTTTTCCCTGCTACTGGGGCAGAGTACTTCTAACTTCAATGACTTGATTCTGACGGCAGATAGAATTGAAGATGCTGTAAGAGCTGGAAAGATAGATGGTAGTGGTCAGGGCCCTACACAGAGAAGGGCTGCGGCAGGACAGAGTAACAGAAATCAGGGGCAAGAGCCTAGGAGGCAGGAAACTCAAGCTGTTAATTATGTACAGCCAACGCAGCCTTACCACATTTCTCAGAGGCCTGAAGGCCAGGGGCAACCCATGAGAAGGACTAGAGAAGAAGCAGAGGCAAGGATGAAGAGGGTGTTTACCCCCTTACCTTATGCGCCGGCCGAGTTGTTGGCCACACTGCTGAAGAAGGGGTACCTTCAAATCAAGCCTCCAAATCCTCGAATGGTAAATTCACGAAACTATAATGCATCAGAGAGATGTGAATACCATTCTGGAGCTCCCGGGCATTCCACAAATCGATGCTGGGATTTGAGGCATGACATACAGGATCTGATAGACAGCAAAAAGATCTCTGTAGATCCCCCAGCACCAGCAATACCGACTCCACCTACTAGTACAACCACCAACCCCCTCCCAGACCATAATAAGGCTTCTGGCAGCGGAACAGTACATCAGGTCATCAGTGACCAGGGCAATGAAGTACAGTTTGACCCCTCTTTGTTGATTGGGCGACCGGGGCAAATTGTCAGGATATACCTCCAAGAAGAGATAGTAAAGCAGCAAGTATGCGTCATCAACGGAGATGATGACGAAGAAACCTTCTTGGGGTTCCCTCTGGTGCATTTCAACTTGCCCGAGCCAGAGCCTTTCTACCCTCCACCTGTCCCAGATTCACCTTCCTTGAACATCTTTGACATGATGAACCCATTCAATGAACCTGTGGACTTCCTACTGGAACCACCCACCCTTAACTTACACCACCTTCACCTTGACCCAACCTACTCTGCTGTGCCTCCACCTTACCAATTCCTACCCATGTACCATGATTCCACCATCACTTCCACTGAAAGAGAAGTCGATCGGATCACCCGTTCTGGTCGATATATAAATCCTAACCCTCCACTTGCACCAGAGGGAGAGACTAGTGAAGAAAGGACAAGGAAAGAAAAAGGGAAGGATGTGGCCACTGAATTGCCACAGACCCATAAGAAGAAGGGGAAGGCCCCAGAAGAAGAGATTGAAAAACTCCACTACAGTGCCTTCACTCCGGAGTATGATCTAGTGCAGCAGTTGAATAAGACACCAGCCCAGATATCCATTATGCGTCTCTTATTAGATTCAGACAAACATAAAGACGTACTTATGAAAATACTGGGTGATACTCATGTGCCTGACGACATCAGCCCTGAGCAGCTGGAGACAATAATGTCTATAATTGCTACGCCAGAAGCAATCTCCTTTTCCTCAGCAGACTTGCCCCCTGAAGGTTATAATCACACAGAGCCTCTGTTTATCACTGTAAGGTGCTCCGACTTGATAGTGAGACGGGTCATGATCGATAACGGGTCAGCTCTGAATATCTGCCCAATCAGGACCTTCCACAGTCTGCAGCTGAACGCTGATTTGATCAAACCCAGCTCCAATAATGTCCGCGGGTTTGACAATGCCAAGAAGGATTCCCTCGGGGAAGTTACTCTGGAAGTTACGATTGCTGAGAGAGCCTTCTTCATCACCTTTGAGTTGATGGACATCAATGCCTCCTTTAATCTGTTGATTGGAAGACCTTGGTTACATCAAGCAGGGGCAGTCCCGTCCACCTTACATCGAATGATCTTACATCGAATGATCCGATTCATTTAAGGAAATCAATTGATCACGGTGCATGCAGAAAATCACAGAGAATTTGAACAAGGAGGGGTACCTGTGATTGATTATGAACTGCCTACTTTCCTGAACTTTCAAGCCATTGAAATGGTGCAAGTAAACAGCATCCCTACCCCGCTGCAATCAGACTTGTCCCGCAGAAGGAAAAGGAAGAGCATGTTCGGTGCTGCTGAATGCGCCGACTGGGGCCTCCGAGTAGGAGATGGGTTGGGCAAATACAAGCAAGGCATCAAGTCTGCAATCCAGCCATGTGATAAATCTGTGGGCTTTGGATTGGGGTTTGTTCCTGAACCTAAAGACTATGCCAGGTTATTTGGCATGAAAGCCGAACGGAAGAAAGCAAGAGCAGAAGGAAGGGATCCAAATTGGCCCATCTGTGTACAAGGCCAGTTATACCATCACTTTGCCAATATGGAAAGGGAAGCTGCACAAGCCATTCAGAACATAGTCCCTCAGGGATGGGGCGATGAGTTCAATAATCCAGTTGAGCAAGCGGAAGCTGACTATCTGCAAAGGTTATGGGATGAACCTCCCTTGCCCCAGGAAACGGTTACAGAAGAGAGCTCAGAAGCTCTCAGTGGGATGATGGAAGAATTGTCTGCTCTATTCTCTTGGCAGTCAGTTGACACCGAAAAACCAGATATCCCTGAAGAAGCATTTACCTATCCATCAGATGATGTCGAGGCGCCGCCAACTGAGGCTGAAGAAGAAGAGCCGGCTCAGTACATCTACATGATGGAAAGCCAGAATAGTTCAGGAGAACCCACTCCAAGGCAAAGGTCTCCCCCGCCTCCTATCTGCATTATACACCCAAGTACCAAGGATGGTTTGGGTCAGATGTTTCAAAATATGCCCCAAGTACTGGGACTGCCCACTGAGCTGGCTTATCATGAAACTTATGGTAACTGGGCCCCTGACGAACATTCTTCCAGCAGGAGGAACGAATCATCTGGAAAATCTGTAACCAAGGCATTGCCTAAGGTGGAACCACCCCACGAAGTCACTATTCAGGTACCAGGGACTGTCATCCGCCGCAGGGTATGGATCAGTATATCATCAGAAGATTCAAGTCAGAATCAACCAAAGAAGGGCACAGTTGATGACCCCATCTGCATCTCCTCTGACAGCAGCATCAGCATGATACAGACTGGGAAGGTGAATGCGGTGACCACAGTAACCAAGGACAAGCACGCATTGCAGAACTGGAGTTCGACGCCACTTGCCACTCGCAAAGCCGAACTACCACAGGGAGTTTCTTCCACTCCTGAAATTCCCCCTGTAGATATTGCTGCACTTTTTAATAAATGCGTGAAGTCTTTTGGTTATTTTTCTGCTTCTGTGAATAACTCTGCAAATAAGCAAACCCAAAATCGCAACCTTAATATCAATCTCGACGCACACCCGAAAAATTCGAAGCACGAGATAGATAATCAAGCTGCCAAAATCAAACAAAAAAGTCAAAAAGAACAAAAAGAAATTCATAGTGTTGAGCAAGAATCAGATAACGATGCTTACTCATCACAACCCGATGATTCAGAAATTATCCCCAGTGATTCTTTTGAACTTGAGGATAATGATGAATCATGGGAGACCCCACCAGAAATCCAATTTGCCTTGGACAGACATGAAAAGGGTCTCCAGACTAACATTGAGGAAACTGAACCTATCAACATAGGTGAAACAGCACAACCAAGGATTCTTCAAGTTGGTAAAAAGCTGACATTATTACAGAAAACACAAATAACTGATTTTCTAAAATCCTACATTGATGTGTTTGCATGGTCATACGAGGATATGCCTGGGTTAGATACAGATTTAGTTGTGCACCGGTTACCAATAAAGTCTGAGGCCACACCAGTGAAGCAAAAACTCAGACGCATGAAACCAGAATGGGCCCTGAAAATCAAAGAAGAAGTTACCAAGCAGTTAAAAGCTGGGTTCTTGAAAGTTACAGATTACCCAGAGTGGTTAGCAAACATCGTGCCAGTCCCAAAGAAGGATGGAAGGGTCAGAATGTGTGTCGATTACAGGGATCTGAACAAGGCAAGCCCGAAAGATGACTTCCCGTTGCCTCATATTGATATACTGGTTGACAATACTGCAACTCATTCCATGTTCTCCTTTATGGATGGATTCTCCGGGTACAATCAGATAAGAATGGCACCTGAAGACATGGAAAAGACGTCCTTTATCACGCACTGGGGCACATACTGCTACAAAGTGATGCCATTCGGGTTAAAGAATGCAGGTGCTACATACCAAAGAGCGATGACTTTGCTCTTCCATGATCTGATGCACAAAGAAATGGAAGTATATGTGGATGACATGATTGCAAAGTCAAAAGAAGAGGAAAATCATTTGGTGAACCTTGGAAGAGTGTTTGACAGGCTCAGGGAATGCAAGCTTAGGCTGAACCCGAATAAGTGTGTATTCGGCGTTACCTCAGGGAAGTTACTCGGATTCATTGTTGGGAAACGAGGAATTGAGGTTGATCCTGTCAAAGTAAAGGCAATTCTGGAGATGCCTCCCCCATCCACAGAGAAAGAAGTGAGAGGTTTCCTTGGCAGATTACAGTACATCAGTCGGTTCATAGCACAGATGACTCCCGTGTGCGAACCGATATTTAAGTTGCTAAAGAAGGATAACCCAGTGGTTTGGAATGAAGCTTGCCAAGAGGCGTTTGACAAAATCAAGGCCTATTTGATGAGTCCACCAACTTTGGTTCCCCCTGTACCAGGACGACCGTTAATCATGTATTTGTCAGTCACAGAAACGGCAGCCAGATGTGTCCTAGGGCAGCATGATGATACAGGAAAAAAGGAACAAGCAATTTATTATCTGAGCAAGAAATTTACCAATTATGAAGTAAGATACACATTGCTTGAGAAGACCTGTGGTGCGTTGGTATGGGCAGCTCAGAAGCTCCGGCATTATCTGCTCAGTCATATTGTCTTTTTGATTTCAAATACAGATCCCCTGAAGTACATTTTTGAAAAGCCAATCTCTACTGGAAAGATAGCCAAATGGCAGGTTATCTTATCTCAGTATGATATTGTCTACACCACGAGAAAGGCAATAAAGGGACAGGCAGTGGCAGATCACTTGGCAGAACACCCTGTGCCCGATTATCAGCCTCTTATCACCGGATTGCCGGATGATGAAATTATGTATGCCGAGTTAGCAGAAGAGGAAACAGGATGGCAAATGTTCTTTGATGGGGCCGTCAACATCAATGGGAAAGGGATTGGAGCAGTAATCATTTCCCCAGAAGGAGTCCATCATCCAATAGCAGCAAAACTCTTGTTCGATTGCACTAACAACATGGCAGAATACGAAGCATGTGTGTTAGGCTTGCGAGCCGCAATTGAAATGAACATCCAAGAGTTAAAAGTTTATGGTGATTCCTGTCTAATCATCTACCAAGTAATGGGGGATTGGCGGACTAAGGATCCAAAGTTGGTGCCATATCAGGAACTGATTAAGGAGTTGGAAGGACAGTTCAAAAACGTGACATTTGACTATATGCCACGAGACAGGAATCAGTTTGCAGATGCCCTGGCAACACTGGCATCTATGGCAACCATCACTGGCGATACTTGGGTACAACCATTGGATATAGAGGTGCGGCGTTCTCCTGTCTATTGTTTTAATGTTGAGAAGAGCACACCACAAGGGGAACCCTGGTATGCAGACATAATGAGGTACCTGAGAGACAGGACTTTGCCAGAGAATGCCACAGCATCTGAGAGGCGCACGATTCAGAAACTGGCAGGACAATTCTTCCTCAGTGGAGACAAGCTATACAAGAAGTCCTACAATGATTCATTATTGCTACGTGTAACAGAGGAAGAGGCACAACAACTAGTTGATGAAGTCCATGGGGGACAATGCGGCGCACATATGAGCGGCCACATGCTAGCCAGAAAAATCTTGAGAATGGGCTATTACTGGTTGACTATGGAACATGATTGCCACATCCATGTAAGGAAGTGTCGGTTATGCCAAGTTTATGCTGATAACATTCATGTACCGCCCAACACTTTGTACTCAATGACTTCTCCTTGGCCCTTCGCCATATGGGGAATTGACATGATTGGAGAGATCCATCCAAAGGCATCAAATGGGCATCGATTCATCTTGGTTGCAATAGATTATTTTACCAAGTGGGTAGAGGCCGTATCCTTTGCAGAAGTCAAGGGGTCCCATGTACTGAAATTCATCAGAAACAATATTGTCTGTCGCTACGGTGTGCCTGAAGCACTTATCACAGACAATGCCAAGAATTTGAATAACAAGGACATGGACAAAATGTGTGAAGATTTGAAGATCAGACATCTGAATTCTACGGCATATCGGCCCAAGATGAATGGAGCAATAGAGGCTGCCAACAAAAATCTGAAGAAGATATTGGAAAAGATGGTAGTCACCTACAGAGACTGGCATGAGAAGCTGCCATATGCTTTGCATGCATACCGAACTTCAATCAGGGTCTCAACCGGAGCAACTCCTTTCTCTCTTGTATATGGAATGGAGGCAGTCCTTCCCGTAGAAATGCAGATCCCTTCGCTCAGAATCCTGAAGGAAGCAGAGGTTGATGACATTGAGTGGGAAGAATCAAGGTTTGACCAGTTGCAGTTGCTTGATGAAAAAAGAATCAAAGCTTTGTGCCATGGACAGCTCTATCAGCAAAGAATTGCACGAGCTTACAACAAGAAAATGATACCACGACGCTTCAAGGTGGGAAACATTGTTATGAAAAAGATATTCCCCCACCAAGAAGACAACAGAGGGAAATTCAAGCCAAATTATGAAGGACCATTCATAGTACATAAAGTTCTGTCCAGAGGAGCACTAATCCTACAAGAGATGGACGGAACTATTTTTCCTGAGCCAATAAATGCAGATGCAGTCAAACTGTATTACCCTTGAGATCGTTCCAATTGGGAAATGAAGAGAGGCCATCCTTGACTCTCCCCTAAGACTGTAAATCCTCCCAAATACCCAAAAAGTTCTCCCCTAGTTAAACACTTTTGAGCCTGAAAATTTCTTTTCAAACCTAGTACAGGTGTTCCTTCGCATAAAAATGGGCATTCCTGGCCCCGAAAAAAAAAAAAAAAAAAAAAAAGCAATTGCGAAGAAAATCAAGAAAAGAAAAGAGTTGTGAAAAACAAGTACAAAGTAAGATGGGGAAAATATGAACCCCACACCAAAGAAATAAGCCAGGATGTAAGCCCCAACAATAAAAGGAGCACTGTACAGACCTATAAAATCACAGCCTTCTTGGGTCACTTATCTTTCTTTCAAAACCCAGGCCTAGCCTACATTTCGTCCTATCTTGAAGACCTCTCGGATCCAAAAGTGAATGATCTGGAGTAAAACAGTCAAATCTGCGTTTTCTGGTAATGACGGAATTGGATTCTCCCTGAAAGGACCAGACATGGTGAAAACCCAAAAAGGGCGCTGTGTGCAAAAAGGGTCAGTCATGGTTCAAAAAAAAAAAAAAAAAAAACTGGTCATACCTTGATTAGAAGCAAAGGGGGCTACAGCAAAAACAGAAACAGGATGAACAGTGCACTGAGTGTGGACAGCCAAGTAACCTGAAGGGCCCAAGTTGGCAGATTGTGTTTGAGTCAACGCTTCACAAAGGCCTATGATGACAAGGCTAAAAATACCAAGCACTCTAATCTATGTCTGGCTTAAGGATTGACTTTTGTGATAATTGCAGGCACAAACACACACTACCACATCTGTGTTTTTCCGTAATTATTCTGCTTAACTACTCTTGAGATTTCCCCAACTGTGCTGCTAACCTGTGAAGAAAGGTTTATTACCTTGATCAACAGCCATTTTTTGTGATAAGTGAAAGGCTTAAAAAGAAACAAACCCTGCATATCCCCAGCAGATCGAGCACTGACATTTTGCTCTTTGTATAGGTTCAAAGAAGGAAGAAGAAAGATACAAAATGAACATGAGAAGGATACTTTGATCCTTCATTCCCCAGCAGAGGCTTCATCCCCAGCAGAGCTCAAAAGAAAGAAAATCGTCGAGATCCTCAGAGCAAAAAGAGACGTCACAATAATCCCCAGGGAGTCATCTTGACAGATCATGCTCCCACCAGATCCCCAGTGGAGTAACTATTGAAAGGAAAAGAAGCTCTAATGCCTCGACAAGGAAAGAGTCAAGCGAAAGGAAGCAACAAGCTTTTCAAAGAAAAACGAAGCAATAATGGGCCAATTCGCCCCCTTTTGTAAATTTCTATTTCCCACTTTTGTAAATAGTCCAGGCTAGAATAGGTATGTGTGGTCTCCAAGATGATGGGCAGCAGCGCAGAAGCCTCCTCCCGTTCTCTCACCACCACTCCCAGTCCCTAACCTTGGCCTAATAACCTCTTTTTCCCTTCAAAAAAAAAAAAAAAACTGAAGTCACTAAAAGCTTTAATGGAACAAACAAGAAGACAAGAACATTGTTAAGTACCTTGCATCAACGCCGAAACAGGCTGATGAGCTCAAAACCAATCTTATCTCATTTTTCAAAAAAGAAACTGCCCTATTCAAACCCGAAAGAGGGTATAGGGATTCCAAAACAAGGAAGTGATACCAGACATCTGACACTTCCCTTTCACTAAAAACAAATTCAATGATTGAGCTCGTCGACCATGTCGACAGAAATGCAAGGTGCAAAAATAAGGTTCTTTTTCTTCTTTGCCGTTCATCCCCCAAGGTGACTCCAGCAAAGAGGGGCAGCTATAGACACCTGATTTTTGCACCCCCCAAAAAATGAAGAAAAATGAAAAGTCAAAATAAAAGTCAAACCCTGAGGGGGTCAAAAAATTGACTTTTTAATTCAAGATAATTTGGCCATCAAACTTTACATCATTGAAAAGAGCATTTCGACACGGTTCTAACGCAACTGAGTTTGCTGGAATCGGAGTCCCGGTGAGAAAAATATGGCCCGGTCAAACTTCCCGAAAGCAAAAAGTTGACTTTTTGCTCGGCCCCAATCCAACTGCCAAAATTGATCTCAATAGATAATTGGTTCCGAGATGATTCCAACGACATTAAGTTTGCTCAAATCGGACACCAGATGAAGAAGTTATGGGCAGTTGAAATTTCAAGAAAACTGCCCATTTGGCAAAAACAGCAGAATAAAGCAAAATAAATGAACAAATAAATAAAATAATCATATATTAATGTTTTAATAAAATAATTGTAGATATTTTGAATAGTTTAATAATATAGTTATAAAGAATCTCGGATTTTATAATAAAATAATAATAAAATCGAATAAAATCGTTATTAAAAATCAAATTTCATAAACTGTTTGAAATCCGGCATTTAAAAAACGTGCGAAACCGCACTTGAAGAACGGTTTGGTCCGAACCGCACTTCAGATACGGTTCGATCTTCTAGAAGGTGGATGCGTGTCCTGTACGGCGACAGCTGGCAGATTCGCGCCGATTTGCACGTGTTGAATGCGAACCGCACTAAAAGTACGGTTTTTGTTTTTTTAGTGCAATTTTGTCACAACCGCACTTTAAGTACGATTGTGACCAAACCGCACTTAATGTACGGTTCCGGCACTTTTTTGCCTATAAATAGAGGGCCAGCCCCCCCATTTGAAACAAGCTGGTCCCTCGGTCCCCACACCCTCTCCCTGTCCTCTGCTCATCCGAAACTCTGTCCAGATGCTGTAGCCCCCAATCCCAAACATTGGAATGCCCAAAATACCCTTACCTTGTTCTAAACTTGCCTAAACTCTCTCCTCTCACCCATTTGACTGAGGAACCCAACCAAACCCTGTTCAAATCATCTCAAGAAATCAGTAGAGGCGCGGAAGCGCTGCCCAACTTGATTGGAAGAATCACGACAACAAAATAAGTAAAAGGACCTATTGTAAGTATTTCTTTTTACAATTTCTCTTTTTATAAACTTGTTTTTATTACATTTAACCTGTTTGCTGATTTGTTGAGTATCTCAAAGAGTTCCAATTCAAGGTGGAGATTTCATTGAAACAAAAAAGGGGGATGGGAAGAGATTGCCTTAAAAAGAAGAAAAAATGTTCTCATTCAACTAATCTCTTTACTTTCACCTTTCTTTAAAATGCAATTATATCCTTGTAAATTCCCCTTTTCCTCTTGAATGATGGCTATGGTCGTTTGAACAAACAAAAAGAAGAAGGAATGAACCCAAGACTACAAAGAGCATGAAAAGAGAAGAATTGGCTTTATGAGCCAAATGGAGAAACTAGAGAACCGCAGAGATGCTGGAAGTCTGACGGAGGTTGCTGGAGATCCTAGAAAAATCACCAAGGTGATCCAGATGGAAATCGGCGCAAACAAGTGAAACTGAGCAAGAACCGCACATACAGAGCGGTTCTGACCAAACCGCTCTGAGAGTGCGGTTGAATTAGAAAAATGACTTAAGAATCAATTTATTTGGACCGGTCGAACCCAATTCAACCCAAACCGGCCTGAACCAGTCTCTTGAATTATTTGGGCTATCTTAAGCCCATTTTTGGACTATAGGCCCGAATGGGCCCACCAAGACCACCCTGAGCCCACTTGTGAGGCCCATCTTAGACCGGCCCGTTTTCAATAAAACGGGCCCAAGGCCACTGGACTTTGGCTAATGGGCCCATTCCAAGCCCACTAAGCCCAAACTAAAATTGTAAATACATAAAACTTAATTCACCAAATGGGTTACCCAATAACCCAATTGGGCCTAAGGCCCAACCATGGCAGCCCACGGGTCTTCCAACGGGACCCGGGTCCGACCCACTTCATATAAATAAGAAAGATAAAATCAAAATAAAAGGGACCCACACCTCCAGAGGGCCCTGCCAGACCTAACAAGGCAGCATGCTGGTCTAGGAAAAGGGTGAAATTGACTCAAGAACCAGGGAGACACGAGGGACCCGTCAGACTGATGGGGCGGACCGGGGTGTCTTTAGGACTTCCCCGAACCGTAACCGAGGACTTATCTAGAACTCTAATAAGCCGCAGACCAGATCTAGACCCGGTTAGGGCAAAACTGTGTCTGCCTGCACTCTCAGGCAGTGGCGACTCCGAAAGTCCCGAGGCACGCACGAAAGGTGCGCCCGGTGTGCGATCTAGGCTGCCAGGTTTTAGGTGCGCACAGCCCCATCCACTGCCGAACCAAACCATATGAATCATAAGAACTCCCGCCGGTTCCCCGCGACGGGTGATTTCCACAGCACCTCTGTTCCCCGAGAGGGCCTCACTGATTCCCCACAGTGGAAAGCTACATGGACAAGGAAAATTAACGCTAACAAGCCAAAACCAGCACACTACTAGACTCACTGTGGATCCACACTAAGAATAATGTCCAATTTGATGACTTATAAATCAAAACAAACCATTCAATTCCGTGAGTAAAACTAGTGCTTAAACCAAAGCCAAGTGGAATTCCCCATCCACTATCAAATCAACCCAGGCTTAGTGGAATACCCCATCCACCGCCAAATCACAACATAAGCCAAGTGGAATTCCCCATCCACTATCACATCAATCGAGGCCAAGTGGAATTCCCCATCCACCGCCAGTAAAACAATAAGCCAAAATCCTTGTCAAGTCATATAAGGGTTTTTCAACGTCGTTTTCATAAATCCAAGCCAAGCAAAATGAAGGTCATAAAATCCTCAAAACACATTTTTGATGAGTGGGTTGATCTTTCAAATCGCAAATAAGTCACCATACCAAAATTCAATGGATTCCGAGACAAAACGTTTTGGACCTCAAAAATATTCTAAGTCTGGTTGAAAACGTTGACTTTTCGGTGTCGAATTTTTCTAGACAAATCTACAAGGAGTTTGGGGTTAAAATTCTGGTTGTAGTCTATTGGAGGGTATAAAAATCATCTAGAATTTTCTGGGCTTTTTAATCACTCATTTGGATATCAAACTCAAAAAGTGGCCCTTTTTGAAAATCGGGAAAATCGGAAATTTAGGCATGAACTGGAAAGTTAACTTTTTATTGGTTGGGAATTGGGCCTTGGGGGTATTTTTATTGGTTCTAAATGGGGGGTAAAACCTTATTTACATGTAAAGACTTAAGTAAATGGAGCAATAAATACACAGGACATTTACTTGTTTTAAACCTGGGCACGCGGACATTGAGGTTTAAAGTGCGCGTGCCCAGGTTTAAAACAAGGTCGACGCACGCGCGCTAAGGTTTGACGTTCGCGCGCTGGAGCTCGCGATTAACCCCATGATTAATCGTGGAGTTAATCCTGCCATTAACAGAAATCTAATTTTTGGGGGTTTGGCTCAGGATTAATCCCCAGGTCGGGGTTTGAAACACTTTTGGCTATTTTCAACATGAAAACTCCTACAATTCATCCATAACCTTTCCAACCCCAAATTTGATGATCATACATCATCCCAAATCCATAAGAACACAAATTAACACATGAAACTTCATTCCAAACACAAAACTCATACCAAAATCTGGAGTATGATTAATCCAGGTTGCAACCACATAATAATCAATGGAAAACAAACCATGAGCGTTATAAAATCAAAACTTACAAGTTTTAGAAGAAAATACCAGCATGCAAGATCATTTCTTCAAAATCAATCAAACCCTAGAGAAAGAATACGAATTTTGTAATTCATTTTGTTTTGAAAGGGTTTGCTACTTACATGCTAATAGAGAAGCAAAACATCTGTTCAAGCTCTTCTCTCCTTCTTCTTCTTCCTTTTGAAGCTTTTAAGCAAGCTCCCACACTTCCCCTCTTGTTCTATACAACCAAGACAAGAAGGAGTGTTCTCAAAATACTTAAAATAGAAATTAGGGCATCCTTTTATATGCCCAAGCTTTTGGTCTTTCAAATCTGCCCCTAAACAAAGCTTTTAGTCAACTAAAACCCTAGGGGGTACCTTAGTGTTAAGTATGGGTGTACCTTGTGATAAGTAGAAGGTACCTTAGTGTTATTTGCAGGGGTACCCAGGTGTTTTAAGGAGTTTTTCCTTAGCCATTTCAAAAGGCATACTCTAAGGGTGCTTGGGGTACTTTAGTTAAAATAAAAGGATTCCTTAGGCAATACAAGTGAGGTACCTTAGATATAATTAGGAGGTACTTTAGGTATTCGAATGGGGTACCTCAGGCAAAACAGTGGGGTACCTTAGCCAATATGAGTGAGGTGCCTTAGGTAATATAAGGGGATACTTTAGGTATACATGTGAGGTACCTTAGGCAATGCAAGGGGATACCTTAGGTAAACACAAGGGTACCTATAGGCAAACACAAGGGGATACCTTAGATGAACACAGGGGTACCTTAGGTAAACACAAGGGGATATCTTAGGCAAACACAGAGGTACCTTAGGCAATTAAAGTAGGATACCTTAGGTGAAATAGTGGGGTACCTTGGGTAATACTTGGGTGTACTTTGGGTAATACTTTGGGGTACTTTGGGTAATACTTGGGGGTACCTTAAGTATAGAAATGAGGTATCTTGGGTATACTTAAGAGGTTATTTGGGTATTCTTGGGAGACACTTAAGGTACACTTAAGAGGTACCTTGGGAATTCTTAAGAGTTACTTTAGGTACTCTTAGGGGATAATTTGGGTACACTTGGGAGGTACCTTGTGTATATTCTGAAGGTACTTTAGGTACGCTTAGACTAATTGGAGGGTACCTTAGTCAATTGAAATTGGGAAATAATATTATCTAAGCTTACCTTAATAACCTTCAATAGAGATCAATTTGATTTCCCCTAATTCCTTAAGCTTGATCCACATCCACCTCACCTTCATAACACAAGTACTTAATTAGCCTAATAATCACACTTTAAGTAATTAAACTTAATAATTAAAGTATAATCCGGGTCGGGGTTTTACATGTCCTCCCACTATGATGATGACCAACCTAGCTAGACTTTGGCTTTGTTGTATTTTGATGAGCATGATGATGTACTGTATGCCACGGCGGCCCTTTTCTAAAGCATGAATTTATTTTCACTTTTCTATGTATTGTTCAAACTTAACAAGACAAGAATTTGAAATAAAAGAATTAATCCCCTCCAATAGGGCAACTCGGTCTCCGACAGACCACCTCTCTTCAGATAATTGTAATGTTCCCGGTTGCTGCGATCACCTAATTTCCTTTGGCTGCATCTCTCCCATTAAGATCACAAAACCCCACAAGTGTTAAAAACACTCAAGACTTTGAGCTCAAATCACACCCGTCTGCATCTTTTCAAGATCATTTGGTTTAACCTGTAAGGCACCGAAGCCGCCGACGGATGAGTCGGATATTGGTGGAGGAGCATCCTAGCATAGCCTACCCCTGTTAGTGACACCAATGCCACCGGTGATTGAATCGGATATTAGCTGCGGAGCGTCCGGGTACTACTAGCCGAATTCTTAGGGTACCGAAGCCACCGACGGATGAGTCGGATATTGGTGGAGGAGCGTCCTGGCATAGCCTACCCCTATTAGTGACACCAAAGCCGCCAGCGATTGAATCGAATATTGGATACGGAGCGTACGGGTACTACTAGCCGAATTCTTAGGGCAACGAAGCCGCCGACAAATGAGTCGGATATTGGTGGAGGAGCGTCCTGGCATAGCCTACCCCTGTTAGTGACACCAAAGCCGCCGGTGATTGAATTGGATATTGGCTGCGGAGCGTCCGGGTACTACTAGCCAAATTCTTAGGGCACCGAAGCCACCGACAGATGAGTCGGATATTGGCGGAGGAGCGTCGTGGCATAGCCTTCCCTTTGTGAGGCGCCGAAGTCAATGGTGATTAAACCAACGACTAGCTAAGGCACACTCGGGAACTACTAGCCGAAATTAGGCGCCGATACCGCCAGTAAATAAACTGGAGATTTGTTGAGGTACGCCTGGGTGCTGCTTTTCAGCTCCCCCCTGCGGAGACCCTGCATTGGTCCAACCCTGTGATTTTGAGCTCAATCAAAACCCCTTAAATTGAAGGTTCTCTTTCCTTGCCTAAACGGCTAAAATAGATCAGTTTGACCCCAGGTTCTCTTCCCTTGCCAAATGGCCAAAATAGATCAGTGATTTAGGGTCTCTCCCCCAGTCGCTCAAAGGCGACTAAAATAGACCAGTTAAATTGGGTTCTTTTTCCCCAGTCGCTCCCAAGCGACTAAAATAGATCAGCTTTCAGAAAAATTAGCTTTCAGAAAAAAATAGGTTCTCTCCCCCGGTTACTTGCAGGTAACTAAAATAGATTCGGTCATTAGGGTTCTCTTTCCCGGTAGTCTTAGGACAGCCAAAATAGATTAGTCTTCAAAAATTCAATAGGGTTCTCTCTCCCGGTCACCCGCGAGTAGCCAAAATAGATCAGTTGATCCAAAATCAGGTTCTCTTTCCTTGTTGCCTTAAGGTAGCTAAAATAGATTAGTTAGTCCAAAATTCAATCAAGAAATCAGCATAAATCAAAGGAACAAATTCTATCAAATAAATTGCATGGCCAATTTGTGTAAAATTGCACTAATGCCCGTCAATTGTCCCCCAGGTACCAAAATTGCTTTCAGAAGTCCGTACCTGCTAAGATCGAGGAGAAGGCTCAAAATGGATCAGCAAGGAGAGCAGACACCGCCAGGGCAACATCCTGCAGAGTCCAGTCATGCGCAAGTAGTCAACGAGATGCAGCAGAAAATGGACAGCATGAGTTCCATCATCCAGGAACTAATGACAGAACTGAGAGAGTTAAGGCAGGTCCCGCCAGTGGTACCGAGAGCCCAGCAGACACAGCCCCAGTTCCCGCCACAAGCAGAAGTGGCGCCACCGCCACTCCTGGCAAATCCCCCTCCCCTGGCACCACCATCGCCGGTAGCACCATTTCATGTTGCGCAACAAGATCAGTTTCTACCTATCCATCTGGGGCAGGGTGATGAGGACTGGTACAGAGCCCAGGAGGTGCAGTTTGAGGAGAAACTGACAGCAGTAAGGGAGGAGAACAGAATAGAAATGGCCGCCCTGAAGGAGCAGCTCAAACAACTCCAACCTAGCACAGTGCAGAGTGAGGTTACCCTGGAAAGCCTCTGCTTCTTTTCAGACATCCAACTCCCGGCTAAGTTCAAATGCCCTGAGTTGCACCAGTTCGACGGCACCGGGTGCCCCCTGAACCATCTAAGGTCCTATTTTGGCGACATGTGCCAATACGCCAAGGAAGAACGGATCATGGTGCAGTTCTTCCAAAAGTCACTAACCGGGGTAGCTTATTCTTGGTTCTTGAGTCTGGACAAAGCTAAGATGAAAACATGGAATGACCTGGCAGCGGTCTTTATCCAACAGTACCGCCTGAACAGTCAGATAGTATAGACAAGGGCAGAGTTACAGAGGCTGGCTAAGAAGAGCCAAGAGTCAGTAAGGGAGTACGCCAAGCGCTGGAAAGAATTGGCAGCATTGGTACAGCCGCCGTTGTTAGAACAGGAAATGACATCCCTGTTTATTGCATCATTAGGCCAACCTTTCTTCACTCTGCTGCTGGGGCAGAGTACGTCGAACTTCAATGACCTAATCTTGACCGCGGATCGATTGAAGACGCAGTGAGGGCCGGAAAGATAGATGGCAGTGGGCAGAGTGCTGCACCAAGGAGGCCGGTAACAGGGCAAGCTAGCAGAAACCAAGGGCAAGAGCTCAGGAGGTCAGAACAGCAAGCAGTGAACTATGTATACCCCGCATAACCCCACCATTTCTCTCAAGGACCAAAGGCAATGGCACCTCAAGGGACCGGACAGACCGCTTATCAAGGGGTAAGAAGTACGAGAGAGGAGATGGAGGCCAGGATGAAACGGGTTTTCACTCCACTCCCGTATGTGCAAGCAGAGTTATTACCAACTTTGCTAAAGAAAGGGTACGTGCAAGTCAAACCCCCAAATCCTCACCTGGTCAACGCTAGAAGCTATAATGCAGTAGAGCGGTGCGAGTACCACTCTGGTGCTCCAGGGCACCACACCTATCGGTGCTGGGATCTAAGGCACGACATCCAGGACTTGATTAACAGTAAACGCATCGCGGTCGACCCCCCGGCACCGCCCGCCCAGACACCAGCAGCCAGTGTAACTACCAATCCTCTCCCAGATCACTCAAAGGCCTCCACTAGTAGGACGGCGAATCAAGTGAGCAGTGATCAGGGCACCGGGCAGCTCGACCCTTCGGTACTTATTGGCTGACCAGGGCAAACAGTGAAGGTGCAGCTTCGAGTAGAAACCCACTTGACAGCAATTGCAACTAAGGAAAGTGCAAACGTCTACATATGTGCGATCGAGGATGAATCGCAGAGTAGTGAGGAAGTCATGGGGCCATGGAACCCAGTACAGTGCAGATGGATCAGCGACTCCCCATCCCATCGACACAGAGAAGGAGTGGGCAGTTCCAATGGACTCCAGATCCGGGATAGACCTCAGATCTCGGACGTATCAGTAGGCAGTTCGAGGGTGCCTCCCCAGTTGTCCACCGAATGGCCGCCAGAGTACATGTCCGCGACGTCAGAGCCACAACCCTATCTCGCATACTCTGCCGACTCATCATCACTCGAGTCTAATCCCGTCCCCCTCCCATACAACATGCATGAGTGATTCATCCCCCCTCATGCCGCAGTGGAAGAGGAACCACCATCCACTCCTAAATTTGTATACCTGCCTAAACCTGCCTGACCCGTATGAAAGCTCAAACGAGTCCGCTGATATAGACTCAGATGACACATCAGCAGAAGAGAGTGAGACAGTGAACGTCATTGAAGGAGATGGCGGTGACTCCCCTACAGGTCTCCCTTTGGTGCACTTCCACCCATCCGAAGACCAAGAATTCTTCTACCCTACCCCCATCTCTCAGCCTAACCCTTTAACCCTCAACATCCACAACATCATGGACTCACCTCCACACGACCCCTCCTCCCTTTCATTTGAACCAGCTACCTTGAGCATTTCCAAGCTTAACCTAGAACCACCCTCGTACCATGTCGTACCACCACCATACCCCCCTCAATCTCCTTTCCATTCATCCAACACAACCACCATTGAAGCAAAAGTTGATCGAATCACCCGATCCGGTCGATACGTAAACACCGATCAACCACCCGCACCAGAGGAAGGAGCGGAGGCAGAAGCAAAGAGGAAAGAAAAAGGGAAGGATGTGGTTACTAAATTGCCACAGACCCTCAAAAGAAAGGGGAGGGCCACCGAAGAGGAAATTGTAGATCTACACCACAGTGTCTTCACGCCAAAGTACGATCTCCTCCAGCAGCTGAACAAAGTGCCCGCCCAAATTTCCATAATGCGACTCTTGATTGATTCGGAGAGGCACCGGGCAGTACTAATGAAGGTCTTGGGGGATGCGCGTGTGCCAGAAAGCATCGACCCGGAGCAGTTAGGAGCAGTGGTATCAATGATCATGGCACCCCAGGCCATCTCCTTTTCTGCAGCAGATCTACCACCTGAGGGTTGTGACCACACTGAGCCGCTTTACATCACAGTGAAGTGCGTCGACCTCATCGTAAAACGTGCCATGATTGACAACGGGTCGGCACTGAATATATGTCCAATGAGGACATTCCATAGCTTACAGTTGAGCCCTACCATGATTAAGCCAAGTGGGCACAATGTCCGAGGGTTCGATAATGCAAGGAGAGAATCGCTGGGGGAGGTTACCTTGGTGGTCATGGTTGCGGATAGGCCCCTTACCATGGATTTTGAACTCATGGATATCAACGCCTCATTTAACTTGCTGATTGGGAGGCCTTGGCTGCATCAAGTGGGAACAGTATCTTCCACACTGCATAGAATGGTCCGATTTGTATCGGGTAATGAGCTGATCACGGTACATGCGGAAGACCACCGGAAGTTCGAATGGGTCGGAGTACCCTATGTGGACTATGAGTTGCCCACCAAGCTTAATTTCCAGGCAGTGGAGATGGTGCAGGTGAATCGTATCCCTGAATCTGAAAGGGGGCAACGACTCTCGAAGAGGAGAAGAAAGTACATGTTCAGCGCTGCTGACTGCGCAGACTATGGTCTCAGAGCTGATGATGGACTGGGCAAGTATAAGCAGGGAATTAAGGCAGCCATCCAACCTCATGAGCAGACCACTGGGGTTCAGGCCACAGCCGAAAGACTACTCCCAACTCCTTGGGAACCGTGCTGAGAGGAAAAGAACCAGAATTGAAGGAATAGACCCCTACTGGCCCATATGCGTGCACGAGAACTTGTACCACCGCTTCACCAACATGGAGCATAGGGCAGCCCAAGCCATCATAGTCCCACAAGGGTGGGGAGATGAGTTTGAGGATTCCCCGAACCTGGAAGACGACTACCTACAAGGCTTGGCTCAGATGCTCTGGGAGGAGCCACCATCGATGGAAATAATTGGAGATATAGTAGAAATAGAGCCATCGGCTCCTAAGGGGTCGCCAGATGGCCTGCCAGCACTGGTCGCCCTGGACTCTATTGACGAAGTCACCATGGCTTTCGCCCCACCAGATGAACAGTTCATCTCTGATGGGATCCTGGCCAACTCTGCAACTGCCATGGAAGTGCCACCACCTGGTCCCATTGAAGAATCCAAAGAAGAAGGTCCAATCATGTATGTCTGCATGATGGAAGGGCGAGACAGCTCAGGAGCGCCAACCCACAGGCCAAGGTCGCCTCCTCCACCTCCCTATATCCAGCACCCAGGGACTCGTGACGGTCTGAACCGAATGTTCCGCAGCATGCCTCAAGTCCTAGGGCCAGTGCCCGAAGAGGTGTACCATGCAGCTTATGGCAAATGGGCACCACCAGCCTACTCTTCTACGGTGCCTGGGATACCAACTGGAATACCCATAATGTTTGCACCACCCAGAGTTGACCCGGCCAACGGAGTCACCATCGCATACGCGTCACCCGAGGACGAGATACCAATAGCAATCCCCCTCAGTGGATCATGGGTAAGGGTATCGTCCAAGTCTGGCCCCAGATCAGAGAGTAGCTAGAACAAGCCGGTAGGAGGCGCAGCACAGGATCCTATCTACATCTCTTCTGACGAGAGTGCCAACATGGTGCTGGCAAAAGAGCTAGAGAAGACGATTGCTATCAACAAGGAAGACGAGGCACCACTGAAGAACTGGAGCCCCACGCCTTTTACTATCAGCAAAGCTAGTATCTCAAAGGGGGTTTCTGTCACCTCTGAAATTTCTGTTGCAGCTACTGCTGAAAATTTTAATGAATATCTTAATGCTTCCTACTACGTGCATCTGTTTGAAATGAAAAAAAAAGCAACTTGAGCATCGCAATCTTAGTGTCGATCCCGATGCACACCTGGAAGATCCGGGGCATGGGATAGGTAATGAGATTGCCACAATGGAACAAAAAGAACAAAAAGAAATTAAAAGGCCAGTACAGATGGCAATAATAAATAAAATGCATGAGCCAGTGTCCAATCCTGAAAACGAGCAAGGACTCGACGAATCAGATTCGGGCACTCGCCCATCGCAGCAAGAAGTTTCAGACATCGTCCCCTGTGAGCCTTTCGAGCATGAGGATGACGATGAATCATGGGAGACCCCGCTTGAATTCTAACTTGCATTGGAAAGGCATGAAAAGGGTCCCCAGGCCAACATTGAGGAAATAGAGTCAATTGACATAGGTGAAATAGCACAACCAAGGATCCTCCAAATTGGTAAAAAGCTGTCACCATTATTGAGAAAACAGATGTTTGATTTTCTTAAATCTTATTCTGACGTGTTTGCATGGTCATACGAGGATATGCCTGGGTTAGACATGGACTTTGTTGTGCATAAGTTACCAACAAAGTCTGAGGTAGTACCTGTGAAACAAAAGCTTAGGCGCACGAAGCCAGAATGGGCCCTAAAGATCAAAGAAGAAGTCACCAAGCAATTGGATGCCGAATTCCTGCAAGTAACTCACTATCCGGAGTGGTTAGCCAACATTGTGCCAATTCCCAAGAAAGGTGGGAAGGTCAGGATGTGCGTTGACTACAGAGATCTGAATAGAGCAAGTCCGAAGGATGACTTCCCATTGCCGCACATTGATGTACTGGTGGACAATACGGCAACGCATTCGATGTTCTCTTTCATGGACGGTTTCTCTGGTTACAACCAGATAAGGATGGCACCAGAGGATATGGAAAAAACATCCTTTATCACGCATTGGGGCACTTACTGCTACCGCGTGATGCCGTTTGGACTGAAGAATGCGGGTGCCACATATCAGCGTGCGATGACTCTGTTGTTCCACGACATGATGCACAAGGAAATGGAAGTGTATGTGGATGACATGATAGCAAAGTCTAAGGAGGAAGAGGATCATTTGGTGAACCTTGGAAAAATGTTCGACAGACTCAGAGAGCGAAAACTTCGGCTCAACCCAAACAAGTGCGTGTTTGGAGTGACTTCGGGAAAGCTGCTCGACTTCATAGTGGGCAAGCGAGGCATTGAGGTTGATCCCGTCAAAGCAAAGGCAATTCTGGAGATGCCTCCTCCGTCGACAGAAAAGGAAGTGAGAGGGTTCCTGGGCAGGTTCCAGTATATTAGTAGGTTCATTGCGCAGATGACACCTGTGTGTGAGCCCATATTCAAATTGTTAAAGAAGGATAATCCTATTGTCTGGAATGAAGACTGCCAAGTAGCGTTTGATAAGATCAAGGCCTATCTGATGAGTCCGCCGACATTGGTCCCGCCTGTCCCGGGACGACCCTTGATTATGTACCTGACAGTCTCTGAGATGGCTGTAGGATGTGTGTTAGGGCAACACGATGAGAAAGGGCGGAAAGAACAAGTAATCTATTACCTAAGCAAGAAATTTACCAACATCGAAGTCAGATACACATTGCTTGAAAAGACGTGTTGTGCCCTGGTCTAGGTAGCTCAGAAACTTCGGCATTATTTGCTCAGTCACACAGTCTTGTTGATCTCAAACCTCGATCCCCTTAAGTATATCTTTGAGAAGCTGATCTCCACTGGCAGGGTCACCAGGTGGCAAGTTCTTATGTCCGAGTACGACATTGTTTACACAACTAGAAATGCGATAAAAGGGCAGGCTGTAGTAGATCACTTAGCAGAACACCCCCTACCAGACTACCAACCACTTCTGACTCACTTCCCGGATGAAGATGTGATGTGTACAGAGTCTGCAAATGATACAAAGGAAACTAAGTGGCAAATGTTCTTTGACGGGGCAGTCAATGTAAATGGAAAGGGGATCGGAGCAGTGCTGATCTCCCCAGATGGTGTTCATCACCCGATAGCAGCGAAACTCCTGTTTGATTGCACTAGCAACATGGCCGAATATGAAGCATGTGTGTTAGGCTTGCGAGCAGCAATCGAGATGCATATACAAGAGCTAAAAGTATTCGGTGATTCAAGTCTTATCATCTATCAAGTGATGGGAGACTGGAGGACCTGAGATGTGAAGTTAGTGCCATACCAAGAGCTGGTCAAGGAATTAGAAGAGGAATTTGAAAGCGTAACATTTTGACTACATGCCACGGGATGGGAACCAATTTGCGGATGCACTAGCTACACTGGCATCAATGGCCACCATCACGGATGATACTTGGGTGCAACCATTGGAGATAGAAGTTTGGCACTACCCTGTTTACTGCTTTAGTATCGAGAAAAGCACACCCGAAGAAGAGCCTTGGTACACAGACATAGAGAGATACATAAGGAACAGGATTCTGCCAGAAGGTGCCTCGGCTGCAGAGAAGCGAACTATCCAGAGGTTGGCAGGGCAATACTTCTACAGTGGGGGCAGACTGTACAAGAAATCGTACAACGACTCCCTCCTGCTATGTGTCAGAGAAGCCGAGGCGCAGAAGTTGATCGAGGAAGTCCATGGAGGGTTGTGCGGCGCACACATGAATGGGCATATGCTAGCAAGGAAGATTCTAAGGATGGGCTATTACTAGATGACCATGGAAGCAAACTGCTACGCTCATGTTAGAAAATGCTAGTTGTGCCAGATTTATGCAGACAACATCCATGCACCGCCGAATACGCTGTACTCCATGACATCACCTTGGCCGTTTGCCATCTGGGGAATCGACATGATAGGCCAGGTGTGTCCAATGGCTTCGAACGAGCATCGGTTCATCTTAGTGGCAATTTACTATTTTACCAAGTGGGTAGAGGCCATGTCCTTCGTGGATGTGAAGAAATCTCATGTGCTCAAGTTTATCAGAAACAATATAGTCTGTCGCTACGGAGTTCCAGAAGCGATCATCACCGACAATGCAAAGAATCTGAATAATAAGGACATGGAAAAGATGTGTGAAGATTTGAAGATCAGACATCTAAACTCCACGGCATACCGGCCCAAGATGAATGGAGCAGTAGAGGCTGCTAACAAGAATTTGAAGAAGATACTCGAGAAAATGGTAGTCAGTTACAGAGATTGGCATGAGAAGCTGCCCTATGCACTACACGCCTACCAGACGTCGATTAGAACATCAACCGGGGCAACCCCGTTCTCCCTCGTATATGGAATGGAAGTAGTCCTCCCAGTGGAAGCACAAATTCTGACGCTCAGAATTCTGAACGAAGCTGAAATTAGTGATGTCGAGTGGGAAGAGTCCAGATTTGACCAGTTGCAATTATTAGATGAGAAAAGAATTAAGGCTTTGTGCCATGGCCAACTCTATCAACAGAGAGTGGCGCGAGCCTACAACAAGAAAGTGAAGCCACGACAATTCAAGGTGGGAGACCTGGTACTGAAGAGAATATTTCCTCATCAAGAGAACAACCGAGGGAAATTCAAGCCAAACTATGAAGGGCCATTCGTAGTCCACAAGGTTCTGTCCCGAGGAGCACTTATCCTATAAGAAATGGACGGGGCAATTTTTCCTGAGTCGATAAATGCAGACGCAGTCAAACGATACTACACCTAAGATCATTCTGATTGGGAAATGAAGAGAGGCCATCCTTGACTCTCCTTTAGACTGTAAATCCTTCCAAATACCTTAAATTCTCCCCTAGCTAAACAATTTTGAGCCTTAAAATTCTTTCAACCCATTGCGAGTGTTCTACACATCAAATAGGGCATTCCTGGCAAAGCAAAAAAAGAAAAAGGGCATCCTTGCCCAAAAAAAAAATACAATATAAAAAGAAAGAAAAAAGAAGAAAAAAATGGGGAAATGTTTACCTACCAAAAATACTGCGATACAAATAAGCCAGGATGTAAGTCCCACCATCAATAAAGGTAGCACACTTTGCAAACCCAAATAAATAAGCTTTTTTGAGCCATGCATCTATCCTTTCTTTCATAACCAAGATCAAGCCTACGTTTCGTCCTATCTCTAAGACCTCTCGAATCCCAAAAGGAATGATCAGGGCAAGTAGTTGAGCTTGCGTTCATCAGCAATGACGGAATTCAGAGCTTCCCAGAAAGGCTGGACACAACGAAAACCCGAAAAAAGGGCGTTATGTGGTCAGTCACCAAAAAAAAAAAAAAGAGAGAGAAGAGAGAGAAAAAGAACTAATTGCATTTGGATTGAACAGAGCAAGGTATAGAAAGAACAGTGATAGTGGCAGACAGTAAATTGGGAAAGATACACAAACCTGAGGGGTCCAGACCAGCAAGTTGCGCCCAAGCTAAAGACTTCACAGGGGCCTATGATGACAATTCTACGGAAAATACCAAGCGCTCCAAGTCCCGTCTGACCTTGGAAAATTTCTTTGATATTGCAAACACAGGCACACACTGACACACCTGTTTTCTCTATAATTGTGCCGCTTAACTGTTTTGAGCTCCACATTGGGCTACTAACCTAAGTTGATAATCTCTTAACCTTGGCAGAGGCCGTCTCTAGCTGCAATTGGCAAAAGGCTCAAAGCCAGAAAAGAATAAGAAAATAGTTTTGCATTCCCCAGCTATTCCATGGCTAACATGCTATCTTTTCCCGCCTTCACAGGTACAACGAAAGTGGGATAACAAACGTCTTCTCCAAAATCCCCAGTGGAATTCCTTCAGTAAACGGGGAACAATACCCTCCAAAATTCCCAGTGGAAGGCCTTCAGCAAGCAAAGGGTGACACCCTTTCATCCCCAGTAGAGTCCGCTCCAACAATGAGAAAGTGATACCTGATGATGTAGATTTCCTAAGCCTCGCCCAGTCTGAAGAGGCCAGCCTTGCGAAGAAGAGCAGAAAGAAGACAAAACAAGTTCGCATCAATCCCTAGTGGAGTCTCTCACGCCCAACAAGAGTGCAGATGAGCATGAAGAACTCGCACCCAAGCGGAAGGAAAAGGCTTTACAAAGAAATAATGACAGCATGAGAAATCCCCACTTATCCCCCAACGGAGCATCCTTCCCCGGAGAACTCCTACGCTTGTCAGAAACGAGGCCCGACCCGAGGAAAAGGGCAATGAGGAAGGGACCCTGACTAACCCCCAGTAGGAGACCTCGACATCATGAAGCTAACCAGAAAGCGCTGCAAAAGAAGGAATGACAAGACATGAAGAAGAATGAGCATAAATGAAGATATCATCGGGCAAGATGGCCCCTTTTGTAATTTTTAATTTCACACTTTTGTAAATAGAGTAGAGCAGGTGTGTGAGCTCCCTTGAGGCACTGGACAGCGCTGGAAGCACCTCCTCATCAACAGCAGCTCCTCCCCCGCTCTTCCCTCCTCCTTTCTTCATTCGGCCCAAATCCTAAACCAACCCTTGGCCATCAAATCCCTAAAAAAAAAATTGTTAAAAGCCTCAAGTAAAAGACACAAAAATGGATCAAAAGTTTGAGGTCACCTAAAAAGCTTTAATGGAACAAACAAGAAGAAAAGAACATTGTCAAGTGTCTGGCATCAACGCCGAAACAGGTTGGCGAGCTCAAGTCCAATCTAATCTCTTTCAAACTTAAATTAAATGCTGAAGAGTTGCCCTGCAAAAAAAGCCGAAAAGCAAAGGGGAAGGAAGCTCCGAAGCCAGGAAGTGACGCCACATCATTGGCCGCTTCTCTCCCAAAATGAAAACTTCAAAGGACTAAACTCGTCGACTATGTTGACAGAAATGCTAGGCGCAAAAACGAGATTCTTTTTCTCTTTGCCGTTCATCCACAAGGCGACTTCGGCAAAGAGGGGTAGCTGTAAGCACCTCATTTTTGCGCTCCCGGAAGGGCCGGAAATGCAAACCTAGCTAAAAAGTCAAACCCTGATGGGTCGAAATTTGACCTTTTGATCAAGTGATAAATTGGCCACCTTGATTTATCTCAATGGATAGAGAATCTTGACACGAGTCCAACACAACTGAGTTTGCTGGAATCGGAGTTTGGATGAGGGTTCTGTGGGTCAGTCAAACTTGGGGTGAGCCGAAACTTGACCTTTTTGAACCCCGAGCCAGGTGCTTAGCTCTATATCATTGGATAGAGGGCTCCGATACGAGTCCAACGTAACTAAGTTTGCTCAAATCGGAGTCCGGATGAAGGAGATATGAGCCGTCAAATTTTCCGAGCAGAAAAACCATAAACTGCACACGTGGCGCAGGAACGGCACACGTGGCAGCCAACGCAGCAAAATATCTCAAGGACTAAATCTTGAATATCCAAAAATCATCAAATTTCTCGGGGACTAAACCAAAATTCGCAGGGGGCAATCTGTAGATATCCAAAAGTGTCAAATCGGTCAATTCGAGGGGCAAATCCATAATTTTTCAATTTGTATCCGACCAAATATGTCGGATACACATACCTCAGTGTTTATCCGACACCATTCATCGGATACAAGAAGATCAATCAGCGCGATTCGCGCCGGACGCCTGACAAATTCGTGGTGGCATTTAATTTTCGAATGATTGTGTTTTGTATCCGGCATTTGATGCCGAATACAAAGGGACATATGTGTAGCCGGCCATGGAGGCCGGCTATGAACAAGGGAAAGTGTATCTGGCATATAATGCCGGATACATTAAATTGCCTATATAAGCACAGCAGCCACCTCTGGTCGGGGGTTGGTTTCTTTTGCTGGATCCCAGCTTCCTTCCCCCACTTTTTCTCCCCCAAATCCCTCCCTCTTCAACTCCCTTTGCCTCCACCACCTCCGCACACCACCCCAAGACCACCCCATCCTTGTTTCCCTCTTCTTCTTCTTCACTTTCTTAAGCAAGCTAAAGGAGTCCAGCTGCTATTGGAGTGGAGCTTGAGCATCAGAGGATTTTCCAGCTACGTTTTGGCCTCAAGAAGGAGGCTCCACCTTGTACGAGAATCTAAGAACCCCTAGGTAAGGTTCCCCATCATGTTATATTCTCCATATGTTAAAATCAGATTTTTCTGAAAATTTTCCTACACTTGTCTCCATCTTTGCATGGGTTCATTTTCATGTTATCCTAAGCATGCATTTGCTTTTATTTTCATGGCATGAGGTCCTACACAGTTAAGAAGTCCACATAGGTTTGCTTAGGGAGCATGGGGTCCCGTTTTCTTGCACATCTCAGTGCCTCTTAGTTGCTATTCCTGGGCTTGGTTTCAGCACTTTTTCAGAAGAGCATGTTCCTCATGTTTTATCTCATGTAACCCCCCATGTAACCCCCCTTCTCCACCTTCCTTTGGGCCTTCCTAGGGCTGTGAAGATAGGTTGTTCGGGTTCTAATGGTTGAAGGATACCAGACGGTGCATGCTAGCTTCCTTTTTTTCTTGCTTTATGCTTGTATTTTCCATGCATGCCTACTTTGATGGGAATATTTCTGTTGCTGATTTGTTATGCGTTGTTTTTTTTTCGGTATTAACATGTTGTCTAACCATCCACTGTCATGATCCCCTCTCTAACATGGTCCTAACCCCCTTTACCCCATGATCCCCTGCCATGACCCATGCAAGTTGCTGCTGGAGACAGCAGCAACCCCCCATTGTAGTTATCGTTCTAGCATGCTTTTAAGTCGTAAGAGTGTTTAGGTAGCATGCCTTGCTGTTTGCCCTTCCCCTACCCTACCCTGCTACTTTCCAGCACTTCCCACCTCGATAAGCATGTTTAGGCCGTATTTAAATTCAACCCATTAGTTGCTGTGCCCATTTCTTCTGTAGCATGTTTTGTGTTCACCTTTCGTTTGTGCTTACACAAGGCTTAAACATGCTATCACACTTCCTAAGCATGCAAGGTCCCTTTGCTGGTATTAATCTCTTCTCTCTTGTGTGAGGTATGAAATGTGTGTATCATTTCCTTTCGGGAACCAAGCATGCTTTAGTCCTCAATCTAGGGATTCTTTACGAACCTTTGTTGTGTGTGCCGTAGTGGAGCCTCAGAAACCAAAGCAGGGACACCTTGGTCCCTGCCCTATTGATATACGTGATCCCAAGGTAGAAGAGGCTACCTTGATATCTCCCCCCATTGGCTTTGCTGAAACACCCCGAAAGAAAGCCAAATGAGGCCTCTCCCCCATACCAGAACCAATGTGGGCCTGCCCAAGGGCCCACATGACTTGTAGGCAGCCCCTAGGAACCCCTGGAAACCACCCCAATGGTCCAACCACGAAAAAAGGCCATTTTAAGGTGATCCGGCCTGATCCGGCAACTCAGGCCGGATCACCTATGGCCTGTGTGTATCCGGCAACTTAGACCGGATCACCTATGGTTTGTGTGTATCCGACAGCTAAGGCCGGATACATGGCAGAAATGCCCTTTTTGTGTTTTCTGATCTTGGCCGAATTTTGTGATAGTTTTAACCCAACCAAGTGATCCAATAGGGTTTCCGGACAATCCGGAAACCCAACTTGGGACAAGGACCGCCGGTCCAACTCAGAACATTAGTGGGCCTTCCAACAGGGCCCACCCAGCCCAATAAATCCGTTTGCACGTAAATAAGCAAGATAAATAAATCAACCAAACCAAGTGGGCCAAACCCAATGCGGCCCACCCAAACCCATCTTGTGGAACGATGTTCAAAATTGCGTGGTTTGGCCGAGACCCAGGGCTAGGGCCTATCGGGCCCGCGAAAGCCCACTAAGCAAACCAAGTGTGGGTTTAAACCCTAACTTCATGGGATTCGGGCTTTCAAGCCCGGAACTGGACTACGGGCCCCAAGCCCAATGTCCAAAACATCTTGGGAAATTTAGACAAAGAATTGAAAATACTTTGGCATCCATCATGAAGGCCCACCCGGGGGCCCGCAAACCAAGGCAAACCCATTGCATGAAAATCACTAAGCCTCCAACTTGAATAAACTAAGTAAAATCAATTCATTACACCTAAGCCCAAAAGGCCTCCTAGGCTTAGGCAGACGCCCACTAGAGGCACATGAGCTTAACCAAGCCCACCAAGGGCATCGTGGGCCTTCCAACGGGGCCCACCCATTCAGACTCAGATCACCTGAACTAAATAAGATAAAATCAATTAAAGGGACTCGCACCATTCAGGTGGTCCCCCCAGACTTAACCAAGTTGCATATCGGATTAGAAATCGGGTGAAAGACCAAAGTAAGCTGACTCAAACCAGGGAACCCACGGGACCCGTCATTCGACGGGGCGGACTGGGGTGTCTACGAACTTCCCCAGACCGCAACCTAGAACCAACTTAGAATCTCAAGCCGCAGACCAGACTAATAGACAAGATTAGGCACCCAAGTGTTTGCCTGCACCCCATCAGGTGGTGGCGACTCCAAACTTTCCCGTGCGGCGTTTCCGACGCGCGCACATTAGGTGTTGGTTTGTTGTGTGCAATAGGTGGAGTGGCAAAGTGGTGATTGTTGGTGTCTTATGAGGAAAAGGGCAAACTTGGAAATTCCATGGAGAATTTGGGAGAAGTTAGTTAAGTGAGGAGAAAGGGGGTTTTGCCCCATTCGTATGAGCCAACCCCACACCCTAATCTTTCTTCTCCTCTTCCCCTTTCATCTCTTCTTCTCCTTACTTTCTCACTCTCATTTCTTCTTCATCTTCTCCTCATTCTCTCTCCTTCATCACATTCCCTTTTGAAAAGAGATCATTACTAGCAAGAAAGGAAGAAGAAACCCAAGCTGTAGTGCCATTTTCGTTTGGGTTTTCTTGGAGGATTTGTAAGGCAAGCTTGGAGGAACTGAAGCTTGGAGCACATCAAGTGTTGTTCGTGGGTTGAATAGGAAGCTAGAAGGTTTGAAAACTTGCTTAGAAGAGGTAAGCAACACCACCCTAACCTAGATTTCATTTTCGTCCATTTTCGTATGTGAAATGTGGAAGCTAGGGTTTGAATGCAAAATTGTTTATTCTTGCAAATAGGAGGGATTTTTGTTGGGGATTTTGTAGGAAATAGGTAACCACACATACTAGAACCAATTTAGAGCCTAAAAATCGTAGAAACTAGTGAGAATCAAAAACCCTAGCAAAATCATGAAAATCAGATTTTTCGCGACCTGTAGAGGTTCCAAGCACCCGAACTATCGCTCAAGCGCGATTTCAGGCGACCTTTCAACATATTGATTTAAGGCATGGCTGCTCGAGCGCCCCTTCAAGTGACCTACCTGAACCTGAGAAACCCGAGAGCAAGAATTAGATCGCTAGAAGCAGGCTCGAGCGGCCCTTCGAGTGACCTGAGTAATTTTCCCAGTTTTTTGATTTTTAGCCCAGATCAAACTACGGAATGTTTTTATTGGATTAAAATCCATGTATAAGTATGATTTCGGTGTCTAGGAAGTGTTCTAACTGGAATTATCTCAAAATTCCAAATAATAAAGATTTTGGGTACATTTTGCTAAAGTGGGTCTTATAGAGAGTACGTTTATGTTCCAGATTCCTATAGAAGTGGGATAACTTGATTCTACCACTTAGAACACCTTCCAAATGACTCTTGGAAGTATAAAACAAGAACCAAAACCAAATTGCACATGTTTCCCAAGAATTGAGGCCTAGGTTGCCTAAGTAAACCATGAAATGTAAAGATTACTGTGAAAAGGTATTATTTATCATTAATCTTCACTATGAGCATGCAATACATGATATCAAGGGCTTCGGCCCAGCATTTGGCATATAATATGAAGGGCATTGGCCCATGTTGAATTGCATGTGATTTATTTAGGGCATTGGCCCATTTGTTAGCATGCCATATATTGTTAACATGATATGAAGAGGGCAGTGGCCCGAATTGAATTGTATGACATAATGGGCAATGCCCAATTGATAGCCTGTGGTATGATTGGTATCTGTGGGTAGTGTAAGACCTCGAATTTTCCTAAATATAAAAATAAATTAATAATTAATATTCTTGAGGATTATTGTTGATAGAAATATTTTATTAATGTAGGTGATATTATAATTAGTGGAGATCCAGAGTTGGGCGCAGATCCCACCGTCTGATCGAGAGATATCAAGGTAAGGGTGATATTTTAAATAAGCTGTGTTTTGATTGGGCAATATGTGGAGTTTGATACACATGCGTTGCGTGGGATACGAGGGTATATAAACAAGTCTAATACCCTAGAGACATATGGTTGACATACTTTTGCTCGTATTCAACATCCGCAAGAGAGAACTCATGACTGTGAGCGACCGAAACCGAGAACGACCAGGAGAAGAAGAGAAGAAGAAGAGAGGGAGAGTGTTGTGTTGATTTCTGGGTCTTCTAAACGATGCTTGGGATTGTGTTTGTCGCTGTTCAGAAGAGAAGGAGAGGAAAACACACAATAGAGGTAGGCAACACTGGTTTTTAACGCTCATTTTGTATTCATGATTGGTTTGATCCCTACTGCATGTTTTTGTATTGTATAACCATGTATTTAGTTTGATAACAACCTTATATGTATGTTAGAATCATCTTGGACATGAAAAATCAAGTTTTGACACACTGTATGTTCGTTTTTGGGAGACTGCCGAGCTTATTGTGCTCAGGGGTCCTCGGCGCTCCCAGGTGCTCATTGAAAAAAATAGACCGCCCGAGACCGCTTACTAACTTATCGTTGGCGATCGATTTTAAACTACCACCTACCCTAGATTGCCTGAGCGATCCTAGGCGATCTTGAGCACTCTATGCAGAAAATGCAGATTTTCGTATTTTCAAACCCTGATTCAATTCTAAACTATTTTTTAACAAATTTTAATCTTCAAATAAGATGTTTTAAGACCAAAATAAATTACCAATTCCATATTTTACAAAAGAATAAAAATAGGAAGGTATTTAGGGTAATTAATGGACAAGCTTTGTAAATAGCAAGAAACCTAAGTTTTGGAAGAACTGAACTTGTAACCTTGAGATATTTGATTAAGTGACCTATAAATTTATACTGTTAATCAGAATACGTTATACAGGATTTCCAGATCAGATTTTTAACACAGTTAAACCAATAAGGAAAGAAATTTCAGATATAACCATTATATGCCGCTAGGCACTATTACTTACAGTAATATTAGTCCTTAGGGATTGTTGGTGTTTAGTGGGCATAGCTGGTTATGGATCCATAGTTTTGGCTATATATCTAAGGGATATTTCATTTGGGTTGAGTTACTCTCTATTGCGAACGCGTTTCCTTTGCAAGTTGGTTTGCTCTGGAGTATGATATGTCTGGAAGGACACCCCGGTGCTCCGCTGGTGATTCCCTGTACATGTCGATAAGCGACCATCTCCATGTATTGGTTCTGGTGCTGCACGCTGGTAGTACTTGCCAACTCGGTTGAGTTCGTATGCAATAAGTCGATGACTACGGTTCTTATCTAAGGTGATCTTCACAGGTTTGAGTATCATTAGTAGCGTCGCCCATAAGCCGCACGGTGGTATAGCATATGGTTGAGAGTCATCTCAAACGTGTATCTTTCTTTGTGAGTCCTACAATGATGCTGAGATCACAAACACTTATTTCTGATATTTTTCACATGCTGGACACATGTATTGGATGCTATGGTTGGGTAAGCACCCCATTTTTGCACTATAAAATTGCCCAAGAAGCATATCTTAAACCGGCATATATGTGGGCACGTAAATCGAGGTTTTTATAGTGGTCCCGTCTTTTTTAAATAACAAGCCCATAACAAAGAGAATTCTTAACCGATTCCGATGCACCGAACCGTGCTCAAATCGGATGTCAAACGGCTAAGTTATGAATAAAATAAATAAAGGGTAGTTTGGGGATTTTTACAAAACCGAAATTGCATGCCACATGGCAGCCACGTGTACACCATGGTGGCTGCCATGTAACCAATGACAAATTAAAATTTTGTGGGGTTGTTTTAGTAAATAAGTAAGTTTCCTAATGAGGTTTCTTATGCAAATAAATAACAAATTTAATAAAAGATTAAGAGAAAAATAATAATAATAATAAAAATAAACAAAGAGAAATGAGTTGGACCAATTCGTCCAACTCATATTCTCTTGAGATATTGAAACAAAGCTTAAAAAATACATAAGCCTAATAAAAATGTGGGACAAAATGGACTTTGACCAAACCTAATTGAATGAGGGTGTTTAAGAGAGGAAGGGGAAGAGTTTAGTTGTTTAAGAAGAGGAAGAGGAAGAGTTAATTTGTTTAAGAGAGGAAGAGGAAGAGTTAAGGGTTTAAGAGAGGAAGAGGAAAGGTTTGGGGTTAAGAATTTGAAGGGGTGGGAAACCTCTATAAAAGGGCTTGAAGTTGGGAGCAAAAGGGGGAACAAAAATCAAAAGAAGAGAGTTCTAAAAAGAGAAGCAAAGAGGGAAGTGAGAAAAAGGAGGAAAAAGGTTGTGCAAGAGGAAAGAGGGAACATCTAGAGTTAAGATCATTAGCTTCCGGGAAATCAATCCTATACCAGGTTTTTTTCTCTCTATTCTTGTATGTTTATTTTTAATCAAGTATGTTTAGTGTTGTTATATTGTCAATATATATATATATGAAGCATATCATTGTTATGGCCAAGATCTGAATTTTTTTTACTGTTGTGGAATTGTCAAATGATAGCTCAATTTGCTATAGCAGAATTTGTATTTTTTTAGTGTTGTTATACCTATTATGGCCGAACTTGCAATTGTTGTAATCCTAAAAATTCTAACCTATAATATCTAAATTGAAATTTCTAATCTTGTAACTTCTAAATCTGCAATTTCTTTTAAGTGTTGTGATGGCCAAACCTGTTATGACCGAATCTATTAGAACCTGTTATAGTATAAATCCAATTGAGCAATTTCCTTACCTATAGGATGAAGCAAAGCATGGCCGAATTTGTTTTTTTTTTTTAAGTGTGATAATTAAGTTTGAATGCTAGATGGCCTAATGTACAAAGGACAAGATATAAAAAAAAAGAACAAAAGAAAATGTATAAGTGTGGTGTTTAAAGCATGGCCGAATATGCTGAACTCATTTGGCAGAATCATCCTCAAATGATCTGTTGTGCAAAGAAAGAGTAATAACAAAAGAAAAGATAAAAAAAATAGGTGTTCAGAAGTGACCGAACAACACCATGTTCGATCACTGCTGAACTCATTTTTCAGGTATTTAATTTGTTTATTTTGCAGCATTACCCTCCTCATTTTTCAGGTATTCAATTGTTGTAATCGTACAAATGTTTTACAGTATTTAATTTGTCACGGCTGGTTAGGAAATAGAACAGCCGCAGGTGGCTGCCCACAGCCACCTACGGCTGTTCTTAAATTCTATTTTATTTGGTTTAAAGGTTGGGAAGAATTAGAAAGGTTTTGAAGGAAATAAAAGGAGGAGAATTGAAAAAGAAATTACCTGAGATTGGTGGGGGGTTGCTCAGCCGAAGTTGCTGAGTTTGATAAAGAAGATGAACAGCCGCAGGTGGCTGTTGGACAGTCACCAGCGGCTGTTCTTGTTCCCTGTTGTTCGAGAAATGATAAGAAATAGAGAGGGATTGGAGAATACAAAATGAGAAGGATTAAAAGAGGTGTAGGTTTGATGGATAATTGAAAGAAGAAAGTGGAGTTGGTTAATTTGTAAAATGGAACAGCCGTAGGTGGCTGTTGGATAGCCACCAGCGGCTGTTCTTAAGTCTTTTTTTTATCCTTTTGAGAGTTGGGAGGGAGTGGAGAGTGATTAGAATAAAAAGAAAGAAGAAAAATTGGAAGATGGGAAAGACAAGAAGAGAAAAAAAGTTCTGTTGATCGATTGGTTTTGGGGGTGAAATTTTGAAAATTTGATGAACTTTTGTGGTTAGTTTGTTAAGCTGAAAAGTTAGGGGTTTAAACAGAAATTATTCTCTTTTTTTTTTAGCCTTTCTTTAAAATGTTTTTAAAACAACCCCTAAGCCTTTACTTGTTTTGTTTTTTTTTCTTGTATGATTAAAACACATACTAAAATACATACTAAACAAATACTAACCAGATTTTTTTTATTCTTTAGATAATATGCTTAATTAATATACGTTACTAACCACATTTTTTTTTCCTTTTTCTTAATTCTTTAGATAATAGGTTTAACTAACATATTTAATTTTTTTAATTTATTAATTCTTTTAACCAGATTTTTTTTTTTTGTAACTTTTATTAATTTCTTATAATACTTCTTCTCTTATCCAAATCCTTAGAAATAAGAATAAAAAAAATTTGTAAAAATAAAGTGTAAATTTCAATGGCTAAATAAGATTGAGTTTTTTTTAATACATGCTTTGTGTGAATAAATTATCATAAGAAAAATAAAAAAAATAAGAAAACAATAAAATAATAATAATAATAATAATAAATTAAATGATGTGGGATTGTATATTTTTTTTTTGCCGTAGGTTTACTCATTTTGGAATTTTTTTTTCTTCACTAGAATATCTTAATAAACCTTCTTATTTTGCTTCATGTATAATGTAACATGTTAATTCCTCTAATCCCTTGTATATATGAGAAAGAGAAATAAAAAATAATAATAATAATAAAATAATAATAAAAGATAAATAAATAAATAAATACATGCATATTTTTTTAAGTAACAAATTACATTACTACATGTTGGCATATTTGATTTAAATTTCTTTATTATGGAATTTTTTATATGTATTATGTTTTGTATAGGATCTAGTATAGCAACCTTCATTCCTCCAATATTTGTACACATGTGATCATAAAAAAATAAATAAAAATATATATATATATATATATATATATATATATATATAAAAGATGAAAGAAAAAAAATTAAATAATAATAAATAAACCCAAATACGATCCAACTGATTTAAGGGAACCCATTTCGGTGGGGCAACCCAGGGTGTTCAAGGACTTCCCTGGGTTGTAATCAGGTCACTTATCCGGAATCACTGGTTTAGACCAAAAGTCAACAAGGTGTCTACCTGCACCATTTCAGGTAGTGGCGACTCCATAAAAGACATGTAACACGCTTTTCAGCGCGCCCGAGGTGCGCACAGCTTGGCGACTCTGCTGGGGACCGACCTCACCCGGTTTGATTAGTTGGATTATAATGGGTTTATTCTTTGCACATGTGCACACACTTGCACATGCACGCACACTCTTTTTGTACATATAGACACACTTGCACAAATGGGTCAAGGAAGATTTGCCGTCTTATTTAGTAAGTGTTGAATATACACAAGAACATATTCTGGGGAGTTCTGTCATAAAGGACGAGATAATTGCCTGAGGAAATTGGTTTTTAAGTGGGACCACATTGACCCCTCCAATTACCTGGGAACTCTCCCGGAAAATTGTTTTGTGTACCAATTCATCACTTTACTATATGAGACAGTGAAAATTCCTTCCCATGCACACATGTGCACTCACACACACTGTGGTTTCTTTACATGCTTTGATATAAATTGTGTGGGGTGACACGTGCGAGGGAACCTGCGTGGGTGATCCGATTGAATGATTACCAAAACCTAGATCTCTCTAGCAGCCACCCTTCTTTATCGTATAAACAAATTTTGGGATGGTATTAGCCTCACGCGCCCTTGGCTTGCTAGGGAAAGCGAGGTAAAACATCCCCCCAGGTATCTGGATTCCTATAGCGCCACTGGTTTCTTGCCGTGGTATGTGAGGGTCTAGTACTTGGCTCAGACCCTTGTAGGCATTTGTCTTGGGCTGGGTACCCTTTTCCCACCTAATGCTCTGATACACCTACAATGTGAATGTGAATGATGAATGAAGTCTAAAACCCAAGAGTCCATCAGGGGCAACAACCCTTGTCTTCTTTTGTATCAAATTGAGTAGACCCTAGATTCTGGGCTACCTCAGCCCTAAATTAGAGAGCTTACCTAAACTTTGATCAGGGGAACCACCCCAGATCCATGCATTGAGTCCTGAGAGCCGTGGGCCTCGACCCATTGAGTCCGTAGGAAGTATCTTGAGTCCGGATCAGTCTTTAAGCAGATGAAACCAAGCTAGATTAGAACAAAGAAATTTGAACCCTAGATTTAGGTTTTTTTCTTCTTTTTAACCTACCCTTTTTGAATCAAATGTATCCTTTCTTAGAGTTCTCAAAAACCCTAAGACTACATTCTCTTTCAGTTTTTTGAACATCATGTAATTTTCGCCCTAGCTGGCAAGTTGTAAGTTTTACATCAACAGATGAAAGAGCAGATAAAAGAATAAGGCTGGTCAGGATTTGGGTGTGCTTCCTTACGCAAGTATGTCTAGAAGTCGTGCCTTGACAGGCATCAACCCTTAGGATCACACACTTTTTATTTCAGTTTAATGCTTTAATTCTAATTTTGAATGGACAGAACAAAAGCATAAAAAAAAGCAGTAAATCAATTTGCAGATGCTTGTTGGAAAAACCCCAATTTTCGGTTATGCAAAACCGCGATATCTGGTCACATTAGACCTCTTCCTTCTAATCCTACTCTTTAATTATTCTAATATTAATACCTATAGGCGTTTCTTAAAGCACTCATGGATTGAACTCAGATCACACCCAAATGCATCTTATTCACAAGATCACTTGGTTTTTGCCTTGGATCCAACGATCCAAATTAGTGGCGTTTGAAGATGGCCCCGTCAAGACCAACCCTTCAGATGAGCCCAGAGGCGGCTATTTTTAGCCCTTCCCTTGTGGAGACATAAGTCCAAAAACTGTGGTGCCTGGTGACTGATTCTTAAATCGGAGACCAACTGGGTGAACCCGGGTATTTGCTTTTTAGCTTACCCCTTGCGGAGACATAAGTCAAAAAATTGTGGTGCTTGGTGACCGATTCTTAAATCGGAGACCAACTGGGTGAACCTGGGTATTTGCTTTTTAGCTTACCCCCTGTGAAGACATAAGTCCAAAATTTGTGGCGCCTGGCAACCGATTCTTAAATCGGAGACCAGCTGGGTGAGCCCGGGTGTTGTTTTTTTTAGCTCACCCCCTGCGGAGACATAAGTCCAATCTCGTGATATTGAGTTCAATTCATTATAAGCAAGCTCCGGTTCATTAGGGCATGAGCCAAGAGGTTCTCTTTCCTTGTCGTAAGTGTGCGCACCCGATTTCGGTCCGACGAGGCGCACACAAAACGATGCGTGCCTCGGGATTTGTTTGGAGTCGCCACTGCCTGACGGGGTGCAGGCAGACACCTGGGTGCCTAAGTTCTTCTTCTAAGGCTTTTGGTCTGCGGCTTTGAGATTCTAAGTAGGGGCTCGGTTGCGGTCTGGGGAAGTCCGTAGACACCCCAGTCCACCCCGTCAAGTGACGGGTCCCATAGGTTTCCTTGGTTTGAGTCAACTTTGGTCTCTCACTCACCCGATTCCTATTCCAGCATGCAATTTTGATTAAGTCTGGTGGGACCGCCAAAGTGGTGTGGGTCCCTTTACTTGATTTTATCTTTTTATTATTGAATGAAGTGAGTCTGATTGGGTGGGCCCCGTTGGAAGGCCCACGGATCCCTTGGTGGGCTTGGTTAAGCCCACATATCCCCTGGAGGGCCTCAGTCTAAACCTGAGAGGCCCTTTGGGCTTTGGTTAAAGTAAATTGATTTTAAATTCCAAGTTTGATTAAATTTGATATCTATGCACAAGTGGGCCGGGATTGTTCGTGGGCCCTTAAGGTAGGCCCACATGGTGTCCAAGTAATTTTTATTGGATTTATCTTTTTAATTTTGCCAAAGTGATTTGGACACTGGGCTTGGGGCCCGCAGTCCAAATCTGGGCTTGTAAGCCCAAGTTACCGGAAGTTAGGGTTTGTACCCTTCCTTGGTTCGGTTGGTGGGCTTTGGCGGGCCCGGTAGGCCCTTGCCCTTGGTCTCGGCCAAACCACGCAATTCATGCATCAATCTCGCATAACAAGGCTCGGGTGGGCCGCATTGGGTTTGGCCCGCCCGGTTCAAATTGTTCATTCTACTTAAGTTATTTTAATGGCATGCTTTGGTGTTTATTGGGCTTGGTGGGCCCCGTTGGAAGGCCCACTGGAAGTCAAGTTGGACCGGGAGTCCAAGTCCCATGTCGGGTTTCCGGGTGACCCAGAAACCCTATTGGTTTATCTGGTTCGGTTCGGAAATATCATTCACATTTAGCAATAATCACAAAAAAACACAAGATAGACAGTCTTTTAGGGGTATGCGCCGACCTCAGGCACTAGGCGCGAGGTCGGCACGGGCCGGGCGGACCAAAACCTGCGAAAAACACAAAAAAAAAGGGTGGGTGCGAGGTTCGCGCGAGCTGAGCGCGAGCCTCGCGCAAGGGTACGCGCGAGCCTCGCGCGAAGGTACGCGGGAGCTTCGCGCGAGCCTCGCGGATACTCGATGCTCTCGGCTTTCTTTCAAACCCCATTTCTGAGCTGATTTTCAAGGTCTGTAACTCATTTTTTACGTTCTGTAAGCCCCCCCAGGTGCTCCCCAGACTCCCAAGAGACACCTGAACATACCTGAAAATTAATCTAACCTAACTTGTGAGAATCGAATCTCTTTGCAAACGTATGAGCCCGAAAACCAAACACTAACAGAACATGCATTAACATAACATGAATAATCAAGAAGGGAACGGGGGCTTTATCGGGATACAATAGAGATGGATAACTCATGGGGGAACATGCTCCCCCTTCGAATCAATCAAGCACAAACAGCAAATAAATTAGCACACCCAGGAGACATTCTAGTCATGCTTGAAAGCTTGAAATGAGCTCATTTATTAAACAGGGAACATTACCTTGTGTTAATCCCTAGCAGGGTATGCCAGAAGGTTCCTTGGAGCGCACGAGCAGTCGCTGGAGCACTACCTCTCCTCACCAACTGGTCGTCTTCTTGGTCTCACCCACTGGTCGTCTTCTCGGTTGTGAGGTAATCGGAGAGGAAGAAGGGAGGGTTCTTTTAACTCAGGCCAAGCAAGGAGGACTAGTTCTCCGTGGGAAGACCCAACCCTGGAGAGAACCAGAGAGTGAGAACTCTCTGCCCCGGAAAGAATTTCGCCAGAGACGAAAGCCGGCCCCTAAAATCCCGAACCCCAAAACTCTCCAACGAAAAAATTTCCAACCCTCGGAAATGAAACCCTGCGCGGCTTTTATAGAAGAGTACAGAGGGTATCCGCCGAGCTTGGTGCCCACCTCAAGGTGAGCGCATACCCCCTGCCACATTCGCACGAGCGACCTAATCATTTCAAAATAATAAATGCCGCCGCTCGTTTGTTTTTAAAAATCTGAAAATTAGGATATGGTCCCTGGGATATTTAGGTTTAATATTATTTTATTCAGATATTTTCAAATACTTTCAGATTGGTCCCTGGGATATTTTGAATGTTCGGATATTTTCGGATTTGATCCCCGAGATATTTTTCTACGCAACTCGCCACGTGTGCAGCTTTTTCCCACGTGCGCAGTTCGCCGGTTTTGCTGCTCGGGAACTTCGCCAGCTCATATTTTCTTCATCCGGGCTCCGATCTGGGCAAACTTAGTTGCGTTGGAATTGTATCGGAACCCTCTATCCCATGACCTAGGGGTAGGCCTCTGGATCGGATTTTGGCAGAAAGTCAACTTTTGGCTCCGCTCAAGTTTGACCGCCCGCAGAGCCTTTATCCGGACCCCGATTCCTGCAAACTCAGTTGCGTTGGAATTGTGTCGAGATTCTCTATCCAATGATATAAAGCAAGGCCTCTGGATCGGATTTTAGCAGAAAGTCAACTTTTGGCTTCGCCCAAGTTTGACCACCCGCAGAACCTTCATCCGGACTCCGATTCCTGCAAACTCAGTTGCGTTGGAATCGTGTCGAGATTCTCTATCCATTGACATAAAGCAAGGTGGCCAAATATCACTTAATCAAAAAGTCAACTTTTGTCCCTTCGCGGTTTGACTTTCTACCAGGGTTTTCATTTTTAGCAACTCCAGGGGTGCAAAAATAAGGTGCTTACAGCAGTCCCTTTTTGCTGGAGTCACCTTGGGGATGAACGGCAAAGAAAAAAGAAGAACCTTGTTTTTGCGCCTTGCACTTCTGTCATCATGATTGACGAGCTTAAATCCTTTTGATTTTCAAAGCAGTGGAAACACGAAATGATTTCCACTAAGATTTCGAAGTTTGCTCACCCACTTCGGGCTTCTCGGAGCAACTTCTAATTTTGATTTAGATTAAAAAGGATGGGGTTGGACTTAAGCTTATCAACCCGTTTTGACGTTGATGCAAGGCACTCAACAGTTTTCTCTTTCTCTTGTCTGTTCCATTACAGCTTTTAGGTGACTTCAGATTTCAGATTTGGGATTTGATTTCAGATTTCAGATTTTTAGACTTGGGACTTTTGAGGACAGTTTTTTTTTATTTTTTATAAGGGTTTGGATTAAGGACTGTAAGGAACGGAGAAGGAGGAGATGCTCTTGGCGAGGAGGTGCTCTCAGCGCTGCTCGGTGCCTCAAGGGAGCCCACACACCTGTCCTACTTTATTTACAAAAGTGGGAAATGAAAAATTTACAAATGGGGCCATCATGCCCGAAGATTTCTTCTTTTTGTCTTCTTCTTCTTCAGAGGTTCTTTGTCTCTTTCTGCTTTTCCAGAGGGGAGGGTGCTTCTGCCAGTCCCCGTTTTAATAAGGTAGGGGCTTCCCAGTTCGAAGTAACTCCACTGGGGATTGGTGGGAGTCCCTGCCATCTCATTTTCAGGTTTTGCTCTGTGTCTTGCCAAAGCTCGTTATCCTTTTTAGATTCCTTCATCATTAATCTGCATGAATTCCATTTGTCACATTTTCTGCAATCAGAAAGGACTTTTTGATAGGACGAAACGAAGGCTGAGGTTTTTAGTTTATGAAAGAAAGGGGATAGGGCTCAAAGTCTTTTGTAAATGGGTTGAGTCATGTCCTACCCTCTTCTTGGCTGCTTGGGCTTTGCCATTACCTTTTGCTTTCCTCCATTTTCCTTTTGGAGGTCTTTTGTGACCTTCGCCTTTTCCTTTTGCTTTTGCTCTATCATCATCATTTCATTTTTTTTTATTATCTTTTGTTATTTTTCTGTCCTTTGCTTTGGGATCATCTTGACTTTTTGCCTTGATTAGCAAGTCCCAGTGTATTTCCTGCTTTCTTTTTCTCTTCTTTGTTTCTGCTCATTCAGGTCTTCTCTTCTTTACCCAGCGCTAGATTTAGGGTTCATGACTCAGTGGGTTAGAAGAAAGAAAATTAGGCTCAAAATGGTTTGACTAGAGATATGACTTTGAAATCTGGGGGAATAAAGCAAGGATGGCCTTTCATCCTCTTGCAGAAGTTGTGACAACTTGAAATGTTCATGTAAATTCACTTGAGAATCAATTTATCCTTTTCATTTTCTTTTTCAGCTTTGCCCCAGTGTGGGGTGACTAGACACGACACGGGTATTTGAACAACACGATCAAGCCCAAAGTGTTTTGACTAGCGGATCTTAAAATTCAAGGATGCATGAAGGATGGCCTCTCATCCTTTCTTAGAGACATGATGTTAAAGCCGGCCTTGGCCCTTAACTGGTTCTTGCACTTTCACTTTCTTTCTTTCTTTTCTCTCAAGGATCGCTCTGCCCTATTGCAAAGGTAGGTTTTTTTTAGGAAGAAAATTATGGTCTGGATCAGGAAGGAATTGCCTTTAGCTCATCCAAGGTTCTCTTGGGACAGTGTACTGCACCCAGCTGAAGACACCTTTGAACAACTCAGCAATTTTTCCATGATCGTGGTCATTGCCAAAAAAGGGTGTGGTCTCAGAGCAATATCATCACCGACCACTCACTTGTATTTTTTCAAAAGGTATTTTTTTTCTTTTTGTGTTTTTCAAAAGGTTTTTTTTTTTACAAAGCTTGCATGAAAGTAAAAGCATTTAAAATATTTACAAAACACAACCACTCCTACCAGGGATGTATGGTGCAAAAAGTAGAGTTCAACTTATCCTGGTCATGGTAGGCTTGAAGACTTTGGATTTTGGGATTGCTCTCTGCCTTGCAGTTTTCACCAACTTTTTCAGCTGGTGCCACTTGAAGACACCCGATTGTGGTTAGGGAGAGGATTAGTCTAGATCCCTGTAGCAGGAGTTGTCATTGGGGGATCGACTGAGATACGCTTGCTGTCGATCAGGTCTTGCACATCGTGCTTCAAGTCCCAACAGCGGTTGGTGTGATGCCCGGGAGCTCCCATATGATACTCGCAGTATTCATTGGCCTTATAGGTGCGACTTTTGGTTGGCCGGTGGATCGGTTGCTTCTTCTGTAAATACCCCTCCTTCAATAGGGTTGGCAGCAATTCTGACAATGGATAAGGCAGGGGTGTGAACACCTTGTTCAACCTTGCTTGAAATTCCTCTTTGGTCCACCTCGGCTGCCTTAGTGCAGTTGGCAATGCTTGAGGAACCAACTGTTGCAACAGAGGTACTGGCTGTCGTTGCTGCGGTGGTACAAACTGTTGTGGTGCTTGTAGCCTTTCTATCTGCTGCATCATGGCGGCTATCATGGTTGACATGTTGGCCATCATGGCTGACGTGTTGGCCATTTGCTGATTGAGACTAATGATTACTGGATGATCTTCTAGCCTTTCTCGTTCTTGGGGTCGAGGCAGAGCTTGAGCTTGTTCTTTGGTAGGCTCCATTAGAAGTCTTTTCTAGGAACGCCAAAAAAGGGTACAGGCTTTGCTTCGAAATCTTGGTACCTTGGTAAATGAGAAGACACAAGTCATTATAAAGAATGCATGTTGCAATAATGCATGGCAGTTGTGCGCGCGTGGGAAACGCGGCACGGGGTAATTCGGAGTCGCCACCGCCTGATGGGGTGCAGGCGGACACCTGGGTGCCTAATCTTGTCTATTTAGGGCTTTCGGTCTGCGGCTTGAGATTCTAAGTTTGGTTCTCGGTTGCGGTCTGGGAAAGTCCGTAGACACCCCAGACCACCCCGTCGGATGACGGGTCCCGTGGGTTCTCTGGTTTGAGTCAGCTCTCTTGCTTGGTTCTCACCCGATTCCTAATCCAGCAGGCATTTAAGTTAGGTCTTGGCGGGACCACCTGAGTGGTGTGGGTACTTTAGTTGATTTTATCTTTGCTTAACTTAAATTGTCTGAGTCTGATTGGGTGGGCCTCGTTGGAAGGCCCACGGTGTCCTTGGCGGGCTTGGGTAAGCCTATGTGCTCACGTGGGCCTCTGTCTATGTCTAGGAGGCCCTGTGGGCTTTGGTTAAGTGTGTTGGTTTTATTTAGTTTGTTCAAGTTGGATACTTAAGTGATTTTCATGCAATAAGCGGGCTAGCATTGATTTGCGGGCCCCTGGGTGGGCCCCCATGTTGGTTGCCAAAATGTCTTTAATTTATCTTATTTAAATTCACAATTCACCCGGTGGGTTGGATGTTGGGCTTGGGGCCCGTAGTCCAAATTTGGGCTTAAAAAGCCCAGTTCCTTGAGGCTTAGGGTTTGCACCCTTCCTTGGTTAGGTTAATGGGCTTTGGCGGGCCCGACAGGCCCTAGCCCATGGTCTCGGCCAAACCATGCAATCCACAACATTCCGCACATCAAGGTTCGAGCAGGCCGCATTGGGTTTGGCCCACCCGGTTCAATTTGTTTACTTAACTTACTTATTTGCATGCTTTTCGACTCATTGGACTTGGTGGGCCCCGTTGGAAGGCCCACTAGGTGCACCAAATTGGACTACGGTCCAGGTCCCAAATTGGGTCCCCGGATGGCCCGGGAACCCTGCTGGTTTGCTTGGTTTAGTGAAAAATCATCATAAAATCCGGCAAGAAACACCAAGACACAAAAAAAGGTATTTCTGGGTGTATCCGGCCTTGATGGCCGGATACACATAGGCCCTAGGTGATCCGGCCTGAGTTGCCGGATCACCTTAAAAAGGCCCTTTTCGAGGTTTGGCCATTTGGATTGGTTTCCTGGGGGTTCCTGGGGCATCCTAAAGGTCTGGTGGGCCCCTGTGAGGGCCCCCGTTGGTTCAGATTTGGGAGAAACCCCATTTGGCTTCACCCCTTGGATCTCTCTCTAGCAAGAGAAAAGGGGAGGCATGGGAGGTTGCCTCCTCCCACTTGAGCCATCTACAGCACTTAACAGGGACCATGGAGTCCCGGTTTTGGTTTCCCAACCTACCAAATAGCAAACACAAAAGCTGACCAGCAATCTAATCAAATGAAAACTCACGGCATGCCTTAACTCATGATGCTAATCCATACACATTGTCGTGCCTTATGCAAGAGAAGAGATGCTAATGCAAGCACAGGGACCTAACATGCTCCTAGAGTGGGGGGTGTGTGATCACATGGTGCGTGTGAAAACAAGAAGGCAATCCACGCAATCCTGCATAAAAAAGGACATGCCGTAGGAGGGTGGGGATAGCAACTATACATGGGAATTTAATCATGTTAAAGGAGGGGAAAGTGCATGGGGATTGGCAGCCTTCATGGGCTAGGTTAGGGGAGCCTGGAAGTGGCTCACAAAATACTGATTTGAAGCGAGAAAGGAAGCATGCTAAGAAAGGAACAATACCGGGGTGGTTTTAGTCTTCTAGAGTTGCTGGAACAGCAGCAAACAGTGAGGGTCTGCTGCTGTTCCCAGCAGCAACTCACTGAGATTTCGGGGAGTCAATCCGCAAAGGTGAGGAGGGAAATGGCCTTATGCTCATTGGGGGTAACCTTACATAATATGCACAGCAAGTTGAGGGGGGAAGGGTGCATGCTTTAACACTAACAAACAACAAATTACTAGAAGCAAAAAGGGGAGTAGGCAAGTTAACTAACCTGCTGGGAACAGCAGGAACACAAGGGTTTACTGCTGTTCCCAGCAGCAACCCATGTACACCATTGCAATGAGGGTCGGGGGGTGAAGGGAGCATGCTTCAACACTAACAAACAGCAGATTCCTAGAGGCAAAAGGGGGCACGACCAGCAGCATAATACCCAGAAAGATCATACGAAATAGTGAGAAAAAAGAGAAAATGAAGAAGGGAAGTGGGGGGTTATTACAAGGGTACATGAGATTAGAATGGGAGGAACACCCTCCTCCCCAAAATACATCAAAACAGTAGGCTAACATGGCATTTTATAACACCCACAAAAGTATAAAAAATGGATGAGCTCTCCTACTCCCAAAGGGCCCTACGTGACCCTCTTGTTGGTGGTGGCTTCAGGCCAAGAAAATAAAGGCAAATGCATGCTTAGGACACCATGAAGATGACCCCATGCAAAGAAGGAAGCAAACATAGGAACATTTTCGAAAAAATCTGATTTTAATGTATAATGATCACAACATAATGGGTAATCATACCTGGTGGTTCTTGGCTTCCAGGTGGAGGTGGAGGCACTTCCTTGAGGATGGACAGCTGCTGGAGGTTGCTTTCTCTTTTCCCAACAGCAGCTAGGCTCTCCTTTTTCTCTTGATAGGAAGATGGAGAGGAAGGGAGATGCAAGGAGTTTCTCTTTGATCTTGAGGTGGGGTGGGGTTGAAAGGCCTCCTTGGAGGTTTTAGGCACCTCTTTGAAGCTGGTACAAGAGCTGGAGGCCTCTTCTCCAGCAACCACAACAATAGAGCCCCTTCTTGTTGGGGTGCAAGTAGAGAAGAAGGAGGGATAGGAGAGTGGGAATGGACTTGAGGTGGTCTAGGGAGGTGTTGGAGGCTAGGGAGGTTGAGAGGGAGCTGGTTCGGATGAAAAGAAGGGGGGCAAGGAGGTTTCAAAAGGGTGAAAAGAACCAACCCTTGGAAAGGGGGCTGCTGCCCCCTTTTATAAAAAACTTAATGTATCCGGACTTGGAGTCCGGATACACTATAAACCCTGTGTATCCAGCCTCCAAGTCCGGATACACTAAGTTGCCTTTGTATCCGGTCTTGGAGTCCGGATACAAAACATAATAATTGGCAAAAATTAATTCCGCCGCGAATTTGTCGGAGAATCGGTGCGAATCTCGCCGAGCAAATCTTTGTATCCGGCCTTGGAGTCCGGATATACATAAGGGTATGTGTATCCGGTATATTTGACCGGATACAAATCAAAAAATTATGGATTTGACCTTCGACTTGACCGATTCGACCGATTTGACGCTTTTGGATATCTACGGATTGCCCCGCACGAATTTTTGTTTAGTCCTTGAGATTTTTGGATATTCAAGATTTAGTCCCTGAGATATTTTGCTGTGTTGGCAGCCACGTGTGCAGTTCCTGCGCCACGTGTGCAGTTTCCGGCTTTTGCTGCCCGGAAACTTCGACAGCTCATATCTCTTTCATCTGATCTCCGATTTGAGCAAACTCAATTGCGTTGAACTCATATCGGAGCCCTCTATTCAATGACATAGGGTTAAGCACTTGGCACGGGGTTCGAGGAAAAGTCAACTTTTGGCCTTCCCTTAAGTTTGACCACCCACAGAACCTTCATCCGGACTCCGATTCTTGCAAACCCAGTTGCGTTGGAATCGTGTCGAGGTCCTCTATCCAATGGTATAGAGCAAGGTATTTGGCACGGAAATCGAGGAAAAGTCAACTCTCGGCTCATCCTCAAGTTTGACTGACCGCAGAACCCTCATCCGGACTCCGATTCCTGCAAACCCAGTTGCGTTGGACTCGTGTCGGGATTCTCTATTCATTGAGATAAAGCAAAGTGGCCAAAATTTATCTGATTAAAAGGTCAACCTTCCACCCCTCAGGGTTTGACTTTTTAGCCGGGTTTTGCATCTCTGGCTTTTCAGGAGCGCAAAAATGAGGTGCTTACAGCAGTGCAGATTATTTGTGATGATCTTTGTTGGATTCCCTTTTAATCGCCCCTTCGAAGGTAGGGGAAGAAGACTTTGAACCGCCACTTCGGAGGTTGATTCCTTTTAACCGCCACTTCGGAGGTAAAGGAAGAAGATTTTGAACCGCCACTTCGGAGGTTGACCCCCACTTCGGAGGTAAGATTCCTTTTAACCGCCACTTCGGAGGTAAGGGAAGAAGATTTGAACCACCACTTCGGAGGTTGGATTCCTTTAACCGCCACTTCGGAGGTAAAGGAAGAAGATTTGAACCGCCACTTCGGAGGTTGGATTCCTTTAAACCGCCACTTTGGAGGTGAAGGAAGGAGATGATTTTGAACCGCCACTTCGGAGGTTGACCGCCACTTCGGAGGTAAGATTCCTTTTAACCGCCACTTCGGAAGTAAGGGAAGAAGATTTGAACCACCACTTCGGAGGTTGGATTCCTTTAACCGCCACTTCGGAGGTAAAGGGAGAAGATTTGAACCGCCACTTCGGAGGTTGGATTCCTTTTAACTGCCACTTCGGAGGTAAAGGGAGAAGATTTGAACCGCCACTTCGGAGGTTGGATTCCTTTTAACCGCCACTTCGGAAGTAAAGGAAGGAGATTTGAACCGCCACTTCGGAGGTTGGATTCCTTTAACCGCCACTTCGGAGGTAAAGGGAGAAGATTTTGGACCGCCACTTCGGAGGTTGGATTCCTTTTAACCGCCACTTCGGAGGTAAAGGGAGAAGATTTGAACCGCCACTTCGGAGGTTGGATTCCTTTTAACTGCCACTTCGGAGGTAAAGGGAGAAGATTTGAACCGCCACTTCGGAGGTTGGATTCCTTTTAACCGCCACTTCGGAGGTAAAGGGAGAAGATTTGAACCGCCACTTCGGAGGTTGGATTCCTTTTAACTGCCACTTCGGAGGTAAAGGGAGAAGATTTGAACCGCCACTTCGGAGGTTGGATTCCTTTTAACCCCCACTTCGGAGGTAAAGGAATGAGATTTGAACCGCCACTTCGGAGGTTGGATTCCTTTAACCGCCACTTCGGAGGTAAAGGGAGAAGATTTTGGACCGCCACTTCGGAGGTTGGATTCCTTTAACCGCCACTTCGGAGGTTGGATTCCTTTTAACCGCCACTTCGGAGGTAAAGGAAGGAGATTTGAACCGCCACTTCGGAGGTTGGATTCCTTTAACCGCCACTTCGGAGGTAAAGGGAGAAGATTTTGGACCGCCACTTCGGAGGTTGGATTCCTTTAACCGCCACTTCGGAGGTAAAGGGAGAAGATTTGAACCGCCACTTCGGAAGTTGGATTCCTTTTAACCGCCACTTCGGAGGTAAAGGAAGAAGATTTGAACCGCCACTCCGGAGGTTGGATTCCTTTTAACGGCCACTTCGGAGGTAAAGGAAGGAGATTTGAACCGCCACTTCGGAGGTTGATTCCTTTAACCGCCACTTCGGGGGTAAAGGAAGAAGATGATTTTGAACCGCCACTTCGGAGGTTGATTCCTTTAACCGCCACTTCGGAGGTAAAGGGAGAAGATTTTGGACCGCCACTTCGGAGGTTGACCGCCACTTCGGAGGTTGGATTCCCTTTAACCGCAACTTCAGAGGTAAAGGAAGAAGATTTTGATTTTGATTTTCAGAAACTGCAATAATTGATTTTTGAAACTTTTTGGGAACTGCAAGAGTTGACTTTCATTTTGATTTCTTTTTAACTGCCACCTCGGTGTTAAGGGGAGAGTCCATGTTTTGATTTTGGGAACTGCGAGAATTGATTTATGCAAATTTTGGAAACTGCAAGAGTTGATTTCCAAATATTGGTACATGTCCATAGGGTAGTCCCTGTGTTTGATCTCCAGGAACTGCAAGAGTTGAATTCTAAGAAACTCGAGGAGTTGATTTCCGAGAAACTCCGGAGAGTCGATTTCTGAGAAACTCCGAGGAGTTTATTTCTGAGAAACTATAGGAGCCGATTTCTGAGAAACTCCGAAGAGTTGATTTCTGAAGTTTTTGGAAGTTGAATTAATTTTCACTTTGATCTCTTTTTAGCCGCTATCTGGGGGCAAGGGGAGAGTCCCTGATTTTTTGGGTAGTCCCGGTTTGGGAAGAAGTCCCGGTTTGGGGAAGAAGTCCCTGTTAGGGAGAAGTCCTGGTTTTTTGGAATCACCAAATGACTTCCTCTGGTTGTAGAAGCACAAAATGGCCCTGACTGAAATTTGGGATTAGAAATTGTGATTTTGCCATATTTGGTCTTTACTTGGATTTGAAATTTCTTCTTTCTTCTTTTCATCGTTTTTCTTTGTACTTTCAGCTTGGGCTGCTAGTCCCTAGCAAGGGTCAGACTTGACTTTTTATTTTGGGCTAAGTTACAGCCAATTTATTTCATGATTTTTCTTATTAAGCTGAAGCTGAGTGAGGCACAGGGAATTGGAGCCAGTCCCGGTGTAACTTTGATCTGTGGAAATTTTTTGCATTATTCCTTTTGAAAATGATTTGATAAAAAAAGATTGTGCAAATGATTTCGAAGTGTGTGCATTCAATGCATGAAGATGCTTGCACAAAATTAAAGCCGAGGCTAAATGGCATTACCATTCAAAAACCTATATCCAAAATTGAATATGAGAAAATTACATCGAAAAGGGTGTGTGCATAGCCCTAAAAAGGCTGGTGCCTCGCGGGGCACGACTCCTAGACACACTTGTGTATGGAAGCACAGCTGAGTCCTGATTAGCTTTTCTTTCATTTGTTCTTTCATCTGCTTTTGCCTTCAGGTATCGAACCAAAAGAATTTACAACTTGCCAGCGAGGGCAAAAATTTACATGATATTCACAGAAAATCTGCAAAGGATTCATCCTCAGGGCTGTTGAGAGCCAAAAGGAAGGATACAAATTTGCTTCACGGCGGGTAAGCCAAATTGCTAAATCTAGGGTTTAGTTCCCCTGCTCTGATCTGGCCTGCTTTTACCTGATTGTCTGATCTAGCCGGCTTTTATCTGCTCAAAAGGCTTACCCGGACTTAGAATGCTTCCAACGGACTCAATGGGTCAAGGCCCACGGCTCGCAGGACTCCATGCATGGATCTGGGGTGGTTCCCCTGATCAAAGTTAGGTTAGCTTCTTAAATTAGGGCCAAGGCAGCCCATAATCTAGGGTTTACTCCATTTGATGCAAACAGTGGGGGTTGCTGCCCCTGATGGACTCTGGATTTTACTTTTGATTCTTTTTTCTTACTTCATCATTCACATCACACTCCCTCACAATCACAAGCGCGTGGTTCATTCAGAAACGCTAGGTGGGGAAGGATACCCAGCCCGAGACATATGCCTACAAGGGTCTGGACCAGTACTAGATCCTCGCGTGCCATGGCAAGAAACCAGTGGTGCTAATGGACTCCAGGAAACTGGGGGGATGGGTTTACCCTGCTTTCCCCGGCAAGCCACAGGAGCGTAGGTGCTAATACCATCCCAAGAGTCAGTTCATAGGAATCAGAAGGGTAGGCTGCTAGAGAGATCTAGGTTTTGGAAAAGAAGATGCAATATCCGCATTCACTCAATCATTCAGGGTCGGATCATTCACGCATCCTCCCTCGTGCATGTCACCCCACGCAGTTTATCACCAAACTGGAAAATAAATCCATCCACGGTGTGGTGGTGTGCCCGTATCTGCATTTGGGCTGAGTGCGGTGTCTAACCGGGTGAGATTTGACTGGATTTTGTTGATAAAGGAGTTTTTACCGTCTCGTATAGTAAGGTGCAGAATTGGCACGCAATACGAGGTTCCGGGAGAGTCCCCAGGTAAGTGGGGGGTCACAGGGGACCGCTTAAATCCCACTTTCCTTAGGCGATTATCTTGTCCTTGTGACAGGACTCCCCAGAATACGTAATTACGTGTATTCTACGTCTTACTAAGCAAGGTAGTAAAACCCTAAAATCGACTAAATCCCTCTTAGGTTGACTCATTCTAACCAAGGGTCCTATTGGGCTGAGAATTCCCCAGCAGAGTCGCCAGGCTGTGTGCACCCGATTTCGGTCGCACGACGAGGCGCACGCAAAATGATGCGTGCCTCGGGATTTGTTTGGAGTCGCCACTGCCTGACGGGGTGCAGGCAGACACCTGGGTGCCTAAGTTCTTCTTCTAAGGCTTTTGGTCTGCGGCTTTGAGATTCTAAGTAGGGGCTCGGTTGCGGTCTGGGGAAGTCCGTAGACACCCCAGTCCACCCCGTCAAGTGACCGGTCCCATAGGTTTCCTTGGTTTGAGTCAACTTTGGTCTCTCACTCACCTGATTCCTATTCCAGCATGCAATTTTGATTAAGCCTGGTGGGACAGCCAAAGTGGTGTGGGTCCCTTTACTTGATTTTATCTTTTTATTATTGAATGAAGTGAGTCTGATTGGGTGGGCCCCGTTGGAAGGCCCACGGATCCCTTGGTGGGCTTGGTTAAGCCCACATATCCCCTGGTGGGCCTCAGTCTAAACCTGAGAGGGCCTTTGGGCTTTGGTTTAAGTAAATTGATTTTAAATTCCAAGTTTGATTAAATTTGATTTCTATGCACAAGTGGGCCGGGATTGTTCGTAGGCCTTTAAGGTGGGCCCACATGGTGTCCAAGTATTTTTTATTGGATTTATCTTTTTAATTTTGCCAAAGTGATTTGGACACTGGGCTTGGGGCCCGCAGTCCAAATCTGGGCTTGTAAGCCCAAGTTACCGAAAGTTAGGGTTTGTACCCTTCCTTGGTTCGGTTGGTGGGCTTTGGCGGGCCCTGTAGGCCCTTGCCCTTGGTCTCGGCCAAACCACGCAATTCATGCATCAATCTCGCATAACAAGGCTCGGGTGGGCTGCATTGGGTTTGGCCCGCCCGGTTCAAATTGTTCATTTTACTTAATTTATTTTAATGGCATGCTTTGGTGTTTATTGGGCTTGGTGGGCCCCGTTGGAAGGCCCACTGGAAGTCAAGTTGGACCGGGAGTCCAAGTCCCATGTCGGGTTTCCGGGTGACCCAGAAACCCTATTGGTTTATCTGGTTCGGTTCGGAAATATCATTCACATTTAGCAATAATCACAAAAAAAACACAAGATAGACAGCCTTTTAGGGGTATGCGCCGACCTCAGGCACTAGGCGCGAGGTCGGCGCGGGCCGAGCGGACCAAAACCTGCGAAAAACACAAAAAAAAGGGTGGGCGCGAGGTTCGCGCGAGATGAGCGCGAGCCTTGCGCGAGCCTCGGGCGAAGGTACGCGCGAGCTTCGCGCGAGATTCGCGCGAGCTTCGCGCGAGCCTCGCGTATACTCGATGCTCTCGGCTTTCTTTCAAACCCCATTTCTGAGCTGATTTTCAAGGTCTGTAACTCATTTTTTACGTTCTGTAAGCCCCCCCAGGTGCTCCCCAGACTCCCAAGAGACACCTGAACATACCTGAAAATTAATCTAACCTAACTTGTGAGAATCGAATCTCTTTGCAAACGTATGAGCCCGAAAACCAAACACTAACAAAACATGCATTAACATAACATGAATAATCAAGAAGGGAACGGGGGCTTTATCGGGATACAACAGAGATGGATAACTCATGGGGGAACATGCTCCCCCTTCGAATCAATCAAGCACAAACAGCAAATAAATTAGCACACCCAGGAGACACCCTAGTCATGCTTGAAAGCTTGAAATGAGCTCATTTATTAAACAGGGAACATTACCTTGTGTTAATCCCTAGCAGGGTATGCCGGAAGGTTCCTTGGAGCGCACGAGCAGTCGCTGGAGCACTACCTCTCCTCACCAACTGGTCGTCTTCTTGGTCTCACCCACTGGTCGTCTTCTCGGTTGTGAGGTAATCGGAGAAGAAGAAGGGAGGGTTCTTTTAACTCAAGCCAAGCAAGGAGGACTAGTTCTCCGTGGGAAGACCCAACCCTGGAGAGAACCAGAGAGTGAGAACTCTCTGCCCCGGAAAGAATTTCGCCAGAGACGAAAGCCGGCCCCTAAAATCCCGAACCCCAAAACTCTCCAACGAAAAAATTTCCAACCCTCGGAAATGAAACCCTGCGCGGCTTTTATAGAAGAGTACAGAGGGTATCCGCCGAGCTTGGCGCCCACCTCAAGGTGAGCGCATACCCCCTGCCACGTTCGCACGAGCGACCTAATCATTTCAAAATAATAAATGCCGCCGCTCGTTTGTTTTTAAAAATCTGAAAATTAGGATATGGTCCCTGGGATATTTAGGTTTAATATTATTTTATTCAGATATTTTCAAATACTTTCAGATTGGTCCCTGGGATATTTTCAATGTTTGGATATTTACGGATTTGATCCCCGAGATATTTTTCTGTGCAGCTCGCCACGTGCGCAGTTCGCCGGTTTTGCTGCTCGGGAACTTCGCCAGCTCATATTTTCTTCATCCGGGCTCCGATCTGGGCAAACTTAGTTGCGTTGGAATTGTATCGGAGCCCTCTATCCTATGACCTAGGGGTAGGCCTCTGGATCGGATTTTGGCAGAAAGTCAACTTTTGGCTCCGCTCAAGTTTGACCGCCCGCAGAGCCTTTATCCGGACCCCGATTCCTGCAAACTCAGTTGCGTTGGAATTGTGTCGAGATTCTCTATCCAATGATATAAAGCAAGGCCTCTGGATCGGATTTTAGCAGAAAGTAAACTTTTGGCTTTGCCCAAGTTTGACCACCCGCAGAACCTTCATTCGGACTCCGATTCCTGCAAACTCAGTTGCGTTGGAATCGTGTCGAGATTCTCTATCCATTGACATAAAGCAAGGTGGCCAAATATCACTTAATCAAAAAGTCAACTTTTGTCCCTTCGGGGTTTGACTTTCTACGAGGGTTTTCATTTTTAGCAATTCCAGGGGTGCAAAAATAAGGTGCTTACAGTAAGCGACTAAAATAGATCAAATTCTTTAGGTTCTCTTTCCTTGGTGACTTGACACAGCTAAAACAGATCAATCCCTTGGGTTCTCTTTCCCAGTGGTCCACAAAACGACTAAAATAGACCACTAGACATTGGGTTCTCTCTCCCAGTTGCCTTTGTGCAACTAAAATAGATCACTACCTTGGGTTCTCTCTCCCAATTGTCAATAGAAGACTAAAACAGACCAATAGACATAGGGTTCTCTCTCCCAGTTGTCTTCGTACAGCTAAAACAGATCATTCCTTCAAGTTTTCTCTCCCAGTTGCCTTTGTGTAACTAAAAAGATACATTTTCAAAGATTCCCCCTAAGAATATGCAAATCAAATCACAAATTTGATCTAGATTGACCATGGCAAAGAAAAAAATTAAGAATATGCAAATAGATTCCAAAAGCAAAAAAAAAAAAAAACAAACAAACATACAAAAATATGTAAAAATGATTAATTGCCAAATAAATGCACTAACTTGTAAAATGATCAACAGGTATCCAAAATTGCTCCAAGAAGCCCATACAATCTTCGATGTCGCAAAAGATTGGATATGGATGCACAAGGAAATCAGACTCCGCCAGCTCAGTACCAAGCAGAATCTAGTGAAACCCAAGTGGTTAATGACCTAACCCAAAAGGTCGAAAACATGACTATGGTTATTCAGTCCCTCATGGCAGAGATCAGGGATTTGAAACAAGTTCAACCAATAGTTCCGATCACTCAACAGCACCAACCACCACTTCCACCACGAGCAGAAGTGCCAGCAATACCGCTTCCACCACAACCAGCACAACCTCCACCTATGGCACCGCCACATCCGCCACAGCAAGCTGTTCCATTCCCACCTCCTGGGGTAGATCTTGTCCACCCGATACAGCAGCAAGAACAATTCGCGCCTGTCCAACTGGGGCAGGATGAAGAAGACTGGTATAGAACGCAAGAAGCTCAATTCGAGGCCCGTTTGGCGGCCATGAAGGAAGATCTTCAGAGTGAGGCTACTCTGGAAAACCTCTATTTTTTCTCAGACATACAACTCCTTGCCAAGTTCAAATCTCCTGAGTTGTACCAGTTTAATGGCACTGGTTGTCCACTAAACCACTTAAGGTCGTATTCTGGCGACATGTGCCAATACGCAAAAAATGAGAAAATCATGGTACAGTTCTTTCAGCGGTCTTTAACTGGGGCTGCTTATTATTGGTTTTTAAGCTTAGACAAAGCCAAGATAAAAACTTGGAATGATCTCGCTGCGGTGTTCATTCAGCAATATCGTTTGAACAGCCAGATGGTTCAAACAAGGGCAGAGCTGCAAAGGTTAGCAAAGAAGAGTCATGAATCAGTTCGAGACTATGCTAAGAGATGGAAAGAGTTGGCAACATTGGTCCAACCACCACTGCTAGAACAAGATATGGCATCTTTGTTTATAGCATCACTTGGTCAACCTTTCTTCACTCTATTACTCGGGCAAAGTTCTGCAAGTTTCAATGACTTGATTTTGACAGCTGACAGAATTGAAGATGCAGTAAGGTCAGGAAAGATAGATAGCAGTGGGCAAAATGCCACTCAAAGGAGACCAATGGTGAATCAAAGCAATAGAAGCCAGGGGCAGGAGCAACCATGGAGAACTGAAGTGCAGGCAGTGAACTATGTTCAACCTACTCAACCTTATCACATCTCCCAGAGGTCCCTAACAACAGCTCCACAGAATCAGGGACAAATGGCCGTACCATATCAGGGTCCACCAAGAAGGACAAGAGAAGAAAAGGAGGCAAGGCTGAGAAGAGTATTCACTCCACTTCCCTACACACCAGCTGAGTTACTACCCACATTACTGAAAGGAGGGTATTTGCAAATCAAGCCGCCAAATCCTAGAACATTCATCGGCAAGAATTACAATCCTAATGAGAGATGTGGGTACCACTCAGGGGCACCGAGACATGACACCAACAGATGTTGGGATCTGAGGCATGATATCCAAGACTTGATTGATCAGAAACGCCTCACCGTGGACCCTCCTACTCCAACCAACACACCAGCCACTGCTGTGACTCAAAACCCTCTTCCAGATCACAAGGGACATCTTCAAGCGGGACAAGTTGAAGAAATCAAGCAAGGTTGCAAGGCGCAACCAACTCCCGGACATGGTTCTCCTCCAAGTCCACCATTTTGAGGCTAAGTTAAATTTTTTTTTATTTTTGCACCGACTATCCCGAGCGGGATCAATCATTTTGTAAGTGTTTTTGCATACCTTTACTTTCATGCAAACTTTAAAAACTTTTGAAAAAATAAATAAATAAATAAGAAAAAAAATAAAAATTGGCAAGTGCTTGGTCGATGATGACATCTCTCTGAGACCACTACCTTTTTGGCATGACCATGATCATGGAAAGATGCCAAGTTGCTCAAAGGTGTCTTCAACTGGGTGCAAGATATTGCTCCCATGAGAACCTTTACTGAGCCAGTGGCCATCCTTTCCTGATCCAGACCCTGATTTTCCTTCTACTCCTATCTTTACATTGGGCTAGAGCGATCCCTGAGAGCAAAGAGAGGAAAAGAAAAGGAAAGAAAAAGTGCCTAAACAAGCTAAGGGTCAAGGCTGACTTTTGCATCATGTCTTTGAGAAAGGATGAGAGGCCATCCTTCTGCATCCTGAATCAATAATCGCTAGTCAAACACTTTGGGCTTGTTTGTGTTATTCAAATACCTGTATTGTGTCTAGCCACCCCACACTAGGGCAGAGCCAAAAAGAATAAGAACAAAAGGAAGCAAACTATTCCTGAACTAAATTTGCATCGAATACCTAAACCAAGTTGTCACAACTTCTGCAAAATGATGAAAGGCCATCCTTGCTTATCTATCAAGTCTTCAAAACAAAATCCCTAGTCAAATCAGGTGAGCCTAATTTTTTTTTCTAACCCATTGAGTCATGAGCCTAAACATAGTGCTTGGTATGAAAGAAGAAAAATAAAAAAAAAACATGGATGTGCAAAAATGAAGCAAAAAGAAAACAGAAAGCACACTAGGGCATACCAATCAAGGCGGACACCCAAAGCAAATGAAAGAAAAGGGCAAGGAAAAGGCGAAGGTCGCAAAAGACCCAAAAAGAAAATGAAAGAAAATGAAAAGGCATTGGCAAGGCCCAAGCAGTCAAGAAAAGGTTCAAAACATGACTCAACCCATTTGTAAAACTTTGAGCCATCTTCCCTTTCTTTCAAAAACCAAGACCTCAGACTTCGTTTCATCCTATGAGAAAGTCCTTTTTGATTGCAGAAAATGTGACATTTGAATCTATGTAGATCGGTGATGAAGGAATTCAAAAGAAGAATCAGCTTTAGCAAGACACAAACCGTTAACCTAAGAAACACAAGAACTTGAGATTTATATCCCATCATTTCTTAGACTTAAAACTCAGCCAATGTTTTGTCCTATTTTAAAGACCTCTTAGATCTAAAGGGCATGATGCATGAAAGTCAGTTTAAACCCTTAAACTGGGGCAGGCACTAACCTCGGGGAGAAAAAGAAAGGGAAAGCCTTCAATTGCAAAATCTTGAAACCACTTAAGACTGGATCAAAGTGAGAAAAATTAGAATTGGGGCTGGGAAAGCATTCCTTGAGATGATCCTCATTTTAAGCCTTTGTAGAACCTCCGAGAGTCAATGACGGCACAAGTCAAGAAATTCATGAGAAAGCGAGTCAGGCACACTGTCTCAAAACACCTCAACCTAATAAGGCAATTTACCATGGTCATTGGTCTTGCCTTTCCCTTTTAAGCACTTGCACAAAGTTTCTAAGAAAAAGGATTTTTTTTTTTTGGGAAAAAAAAAGAAAAGAAAAGAAAAAATTGTTTTCATTTCATTCCTATGCATTCACACACAAAAATAACCAAGTAAGCCATAAGTGCTTACATTTTGAATTTCAGATACCTCACTATTATCTTGAGAAATTTGCAGGCCCATGAGAGGCGGGAAACTGGAGCTAAGAAAAAAAAAAAGAGCAAATAGGCAAAGGGAAAGAGAAGCAAACAAGGGGAATCCGCCACAAAGAAGATGAGTATACTTAAAGGACACACAAGCTTCTCATCCAAGATCCCACCAGAGAATGCCGAAAAGAAAGCAAGAGAGGTGACACCTTCCTCTACAAATGCCCAGTGGAGTTTCCTCGTCGAGAAGAAGTGATTACCCAACAGAAGAAGAGTACCAATTGAAGGGAGAGACATTGTCAAAACAGGAGAACCTCAGATAGGGGAAATAACAATGCCATTCTACATAGAGACACACTGGATGAAACAGAATGACAGATGAGAAGGCTCTCATAAAATTCCCAGAAGAATTTTCCTTTAAAAGGGAGTCTTACAAATCCCAGTGGAGAATCATCAAGAACAATAAAGCTCAGGCAAGCTCAAGACCAAGAGGAGAAGACATGTTTTGAAGATTTAAAGGGCAGAGAAGGCCCTCATGTAATTTTTATTTTCCCACTTTTGTATCATAGGATTTGAACCAGGATTCAGATTTCCTCGGTATGCTGGGCGGCAATGACTCTTAGCCAAATAGAGTTAGGGGGTAGTGCACCTACATGGGGGATAAAGAATTTCAAACTTTAAAAAAAAAAGTAATAATAATAATAAAATAAAATAAAAAATAATAAAAAATAAAAAAATAATAATAAATCTGAAAATATAAAAGAAGAAGTCAAAAGTCAATGGAACAAACAAGAAGAAAAGAGCATTGTTGAAGCACTTTTGCATCAACGCCGAAACAAGTCGGTGTGTCTAAGTCCAATCCATCATTTTCAACTTAAACTAAAAAGGAGGAACAATTCCAAACGCCCAATGGCAAGGAAATTCCCCCAGAACTTGGAAGTGAGCTAAAGCAACGCAGAGCTTGCACCGGCGCTTCCGCATCTTTGAAAACATTAAAGGACTTGACTCATCAGTTATGTCGACAGAAATGCAAAATGCAAAAATAGGGTTCTTTTTATTCTTTGTCAATCATCACCTTGGTGACTCTGACAAAGAGGGGCAGCTGTCAGCACCCCACTTTTGCACTATAAAATTGCCCAAGAAGCATATCTTAAACCGGCATATATGTGGGCACGTAAATCGAGGTTTTTATAGTGGACCAATCTTTTTTAAATAACAAGCCCATAACAAAGAGAATTCTTAACCGATTCCGATGCACGGAATCGTGCTCAAATCGGATGTCAAACGGCTAAGTTATGAATAAAATAAATAAAGGGTAGTTTGGGGATTTTTACAAAACTGAAATTGCATGCCACATGGCAGCCACGTGTACACCATGGTGGCTGCCATGTAACCAATGACAAATTAAAATTTTGTGGGGTCTGTTTTAGTAAATAAGTAAGTTTCCTAATGAGGTTTCTTATGCAAATAAATAACAAAGTTAATAAAAGATTAAGAGAAAAAAATAATAATAATAAAAATAAACAAAGAGAAATGAGTTGGACCAATTCGTCCAACTCATATTCTCTTGAGATATTGAAACAAAGCTTAAAAAATACATAAGCCTAATAAAAATGTGGGACAAGATGGACTTTGACCAAACCTAATTGAATGAGGGTGTTTAAGAGAGGAAGGGGAAGAGTTTAGTTGTTTAAGAAGAGGAAGAGGAAGAGTTAATTTGTTTAAGAGAGGAAGAGGAAGAGTTAAGGGTTTAAAAGAGGAAGAGGAAAGGTTTGGGGTTAAGAATTTGAAGGGGTGGGAAACCTCTATAAAAGGGCTTGATGTTGGGAGCAAAAGGGGGAACAAAAATCAAAAGAAGAGAGTTCTAAAAAGAGAAGCAAAGAGGGAAGTGAGAAAAAGGAGGAAAAAGGTTGTGCAAGAGGAAAGAGGGAACATCTAGAGTTAAGATCATTAGCTTCCGGGAAATCAATCCTATACCAGGTTTTTTTTTCTCTATTCTTGTATGTTTATTTTTAATCAAGTATTTTTAGTGTTGTTATATTGTCAATATATATATATATGAAGCATATCATTGTTATGGCCAAGATCTGAATTTTTTTTACTGTTGTGGAATTGTCAAATGATAGCTCAATTTGCTATAGCAGAATTTGTATTTTTTTAGTGTTGTTATACCTATTATGGCCGAACTTGCAATTGTTGTAATCCTAAAAATTATAACATATAATCTCTAAATTGAAATTTCTAATCTTGTAACTTCTAAATCTGCAATTTCTTTTAAGTGTTGTGAGGGCCAAACCTGTTATGACCAAATCTATTAGAACCTGTTATAGTATAAATCCAATTGAGCAATTTCTTTACCTATAGGATGAAGCAAAGCATGGTCGAATCTGTTTTTATTTTTTAAGTGTGATAATTAAGTTTGAATGCTAGATGGCCTAATGTACAAAGGACAAGATATAAAAAAAAAAAGAACAAAAGAAAATGTATAAGTGTGGTGTTTAAAGCATGGCCGAATATGCTGAACTCATTTGGCAGAATCATCCTCAAATGATCTGTTGTGCAAAGAAAGAGTAATAACAAAAGAAAAGATAAAAAAAAAATAGGTGTTCAGAAGTGACCGAACAACACCATGTTCGGTCACTGCTGAACTCATTTTTCAGGTATTTAATTTGTTTATTTTGCAGCATTACCCTCCTCATTTTTCAAGTATTCAATTGTTGTAATCGTACAAATGTTTTACAGTATTTAATTTGTCACGGCTGGTTAGGAAGTAGAACAGCCGCAGGTGGCTGCGCACAGCCACCTACGGCTGTTCTTAAATTGTATTTTATTTGGTTTAAAGGTTGGGAAGAATTAGAAAGGTTTTGAAGGAAATAAAAGGAGGAGAATTGAAAAAGAAATTACCTGAGATTGGTGGGGGTTGCTCAGCCGAAGTTGCTGAGTTTGATAAAGAAGATGAACAGCCGCAGGTGGCTGTTGGACAGTCACCAGCGGCTGTTCTTGTTCCCTGTTGTTCGAGAAATGATAAGAAATATAGAGGGATTGGAGAATACAAAAGGAGAAGGATTAAAAGAGGTGTAGGTTTGATGGATAATTGAAAGAAGAAAGTGCAGTTGGTTAATTTGTAAAATGGAACAGCCGTAGGTGGCTGTTGGACAGCCACTAGCGGCTGTTCTTAAGTTTTTTTTTTTATCCTTTTGAGAGTTGGGAGGGAGTGGAGAGTGAGTAGAATAAAAAGAAATAAGAAAAATTGGAAGATGGGAAAGACAAGAAGAGAAAAAAAGTTCTGTTGATCGATTGGTTTTGGGGGTGAAATTTTGAAAATTTGATGAACTTTTGTGGTTAGTTTGTTAAGCTGAAAAGTTAGGGGTTTAAACAGAAATTATTCTTTTTTTTTTTTTTCGCCTTTCTTTAAAATGTTTTTAAAACAACCCCTAAGCCTTTATTTGTTTTGTTTTTTTTTCTTGTATGATTAAAACACATACAAAAATACATACTAAACAAATACTAACCAGATTTTTTTTTATTCTTTAGATAATATGCTTAATTAATATCGTTACTAACCACATTTTTTTTTCCTTTTTCTTAATTCTTTAGATAATAGGTTTAACTAACATATTTAATTTTTTTAATTTATTAATTCTTTTAACCAGATTTTTTTTTGTAACTTTTATTAATTTCTTATAATACTTCTTCTCTTATCCAAATCCTTAGAAATAAGAATAAAAAAAATGTGGAAAAATAAAGTGTAAATTTCAATGGCTAAATAAGATTGAGTTTTTTTAATACATGCTTTGTGTGAATAAATTATCATAAAAAAAATAAGAAAACAATAAAATAATAATAATAATAATAATAAATTAAATGATGTGGGATTGTATATTTTTTTTTGCCGTAGGTTTACTCATTTTGGAATTTTTTTTTTCTTCACTAGAATATCTTAATAAACCTTCTTATTTTGCTTCATGTATAATGTAACATGTTAATTCCTCTAATCCCTTGTATATATTAGAAAGAGAAATAAAAAATAATAATAATAATAAAAGATAAATAAATAAATAAATACATGCATATTTTTTTAAGTAACAAATTACATTACTACATGTTGGAATATTTGATTTAAATTTCTTTATTATGGAATTTTTTATATGTATTATATTTTGTATAGGATTTAGTATAGCAACCTTCATTCCTCCAATATTTGTACACATGTGATCATAAATAAATATATATATATAAAAGATAAAAGATAAAAAAAAATTAAATAATAATAAATAAACCCAAATACGATCCAACTGATTTAAGGGAACCCATTTCGGTGGGGCAACCCAGGGTGTTCAAGGACTTCCCTGGGTTGTAATCGGGTCACTTATCCGGAATCACTGGTTCAGACCAAAAGTCAACAAGGTGTCTACCTGCACCATTTCAGGTAGTGGCAACTCCATAAAAGATATGTAACATGCTTTTTCAGCGCGCCCGAGGAGTGTACAGGTTAGATGTGACTGTTTAGTACATTCCGGATTTATATGGGATTCTATTATTGATTTCTGAATCATGATCTTGATATACTTTATCTGTTCACAAATACTTAAACTGTTTTACATGCTGATTTGTATTCCATGAACAAGATGAATGTTTATACGAGCCTGGTTACTCGAGACTACTTATGCATGCATGAAAATCTATTTTATTGATTATGAATTGTTTATAGCATGCATGTGTTGTCTACTGAGATATTCGTATCTCACCCTACTTCTTTATATTATTTTTCAACTGATACGCGAGAGGAGGATCACAGTGGTGATTACCAGAGTGATCTTGTGGGCTATACTCCGGAGGATTATTTCTACCCAGATTGATTTGAGGTTGAGGATAGATGATATTTTTATGGAGTATTTGATAGTTGATCCTTTTATATTTGGTTTTGATGTATCTGAGGGATTGAGAGTTTAGTACCTTTTTATACCAGACTTGAACCAATTGACTTGGATTGGATTATTTATTTTATGATAATGTTAGGCTACACTTCCGCACAAAAATGTTTTCCGCACTCTGATAGATATTGAATAAAGGACTATTTAACTTTTCAGTCTGGTTATTTATTGATTATTATTTGATATGTGCCAGTAGCATCTTGAATTCGGTTGTTGGGCTGAATTCAGATTGTTACAATGATGAACCGGATTCGGGTCAAGGTCGGTGTTTTTATTTACCCGGGTTTGGGGCATTACAGAGATGGTATTAAAGCAATGGTCCTAACCTTAGATAGCTAGCTTTAGGGGAATGGGATTGTGAGTACGCTAGCTAGAATCCCCAGAAGTATTGGATTCTAAAAATGGAATTTGTATTTTACAGATGGCTGGTAGAGGGAGACAAGCACGAGCGGATACTACTGATGAGACAGTTGAGGCTAGGGAGCAGCAGCTGTAAAACCCCGAATTTTCCTTAAATAATAAATTAAATTAGTAAATAATATTACCCAGAGTTATGATTGATAGAAACATTTTAATATTGTAGGGGGTGATCAACTTAGCGGAGATCCAAAATTAGACGCAGATCTGACCGTCCGATCGTGAGATATCGAGGTATGTGTTCTGATTAGGTAAGGTGTATAGAAGAGTTGCATGGGAGATGCATAGGATCAGGGGGTATAAATATGTATAAAGAATTAACCTAATTCTTATACATGTATTGTCGCGCGTATTGAAGAGCCGCAAGCGACGACTGTTCAAACGACCAAGGGAAGAAGAAGGAGAAGAAGAAGGAAGGGCTGGGCGTGCGTTCATCGTCCAGAGGATTTCTCTGTGCAGGAGTTTCGCCATTGTGCAGAATAGAGAAGGAGGAATCAGCGTATAGAGGTAGGTGACACCGTTTTGGTTTTAAATTTCGGATTTACCTCTGTTTAATCGCAATGCATGTTTCTATGATATGTATAGTTGTATTTAGTTAGCTAAGCATGTTATAAATACCTTAGAATGAGTTTAGACGAGAAAAATCGTGATTTAGAACTGTTTCTGCTCGATTTGGTGAGACCGCCGACCTCGACTGTGCGAGGCGCTCATCGGCGATCTTAGGCGCTGGTTAAAGTTTTGAGGACGCCGTGGACCACAGGACGACGGACCGTGGGTGCTCGAAATTGCACTACCACCGACTGATGACCGCCCGGAGCGATCCTAAGCGATCCCAGGCGCTCTCAGCAGAATTTCCAATTTTTCATAATTTCGAACCTAATTCAATTCTAAATTATTTTTAGACAATTTTAATGATTAATTAAGGTACTTTAAGACCAAAATAAACTACCTAAATCCCTGTTTTACAGAAAAACAAATTAGGGAGATATTTAGGACATTAGTTGCCAAGTTTTGAAGGTATATGAGAAATGTGATTTTGGAAAAGCCTAACTACCATTTGATTATCTAAACACTTCTAAATGATATTATAAATCATAAGACATTATAAAGAGAATTCAGAATCCGAATGACGGAATAATGAAGTGAATGTACAGATATAACCATTATATGCCGCTAGGCACCAACCCTTATAGAAATATGATACTTTAGGGAATTTTGGAGTCTAGTGGGCATAGCTGGTTATGGATCCATAGTCGTAGCTAGATAGCTGAGGGATATGTCATTTGGGTTGAGTTACTCCTATATGCGACGCGCTTCCTTTGCAAGTTAGTTTGTCTGGGAAGGTCCTATGTCTGGAGGGACACCCCGGTGAGCCGCTGGTGATTCCCTGTACATGTGGATAAGCAACCACCTCCATGTATTGATTCTGGTGCTGCATGCTGGTGGTACATGCAAACTTTGATGGGTACGTGTGCAATAAGTCGGTGACTACGGCTCTTGTCTAAGCTGTGCTGCATGGGGCTTGAGTATCATTAGTAGCATCGCTCCTAAGTCGCACGGTGGTATAGCAATTGGTTGAGAATCATCTCAAAAGGTTTATCTTACTTTGTGAGTCCTACAATGACACTGAAAACATAACACTTGATATGATTATTATTCTTATTGTGCACGTGCGGGATGCATGTGATTGGGATATTGGTTGGATGTGACTGCTTAGTACATCCTGGCAATGTATGGATTATGCTACTGATTTGGCTATTGAGTTCTTATATTAAAACTTGCTGAAAATCATTTCTAGAACTGTTTATCAAACTGTTTTGTGTTCATGAACGGTATAAATGATTATGCGAGCCTGATTTATCGATGTTGCTTAATCGTGCATGAAATGTTACTTTGCTTATATTAACTGTTTAATCATGCATGTGTTACCTACTGAGATATTCGTATCTCACCCTACTTCTATTCCATTTTTTTTCAGCTGATACGCGAGAGGGGGATCTCTTAGACTTCCAGGGAGAGATAGCCGAGTATTCGCCGGAGGATTATTATTATCCAGATCTCATCTGAGGTGGATTGATGTTATAGATTTAGCATTTTGATTGGTTTATTATCATTTATATGGATTGATGTATGAGAGAGATGAGAGAGAGAGATAGTGACCCGTTCATTTTACCAGACTTTGATATTACTGACTGATGGTCAAGCTTTATGCTTGTTTGAGGATTTTGATCTACACTTCCGCACATACTTGTTTCCGCAACTCTGATAGTTTAATATATGGATTGGATTTACTTTCTTTGGTCTGGTATGTTATTGATGTTGTAATTGATATGGGCCAGTAACACCTCGGATTTGGTTGTTGAACTAAATTCGGGTTGTTACAGTAGCGAACCGGGTTCGGGTTGGGTGCCGGTTTGCACTGACCCGGGTTCGGGGCGTTACAGCAGCAGGACGCTCCATTGCCACCACCTCCACCTAGAGGAGATGTGTGGGCTACTGTTGGTACTTTGGCAGAACTTCTTGCCAAGGAACGGGAGGAACGGATGAGTTAGAACTTGAATGGAAATGGTGATAATGGACATAGGAATATTCCTCGACAGGAGGGAGAGATTCAGACAGCTCGAGACCTAGAGCAGTTCAGGAAGTTGGATCCGCCTATTTTTAGTGGACGACCAAATCCGATGGAGGTAGAGCGATGGCTGCTGCGAGTGGAGTGGATATTCGAGGCCATGGGATGCCCATTGGATAGGAGAGTGAGACTCGCAACATTCTTGTTTAAGGGTGAGGCAGTTCACTGGTGGACAGCTAGGAGGAGGCAGGACCCTTAGGCTACTTTTTTGATGTGGTATGGATTCCGCGAGATATTCTATGAGCAGTATTTCTCTGAGGAAGTTAGACTTAAGAAAGAACAAGAATACATGGACATCACTCAGGGGAGCCAGACAATGACACAGTATGAGGCAAGGTTTGCAGCTTTGTCTTGTTTCGCACCCCATATGACTCAGGATGAGAGGAGACTGACGTCGCACTTTGAGCGAGGTCTGAAGTCTGAGATTTGGAGTATGCTGATGGTATTCATGTGCACCCCATAAGGCCTAGTTTATATTTGTATCCCCAAACCTGCCTCCAAGTACCTCAAGACTCCTCTCGAGCCGTAAAACGTGAAGAGAGAGTTAGGGGAAAGGGGAACAGGTGGATTCTTAGAATAGAACCCTATAATCTGTTCTTCTCTTTTCTGTAGAATAAGGCCTATTTCTTGTTTATATTCCCAAACCTATCTCCAAATACCTCAAGACTCCTCTCTAGCCGTAAAACGTGAAGAGAGAGCTAGGGGAAAAGAGAACAGGTGGATCCTTAGAATAGAACCCTATAATCTGTTCTTTTCTCTTTTTTGTAGAATAAGGCCTCTTGTTTGTGTTTGTATCCCCAAACCTATCTCCAAGTACCTCAAGACTCTTCTCTAGCAGTAAAACGTGAAGAGAGAGCTAGGGAAAAGAGAACAGGTGGATCCGTAGGATAGGCCCCTATGTGCTATAATCTATGATATGTAATTTCTTTTATTATTCTGTTCATGTTTTAAAAGTTTTATTCTGAATCTGGAGGAATCCTATGGATCCATGCTATTTATAGCATGAGATCCCCACTTCCTCCTACAGTTTTGGTTTTTCACACATATTCCACCTATGTCACTATTTTCTTGATTTTGGTGATATTTGGCTAGGATTCTGGATCTACCATGATCTATATGGTAGATCTGAAACCAAAAGCCTGAAAGTAACCTATAGGGTTTCATGATGTGATTTTGAAGTTGTTTTAATCTTGGAGAGAGGATCCTATGGTCTAAACTCTCCTTTTTGATGGTTTTTTCTTCAACATGAGTTGATTGGGGTTCTATCTCTCCACTAATGAAAGATCTGGATCAGATCTATATCCTAAAGAACTTTACTCTTCAATGTTTTAATCAAGAGATTTCAATCTGGTTTTTCAACCTTGTAATGGTTTAGCCTAAAGCTAGTTTTTCAGGTTTCACTTTAGGATGGTTTTCTTTGATTTTTATCTCAATTTTAATTCAATTATGAAACCCTTAGAATGGTGTGATCATATTGAAGGTTCTGAATTAATCGGGCTATTCATATGAAAAACCATACACTTTTGTCACTTTTATGATTTTTTCTTTATTAATCAAGCTTTCTTTCTTTTTAACATGAAAAATACCTGGTAACCACCTTGTGTGGATGAATAGGGGTGCCTAACACCTTCCCATGTTAATAACCTAATCCCCTTACCCATCTCTGGTTGTTTTTTGTTTTGTATTTTAAAATAGAGTTATTTTTACTCTAATTTCTGTCTTTTTTATTTGATTTGATGGTTTTGGTGTCCATTCACACCTAAACAGAATGATGGTGACTCCTTTTTTTTATTAAGCCTGTGTGATGATTAGGAAGTCATTAAATTGATTTTCCATGTCTCACACCACCAATATACTACCTTCAAATTTTTGTACGTCTTTGTCCTGCTAGGATGCAATGCATATCTCGATTTGTGTGCCTCTGCCATAATCACTGCCTTAATATCATCATCTGCTGGTACACAAATCCGACCCCTAAATCTCAATAATCTGTCTCTATCAGTGAAATCTCTGACGGTCTCAGAACCATCACTCAACGATCTCCTAGTAGCAATCAACTCAAGATCTGTCAACTGACTCATCCTAATCCTCTGAATCAAATCAGGTTCTACCTGAACTCTGGCCACTCAGATAACTCCATCCTGGGGTAAACTGAACTCCCCCTGCCAGTCACGTACTGCATCTACTAGGCTACACTGACTAACCATGAAAGTGGCTAATGTGGCAATGGAAGTCTCGTCAATGGTACCCTTACAGCTCAAGGCGTCTACGACTACATTCACCTTGCCTGGATGGTACTGTAGCGTAAACCGGTAATCCTTCAAAAGGTCCATCCATTTCCTTTACCTCATTTTGAGATCTCTATGTGAAAATAGGTACCTCAGACTCTTATGATCTGAGAAGATTTCAAACTCAACCCCATACAAATAATGCCTCCATATCTTTAGGGCGAAGACTATAGCTGCCAAATCTAAATCATCAGTGGGGTAATTCTTCTCATGAGGTCTCAACAACCAGGAAGCATACGCCACTACTCAACCATGATGCATTAACACACAGCCGAAACCAATCTTGGTCACAATATACGGAGAAAGGCTCATCCATGGATGGTACAATCAATATTGGGGTCGTGGTAAGTCTTTGCTTCAACTGCTGAAAGCTCTTCTCACACTTGTCATCCCACTTAAACGGAACTACTTTCTTGGTCAAGTTGGACAACGGTGCTGCAATTTTGGAAAAGCTCTCAATAAAACGGCGGTAATATCCGGCTATCCAAGGAAACTGCGGATCTCCGTCACTGTGGTAGGTCTAGGCCAATCTGCAACTACTTGAACCTTGGCTGGGTCCACTGAAATACCCTCACCTGAGATAACATGTCCAAGGAAAGAGATCTGCCTCAGCCAAAACTGGCATTTACTATACTTGGCATATAATCGATGATTCCGCAAGGTATGGAGTACTATTCTAAGATGTCCAACATGCTCCTCCTGGGTCTTGGAATAGACCAATATATCATCAATAAACACCAGCACAAAATTGTCCAGATATTGATGGAAGACTCGGTTCATGAGGTCCATGAAAACTGCTGGGGCATAAGTCAAACCAAACGGCATAACCAGAAACTCGTAATGCCCATACCGAGTCCGAAATGCCGTTTTCTCTATATCTTCCTCAACCACTCTCAACTGATGGTAGCTTGATCTCAAATCAATCTTGGAAAACCAAGATGCGCCTATCAACTGATCAAATAAATCATCGATCCTAGGCAAAGGGTACTTGTTCTTAACCGTTAACTTGGTTAAGCTGCTTGTAATCGATGCACATGCGCATACTACCATCCTTCTTCGACACAAAAAGAACCGGTGCACCCCATGGTGACACGCTTGGTCTAATGAAAGCCTTCTCTAGAAGCTTGTCTATCTGCTTCTTTAATTCATCTTGCTCAGGCTTCACCAACCTATAAGGTGGCTTGGACACAGGAACCGTACCAGGCTGAAGCTGGATTCTGAAATCAATGGCTCTAGCAGGTGGCAATCCTGGCATATCATTAGGGAAAACATCTGCGTACTCAGATACCACTGGCACCTCAAAAAGACTATTGTGCCACTCCTAGTCTCCTCTATTGCAACAGAGGCAACTAGTCCAATCCGACTATCCAATCCCTCACATACAAAACAATAAGTCGGCTGCTCTGGCTTACTAATTACCACTATCCCCTTATGACAGTCAATCATGACCTAGTGCCGAAATAACCAATCTACACCCAGAATCACATCAAACCCACTGAAATCCAACTCAATTAAATCCCCTAGCACTCTATCCGACCCAACCTAATCATGCAATCTCTATAAATAGTCTGGACCCTAGTGATCTCTTCCAAGGGTGTGTGCACAGTCAAAGAATAATCCAAAATAGTGGGCAATAAACCAATGCGACGTGCACATGATGATGTAATGAATGATTTAGATGCTCCAGAATCGAAAATACAAACTGCAAATATACCACAAATAAAGAGTATACCTCCCATAAGCTTTGGTCCTCAGGCTCATCCTCATGAGCCTTAACTACAAACACCCTAGCTGTCTGTCTCTTGTCTGTTCTGGGTGCAACAACTCGTCCCTGAGGTCCTGACCTGCCTTGCTATCTCTGCCCTATAGGTGCCCTCTGTGCCGGTAATGTCTGTGTCTGACCCTGAGTCGGCACACCAACTAGCTGTGGTCCCATCGAAGGACGAGTAATCTATAGCAACTGGTAGGTGGCAGGACAGGTGCAACTCGAGATATGATGCTCATGCTTACCGCACTTAAAACATGCTCCATAAGGTGCAAAACACGGTCCTAGGACATGGAATCTCATACACCGCTGACATCTAGGAGGGCCTGATCTCGAAGTCTGATCACCACTAGACCTACTACTCTGACCCTCATATCTGGGCTTCTTATCTGCATGAGCAAACTACTTCGGTGGAACTCTAAGTCTGCTTTGGTCTGGTCACCTCTCATCAATCAAGCACTCTACTCTCTCAGCTCGCCGTATAAGCTCAGAATATCTGGTGCACTCCACAACTGACACCCTATCTCTGATCTCATACCTCAACCCCTGCTCAAAATGCTCAAGTCTGTCTGCCTCACTAGCAACCATATGTGGGGCAAATCGGGATATCTCATCAAAATTTGGCTCATACTGTAAAACCGTCTAGCCTCCCTGGGAGATGTGCATGAACTCCCTCGCCTTCTAACGACTGAAGTCAGCAGTAAAATATCCCTCATAGAAGAGCTCTCTAAACCTCTCCCAAGTGATCTGCTCATCTGGATCAATCCTCCTCTTCATAGATCTCCACCAATGGACCACCTCTCCCTCAAACATAAAGGTAGCCAATCTAACTCGTTGGTCCTCTAGGCATTCCATGCCATCAAATATCCACTCCATCTTTAGCATCCACCTCTCAGCTTCCATAGGGTGTGCCTGACCTCCAAAAGATGGTGGTCCCATCTTACGGAACCTCTCTAACTCACAAGCACCGGAATCATCCTCATGGTTCCTTCTCGAGGCCCTCTCATCCCCTTTGTTCCTCTCAGCTTTGCCAATCAAATCAGTGATAGCCCCAATGGCACTCCAAACATCGACCTGTGGAGTGGTAGCAGGTGGTGGTGAAGGTATAGGCTGCTCAACAAGTCCTATAGCCTAAGGGTCTATATATGGCTCAGCCTGTGGGGCAACATCTGGCTTCGGCTCCTCATCAGGCATCATCCTAGGGACGCAAGCGGGTCTACCTCTGCCTCTCACTCTAGTATTCATAATGAATAGTCAACTGCAAGGAGGCAAGAATTTAGTTATACAAAAAGGATCTCTCATCCTAGAAAATTATTTAAGGTGCTATCTAGCGTAACACACATCCCCAAATCCACACCTAAAGGTCAACTACTTAGGGATAGGATCCTATTTCTCTGATACCATCTTATAACACCCCAGATCTAGGTTTATTTAAAAACATAAACCCAAACCTTGAACGTTAGGGAAAAGGCCCAGAATAACTAATCCAGACTTAAATAGATTTCCTTTTCATAATTCAGAGTGCGACATTAAAAATAATTTCTTCATAGAAGCACGGAATGAAAATAAAAATATCCAATGCATAACCATCAAACTAAGTCTGGATCGGTCTACTAGAATAAAAATAATCCAAACATCCATCAAGGTAAACTAAAATGAAATAATCCGATATAATCTGTTAAAAATACTAAGTCAATCAATAAACAAGTTCCCTGAACCTACACAGGAATAAAATAATTCTCTTCCTAATAATCAGTATAATCCCCCGAAGTCTCTACCCCTGCAACGTCCTCTCCCAGAATATCTGAAAACAAAATTGATAAAACGGATATGTGAGAAACAACATCTAAGTAAGTAGTCATTGTGAAACCCCGTTCCAATATCCCTAGCACATCCTAATTAGTGAGCTTGATGTGTAGGTGAAGCTGGAGCAGCTCAAACCTAAAGCCAGTCAAAGTGGCAAAGCCTCAGGTTGTCAGCAGCCTGTGAAGGTGAGTAATCTCTAGTTTGTTAAATTAAGGTTGGATACTAAGTAGGAAATTAGCTAGGTGTTAATTGATTATGTGCAATATAGGAGGAATGGCAAAACTGTAATATTCGGTGTCTTGTGGAAGCCACTTAAGTGAAAATAGCCAAAGGAGAAGCCCCATTCGACCAAACCCCCATCCCAAACCCTTTCTTCTCTTCCCCTTCTCCCACACTCATCTTCTTCATCTCCTTCTCTTCACCTTCTTTCCCATTTTTGTCTGACATGTTAATTACTCAATTAAAGTGAACTGCATGACATTGGCCTATGTTGATATTTGATTTGACAGTTGGTTTATCAGTACTTGTTTATTATCGTATTTGGTTTTATTGGTATTTGTATTTCCACAGCCAGTGTAGAGCAACACCAAAACCCTGAGTAGGCCGGTGTTGCCAATGCCGAAACCTGGAGTAGGCCAGATATACATATGGAGGCATAGACTTGATGACGATGTGGTTATTATCTATGTTGACACTTGTTTTGATCTGAGTTATATCTATTGGGTTGTTTTTGGATAATTGGTTTATTCGACACATTGTTCGATAGATACATTTGGTTTTATGGTTATTCACGCGATTTGATATCGATATTACTGATTTGATTTATATGATAGATTACATGGGTTTATATCATATTGTTTGCTGGATTATTGTTGGATTATTCGGATTATCCATGTTATCGTCACTAATATATGTTTTATAATTGATCCATGATTTAGAACTAAATAAAATGTATTTAAGCATGCATGTGCCACTTGTTGGGATATTTGTATCTCATTCTGGTTTTGTTTTGTTTTCAATTCTTAGAGAGGACTACATCAAAGGGTAGATGCTTGGAATTCTGTGAGATCAAATTAGAGATATGGTATTTCATATTGAGTTTGGGAATTTTTAATTGTCACTGATTCTGTGGTATATGTTTGTTTCATGTTTTCTTTCACTCTGATTATAGATCCTATGGAAAAATTAACCCTTCAAAAATGAGTTACTAATTTATTACGTAACCCGGATCCGGGGTGTTACAAACAAATAAACCAAACAATCCCTAGTTGGTGATCTAACTTAAACATATGTATAAGTGTAACCGGTTTGGTTCGGTTTCATTTGACCTTAAAATCGAAACCAAACCAAAACCCAATCAGTTTTATATAGAATAAACTAAAACGGACCCAGAACCAGCAAGGGCAACGCAAAACTTACTTTAATAGGTTCGGTTCGGCTTGGTTTAGCAGTTTTAATTAAACCATTGTCATTACATGCATGTTTTAGTAAGAATTAATTAAGAGATAATATAAACAAAAGGTGGAGCTCTTTTGGCAGTAGATATGGATTGCATTTTCTATACACAACCACTACTATTTTTCATTGGAAGCATTACATCATAAGCTTTGGCATAATTAAAGAGAATCACAACCATTTATTTTATCTACAAAAAAGCTTAAATTCAAATAATATTACACTGCATATTTTGTATCAAATGCTGGCATAAGCCTGGAATGAATTTTCATAATCTTTATCATTTTGAAACTTAAACAAACGGATGTAGTCCTCGTAATTGAAGAGGCGATAACGAAGAGGATGCTCTTCATCGACGAGTTCACTGAAGGGCTCGACCACTGTCCTATCCTTGACCGCTACAAACAAACCATTCCTAAAATATCTTGTACCATACACCCTCCCCCTTGGACCCAGAATATGAAACACGTTTCCAACACTGTGCACTTCATCTTCACCTAGAATTGATAGGACGGTTTCATCAGTGTGATGTTTCAAACCAATTAATGGTCAAATCGGAAGTGTGGGGTGGGTTGTATTTTATCAGTTGAAGGTTGGTGTGGTTGCTTTCAACGTGTGAAGCCAAGTATTGTCTGTTGTGTTTTTGTAGTTTTATAAAGATTCAAAATTTTATCTTTTTGTGTTTGTCTTATGTGGGAATAATAGTCTCACATTGGAAATTTATTAACACTTGTGTTTATTAATAGTGGTGTACACTAAAAGGGTGCAACCCCTAAAGTAAGATACTATATATTGAGGTTGGGCCGGGGTGCTTTTAAATCACGCGTGCGTGCCGCCGCCACTGCCATTCGTCAGATCGGCTGAGCACGACGAGGCGTGTGTGATTTAAAATTCCCCATGTAATATTTTATTTTAATTTTTTCCTTTTCATCGGGTCAACCCATGGTTTAATTTTGGTTTAGTTTTTTCTTTTAACTAATTGTGGTTTTTCCTTTACCGTTTTATATTCATTAATAACGGATTAGTGAGATCAGTTCCAAAACGTGCGATTGAAAGTAACACATTTCGGATAGTTTGAACCTTTTTGTTTTGTTAAAAGGGGCAAAAATAGGTCTCAAGGGTTTCTTAAGAACGCGATCAAAAACCCATCTCCATCTTCTTCTCTCCCTTGATTTTTACTTTTCTTAAACAGAAGAGTGACACTGCCTTTTGTTGGTTTCCTCAAGCCCGGTACGGTTGTGTGACATACTGGAAGAGGTCTGTGACCATTGAATGCTGAAAGTAAAGACGTTGCAACCCACGTATTGAGACATCGACGAACAGGGGGCGCTTAACGTTAACAATACAAAGGCTTGAAAGCCTTGCCCTGGTCTCCCATTCGATAAGTGAATATGAGTTTTATTTCTGTTTTCTTTCTTATTAATCTGTGATTGTGTTGCATATCTGTTCATGCTCAGTTTTTAAAGTTATTGAAACCGCGTGTGTAAGCACCTCATTTTTGCGCTCGCATAAACACCAGAAATGCAAACCCTGGATAGAAAGTCAAACCCTAAGGGGTGAAAAGTTGACTTTTTGATCAAGTGAAAATTGGCCACCTCGCTTTATGCCATTGTATAGAGAATCTCGACACGGTTCCAACGCAACTGAGTTTGCAGGAATCGGGGTCTGGATGAAGGTTCTGCGGGCGGTCAAACTTGAGCAGAGCCAAAAGTTGACTTTCTGCTAAAATCTGATCCAGAGGCCTACCCCTAGGTCATTGGATAGAGAATCTCGACACGGTTCCAACGCAACTGAGTTTACAGGAATAGGGGTCCGGATGAAGGTTCTGCGAGCGGTCAAACTTGAGCAGAGCCAAAAGTTGACTTTCTGCTAAAATCCGATCTAGAGGCCTACCCCTAGGTCATTGGACAGAGAATCTCGACACGGTTCCAACGCAACTGAGTTTGCAGGAATCGGGGTCCAGATAAAGGTTCTGCGGACGGTCAAACTTGAGCAGAGCCAAAAGTTGACTTTCTACTAAAATCCGATCCAGAGGCCTACCCCTAGGTCATTGGACAGAGAATCTCGACACGGTTCCAACGCAACTGAGTTTGCAGGAATCGGGGTCCGGATAAAGGTTCTGCGGGCGGTCAAACTTGAGCGGAGCCAAAAATTGACTTTCTGCTAAAATCCGATCCAGAGGCCTACCCCTAGGTCATGGGATAGAGGGCTCCGATACGATTCTAACGCAACTAAGTTTGCCCAGATCGGAGCCCGGGTGAAGAAAATATGAGCTGACGAAATTCCCGAGCAGCAAAACCGGCAATTTGCGCACGTGGCAAAAGGCTGCACACGTGGCGAGTTGCGCAGGAAAATATCTCGGGGATCAAATCCGTAAATATCCAAACATTCAAAATATCCCAGGGACCAATCTCAAAATATCTTGAAATATCTGAATAAAATAATATTAAACCTAAATATCTCAGGGACTATATCTTAATTTTCGGATTTTTAAGCAAAACCGTGGCCGCATTAAATGTTTTGCAATGATTTTGTCGCCCGGGCCAAGTGACAACAAGTGGACGTGAGCTGGGCGCCAAGGTCGGCGGATACCCCTTTCTTCTTCTATAAAAGCTGCGGCAGTCTTGATTTTAGCCGCGGCAGTCTTGATTTTTGGGTGGGGGGAGATCTTTTTGGCCCGAGGCATTCAAAGTTCGACATTTTTTTTTGGGGTTTGGGATTTTCGGTGCCGGCTTTCTTCTCTGGTGAAATTCTTTCCGGGGCAGAGAGTTCTCACTCTCTGGTTCTCTCCAGGGTTGGGTCTTCCCACGGAGAACTAGTCCTCCTCGCTTGGCCTGAGTTAAAAGAACCCTCCCTTCTTCCTCTCCGATTACCTCACAACCGAGAAGACGACCAGTTGGTGAGGAGAGGTGGTGCTCCAGCGATTGCTCGTGCACTCAAAGGGAGCCTCCGGCATATCTTGCAAGGGATTAAAACAAGGTAATGTTCCCTGTTTAATAAATGAGCTCATTTCAAGCTTTCAAGCATGACTAGGGTGTTTCCTGGGCGTGCCAATTTATTTGCTGTTCGTGCTTGATTGATTCGAAGGGGGAGCATGTTCCCCCATGAGTTCTCCATCTCTGTTGTATCCCGATAAAGCCCCTGGTTCCCTTCTTGATTATTCATGTTAATTCAGGTTCTGTTAGTGTTTCATTTTCGGATTTGTAGGTTTGCAAAGAGATTTGAGTGATGAGTGGTGAGGATATGTTAGGTTAGATTAATTCCAATACATGTTTAAGTGTCTTCTAGGGAGTGGTCGAAGCCTTGGGAGGGCTTACAGAGCTTAAAAACCAGTTACAGAACTTAAAAATCAGTCAGAAATGGAGTTTGGAAAGAAAAAACAGAGAATTAGGGTATGCGCTGAGCTCGCGCTCACCTCGCGCTGAGCTTGCGCTCACCTATTTTGGGTCCGCCCACTTCGCGCTGAGCTCACGCCCACTTGACGCTGAGCTCGCGCCCACTTCTTTTTTGGGTGCGCTGAGCTCGCGCCCACTTGGCGCTGAGCTCGCGCCCACTTCTTTTTGGGTGCGCTGAGCTCGCACCCACTTGGCGCTCAGCTCGCGCCCACTTGGCACTCAGCTCGCGCCCACTTCGCCCGCGGATCGTTTTCTTTGGTTTTTCGGTCCGCCCACCTCGCTGACCTTGTGCCTAGTGCCTGAGGTCGGCGCATACCCCTAAAACATGCCGAACTGCTATATTTTTGAGCCGGGTACATCCCCTTGGACCCAGAATAATGAGACAGTCTCTCCTTGACAAGTGTCAACCTTGTATATTTTTCTGTGATTATTGCTGGATGTGAGTGCCATTTCCGAACCGAACCGAGTAAACCAATAGGGTTTCCGGGTCACCTGGAAACCCAACATGGGACTTGGACCCTCGGTTCAACTTGATTTCCAATGGGCCTTCCAATGGAGCCCACCCAGCCCAATAAACATGTATGCATGCAACTTAATCAAGATAAGCAAACTTAACCGATTAAACCGGGCAGGCCAAACCTAAGGCGGTCCATCCAAACCGGACTTGTGAAATTGATGTATGAAATGCGTGGTTTGGCCGAGACCAAGGGCAAGGGCCTACCGGGACCACCAAAGCCCACCCACCGAACCAAGGAAGGGGGCAAACCCTAACCTCTGGTAACTAGGGCTTTCGAGCCCTAATCAGGGCTACGGGCCCCAAGCCCAATGCCCCACCCATTTTTGGAAACTTAAAAAGATAATACCACTAAAATTACTTGGCTACCATGTGGGCCCACCTAAGGGGCCCACAAACCAATCCGGCCCACCTTTGCATGGAAAACACTTAAACTTCAAATCTAAACCTAAAGTAAAATCAATGCACTTAACTAAAGCCCAAAGGGCCTCCTAGGATAGGCCGAGGCCCACAAGGGCACACAGGCTTGACTAAGCCCACCAAGGACACCGTGGGCCTTCCAACGGGGCCCACCGAACCAGACTCAGATTACCTAATTAATCAAGATAAAAGCAATTAAAGGGACCCACACCACTCAGGTGGTCCCACCAGACTTAACCAAACTGCATATCGGATTAGGAATCGGGTGAGACCAAAATAAGCTGACTCAAACCAGGATAAACCTAAAGGACCTGTCACCCGACGGGGTGGACCAGGGTGTCTACGGACTTCCTCGGACCACAACCGAGACCCTACTTAGAATCTCAAAGCCGCAGACCAAAAGCCCTAATAGACAAGATTAGGCACCCAGGTGTCCGCCTGCACCCCATCAGGCGGTGGCGACTCCGAACTTTCCCGTGCCACGTTTTAGACGCGCGCACAGCGTGCTTGCAAATTCTTTCCTTCAAGTTATCTATTATCCTTTTCTTTAATTATTCTCTTCCATTCATCCTTTTCAGATTTTGATTCTCAAGAGAACTCTTCTTTAAGTTTTTATTTCCAAATTTCGTTGCCTGCTGTTTGTCATCATTATTTTGTTTTATTCATTTTATGCTCAAATCAGTCACTTAAAATTTTTGTTTTAATGTTATTATAATCCCATGCTATTTGCTATGATTCTCGTGTTCTTCCTTGATTAACTGTTTGGTCGTCCAGATCTATTTATAATTCAGTTCCTATTCTATTTTTTTATTGCTTTGCTGTCCACATTTTAGATTTGTCTAATTCCATTGGTTTCTGTTATATCAATTGGAATTGTTCTACGTCTACTTTTAATCTTTAATCTGAATTTTGTTGAGTCTCTAATTTGTTTATTCATTCTGTTTATTGGCTCTAAATTTAGTGAATTACTTTGCTATAACTGAGTTCATATACAACATTGTCCCATGCCGAGGCTCTAAATTTTTCGTAAACAGCTAATGCGGTAGAAAGATCTATAAAAGACTCAACAAGGAAATTAAGGATAACAAGAGATAGATATTACCAGATATCTGGATTTCCTTGGGGCCACATGAGATCTGTGAAGGCTTTAGTTGCATCCAGTTGTTGTGCATTATCGATGAGTAAGTTCCGGTAGAAAGGCAGTTCCTTCGACTTGCTCATGTAACCTGACGAGTAAAAGGTGCCAATGTTCTTGTAAGGACCTAGTCAAAATTTTAAATAATAAATAGGGTCCAACTCTGACCAAGTCAAGAGTCCTTGTTTTGCATAAGTCCTATAGGTTATTGTACAGGAGATAGGTGCCTGCACACCCACCAGATCAATCTTTTTAAGTGTTAATATCAAACTTAAATCAATGGTTAAGATCTATTCTCTTTTAATAATGGGAAATAGGGTTGAATTAAGAAGATGAAGAGTCCCAATAACCTATTTTCGTTTTTGGGAGAATCCAGCCATTTTGGGGAAAGGTTTGGGAAGAAAAGTGCAAAAAAAACCTTGGATTTGTTACTTTTGATCAAAGCTTTATGGAAGGTAAGTGGTTTTAATCCATTTTCTATGCTTTTAATGCTTAATTTCTCTTATTACCATCATTGATTTTTGTCGGATGAATCTAAAGTTTATGGGAATGTTCTTGATGTGTTAATATGAATCTAAGGGAAGAATATTATATTTTTATAGATTATCAATATTGTAGTACTTAAGATCATGTATAGAAAGGAATCTGTAAAATTTCACATTGTATGGTGGAATATATTACACTGCTGGTTTGATGTTTTGTGAGCTTACGAACCTGTGAAAACATGACGAAAGTGGGTTCTTCGTTGACTGCACCTTGTTTATGTTATAATACTTTATTGGTAATTCAAGTAGTTTCCTTGGGCTTGTGAAATGACTGACGAAGAAAAAGGAACAACGGACTGCTTTAGATGTTGGTAAAACATGAACGATTTAGAGAGGGACTAAAATTCAATTAGTTTGTTATACATTGGGGTTGAACTAATTCCTAGTTATTTGCTTTAGGTAAACCTATTTTCAATTATTTGACATCCTGAATGCTTTTGAAATGAACTAAATTTCCAATTAGTTTGGTTGTACAACTCAAATTCAATTACTATGGGTATACAGTGTATTCCTTTTGGAGTGAACTCATTCGTAAATATTCTTATAAAGCAGAGTTTTTCTTTCAAATCTTAACTTTACTTTAATTACTTCACTCTGGAACTTTTGATTGAACCTGATTTCTAATTATTTTACTTTTTATTCATCCATGTTATGAGTTGTGGTGAGATTCCGTGAGATTTCGGAATAACAGGGAAAGACAGTGTTGTGAACTTTGTGATATTTTATTTTGAAATTTGTTTCTTGAGATGAGTGTACTGCTAGTGGTAAAACTGCTAGTTCAGTACCCAGTAAGAGTATTGCTGGGATGAATTTGTACTACTAGTTAACACACTAATTAGGTACCCACCATGAATAAACGTTGAGGGATTTATGAGATTGTACTACTAGTTAAAACACTAGTTCAATACCCACCGTGAATAAATGTTGGGAGATTTATGATGATTGTACTGCTAGTTGAGATACTAGTTCAGTACCCAGTTGGGAATACTTGTGGGATAGTATTTGATGTACTTCTAGTATTTGCCACATACTAGTTAAGTACCCATAAGGATTACCGATGGGAGGATTGTACTCCTAGAGCATTACCTAGTTGAGTACCCAGTGAGGGACGCCTACTGGGATATAGATATTGATGAGTACTCTTGTCTTATAGTGTTGGTATGAGTACCCGATATGACTGTGAGTCTACGGGGAAATGTGGCTATGTAGTACTCCTAGTGTAAATTACTAGTCAAAGTACCCAGGGACCAAATGGTCTATTGGGAAGTTGAGATATGGTATTCTGATCTTATTGTAGACTTGGTTTAATTAATCTTTTAAATTCTTATTTCGTTTATTGTTATTTTTATTATTGTTTATCAAGTAAATGGTTCATTGTCATGGTGAATTTCATTCTTAATATATCCTGTTAATTCTTTTGATGTAAAATTGTTAAATTAATCATTGATTTGATAGAGAACATGATCCCTTATATTTAAGATTTATGTATATGGTATATATATTGACTATAAATGAACCTAGAAAACACATGCATGAGTACAGTTTATTAGATATATATATATATATATAATATTGGTTGTATTTATATTAAGTAAAGTGGAAATTCAGCATGTAAACATATGGAGTGCATTAACTCCACTTACTGAGTTTATATAAACTCATCCTTTATTATTTTACAGGAAACTATCATAACCGTGGAGATGAGAAGAAATGAAAAGTTACAGAATTAATGATGCATAGTGGATCTTATGAACATGTTACTACTTAAGTTTTGAACCTTTGGTGTTATGTTTGATTTCATGTAATAGTTAGGTGGTTTAAACTTGGTTTTGATTTTTACCAATTTGTTTTTAAATTCCGCTATAACTCTGATAATTAAGTTTATTAAATAAAATTCCATGTTTCGAGACGAAATTAATTCATAGGTTGTTTTCGCTTACGAGCAAGGCTACGTCCGGACCCACATATGTATAGTTATACGCGATGTGTGGTTTCAGGGCTGTAGACACCCCAAATTGCACTACAAAATGAGAAAATAATTGAAAATATTAATTGGGATTTAAAACAGGTCAAAAATGCATAAAATTTAATCATTTAAGCATTGCCCGTATTGTATCTACGGGCTGATTGCACCCGAAATTGTCATACGGGCATGCCGCACCCATATTGAGAATGCGGGCACCACTTGCCCACAATGTATATACGGGCGCAAGGTTTTTGTGCGAATTTTATCCTTACTCGATTTCTGAGCCTTATCCGCATCCAAATATCTCTCTAGGTGATCGAATTTATTTATTTATTTATTCGAATTATCCTTGTTGGCCATGGATGGGCATTATCCTTATTTTCAATCCAATCTGGTGGATCATGGTATATCCCTCTAGACCAGCCATACCCCTGGGTTTGCCTATAAATAGAGGTGAGATCCTTAAGCAAAGGGCCACGAAATTTGAAGTCTAAGGAGCTCCAAGTGAAGAGAGGAATCCCTGCTGCTCTGCTTGCTCAATCCAAGTAAGTCCCTTTTCCCTTTTATTTTCTGTCTTCAATTCTAGAGATAATAGGATCTTCTCCATTGCTATAGAATAAGGCCTGGTTTACAATTGTATTCCTAAACCTGCCTCCAAGTACCTCAAGAATCCTCTCTAGCCGTAAAACGTGAAGAGAGAGCTAGGGGAAAGGGGAACAGGTGGATCCCTAGAATAGAACCCCATAATCTGTTTTTCTCCTTTTTTTTATAGAATAAGGCCTTTGATTTTTTTTTATACCCAAACCTATTTCTAAGTACCTCAAGAATCCTCTTTAGCCGTAAAACGTGAAGAGAGAGCTAGGGGAAAAGAGAACAGGTGGATCCGTAGGGTAGACCCCCATGTGCTCTAATTTGTGAGATATGGCTGCTTTGAATATCCTGTTCATATTTTAATGATCTTGTGATTGAATCTGAATGAATCTTATGAATCCATGATGTTTATAGCATGAGATCCCCACTTTTTTCTAAAATTTGGATTTTTCACATCTTTGCACCTACAACACTGTTTTTGTGATATTTGTGATATTAGGCTAAGATCCTGGATCCACCATGATCAATATGATAGATCTGGATTCAAAAGCCTGAAAGTAACTTCTAGGGTTTCATGATGTGGTTTTTGCGTCCTTTTTCATTTTTGAGAGAAAACCCTACGGTCTAAGTTCTCCCCTTTTGATGTTCTTCATCAACGTGGGTATTTTTGGTTTTGATTTCTTTATTTAATGTGAAATTTGGGTTATATCTATGTCTTGGATTGTTCAGGTTCAATTCTGCAATATTTTATAAAAATCATATATTTCTAGATTTCCAGAATTTAACTTGAAGCCAAATTTTTTAAGTTTTCACTTTAGATTGGCTTTATTTGATTTTATCTCAATTTTATTTTGATCATGAAACCCTAGGAATGGTATGATCATATTTGAAAGTTCTGAATCAATCAGGCTATTCGTATGAAAAAAACCATACACTTTTGTCCTTTTTGTGATTTTTTATGATTTTTATAGCAAGCCTTCTTTATTTTTAACATGAACAATACCTGGCAACCACCTTGTGTGGATGAATAGGGGTGCCTAACACCTTTCCCTGTTCATAACCTAATCCCCTTACCCATCTCTGGTTGTTTTTTTTAATAGGGTTATTTTTACCCTAAATTTGCCTTTTTGTGCTTATTTGATATTTTGGTGTCCATTCACACCTAAAAAGAATGGTGGCGACTCTTTGTTTTTAACCAATCCCGCGTGATGAATAGGAAGTCATTGAATTGATTTTTCCATGTCTCACAACTGGCGACTCCGCTAGGGACTTGAGGATTTCAGCCTTTTGGTGTTTTTGTTCATGTTTTTGATGTTTTTGTTTTGCTTGCTATTTTGTGTTTTTTTAGCATGTTTGACTTGTTTTATTGTTGTGCTTGCTATTTGGTGTTCTTAAGCATGCTTGGTATGTTTTAAATCTGAATTATTGCTTAAGAATTCATGGGAGTAGAAACATGCTTAATTATGATTTATAGGATTGTTTCTAGAAACATGCGTAGGGGGGTTCGTTTTGCAAAACCATGCTTATTTCTTGCTGTATTTTTATAATAGCATGTTTTAATTTTCAGCATGTTCTCCATGATGTATTTTGATTGTATAACATGATCATATGTTTACATGTTTGGGTGATTCTTGTGAGTATGTTTTAGGTGCTATAGGATTGCTTTGTTTACTTGTTTACTTTAAATATGCTTTCCTATTATGCCTTTTTGTATATGCATGGCTACGAAAAGAGTGGCAAGGGTTTGGGACGTTGTGAATGTACCCAAATTTTACATATGCACTGTGCACATTTTATTTTTACACAGCCTACCCCTAACCTATAGGAAGTTGAACCTGAATGTGTGTAGCTTGGCGCAACAAGGTCGATACTTCGGAAAGCGAAAGTGAAAACATTCACCTTAGAACTTTGGGCTAATGATGTGATGACAATGTAGATCTGTGATTTGATTTTGGTCATCACTAGGCTTGAGTTCTAAGTTGCCATTAAGCCAAAACCCAAAACCCCTACGCTTGAAGGTGGAGATACACGTTTTTGGCTAAAATACAGAATTACGTGGGGATATAGGTTTGTAATTGAGGGAAGGCCGTTTGCATGGTTCGCAAGCCAAGGCATAATGCGGATGCCATATCAAAGGTAAACAAGGTAACAGGGTAACCTTAATTTTTGGTGTAGCCCATAGGAAGAGTTTTTAACTCTGTTTAGAATTAATCCTACCCAATGTTCATACAAGAGGCAACCAAAGGGTACCAAATTCTTGAGTATGGTGGCTAATTTGGAGGGAGCATGTGCCCTCCTAAGCATGTATTTTTGCAAATAGGTCAAAGTCCGCTTTGGGACAGTTTAGAAGCCTTACAAGGGTGAACCGTACGTTTGGATGAGCAATCAAAGTGATCAAACCATGTAAAAACTGAGAAAAGCTCTGTAAACCGCATTTAAAATACGGGCTGGTCTCGCCTGTGTTAGCTATATGGTCAGGCTAGCTCACAATTTAAATGCGGGCAAGGCCAGACTGTACTGTATATGCGGTTTTCGTGGAAAATTCAATTTTAAACAGTTTTTCCCACTAAATCTTGTTCCTTCAACCTTCAAATGATGATAAAGGGAAATGAGTTTGAATAAAATGTTTCAAAAAAATTAAAAATATATATATAAATGTGAAACAAAAATCTTGAAAAACAAAATCTTTGGGCCTCTGAAAGCCTTTGAATTTCAGATCTTTTTCTTTGGGCCTCTGAAAGCCTTTGAATTTCAGATCTTTTTCTTTGGGCCTCTGAAAGCCTTTGAATTTCAGATCTTTTTCTTTGGGGCCTCTAAAAGCCTTTGAATTTCAGACCTTTTTCAAAAATACCCCTGGGCCTCTGAAAGCCTTTGAATTTCAGACCTTTTTTAAAAATCTTTGGGCCTCTGAAAGCCTTTGAATTTCAGACTTTACCCCTTGGGCCTCTGAAAGCCTTTGAATTTCAGACCTTTTCAAAAATACCCTTGGGCCTCTGAAAGCCTTTGAATTTCAAATCTTTTTCTTTGGGCCTCTGAAAGCCTTTGAATTTCAGACTTTTCCCCTGGGCCTCTGAAAGCCTTTGAATTTTAGATCTTTTTCTTTGGGCCTCTGAAAGCCTTTGAATTTCAGACTTTTCCCCTAGGACTCTGAAAGCCTTTGAATTTGAAATCTTTTTTCTTTGGGCTTTTGAAAGCCTTTCAATTTCAGACCTTTTTAAAAAATACCTGTGGGCCTCTGAAAGCCTTTGAATTTCAGATCTTTTTCTTCGGGCCTCTAAAAGCCTTTGAATTTCAGACCTTTTTCAAAAATATCCCTGGGCCTCTGAAAGCCTTTGAATTTCAGATCCTTTTTCTCTTTTTGTGGGACCAGTTGGAAGCCCTAGAATATTCCAACAATTCTAAAAGAAAAAAAGAAGTAAATAAAAAAAATCCAAACTCGTGTTCATCTAGCCTACATATTGGCATTTATAGGTATGAGAATGAGATTAAATGGGTACTGATATTTTTCTTTATATTTTTTTATCCAGGTACCAATACACTTGCAACCATAGCTTCTGTAACCAGATCAAGAGCTCGCACCATGAATCCCATTGAGAATGAAGCTGATGTTCCCAACCCAGACATTGCCCTACTACAGGAACAAGTGGCAGGATTAGCTAGAATGCTAGAGAACCTACTGGCAGTGCAGGCCCAACAAGTCCAAGCCCAGAACCAAGCATCCACTTCCAACCAAGCAGCTCCACCCCAAACCAACATTCCACCTCCGGTTCAACCTATTCCTGAACCCATTTATGAACCCACCCCTGAACTTATACTGATCAGGGATAAGACAGTTGAGTCTGAGAAAGAAAAAGAAAAGGAGAGAATGAGAGATGAGGTTGAAAGGAAGTTCATGCACAGACTGGAGATGATCCAAGATGAACTGAGGGAAGTAAAAGGGATGAACAACTTTGGGGGCACCAACTTTGAAGACTTGTGCCTATACCCTAATGTTAACCTGCCAGCCAAGTTCAAGTGCCCAGACCTGGACAAATATGATGGCACTGGCTGCCCCATGAGCCATCTGAAATTGTACTGCGGTGCCCTATGATAGTTCGGTCGGGATTAATGCATATTGATTCAGCTCTTTCAAAGGAGCTTGACTGGAACTGCTCTGAGGTGGTCTGCCACCTTAGATCGTGGAAAGATCTGAAGATGGAAGGACCTAGCAGACGCCTTCCTAGCTCAATACAGGTTCAATTCAAAGATTGTGCCAGATAGGTACAATGTAATGAGAATGAGTAAGGGAAGGGATGAATTCGTAAGGCAGTATGCCAAGAAATGGAGGGAGACTACCTCTCAGGTCAGGCCACCCATGCTAGAGCAAGAGATGATTTCCACTTTCATCAGTGCACTAGGTCAACCATTCTACAGTTGTAAGCACCTCATTTTTGCGCTCCCGAAAGGCCAGAAATGCAAAACCAGGCTAAAAAGTCAAACCCAAAGGGGTGAAAAGTTGACTTTTTAATCCAGTGAAAATCAGCCACCTTGCTCTATCCCATTGGATAGAGAATCCCGACACGAGTCCAATGCAACTGAGTTTGCAGGAATTAGAGCCCAGATGAGGATTCTGCGGGCGGTCAAACTTGAGGAAGAGCCGAAAGTTGACTTTTTCTCGAACCCCGTGCCAGGTGCTTAGCCCTATGTCATTGGATAGAGGGCTCCGATACGAGTCTAACGCAATTGAGTTTGCTCAAATCGGAGTTCGGATGAAGGAGATATGAGCTGTCGAAGTTTCCGCGTAGCAAAACCGGAAACTGCACACGTGGCGCAGGAACTGCACACGTGGCAGCCAACGCAACAAAATATCTCGGGGACTAAATCTTGAATATCCAAAAATCTCAAGGACTAAACAAAACTTCGTACGGGGCAATCCGTAGATATCCAAAAGTGTCAAATCGGTCGAATCGGTCAAGTCGAAGGGCAAATCCGTCATTTTTTTTGTATCCGGTCAAATATGCTGGATACACATACCCCAGTGTGTAACCGACATCAAATGCCGGATACAAAAAGATTTTCGCGCTAGATTCGTGCCAATCGCCCGACAAATTTGCGGCGGCATTTAATTTTCGGAAGATTATGTTTTGTATCCGGTATTGAATGCCGGATACAAAGGAAGACCTATGTAACCGGCCATGAAGGCCGGATATGAAGGAGCCTTAATGTATCCGGCCTGAGTTGCCGGATACATTAAGTTTGTCTATAAATATCAAACCGTAGCTCATTTTCGGGGTTGGCTTTTCTTTTGCTGTTTTTAGCTTCCTCCTCCCACCTTTCCTCACCCGAATCCCTCCCTCTTCAAGCCCTTCTTGCATCCATAACCTCATCACTTCATCCCAAGGCTACCCAAACCTTTGCCTTCTTCTCCCTTTTCACTTTCTTGTTAAAACAAGGAGGAACCACTGCTGTTGCTGTCAAAAGGAGGAGCTTCCAGCTACCGGTCAGCCACCAAGAGGCGTCTCCACCCCATACAAGAGGTCAGGTAGTGTTCCTCACTACGTCTTATTGCATATATGTTAAAATAGGAATTTTATAAAATGATTCTCAAGTTTGTATTCACCTCTTGCATGAGTTCATGCCTATGTTGATTCAAGCATGCACTTATCTTTCTCTGCATGGTATGAGACCCTCCAGGAGCAAGGGTCCGCATTTGGCTCCTTGGGAGCATATGTGTCTTCTTTTTACACCATGGATAATGTTCACTAGTCGCTATCCATAGGATTGACCCAAGCATATTTTTCAAGGAGCATGTTCCTTGGCCCCCATCTAATGTGCCCCTGTGTAAACCCCCTTCTCTCACCCTTCCCTACATTTTCGTAGGCTTAAGCATGAAGCCTTAGGTTCAGATATTGCTAAGAGATGTAGGAGATGCATGTCATAATCAGGATTAGTCCCATTGGTCTCCTCGCATGCGTCGGGTTTCCTTTTGCTGATTTCTGTGGTTTCTCACATGCCATGTGGTTTTTTTTTTATTTTTTTATTCTACTGATTGGTAATAAGTGTTAGCCTTCCTTAGCTGTACTTACTTGTCCATGCATGTTAGAGCATTTCCTTGCATACGTAGTAGTAAGCATGCATGTGTTGATCAATCGTGGGAGCATGTCTCCAGTCCTTGTTGTATGCTGGGATGAAGATTTGGAAAGCAAAGCAAGGACACCCTGGTCCCTGCCATGTTAACACACCTAATCCCAAGAGGAAAAGGCAGCCCGGATGCCTCTTCCCCCCCCCGTAGCCATGCTGAAAAGTCCCAAAGGGAGGTCGAAATGGGGTCTCCCCCATGACTGGACCACTGTGGGCCCACCCCGGGGCCCACACCATTGCTAGAACACCCCTGAGAGACTCAAAAACCCACCTCTCTCTGAAAAATCCGAAAAACAGCTCCTGTGTGTTGATCCGGCAACTCAAGCCGGATCAACTGGGACCTGTGTATATCCGGCTGTGCGCACCCCATTTCGGGCCGCACGACGAGGTGCATGCGAAGTGATGCTCGCCTCGGGACTGTTTTGGAGTCGCCACTGCCTGAGAGGTGCAGGCAGACACAAAAGGGCACCTATCTTGGCCTAATTTTCTGGTCTGCGGCTTTATTAGAGATCTGAGCAAGTTCTCGGTTACGTCTAGGGAAGCCCAAAGACACCCTAGCCCTCCCCGTCGATTGACAGGTCCCTTGGGTCTCCTTGGTCTTGAGTCAACTTAATTCTCACCCTTCCTAGACCAGCATACACACTTATTTGGTCTGAATGGGGACCATTGATGGTGTAGGTTCCCCTTTTATTTGATTTTATCTTTTTATTATTTGGTGAAGTGAGTCGGTTACGGGCCCTGTTGGAAGGTCCGTTGGGATCCAAATTGGGCTTAAGTCAAGCCCAAGGCCCAGTCCGGGTTATTGGGTAACCCTTATTGGATTATGGCTATTTGGTTTAAAGATTTATTTATATTTACAAAGTTAGTGGATTGATGTCTTTTAGGGCCCAATGGGCTTGGATCTGGCCCAATGGCAATTTAATCATGTGGCCTTTAGTCCATTTATCAAAACGGGCTTTGGTTAGGCTAGTCGGGATGTGGGCCCCATTGGAGGGCCCAGGAAGCCTTGGTGGGCCCACAGTCTCAAAATGGGCTTGGGAAAGTCCAAGAAGCCCAATGGGTCAGATTATGCAAAAATGGGTCGGATTAGGTCCAACCGGGTCAGAAAAATAGTTTTTTAAGTTACTTTATCGAGTGACGGTATTTAATTCACGGTCTGGTCAGAACCGTAATTTTAATACGGTTCAGGCTAGACCGTAGATTAACTACGGGCACGCCTGGACCGCTCTGAGTATACGGTTTTTGCTCAATTTCGCCGTTTGGCTCCGATTTCTATTGGTATCTTTCCGGCGAGCTTCTTGAGTGCTCCGGTGACCTCTGCAGGGGTTCCAGTACCTTCAATATTCTCCATTCTCTTCATTTTGGCTTGGAAAGCCATTTTTTCTCTTTCTTTAGCAATGGTATTCAATTCACCTTTTCTTCTTCTTTCATTTTGGTAAAACGAGAATGGAATGAGGGAAGAGGATGGGGTTACATGAGATTATTCAAAGAGGACAATTTCCTCTTTTGCATTTGACAAATAACGTCATTTGGATCATGTCAACTCTTATATTTTCTTCCTTTTGATTCACTCTTTGCCTTCCCCGTGAAAGAGCACTCATTTACGTGAAAAGATTCCCAACACAATCAAGCAAACATGTTAGTGAAGATATAAGAAAACAAGAGAAATTCAAAGTTGTATAAATAAGGAAATTCACATATGTATATTGAAAAAAGAAATGTTACCACACTATTAATTCTTTGATTTGAGGATGTTAGGCTTCTCCGAGAATTTCGGCAGCACTCCCGTACCTCCGTTGGATTTCCCAAAAATGGGCTTGAAAAGAGCCTCCTTTGCTTTTAGGATCGAAAGGGATGAACGATGAAAAGGAATGGGCAGAGCCTAGGGGCAATTTGGGTATTTCAGGTTTTGGTATTGGAAGTGACAGAGGTTGGACAGGGTTCAGACGTGGAGAAGACAAAGAAGGAGAGGGGGGCCAGCAAGGAGGACCAACTTGCCCAAATGGGGGGGGGGGGGTGCTAGCCCCCTATTTATAGCCAAAATTTTCGTGCCCGTATTTGAAGTAATTCAAATACGGGCGAAAAACGCACATTTTCAAATCTCGCAAAATCGGCCGTACAGGACGCATGTCCCGCCGTACAGCGACACGCATCCCCTTCTAGAAGCTTGCCCGTATTTGAAATACAGGCATGCTTCGCCCGTACTTCAAATACGGTCCAGCACGTTTTTAAAATGTTGGATTTCAAATGCTTTATTAAATTTGATTTATTTAAAGATTTTTATCCGATTTTTTTATTATTATATTATAAAACGAGATTCTTTTATTAAAATATTATTAAAAAATATAGATATGATTTTTTTATTTAATTCATTTATTCTGCTTTTTGCTGCTGTTTTGCCACATGGGCAGCTTTCTTGAAACTTCAACTGCCCATAATTTTTTCGTCTGATGTCCGATTTCAGAAAATTTGGTGTCGTTGGAATCGGCCCGGAACCCACTATCCACTGGGATCAAATTGGGCAGTTGAATTGGGGTCGAGCAAAAAGTCAACTTTCACTCCCCCAAAAGTTTGACTGCCTCATAACTTCCTCATCTGGACTTCGATTCCAGCAAACTCAGTTGCGTTAGAACCGTGTCGAAATGCTCTTTTCAATGAAAGGAAGTTTGATGCCCAATTTTCTTTGGATCAAAAAGTCAAATTTTGGCCCCCTCAGGGTTTGACTTTTTAATTAAAATTTCATTTTTTGTATTTTTTGGCGTGCAAAAATCAGGTGCTAACACTGGCAACTAAGGCCGGATACACTGGTCCCTGTGTGTAGCCAGCTACATCGCCAGAAATCTCATTTGCCCATTTTGATTGATTTTGTGCAATTTTCTTATTCTTCCAATCGAACCGGATGAGCCAACAGGGTTTCCGGTGGCCCGGAAACCCAACTTGGGACTTTGACCCTCCCGGAAACCCAACTTGGGACTTGGACCCTCGGTTCAACTCGGAATACCCATGGGCCTTCCAACGAGGCCCACCAAGCCCTATGAATCCAAAAGCATGCAAAATGAGGAAATTGAGAAAATGAACAAATTGAATTGGGCGGGCCAATCCCAATGCGGCCCACTCGAGCCTTGATATGTGTAATGAATATATGAATTGCATGGTCTGGCCGAGACCAAGGGCTAGGGCCTATCGGGCCCGCCAAAGCCAGCTGACCAAACCAAGTTAGGGTGCAAGCCCTAGACTTCAAAGAACTGGGCTTTCGAGCCCAAACCTGGATCACGGGCCCCAAGCCCAGTGACCAGCCCATTTTGACAAAATTAAATAAAGCAAATCCAAATACTTTGGCAACCACCATGGGGGCCTGCCTAAGGGCCCGCGAACCGAGGCGGACCCACTTTTGCATGGAAATCACCTAAAATACCAACTTGAACAATTAAGTAAAATCCACTGAACTAACCCAAGCCCAAAGGGCCTCCTAGGGCTAGACAGAGGCCCACCAAGGGACATGTGGGCTCAACCAAGCCCACCAGGGACACCGTGGGCCTTCCAACGGGGCCCACCCAGCCAAACTCAGACCACCTAAAGTCAAGCAAGATAAAATCAACTAAAGGGACCCACACCAACTCAGGTGGTCCCGCCAAGACTTAATCTAAAATTGCATGCTGGATTAGGAACCGGGTGAGAACCAAAAGAGAGCTGACTCAAACCAGGGAACCCATGGGACCCGTCATCCAAACGGGGTGGACTGGGGTGTCTACGGACTTCCCCAGAGCATAATCGAGACCCCGACTTAGAATCTCAAAGCTGCAGACCAAGGCCTAAAATAGACTAACTTAGGCACCCAGGTGTCCGCCTGCACCCCATCAGGCGGTGGTGACTCCAAACCTTCCCGTGTAGCTTTTCTCACGCGCGCACAGCCTGGTGACTCTGCTGGGGACCTCTCAGCCCAGTAGGACCCTGCTTAGATCGAGTCAGCTTAAGAGGGATTTAGTCGACATTTAGGAACTCTTGCTACCCCGCTTAGTAAGGCACGGAATACACGTAACTACGTGTTCTGGGGAGTCCTGTCACAAAGAAACGATAATTGCCTAAGGAAAGTGGAATTTAAGTGGTCCCCTGTGACCCACCACTTACCTAGGGATTCTCCCAGGACATAGTAATGCATGCCAATTCTGCACCTTACTATACGAAGCAGTAAGGATTCCTTTATCACCTAAGTCTAGACAAAACTCACCCGTGTAGACACAGCACGCAGCCCGACTACACACACGGGCACACCGCCACACCGTGGATGGATATTTTTTAATTCCCACTTCTTTGCGATAAACTGCGTGGGGTGACACGCACGAGGGAGGCTGCGTGAATGATCCGACCCTAAATAGATGAGTAAATCGGATATTGCTACTTCTTTACCAAAACTTAGACCTCTATAGCAGCCTACCCTTTTGATTCCTATGAACTGATCTTTGGGATGGTATTAGCACCTACGCTCCTGTGGCTTGCCGGGGAAAGCAGGGTAAACCCATCCCCCCAGTTTTCTGGAGTCCATTAGCACCACTGGTTTCTTGCCGTGGCACGCGAGGATCCAGTACTGGTCCAGACCCTTATAGGCTTATGTCTCGGGCTGGGTATCCTCCCCCACCTAACGTTTCTGAATGAACCTTGCGTTGAGCATGAGAGGGTGAGTAGAATGTGAATGATGAATACAAGAGGAGTAAAATCGGAATAAAATCCAAAGTCCATCAGGGGCAGCAACCCCCGCTTTTTGCATCAAATTGAGTAAACCCTAGATCACGGGCGACCTCAGCCCTAATTTAGGAAGCTCACCTAATTTTGATCAAGGGGACCTCCCCAGATCCATGCATGGAGTCCTGTATGCTATGGGGCCTAACCCATTAGAGTCTGCTGGGAGCACTTTAAGTCCAGATTGGTCTTTTAGAGCAGATGAAAGCCGGCCAGATCAGACAAACAGATGAAAGCATGCCAGATCACAACATGGGCACTAAACCCTAGATCTAGGAATTTTTAGCCTACCCGCTTGGAAAGCAATTTGTATCCTCCCTTTTGGCTCCCAACAGCCTTAAGAATGAATTCTTTGAAGTTTTTGTAAATACCTTGTAAACCTTCGCCCTCGATGGCACGTTGTAATTTTTGCTATGGTCCGACACCGGAAGCAGATGAAAGAACAGACGAAAGACAAAAAGATTGATCAGGACTCGAATGTTCTCCTCTCCACAAGTATGTCTAGGAGTCGCGCCTTCATTGGCGCCAACCCTTAGGACCACACACCATGTGTGCCTGAGTTAAATTCCGCACTGGTTTTGTCTTTTGCTTTATTTTGTGAAGCATGTTAGAACTGCTAGTGGTTCATCTTGCTGCTTGAAATTATGCATATTATAGAACTGACTTAGAGTCTTGGTGTGGAACCTTAAATTGACTCAGAATTTCGATCGGATAGTTGGCATGGCATCCTCATCCTCATCTGAGAGAACCCGCTTCCCTAGGATAGAGAAGTGCGCCTGGGATACCCCCTGGATCCGTTCTTGGACAAGACAGCTCCAAGGGAGTGAGCAGATTGAATGGGAGCACAAATACCATATGGGACAAACTTTGTCCCTGTTAAATGTGCCGATCAATTGGGATATGATCCAAGCGGCCTTGCTTTTTTGGGATCCCCAGCTTTCAGTGTTTCGATTCGGGATCAACGAGTTGACTCCCACGATTGAGGAACTTGATTTGTTCCTCCGATTTCGCGACTTGGGAGAACCCGCTAGGCCCAGTCTCAAAGAAAGCTACAAGAATGAAGCTTGTGTTTTCTTTGGCCTCTCAAGGGGAGAATTCTAGACCTTAGGAGGTGACAAAGCATTCACTAGGGTCTCCAAAACATTCCTTGTGAAAAAGATAAGAAACAAAAAGCAGGAAAGACCCCGGGCTTGGTTTGACACCTTCACCCTTGTGGTTCTGTCGCAAATCTTCTTTCCAACTGGGGGAGACACCATTAACTTGGCCCTCATGGAAACTGTGGATCAACTCAGGGGAGGATACCGAATCATGCCACTGATCCTAGCTCAGCTGTTCCATTCCCTGACTTTGTCCACAAATGGAACCCGGAGGTTTCAAGGGTGCGCTCCCCTTCTCCACATTTGGCTGCAAGACCACCTGATGGTGTCATCACCAGTCAGTGCATACTACAAGGCAACCGGCGACAACATCCATTGGTTGGCTCAAAGAGAGATCAAACCAGACCTACCCACTCGTGAGGATTGGTTTGACCACTTTCTCCACCTAAAGGGAGAAACAGACATTAGATGGTGGGGTACCTACAACATCCCCTACACCTCCATCATAGCTTTCAAGAAAAGAGAGGGCCTTTCCCTGATAGGACTTACCCATGCCGTGCCGTACTATCCGATTCGGGTTCTGAGACAGTTTGGGAAACCGCAGGGAATCCCGGTCAAGGACGACTTGGGCAATTTGATTGGTCCACTCACCAAGGGACTAAGGACCCAACTGCTGATGGAGTGGAAGACGGTGTGCGTATATCGGGAAGACGTCTTCACCGAATCACACTTTCGAGACTACGAGCAGTGGATAGCTCGGGAATTTGGCCACGACGGCCCCCCACCTCTTCAGCCTGTCGCTTCAAGTGACATTCCAGTTCCGCCCCCTAACACATATAGTGACAGGGTGGCCGAACTGCGGGAGACCCACTCACGTATCCATTCAGCTTATGTGGATTCGGAACGGGAGAGTAGGCAGGCCAATATAGCCTTGCAATAGGAAATGGAATTAGTGCGCAAGCGCGCTGAGGAGGACCGACGTCTGCCGAACAAGCTTCTGCGAGCCTTGAGGAGGCAAGACGTGTCCTCCCACTATGATGATGACCAACCTAGCTAGACTTTGGCTTTGTTGTATTTTGTCATGAATGATGATGTACTTTGTGCCATGGCGGCACCTTTTGATTAAAGCATGAATTTATTTCTACTTTGCTATATATTGTTCAAACTTAACAAGAATAAGAAATAAAAGAATTAATTCCCTCCAATAGGGCAACTCGGTCTCCGACAGACCACTTATTCTCAGATAATTTCAATCTCCCTGGTCGCTGCGATCACCTAGTTTCCTTTGACGGCATCTCTCTCATTGAGATTGCTAAACCCAGCAAGTGTTAAAAACTTCCGAGACCTTGAGCTCAGATCACACCCGTCTGTATCTTCCCGAGATCTTTCGGTCAAGCCTGTGGGGCACTGAAGCCACCGGTGGTTAAACCGGAGTTTGGTGGATGAACGTCCTGGTATAGCCTTCCCCTTTGTGAGGCGCCGAAGTCAATGGTGATTAAACCAACGACTAGCTAAGGCACGCCCGGGAACTACTAGCCGAAATCTTGGGGCACTGAAGCCGCCGGTGATTAAACCGTTTGGTGGAGGAGCGTCCTGGCATAGCCTTCCCCTTTGTGAGGCGCTGAAGTCAATGGTGATTAAACCAACGACTAGCTAAGGCACGCCCGGGAACTACTAGCCGAAATCTTGGGGCACTGAAGCCGCCGGTGATTAAACCGTTTGGTGGAGGAGCGTCCTGGCATAGCCTTCCCCTTTGTGAGGTGCCGAAGTCAATGGTGATTAAACCAACGACTAGCTAAGGCACGCCCGGGAACTACTAGCCAAAGTTAGGCACCGACGCCTCCAGTGAATGAACTGGAGATTGGTTGAGGTACGCCTGGGTGCTGCTTTTCAGCTCACCCCCTGCGGAGACCCTCATTGGTCCAACCCTGTGATTCTGAGCTCAAACAAAACCCCCTTAAATCAAAGGTTCTCTTTCCTTGCCAAGTGGCTAAAATAGACTAGTTGAATAGGGTTCTCTTTCCCAGTCGCTTCCGAGCGACTAAAATAGATCAGCTTTCAAAAAAAACAGGGTTCTCTCTCCCAGTTACCTACGAGTGGCTAAAATAGATTTGGTTGCTGGGTTCTCTTTCCCAGTCGCTTCCGAGTGACTAAAATAGATCAGCTTTCAGAAAAATAGGATTCTCTCTCCCAGTTACCTGCGGGTAGTTAAAATAGATTCGGTCACTTGGGTTCTCTTCCCCGGTCATCTCAGGACAGCCAAAATAGATCAGTCTTCCAAATTCACTAGGGTTCTCTTCCTCGGCCGTCTTAGGGCAGCCAAAATAGATCAGCCTTCAAATTCATTCAAGGTTCTCTTCCCTTGTTACCTACGGGTAACTAAAATAGTTTAGTCTTCAAATTCATTAAAGGTTCTCTTCCCTTGTTACCAATGGGTAGCTAAAATAGATCAGTCTTCAAATTCATTAAGGTTCTCTTCCCTTGTTACCTACGGGTAACTAAAATAGATCAGTTGATTCAAATTTAGGTTCTCTTCCCTTGTTGCCTTAGGGTAGCTATAATAGATCAGTTAGTCAAATCATATCAGAAAACAAAAAAATTATATATGTATATATATATAAATAATAATAAATAAATGAATAAATTCAATCAGATAAAGTTGTGTAAACAATTTGTGTAAAAATGCACTAATGCCTGCAAATTGTTTCAGCAGGTACCAAAAATTGCTTTCAGAAGTCCGTACCTGTTAAGATCGAGGAGAAGGCTCGATATGGAACAGCAAGGAGAACAGACGCCGCTAGGGCCGCATCCGGCAGAGTCCAGTCATGCCCAAGTGGTTCACGAGATGCAATAGAAGATGGACAGCATGAGTGCTGATAAGAACTCAATTTGTTATATTTTCTCTACTAATGTGTAACCTTTTGAATTTACTTTTGTGCCTAAATATACTGATTATGCTCATATTTTGATTTAGGTTACAATTGGTAGCATATGGGCAAAATAAAGCTAATTAGATACTCTTGGTGATTATATAAGTCATGGTTCAAACGGCGTAAAAATCGGAGTCAAATTGAAGAAGATATGTTCAGCGTTCGCTGGTCGTTCGATTGCCGTTCGAACGTTGGTGTTCTGCAGAGAAACCCAAGAGCAGCGTTCGCTGGCCGTTCGATTGCCGTTCAAACGTTGGTGTTCTGCAGAGAAACCCGAGAGCAGCGTTCGCTGGCCGTTCAATTGCCGTTCGAACGTTGGTGTTCTGCAGAGAAACCCGAGAGCAGCGTTCGCTGAGCGTTCGCTGAGCGTTCGAACAAGAGATGAAGAAATAGCTTTTTAACTTGAGCGTTCGACCCGCGTTCACTGAGCGTTCGAACGATCAAGAAGAAAAACCTGTTATAAAATTCCGAACTTTGTGGATTTATTTCCTTTTTCTTGGGGATCTTCTCCTAGTTTTTAGGGAGAGTTTTAAGGGTTTCTAATTAAAGAGATTAGGTCGTTTTTGGACTTGGAAAGTCGTGGATATACTAGGAAAGGGAGTTCTCTCTTCCTTAGGAGGCTTGGAAGGAAAGTTGATTATTTTTCTCTTTAAAAGAGAGTTTTTGGGAGAGTGCGAGAGGTCCTCTTTTCTCTTCTTCTTCTTCTTCCTTTCTTCTTCTATTCATCTTCTGAGTTTGTGATTCATGGCCATGTGTGGCTAAACGTTTATTCTTGGTCAAGGGAGGCTGAAACCTCGGAATTAATAAAGCTGTGAGATCTTAATGTTTTAATTGTTCAGTTTATACTTGAGCATTGATATTCTTCTATGTTTATTCTCATGATTGTTCCGTCTAATTGCTAGGAGGCCTACTAGTTTATTATTCGTTGCAATTTATTGCTAGGCTAGATATCAAATCCGTAATTGTTTGATCCCTCTAATCTGTGAAGCAACTGAGGTTTAATAATTTGCTGCGTCAGGAATTGTTAGACTTTAGGAAGAATTTTCTGCTAGATTAAATACAGCCGCTTGTGATTGTATTGTCTAGATTCATCAATCTTTCTGGTCCCTAAAGCTGCTGCCGGGTTAAATCTTTACCGCTTGTGTGAGGTTGTTTAGTAGTCAGGGTTAATTAGATCGTTTGTTTTCTGATTAACTACAATTGAAAGAGTTTGGAAAGTATTTCCAGGGATGAATGTTCAATGTGTGAATTGATATATTTTAGCATCTATGATCAGCTTTGATATTCCGATGGTGGATGTTAACTTAGACCAAGGTTTGTTTTCTTAATTGATTTGCTAAAGTTTGTTTAGTACTCTGTTATTTTCTGATCTCATAGTGACAAAACCCCCTCTTAATTCTGTTTTCTAAAGCATAAGAAGAGATAGAAACTCTCGGTGGAACGATCCCTACTCACCTTGCTATATGCATATTTTTAAGTAGTGGTTTATTTTTGGTTGTGTACGACAGTCACCAAATTTTGGCGCCGTTGCCGGGGAGTTTCTCTTTGATAATCATCTTTGATTGTTTATGACTGCAACTCGATCTTCTAACCAAGGTTATTTGCAGAAAGATCCAGAAATCGAAAGAAGTTTGCACAGGCTACGGAGGGCAGCACAGAGACATTCAGAAGAGAACGATCCATCTCTTTTTGTTGGTGAATCTGATTCCGAAGAAGAAGGAACCATGGCTGGAAACAGAACTTTGAAAGAGCTTGCTGCTCCTGATTTAAATCAGCAACCTTTATGCATAACTTTTCCTACTTTAGATGTGGCAACTAATTTTGAATTAAAGTCTGGACTGATACATCTTTTGCCTTCTTTTCATGGATTTGCAGGTGAAGAACCTCACAAACATCTGAAGGAGTTTTACGTGGTGTGTATAAGCATGAAACCCACTGGAGTGACTGAAGAGTAGATTAAATTAAGAGCCTTCCCATTCTCTTTGAAGGATTCGGCTAAAGATTGGCTTTATTACTTACCTTCTGGGACTGTTACTACATGGAATGAAATGAAAAGATTATTTCTGGAGAAATATTTCCCAGCTTCAAGAGCAGCAAATATAAGAAAAGAAATTTGTGGTGTAAGGCAAAACAATGGAGAATCTCTGTATGAGTATTGGGAAAGATTCAAGAAGTTGTGTGCAAGCTGTCCCCATCATCAAATCAGTGAACAGCTACTGATCCAGTACTTCTATAAAGGACTTTTACCCACTGAAAGAAACATGATTGATGCTGCTAGTGGAGGAGCTTTGGTAGATAAAACTCTAGAAGCTGCTAGAAATCTGATTGTGAATATGGCAGCCAACTCTCAGCAATTTGGCAGTAGAGTTGATTCTTCATCTAAACAAGGCAGAGAGGTAAATATTTCTTCCCTTGAACAGCAAATTGCAAGTCTAACTTCTCTTGTTCGTAATATGGCTGTAGGTAACATGCAAGCAGCAAAGGTTTGTGCAGTTTGCTCTGTAGAAGGACATGCAACAGACATATGTCCAACTCTTAGAGAGGAATATGATGAACAAGCAAACTGGGCAAATGGTTCTCCTGGACAACCTCAAAGGAAATATGATCCTTATTCAGATACATATAACCCAGGGTGGAGGGATCACCCAAATCTTAGATATGGGAATCCACTAGCAACTCAGCAAATACCTCCAAACAGATCAAATTTCCAGCAATATAAGCAACAATACCCCCCAAGACAACAGCAGGGCCACACTTCTAATTCTGGTATGTCTTTAGAAGATATTGTTAAATCTCTTGCCACTAACACTGTGCAATTTCAACAGGAGACAAAACACTTCCAGCAAGAGACAAGAAACAGTATTCAAGGCTTGGAAAACCAAGTAGGTCAAATGGCCACTGCCATTAGTCGTTTGGAAGCACAAAATTCAGGAAAATTACCTTCTCAGACAGTAGTGAATCCAAGAGAGAATGCCAGTGCAATTGTTTTGAGAAGTGGTAAAGAAGTTGAAACTCAAGTAGAGCCAACACCTACAATGCTGAATAAAGAAGAGGAGAAAACAAGTGAAGCCATGAAGGACATTCCAAATGAAAATGAACCAAGTATATTCCATCCTCTTCCTGATTATAAACCAGTACCCCCTTTTCCTTTGGCTTTAAAAGAAAATAGAAAATATGAGAAGAACTCAGATCTTTATGAGACTTTCAGAAAATGTGAGGTAAATATTCCACTCTTTGATGCTATTAAACAAGTACCTCGTTATGCCAAATTTCTGAAAGAGCTATGTACCATAAAGAGGGGACAGAAACTTACTGGGAAAGTAAGAGTAAGGGAGAATGTTTCTGCTGTTATTCAAAGTAAACTCCCTACAAAATGCAAGGATCCAGGTATGTTTACTATTCCTTGTATGATAGGAGACACCAAGTTTGAAAAAGCCATGATAGATTTCGGAGCTTCTATAAATGTCATGCCATATTCTATTTATGAATCCTTAAAACTTGGGACCTTTGAACAAAACTGGTTTTGTAATCCAATTGGCTGACAGATCAAATGCATATCCTAAAGGTGTTGTGGAGGATGTTCTAGTGAAAGTAAATGATTTGGTTTTTCCTGCTGATTTTTATGTTCTTGGTATGGAAAATGGTGACCAAAATGCACCTATCTTGCTAGGAAGACCATTCTTAAAAACATCTAAGGCTATGATAGATGTTCATGAAGGCACTCTTACCATGGAATTTGATGGTGCATTTGTTAAGTTTAATATATATGATGCCATGAAATATCCTTGTGATGAAAATCCTGTATACTCTGTTGATCTGATTGACTCTTTTGCACAGGACACTTTAGAACTTGATGGAAAAGATGATTTAGAAGTTGTCCTCAGCAACCATCTTGAGAAAGAGAATGTAGAATTAGTTTTGAATGCTGATTTACATGAAACTGTGGCAGCATTGGATGTTTCTCCAAAGTTACAAAATACAGATTTCTTTCAACACATTGCATTACCAATTTCTAATAAGAGACCTTTACCCTCTGTTTTGTAGCCCCCCATTCCAAATTTGAAACCTCTTCCAAACCATCTGAAATATGCTTTCCTTGGAGAGAAAGGAACCTTGCCAGTAATCATCTCCAACAAACTGACTACTTCTCAAGAGGAACAACTTGTCCAAGTTCTTAAGAAGCATCAAATGGCTATTGGCTGGGCAATTGCAGATATTAAGGGAATCAGTCCATCTACATGCATGCATCGGATTTTGCTGGAAGAAGGAGCAAAACCTTCACGTCAACCACAAAAAAAGCTGAACCCACCCATGATGGATGTAGTGAAAAAGGAAATCCTAAAACTTTTGGAAGTTGGGATGATCTATCCTATTTCAGATAGCTGTTGGGTTAGCCCAGTTCAAGTGGTTCCTAAGAAGACTGGAATAACAGTGGTGAAAAATCAGCATGATGAGTTAGTTCCCACCCGAGTTCAGAATGGGTGGAGGGTTTGTATAGATTACAGAAAATTAAATGCCGTAACCCGCAAGGATCACTTTCCTTTGCCTTTTATTGATCAAATGCTTGAACGATTAGCTGGTCATTCTTACTACTGTTTTCTTGATGGTTATTCAGGTTACTTCTAGATTGCCATTGCTCCTGAAGATCAAGAAAAGACAACTTTCACATGCCCATTTGGCACTTTTGCATATCGACGAATGCCTTTCGGCCTTTGCAATGCCCCAGCTACTTTCCAAAGGTGTATGGTCAGCATATTTTCTGAATATCTTGAACAATTCATAGAAGTTTTCATGGATGATTTTACAGTTCATGGAGATTCCTTTGATAACTGTTTGCATAACCTTACACTTGTTCTTCAAAGATGCATAGAAACTAACCTTGTGTTAAATTCTGAAAAATGTCATTTTCTAGTTGAGCAAGGTATAGTCTTGGGTCATGTTGTTTCATCTAAAGGAATTGAGGTAGATAAAGCTAAAGTGGATATTATTCAATCTTTACCTTATCCTACTAGTGTACGGGAGATTCGTTCTTTTCTTGGACATGCAGGTTTTTACAGAAGATTTATCAAAGACTTCTCCAACATAGCATCCCCCTTATGCAAGTTGCTACAAAAGGATGTGACCTTTGAGTTTGATGAAGCATGCAAAAGGGCATTTGACAAGTTGAAAGCACTGTTGACATCTACTCCTGTAATACAGCCACCTGATTGGACTGTGCCTTTTGAGATCATGTGTGATGCCAGTGATTATGCTGTAGGAGCTGTTTTGGGTCAAAGAATTGGCAAAGCATCTCATGCCATCTACTATGCTTCCAGAACTTTGAATGATGCACAACAGAATTACACTACTACTGAGAAAGAACTGTTGGCTGTTGTTTTTGCTTTGGAAAAGTTCCGTTCTTACTTACTTGGTACTAAAGTGATTGTTTATTCTGATCATGCAGCTCTTCGCTATTTGATGACGAAGAAAGAAGCAAAACCAAGATTGATCAGATGGATACTTCTCTTGAGTGAATTCGATATGGTAATCAAAGATAAAAGAGGGACAGAGAACTGCGTTGCAGATCACTTGAGTCGCTTAACTCATATAGAGGATACACTTTAGTTGCACGAAACATTCCCTGATGAGCAACTGTTTTCAGCAAGTTTGAAGTTACCTTGGTATGCAAATATTGTCAATTATTAGGTTACTAATGTGTTGCCTCCTGATTTAGTTAAAGCTCAAAGAGACAAGCTAAAGAGTGACTGTAAGTATTTTGTATGGGATGATCCCTACTTATGGAAGCATTGTGCAGATCAAGTAATAAGAAGGTGTGTACCTGAACATGAAATTGCTTCCATTCTCACCTTTTGTCATTCTTATGCATGTGGAGGACACTTTGGAGCTAAAAGAACAGCAAGAAAGGTACTAGAATGTGGTTTTTATTGGCCACATCTGTCGAGATGCATATTCCTCTTGTAAGTCATGTGCTAATTGCCAAAGAACAGGTAATATTTCCCAAAGGAATGAGATGCCACAAACCCCTCTACTGTTTTGTGAAATTTTTTATGTTTGGGGCATTGATTTTATGGGACCTTTTCCTTTGTCCTTTGGTTATGTTTATATCCTCCTTGCTGTTGATTATGTCTCAAAATGGGTGGAAGCAAAAGCCACAAGGACTGATGATTCTAAAGTTGTTGCAGATTTTCTTAAGTCAAATATATTTTCCAGATTTGGAATCCCAAGAGCTTTAATCAGTGACCGAGGTACTCATTTCTGCAATCGAACTGTGGAAGCTTTGCTGAAGAAATATCATGTTACCCACAAAGTTTCAACTGCATATCACCCACAAACTAGTGGACAAGCTGAAGCATCGAATAAAGAGATCAAGTCCATTCTTGAAAAAACAGTAAATCCAAATCGAAAAGATTGGAGTTTGCGCTTAGATGATGCTTTGTGGGCATATAGGACTGCATACAAGACTCCTATTGGTATGTCCCCTTATCGGTTGGTGTTTGGGAAGCCATGCCACCTTCCGGTTGAATTAGAGCACAAGGCTTATTGGGCTGTCAAGAATTTTAACAATAAGATGGATGAGAATGGAGATCATAGGAAGCTGCAGCTACAAGAACTAGAGGAAATTCGAAATGATGCCTATGAGAGTGCAAGGATTTATAAAGAAAAGACAAAAGCCTTCCATGATAAGATGATCTCTAGAAAAGAGTTTCAAATTGGTCAAAAAGTCCTTCTTTACCATTCAAGGCTTCGTCTATTTCCTGGTAAGTTGCGTTCTTGTTGGATTGGACCTTTTATTGTTACTAATATTTTTCCTCATGGTGCAGTTGAAGTGCAAAGCTTAATAACTTCCAAAGTGTTCAAAGTGAATGGACATAGACTTAAACCTTTCCATGAAGGTTTCCAATTAGAACCAGTGGCAGAATTGCACATTGAGGATCCAGTTTATTCTGATTGAAGAATGCAAAATTGAGTCGAGCCAAAGACAATAAACAAAGGCACTGATTGGGAGGCAACCCAAGGGGAGTTTGTTCCTTTTCCTTTATAATTTCTGCGTTTTAGTTATTTTTGTTGCTTCTTTGAATTTACATTGGGGACAATGTAAGTTTTAAGTATGGGGGAGGGTATCAAGTGTGTTTTAATTTGTTTTTAAGTAAGTTTGTTTTTGTTCTTGTGTGGTTTTCAACAGTAGCTGATTGTGTATGTCATGAGCAAGATTCAGTTAAGCTTGAGAAAAACTCAGAACATGATTGAATGAGTAATCTTTCAATTTAGCATTACTTGGTTTAGTTGTTTTCCTTGAGGATGGTAATGACCAAACTTGGTAGACAAAAGCCGGTGAGATTTTGAGCCTTTTGACTGACACATCCATATCAGTCTTTTATTCTTTCTTGTGTGATATTCTTCCCTGGTTTTGTTTCTCTAGAACTTGCTTTGATTCTCATTCAAGATCACATTGACACATGTATGCATGAATATGATTAAGGCCTTCTTTGTTATAAGTTATAAAAGCCAAATAGCCTACCTTGTGATTGATTATTTTCCTTTTGTAAACCCCATTGAGCTTTATTGACTTTTCTGAGAACCCAGATTATAAATCTTATACCAAGTTGTTGATTATGCCTTTACCCAAGTTGAAGATCTAGTGGAGCATTGTTCATTATTCTGGTATGCATGGGTGTACAAGAAGTAAGTGTGGGGGTGTTTTTGGTATGGCTATGATTGGTGGAAGGGAACATGTTTTATCCTCAATTCTGGAGTTCCACTACTTTAAAAGAAAAAAAAAAAAAAAGAAGAAGCAGAAAAACAAAACAGAAAAGAAAAAAGAAGAAAAAGGGTTTGTTTATGCATGATATATGAAAAAAAGGAAAATTTTCTGAAGGGAGTGATTGGTTTTATATGTCTTATACATTTAAGCTTGAGATGATGTACTTTTGCTCCATTAGTTTCTAAGGCTTTTGAGCTTTATTCCCACTTATTTCCTACCTTAATCCTAAGCCCCATTACAACCCATGAAAAGCCCTTATGATTTGTGTTATTCATGTGATCCCAGTGGTGGAAATTGAGAAGATAAACAAGCTTATGGTAGATCAATTCCATTGGAATGAATTTGAGTGAAACACATACCCTTCAATTGCATGAGTGTTGAGTGTTTATTTCTATGAGGGTCTATGTGTTTGGTTTGCTCCAACTTCAAGTGAAAATACTTGCTAAGTGATTGTGAGTATTTCAGAAATATTTGTTCATGATAGGTTCTAAGTTTTGAATTGCTTTCTGATTCTTGTTAATGAGATATCAATCTGAATTTTTTGGGAAAGTGAATTTAAGTTTTGCCCGAGGACGAGCAAAGGTTAAGTGTGGGGGAATTTGATAAGAACTCAATTTGTTATATTTTCTCTACTAATGTGTAACCTTTTGAATTTATTTTTGTGCCTAAATATACTGATTATGCTCATATTTTGATTTAGGTTACAATTGGCAGCCTGTGGGCAAAATAAAGCTAATTAGATACTCTTGGTGATTATATAAGTCATGGTTCAAACGGCGTAAAAATCGGAGTCAAATTGAAGAAGATATGTTCAGCGTTCGCTGGCCGTTCGATTGCCGTTCGAACGTTGGTGTTCTGCAGAGAAACCTGAGAGCAGCGTTCGCTGGCCGTTCGATTGCCGTTCGAACGTTGGTGTTCTGCAGAGAAACCCGAGAGCAGCGTTCGCTGAGCGTTCGAACAAGAGATGAAGAAATAGCTTTTTAACTTGAGCGTTCGACCCGCGTTCACTGAGCGTTCGAACGATCAAGAAGAAAAACCTGTTATAAAATTCCGAACTTTGTGGATTTATTTCCTTTTTCTTGGGGATCTTCTTCTAGTTTTTAGGGAGAGTTTTAAGGGTTTCTAATTAAAGAGATTAGGTCGTTTTTGGACTTGGAAAGTCGTGGATATACTAGGAAAGGGAGTTCTCTCTTCCTTAGGAGGCTTGGAAGGAAAGTTGATTATTTTTCTCTTTAAAAGAGAGTTTTTGGGAGAGTGCGAGAGGTCCTCTTTTCTCTTCTTCTTCTTCTTCCTTTCTTCTTCTATTCATCTTCTGAGTTTGTGATTCATGGCCATGTGTGGCTAAACGTTTATTCTTGGTCAAGGGAGGCTGAAACCTCGGAATTAATAAAGCTGTGAGATCTTAATGTTTTAATTGTTCAGTTTATACTTGAGCATTGATATTCTTCTATGTTTATTCTCATGATTGTTCCGTCTAATTGCTAGGAGGCCTACTAGTTTATTATTCGTTGCAATTTATTGCTAGGCTAGATATCAAATCCGTAATTGTTTGATCCCTCTAATCTGTGAAGCAACTGAGGTTTAATAATTTGCTGCGTCAGGAATTGTTAGACTTTAGGAAGAATTTTCTGCTAGATTAAATACAGCCGCTTGTGATTGTATTGTCTAGATTCATCAATCTTTCTGGTCCCTAAAGCTGCTGCCGGATTAAATCTTTACCGCTTGTGTGAGGTTGTTTAGTAGTTAGGGTTAATTAGATCGTTTGTTTTCTGATTAACTACAATTGAAAGAGTTTGGAAAGTATTTCCAGGTATGAATGTTCAATGTGTGAATTGATATATTTTAGCATCTATGATCAGCTTTGATATTCCGATGGTGGATGTTAACTTAGACCAAGGTTTGTTTTCTTAATTGATTTGCTAAAGTTTGTTTAGTACTTTGTTATTTTCTGATCTCATAGTGACAAAACCCCCTCTTAATTCTGTTTTCTAAAGCATAAGAAGAGATAGAAACTCTCGGTGGAACGATCCCTACTCACCTTGCTATATGCATATTTTTAAGTAGTGGTTTATTTTTGGTTGTGTACGACAGTCACCAAGTGCCATCATCCAAGAATTGATAACAGAGCTGAGAGAATTGAGGCAGGCCCCGCCAGTGGTACCAGTCGCCCAGCAGCCGCAGCCACAATTCCCGCCCCCAGTGGAGGCGGTGCCACCACCGCGTCCAGTAAACCCCCCTCCCCTAGCACCACCACCACCACCACCGGTAGTGCCATTTCATGTGGCACAACAAGAACAATTTCTGCCTATCCATTTGGGACAGGGCGATGAGGACTGGTACAGAACCTAGGAGGTGCAGTTTGAGGAGAAGCTGACAGCAGTAAGGGAAGAGAATAGAACAGAAATGGCCGCCTTGAAGGAGTAGCGCAAACAGCTCCAACCTACCACAGTACAGAGCGAGGCTACCCTGGAAAGCCTCTGCTTCTTTTCGGACATCCAGCTCCCGGCTAAGTTCAAATGCCCTGAGTTGCACCAGTTCGATGGCACCGGGTGCCCCCTGAACCATCTGAGGTCCTATTCTGGCAACATGTGCCAATACACCAAGGAAGAGCGGATCATGGTGCAGTTCTTCCAGAAGTCATTAACTGGGGCCGCTTACTCCTGGTTTCTAAGTTTGGACAAGGCCAAGATCAAGACATGGAATGATTTGGCAGCAGTCTTTATCCAACAGTACCGCCTAAACAGTCAGATAGTAAAGACAAGAGCAGAGTTGCAGAGGCTGGCTAAGAAGAGCCAAGAGACAGTGAGAGAGTATACCAAGCGCTGGAAAGAATTGGCAGCATTGGTACAGCCGCCATTGTTGGAACAGGAGATGACATCCTTGTTTATCGCGTCATTGGGTCAGCCTTTCTTCACTTTGCTGCTGGGGCAAAGCACGTCGAACTTCAATGATCTGATCTTAACTGCCGATCGGATTGAAGACGCGGTGAAAGCCGGGAAAATAGATGGCAGTGGGTAGAGTGCCGCACCAAGGAGGCCAGTGTCAGGGCAGGCTAGCAGAAACCAAGGACAAGAGCCCAGGAGGTCAGAATAGCAGGCGGTAAACTATGTATACCCCGCGCAACCCCACCATTTCTCTCAAGGGCTAGAGGCAGTGGCACCTCAAGGGACTGGACAGACCGCTTATCAAGGGGTAAGAAGGACAAGAGAGGAGATGGAGGCCAGGATGAAACGGGTTTTCACTCCACTCCTGTATGCGCCGGCAGAGTTACTACCAACTTTGCTGAAGAAAGGGTACGTACAAGTTAAACCCCTGAACCCCAGATTGGTTAACTCCAGAAGTTACAATGCGGCGGAAAGGTGTGAGTATCACTCCGGTGCTCCAGGGCACCATACCAATCGGTGCTGGGATCTAAGGCACGATATCCAGGACCTGATCGATAGTAAGCGCATCACGGTTGACCCCCCGGCACCATCCACCCAGACTCCAGCAGCCGGCGTGACTTCCAACCCTCTCCCAGATCACTCAAAGGTCTCCACTAGTAGGACGGCAAATCAAGTAAGCAGCGGTCAGGGCACCGGGCAGCTCGACCCTTTGGTACTCATTGGCCGACTAGGGCAGACGGTGAGGGTGCAGCTTCGAGCAGAAACCCACTCGATAGCACTTGCAGTTAAGGAGAGGGCAGACATCTGCATTTGTGCTATAGAGGATGAACCTCAAAGCAGTGAGGAAGTCACGGGGCCATGGAACCCCGTACAATGTGGATGGATCAGTGACTCCCTGTCCCCTCCATGTAGAGAAGGAGTGGGCAGTTCCGAAGGACCCTGGTTCCGAGATGGGCCACAAGACACAGACGCATCAGTGGGCAGTTCAAGGGTACCTCCGCAGATGTCTACTAAATGGCCACCTGAGTATATGTCTACAACATCAGAGCTAGACCTGCAATCCCTCACCGATCCCCTACCAACTGAGCCGAGTTCAGAATCCTTCCCCCACGGCACGTCTGGGTGGTTTGGCCCCCCTCACGCCGCAGAAGAGGAGGAACCACCGTCTGCTCTTGAGCTCGTGAACCCGCCTGATCCGTATGAGAGCTCGGATGAGTCTGCGGATACAGACTCAGAAGACGAATCAGCAGTGAACTCCCGAGAAGAAAGCAGGACGGTGAACGTCATTGAAGGAAATGGCAGTGACTCCCCTACAGGTTTCCCTCTGGTGCACTTCCACCCATCCGAAGACCAAGAATTCTTCTACCCAACCATCTTTCACCCTAGCCCTTTAACCCTCAACATCCACGACATCATGGATTCGCCTTCACAAGACCCCTTCTCCCTTTCATTTGAACCACCCACCCTCAACCTCTCCCAACTCCGTCTTGAACCACCTTCGTACAAGGCCGTACCCCCACCTCACCCCACCCAATCCTTCCACCATCAAGCTACCTCCACCACCACCGTCGAGGCAGAAATCGACCGTATCACCCGATCCGGTCGATACGTAAACACCGATCCCCTACCCGCACCAGAGGAGGGAGCAGAGGCAGAAGCAAAGAGAAAAGAGAAAGGGAAGGAAGCGGTTACAGAATTACCACAGACCCTCAAGAGAAAGGGGAGGGCCACAGAAGAAGAAATCATAGATTTGCACCATAGTGTGTTCACTCCAGAGTATGACATCCTCCAGCAGTTGAACAAGGTGCCTGCCCAGATCTCCATAATGCGACTCTTGATTGATTTAGAGAAGCACCGGGCAGTACTAATGAAGGTCTTGGGGGATGCAAATGTGCCAGAAAGCATCGATCCTGAGCAGCTAGGAGCAGTGGTATCAGTGATCATGGCACCACAGGCTATCTCTTTCTCTGCAGAGGCTCTGTGAAAGAGTAGAGGACTACTCTTTAGGTCCACGATCTACAACAATTCAGAATTTTAACAATGCGGAAACAATACACAGAGAATTATACGAGGAAACCTGGATCCAGATCCAGGAAAAACCTCGAGTCTATATGAGGTGACTAACCCTTCGAAAATCCACTATTGAATGAAAAGACAATTACAAAGGAGTACACACTTAACCTTTACAATTGAACTCACTCAACAGCAATTCACAGTTCGAATCCACGAACTGCAACACAGCTTGAATCCACAAGCTGCAGAACACGATCAGTCCAGATCGCAAACAATCACTCACCAGTGATCCACAGTTCGAATCCACGAACTGCAACACAGCTTGAATCCACAAGCTGCAGAACACGATCAATCCAGATCGCAACAATCACCTCAGAATCCACTGAGACGATCCAATGCAGTAGGAATCCACCTACGCATCAATCAAAGCCGATCACCAGTCCAGGCGATCACACGATCAGATGAAGTTCCGAATTGAGGAAGAATCCTCTACCTTCAATTCCTGGTGATCTATCTCAGATCTCCCCCTCACTCGATCGCCGACTCTCTAAAGAAGATTTGATCGAATCTCAAACACCTCAACATTCGAAATCAAAATGATCGAAAGAAAAAAGTCACTATGAAAAAATTACAACACGTCTATTTAAAGAATAAAACTCAGATCGCGTCGAGCGCTGGTGGCGTCGTGAAGCGATCGGTGTAGACGGCTAGAAGCGAACTCAAGTCCCGCTTAGAATAAGTTGAATCAGTTAAAAGCGCTCTGCCAGCGAGCTGCCAGCAGGAGAGTACGCGGCATGTGCACGGCTGATCATATAATCTTCAGTCTCGCTCTGCGCTACCAGCAGCGTGTCGGCGTCGCCTTACGATGCTAGTGCACGTACCTTTCTTTCAAAGCACTGATTCACTTATGCGCTGCCAGCGGGGTGGCAGCGGCGTTGATCTTCGCAAGTGCCTTTTCAATCAAATGCTCTGTTTAGAAAATCTTTCATTTCATTGGGCTACCAGCGGCGTGGTAGTTGTGTGACAGCATCGTCTTCTTCTTCTTTACTGAATTTACTGAAGTTTCATTATTTAATCTGCACATCTTGAAGATTTATTAGAAGACATAATTTGTCAAACATTTGTCATAAAAGGAGTGTGAGTTTTCACACTTACAATCTCCCCCCTTGACAAATGCCTGACAACAACCTTAAACCAGTGTTTAATATCAACCTCAGTTAATATTGATTTTTATTTAAGAATTTTAAAACCACACTGATAAGGAGATACACAGTGATTTTGGAGAATCCAGAATTTCATTCATTCACAAAAAAATATACATTGTTCCAACAGATATGAGAATCCAGACTTTCATTCATTCAAAATAACCCACCAACATAACACTTCCCTTACAAACCCACAGAAAATTCCTCTACAAGCTAGCTTTCAGTAGATATAAATCTGTTCTAATCTAAAGGTTTAGTGAAAATGTCAGCCAACTGTTTTTCAGTAGATATATATTCAATCAAAACAGTTTTGTCTTCAATTAACTCTCTTATAAAGTGATGCCTGATGTCAATATGTTTGGTCCTTGAGTGTTGAACAGGATTTTTGGAAATATTTATGGCACTCTGATTGTCACAGAAGAGAATCATTTGGTCCTGATCTAAACCATAATCAGATAGCATCTGTTTCATCCAAATTAATTGAGTACAACTGCTTCCAGCAGCAATGTACTCTGCTTCAGCAGTACTCAGAGAAACTGAGTTTTGCTTTTTGCTTAACCAAGCAATGAGATTATTACCCATATAAAAGCAACCACCAGATGTGCTTTTCCTATCATCCATACACCCAGCCCAATCAGAATCAGTGTATCCAGTCAGATATGGGTTTGTTTCTTTGGAAAACCAGATTCCCAGATCAACAGTGCCATTAACATACTTAATAATCCTTTTTACAGCATTTAGATGAGATTCTTTAGGATTGGCCTGATATCTTGCACAAACTCCAACACTAAAACATATATCAGGTCTACTTGCTGTTAAATACAGAAGACTTCCAATCATTCCTCTGTACAGGGTAGGGTCTATATCCTTACCAGATTCATCTTTTCCAAGTTTTAAGCTAGTACTCATAGGAGTCCTAGCATGTTTTGCATGAGTTAAACTGAATCTTTTGACTAGATTTCTAGCATATTTTGCTTGAGAGAAAAAAATCCCTTGTTGAGATTGATAAATCTGAAGCCCTAAGAAAAAGTTCAGTTCACCCATCATACTCATCTCAAATTCACTTTTCATTAAGTCAGCAAAGGAGTGAGCATGATTTTCAGAAGTAGATCCAAACACTATGCCATCAACATAGATTTGAGCAATCAAAATATGTTTGAACTCTCTTTGAATAAAGAGAGTTTTATCTACATTTCCTCTCATAAAACCAGATTCAAGTAAAAAAGAGGTGAGTCTCTCATACCAAGCTCTAGGAGCTTGTTTGAGTCCATATAAAGCTTTGTTCAGTTTATAAACATATTTAGGATGATTTGTGTCCTCAAATCCTTTAGGTTGCTCTACATAGACCTCTTCATGCAGATATCCATTCAAGAAAGCACTCTTAACATCCATTTGAAACAGTTTAAACTTCAAATAGCATGCAATAGACAAAAGTAATCTAATTGATTCTAACCTAGCTACACGAGCAAAGGTTTCATCAAAATATATTCCTTCTACTTGAGTGTATCCCTGAGCGACAAGCCTAGCTTTATTTTTGGTTACAACACCATTTTCATCAGATTTGTTCTTAAAAATCCATTTGGTTCCTATCACATTCAGATCAGAGGGTCTTTCAACCAATTCCCATACATTATTTCTAGTAAATTGGTTTAGTTCTTCATGCATAGCATTTAACCAGAATTCATCCAACAGGGCATCTTTATATGATTTTGGCTCAAATTGAGAGAGATAAGAGAAAAATCTTACCTCATTATGTACTTGATGTTTTGTTCTGACACCATCTGAAATATTTCCAACAATTTGCTCAGTAGGGTGATCTTTGAGAGTTTTTGTCAGAGGAACCATCTCTGATTTCCTCCTCTTCATCTATAACCTGCAAAAGTTCACAGTCAGTTCCTTCATCATCTATTAACACATTAATAGATTCCATTACAACAGATTTTTTCATGTTAAAAACTCTGTATGCTCTACTAGAAGAAGAATATCCTAGAAAGATTCCTTCATCACTTCTAGAATCAAATTTTCCTAGATTTTCTCTGTCCCTTAGAATATAGCATTTACTTCCAAAGACTCTAAAATATTTCAGGTTTGGCTGTTTTCCTTTCCAAATTTCATAAGGAGTTTGTTTCCACCCAGATCTGACATAAACTCTGTTACTTATGTAACAGGCAGTATTTATAGCTTCAGCCCAGAATTTTGTTGACACTTTCTTGGCTATCATCATGGTTCTAGCCATTTCCTGCAAAACTCTGTTTTTCCTTTCCACAACTCCATTTTGCTGTGGAGTCTTAGGAGCAGAAAATTCATGTTTAATTCCCTGGTCTTCACAGAATTTGGAAAACATCTGATTTTCAAATTCTGTACCATGATCAGATCTTATTCTAACTATTCTCCCTATTTGCAAGTTTTTTTCAACTTGAATTTGACAGCACAATTGTTTAAAACAATCAAAACATTCAGATTTTTCTCTTAAAAAATTCACCCAAGTGTATCTACTGTAGTCATCTACAGCAACAAAGATATACCTCTTTCCTCCAAGACTTTCAATCTTTGTAGGTCCCATTAAGTCCATATGAATCAGTTCTAATAGTCTAGAGGTTCATACAATGTTGGTTTTCTTATGTGTGGCTTTGATTTGTTTTCCTTGATTGCAAGGACCACACATTCCTTTCTTTTTATTATTCCCAAATTTGGGAATTCCTCTAACCAATTCAGACTTAGAGATTTTGACAAATCTCTATAGTTGATGTGACCCAGTCTTTTATGCCACAAATCCATTTCATCACATACAGAAGATTTCAAGGATTTTTCATTGTTTCCAATGATTCCTTAACAATTGTCATTTGTTCTTACACCTACAAGAACAGTTTTACCAGAATTATCCAAGATTTTACATTCTTTTCTGGTAAAATTGACAAACAACCTGGAATCACATAATTGGCTAATACTAATCAAGTTAGCCTTCAAACCAGATACAAATAATACATCTTTCAGACAAACACCATTTGGACCATTTACAGTTCCTTTACCTTTAACTTGGGAAGTGCTTCCATCACCAAATGTAACACTTCCGCCAAAGTATTCTTCAAAGGTACTGAACATAGACCTGTGTCCACACATATGTCTTGAACAACCACTGTCCAAGTACCACATGTTGACATCATGAGCTTTTAAAGCTACATGAACAACATTAGCAACTAGGGAATCTTTTCTAACCCAAATCTATTTTTCAGGAGTTTTCTGAGGAGTACATTCATCAACTACCTGTGATTTTGAGGGAAGCTTGTTTGACAGATTTGTGACTTCCTTATTTAATGTTTCAGTCAATTTTAACAGGGAATCAAATCTGTTGTATAAATCCAGGGACTGACTTGGATTCACTCTTCTCTTATTATCAAAATATCCCTCAGGAAAACCATGCAATACATAACACTTTGGTCTTATATGACCCTTTTTATTGCAGTGATGGCATACAGGTATGAACCTATGTTCAGAAAAATCAACATTTCTAGACTTGCCTGTATTTCTAAACTGTACAGATTTAGATTTCTCAGAAGTTGAAGGTTTACCTGTTGGTCTTACTTCTCCAGCATAAATATTCTGTGAAGATTCTTTGTTTTGATTACTTACACTCATTCTCTTTTCAGCAGAATTTGAGCTTTCAGAAACTTCCTTTGAAATAGATTCCTCATTAATTTGATGATTTCCTGCAGAAGAATTTGAAGCATTAGATTTACTTGAATTTGAAACTTTCTCAAGTTCAATCACTTTACCTTGAAGTGCAGAAATCTGAGCTTCCTTTTCTTTTAGTTTTTCAGTTTTTTCAGTTAAAGAAGTTACCAGAGAATTTTCTTTGGCATGTCTTTCAAGTAACTTCTGGTTTATTGAATCTATTTCTGCAAGAGCTTTATTTTTCTCTATTTCTGATTCCTTCAATTTTTTACTCAGTTTCTTGACTTTCTTCTTAGCCCTATTGAATTCCTTATATAGCTGATTGTAGGCTTCTTGTAGTTCTTCTTCATCATCTGATAAAGTCTCTTTATTATCTCCTGCAATTCCAGAGATTGAACTACCAGAGGAGGATGAGTAAAATGAATTGAAAGCAGTAAAATTAGCAGAAATATCCTCATCAGATTGTGAAGAATTATCAGTGTTACTGTCATCCCAAGTAACCTGATAATTAGTCTTTTTCTTCTTATCCTTTGAAGGACAATCAGAGGCAACATGTCCAAATCCTCTACATTTGTAACATTGAACTTCATCATTCTGAGAAAATTTCTTCTCCTTTCTTAGATCAGAAATTTTCTTATCAGATCTCCTATTGGATCTGTCAATGGATGATGAAGGATTGGATTGTCTCTTTTTAAACATTCTCTTAAACTTGTTGGCTAAGAGAACAAGTTCATCCATATCAACATCAGAACTATCTGAATCTTCAGTATTTACAGATTTTACAGATTTTAGAGCTATTCCTTTACTCCTTTTAGGAATATTCAGATCTAGTTCATAAGTCTGTAAAGATCCTACCAGATCTTCAATTCCCATGTTATCTACATCTTTTGCCTCTTGAATGGCAGTTACTTTAGGTCTGAATTTTTCAGGCAAAGATCTTAAGATTTTTCTAATAACCTTTGATGTAGAGATTTTTTCTCCAAGATTAAAACTAGAATTAACAATATCTGAGAGTTTAGTATAAAACTCATCAAAAGACTCATCATCTTTCATATATAAAGTTTCGAAAGATGTAGTAAGTCTTTGAAGTCTAGACAGCTTGACAGTTGAGGTTCCTTCATGAGTGACCTCAAGAATGTCCCAAGCTTCCTTAGCGACTTCACAAGAGGAAATTCTCCTGAATTCCTCAACACTAACAGCACAAAATAAGGCATTCATTGCCTTGTTGTTCCATCCACATTGATCAGATTCAGTTTTAGTCCACTGATCATGAGGTTTAGGGATCACAACACCTCCTTCTGTTGTGATCTCAGGTGGATGATAACCATTACAAACCGAGAGCCAGACACGCTCATCGATTGATTTCAGCTAAGCTCTCATTCTTGCTTTCCAGTAAGAATAATTGTTACCTTCAAATAATGGCGGTCTAGAGGCAGATCCTCCTTCTTTTCCAAAATCCATGCTATAGATCTAGATCACACTATGTATAGCAATTCGAAGTGAATAGGCTCTGATACCAATTGAAAGAGTAGAGGACTACTCTTTAGGTCCACGATCTACAACAATTCAGAATTTTAACAATGCGGAAACAATACACAGAGAATTATACGAGGAAACCTGGATCCAGATCCAGGAAAAACCTCGAGTCTATATGAGGCGACTAACCCTTCGAAAATCCACTATTGAATGAAAAGACAATTACAAAGGAGTAAAAACTTAACCTTTACAATTTAACTCACTCAACAGCAATTCACAGTTCGAATCCACGAACTGCCACACAGCTTGAATCCACAAGCTGCAGAACACGATCAGTCCAGATCGCAACCAATCACTCACCTGTGATCCACAGTTTGAATCCACGAACTGCAACACAGCTTGAATCCACAAGCTGCAGAACACGATCAATCCAGATTGCAACAATCACCTCAGAATCCACTGAGACGATCCAATGCAGTAGGAATCCACCTATGCATCAATCAAAGCCGATCACCAGTCCAGGCGATCACACGATCAGATGAAGTTCCGAATTGAGGAAGAATCCTCTACCTTCAATTCTAGGTGATCTATCTCAAATCTCCCCCTCACTCGATCGCCGACTCTCTACAGAAGATTTGATCGAATCTCAAACACCTCAAGATCCGAAATCAAAATGATCCAAAGAAAAAAGTCACTACAGAAAATTACAACACGTCTATTTAAAGAATAAAACTCAAATCGCGTCGAGCACTGGTGGCGTCGTGAAGCGATCGGATTAGATGGCTAGAAGCGAACTCAAATCCCGCTCAGAACAGGTTGAATCAGTTAAGGGCGCACTGCCAGCGAGCTGCTAGCGGGAGAGAACTCGGCATGTGCACGGCTGATCATATAATCTTCAGTCTCGCTCTGCGCTACCAGCGGCGTGTCGGCGTCGCCTTACGATGCTAGTGCACGTACCTTTCTTTCAAAGCACTGATTCACTTATGCGCTGCCAGCGGGGTGGTAGCGGCGTTGATCTTCGCAAGTGCCTTTTCAATAAAATGCTCTGTTTAGAAAATCTTTCATTTCATTGGGCTACCAGCGGCGTGGTAGTTGTGTGACAGCATCGTCTTCTTCTTCTTTACTGAATTTACTGAAGTTTCATTATTTAATCTGCACATCTTGAAGATTTATTAGAAGACATAATTTGTCAAACATTTGTCATAAAAGGAGTGTGAGTTTTCACACTTACAATCTGCCACCTGAGGATTGCGACCACACTGAGCCGCTTTACATCACAGTGAAGTGTGTCGACCTCATCGTAAAATGTGCCATGATCAACAATGGATCGGCGCTGAATATATGTCCGATGAGGACATTCCATAGCCTGTAACTAAATCCTTCGATGATCAAGCCAAGCGCTCATAATGTCGGAGGCTTTGACAACGCCAGAAGAGACTCACTGGGAGAGGTCATTCTGGTGATCCTAATTGCAGATAGGCCCTTTACCATGGAATTTGAACTCATGGATATCAACGCCTCATTCAACCTGCTAATCGGGAGGCCTTGGCTGCATCAGGCTGGAGCAGTGTCTTCCACACTACACAGAATGGTCCGATTTATATCGGGCAACGAGTTGATTACAGTAAATGCAGAGGATCACCGGGAGTTTGAGAGGGTTGGAGTACCCTATGTGGACTATGAGTTGCCCACCACCCTCAATTTCCAGGCAGTGGAGATGGTGCAAGTGAACCATATCCCGGAGTCTGAAAGAGCGCAGCGACTCGCCAAGAGGAGGAGAAAGTACATGTTTAGCACTGCTGATTGCGCAGACTGGGGTCTCAGAGCCGGCGATGCTTGGGCAAGTATAAGCAGGGAATTAAGGCAGCCATCCAACCTTATGAGCAGACTACTGGGTTCGGGTTGGGGTTCAGGCCACAGCCAGAAGACTACTCCCGACTCCTTGGGAACCGTATCGAAAGGAAAAGGGCAAGAACTGAAGGAAGAGACCCCCACTGGCCCATATGTGTGCACGAGAACTTATATCACCGCTTCACTAACATGGAGCGTGAAGCGGCCCAAGCCATTGAGAACATAGTCCCTCAAGGATGGGGAGATGAGTTTTTGGACACCCCTGCCACAGAAGAAGACTACCTGCAAGGCCTAGCTCAGATGCTCTGGGAGGAGCCACCATCCATGGAAATGATTGGAGATATAGTGGAAGTAGACCCAATGGCTCCCGAGGGGTCGCCAGATGGCCCACCAGCACTGGTCGCTCTGGACTCAGTTGACGAGGTCACCATGGCCTTCGCCCCACCAGATGAACCGTTCATCCCCGACGGGATCCCCGTCAACTCTGTGATTATGATGGAAATGCCACCACCTGCTCCCCTGGAAGAATCCAAAGAAGGCCCTATCATGTATGTCTGCATGATGGAAGGGCGAGACAGCTCAGGAGCACCAACTCGCAGGCCAAGGTCGTCTCCTCCACCTCTCTATATCCCGCACCCCGGAACTCGCGACGGTTTGAACCGCATGTTTCGTAGCATGCCCCAAGTGCTAGGGCCAATACCGGAAGAAGCGTACCACGCAGCCTACGGCAAATGGGCACCACCAGCTTACTCTTCCACTGTGTCCGGGATACCAACCGGGATACCCATAATGTTTGCACCCTCCAGAGTTGACCTGGCCAACGAAGTCACCATCGCATACGCGCCACCCGAGGACGAGATACCGATGGCAATCGCCCTCAGTGGATCATGGGTAAGGGTATCGTCAGAGTTTGGCCCCCGATCAGAGAGAAGCCAGAACAAACCTGCAGGAGGCGCAGCACATGATCCTATTTACATCTCTTCTGACGAGAGCGCCAACATGGTAGTAGCTGGAGAACCAGAGAAGACGATTGCTATCAACAAGGAAGGCGGGGCACCACTGAAGAATTGGAGCACCATGCCTTTTGCTATCAGCAAAGCTGCTATCTCAAAGAGGGTTTCTGCCACCTCTGAGATTTCTGTTGTAGCTACTGCTGAAATTTTTAATGAATATCTCAATGCTTCCTACTACTTGCATCTGTTTGAAAATGAAAATAACAAAAATAAGCAACTTGAGCATCGCGACCTTAGTATCAATCTCGACGCACACCTGGAAAATCTGGGGCACGGGATAGGTAATAAGATTGCCGCAAGTGAACAAAAAGAACAAAAAGAAATTGAAAAGACAATCCAGATGGCAATAATAAATGAAATGCAAGAGCCAGTGTCCAATCCTGAAAACGAGCAAGAACTTGACAAATCAGATTGGAGCACTTGCCCATCACAGCAAGAGGATTCAGACATCGTCCCCTGTGAACCTTTCGAGCATGAGGACGACGATGAATCATGGGAGACCCCGCTTGAAATCCAACTTGCATTGGAAAGGCACGAAAAGGGTCTCCAGGCCAACATTGAGGAAACAGAGCCAATTGACATAGGTGAAATAGCACAACCAAGGATCCTCTAAATTGGTAAAAAGCTATCACCATTATTGAGAAAACAGATGATTGATTTTCTTAAATCTTATTCTTACGTGTTTGCATGGTCATACGAGGATATGCCTAGGTTAGACATGAACTTGGTTGTGCATCGGTTACCAACAAAGTCTGAGGTCGTACCTATGAAACAGAAGCTCAGGCGCACGAAGCCGAAATGGGCCCTAAAGATCAAGGAAGAGGTCACCAAGCAATTGGATGTCGGATTCTTGCAAGTAACTCATTACCCGGAATGGTTGGCCAACATCGTGCCAGTCCCCAAGAAAGACTGGAAGGTCAGGATGTGTGTTGACTATAGAGATCTGAATAGAGCAAGTCCGAAGGATAACTTCCCATTGCCGCACATTGATGTACTGGTGGACAATACAGCAACGCATTCGATGTTCTCGTTCATGGACGGCTTCTCTGGTTACAACCAGATAAGGATGGCACCTGAGGATATGGAGAAGACATCCTTTATCACGCACTGGGGCACTTACTGCTACTGCGTGATGCCGTTTGGACTGAAGAATGCAGGCACTACATATCAGCGTGTGATGACTCTGTTGTTCCACGACATGATACTCAGGGAGATGGAAGTGTATGTGGATGACATGATAGCGAAGTCGAAGAAAGAAGAGGATCACTTGGTAAACCTTGGAAAGATGTTCGACAGACTCAGAGAGCACAAGCTCCGGCTCAACCCAAACAAGTGCGTGTTTGGAGTTACTTCAAGAAAATTGCTCGGCTTCATAGTGGGCAAGCGAGGCATTGAGGTCGACCCCGCCAAAGCAAAGGCAATTCTGGAGATGCCTCCTCCATCTACAGAAAAGGAAGTGGGAGGGTTCCTGGGCAGATTACAGTATATCAGTAGGTTCTGTAAGCACCTCATTTTTGCGCTCCCGGAAGTGCCGGAAATGCAAAACCCTGCTAAAAAGTCAAACCCTGAAGGGTTGAAAGTTGACCTTTCGATCAAAAGAAATCTGGCTACCTTGCTCTATACCATTGGATAGAGGACTTCGATATGATTCCAACGCAATTGAGTTTGCTCAAATCGAAGTCCGGATGAAGGTTCTGCGGGCAGTCAAACTTAAGGGAGAGCCGAGAGTTGACTTTTCCTCGATTTCCGTGCCAAGTAACTTGCTCTATACCATTGGATAGAGGACTTCGATACGTTTCCAACGCAATTGAGTTTGCTCAAATCGGAGTCCGGATGAAGGTTCTGCGGGCAGTCAAACTTAAGGGAGAGCCGAGAGTTGACTTTTCCTCGATTTCCGTGCCAAGTACCTCGCTCTATACCATTGGATAGAGGACTTCGATACGATTCCAACGCAATTGAGTTTGCTCAAATCGGAGTCCGGATGAAGGTTCTGCGGGCCGTCAAACTTAAGGGAGAGCCGAGAGTTGACTTTTCCTCGATTTCCGTGCCAAGTACCTTGCTCTATACCATTGGATAGAGGACTTCGATACGATTCTAACGCAATTGAGTTTGCTCAAATCGGAGTCCGGATGAAAAAGATATGAACAGTCAAAGCTAGGGGCATTTCGGGATTTTTGGCAATGCCACATAGGATGCCACGTGTGTGCATGGGGGCTCCACATAGGATGCCACGTGGACACAATGAGGGCTGCACACGTGGCACCTCCTAACCCTTCACCTCCCAACCCTTCAACTCCCAACCCTTCACTTCCCCATGAAACCCTTCTTGTCCCCATAAAGAGTCTTCATTTCCCCATGAGACTCTTGGTTCCCCAATGAGTCTCTTCACTTCCCAACCAATCCTCCACCTCCCATTAACCCTTCACCTCCCCAACACAAACAACCCTCTCTCCATCTTACACATGTCACCTCCCCAATAAAAATCCTCCACCTCCCATTAACCCTTGACCTCCCCCAACCTTTCCTCTCCACATGGCAACCATCCACTTCCTCAAGAGAAAAACCCTTGACCTCCCATCACCTTTCCTCTCCACATGGCAACCCTCCACTTCCCCAAGAGAAAAACCCTTGACCTCCCCCAACCTTTCCCCTCCACATGGCAACCATCCACCTCCCCAATGAGTCTCTTCACTTCCCCATGCAACCCTTCATCTCCCATGGTATAAAAACCATTTTATTTCCAACACAAGAGAGGATGACCATTGGGACCCCCTTTTTTCCATTCTCTCCCAAGCTATCCCACCCTCTCTATCTCTCCCATTCGTCCTCTCCAACAGAAAAAAAAAAACCTCTCCCATCTCTCCAACCTCTCTCCAAGAAAACCCACTCCAATCCCATCTCAAGCCTTGAAACCCCACAAAAAACCTCTTCTAATCACTTCTCTACATTTCTCTCTTCCTTCTAAACACTAAAGGAGATCTTTGGAGTGCATTTGGAGAAGAGGAAGTGCTGCTCAAGAGTTGCTCCAGCCGTGCCTTGGCTTCAAGAGGAGGTTAGCACAATTCAAAGAAAGTTCTGAAGCCCTAGGTGAGTTCCTTGGCACCCTTTGTTAAACATACTTAAAAATAAATGAAATATGAGCATTTCCATTTTTTTTATGCCATGTGCCTACTGTTCTCTCATGTTAGGATTTGTTGGTTCATTTTATTTTTTGTATATTAACTCCCATGGTAAGGGGAGGGCTTGTGCTCAATCGGAAAGGAGAGAAAGGGGCTACTCATGATCCTTTAAGTGTCATTTTTTCAGCATATGTTTTCTTTTCTTTGTTTGTTTATTGCTATTATTTATACGTGGGAGCATGTTCCCTCTCTTATTCTTTAATCCCATGTATCCCAGGTGTAACCCCCACTTACCCCTTCTTAAGACTTTTTTTTAAGTTAGATGGATGATTTAGGGAAACATGTTTTGCTATGAATTGTGTGTGGAGTGCATGCTGAATTTTGCTTCTATTATTTATTTTATTTGTGCATAGTTCAACCGAGATTCTAAGCATGCATGTCATTCACTAATCATTTATAAATATTTAGAGCATGCATAATGGATGAAGTCACACATTCATGTACATCAAGTATTCATGCATCAAGATCTCTAAAGCTTGCCATATTGTTGCCCTTTTCTTTTTAATCATTAGTACACTTCCACCGTGCTCCTTTCCCTCTCTTATCTTGCTGTCCCATGCAATATTTGTCACTTTCTACTTCATCTAGGTTGCTGTTTTTTTACTTATAGGGAATTAACCACATCTTTCCGTACCTATTCCATGCATAGGTTCACATACCCAACCATTAGAAGCATGACCAGGTTTATATATGCATGTAAATATTTATTTGAGTTCATGTTCACAGCCAATGCATACACATATACATGCTTTATTGTTCACTTTTTATTTATATTTAAATGTCATGTCTTAGTTGCTTGATTGTCTTGGGTGCATGCATGAGTTCCCTACTTTAGGAATAAACCGAATGGTATCTTACTTAGGTCTTACTTGTTTGAATGCATGCATGAGTTGCTGTCCCCTTGGATAAAGTATGAGTATACATGTATTGGTCATTTGTTGGATCATGTTTTAGGTTCTTAACCGTAGGTTTTTTATTGATCAATTATGCTTGCTGTTGGCAGAATCTAAGAGACCAAACATGGACACCTTGGTCCCTGTTTATTGGCATATATGATCCAAAATGGAGGAGGCAACTTCCCATGCCTCCCCCCTCCTTTACTTGCTGTAGAAACTACCCGAAAGAGACCAAGAGCTGGAGACTCCACAACTCCAGCACCTTGGTGGGCCTTTGCAAGGGCCTACACAGCCCTAGAAAGACCCCAAGAAGCCCACAGATGCATCCTAACTGGCAAAGCCCTTAAAAATGCATTTTTATGTGTGATCTTTGATTTTCATTGATTTGAATAATCTCATAACTAAACCAAACGAACCAATAGGGTTTCCGGGTCACCCAGAAACCCAACATGGTACCTGGACCACCGGTCCAATTTGGAATACTAGTGGGCCTTCCAACGGGGCCCACCAAGCCCAATAAATCGGAAAGCATGCAAATAAACAAGATTAAGTGAAATCAACCAATCAAATCGGATGGGCCAAACCCAATGCGGCCCACCCAAACTTTGCTTGTGGAATGAAGTGTGAAATGCATGGTTTGGCCGAGACTCCGGGTAAGGGCCTATCGGGCCCGCCAAGGCCCATTAACTAAACCTAAGAAGGGTGCAAACCCTAAACCTCAAGGAACCGGGCTTTCAAGCCCAAATTTGGACTACAGGCCCCAAGCCCGATGTCCAATTCATTTTGGCCAATATAAGCAAGATAAGTTAAACCTTTTTTGGCAACCCACATGGGGGCCCACCCAGGGGCCCGAAAACCAATGCCGACTCACTTCTGACATGAAAAATACTCAAGTTCCAAACTTAAACCTTAATATAAAATCAATTCATTTCACCTAAGCCCACAGGGCCTCCTAGGCTTAGACGGAGGCCCACATGGGTACATGGGCTTACCCAAGCCCACCAAGGACATCGTGGACCTTCCAACGGGGCCCACCCAATCAGACCCAGATCACCTAAGTAAAGCAAGATAAAATCAACTAAAAGAACCCACACCATTTAGGTTGTCCCGCCAAGACTTAACTAAATGGCATGCTGGATTAGGAATCGGGCGAGAACCAAATAGAAAGTTGACTCAATCCTAGGGAACCCACGGGACCCGTCATTCGACGGGGCGGACTGGGGTGTCTACGGACTTCCCCAGACCGCAACCGAGACCTGCCTCAGAATCTCAAGCCGCAGACCAAACCAATAGATAAGATTAGGCACCCAGGTGTCCGCCTGCACCCCATCAGGCGGTGGCGACTCCGATTTCCCGTTTTCTACCAGTGCGACCGTTTTTTAGGCGCGCACAGCTTGGCGACTCCACTGGGGACGCTCGACCCGATAGAACCCTTGGTTAGAATGAGTCAACACAAGAGGGATTTAGTCGGTTTTAGGGTCTTTACTATCTTTTTAGTAAAATGTAGAATACGCGTAACTACGTATTCTGGGGAGTCCTGTCAAACGGACATGATAATCGCCTAAGGTAAGTGGTTTTTAATGGGACCGTTGTGACCCTTCCACTTACCTGGGGACTCTCTCGGAACTTCGTATTGCGTGCCATTCTGCACTTTACTAGGAAAGATGGCAAAAATTCTTTTATCAACTAAATTCAAACAAAACTCACCCGTATAGACACAGCACGTAGCCCAACTACACACACGGGCACGCCACCACACCGTGGTTGGATTTTTTAAATTTCCCGCACCCATGTGAATGAACTGCGTGGGGTGACACGCACGAGGGAGGCTGCGTGGATGATCCGACCTTGAATAGACGAGCGACTCGGATACTGCTACTTCTTTACCAAGACTTAGACCTCTCTAGCAGCCTACCCTTCTTATTACTATGAACTGATCTTTGGGATGGTATTAGCACCTACGCTCCCGTGGCTTGCCGGGGAAAGCAGGGTAAACCCATCCCCCTAGTTTTCTGGAGTCCATTAGCACCACTGGTTTCTTGCCGTGTCACGCGAGGATCCAGTACTGGTCCAGACCCTTGTAGGCTTATGTCTCGGGCTGGGTATCCTTCCCCACCTAACGTTTCTGAATGAACCTCGCGTTGAGCATGAGAGGGTGAGTAGGATGTGAATGATGAATAAAATCGGAATAAAATCCAGAGTCCATTGAGGGCAGCAACCCCCGCTTTTTGCATACAAAATCGAGTAAACCCTAGACTCCGGGCTACCTCAGCCCTAATTTAGAAAGCTAACCTAACTTCGATCAGGGAAACCACCCCAGATCCATGCATTGAGTCCTGTATGCTATGTGTCTTGACCCATTAGAGTCCGCTGGGAGCACTTTAAGTCCAGATTGGTCTTTTAGAGCAGATGAAAGCAGGCCAGATCAGAACAAGGGCACTAAACCCTAGATCTAGGAATTTTTAGCCTACCCGCTTGGAAGGCAATTTGTACCCTCCCTTTTGGCTCCCAACAGCCTTAAGGATGAATTCTTTACAGCTTTGTAAATATTTTTGTAAACCTTCGCCCTCAATGGCAAGTTGTAATTTTTGCTATGGTCCGACATCGAAAGCAGATGAAAGAACAGATGAAAGATAGAAAAGACTGATCAGGACTTGAGTGTGCTCCTCTACACAAGTATGTCTAGGAGTCGCGCCTTCACTGGTGCCAACCCTTAGACCCACACACCATGTGTGCTTAAGTTAAATTCCGCATTGCTTTATCTTTTGCTTTATTCTGTGAAGCATGTTAGAACTGCTAAGTAGATAGCCCTTTTACTTACGATTATGCATACTTTAGGACTAATTGAGAAGTTTGGTGTGGAACCTTAAACTGATTTGGAATTTTGATTGGATAGTTGGCATGGCATCGTCATCCTCATCTGAGAGAATCCGCTTCCCTAGAATAGAGAAGTGCGCCTGGGATACCCCCTGGATCCGTTCTTGGACAAGGCAGCTCCAAGGGAGTGAGCAGATTGAATGGGAGCACAAATACCGTATGGGACAGACTTTGTCCCTGTTAAATGTGCCGATCAACTGGGATATGATCCAAGCAGCTTTGCTTTTCTGGGATCCCCAGCTTTCAGTGTTTCGATTCGGGATCAACGAGTTGACTCCCACAGTTGAGGAACTTGACCTGTTCCTCCGATTTCGCGACTTAGGAGAACCCGCTAGGCCAAGTCTCAAAGAAAGCTACAAGAATGAAGCTTGCGTTTTCTTTGGCCTCTCAAGGGGAGAATTCCAGACCTTAGGAGGTGACAAGTCATTTACTCGGGTCTCTAAAGCATTCCTAGCTGAGAAAATGAGAAACAAAAAGCAGGAAAGACCCCGAGCTTGGTTTGACACCTTCACCCTTGTGGTTCTGTCGCAAATCTTCTTTCCAACTGGGGGAGACACCATTAATTTGGCCCTCATGGAAATTGTGGATCAACTTAAGACGGGGTACCGAATCATGCCACTGATCCTAGCTCAACTGTTCCATTCCCTGACTTTGTCCAAAAACGGAACCCGGAGGTTTCAAGGGTGCGCTCCCCTTCTCCACATTTGGCTGCAAGACCACCTGATGGTGTCATCACCCGTCAGTGCATATTACAAGGCAACCGGCGACAACATCCATTGGTTGGCTCAAAGAGAGATCAAACCAGACCTACCCGCTCGTGAGGATTGGTTTAACCACTTTCTCCACCTGAAGGGAGAAACAGACATTAGATGGTGGGGTACATACAACATCCCTTACACCCCCATCATAGCTTTCAAGAAAAGAGAGGGACTTGCCTTGATAGGCCTTACCCAGGCCATGCCGTACTATCCGATTCGGGTTCTGAGACAGTTTGGGAAACCTCAGGGAATCCCGATCCAGGACAACCTGAGCGGTTTGATTGGTCCACTCACTAAGGGACTGAGGACACAGTTGCTGGTAGAGTGGAAGACGGTGTGCGTATACCGGGAAGACGTCTTCACCGAATTACACTTTCGAGACTACGAGCAGTGGATAGCTCGGGAATTTGGCCATGACGGCCCCCCACCTCTTCAACCTGTCGCTTCAAGCGACATTCCAGTTCCGCCCCCTAACACATATAGGGACAGGGTGGCCGAACTGCAAGAGACTCACTCCCGTATCCATTCAGCTTACGTGGATTCGGAACGGGAGAGTAGGCAGGCCAATACGGCCTTGCAACATGAATTGGACTTGGTGCGCAAACGCGCTGAGGAGGACCGACGTCTGCGGAACAAGCTTCTGCGCGCCTTGAGGAGGCAAGACGTGTCCTCCCACTATGATGATGACCAACCTAGCTAGACTTTGGTTTTGTTGTTTTTCTTTTTTTATGAATATGCTAATGTACTGTGAGCCGCTGTGGCACTTTTTTTATTAAGCATGAATTGCCTTTCTATTATGTTATGTGTTCAAACTTAACAAAACAAGAACCTGAAATAAAAGAACTAATTCCCTCAAAAAGGGCAACTCGGTCTCCAATAGACCATCTCTCTCAATCAATTGTAGAATTTCTGGTCGCTGCGACCCCAACTCTTTTAATGGCATCTTTCTCATTGAGATCCTGAAACCCGGCAAGTGTTTAAAAAAAAAACCCAAGAATTTGAGCTCAGATCACACCCGTCTGCATCTTCCCCAAGATCATTCGGTCGAATTTCCTTAGGGCACCGAAGCCGCCGACGGATGAGTCGGATATTGGTGGAGGAGCATCCTGGCATAGCCTACCCCATTTTGTGACACCAAAGCCGCCGGTGAGTGAATCGGATATTGGCTGCGGAGCGTCCGGGTACTACTAGCCGAATTCTTAGGGCACCGAAACCGCCGACGGATGAGTCGGATATTGGTGGAGGAGCGTCTTGGCATAGCCTACCCCATTTAGTGACACCAAAGCCACCAGTGATTGAATCGGATATTGGCTGCGGAGCGTCCGGGTACTACTAGCCGAATCCTTTAGGGCACCGAAACCGCCGACGGATGAGTTGGATATTGGTGGAGGAGCGTCCTGGCATAGCCTACCCCTTTTGTGACACCAAAGCCGCCGGGGATTGAATCGGATATTGGCTGCGGAGCGTTTGGGTACTACTAGCCGAATTCTCAGTTTGCCAAAGCCGTTGACGGATGAGTCGGACGTGGCTAAAGCAACCTTGAGTGCTGCCTTATCAGCCCCCTTCTTTGGCCATGCGTGGTCCAGCCTTGTGATTCTGAGCTCAACAGAAAAAAAAAAAAAAAACCCAGTTTTTAAAAAGGGGTTCCCTTCCCTTGTCGTGTTAAAAGTGACTAAAATAGACCAGTTAAACTGGGTTCTCTTCCCCAGGTACCTGCGGGTATCTAAAATAGACCAGGTTCATAGGGTTCCCTTTCCCAGCTGCATCCGTACAGCTAAAATAGACCAGTATCCATAAAATTAGGGTTCTCTTTCCCAGGTACCTATGGGTTACCTAAAACAGATCAGTTGAAAAAAGTTTAGGTTCTCTTCCCTTGCCACCTACGGGTAGCTAAAATAGATTCGGTCCTTAGGGTTCTCTTCCCCGGTTGTCTTAGAATAGCCAAAATAGATCAGTCTTTAGAAGTCACTTAGGGTTCTCTTCCCCGGGTACTTGCGGGTACCTAAAATAGATCAGTTTAATCAAAGTTCAGGTTCTCTTCCCTTGTTGCCTTAGGGTAGCTAAAATAGATCAGTGAACTCAAATCCAATCAAGAAATCAGCATAAATCAAATAAACAAGTTATGTCAAATAAATTGCAATGAATGATTCATGTGAATTGCACTAATGCCTGCGAATTGCTACTAGGTACCCAAAATTGCTTTCAGAAGTCCGTACCTGCTAAGATCGAGGAGAAGGCTCGAAATGGACCGACAAGGAGAGCAGACGCTGCCAGGGCAGCATCCAGCAGAACCTAGTCACGCACAAGTAGTCAGTGAGATGCAACAGAGAATTGACGGCATGAGTTCCATCATTCAGGAACTAATGGCTGAGCTGAGGGAGTTAAGACAGGCCCCACCAGTGGCACCAGTCGCCCAGCAACCGCCACAAGCAGAAGTGGCACCACCACCACGCCCGGCCAACCCCCCTCCCCTAGCACCACCACCACCACCGGCGGTGCCATTCCATATTCCCCAACCAGATCAGCTTATGCCCGCCCAACTAGGGCAAGGTGATGAGGATTGGTACAGGGCCCAGGAGATACAGTTTGAGGAAAAGCTGACAGCAGTGAGAGAAGAGAACAGGGCAGAGATGGCCACCTTGAAGGAACAGCTCAAACAACTCCAACCAAGCACAGTGCAGAGTGAGGCTACCCTGGAGAGCCTCTGCTTCTTTTTAGACATCCAACTCCCGGCCAAGTTCAAGTGCCCTGAGTTACACCAGTTCGATGGCACCGGGTGCCCACTAAACCATTTGAGGTCGTACTCAGGCGACATGTGTCAGTACGCTAAAGAAGAACGGATCATGGTGCAGTTCTTCCAGAAGTCATTAACTGGGGCCGCTTACTCCTGGTTCTTGAGTTTGGATAAGGGTAAGATCAAGACATGGAATGATCTGGCAGCTGTTTTCATCCAGCAGTACCGCCTGAACAGTCAAATTGTGCAGACTAGGGCAGAGTTGCAGAGGCTGGCTAAGAAGAGCCAGGAATCAGTGAGAGAATATGCCAAGCGCTGGAAGGAGCTGGCAGCATTAGTGCAGCCACCATTGCTAGAGCAAGAAATGACGTCGTTGTTCATTGCGTCATTAGGTCAGCCCTTCTTCTCTCTGCTGCTGGGGCAGAGCACGTCGAATTTCAATGATCTGATCCTGACGGCAGATCGAATAGAGGATGCAGTAAGAGCTGGAAAGATTGACGGCAGCGGGCAGAGTGCCCCACCAAGAAGGCCTGTGACTGGGCAAACTAGCAGAAATCAGGGGCAGGAGCCCAGAAGGCAAGAGCAGCAAGCTGTGAACTATGTATACCCGGCACAGCCCCACCATTTCTCCCAAAGACCAGAGGCGGTGGCACCCCAAGGAACAGGGCAGGCTGCCTACCAAGGGGTAAGAAGGACGAGAGAAGAAATGGAAGCTAGGATGAAGCGGGTCTTCACTCCACTCCCGTATGCACCAGCAGAGTTGCTGCCTACTTTGTTGAAGAAGGGGTATGTGCAAGTCAAGCCCCCGAACCCCAGGTTGGTCAATGCTAGGAGCTACAATGCAGCCGAGCGGTGCGAGTACCACTCCGGTGCCCCAGGGCATCACACTAATCGGTGCTGGGACCTAAGGCACGATATCCAGGACTTGATTGATAGCAAGCGCATCACGGTTGACCCCCCGGCACCACCCGCCCAGACTCCAGCGGCCGGCGTAACTACCAATCCTCTCCCAGATCACTCAAAGGCCTCTACTAGTAGAACGGCAAATCAGGTAAGCAGTGATCAAAGCACCGGGCAGTTCGACCCTTCTACACTTATTGGCCGGCCAGGGTAGACAGTGAGGGTGCAACTTCAAGTAGAGGCCCCCTTGATAGCAATTATGGTTGAGAAGGATACAGACGCCTACATCTGTGTTATAGAGGATGAACCTCAGAGCAGTGAGGAAGTCACGGGGCCGTGGAACCCGGTACAGTGCGGATGGATCAGAGACTCCCCATCCCTTCCACGCAGAGAAGGAATCGGTAGTTCCGAAGGACCCTGGTTCCGAAATGGGCCACAGGACACGGACGCGTCAGTGGGCAGTTCAAGGGTACCCCCGCAGATGTCTACCGAATGGCCACCCGAGTATATGTCTGCGACATCCGAGCCGGACCTACAATCCCTCATCGATCTCCTATCAGCGGAACCGAGTTCAGAATCTTCTTCCCACGGCACGTCTGAATGGTTCGTCCCCCCTCATGCCACGGAAGAAGAGGAACCACCATCCACTCCTGAACTTGCAACCCTGCTTGATCCGTATGAGAGTTCAGACGAGTCCCCTGATACGGACTGAGAAGACACATCGGCAGAAGAAAGCAGGGCAGTGAACGTTATCGAAGGAGATGGCAGTGACTTCCCTACTGATCTTCCTCTGGTGCACTTCCACACACCCACAGACCAAGAGTTTTTCTACCCCACCCCTCTCGCCAACCCCTCCGCCCTTAACATCCACGATATCATGGACTCGCCTCCACAAGACCCCTTCCACCTTTCATTCGAACCACCCACACTGAATCTTTCAAAGCTCAACCTGGAGCCGCCCTCGTACAAGGCCGCACCCCCACCTTACCCCACCCAATCTTTCCACCATCAAGCCACCTCCACAACCACCATTGAAGCAGAAATCGACCGAATCACCCGATCTGGTCGATACGTAAACACCGATCCCCCACCCGCACCAGAGGGAGCAGAAGCAGAAGCTGAAGCAAAAAGGAAAGAAAAAGGGAAGGACGTGGTTACAGAATTGCCACCGACCCTCAAGAGAAAGGGAAGGGCTACAGAGGAGGAGGTCACAGATTTGCACCACAGCATCTACACTCCCGGGTATGATCTCCTCCAGCAGTTGAACAAGGTACCCGCCCAGATCTCCATAATGAGGCTTCTGATCGACTCAGAGAAGCACCGGGCAGTGCTAATGAGGGTCCTGGGTGATGCACACGTACCAACGGATATCGATCCTGAGCAGCTAGGGGCAGTGGTGTCAGTGATCATGGCACCCCAGGCAATCTCTTTCTCTGCAGCGGATCTGCCACCGGAGGGTTGTGACCATGCTGAGCCACTTTATATAACTGTGAAGTGTGTAGATCTCATTGTAAAGCGAGCCATGATCGACAATGGGTCAGCGTTGAATATATGCCCAATGAGGACATTCCATAGCTTACAATTGAGCCCTACCATGATCAAGCCAAGTGGGCACAACGTCAGAGGCTTTGACAACGCCCGAAGGGATTCACTGGGAGAGGTCACTTTGGTGATCATAATTGCAGACAGGCCCTTTACCATGGAGTTTGAAGTCATGGACATCAACGCCTCATTCAATCTGCTGATTGGGAGGCCTTGGCTGCATCAGGCAGGAGCAGTATCTTCCACACTGCACAGGATGGTCCGGTTCATATCAGGCAACGAACTTATAACAGTACATGCTGAGGACCACCGAGAGTTCGAAAGGGTCGGAGTACCCTATGTGGATTATGAGTTACCCACCACACTCAATTTCCGAGCTGTGGAGATGGTGCAAGTGAATCATATCCCTAAGTCTAAAAGGGGGCGAAGACTCTCGAAAAGGCAAAGAAAGAACATGTTTAGTGCTGCTGATTGCGCAGACTGGGGTCTCAGAGCCGGTGATGGACTGGGCAAGTATAAGCAGGGAATTAAGGCAGCCATCCAACCTTATGGGCAGACTACTGGGTTTGGACTGGGGTTCAGGCCGCAGCCGGAAGACTACTCCCGACTCCTGGGGAACCGTGCCGAAAGGAAAAGAGCCAGAGTTGAAGGTAGGGATCCGCATTGGCCGATCTGTGTGCATGGTGAGCTGTATCATCACTTCGCCAATATGGAGCGTGAAGCGGCTCAGTCCCTCAAAAACATCATTCCGCAGGGATGGGGCGACGAGTTTGAGGACACCCCAGATACGGAAGAAGACTATTTGGAAGGACTAGCACAGACGCTTTGGGAAGAACCGCCAACCCTAGAAATGATCGGAAATGTAGTGGAGGTGGACCCGCTAGCACTGGAAGGGTCGCCAGATAATGTGCCAGCGTTGGTCGCTCTAGAATCTGTTGATGAAGTTACCGTGGCTTTGCCTACACCAGAAGAGCCGTTCATCCTTGAGGGAATACCCGTCTCACCTGCAATCGCAGTTGAAGCACCGCCGCCTGCTCCCGTCGAAGAATCCAGAGAGGAAGAAGGCCCTGTCATGTATGTTTGCATGATGGAAGGACAAGACAGCTCAGGGACCCCAACCCGCAGGCCAAGGTCGCCTCCTCCACCTCCTTATGTCCCACACCCAGGGACCCGTGACGGCCTGAACCGGATGTTCCGCAACATGCCTCAGGTGCTAGGGCCAGTGCCCGAAGAAGTGTACCACGTAGCTTATGGCAAATGGGCACCACCTGCTTACTCTTCTACGGTGCCTGGGATACCAACTGGAATACCCATAATGTTTGCACCTCCCAGAGTTGACCCAGCCAACGAGGTCACCATCGCATATGCGCCACCTGAGGATGAGATACCGATGACAATTGCCCTCAGTGGATCATGGGTAAGGGTATCGTCAGAGTCTGGCCCCCGATCAGAGAGAAGCCAGAACAAACCGGTAGGAGGCGCAGCACATGACCCTATCTACATTTCATCTGATGAGAGCACCAATATGGTGCTGACTGAAGAACTGAAGAAGGCAGCTGTCATCAACAAGGAAGACCTGGCACCACTGAAGAATTGGAGCGCCAAACCTTTTGCAACTAGCAGGGCTAACACTTTCAAGGGGGTTTCTGTCACCTCTGAAATTTCTGTTGTAGCTACTGCTGAACTTTTTAATGAATATCTGAACTCTTTCTACTATTTGCATCTGTCAAAAAATGAAAATAACAAAAATAATCAACTTAAGCATCGCAACCTTAGTGTCAATCCCGATGCACACCCGGAAGAGCTGGGGCACGGGATAGATAACAGGATTGCCATAATGGAACAAAAAGAACAAAAAGAAATTGAAAAGCCAATGCAAATGGCAACAATAAATAAAGAGCATGAGCCGGTGTCCAATCCTGAAAGCGAGCAAGGACTCGACAAGTCAGATTGCGACATCAGCCCATCGCAGCTAGGAGATTCAAACATCGTCCCCTGTGAGCCTTTCGAGCATGAGGACGACGATGAATCGTGGGAGACCCCACTGGAAATCCAACTTGCATTGGAAAGACATGAAAAGGGTCTCCAGGAAAATATCGAGGAAACGGAGCCAATTGACATAGGTGACATGGCACAACCAAGGATACTCCAAATTGGTAAAAAACTGTCACAATTATTGAGAAAACAGATGATTGATTTTCTGAAATCTTATTCTGACGTGTTTGCATGGTCATACGAAGATATGCCTGGGTTAGACACGGATTTGGTTGTGCATCGGTTACCGACAAAGTCTGAGGCCATACCTGTGAAGCAGAAGCTTAGGCGCACGAAACCGGAATGGGCCCTGAAGATTAAGGAAGAGGTTACCAAGCAATTGGATGCAGGATTTTTACAAGTGACTCACTACCCTGAGTGGCTGGCCAACATTGTCCCAGTTCCCAAGAAAGACGGGAAGGTTAGGATGTGTGTGGACTACCGAGATTTGAATAGAGCAAGCCCAAAGGATGACTTCCCATTGCCACACATAGATGTACTGGTCGATAATACAGCAACGCATTCGGTGTTCTCTTTCATGGATGGATTTTCTGGTTACAACCAGATAAGGATGGCACCTGAAGATATGGAGAAGACATCCTTCATCACGCACTGGGGAACCTACTGCTACCGTGTAATGCCATTTGGACTAAAGAATGCGGGTGCTACATACCAGCGTGCAATGACCTTGTTGTTCCACGACATGATGCACAAAGAGATGGAAGTGTATGTGGACGACATGATAGCAAAGTCAAAGGAGGAAGAGGACCACTTGGTAAATCTCGGAAAAGTATTTGACAGACTCAGGGAACACAAGCTCCGACTCAACCCAAACAAGTGTGTGTTTGGAGTCACTTCAGGCAAACTGCTCGGATTCATAGTAGGCAAGCGTGGAATTGAGGTTGATCCTGCCAAGGCCAAGGCGATTCTGGAAATGCCACCGCCATCAACAGAAAAGGAAGTGAGAGGGTTCCTGGGCAGACTGCAATACATCAGTAGATTCATCGCACAGATGACTCCCGTGTGTGAACCTATATTCAAACTGCTGAAAAAGGATAACCCTGTGGTTTGGAATGAAGACTGCCAAGCAGCGTTTGACAAGATTAAGGCTTACTTGATGAGTCCACCGACGTTGGTACCACCGGTTCCGGGACGACCCTTGATCATGTATCTGACAGTCTCGGAGACGGCTGTAGGCTGTGTACTAGGGCAGCATGATGAGAACGGAAGAAAAGAACAAGCTATCTACTACCTGAGTAAGAAGTTTACCAACTTTGAGGTCAGATACACGATACTTGAAAGGACGTGTTGCGCCCTGGTCTGGGTAGCTCAGAAGCTTCGGCACTATCTACTCAGTCATACGGTCCTGTTAATCTCAAATCTTGATCCGTTGAAGTATATTTTTGAAAAGCCGATCTCCACGGGTAGGGTCGCCAGATGGCAGGTGCTTTTATCAGAATATGATATCGTCTACACAACTAGAAAGGCGATAAAGGGACAAGCAGTGGCGGATCACTTGGCAGAGCATCCCCTACCTGATTACCAACCACTCATGACTCACTTCCCAGACGAAGATGTGATGTGCACAGAATCTGCAAAGGATACAGAAGAAACCAAATGGCAGATGTTCTTTGATGGGGCAGTCAATGTAAATGGAAAAGGAATTGGAGCAGTATTAATCTCCCCAGATGGTGTCCACCACCCAATAGCGGCAAAACTTATGTTCGATTGCACTAGCAATATGGCCGAGTATGAAGCATGTGTGTTAGGTCTGCGGGCAGCAATCGAAATGCGCATACAAGAACTGAAGGTATTCGGCGACTCGTGTCTCATCATTCATCAAGTTATGGGAGATTGGAGAACCCGAGATACAAAGTTGGTACCATACCATGAGTTGGTCAAAGAATTAGAAGAGCAATTCGACAGTGTGACCTTTGACTACATGCCACGAGATGGGAATCGGTTCGCAGACGCACTGGCAACATTGGCGTCAATGACCACCATCACTAATGACACCTGGGTGCAACCCTTGGAGATAGAGATTCGGCGTTATCCCGTCTGCTGTTTTAGCATTGAGAAACTCGCACCCGAAGGAGAACCTTGGTATGCGGACATTGAGAGATATCTAAAGGAAAGGACCTTGCCAGAAAGTGCCACAGCCGCAGAGAAGCGAACCATTCAGAGGTTGGCAGGGCAATTCTTCTACAGTGGAGGTAGAGTGTACAAAAAATCGTACAATGATTCGCTACTGCTATGTGTCAAAGAAGACGATGCTCAGAAGCTAATTGAGGAAGTCCATGGCGGGTTGTGTGGGGCACACATGAACGGGCATATGCTAGCCAGGAAGATCATAAGGATGGGTTACTACTGGATGACTATGGAGGCAGATTGCTACGCTCATGTCAGGAAGTGTCAACTATGCCAAATCTATGCTGACAATATCTATGCACCACCGAACACACTGTATTCCATGACGTCGCCTTGGCCATTCGCCATCTGGGGGATTGATATGATAGGCCAGGTCCATCCGAAGGCTTCGAACGGGCACCGGTTCATCTTAGTGGCAATCGACTACTTTACCAAGTGGGTAGAAGCCATGTCCTTTGTAGATGTGAAGGGATCCCATGTGCTCAAGTTTATCAAAAACAACATAGTCTGTCGCTATGGCGTGCCTGAGGCGATCATCACAGACAATGCAAAGAATTTGAACAACAAGGACATGGAAAAGATGTGTGCAGATTTGAAGATCAGACATCTGAACTCCACAGCATACCGACCCAAGATGAACGGGGCAGTAGAGGCTGCCAACAAGAACCTGAAGAAGATCCTCGAGAAAATGGTGGTCACCTACAGAGACTGGCACGAGAAGTTACCTTATGCACTACACGCCTATCGGACGTCGATCAGGACATCGACCGGGGCAACCCCGTTCTCCTTGGTATATGGAATGGAAGCAGTCCTCCCCGTGGAAATACAAATCCCGTCACTCAGAATTCTAAAGGAAGCCGAGATCAGTGATGTTGAGTGGGAAGAGTCCCGATTTGACCAATTGCAGTTATTGGATGAGAAAAGGATCAAGGCTTTGTGACATGGCCAACTCTACCAGCAAAGAGTAGCGCGAGCCTATAACAAGAAGGTAAAGCCACGACAGTTCAAAGTAGGAGATCTAGTGTTGAAACGGATTCTTCCCCATCAAGAGGACAACCGAGGGAAATTCAAGCCAAACTACGAAGGGCCGTTTGTAGTCCACAAAGTCTTATCTAGAGGAGCACTCATCCTACAAGAGATGGACGGGGCAGTTTTTCCTGAGCCGATAAATGCAGATGCAGTCAAACTGTACTATGCCTGAGATCGTTCCAATTGGGAAATGAAGAGAGGCCATCCTTGACTCTCTTTTAGCCCATAAACCCCTTTACGTACCCCAAATTCTCCCCTAGTTAGACAATTTTGAGCTTTGGAATTCTTTCAACCTATCACAAGTGTTCTACACCTTAAATAGGACATTCCTGGCATAGCAAAGAGAAGAAATGGGTCACCCATGCCCCGAAAAACTTTCGAAAAAAAAAAAAAAAGAGAAAAAAAAGGGAAAAAAAATTTGGAAATTTCTTACCTAACCAAAAAATGGAAATGCAAATAAGCCAGGATGTAAGTCCTACCATCAATAAAGTAGCACACTTGATAAACCTAGAAGTCTAAGCCTTTTGAGCCACTTACCTTTCTTTCATAACCAAGACCAAGCCTACATTTGGTCCTATCTCTAAGACCTTTCAGATCCCAAAAGGAATGATCAGGGCAAACAGTTAGGTCCGCATTCGTTGGCAATGATGGAATTCAGAGTTTTGGAAGGCTGGGCACAGCGAAAACCCGAAAAAAGGGCGTTGTGTGGTTAGTCAAAAAAAAAAATAGAAGAACTGGTCGCATCCGAATTGGGCAGAACAAGGAACAGAATGAGCAGTAACAGTGGCAGTGGCAGACTATGAGCAGAGAGTGATAGACAAATCTTAAGGATCCGGACCGGCAGGTTGTGCCTGAGCAGAAAACTCCGCAGAGGCCTGTGATGACAATGCTACTGAGAACACCAAGCACTACAAGTCCTGTCTGACCTGGGAAACTACTTGTGATATTGCAAACACAGACACACACTTACACACTTGTTTCTCTGAAATTGTTCTGTTTAACTGTTTTGAGTACCATAGTGTGCCACTAACCTTAGTTGATGAGTCTCTCAACGTTGGTAGAGGCCACCTCTAGCTGCAATGGGCAAAATGGCCTGAAGCAAAGAAAAAGAAAAAAGAAAATAGATGTGCTTGCATTCCCCAGCTATTCCTCAACTAATGCATTGTTTCTTGCCAACCCTCACAGGTACGGCAACAGTAAGAAGGCGGATATTCTCTCCCAGATCCCCAGTGAAGCTCCTTCAAACGAATGGAGGGCAATCTCCACCAACCCCACTGGAGTCCTGTCAACAATAAGAAATGATGATCAAGGATGCAATTCTCTCAAGCTTCACTCAGTCTGAAGAGGTCGGCCTCACGGAGAAAAGCAACACAGAAATAAGGTGGACTCACGCCAAACCCCTGCAAAGCTCCTCCACACTCAACAAGGACTCAGACGAGCAGGATGATGAGCTCGAACCCGGGCAGAAGGAAAAGGCCTCACAAGGAAAATGGCGGCGTAAGGGACCACACTTATCCCCAGCAAGGCAGCTTTCCCCAAGGGAACCTTCACATATGTCAAGAGCGAGAGAGGACCGCGAAGCAAGGGTCCTTACTTAATCACCAGTAGCAATCACTCCAAACAAGGAGACCCCTACTTCGAAGGAGAACCACAAGGCACGCTGCGGGAAAGGAAGTAGCAAGACATGAAGACAGATAAGCAGAAATGAAGATCTAATTGGGGCAAGATAGCCCATGTTGTAATTTTTGATTTTACACTTTTGTAATTAGAGTAGAGCAGGTGTGGGAACCTCCTGGAAGCACTGGACAGCGCCGAGAGCACCTCCTCACCGGCAGCAGCACCTCCTCCTCTTCTCTCTGTCCCATCTCTTCACTCTTTCCACTTCCAAAATCATCTCCTGGCCGAACAGCTCCTTAAAATAAAATAAAAAATAATAAAAAAATCTGAAGACACTTAAAAGCTTTAATGGAACAAACAAGAGAAAGAAGAATATTGTTAAGTGCCTGGCATCAACGCCGAAGCAGGTTGGCGAGCTCAAGTCCAATCTAATCTCTTTCAAACATAAACTGAATGCTAAAGAGTTGCTCCACAAAAACCCAAAAAGCAAAGGGTAAGGAAACTCCGAAGCTTGAAAGCGGCTCCACATTATTTGGACGCTTCCTTTTCTTCATAAAAATTTCAAAAGGACCGAGCTCGTCGACCATGTCGACAGAAAGGCCAGGCGCAAAAACGAGATTCTTTTTCTCTTTGCCGTTCATCCGCAAGGTGACTCCGGCAAGGAGGGGCAGCTGTAAGCACCTCATTTTTGCGCTCCCGGAAGTGCCGGAAATGCAAAACCCTGCTAAAAAGTCAAACCCTGAAGGGTTGAAAGTTGACCTTTCGATCAAAAGAAATCTGGCTACCTTGCTCTATACCATTGGATAGAGGACTTCGATACGATTCCAACGCAATTGAGTTTGCTCAAATCGAAGTCCGGATGAAGGTTCTGCGGGCAGTCAAACTTAAGGGAGAGCCGAGAGTTGACTTTTCCTCGATTTCCGTGCCAATTAACTTGCTCTATACCATTGGATAGAGGACTTCGATACGTTTCCAACGCAATTGAGTTTGCTCAAATCGGAGTCCGGATGAAGGTTCTGCGGGCAGTCAAACTTAAGGGAGAGCCGAGAGTTGACTTTTCCTCGATTTCCGTGCCAAGTACCTCGCTCTATACCATTGGATAGAGGACTTCGATACGATTCCAACGCAATTGAGTTTGCTCAAATCGGAGTCCGGATGAAGGTTCTGCGGGCAGTCAAACTTAAGGGAGAGCCGAGAGCTGACTTTTCCTCGATTTCCGTGCCAAGTACCTTGCTCTATACCATTGGATAGAGGACTTCGATACGATTCCAACGCAATTGAGTTTGCTCAAATCGGAGTCCGGATGAAAAAGATATGAACAGTCAAAGCTAGGGGCATTTCTGGATTTTTGGCAATGCCACATAGGATGCCACGTGTGCGCATGGGGGCTCCACATAGGATGCCACGTGGACACAATGAGGGCTGCACACGTGGCACCTCCTAACCCTTCACCTCCCAACCCTTCAACTCCCAACCCTTCACTTCCCCATGAAACCCTTCATGTCCCCATAAAGAGTCTTCATTTCCCCATGAGACTCTTGGTTCCCCAATGAGTCTCTTCACTTCCCAACCAATCCTCCACCTCCCATTAACCCTTCACCTCCCCAACACAAACAACCCTCTCTCCATCTTACACATGTCACCTCCCCAATAAAAATCCTCCACCTCCCATTAACCCTTGACCTCCCCCAACCTTTCCTCTCCACATGGCAACCATCCACTTCCTCAAGAGAAAAACCCTTGACCTCCCATCACCTTTCCTCTCCACATGGCAACCCTCCACTTCCCCAAGAGAAAAACCCTTGACCTCCCCCAACCTTTCCCCTCCACATGGCAACCATCCACCTCCCCAATGAGTCTCTTCACTTCCCCATGCAACCCTTCATCTCCCATGGTATAAAAACCATTTTATTTCCAACACAAGAGAGGATGACCATTGGGACCCCCTTTTTTCCATTCTCTCCCAAGCTATCCCACCCTCTCTATCTCTCCCATTCGTCCTCTCCAACAGAAAAAAAAAAACCTCTCCCATCTCTCCAACCTCTCTCCAAGAAAACCCACTCCAATCCCATCTCAAGCCTTGAAACCCCACAAAAAACCTCTTCTAATCACTTCTCTACATTTCTCTCTTCCTTCTAAACACTAAAGGAGATCTTTGGAGTGCATTTGGAGAAGAGGAAGTGCTGCTCAAGAGTTGCTCCAGCCGTGCCTTGGCTTCAAGAGGAGGTTAGCACAATTCAAAGAAAGTTCTGAAGCCCTAGGTGAGTTCCTTGGCACCCTTTGTTAAACATACTTAAAAATAAATGAAATATGAGCATTTCCATTTTTTTTTATGCCATGTGCCTACTGTTCTCTCATGTTAGGATTTGTTGGTTCATTTTATTTTTTGTATATTAACTCCCATGGTAAGGGGAGGGCTTGTGCTCAATCGGAAAGGAGAGAAAGGGGCTACTCATGATCCTTTAAGTGTCATTTTTTCAGCATATGTTTTCTTTTCTTTGTTTGTTTATTGCTATTATTTATACGTGGGAGCATGTTCCCTCTCTTATTCTTTAATCCCATGTATCCCAGGTGTAACCCCCACTTACCCCTTCTTAAGACTTTTTTTTAAGTTAGATGGATGATTTAGGGAAACATGTTTTGCTATGAATTGTGTGTGGAGTGCATGCTGAATTTTGCTTCTATTATTTATTTTATTTGTGCATAGTTCAACCGAGATTCTAAGCATGCATGTCATTCACTAATCATTTATAAATATTTAGAGCATGCATAATGGATGAAGTCACACATTCATGTACATCAAGTATTCATGCATCAAGATCTCTAAAGCTTGCCATATTGTTGCCCTTTTCTTTTTAATCATTAGTACACTTCCACCGTGATCCTTTCCCTCTCTTATCTTGCTGTCCCATGCAATATTTGTCACTTTCTACTTCATCTAGGTTGCTGTTTTTTTACTTATAGGGAATTAACCACATCTTTCCGTACCTATTCCATGCATAGGTTCACATACCCAACCATTAGAAGCATGACCAGGTTTATATATGCATGTAAATATTTATTTGAGTTCATGTTCACAGCCAATGCATACACATATACATGCTTTATTGTTCACTTTTTATTTATATTTAAATGTCATGTCTTAGTTGCTTGATTGTCTTGGGTGCATGCATGAGTTCCCTACTTTAGGAATAAACCGAATGGTATCTTACTTAGGTCTTACTTGTTTGAATGCATGCATGAGTTGCTGTCCCCTTGGATAAAGTATGAGTATACATGTATTGGTCATTTGTTGGATCATGTTTTAGGTTCTTAACCGTAGGTTTTTTATTGATCAATTATGCTTGCTGTTGGCAGAATCTAAGAGACCAAACATGGACACCTTGGTCCCTGTTTATTGGCATATATGATCCAAAATGGAGGAGGAAACTTCCCATGCCTCCCCCCTCCTTTACTTGCTGTAGAAACTACCCGAAAGAGACCAAGAGCTGGAGACTCCACAACTCCAGCACCTTGGTGGGCCTTTGCAAGGGCCTACACAGCCCTAGAAAGACCCCAAGAAGCCCACAGATGCATCCTAACTGGCAAAGCCCTTAAAAATGCATTTTTATGTGTGATCTTTGATTTTCATTGATTTGAATAATCTCATAACTAAACCAAACGAACCAATAGGGTTTCCGGGTCACCCAGAAACCCAACATGGTACCTGGACCACCGGTCCAATTTGGAATACTAGTGGGCCTTCCAACCGGGCCCACCAAGCCCAATAAATCGGAAAGCATGCAAATAAGCAAGATTAAGTGAAATCAACCAAATCGGATGGGCCAAACCCAATGCAGCCCACCCAAACTTTGCTTGTGGAATGAAGTGTGAAATGCATGGTTTGGCCGAGACTCCGGGTAAGGGCCTATCGGGCCCGCCAAGGCCCATTAACTAAACCTAAGAAGGGTGCAAACCCTAAACCTCAAGGAACCGGGCTTTCAAGCCCAAATTTGGACTACAGGCCCCACGCCCGATGTCCAATTCATTTTGGCCAATATAAGCAAGATAAGTTAAACCTTTTTTGGCAACCCACATGGGGGCCCACCCAGGGGCCCGCAAACCAATGCCGACTCACTTCTGACATGAAAAATACTCAAGTTCCAAACTTAAACCTTAATATAAAATCAATTCATTTCACCTAAGCCCACAGGGCCTCCTAGGCTTAGACGAAGGCCCACATGGGTACATGGGCTTACCCAAGCCCACCAAGGACATCGTGGACCTTCCAACGGGGCCCACCCAATCAGACCCAGATCACCTAAGTAAAGCAAGATAAAATCAACTAAAAGGACCCACACCACTTAGGTGGTCCCGCCAAGACTTAACTAAATGGCATGCTGGATTAGGAATCGGGTGAGAACCAAATAGAAAGTTGACTCAATCCTAGGGAACCCACGGGACCCGTCATTCGACGGGGCGGACTGGGGTGTCTACGGACTTCCCCAGACCGCAACCGAGACCTGCCTCAGAATCTCAAGCCGCAGACCAAACCAATAGATAAGATTAGGCACCCAGGTGTCCGCCTGCACCCCATCAGGCGGTGGTGACTCCGATTTCCCGTTTTCTACCAGTGCGACCGTTTTTCAGGCGCGCACAGGTTCATTGCGCAGATGACTCCTGTGTGTAAGCCTATATTCAAGCTGCTAAAAAAGGACAACCTTGTGGTTTGGAATGACGACTGTCAAGTAGCATTTGATAAGATCAAGGCCTATCTGATGAGTCCGCCGACACTGGTCCCGCTTGTCCTGGGACGACCCTTGATCATGTACCTGACAGTCTCCGAGATGGCAGTGGGATGTGTGTTAGGGCAATACGATGAGAAAAGAAGAAAAGAACAAGCAATCTACTACTTGAGCAAGAAATTTACCAATTTCGAAGTCAGATACATAGTGCTTGAAAAGACGTGTTGTGCATTAGTCTGGGCAGCTCAGAAGCTTCGGCATTATTTGCTCAGTCACACGGTCTTGCTGATCTCCAATTTGGATCCGTTGAAGTACATCTTTGAGAAGCCAATTTCCTTTGGTAGGGTCGCCAGATGGCAAGTCCTTTTGTCTGAGTACGACATTGTCTACACGACCAGAAAGGTGATAAAAGGACAAGCTGTGGCGGATGACTTGGCAGAGCATTCACTACCGGACTACCAACCACTTCTGACTCACTTCCCAGATGAAGATGTGATGTGTACAGAATCTGCAGATGATACAGAAGAAACCAAGTGGCAGATGTTCTTTGACGGGGCAGTGAATGTAAATGGAAAAGGGATCGGAGCAGTGCTAATCTCCCCAGACGGTGTTCATCACCCGATAGCAGCGAAACTTCTGTTTGAATGCACTAGCAACATGGCCGAATATGAATCGTGTGTGTTAGGCTTGCGGGCAGCAATCGAGATGCGTATACCAGAGCTGAAAGTGTTCGACGACTCAAGTCTTATTATCTATCAAGTGATGGGAGACTGGAAGACCAGAGATGTGAAGTTGGTGCACTACCAGGAACTGGTCAAGGAATTAGAAGAAGAATTTGAGAGAGTGACATTCGACTACATGCCACGAGACGGGAACCGGTTTGCGGAAGCACTAGCCACACTAGCATCAATGGCCACCATCACAGATGATGCTTGGGTGCAACCACTGGAGATAGAAATTCGGCGCTACCCTGTTTACTGCTTCAATGTCGAGAAAAGCACACCCGAAGAAGAACCTTGGTACGCAGACATCGAAAGGTACATAAGGGACAGAATTCTGCCAGAAAGTGCCTCATCTGCAGAGAAGCGAACTATACAGAGGTTGGCAGGGCAATACTTCTATAGTGGGGGCAGACTGTACAAGAAGTCATACAATGATTCCCTACTACTATGTGTCAGAGAAGCCGAGGCGCAGAAGTTAATCGAGGAAGTCCATGGTGGTTGTGCGGCGCACACATGAATGGGCATATGCTAGCAAGGAAGATTCTAAGGATGGGCTATTACTGGATGACCATGGAGGCAGACTGCTACGCTCATGTCAGAAAATGCCAGTTGTGCCAGATTTATGCCGACAACATCCATGCACCGCCGCATACGCTGTACTCCATGACATCACCTTGGCCGTTTGCCATCTGGGGAATCGACATGATAGGCCAGGTTCATCCAACAGCTTCGAACGGGCATCGGTTCATCTTAGTGTCAATTGACTATTTTACCAAGTGGGTAGAGGCCATGTCCTTCGTGGATGTGAAGAAATCTCATGTGCTCAAGTTTATCAGAAACAATATAGTCTGTCGCTATGGAGTTCCAGAAGCGATCATCACCGACAATGCAAAGAATCTAAATAATAAGGACATGGAAAAGATGTGTGAAGACCTGAAGATCAGACATCTAAACTCCACGGCATATCGGCCCAAGAGGAATGGAGCAGTAGAGGCTGCCAACAAGAATCTGAAGAAGATACTTGAGAAAATGGTAGTCACTTACAGAGACTAGCATGAGAAGCCGCCCTATGCACTGCACGCCTATCGGACGTCGATTAAGACATCGACCGGGCCAACCCCTTTCGCCCTGGTATATGGAATGGAAGCAGTCCTCCCCGTGGAAGCACAGATTCCGTCACTTAGAATTCTGAAGGAAGCTAAAATCAGTGACATCGAATGGGAAGAATCCAGATTTAACCAGTTGCAGTTATTGGATGAAAAGAGGATTAAGGCTTTGTGCCATGGCCAGCTCTATCAACAGAGAGTGGTACGAGCCTACAACAAGAAAGTGAAGCCACGACAATTCAAGGTCGGAGACCTGGTACTAAAGAGAATCTTTCCTCATCAAGAGGACAACAGAGGGAAATTCAAGCCAAACTACGAAGGGCCATTCGTAGTCCACAAGGTTCTGTCCAGAGGAGCACTCATCCTACAAGAAATTGAAAAAGTAGGAGACTACTTTATAGGTCCTCGACCTACAACAATTATGATCTTAACAATGCGGAAACATATACACAGAAATTATACGAGGAAACCTGAATCCAGATCCAGTAAAAACCTCGAGTCTATATGAAGCGACTAACCCTTAGAATCTCCACTATTGAATGAAAAGCAATTACAAAGGAAAACACACTTAACCTTTACAATTGAACTCACTCAATAGCAATCTACAGCTCGAATCCACGAACTGTAGCACAACTTGAATCCACAAGCTGCAATTCACGATCAATCCAGATCCACAGCTCGAATCCACGAACTGCAACACAACTTGAATCCACAAGCTGCAATTCACGATCTATCCAGATCCACAGCTCGAATCCACGAACTGTAACACAGCTTGAATCCACAAGCTGCAATTCACGATCAATCCAGATCGTGACAATCACCTCAGAGTCCACTGAGATGATCCAATGCAATAGGAATCCACCTATGCATCCAACAAACTCGATCACCAATCCAGGAGATCATACGATCATGTGAAGTTCCGAAATGAAGAAGAATCCTCAAACTTCAATTCCAGGAGATCTCTCTCAGATCTCCCCCTCACTCGATCACCGACTCTCTAAAGATGAATTGATTGAATCTCGAACACCTCAAGATCCAAAACGAATTAATCAAAAGAAAAAGTCTTATTAAATACAAATACAGCTCGTCTATTTAAAGAAGAAAACTCAGATCGCATTGAGCGCTGGTGGCATCGTCTTGCGATCGGGTTAGACGGCTGGAAGCGAACTCAAGTCCCGCTCAAATCCAAATAGACTCAGTTAAGGGCGCGCTGCTAGCGGGAGGGAACGCGGCATGTGCACAGCTGATTTGTAGATTCTTCAATCTTGCTCTGCGCTATCAGAGGCGTGTCGGCGTTGTTCCTCGCAAGTGCCTTTACAAGAAATGCTTTATTTAGAAAACCTTTCATTTCCTTGAGCTACCAGCGGCGTGGTAGCTGTGTAGCAGCCTCACCTTCCTCTTTACTAAATTCAAAGAATTTATTTTTTGATTTTGCACATCTTGAAGATTATTAGAGGATATAATTTGTCAAACATTTGCCATATAAGGAGTGTGAGTTTTCACACTTACAATCTCCCCCTTGGCAAATGCCTGACAACAAACGTAAAACAGTGCTTAATATCAAATTCAAATATTGATTTCCATTTAAGCATTCAAATCACAATGATAAGGGAGAACACAGAATTTCATTCATTTCAAAAAAAATATACATTGTGCAGAATAGATATATACATTCAACCAAAAAAAAAATCTCCCCCGTAAACCTACTTCCAGAAAACCCAAAGACCAACCAGAAAACCCAAAGACCAACAGAACAAACAAAAACAACAGCTTGATGATCGAACAAACAAAAACTTGATGATCATCAACCAGCAACCAGCAGTATCAACCAGCAGCAGCATCATCAAAATGACTCCCCCTTTCTGGAAGGAGGTTTCGGATCCCAAGTTCTGGAATAATGCCGATATGTATCTTGGGACCGGGAGTGCAGCCAACACAACTTGTGATCCATCTCCAACTGAGTTCTTCGAATGCTACTCAGAAAATGATCAGCTTCATTTTGCATGCGTTGCTGAGCAGCAACATCCCTTTGCACCTCGCCACATGCAAAATCAACATTCTTTGCAAGCTTATCTAGCTTCTCTTGGGTCTCTAATTTGAACATGCTCATCATGAGCATGTGAGCCCTTACCTCAGAATTGAAAGCCTCCTGGGAGGCTTGCATGGAATTCAACTTGTTCAGGATTGCCATAGCATCAGAACTGGACAAGGAGGAATGAGAAGAAGAAGGCTCCGAAGAAGCCAACTGAAAAGGATTAACTCTTTTGCTTCTGGTAAGGGTGGAGGCATCAATGGGAGGTTTGGGGTGAAGGATCAATTCAACAGGATCAGGTAGGATCCTTAGTGAATGCACAAGTAAGTGATGAAAATCCCAAAGGGAAGAGCAGAAGTCTTGGATTTTAAATTCCGAGACTGAATGATCTGATTGAAGATGATGGAAGGAAGACAGACACTGTCTCTGTTCCATAGAGCATGAAGGAGTCTTGCTCAAGAGTGAGAAATCTCAGAATGATGATCCGAGGGAACAAGAGAAGCACAAATAAACAGATTCAAGATCCTGAGAAGATCTTGGAGAGAGCCATGAGGAAGATAGTTGGGCTTATTTTTTATGGAGGTGGGAGCACCCTGAACAATAAGAGAAGAAATGATTGACTCCATGGGAGGATCAAAGTGAGAAGCTAGAAAGTCAAAGGAAGGAGAATCAACAATGGGCAGTTCTAGAAGAGAGGAGATAAGTTCTTTCGAGAAGTCGAAAGAGATACCCCGGACATAGGCTTTGACAAAGCCTTGATTTGCAAGATGAAGATGGTGGAGGTTCGAATAGAACTCTCGAACCAGGTCTGGATAAGCAAAACCACTTATCAAAGCAAATTTCTTCCATCCATTGTCCGAAAACAAGGAGAAGAGCGAAGAGTCAGAAAAGGAGTCAAGCTTAATGGCCCTTTCCAAGAGGAGTGGCCTATGCTTGAAGAACTCATTAAAATCAGACAAACCATTTCCAATGAATGGTTCAGAGGAATGTGATGGGGATGGGGGTCTCACAGGTGGAGAAGAGACAACCGGAGAGGTTCTCACTGGTGGAGAAGAGGTGGAAGGAGAATCAGTCCTAGACTTTTTCTTGGGAGGCATGATGAAAATACAGGAGAAAAAAAATAGAAGAGAGAGAGAAGAACACAAGCAAAGCACGACAAAGCCCTAATGGTAGAACAATCTATCAAACCCTAACTTAGAAGAACGAGAGAACACTGTAATAGGAAGAAGAAAATGAAGAAGCAAGACGAAGACAGTAAAAAAAATTTTACTTGAACAGTGGACAAGGTGAAGGAAGGTAAGAACGAAGGCAACGAATGACCACGACGCGAGGAGCGAGGAGAACCGCAGACAAGAAAAAAAAACAGAGGTAAAAGTGAAACAGATTTCACCTTTTTATAGACAAAAAGAACACGCTGCCAACGTGCATCCAGCGACGTTTAACAGGGCAGGTGCCAAAGCATGAAAGAAGGGAGAAGGCTACCGGCACACTTCTAGCGACGTAGAAGGTGCACATGCACAATCAAGAAAAAAAACACAATCACAAGGCAAAAATTTATAAAAAGAGTTTGAACTATTCTTCATGAAAAACTCATACATCTAAACACAAAGCTAAGATTTTAACTGAACTAAAAATCATCCAGATAATCAACTTTTATTCAATCCAAGAAGTACTTATCACAAAACTGATCTTGAAGAACCTATCAAGGTTAATTCAGATGTGATACATTTCATATCTATGACCAAAATTTCCTTCATGGTTTCTCATACTATAAATTTTTTTCAAGATATTGAGCACACATGCATATTAATGAATCAATGCTTGTGTAGTGTGTGAAATACATTTTTGACTTTTACACTTTATACATATGGAAGGCTATTTTAGTGTAATCATACTTGGAAAGTATAGACATACCCCAAACTTCATTTTGGTGGCTTTCGCACATCAGAGATAGGTAGCCTTTTCTGATCTCTTTTTCTTTTCTTTTTGTAGAAGGCATTGATCCTTAAAAAACCTAAGTTTACAGTTCATTCCAAGAATATACCTTCTTTCTCTTTATCTTTTTGAGAATTACAGTGGCTTTCACTCTAATCTCTATGGCAGCCATTTCCAAAACTTTTCTTTTCATAAAGGTGATAGCTTATAGATCCCAAGCTTCAACACACAATAAACTTCAATACACAAAGGTGTTTAAGACAAAATTGATAGTTGAGAATAATACATTTCTGTCAATATGCATAGACTCAAGCTTCCTGAATTAAGATTTTAGTATCAAGAACACATAAATTCATTTTGAACAGACATGTAAATCATTTTACATCTAAATTAACTCAAAACAGAACCTGATTTTCAGTTTTGAGAGCATACTCCTAGGGATTTCCTAAGAGTTTCAAATCTGTTCTTATCTAAAGGTTTAGTGAAAATATCAGCCAACTGTTTTTCAGTAGATATATATTCAATCATAACAGTTTTTTCTTCAATTAACTCTCTTATAAAGTGATGCCTGATGTCTATATGTTTAGTCCTTGAGTGTTGAACAGGATTTTTGGAAATATTTATGGCACTTTTATTGTCACAGAAGAGAATCATTTGATCCTGATCTAAACCATAATCAGATAGCATTTGTTTCATCCAAATTAGTTGAGTACAACTGCTTCCTGCAGCAATGTACTCTGCTTCAGCTGTACTCAGTGAAACTGAGTTTTGATTTTTGCTTAACCAAGCAATGAGGTTATTACCCATATAAAAGCAACCACCAGAGGTGCTTTTTCTATCATCCATACACCCAGCCCAATCAGCATCAGTGTATCCAGTAAGATATGGGTTTGTCTCTTTGGAGAACCAAATTCCCAGATCAACAGTTCTATTTACATACTTTATAATCCTTTTCACAGCATTTAGATGAGATTCTTTAGGATTAGCCTGATATCTTGCACAAACTCCAACACTAAAACTTATATTAGGTCTACTTGCTGTTAAGTACAGAAGACTTCCAATCATCCCTCTGTACAAGGTAGGGTCTATATCCTTCCCAGATTCATCTTTTCCAAGCTTTAAGCTAGTACTCATAGGAATCCTAGCATGTTTTGCATGAATTAAACTGAATCTCTTGACTAGATTTCTTGCATATTTTGCTTGAGAGAAAAAAATCCCTTGTTGAGATTGATAAATCTGAAGTCCTAAGAAAAAAATTAGTTCACCCATCATACTCATCTCAAATTCACTCTTCATTAAGTCTCCAAAGGAATGAGCATGATTTTCAGAAGTAGATCCAAACACTATATCATCAACATAGATTTGAGCAATCAAATTGGACTCTCTTTGAATAAAAAGAGTTTTATCCACATTTCCTCTCATAAATCCAGATTCAAGTAAGAAAGAGGTGAGTCTCTCATACCAAGCTCTAGGAGCTTGTTTGAGTCCATACAAAGCCTTGTTCAGCTTATAAACATGTTTAGGATAATTTGAGTCCTCAAATCCTTTAGGTTGCTCTACATAAACCTCTTCATTTAGATATCCATTTAAGAATGCACTCTTAACATCCATTTGAAACAGTTTAAACTTCAAATAGCATGCAATAGACAAAAGCAATCTGATTGACTCTAACCTAGCTACAGGAGCAAAGGTTTCATCAAAATCTATTCCTTCCACTTGGGTGTATTCCTGAGCAACAAGCCTAGCTTTATTTCTGGTTACAACCCCATTCTCATCAAATTTGTTCTTAAAAATCCATTTGATTCCTATCACATTCAGATTAGAGGGTCTTTCAACCAATTCCCATACATTATTTCTAGTAAATTGGTTTAGTTCTTCATGCATAGCATTTAACCAAAAGTCATCCAACAAGGCATCTTTATAAGATTTTGGCTGAAATTGAGATAAATAAGAAGAAAATCTTATCTCATTATGTAATTGATGTCTTTTCTTACTCCATCTAAAATATTTCCAACAATTTGCTCAGTTGGGTGGTCTTTGAGAGTTTTTGTCAGAGGAACCACTTCATTGCTTGAGGAAGCATCTCTGATTTCATCCTCTTCATCTACAACCTGCAAAAATTCATAGTCAATTCCTTCATCATCTATTAACACATTAATAGACTCCCTGACAACAGATTTTTGCAAGTTAAAAACTCTGTATGCTCTACTTGAGGAAGAATATCCTAGAACAATTCCTTCATCACTTCTAGAATCAAATTTTCCTAGATTTTCTCTGTCCCTTAAGATATAACATTTACTTCCAAAAACTCCAAAATATTTCAAGTTTGGCTGTTTTCCTTTCCAAATTTCATAAGAAGTTTGTTTCCACCCAGATCTGACATATACTCTGTTACTTATATAACAGGCAGTATTTATTGCTTCAGCCCAGAATTTTGTTGACACTTTCTTGGCTATCATCATGGTTCTAGCCATTTCTTGCAAAACTCTATTCTTCCTTTCCACAACTCCATTTTGTTGTGGGGTCTTAGGAGCAGAAAATTCATGTTTAATTCCTTGTTCTTCACAGAACATGGAAAACATCTGATTTTCAAATTCTGTCCCATGATCAGATCTTATTCTAACAATCCTCCCTATTTGCAAGTTCTTTTCAACTTGAATTTGATAGCACAATTGTTTAAAGCAATCAAAACATTCAGATTTTTCTCTTAGAAAATTTACCCAGGTGTATCTACTGTAGTCATCTACAGCAACAAAGATATACCTCTTTCCTCCCAGACTTTCAGTCTTTGTAGGTCCCATCAAGTCCATATGAATCAGTTCTAATGGTCTAGAGGTTCCTACAATGTTGGTTTTCTTGTGTGTGGCTTTGATTTGCTTTCCTTGATTGCAAGGACCACACATTCCTTTCTTTTTATTATTCCCAAACTTGGGAATTCCTCTAACCAATTCAGACTTAGAGATTTTTGACAAATCTCTATAGTTAATGTGACCAAGTCTTCTATGCCACAAATCAATTTCATTGCATATAGAAGATTTTAAAGAGCTTTCATTGTTTCCAATGATTCCATAACAATTGTCACTTGTTCTTACACCTATAAGAACAGTTCTACCGGAATTATCCAAAATTTTACATTCTTTTCTGGTAAAGTTGACAAACAATCTTGAATCACATAACTGGCTAATACTAATTAAGTTTGCTTTCAAACCAGATACAAATAACACATTCTTTAGACAAACTCCATTAGGACCAGTTACTGTTCCTTTACCTTTGACTTGAGAAGTGCTTCCATCACCAAATGTTACACTTCTACCAAAATATTCTTCAAAGGTACTAAACATAGACTTATGTCCACACATATGTCTTGAACAACCACTATCCAAGTACCACATGTTGACATCATGAACTTTCAAAGCTATATGAACCACATTTGCAACTAAGCAGTCTTTTCTAACCCAAATCTGTTTTTCATGTGTTTTCTGAGAAGTACCTTCATCAACAACTTGGGATTTTGAAGGAAGTTTCTTTGACAGATTTGTAACTTCCTTATTTAATGATTTAGTCAATTTTAACAAGGAATCAAATCTGTTATACAAATCCAAGGACTGACTTTGATTTACTTTCCTCTTACTATCAAAATATCCCTTGGGAAAACCATGCAAAACATGACACTTTGGTCTTATATGACCTCTTTTATTACAATGATGGCACACAGGTATGAACCTATATTCAGAAGAATCAAAATTTCCAGTTTTGACAGTATTTCTAAACTGTACAGATTTAGATTTTTCAGATTTTGAAGATTTACCTGTTGAGCTTACTTCTCTAGCAGAAATTTTCTGTGAAAATTCCTTATTTTGATTACTTACACTTATTCTCTTTTCAGCAGAATTTGAGCTTTCAGGAACTTCCTTTGAAGTTGATTCCTCATCAATTTGATGATTTCCTGCAGAAAACTTTGAAGCATTAGATTTAATTGAATTTGACAATTTCTCAAGTTCAATAACTTTACCTTGAAGTGCAGAAATCTGAGCTTCCTTTTCTTTAAATTTTTCAGTTTTTTCAGTCAAAGAAGTTACCAAAAAATTTTCTTTGACATGTCTTTCAAGTAACTTCTTGTTTATTGAATCTATTTCTGCAAAAGCTTTATTTTTCTCTGTTTCTGACTCGTTCAATTTTTTACTCAGTTTCTTGACTTTCTTCTGAGCTCTATTGAATTCCTTATATAGCTGATTGTAGGCTTCTTGTAATTCTTCTTCATCATCTGATAAACTCTCTTTATTATCTCCTGCAATGTCAGAGATTGAACTACCTAGAAGATGATGAGTAAAAGGAATTGAAAGCAGTAAAATTTGCAGAAATATCCTCATCTGATTGTGAAGAATTATCAGTATTACTATCATCCCAAGTAACCTGATTATTTGTCTTTTTCTTTTTATCCTTTGAGGGACAATCAGAAGCAACATGTCCAAATCCTCTACATTTATAGCATTGAACTTCATAGTTCTGAGGAAATTTCTTCTCCTTTCTTAGATCAGAAACTTTCTTATCAGATCTTCTATTAGATCTGTCCATGGATAACAAAGGATTAGATTGTCTCTTTTTAAACATTCTCTTGAACTTTTTAGCTAAGAGAACTAACTCATCCAGATCTACTTCAGAATTATCTGATTCTTCATTATTTACAGATTTTAGAGCTATTCCTTTACTCCTTTTAGGAATATTCAGATCTAGCTCATAAGTCTGTAAAGATCCTACCAGATCTTCAATTCTCATGGTATCCACATCTTTTGCCTCTTGAATGGCAGTAACTTTTGGTCTAAATTTTTCAGGCAAAGATCTCAAGATCTTTCTAACAACCTTGGATGTAGAGATCTTTTCTCCAAGGTTAAAGCTCGAATTAACAATATCCGAAAGTCTAGCATAAAATTCATCAAAGGACTCATCATCTTTCATGTATAGAGTTTCGAAAGATGTTGTAAGTCTTTGAAGTCTAGACAGCTTGACAGCTGAGGTTCCTTCATGAGTGACCTCAAGAATGTCCCAAGCTTCCTTACCTACTTCACATGAGGAAATTCTCCTAAATTCCTCAACACTTACAGCACAAAATAAGGCATTCATTGCCTTGTTGTTCCATCCACATAGATCAGATTCAGCTTTACTCCATTGATCATGAGGTTTAGGCATCACAACACCTCCTTCTGTTGTGATTTCTGGTGGATGATAACCATTACATACCGAGAGCCAGACACACTCATCGATAGATTTCAGGTAAGCTCTCATCCTTGCTTTCCAGTAAGAATAATTGTTACCTTCGAATAATGGAGGTCTAGAGGCAGATCCTCTTTCTTTTCCAAAGTCCATGCTATAGATCTAGATCACACTTTGTATAACAATTCAAAGTGAATAGGCTCCGATACCAATTGAAAGAGTAGGAGACTACTCTATAGGTCCTCGTTCTACAACAATTATGATCTTAACAATGCAGAAACATACACAAAGAAATTATACGAGGAAACCTGAATCCAGATCTAGGAAAACCTCGAGTCTATATGAGGCGACTAACCCTTAGAGTCTCCACTATTGAATGAAAAGCAATTACAAAGGAAAACACACTTAACCTTTACAATTGAACTCACTCAACAGCAATCTGCAGCTCGAATCCACGAACTGTAGCACAACTTGAATCCACAAGCTGCAATTCCCGATCAATCCAGATCCACAGCTTAAATCCACGAACTGCAACACAACTTGAATCCACAAGCTGCAATTCATGATTTATCCAGATCCACAGCTCGAATCCACGAACTGTAACACAGCTTGAATCCACAAGCTGCAATTCATGATCAATCCAGATCGTGACAATCACCTCAGAGTCCACTGAGATGATCCAATGCAATAGGAATCCACCTATGCATCCAACAAACTCGATCACCAATCTGGGAGATCATACGATCATGTGAAGTTCCAAAATGAAGAAGAATCCTCAAACTTCAATTCCAGGAGATCTCTCTCAGATCTCCCCCTCACTCAATCACCGACTCTCTAAAGATGAATTGATTGAATCTCGAACACCTCAAGATCCAAAACGAATTAATCAAAAGAAAAAGTCTTATTAAAAACAAATACAGCTCGTCTATTTAAAGAAGAAAACTCAGATCACATCGAGCGCTGGTGGCGTTGTCTTGCGATCGGGGTAGACGGCTGGAAGCGAACTCAAGTCCCGCTCAAATCCAAATAGACTCAATTAAGGGCGCGCTACCAGCGCGCTGCTATCGGGAGGGAACGCGGCATGTGCACAGCTGATTTGTAGATTCTTCAATCTTGCTTTGCGCTACCAGCGGCGTGTCGGCGTTGTTCCTCACAAGTGCCTTTACAAGAAATGCTTTATTTAGAAAACCTTTCATTTCCTTGAGCTACCAGCGGCGTGGTAGCTGTGTAGTAGCCTCACCTTCATCTTTACTAAATTCACAGAATTTATATTTTGATTCTGCACATCTTGAAGATTATTAAAGGATATAATTTGTCAAACATTTGCCATATAAGGAGTGTGAGTTTTCACACTTACAGATTTGGATGGGGCAATTTTTCCTGAGCTGATAAATGCGGACGCCGTCAAACTGTACTACGCCTAAGATCATTCTGATTGGGAAATGAAGAGAGGCCATCCTTGACTCTCCTTTAGACTGTAAATCCTTCCAAATACCTTAAATTCTCCCCTAGTTAAACAATTTTGAGCCTTAAAATTCTTTCAATCCATTGCAAGTGTTCTACACATCAAATAGGGCATTCCTAGCAAAGCAAAAAAAAAAAAAAAGAAAAGAAAGAAACAGGGCATTCTTGCCCAGAAAAACTTCAAAAAAGAGAAGAAAATGCAATAGAAAAAGAAAGAAAAAAGAAAGACACAAAAAATGGGGAAATGTTTGCCCCGCCAAAAATAAAGATACAAATAAGCCAGGATGTAAGTCCCACCAACAATAAAAGTAGCACACGTTGCAAACCCAAATAATTAAGCTTTTTGAGCTATCTATCCTTTCTTTCATAAACAAGACCCAGCCTACATTTCGTCCTATCTTTAAGACCTCTCGGATCCCAAAAGGAATGCTCAGGGCAAACAGTTGAGTCTGCATTCATCAGCAATGACGAAATTCAGAGTTTCCCAAAAAGGCTAGACACAGCGAAAACCCGAAAAAAGGGCGTTGTGTGGTTAGTCCCAAAATAATAATAATAAAAAAAAAAGAGAACTTGTCACATATGGTTTGAGCAGAGCAAGAAACAGAGAAGAGCAGTGATAGTAGCAGACATTAAACTGAGAAAATTGCACAGATCTGAGAGGTTCAGACCGGCAAGTTGTGCCTGAGTTAAAGACTTCACAGTGGCCTGTGATGACAATGATATGGAAAATACCAAGCGCTCCAAGTCCCTCCTGGCCTTGGAAAAATTCTTTGATATTGCAAACACAGGCACACACTGACACACCTGTTTTCTCTATAATTGTCCTGCTTAACTGTTTTGAGCACATTGGGCTGCTAACCTGAGTTGATAGTCTCTTAACCTTAGCAGAGGCCGCTTCTAGCTGCAATGGGCAAAAGGCTCAAAGCAGGAAGAAAATAAGAATGCTTTGCATTTATCCCCAGCTAGTCCAAGACTGACCTATTGTTCCTTTCCCAACTTCACAGGTACAGCAAGAATGGATAACGGACGCCCCCCCCCCCCCAAAATCCCCAGTGGAGTTCCTTCAGTAAACGGGGAATAATACCCTCCAAAATCCACAATGGAAGGCCTTCAGCAAACAAGGAACAACACCCTTACATCCCCAGTAGAGTCCTCGCGAGCGATAAGAAAGTGATAACTGATGATGTAAACTTCTCAAGCCTCGCCCAGTCTGAAGAAGCCGGCTTTGCGAAGAAGAGCGGAAAGAAGACAAACAAGCTCGCATCAATCCCTGGTGGAGTCTCTCGTGCTCAACAAGAGCGCAGACGGGCATGAAGAACTCGCACCCAAGCAGAAGGAAAAGGCTTTACAAAGAAATAATGACAGCGTGAGAAACCCCATTTATCCCCAGCGGAGCACCATTTCCAAGGGAATTCCCATGCTTGTCAGAAAGGCCCAACCAAAGAGAAAGGGCAATGAGGAAGGGATCCAGATTAATCCCCAGTAGGAGACCTCGGCCTCGTAAAGCCAACCAGAAGGCGCGCTGCAGAAGAAAGAAGCCGCAAGGCATGAAGCAGGATAACCAAAGATAAAGATCCCCTCGGGCAAGATGCCCCTTTCGTAATCTTTGATTTCACACTTTTGTAAATAGAGTAGAGCAGGTGTGTGAGCTCCCTCGAGGCACTGGACAGAGCTGGAAGCACCTCCTCCCCAACAGCAGCTCCTCCTCCACTATTCCTTCCTCCTTTCTCCAAACATCCCGCATCCTAAACCTACCCTTGGCCATCAAATCCCTAAAAAAAAAACACTATTAAAAGCCTCAAGTGTCAGAAGTCTAAAGTCACCTAAAAGCTTTAATGGAACAAACAAGAAGAAAAGAATATTGTCAAGTGTATGGCATCAACGCCAAAACAGGTTGGAGAGCTCAGGTCCAATCTAATCTCTTTCAAACCTAAATCAAATGCTGAAGAGTTGCCCTACAAAAACCCGAAAGCAAAGGGTAAGGAAACTCTGAGGCCAGGAAGTAACGCCGCATGATTTGGCCGCTTCCTTCTCAAAAGTGAAAATTTCAAGGGGTTAAGCTCGTCAACCATGTCGACAGAAATGCCAGGCACAAAAACGAGATTCTTTTTTTTTCTTTGCCGTTCATTCGCAAGGTGACTCCGGCAAAGAGGGGCAGCTGTAAGCACCTCATTTTTGCGCTCCCGAAAAGCCAGAAATGCAAAACTCGGCTAAAAAGTCAAACCCAAAGGGGTGAAAAGTTGACTTTTTAATCCAGTGAAAATCAGCTACCTTGCTCTATCCCATTGGATAGAGAATCCCGACACGAGTCCAACGCAACTGAGTTTGCAGGAATCGGAGCCCGGATGAGGATTCTGCGGGCGGTCAAACTTGAGGAAGAGCCGAAAGTTGACTTTTTCTCAAACCCCGTGCCAGGTGCTTAGCTCTATTTCATTGGATAGAGGGCTTTGATACGAGTCTAACGCAATTGAGTTTGCTCAAATCGGAGTTCGGATGAAGGAGATATGAGCTTTCGAAGTTTCCGCATAGCAAAACCGGAAACTGCACACGTGGCGCAGGAACTGCACACGTGCCAGCCATTGCAGCAAAATATCTCGGGGACTAAATCTTGAATATCCAAAAATCTCAAGGACTAAACAAAAATTTGTACGAGGCAATCCGTAGATATCCAAAAGTGTCAAATCGGTCGAATCGGTCAAGTTGAAGGGCAAATCCGTAAATTTTTTTTGTATCCGGTCAAATATGCCGGATACACATATCGCAGTGTGTAACCGACATCAAATGCCGGATACAAAAAGATTTTTGTGCGAGATTCGCGCCGATCGCCCGACAAATTCGCGGCGGCATTTAATTTTCGGATGATGATGTTTTGTATCCGGTATTGAATGCCGGATACAAAGGAAGACCTATGTAACCGGCCATGAAGGCCGGATATGAAGGAGCCTTAATGTATTCGGCCTGAGTTGCCGGATACATTAAGTTTGTCTATAAATAGCAAACAGCAGCTCATTTTCGGGTTTGGCTTTTCTTTTGCTGTTTTTAGCTTCCTCCTCCCACCTTTCCTCACCCGAATCCCTCCCTCTTCAAGCCCTTCTTGCATCCATAACCTCATCACTTCATCCCAAGGCTACCCAAACCTTTGCCTTCTTCTCCCTTTTCACTTTCTTGTTAAAACAAGGAGGAACCACTGCTGTTGCTGTCAAAAGGAGGAGCTTCCAGCTACCGGTCAGCCACCAAGAGGCGTCTCCACCCCATACAAGAGGTCAAGAGTTGTCAGGTAGTGTTCCTCACTACGTCTTATTGCATATATGTTAAAATAGGAATTTTATAAAATGATTCTCAAGTTTGTATTCACCTCTTGCATGAGTTCATGCCTATGTTGATTCAAGCATGCACTTATCTTTCTCTGCATAGTATGAGACCCTCCAGGAGCAAGGGTCCACGTTTGGCTCCTTGGGAGAATATGTGTCTTCTTTTTACACCATGGATAATGTTCATTAGTCGCTGTCCATAGGATTGACCCAAGCATATTTTTCAAGGAGCATGTTCCTTGGCCCCCATCTAATGTGCCCCTGTGTAAACCCCCTTCTCTCACCCTTCCCTACATTTTCGTAGGCTTAAGCATGAAGCCTTGGGTTCAGATATTGCTAAGAGATGTAGGAGATGCATGTCATAATCAGGATTAGTCCCATTGGTCTCCTCGCATGCGTCGGGTTTCCTTTTGCTGATTTCTGTGGTTTCTCACATGCCATGTGGTTTTTATTTTATTCTACTGATTGGTAATAAGTGTTAGCCTTCCTTAGCTGTACTTACTTGTCCATGCATGTTAGAGCATTTCCTTGCATACGTAGTAGTAAGCATGCATGTGTTGATCAATCGTGGGAGCATGTCTCCAGTCCTTGTTGTATGCTGGGATGAAGATTCGGAAAGCAAAGCAAGGACACCCTGGTCCCTGCCATGTTAACACACCTAGTCCCAAGAGGAAAAGGCAGCCCGGATGCCTCTCCCCCCCCTGTAGCCTTGCTGAAAAGTCCCGAAGGGAGGTCGAAATGGGGTCTCCCCCATGACTGAACCACTGTGGGCCCACCCCGGGGCCCACGCCATTGCTAGAACACCCCTGAGAGACTCAGAAACCCACCTCTCTCTGAAAAATCCGAAAAACAGCTCCTGTGTGTTGATCCGGTAACTCAGGCCGGATCAACTGGGACCTGTGTATATCCGGCGACTAAGGCCGGATACACTGGTCCCTGTGTGTAGCCGACATCTCAGGCCGGCTACATCGCCAGAAATCTCATTTGCCCATTTTGATTGATTTTGTGCAATTTTCTTATTCTTCCAATCGAACCAGATGAGCCAAAAGGGTTTCCGGGCCACCCGAAAACCCAACTTGGGACTTGGACCCTCGGTTCAACTCGGAATACCCATGGGCCTTCCAACGGGGCCCACCAAGCCCTATGAATCCAAAAGCATGCAAAATGAGGAAATTGAGTAAAATGAATAAATTGAATTGGGCGGGCCAAACCCAATGCGACCCACCCGAGCCTTGATATGTGTAATGAATATATGAATTGCATGGTTTGGCCGAGACCAAGGGCTAGGGCCTATCGGGCCCGCCAAAGCCCGCTAACCAAACCAAGTTAGGGTGCAAGCCCTAGACTTCAAAGAACTGGGCTTTCGAGCCCAAACCTGGATCACGGGCCCCAAGCCCAGTGACCAGCCCATTTTGGAAAAATTAAATAAAGCAAATCCAAAATACTTTGGCAACCACCATGGGGGCCCGCCTAAGGGCCCGCGAACAGAGGCGGACCCACTTTTGCATGGAAATCACCTAAAATACCAACTTGAACAATTAAGTAAAATCCACTAAACTAACCCAAGCCCAAAGGGCCTCCTAGGGCTAGACAGAGGCCCACCAAGGGACATGTGGGCTTAACCAAGCCCACCAGGGACACCGTGGGCCTTCCAACGGGGCCCACCCAGCCAGACTCAGACCACCTAAAGTCAAGCAAGATAAAATCAAATAAAGGGACCCACACCAACTCAGGTGGTCCCGCCAAGACTTAATCTAAAATTGCATGCTGGATTAGGAACCGGGTGAGAACCAAAAGAGAGCTGACTCAAACCAGGGAACCCACGGGACCCGTCATCCAAATGGGGTGCACTGGGGTATCTACGGACTTCCCCAGACCATAATCGAGACCCCGACTTAGAATCTCAAAGCCGCAGACCAAGGCCTAAAATAGACTAACTTAGGCACCCAGGTGTCCGCCTGCACCCCATCAGGCGGTGGCGACTCCAAACCTTCCTGTGTCGTGTTTCCCACGCGCGCACAACAGTTACCTGGTGGGTCAGACCACCACTAATTTTGCGGCTTTAGTACAAGTGGCTGACCGAATCGAGGACGGGATCAGGTCAGGTAAAATAATTGACCATTCAGCTATGGTCAATCAGCAGGACCCCAATCTGAAGAAAGGAAGTGGGATAAAAAAGGATGGGAACAAGAAAAAGGGAGAGGTGAACATGGTACAACCACCATCTGGCCCTAACAAGCCCATACAAATCAATATACCCGCTCATTTTCCTACTCCATCTGCTCCATCTACCCAGGCCCCCATGAGGGTTAATATTCCAGCAGCACCCTCAGACCAAAAGAGGGCTTTTACTAAGGAGGAAAGGGATGCCTATTTTGTAGCAATGAGAAATAGGGTTTTCACCCCTATTCCAATGTCTCCATCTCAGTTGCTACCCACTTTATTGCAAGCAGGGTATATTACCTTAAGAGAACCCAATCCGAATGCATCAAAGGGGAGAAATTTTGACCCGTCCACCACTTGCGATTTCCACATGGGTGCACCTGGGTGCCCTACTGACAAGTGTTGGCCTTCGGAACATGCCATTCAGGACTTGCTTGACCAGAATACCCTTTCTTTCAATACAGGGGCTTCCAATCCTCCTAGAACGGACATTGGCCAAAATCCTTTGCCTCAGCATCATGGGGCAGGCCCATCTAATGTCATAGAGGGCATTTCTTCTTATGAAATAACCTTTGACCCATCCTGGTTAATTGCTCCAATAGGGACAACGGTCAAAGTTTATTTTGACAGAGAAAATGAGGATAGAGAAATAAACATGATTCAAAAAAGGAATGATAGTGCTGCTGAGAATATTAGCTCTGCTTTAGACTGGGCCTCCTCTCTCATGGCCCAATTGAATATTGCAAAACCCCCTCTGGTTATCAATTGCAATCTATCCACCTTTGCTTCACCCATTTAGTCCAAACCGCCATTGGTCATAAACTGTGACCATCTCAATGCTTCTGTCACTTCTGAACCAAAACAATTTCCACCGTTGGTTGTAGATGTTCCTCCTACTCAGACTTCATCATCCAAGTCCAAACTTTCCCCATTAGTGATAAATGTCCCTAAGCCTTCTTACTCTGAATCGGCTGTACCATGGAACTACAGCGAAGCCTTCACCATCACATCCCTTGCAGCTGAGGCAGAAAGCAAGAAAGAAGTGAACCTCATGATGAGGTCAGGAAAGTGTGTAGGTGAGGGAGAGAAACAAAAGGAGACAAGAACGAAAGGGAAGAAGCCGGGAAAGAGAAAAATAAAGGAAAGGCCAAGGTAGGGAAGATGCCCCTCAGGTAAAGGGGGTCCAACCCAATATTGAGGAGACCATATCAATAAACCTAGGTGTGCGCGCGTCGGAAACGCGGCACGGGGAAATTCGGAGTCGCCACCGCCTGATGGGGTGCAGGCGGACACCTGGGTGCCTAATCTTGTTTATTAAGGCTTGGGTTTGCAGCTTTTGAGATTCTAAGTAGGGTCTCGGTTGTGGTCCGGGGAAGTCCGTAGACACCTCAGTCCACCCCGTCGGGTGACGAGTCCCTTAGGTTTATCCTAGTTTGAGTCAGCTTACTTTGGTCTCACCCGATTCTTAATCCGATATGCAGTTTGGTTAAGTCTGGCGGGACCACCTGAGTGGTGTGGGTCCCTTTAATTGCTTTTATCTTTGATTAATTAGGTAATTTGAGTCTGGTTGGGTGGGCCCCGTTGGAAGGCCCACGGTGTCCTTGGTGGGCTTAGTCAAGCCCGTGTACCCTTGTGGGCCTCGATCTATCCTAGGAGGCCCTTTGGGCTTTAGTTCAGTGTATTGATTTTACTTTAGGTTCAGATTTGAAGATTAAGTGTTTTCCATGAAAAGGTGGGCCGGATTGGTTTGTGGGCCCCTTAGGTGGGCCCACCTGGTGGCCAAGAGATTTTATTGGATTTATCTTTTTAATTTGCCAAAGTGAGTTGGACACTGGGCTTGGGGCCCATAGTCCAAATCTAGGCTTGAAAGCTCAGCTCTCTGAAGTCTAAGGCTTGCACCCTTCCTTGGTTTGATTAGTGGGCTTTGGCGGGCCCGATAGGCCCCTTGCCCTTGGTCTTGGCCAAACCACACATTTCATGCATCCATTCACTAATAAGTTCGGGTGGGCCACATTAGGTTTGGCCCGCCCGGTTTAATCAATTAATTTTACTTATCTTGATTAAGTTACATGCATACATTTAATTGTGTTTATTGGGCTTGGTGGGCCCCATTGGAAGGCCTAATAATGTACAAAATTGGACCGATGGCCCATGTCCCAAGTTGGGTTTCCGGGTGACCCGGAGACCCTGTTGGTTTATTTGGTTCGGTTCGGAAATGACACCCACATCTAGCAATAATCACAGAAAATGCACAAAATTGACACTTTGTCAGGGAGAGACTGGCTCATTATACTGGGTCCAAGGGGAGGGGCCCGGGGCCCTTGTGGGCAGAGCGAAGCGGAGCCCACGGGGCGGGGTCCCTCCGTGTGCCAAGGGACGAGTTGAACGCGCGGCGAACAAAGGCCCCCCGCGGTACGGTAAAGGGTATTTTCGGGCTTTCAAAAAATACAAGTAATTTGGAATTTTAAGAGGGTGCGCTGACCTCAGGCGCTAGGCGCAAGGTCAGCGCGAGCTGGGCGAACTAAAAAACAACGGAAAAAGGGGCATCCGCGCACGCCCTCGGCGTGAGCTCAGCGCGAGCTCGGTGGATGCAAAAAATGCTCCGCGTGAGCTTCGCGCGAGCTTAGCGTGAAGCTCTGTGTGAGCTCAGCGCAAGCTAGGCGCGAGCTCGGGGGATGCAAAAGTGCTTCGTGCGAGCTTAGCGCGAGCTTCGCGCGAGCTCGGTGCATACCCACTACGAAACCTGATCTTCTGTTTCTTGCTCAAACTCCATTACTGACTGGTTTTTTAGCCCTGTAACACCTCCCCGGTGTTCCCCAGACTCCTAGAAGACCACTTAATCATGCTTTGAAGTTATTCTAACCTACTACAAGACACAACCCCATATCAGGGAAGCCCGATTATCATATTAAAAAACAGACAACTACAGATACACTAACAGCTACAGGGGGAGTGGGGGAGGGGGGTGATGGGAGAATGCTCACAGGTGCACAAGCAGGAGACAGTAGGGGGCAAGGGGTTGAGGCAGCATGTTGGCAAGTCTAGCAAGCAATAAGATAAAAAACAACAACAACCGTCGGAGATTGCATGCACTCTCATCCACACGACCGGACCTCCGAGCATGCACACTAACACCCGAAGAAGGGAAGGAGGAGGGGGGTTTACAGGGATACATTAGATGAGATAAATGAGGAGCCGGTTCTTCCTAGAAGTGCTTGGAAAGAAACCCAGGTACCTCATGATCACAGGGTGTGGCAATGAGACCCTCATCTTCTTAACGGGGTCGTGCATGAGGTCTCCCTTACCCTTGGAGACTTCCATGTCACCCAAAATGGAGGAGCAAAAAAAATGCGTACTAGGGAAAGAAAAAGACAGTATCGATAACATGCTTATACGACTCCCATTTTTATGTATGTAAACGAGTGAGAAACAATACCTGAGGTTCCTACGTTCTTGTGCAAGGCGGCGGCTTCTCCTTGAGGTGGCACAAGCATTGGAGCTCTACTCTCTTGCACCTCCAACAGCAACCGGCCTCCGTTTGTTTGTGTGGGGATGAAGAAGAAGCAAGAATAGGGGAGTGTCGGATCAAGGTGGGGGGCTTGGGGAGGCCAAAGCGACTGAGACAAGTAGGGTTCGGATGGGGAAGAAGCTTGGGCACCACACCTGGAGCCAACGAAAATTCCCCCAACCAAAAAAAAAGAGCTCGACTGAAAAATCTCTCAACCTGAAAATGCGCCAACCAAAAATTTTCGAACCCCTTGGACGAAGTGTCGCGCGGTTTATGTAGGAGAGAAACAGGGGGGATCCGCCAAGCTTGCGCTCAGCGCATATCGCGCTTGCCACGTTCGCGCGAGCGGCAACATGATTGAAAATCAATCAATGCGGCCGCTCGGTGGTCAGAAAAATCTGATTTTTTTGATTTAGTCCCTGGGTATTTTCAATTTAATCCGATATTCTTGGATTTTTACAGATTTAGTCCCTGGGATATTTCGTACGTTTGGATATTTACGGATTTGATCCCCGAGATATTTTCCTGCGCAACTCGCCACGTGTGTAGTTTGCCGATTTGGCTGCTCGGAAACTTCGTCAGCTCATATTTTCTCCATCCGGACTCCGATCTGGGCAAACTTAGTTGCGTTAGAATTATATCAGAGCCCTCTATCCAATGACCTAGGGGTAGGCATCTGGATCGGATTTTAGCAAAAAGTCAACTTTCGGCTCCCCTCAAGTTTGACTGCCCGCAGAACCTTCATCCAGACCCCGATTCCTGCAAACTCAGTTGCGTTGGAACTGTGTTGAGATTCTCTATCCAATGATATAAAGCGAGGTGGCCAATTTTCACTTGATCAAAAAGTCCACTTTTGACCCCTTAGGGTTTGACTTTTTGTGCAGGGTTTGCATTTCCGGCTCTTCTGGGAGCGCAAAAATGAGGTGCTTACACTAGGGACCGAAGATAACCCAAAAGTAGTGAAGATTGGGGCATGCCTATCTGAGGTACAGCAAAATGAAATGACACAGTTCTTGGCTGATTATGAAGATGTATTTGCATGGTCGTATCGAGATATGCCAGGGTTAGACACTGATATGGTTGTGCACAGGCTACCAATTCTGCCAAATGTTAAGCCAGTTAAGCAGAAGTTGAGAAGGTTGAAACCTGAGTGGACATTGAAGGTCAAAGATGAAGTGGTTAAACAATTCCAAGCGGGATTCTTGGCGGTCTCCACGTACCTTGAATGGCTAGCCAATATAGTGCCAGTACCAAAGAAGGATGGAAAGGTCAGAATGTGCGTAGACTACAAAGACTTGAATAAGGCAAGCCCAAAGGATGATTTTCCACTTTCACACATCGACATCTTAGTAGACAACACTGCTATACATAGCCTGTTCTCGTTCATGGATGGCTTCTCTGGGTACAATCAGATTAAGATGGCTAAGGAAGATCAAGAGAAAACGGCCTTCATTACACCTTGGGGTACCTTCTACTACACTGTCATGCCATTTGGGCTTAAGAACGCCGGGACAACCTACCTGTAACGCCCCGGATCCGTGTTGTTCATTAAAGATATAACACGTCTCACGGAGGTTAGGCAAGGATCGTTAATCAATTTATGATTGCTGGATAATCATACATCTATAACCTGACAGAGTGCGCATTTCCATTTATGCAAAATTGTAACATTTAAACTGAACTGGAATCATATGGTTCATCCCCAATTAACTTTAATACATCTCAATTAATTCAAAGTTCTCAAATTCGGAACAGATAACCTACAAGTCTAAGGAAGGTAATAGTAGTCTTCCTCCCTATATGCCTCAGCAGGATCTACCCCAGTAATCGCCTCACCACGAGTATCTGAAAAACAGAACAACAACAGAGTGAGATACGAATATCTCAGCGAGTAGCACATGCATGCAGAAATAGTTGATCACATTTTAAAACTATGCATCAACAACACCACAATACGTTTAAACAACCAACATCAATTTCCCAAGTTCAAATCAAACAAATCACATCTCAGTTAAGTACGATAACACATCGATTGGTCAATGTCATGACTATCGTTTAGTTGATAAATTAAACATGCCAAGTAGACACTCCACACCTCCATGTACACAGTTCCGGCCTACTCAGGGTTTCGGATACTCTGAAATGACGGCCTACTCAGGGTTTCGTCATCCAATGCAGGCCTACTCCCCGGGTTTCTGCATTGACAACTAGGCCTACTCAGGGTTTCTGGCTGCTCTACACCGGTCGTGGCAACACACAAGGCCATGCAATTCCAACAACCAACAATAACATCACATTACTAAGCTTAAACATCTGGATCCAGGACAAGCTAGACCAAAACAGTAAAACATCGTATAATCTCAATACCAATATCAAAGAAAAACCATTCATTTCATATCATGTAAAACTCATCACAATTCATCACCTGTCCCTCTGGACCAAGCAATACCTCAAGTACATTCAGTATTTTCTCATTTCCGTAACACAAGTCATATGAAAGTAAAACTCAATTCATTCATACCAAGGAAATCTTTACAATACATTTAAAGTTTCCAAACCAGTGAAACCAGAATAGAATAACTCCTCAATCAAAACAGTGTATAAAACAGAGGAAGTGTAATTAGTGACTCTTAGTGGTTTGGTATCCGGCATAATATTCATGAATAACCTAAACTCAACTTGAAAGCTTTTAAGAAATTCACTCAATTTTCCTCTAATAGTTTCCTAGGCAAACTAGATTCCCAGGGTTCCTAAACAAGTGAATAGTGAAGTGGTTTAATCCTCAGGTAACCCAAATACCCTTAGTTAATTCAAATCTCCAATTCAATAAGCAAAATAGGGTCTGCCGCTCACTTACTGAGGTGGGCGCGAGGTGAGCGCCGGTCGGCGGTGAAGAAAAGGGGTAAAATCGACCTACCGCTCACTCGACGCTAGGTGAGCGTGAGCTGAGCGCGAGATGGGCGTGAGGTGGGCGCGAGATGGGCGCAAGGTTTTCTACTTCACGCGAAATGAGCGCCAGCCGGGCGTGAGCTCGGCGGTAGGTAGTGTTTAACGGGGCGCCTACCTCTGAGGTGAGCGCGAGGTGAGCAGATACCCCCTGTGATTTTCATTTCTCTGTTATTTCGAGATCTACATGACTGGCCGGTTTGTTTACCTCTGTAATTGTTCTACTACACTCCTAATACTCCCAGAAGACTTCCCAACCATATTTGGAATTAATCTAAACACTTTCATTTTTAAATATAAAATTCAATCCGGAGACTCTGTTCATGTAATTTCCCGAAAACCAGAAAAACCAGAAAACTCATACTATCACTTAATATATAAACCATGCATCAGAATAAGCTCGAGAGAAACATAAAACACAAAACCCCAGTTGTAAATCAGTGCTACTCACCTGAAATCGCTTATTCCGGAATACCCAAAACCTCGGCCGATCACCACTTCGGCCATGCACACGAACCCAGAAACTACCCAACCAATTCGTCTCGAACAGGGAGAAAGAACCCACTAAACTTCAACTCCGAAGCCCTTCTCTTACCCCTCGCGATACTTGTTCTTCACAAGCACAGAACCCTAGTCGCCACTCCAGCCGATTCTCCCGAGCTCCAAATATCAGACTAACAAATAATGTTTCCGTAAGTATGATAAGCGTATTCTCATACCCCAAAACCCTACTTACCATTTTTAGTATATTTACCTTGATACATACGCCGCTCGATCCTTCTCCCATTTCCTTGATCCCATGCACGCCGGCCCACTGAAAACATCCTACATGTTCCGACCACTTAAGTTAACAAGTGCCCAAGCTATATCTATATATATATTTTAATACTAATCATAATATAATTTTTCAGAAAAATGGCTATATAACGCCTGTACATACGAGTATGGGCTAAGCCCTCAAACCACAAAATAACCTGATAAACACAGTTTATACATCAGAATAAATAACTAAATAAATAAATAAATAACTCACAAAAATCAGGGTCTTACACTACCAACGGGCCATGATAGCTTTATTCCATGATATGATCCACAAGGAGATGGAGGTTTATGTGGATGATATGATAGCCAAATCATGTGAAGAAGAAGACCACTTGATCAACTTAAAGAAGGTGTTTGACCGACTCAGGAAATACAGTCTAAGGCTTAACCCTGCAAAATGTGTCTTTGGGGCTACATTAGGAAAATTGTTGGGATTTATTGTAAACAGAAGGGGAATTGAGATTGACCCAGCTAAGGCCAAAGCAATCATTGAAATGCCATCACCCAGAACAGAAAAGGAAGTTCGTGGTTTTCTTGGAAGGATTCAGTATATAAGCCGGTTCACAGCACAGCTCACTGCTATCTGTGAACCAATTTTCAAGCTTCTGAGAAAGAATAACCACCGGTGCTAGTGCCACCAACTCCAGAAAGACCGCTGATTCTATACTTGTTCGTTTTGGAGACGTCGATGGGGTGTGTCTTGGGACAACATGACGAGACAGGTAGAAAGGAAAGGGCAATTTACTATCTGAGTAAGAAGTTCACAGAATATGAAACCAAGTACTCTCCTTTAGAAAAGACCTGCAGTGCTTTAGTGTGGGCAACTCAGAAACTGAGGCATTATTTCCTTAGTCATTCCACCTTATTGATATCCCGAATGGATCCTTTGAAGTATCTATTTGAGAAACCGACTTTAATTGGAAGAACGGCAAAGTGGCATTTGTTACTCGTTGAATTTGACCTCACATATATCACTCAGAAGGTCAAGCCATTGCTGATCACTTAGCTGCACATCCTATACCAAAATACCAACCTCTTAAGACCAACTTTCCTGATGAGGTAATCCTGTTTACTGAAGAAGAAGAAGGTGAAAGCTCTTGGCAAATGTTCTTCGATGGGGCCGCCAACATGAATGGAAATGGAATAGGGGCAGTTTTGATCAAACCAGATGGGTCACATATCCCAATCGCAGTGAAGTTGAGATTCCAGTGCACAAATAATATTGCAGAGTATGAAGCATGCATAATTGGGTTACAAGCAGCCTTAGACCATGAAGTGGAGGAACTTGACGTATATGGGGATTTGAGTCTTATCATCTTCCAAACAACTAGTGAATGGAAAACCAAGGATCACAAATTGATCCCCTATCACCAATATTTGGAAAAAATAAGCACCAAATTCACTCGAATTTCCTTCAACTATATGCCAAAGGCCAAGAACCAATTCGCATATGCTCTAGCAACATTGGCTTCAATGGTTAGCATGCCAGAAGGTATAGATATTAAACCACTAGAAATTGAGGTCAGAGATGAACCTGCTTATTGCCTTGTCCTAGAAGAAACACCAGAAGAAGAAGTACCATGGTTTCAAGACATTAAGAACTTCCTAAATGATCAGAGTTTGCCAGAAAATGTCACTTCTACAGAGAAAAGAACAATATAGAGGTTGGCAGGATAGTTCTTACTAAGTGGTGGACAGTTGTACAAAAGATCACACAACGATATCCTACTCAGATGTGTTGCCAAGACTGAGTCAGAAAGGTTAGTTAAGACCGTACATGGAGGAGTTTGTGGACCCCATATGAACGGGCACATGCTTGCCAAGAAGATTCTGCGATTGGGATACTACTGATCGACAATGGAGCACGATTGCTACATACATGTCAAAAGGTGTCATTTATGCTAAGTATATGCTGATGACAAGAATGCACCTCCAAGTGAATTGCACAACATGACATCTCCATGGCCCTTCTCCATGTGGGGCATAGACGTCATTGGAATGATCTCTCCAAAAGCATCAAATGGACACAGGTTTATACTTGTAGCAATCAATTATTTCACCAAGTGGGTGGAAGCAGCTTCGTATGCAAACATCACAAATAGCCACGTTCTTAAGTTTTTGAAGCACAATATCATTTGTCGTTATGGTTTGCCAAGTGCCATAGTATCAGACAATGCTATAGTGAGCAGTTTCAGATTACCCACCACAAGTCAGCTCCGTACAAACCAAAGATGAATGGGGCAGTAGAAGCAATGAATAAGAACATAAAAAAGATCATTCAGAAGATGGTTGTGAGTTTGTAAGATTGGCATGAAATGCTGCCACTTGCTCTACACGCCTAACAGAACCTCAATCCGGACTTCTACTGGGGCAACCCCATATTCCTTAGTCTATGGGATGGAAGCAGTTTTACCAGTGGAAGTAGAAATACCTTCACTAAGAGTGCTAATTGAAGCTAAATTAGAAGAAGCTAAATGAATACAATCAAGACATGATCAACTCAATTTGATAGAAGAAAAGCGTTTGAAAGCGCTTTGTCATGGCCAATTATATCAGAAAAGAATGGCCCGGGCTTACAATAAGAAGGTGAAGCCCAGAACTTTCCAAGAAGGAAATTTAGTATTGAAGAAAATTTTACCCTTTTTGGAAGACCCTCGTGGAAAATTTAAACCAAATTGGGAAGGGCCTTATGTTGTCAAGAAGGTCCTGTCAGGGGGTGCTCTCATCTTAACAAAAATGGATGGGAAAGATTTTCCTGAGCCAATTAACTCTGATGCAGTAAACAAGTATTTTCCTTAATTGAATATTACTAGGAAATGATCTGAGGCCATTTTTCTTTATTTTCATCCCTAGTCAAGCCAATTCGAGCCTGTTCGTCTTCTTGATCAACCTAAACTGGACTTACAGTCTTAAACTGGGGCAAAGCCAAGTGGGCACAAAGAAAAAAAGGAAACAAGAGGAAAAAAAAGGGGCAAATAAAAGCCAAGAACAAAAAGGAAAGAAAAGAATATACTTTGGGGAATGGGGTCAAATTCATCATGACTGTAAGTCCGGTTGACCTATTTTCACACTAATAAAATTTTGAGCCTTTAATATATTTTCTTTTATAAACCGAGCTTAGCCTTTGTTTCGTCCTATTCTTAAGCCCTCGGAGATTTTATTATATTCATTCAACTTTCAGAGTAATATTGGTGATGATGGAATGCAGAAGCCGGCCTTAGTGAAAACCGTAATTGGCGCTAGGGGCAATATTGGCAAAAATAGAAAAAATAGAAAAAAAGGGAAAAGAAAAAAAAGAATAATCAAAGGTTGAGTTGATCATGTGGTCCAAGTTTAAAGTCAGCATGAGCACTAGAAATTGAGCAGATTAGCAGGGTCGGTCATGGAGGAAAAGCCATTTGGGGATGATTCTAAAGGTCACAGGATAGACAGATTGGGTCTCTCCCTATTGCTTGGATTACCCTTTTCATTATTCAACCTGATTTTAATTCCTTTAATTATATGTGATTAAGTGTTTTGGATCAGCTTTCAAACAAAAAAAAAACTATACTTTGGCCAGTGATGAGAAATCAAATACTTTTCATAAAACTTCTGTTTTTACAAGCATCTGAGAATTCTGAGGCCAATAATATAAAACCTATTTTTGAATTAAATTCTTTGTCTTTCCACTATTGGAGTTTGCTTTGTATAAAGGTATGGAAAAAAGAGAAGAAAAAAAAATGAAAAAGAGAAAAATGAATCTAATCCCTATCCCCTAACTGCTCCTCAAGCTTCCTAATCCGAGCCACCTGAGTTGCAATGATTCCAGAAGCTCCCTCTGCATCTGGATTGCTCAAAAAGGAGATGACCTCATCTGAAAGAGATTGCTTAATCTTCAATGCCCTAATGTCAGCCAAGGATTCTTGATATTTCTTCCGCATCGCTCGGATTTCAAAGTGACGAGCCTATTTTTGTTCCTCAAGTTTCTTCTCCATAGCAATACAGCAAGACCTCTGCTATTCAAGTTGCCTCTCCAGATCAATACCTTTTATCCTGAGTTCTTGGGCTTCTCATACCCATATTTGTTGAAGCCGCTTGTGGGTTGCCCTTTCAGACTCCAGGATGTCTTCATAAGTAGGGAGAAGAACTGCAGGGGGATCCTTTGGTACTGGGGCATGACTCTGCACCTGCTCTTTGATCCAGAAATGATAGTCCTTCACATGGGACTTAGAAAAGATCGGACCCCGTAGAAAGCGAACATAGGACCACTCATTCATTAACTGAGCATTTAGCCCCATGGTGGCTGGTGTAAGTGGCCCAAGGAAGCTCTCATATCCAGTTGGGATCGTGATCCCCTGAGTCACTCCAAATTGCCGAAGAACCCTCAAAGGAAGATAGAGAACAGCAAATTTCAAGCCTGCTAGAACCAGAAAGTTCCTATCTCTAAAGCTGATCACTGTCTCTGGGTTGGGCTGATAAGTGCTAGACCATCTCACCTAATCATCCTGGAAAGTACCCAAGAAAGTGAACCAACCTTGCTTGCCACCTTGGATGTTAGGACACCCCCTATTGCTCATCAAAACAGGAGCTTTCAATCTTGGAAAGAAGCGGCGAGTTATCTCTTCAACCTGACTCAGGTGGTCAAGTAACCAAAGCTGCAGAAAAGAGGAGTATTTTAATTTATTTCAAAAGAAAAAAAAGAAAAAAAGAAAAAAAAAGAAAGAAAAGAAAAAAAATATTTCACTTTTACCTGTAGGATAGGGGCACATGCAAGGAAACGTTTCTTCTTTCTGAAATAGCAGTCAGTCAGGGCCTGGTAAATCTCTGCCAAGATCATAGGGGCTAATCTCTCACGTTCCCTAACCTGGCAAACAACTGAGATGAGAGCCAAGTCGACCTGATCGTCACCCCGTGGAAAGAACAACTGGTTGACCACCATCAAAGTCAAAGCATTAAACCGTGCATCCTTGTCCTCACCCCTTAGAAGTTTTTCAGTCAGAAAGGTCTTGGACAAGGTCAGCAGTGTGTCAGAACCTCCTAAGTCTTTCCCTATACCCAAGAAGGTGGATGCCTCCTTTTTGTAGCTAGGCTTTAGGGGCGGGTTCACAACTTTTTCAGAAAACCTTAGGCCAAGGATGGTTTCAATTTCTTTAATGGTAGGAGTTATCTCTTTGTCATCAAAACGGAAGAGATTCAATTCAAGCACCCAGTGCCCAATCAAAGCCTCAATGATTTCCCACTTAAAGGGAATTTTAGGAATGTGTAGGATGTGGCCTAAGTGGATAGAATCCCAGCGAATTTCCTCATCAAGGGTCATAGAGTTAACTCACCTATCATAGAAGGAATCCAACACATTGTACCTGGTGAGCTTAGGAGGTTTTGATCTAACAGGTTGTCTTGCAGGAAGAGATTCATCAGTAGAAGGGAACGGGGTGAGGGAAGCCATGGAAGCACCAAAGAAGCCAAGGAAAGCAAAAAAACGGAAGGCCCAGGGAGTTTTCAAACTATTAAAAACGTCACAATGACGTTCCCCATGAGTTTATATAGAAAATTCGAAAAAGCAATAAAATCTGCATTTATAATACGAGCGCGGCGTGCCCATATAGAAAGTGCGGACACCACGTGCCCGTAAAAAATTTACGGGCAGTGAGCGTCCGCATTAATATTACGGGCACAGCTAGTTCGTAATATAAATACGGTTTCTTTGAAAAAAATGCAAAAAAATGAGGAATTTTAATTTCATTGCTTTCCTAGGCTTCACCTGTCCCTGCTTTAACATATATCATGCAAGAAAAAGCTAGAAATGAAAAAGAAAAGAGCATATATGAAGAAAAATGAATCAAAATTCTTTTATATATATAAGTGTACATCATTTTGTCAAAATACAAGTACATGTGATATCCTAATCTAATCTGTCTATCTAGGTCCACCCCTGCGGCCACGAGCACGTCCTCTGCCTCGACCACTGCCTGAAGGTCGTTGGTGCTCGAAAACATGCTCCACAAGGCGACGAGCTGTACTACGGGTCATCCTGCTCAAAATAGACTGAATATCATACCACATATATAAAGGCACAAGGCCAGCTGTGGGATGTGTAAGCACCTCATTTTTGCGCCCCTGGAAGTGCCGAAAATGTAAACCCTAGATAGAAAGTCAAACCCTAAGGGGTGAAAAGTTGACTTTTTGATCAAGTGATAATTGGCCACCTTGCTTTATCTCAATGGATAGAGAATCTCGAAACGGTTCCAACGCAACTGAGTTTGCTGGAATCGGAGTCCGGATGAAGGATCTATGAGCCGGTCAAACTCTAAGGGGAGCCAAAAGTTGACTTTCTGCTGAACCCCGGGCCAGGTGCTTAGCCCTATGTCATTGGATAGAGGGCTCCGATATGGTTCCAACGCAATTGAGTTTGCACAAATCGGAGTCCAGATGAAGAAGATATGAGCTATCGAAGTTTTCGAGCAACAAAACCGAAAACTGCACACGTGGCAAGAGAACTGCACACGTGGTGGCAAACGCAGCAAAATATCTCAGGGGGCAACCTTTAAAAATCAAAAACTTGCTAAATATCTCAGGGACTAAATCCATAAATATCCAAAGTTGAGAAAATATCTCAGGGACCAATCTGTAAATATCCAAAAGTGTTAGGGACTAAATCTGTAAATATCCAAAAGTATCAGGGACTAAATTTGTAAATATCCAAAAGTATCAGGAACTAAATCTGTAAATATCCAAAGTATCAGGGACCAATCCACAAATATCAAGATTTGCTCATGATTGATGTCTCCTATCTCTCTCTCTCTCTCCCACATGGGCATCATCACCATCATATATGCATGCATCATGCATACTCTTTCTCTCTCTCTCACTCATGATTAATGTTCCCTATGCATGCATCCCCCATGATCACCCATGCATCATGCATAAGCATACAACTCTCTCTCTCCCATGATGGTTGCCCTCCATGCATGCATGCATGTCATATCACCCCATTATAAAAGAGCCTAAGCCCCCATACATATGGGGGTTGAGCTCATTTTGGTTTGGCGCCCATCTCTCCCACCTCTCTCCCAACTCATCTCTCCCAAGCTCTCTTGATCTCCCTCTCCCATCTCTCACAAGCTCTCTCCGCCATTTCTTTCCTTCTCCTCCCCCATTCTCACCCAAGCAAGAGAAGGAGAAAAGGTTGCTGCTGCTGGGGAGGTGCTGTCCAGCACCCGTTTCGGCTTCAAGGAGGAGCACGCACCCAATTCCAGGACTTCTAACCCTCAAGGTATTGTTCCCTATCACGGTCTATCCCACATATATAAAAATGAGGGCATTTTGCAATCTTTAAAAAGTTTGGTTTCTCCATTTTTTAGATCTATTTTTCTACATAGCTATCACCATGTTTTTCCCATTTTTGTCATATAAAAGTCTCTAAAGATGAGATGGAGTATACACATGCTTTGAAGGGAGGATGAGAGGGTGTTTTAGACACTTTTAAGGGGCTGTTTAACATGTTTTTGCTGCCATTCGAATGGAGGAGCTTGTTCCTCCTCTTTGTCACTCCAATGTACCCCCATAAACCCCCCTCCTTCACCCTTCTTTGTGGTTTATTTATCTATTGAATGGGTTGCTGTTTGGGGCGTAGTCAATGATGGTGAAATGTGTGTGTTTGCATGTGTTGGTGTGTTTACTTAGTATGGAGCATGTACCTTCAAACGTGAGCATGATCTCTCTTTGTTTTATGTAAGATGGTAAGTGGGTGAGGTATTTTTGAGGTTGCTGTTGGTGGCAGCAACAACATCACTTTTTCTCCTTAGCAATTTCGATCCATATGCCATGTTCCTTTTCCCTTTAACTTGCTTTTAATTGAGGCAAGAATGCATGATCCCCTCCCCCTGAGCATGTGCTGTTTTGGCATGATTTACCCATGCATATGTGAGTGTGACCCATTATGCGCGCTTAGGAAACGCGGCACGGGAAAATTCGGAGTCGCCACCGCCTGATGGGGTGCAGGCGGACACCTGGGTGCCTAATCTTGTCTATTAGGGCTTTTGGTCTGCGGCTTGAGATTCTAAGTAGGGTCTCGGTTGTGGTCCGGGGAAGTCCGTAGACACCCCGGTCCACCCCGTCGGATGATGGGTCCTGTGGGTTCCATGGTTTGAGTCAGCTTACATTGGTCTCACCTGATTCCTAATCCGATATGCAATTTGGTTAAGTCTGGCGGGACCACCTGAGTGGTGTGGGTCCCTTTCTTTGCTACAAATCTGTTATAAATGCTTGCATGGCATGAGCTTCCCCTTTATTTTATCACATGGGGATCTCTGAAGGTAAGAGAGTCCCCACGTTTAGTTTTATAAGAGAGCGGGAGGAAGTCCACCCCATTTGGAGTCTCTTTGACCCACTGTTTTTTTCTTTTCTTTTGCTTTCTTTTTGGTGGTTTCTAGCAGTATTTTTTTGTCTATTAAAAGAGAGCATGTTCTCCCTAAATCTCCCTCCAATGTACCCCAAAGTAACCCCCCATTTCCCTTCTTAATCCTTCTTCTTTCTTCTCATTTCGTGGGTGTCATTTTACTGCTGGCCGTACCCCCTTGGGTTGCTGTCCTGGACCATGGTTGCAGCATGCGTGCCTCTTACATGCCTCTGTTTGGTGTGAACATGTGTGTTAATTTGTAGTTATGTTCAGATGTGAGCTAGGGTCTCTATTCATGCATGCCATTACTGTCACCTAGTGTCTTTTCTTCCTTAGGTTGCTGTTTCTAGGAGCCAATGCATGCTCTCCTTTTATCACCTGCTGTTTGTATGTGCTCATGCAAGACCTTTATTCCCTGGGATTATTGTAATGCTATGATTAAGTGACAAATATGACCCCCACCCCTCTCTCCACTTGCTGTTTTGCATGTCTAAAGCATGAATCTCTTCCTTTTTTTGTTGAGCGACAATTTGCTGATTGCTGTATTTTTAGTATATGGGTAGCCATTGTCATGCTCTCCCCATTATGACGCAAGTGAGTTGCTGCTGGGGACAGCAGCAAACCTCCACTAAGTTGCTGCTGTCCCAGCAGTCTTTAGCTTAAGATTGGGCCCAACCCTTCAACCCTTGCATGCACATTGCCCTAGCCCCAATATCCATGTGCTGATCAACCCTTTTGCATGCCCAAAGCCCATCCGAATTCCCATTGTTAGCTGCTGTTTCTCTTTCCACAGCCGGTTAGTTGGCTTCGATTTGTTTAAGCTTGAAATGTATGATTCTTTTGCTTTAAATTGTTTGTTGATTGATGGTAGGAAATCATGGAAATTGTGGTACTTAGACCCCCACCTTGTTGCTGTAAATATCAGAAAAGAAGTAAGAGGGGCAGCAGGCCCCATGCCTTCTGATGCCCTCTTGCCTTGCTGTAGAATCCAAAAGAGAAGCCAAGTGAGGCTTCTCCCTCAAACCTGAACCAGTGTGGGCCCTCCCAGGGGCCCACCTGACTTGTATAAGACCTTAGGGAGCCCCTAGAAGCCACCCCAATGGCCAAAGCCTGAAAAGGGCCATTTTTGAGGTGATCCGGCAACTCAGGCCGGATCACCTATGGCCTGTGTGTATCCGGCAACTAAGGCCGGATACATGATGAAAAATGCAGTTTTTATGACTTTTGTGTTCCTTGCCGAATTTCCATGTCATTTTAGCAAAACCAAACAAACCAACAGGGTTTCCGGGTGACCCGGAAACCCAACATGGGACCTAGACCACCGGTCCAATGTGGTACACTAGTGGGCCTTCCAACGGGGCCCACCAAGCCCGATAAACCCGAAAGCATGCAAATAAGCAAGATTAAGTGGAATTAACCAATCAAACCAGGTGGGCCAAACCCAATGCGGTCCACCAGGACTTGTCTTTGTGGAATGATGTTTAAATTACGTGGTTTGGCCGAGACTAAGGGCAAGGGCCTATCGGGCCCGCCAAAGCCCACTAACCAAACCAAGTGAGGGTTTAACCCTAACTCTATGGAATTTGGGTTTTCAAAGCCCAAAGCTGGATTATGGGCCCCAAGCCTTACGTCCGGAACACCTTGGCCAATTTAAATAAGATAAATTGAAAATAATTTGGCAACCACCATGGGGGCCCGCCCAAAGGCCCGCAAAACAAATCCGGCCCACCTTTTGCATGGAAAACACTTAACCTCCAAACCTAAACCCAAAGTAAAACCAATGCACTTAACCAAAGCCCACAGGGCCTCCTAGGATAAGTCGAGGCCCACAGGGACACACGGGCTTGACTAAGCCCACCCGGGACACCGTGGGCCTTCCAACAGGGCCCACCCAATCAGACTCAGAAAACTTAAGATTAAGCAAAGATAAAAATCAACTAAAGGGACCCACACCACTTAGGTGGTCCCGCCAAAACCTAACCAAATGGCATGCTAGATTAGGAATCGGGTGAGAACTAAGTGAGAAAGCTGACTCAAACCAGGGAACCCACGGGACCCGTCATCCGACGGGGTGGACTGGGGTGTCTACGGACTTCCCCATACCACAACCGAGAATCGACTTAGAATCTCAAGCCGCAGACCAAAAGCCCCATGGACAGGATTAGGCACCCAGGTGTCCGCCTGCACCCCATCAGGCGGTGGCGACTCCGAATTACCCTGTGCCGCGTTTCCCACACACGCACAGAAGGATTTAGCTGCAGGCTATGGAATGTCCTCATTGGACATATATTCAGTGCCGACCCGTTGTCAATCATGGCACGTTTTACGATGAGGTCGATGCACTTCACTGTGATGTAAAGCGGCTCAGTGTGGTCACCACCCTCAGGGGGCAGATCTGCTGCAGAGAAGGAGATGGCCTGGGGTGCCATGATCACTGACACCACTGCCCCTAGCTGCTCGGGATCAATGCTTGCTGGTATATGTGCGTCCCCCAGGACCTTCATTAACACTGCCCTGTGCTTTTCCGAATCAATCAGAAGTCGCATTATGGAGATTTGGGCGGGCACCTTGTTCAACTGCTGGAGAAGGTCGTACTCTGGAGTGAACACGCTATGGTGCAAATCTATGATTTCTTCTTCCGTGGCCCTTCCCTTCCTCTTAAGGGTCTGTGGCAATTCGGTGACCACATCCTTCCCTTTTTCTTTCCTTTTCACTTCTGCTTCTGCTTCTGCTCCCTCTGGTACGGGTGGGGGATCGGTGTTTACATATCGACCGGATCGGGTGATTCGGTCGATTTCTGCTTCAATGGTGGTTGTGGAGGTGGCTTGATGGTGGAAGGATTGGGTGGGGTAAGGTGGGGGTGCGGCCTTATACGACGGTGGTTCCAGGTTAAGCTTGGAAAGGTTCAGTGTAGGTGGTTCGAATGAAAGGTGGAAGGGGTCTTGTGGAGGTGAGTCCATGATGTCGTGGATGTTGAGGGCGGAGGGGTTGGTGAGAGGGGTGGGGTAGAAAAACTCTTGGTTTTTGGATGGGTGGAAGTGCACCAGAGGGAAACCTGTATGGGAGTCACCGCCATCTCCTTCGATGACGTTCACTGTCTCACTCTTTTCTGCTGACGTGTCATCTGAGTCTGTATCAACAGACTCGTCCGAGCTCTCGTACGGATCCGGCAGGTTTGCGAATTCAGGAGTGGATGTTGGTTCCTCTTCCGCTGCGGCATGAGGGGGGGGGGGGGGGCGAACCACTCATGCATGTTGTATGGGAGGGGGACGGGGTTAGACTCAAGTGATGACGAGTCGGCAGAGCATGCCAGATAAAGGTGTGGTTCTGATGTTGCGGACATGCCCTCTGGCGGCCATCCGGTGGATAACTGGGGAGGCACCCTCGAACTGCCTACTGATGCGTCCGAGATCTTAGGTCTATCCCTGATCTGGAGTCCACTGGAACTGCCCACTCCTCTGCGTGGAGCGGATGGGGAGTCGCTGATCCATCTGCACTGTACTGGGTTCCATGGCCCCGTGACTTCCTCATTGCTCTGCGGTTCATCCTCGATCATACCTATGTAGGCATCTGCACTTTCCTTAACTGCAATTTCCGTCAATATCCGACAACTCAGGCCGGATACACATGGTCTGCAAGTGATCCGGCCAGAGTGGTCGGATACACAAGGGCTATGGGTGATCCGGCCTGAGTTGCCGGATCACCCCGAAATGGCATTTTTTGGGCTTTTTGCCATTCGGGATATTTCCAGGGGGTTCCTAGGGGCTTTTACAGGTCATGTGGGACTCTGTGAGGGCCCACATTGGCTCAGGTTTGGGGGAAGCCTCCTTTGGCTTCCCTTTTCGGATTTTTCAGCAAAGTAAACGGGGGCATGGGATTACTGCCCCTCCCCACTTCCTTCTCAATCACTAGTCAACAGTAAAGGGGACTCGGTGATTTTGGTGGGGGCATGGTTGCATGGATCACGGCTTCCGACAGTAAAGTCTAAGCTATACACATATACACTATCAATAAAACCAGGGTGAGAAACAAAACCTGCTGTCCCAGGAGGAGCAGCAGTCACTATAATGTCTAAGCATGCTGAAAGGGACGAGAAGTACAGCCTAAAAAAGGGGAATAAAGGAGGAGGGGAGCTCATGCGTCTATGCTTGACAATAACAACAAGCCAAAACAAGAAAGAAACATGATCAAAGACTGCGTGCATGGAAGAAAGCAAGAAGAAAAGGGGTCCTATAACCTAACATATGCAGCCTACAAAGATTTACGGCTTGGGATAGCAAGCAAGAGACACCCATGAAAATCATATATATAAAAAAAGGAAGGAAAAGAGCAAGAAAGCAAAAAGCATGGAGGGTAATGGGGGGTTTACTTGGGGGTACATTGGATGAAGAGAGGGAACATGCTCCCCTTTTTAAAGTGACCCATAAATGGCCTACGATGGTGACTTGCATGGCATTTGAGTAAGGCAATAAAACCTTCCTCCTCTCACGGGGTCGTGCATGGAGACTCCCCTACCTTTGGAGGTCTCCATGGTACCAAAATGGAAGAAAATGCATGGAAAGGAGAGATCAACATGCATATACCACTATGAGGAAGAACAAACATGTTAAGATACTCGGAAAGTCCCCATTTTCATATATGTAAAGTAAAAAAGGCCAAGAAGTGATACTTGGTGGTTCTTGGGTGTTTGTGCAAGATGGAGACACCTCCTTGGGGGTGGTACAGCAGCTGGAGACCTCCTTGGAGCACCCACTTCTTCACAACAGCAGCTTGACTCCTTTGGCTTACTCCAGAAAGTGAGAAAGAAGGAGAGGGAAGCAAGGGTCAACGTGTTCTGGGTGGTAAGGCAAGGTGGTAGGGGTAAAGAGAGTAGAGGGAGGGTGAGTTCGAATGCGGATGGGTGAGAGAAGAGAGCTCAAGAGCAGAAAAAATCAAAAACCCCCGGAAATAAGCTGCTGGTTTGTATTTATAGACAAACTTAACGTATCCGGCCACTCAGGCCGGATACACTAAGGCTCCTTCATATCCGGTCTTCATGACCGGATACACTAAGGTTCCTTTGTATCCGGTCTTCAATGCCGGATACAAAACATAATCATTTGAAAATTAAATGCCGCCGCGAATTTGTCGGGCGATCGGCGTGAATCTCACGCGAAAATCTTCTCGTATCTGGCCTTTGAGTCCAGATATGAAGAGGGGCAAGTGTATCCGGTATTAAATGCCGGATACAAATCGAAAAATTACGGATATGCCCTTCGACTTGATCGATTCGACCGATTTGACACTTTTGGATATCTACGGATCGCCCCGTACGAATTTTTGATATTTAAGATTTAGTCCCTGAGATATTTTGCTGCGTTGGCCGCCACGTGGGCAGTTCCTGCGCCACGTGTGCAGCTTCCGGCTTTGCTGCTCGGAAACTTTGACAGCTCATATCTCACTCATTTGAACTCCGATTTGAGCAAACTCAATTGCGTTGAACTCGTATTAGAGCCTTCTATTTAATGACATAGGGCTAAGCATTTGGCACGGGGTTCGAGGAAAAGTCAACTTTTGGCCTTCCCTTAAGTTTGACTGCCCTTAGAACCTTCATTCGGACTCCAATTCCTGCAACCCCAGTTGCGTTGGAACCGTATCGGGATTCTCTATCCAATGGTATAGAGAAAGGTACTTGGCACGGAATTCGAGAAAAAGTCAACTCTCGGCTCTTCCTTAAGTTTGACCGTCCGCAGAACCTTCATCCGGACTCCGATTCCTGCAAACCCAATTGTTCTGGACTCGTGTCGGGATTCTCTATCCATTGGGATAAAGCAAGGTATCCAAATTTTATCTGATCAAAAGGTCAACTTTTCACCCCTCAGGGTTTTACTTTTTAGCCAGGTTTTGCATTTCTGGCCTTTTGGGAGCGCAAAAATGAGGTGCTTACACTTGAGCAAAGCCAAAAGTTGACTTTCCGCTAAAATCCGATCCAGAGGCCTACCACTAGGTCATTGGATAGAGAATCTCGACACGGTTCCAACGCAACTGAGTTTACAGGAATTGGAGTCCGGATGAAGGTTCTGCGGGCGGTCAAACTTGAGCAGAGCCAAAAGTTGACTTGCTGCTAAAATCCGATCCAGATACCTTGCTCTATGTCACTGGATAGAGAATCTTGACACGATTCCAACGCAACTGAGTTTGTAGGAATCGGAGTCCAGATGAGGGTTCTGCGGGCGGTCAAACTTGGGAGGAGGCAAAAGTTGACTTTCTGCTAAAATCCGATCCAGGTGCTTACCTCTATATCATTGGATAGAGAATCCCGACACGGTTCTAACGCAACAGAGTTTGCAGGAATCGGAGTCCGGATGAGGGTTCTGCGGGTGGTCAGACTTGAGCGGAGCCAAAAGTTGACTTTCTGCTAAAATCCGATCCAGAGGCCTACCCCTAGGACGTGGGATAGAGGGCTTCGATACGATTCTAACGCAACTGCGTTTGCCCAGATCGAAGCCGGATGAAGAAAATATGAGCTGACAAAATTCCCGAGCAGCAAAACCGGCAAACTGCGCACATGGCAAAAAGCTGCACACGTGGCAAGTTGCGCAGGAAAATATCTCGGGGATCAAATCCGTAAATATCCAAACATTGAAAATATCCCAGGGACCAATCTGAAAATATTTGAAAATATCTGAATAAAATAATATTAAACCAAAATATCCCAGGGACTATATCTTAATTTTCAGATTTTTTAAATAAACAAGCGGCCGCATTAAATGTTTTTTAATCATTTGGTCGCTCGCGCGAATGTGGCAAGTGGTATGCGTCAGCTTGAGCTGGGCGCCAAAGTCGGCGGATACCCCTGTCTTCGTCTATAAAAGCCGCGGCAACTTTCATTTGTAGGGGCTGGGAAAATTTTGGTTGGATCATTTTCGGGTTGGACATTTTTTTGTTGTTGGGATTTTTTTTTGTTAAGTTCGGCATTTCTTTTTCGGTGGCTGTTTTAGGGTTCGGATTTTTGGTTGGAGACTTTAGGGTTGGGCATTTTTAAGACTACTGGGTTTTCCTTTTCCTTTTCCCGACTCTACCTGGTTCGTGACCTCGTTCCCTCCCTTCCTCTTCTTCCTCGTCAAACCCGAAGGAGATCTTGCTGTGGGCGTGGAGAGGTGCTGCTCCGACAGTCACTCAAGCTCCAAGGTCCAACACATCCTGCCGGGGTGTTAAAACACCCAGGTAATTTTCCCGATGACCTCTTGTCCAAAATAAATAAGTCGATTGTGATATTTTGTTTTCTAGCATCTTGTTCTTCATGATATTTCTTGTTTGATTCGAAGGGGGAGCATGTTCCCCCATGATTTCTCCATCTCTTTTATCCCGATAAAGCCCCCTGTTCTCTTCTTCCTTATTCATATTCTGTTAATTCATGGTGCTGTTAATGTTTTATTCATGTTCTTCTGTTAGTGTTTTTTCTCGGATTTGGGGTTCCGAAGAGATTTGAGTCGGGGTGTTGAAGTCGAGCTGAGTTTGAAGGTCTTCTGGGAGTCTAACGATCCCCAGACATCAGTTACAGAGCTTAAAAACCAGTCGGAAATGGAGTTTTAGCAAAAAACCAGAAACTTGGGTTTCACAGTGGGTATGCGCCGAGCTCGCGCTCACCTCGCGGTCACCTATTTTGGGTCCGCCCACTTCGCGCCGAGCTCGCACTCACCTCTCGCTGAGCTCGCGCTCACTTAGTTTTGGGTCCGCCCACTTCGCGCCGAGCTCGCGCTCACTTGGCGCTGAGCTCGCGCCCACTTCGCGCTGAACTCGCGCCCACTTCTTTTTGGTGCGCTAAGCTCGCGCCTACTTCACTTTTGGGTGCGCCCACTTCGCCCACAGATGGTTTTTTTGCTGGGTGTTGATGGAATTCTCAAACCGAACCAAATGAGCCAATAGGGTTTTCCGGGTCACCCGGAAAACCGAACATGGGACTCAGACCACCTGGTCTAACTTGATTTCCAGTGGGCCTTCCAACGGGGCCCACCCCAGCCCGAACCATTGAATTGTGCTAAAATAAAATAATTAAAAGATGTGAGTGAGCCGGACCATTTGAGGCCCACCCAAGCCCTAGGTGGGGCATACATGCTTAAATTAGGTTGTGGTTTGGTCGAGACCACGGGCCGGGCCTGTCGGGCCCACCAAGCCCATTGCACCAAGCAAGGTTAGGGTTTCAAAACCCTAACCTAGGAAGTCTTGGGCTTTCAAGCCCAAGCCCGGGTAAAGGGCCCCAAGCCCAAGGCCTGGCCCATTTTGGAAACCAATCAAGCTACACCCAATGAATCACTTGGCTGCAACTGTGGGCCCACCCAGGGGTCCGCAAAGCAATCCGACCCACTTTGCATGAAAATCATTAAATAATCAAACTTTAACTTTAAATAAAATCAGTTCAAATTAAACCAAAGTCCAAAGGGCCACACTTGGCCCACCAAGGAACATGTGGGCCACACTTGGCCCACCAAGGGATACCGTGGGCCTTCCAAAGAGGCCCACCCCACCAGACCCAGATCATTCTAACTAAAGAAGATAAAACTAAGTAAAGGGACCCACACCACTTTGGCGGTCCCGCCAGACTTAACCAAAACTATGCATGTTGGAATAGGAATCGGGTGAAACCAACTGAGTTGACTCAAACCAGGGAAACCATGGGACCTGTCTTTTGACGGGGCGGACCGGGGTGTCTACGGACTTCCCCGGACTGTAACCATCGTTTTGCGTGCGCCTCGTCGTGCGGCCGAAATCAAGCGCGCACAGCCACTGAGACAAGTAGGGTTCTGGTGGGGAAGAAGCTTGGGCATGGCACCTAGAGCCAACGAAAATTCTCAGTCAAAACCTTCGAACAAAAAAAAACTCTCCAACACTTAGATTTTTCCAACCAAAAACCTTCAACCAGAATTTTCAAACCCGGAAAATGATCCAACCCCTGGCAATGAAACCTCGCGCGGCTTATATAGGCGAGAAAAAGGGGATCCGCTCAGCATGCACTGAGCGCATACTCGCTTGCCACGTCCAACCGAGCGGCAAAATGATGAAAAATCATTTAATGCCGCCGCTCGCCGGTCGAAAAATCCGGCTTTTTTTTATTTAGTCCCTGGCAATTTTTGGTTTAATCCGATATTCCGGGATTTTTACAAATTTAGTCCCTGGGATATTTCGAACATTTGGATATTTAAGAATTTGATCCCCGAGATATTTCCTACGCAACTCGCCATGTGTGTAGCTTTTGCCACGTGCGCAGTTCGCCGGTTTTGCTGCTTGGAAACTTCGTCAGCTCATATTTTCCCCATCCGGACTCCGATCTGGGCAAACTCAGTTGTGTTAGAATCGTATCGGAGCCCTCTATCCGATGACTTAGGGGTAGGCCTCCGGATCGGATTTTAGCAAAAAGTCAACTTTTAGTTCCGTTCAAGTTTGACCACCCGCAGAACCTTTATCCAGACTCCGATTCCTGCAAACTCAGTTGCGTTGGAACCATGTCGAGATTCTCTATCCAATGACCTAGGGGTAGGCCTCTAAATCGGATTTTAGCAGAAAGTCAACTATTGGCTCAACTCAAGTTTGACCGTCCGCAGAACCTTCATTCGGACCCTGATTCCTGCAAACTCAGTTGCGTTGGAACCGTGCCGAGATTCTCTGTCCAATGACCTAGGGGTAGGCCTCTGGATTGGATTTTAGCAGAAAGTCAACTTTTGGCTCTGCTCAAGTTTGACTGCTCGTAGAACCTTCATCCGGACCCCAATTCCTGCAAACTTAGTTGCGTTGGAACCGTGTCGAGATTCTCTATCCAATGGTATAGGAGTAAGCCTCTAGATCGGATTTTAGCAGAAAGTCAACTTTTGGCTCTGCTCAAGTTTGACTGTTCGCAGAACCTTCATCCGGACCTCGATTCCTGCAAACGCAGTTGCGTTGGAACTGTGTCGAGATTCTCTATCCAATGGTATATGTAAAACCCCGAATTTCCCTTAAATAATAAATTAAATTAGTAAATAATATTACCCAGAGTTATGATTGATAGAAACATTTTAATATTGTAGGGGGTGATCAACTTAGCGGAGATCCAGAATTAGACGCAGATCTGACCGTCCGATCATGAGATATCAAGGTATGTATTCTGATTGGGCGTGTGTATAGAATTTGGTATAGGTGAGACACATGGGATAAGTGAGTATAAGTATTAGTTTAATAACCTAAATTTATACGCGTGTATTCTCGCTCGTATTGATCAGCCGCAAGCGACAAGCGACCAAAGGAGAAGAAGAAGAAGGGGAAGAAGAAAAGCTTGGGTTTTTGGAGTTCTTCATCTTTCAGAGTGTTGCTGGGTGATAGAGAAGCGTGGTTGAAAGAAGTGAGGAAGAGGAACATTCGTTCAAGAAGTAGGTGACACCGTTTTGGTTTTAAATTCGGATTTATCTCTGTTTAATCGCATACGCATGTTTCTATGATATGTAAAGTTGTATTTAGTTAGCTAAGCATGTTATAAATACATTAGAATGAGTTTAGACGAGAAAAATCGTGATTTAGAACTCTTTCTGTTCGATTTGGTGAGACCGCCGACCTCGACTGTGCGAGGCGCTCCTCGGCGATCTTAGGCGCTGGTTAAATATTTGAGGACGCCGTGGACCGCGGGACGACGGACCGTGGGCGCTCGAATTTGCACTACCGCCGACTGATGACCACCCGGAGCGATCCTGAGCGATCCCAGGCGCTCTCAGCAGAATTTCCAATTTTTCATAATTTCGAACCTAATTCAATTCTAAACTATTTTTAGACAATTTTAATGATTAATTAAGGTACTTTAAGACCAAAATAAACTACCTAAACCCCTGTTTTACAGAAAAACAAATTAGGGAGATATTTAGGACATTAGTTGCCAAGTTTTGAAGGTATATGAGAAATGTGATTTTGGAAAAGCCTAACTACTCTTTGATTATCTAAACACTTCTAAATGACATTATAAATCATAAGACATTATAAAGAGAATTCAGAATCCGAATGACGGAATAATGAAATGAATGTACAGATATAACCATTATATGCCGCTAGGCACCAACCCTTATAGAAATATGATACTTTAGGGAATTTTGGAGTCTAGTGGGCATAGCTGGTTATGGATCCATAGTCGTAGCTAGATAGCTGAGGGATATGTCATTTGGGTTGAGTTACTCCTATATGCGACGCGCTTCCTTTGCAAGTTAGTTTGTCTGGGAAGGTTCTATGTCTGGAGGGACACCCCGGTGAGCCGCTGGTGATTCCCTGTACATGAGGATAAGCAACCACCTCCATGTATTGATTCTGGTGCTGCATGCTGGTGGTACATACCAACTTTGATGGGTACGTGTGCAATAAGTCGGTGACTACGGCTCTTGTCTAAGCTGCGCTGCATGGGGCTTGAGTATCATTAGTAGCATCGCTCCTAAGTCGCACGGTGGTATAGCAATTGGTTGAGAATCATCTCAAAAGGTTTATCTAACTTTGTGAGTCCTACAATGACACTGAAAACATAACACTTATTTTTGATTACTATTGTGCACGTGCGGGATGCATGTGATTGGGATATTGGTTGGATGTGACTGCTTAGTACATTCTAGCAATACTTGGATTATGCTATTGATTTGGCTATTGAGTTCTTATATTAAAACTTGCTGAAAATCATTTCTAGAACTGTTATCAAACTGTTTTGTGTTCATGAATGGTATAAATGATTATGCGAGCCTGATTTGTCGATATTGCTTAATCGTGCATGAAATGCTACTTTGCTTATATTAACTGTTTAATCATGCATGTGTTACCTACTGAGATATTCGTATCTCACCCTACTTCTATTCCATTTTTTTTCAGCTGATACGCGAGAGGGGGATCTCTTAGACTTCCAGGGAGAGATAGCTGAGTATTCGCCGGAGGATTATTATTATCCAGACCTTGTCTGAGGTGGATTGATGTTATAGACTTAGCATTTTTATTGGTTATTATCATTTATTAGATTTGATGTATGAGAGAGACAAGAGAGAGTTAGTAACCAGTTCATTCTACCAGACTTTGATATTACTGACTGATGGTCAAGCTTTATGCTTGTTTGAGGATTTTGATCTACACTTTCGCACATACTTGTTTCCGCACTCTGATAGTTTAATATATGGATTGGATTTACTTCTTTGGTCTGGTATGTTATTGATGTTGTAATTGATATGGGCCAGTAACACCTCGGATTTGGTTGTTGAACTAAATTCGGGTTGTTACAGTAGCGAACCGGGTTCGGGTCGGGTGCCGGTTTGCACTGACCCGGGTTCGGGGCGTTACAGTATAGGGGTAAGCCTCTGGATTGGATTTTAGCAGAAAGTCAACTTTTGGCTCTGCTCAAGTTTGACCGCTCGCAGAACATTCATCCGGACCCCGATTCCTACAAACGCAGTTGCGTTGGAACCGTGTTGAGATTCTCTGTCCAATGACCTAGGTGTAGGCCTCTGGATTGGATTTTAGCAGAAAGTCAACTTTTGGCTGTGCTCAAGTTTGACTGCTCGCACAACCTTCATCCGGACCCCGTTTCCTGCAAACTCAATTGCGTTGGAACCGTGTCGAGATTCTCTATCCAATGGTATAAAGCGAGGTGGCCAAATTTCACTTGATTAAAATGTAACGCCCCGGATCCGTGTTGTTCATTAAAGATATAACACGTCTCACGGAGGTTAGGCAAGGATCGTTAATCAATTTATGATCGCTGGAAAATCATACATCTATAACCTAATAGAGTGCACACTTCCATTTATGCAAAATTGTAACATTTAAACTGAACCGAAATCATATGGTGCATCCCCCAATTTCTTTAATACATCTCAGTTAATTCAAGTTCTCAAATTTGGAACAGATAACCTACAAGTCTAAGGAAGGTAATAGTAGTCTTCCTCCCTATATGCCTCAGCAGGATCTACCCCAGTAATCGCCTCACCACGAGTATCTGAAAAAAATAGAACAACAACATAGTGAGATACGAATATCTCAGCGAGTAGCACATGCATGCAGAAATAGTTGAATCACATTTTAAAACTATGCATCGACAACACTACAATACGCTTAAACAACCAACATCAATTTCCCAAGTTCAAATCAAACAAATCACATCTCAGTTAAGTACAATAACACATCGATTGGTCAATGTCATGAATCGTTTGGTTGATAAATTAAACATGCCAAGTAGACACTCCACACCTCCATGTACACAGTTCCGGCCTACTCAGGGTTTCGGATACTCTGAAATGACGGCCTACTCAGGGTTTCGTCATCCAATGCAGGCCTACTCCCCAGGTTTCTGCATTGACAACCAGGCCTACTCAGGGTTTCTGGCTGCTCTACACCGGTTGTGGCAACACACAAGGCCATGCAATTCCAACAACCAACAATAACATCACATTACTAAGCTTAAACATCTGGATCCAGGACAAGCTAGACCAAAACAGTAAACATCGTAGAATCTCGATTTCAATATCAAAACAAACCATTCGGTCCACATCATGTAATTACTCATCACAATTCATCACCTGTCCCTCTGGACCAAGCAGAGCCTCAAGTACATTCAGTATTTTCTCATTTCCATAACACAAGTCATATGAAAGTAAAACTCAATCCATTCATACCAAAGAAAACCTTTTAATACGTATAAAGTTTCCAACAAGTGAAACCAGAAATACAAGAACTTCTCAATCAAAACAGTGTATAGAACAAGGAAAAGTAACTGGTAACTCTTACTAGTTTGGTGTCCGGCACAATACTCATAAGCAACCTAAACTCAACTTAAAACTCATAAGATGTTCACAAATTTTCCTCTATTAATTTCATAGGCAAAATGGTTTCCCAGGTTCCTAACCAAGTGAATAGTGAAGTGGTTTAACCCCTAAGAAGTGCAAATACTCTTGGTCAAATCAGAAATTCCATTTCGGTAAGCAAAATAGGTCTGCCGCTCACCTATCGAGGTGGGCGCGAGGTGAGCGCCGATCGGCGGTGAAGAAAATGGGTAAAATCGACCTGCCGCTCACCCGACGCTAGGTGAGCGCGAGATGGGCGCGAGATGGGCGTGAGGTGGGCGCGAGATTCGCGCGAGATGGGCGCCTTGTTTTCTACTTCGCGCGAGATGAGCGCAAGGTGGGCGCGGGATCGGCGGTAGGTCATTTTTAACGGGGCGCCTACCTCCGAGGTGAACGCCGGTGAGCGCGAGGTGAGCGGATACCCCGTGTGGTTTTCATTTCTCTGTTATTTTGAGATCTACATGACTGGCCGGTTTGTGAAGGTCTGTAACTACTCCAGTACACTCCTAATACTCCCAGAAGACTTCCCAACCATATTTGAAATTAATCTCACTTTCATTTTCAATTATAATTTCAATCCGGAGACTCTGTTCATGTAACTTTCCGAAAAACCAGAAAAACCAGAAAACATCATACTATCACTTAATATACAAACCATGCATCAGAATAAGCTCGAGAAAACATAAAACACAAAACCCCAGTTGTAAATCAGTGCTACTCACCTGTGCTTATTTCCGAATGATAAAACCCCGGCCGATCACTTCTCGGCCACGCGCGCGGATGAAAAATCTATCGAAACTAATCTTCTCGAGCAGAGAGAAATAACCCAAGGAACTTCAGCTCCGAACTCCTTCTTCCAGCACTTGCGATTTATGGTTCTTCACGAACGGAAACCCTAGTCGCCCTCCAGCCGAAATCGCCAATTCTCCTTATGTCCAGACTTAACGAAAATGTTTCCGAAATTATGCTAAGCGTATTCTCTTAAACCCGAACCCTACTTTCCATTTTAGTCCACTTACTTGTTACATACTCGCTCGAATACTCTCCCATTTCCTTGATCCTATGCATGCTCGCCCACCGAAGATACTACATGTTCAGCATCTATTCGCGTTAATAATCACATAACTACACATTAATAATACCAATGATAATACTACGATTTTTCGGAAAAATGGCTATATAACGCCTGTACATATGAGTATGGGCTAAGCCCTCAAACCACAAAATAACCTGATAAACACAGTTTATACATCAGAATAAATAACTAAATAAATAAACAAATACTCACAAAAATTCAGGGTCTTACATAAAAAGTAAACTTTTCACCCCTTAGGGTTTGACTTTCTTTCCAGGGTTTGCATTTCTGATTTTTCTGGGAGCGCAAAAATGAGGTGCTTACACACCCCACAACCCCCCTTTATATCAACCCATTTAGGTTTCTGCTAGGGACAGTAGTAGGCCTTGGTGCTACTGCTGTTCCCAGCAGGTAAACTCACTATTAAAACCCCCCAACTTAGCCCCTTAGCACCACCATGAAGGTAACCCAATCCCCCGCAAACTCTATGTATTTTCCACTACCATTACATGCTTAAAGCCTATTTGAATCTCTTTTATTAGCTGCTGTTCTCTCTTTCTTACAGAGGATTGGTTGGCCTTTACCTGATTGTTTGGGATGCATGACTATTTGGTTTTAATTGCTTGCTGAGTAATATCATGGAGGCATGGAATTTAGGAGTGCCAAGACCCCATTTTGCCATTGTGACCACTGAAAGGAAAGGAGGGGAGCAGCAGCCCCCATGCACTCCTGCCTGTCTCTTTGCCATTGCTAGGAAACCCCATGGGAAGCCAAGAGCGGGTGCACCCCAAACCTGAACCAATGTGGGCCCTCCTAGGGGCCCACATGACTTGTAAAAGACTCCTAGGAAGTCTGCAAGAGCCACCCCAGTGGCAAAACCCAAAAATTGCATGTTTAGGGTGATCCGACAATTCAGGTTGGATCACCCCAAATCCATGCGTAGCCGACCATAATGGTCGGCTACATGGCAAAAGTGCCAATTTTGTTCTTTTCTTGATCTGGTTGCATTTCTCTTGATATTTACAATAAAACCAACTGAACCAATAGGGTTTCTGGGTCACCCGGAAACCCAACATGGGACCTGGACCACCGGTCCAATTTGGAACATTAGTGGGTCTTCCAACGGGGCCCACCAAGCCCAACAAACCCTGAAGCATGCAAACAAGCAAGTTAAGTAAAATTAACTGATTAAACTGGGCGGGCCAAACCCAATGCAGCCCACCCACATCAAACTTGTGAAATAATGTTTGAATTGCATTGTTTGGCTAAGACCCAGGGTTAGGGCCTATCAGGCCCGCCAAAGCCCACTAACCAAACCAAGTAAGGGTTCAAACCCTAACTTCTTAGAATTTGGGATTTCAAGCCTAAAACTAGATTACGGGCCCCAAGCCCAATGTCCAACCCACCTTGGTGAATTTAAATAAGATAATTTAAAAACACATTGGCAACCATCATGGGGCCCACCCAGGGGCCCGCAAACCAATTCAGGCCCACCATTTGCATGGAAATCACTTAATCTGCAAATCTGAACCCTAAAGTAAAATCTATACACTAAACCAAAGCCCAAAGGGCCTCCCAAGCTTAGACTGAGGCCCACCATGGGACATGTGGGTTCAACCAAGCCCACTAAGGAATCCGCGGGCCTTCCAACGGGGCCTGCCCACTCAGACTCAGATCACTTAAATTAAGCAAGATAAAAGCAATTAAAGGGACCCACGCCACTCAGGTGGTCCCGCCAGACTTAACCAAACTGCATGCCGGAATAGGAATCGGGTGAGTGTCAGCACCCCATTTTTGCACCATGAAATTGTCTAAGAAGCATATCTAAAACCGGCATATATGTGGGCACATAAATCGAGGTTTTTATAATGGACCCGTCTTTTTGAAATAACAAGCCCATAATAAAGAGAATTCTGAGCCGATTCCAATGCACCAAACCATGCTCAAATCGAATCTCAAACGGCTAAGTTATGAATAAAAGAAATAAAGAGTAGTTTGGGGATTTTTACAAAACCGAAATTGGATGCCACATGGCAGCCACGTGAACGCCATGGTGGCTACCATGTAACCAATGATAAATTAAATTTTTGTGGGGTCGTTTTAGTAGATAAGTAAGTTTCCTAATGGGGTTTCTTATGCAAATAAATAACAAAGTTAATAAAAGTTTAAGATTAAAAAAATAATAATAATAAAAATAGACAAAGAGAAATGAGTTGGACGAATTGGTCCAACTCATATTCTCTTAAGATATTGAGACAAAGCCTAAAAAAATATACAAGCCTAATAAAAATGTGGGACAAAATAGACTTTGACCAAATCGAATTGAATGAGGGTGTTTAAGAGAGGAAGATGAAGAGTTAAGGGTTTAAAGAGAGGAAGAGGAAGGGTTAGTTGTTTAAGAGAAGAAGAGGAGAAGTTAAGGAAATGAGAGGTTTAGGAGAGGAAGAGGAAAGGTTAGGGGTTAAGAAGTTGAAGGGGTGGGAACTCTCTATAAAATGGCTTGAAGTTAGGAGCAAAAAGGGGAGGAGAAAAAGTAAGAGAGTTCTTTGAAAAAAAAAAGAGAGCAAGTAAGAGAGTTCTTTGAAAGAAAAAGCAGCAAGTAGGAAGAAGTGGAGAAAAGAAAAGGGATGTCTACTAGCAAGGAGGGAGAAAGGAAAACTGCTGTTCACGACACACCAAGGTTCCAAGACCTAATTTGAAGTGTCAATCCTTAACAGGTGAGTCATTTGTTTAATACATTGTATGAGACCTTTCTTTCATTACAATTTTTGAGATAAGATTACATGATTGGTGAGAGACATTTATATATGTTTGATGACTTTGGGTAATTTTATCATGTAAAAAAAGACAAAGATGTAAAGTTCTGAATTTTTTTCTTGCATTAGGTTTGCACCTGTTTTTCAGATAAACCAATTTTTTCACCTTGTTCTAATTTGATTCAAGTCTGGAGTCCTCATCAGATTTGTGGTATTTTTATTTTAGTTTAATCTAAAAATATGCTCGAGACCTTACACTATGAGTAGGTATTTTATTTTTAATTTTCTTTGGTTCAGATTTTCAATTGGAAATGTATAACAGTAAATTTTGGAGCTTCATATCTCTTAAATGAAAATGAATTTTTTAAAACTGCTATACGATATTTTAGTGTTTAAAGTCATGATTCTAAGGAATCAAATTTCGCACAATTTGGTTAAGAATTGAGGGAGATATGAATCTTTGAATGTGGATAGCGCAATAATTCAAGTTGTTTCATTTTTTTGTTTCCTTCGTAAATTAGTAATTAGGCCATGGTTAAAAGTAGTTCAGGTGGTTTCATTTTCTTGCCTTGTAAATTAGTAGTTAGTTAATCTTGCATGATAAAAACAATAGAAAGCAAAACAAAACAAAAATAATAAATAATAAGAAAGGGAAAAAAGCAAATGAAACAAACATTGAAGCGATAATTCTTTCTTGTGGTTGAAAATTGTTTTAGCATGGTTTCATTTTGTTCATATTGTCTTACTTTCAATGTAATTTTGTTGAGGCCTTGTACATATAGATTAATATTTGTTGTACACTTAAAATGATAAAAAATTAGAAAAAAAGAAAAATATAAATAATAAATAAGAGAGCCCATTAAATATCCAACTAATTTAAGGGAACCCATTTCGGTGGGACAACCCAAGGTGTTCAAGGACTTCCCTGGGTTGTAATCGGGTCACTTATCCGGAATTACTGGTGCAGACCAAAAATCAACAAGGTGTCTACCTGCACCATTTCAGGTAGTGGCGACTCCATAATAGATTGTAACATGCTCTTTTAGCGCGCCCGAGGTGCGCACAGCTTGGCGACTCCACTGGGGACTGACCTAACCCGGTTTGATGAGTTGGATTATAATGGGTTTATGTTTTGCACATGTGCACACACTTGCACATGCACGCACACTTTTTTTTGTACATATCCACACACTTGCATAAATAGGTCAAGGAAGATTTGCCGCCTTACTTAGTAAGTGTGCGCACCTGCCTTCGGTCGCCACACTGGGTAAAAATGGGAAATTGGAGTCGCCACCTCCTGATGGGGTGCAGGTGGACACCTGGGTGCCTAGATTTACTATTAGACTGGTCTGCGGCTTAGAGAATCTAAGTAAGTTCTCGGTTGCGGTCTGGGGAAGTCTGTAGACACCTCAGTCCACCCCATCACATAACGGGTCCCATAGGTTTCCCTTGTTTGAGTCAACTTTGGTCTCTCACTCACCCGATTCCTATTCCAGCATGCAATTTGATTAAGTCTGGCGGGACGGCCAAAGTGGTGTGGGGTCCCTTTACTTGGTTTTATCTTCTTTAGTTAGAATGATCTGGGTCTGGTGGGGTGGGCCCCGTTGGAAGGCCCACGGTATCCCTTGGTGGGCCAAGTGTGGCACTTTGGACTTTGGTTCAATTTAACTTGATTTTATTTTGGAGTTCAAGTTGGGTTATTAAGTTATTTCCACGCAAGGTGGGCCGGATTGTTTTGCGGGCCCGTGAGTGGGCCATATATGGTAGCCAAGTGATTTATTGGTTTTATCTTGCTTAAGTTTCCATAATGGGCCAGGCCTTAGGCTTGGGGCCCTTTACCTGGGCTTGGGCTTGAAAGCCCAAGACTTCCCGGTTTAGGGTTTTAAAACCCTATCCTGGTCTGATTCAATGGGCTGGGTGGGCCCGACAGGCCCGGCCCGTGGTCTCGGCCAAACCACAACCTAATTTAAGCATGCATGCCCCACCTAGGGCTTGGGTGGGCCTCAAGTGGTCCGGCCCACTCAAATCTTTTAATTATCTTAGTTAAGCAAAATTGAATGGTTCGGGCTGGGTGGGCCCTGTTGGAAGGCCCACGAGAAATCAAGTTAGACCGGGTGGTCTGAGTCCCATGTTGGGTTTCCGGGTGACCCGAAAACCCTATTGGTTCATTTGGTTCGGTTCGAGAATGTCACCCACAGTCAGCAAAAATTACAGAATATATAGAAATCACAAAATACACAAAACATGCGAAAATCACATCGTTTTTTCGGAATTTAAAAAATATGAGCAATCCGGCTTTCAAAGGGTATGCGCCAACGTCCGGGCACTAGGCGCGAGGTCAACGCGAGGTGGGCGGACCGACAATAGCGAAAATAGCACCCGCGGGAAAGGTGAGCGCGAGCTCAGCCCACCCAAAAAAGGTAGGTGCGAGCTCAGCGTGAGGTAGGCGCGAGCTCAGCGCACCCAAAAAGAAAGGTAGGTACGAGCTCAGCGCACCCAAAATAAGGTAGGCGTTAGCTGGGCGCGAGCTCAGCACGAGCTCAGCACATACCCTGATTCTCTGTTTTTTTTTTCAAACTCCATGATTGACTGGTTTTTAAGGCTTTTAAGCTCTGTAACTGCTTTCTGGGGATCGTTAGACTCCCGGAAGACACCTGAACCCACTTCAAAATTAATCTAACCTAACTTGTCCTCACGACTCCAATCTCAAACCAAAAAATCCGAAAACAAAACACTAACAGAACATGAATCAACAGAACATGAATAATGAAGAAGGGAACAGGGGTGCTTTATCGGGATACAAGAGATGGAGAGGGAACATGCTCCCCCTTCGAATCAAACAAGTAATATCAGTGAAGAACAAAATGCTAGAAACAAAATATCGCAATGAACTTATTTATTTTGGACAAAAGGTCGTCGGGAACATTACCTGGGTTTCAATCTTTTGCAGGGTGTGCGTGAGGCTTCCTGGGAGTACACAAACAGTTGCTGGAGCCTCCTCCTTCGAGCATCAAGAGTATTTCGCCTTCAAGCATCAAGAGGTGAGGATGGGAAGAAGGATCCGAGGAAAGTGGAGAAGAAGTGTGTCTGGTTTTTTCTTTGGGGAAGATGGTGGTCAAGACCACCTTCGAATGCCAAACCCAAAGACTGTCAACCAAAAAAAAATGCCGAACCCTAGAAAATGCCCAACCAAAAAAATGCCCTTTGCAATGAAGGCTGCCGCGGATTTTATAGACGAAGACAGGGGGTATCCGCCGAGTTCGGCGCCCAGCTCGCGCCGAGTACCGAGCGACAAAATGATTAAATCATTTAATGCCGCCGCGGGTTTGCTTAAAAAAATCCGCAAATTAAGATATCGTCCCTGGGATATTTGGGTTTAATATTATTTTATTTAGATATTTTCAAATATTTTCAGATTGGTGCCTGGGATCTTTTGAATGTTTGGATATTCACGGATTTGATCCCCGAGATATTTTCCTGCGCAACTTGCCTCGTGTGCAGTTTGCCGATTTTGCTGCTCGGGAATTTCGTCAGCTCATATTTTCTTCATCAGGGCTCCGATCTGGGCAAACTCAGTTGCGTTAGAATTGTATCAGAGCCCTCTATCCAATGGCATGGGGGTAAGCACCTGGATCGGGGTTTATCAGAAAGTCCACTTTCGGCTCCCCCTCAAGTTTAACCGCCCGCAGAACCTTCATCCAGACTCCGATTCCTGAAAACTCAGTTGCGTTGTAACCATGTCGGGATTCTCCATCCAATGAGATAAAGCAAGGTGGTCAACTATCACCTGATCAAAAAGTCAACTTTTTGTCCCCTTGGGGTTTGACTTTCTGCCAGGGTTTTCATTTTCAGCACTTCCAGGGGTGCAACAATAAGGTGCTTACAGTAAGTGTTGAATATACGCAAAAACATATTTGGGGGAGTTCTGTTATAAAAGACGAGATAATTGCCTAAGGAAATTGGGTTTTAAGCAGGACCACTGTGTTCCCTCCAATTACCTGGGAACTCTACCGGAACATTGTTTTGTGTACCAATTCATCACTTTACTATATGAGGCAGTGAAAATTCCTTCTCTTACACACATGTTGTGAGACATGGAAAAATCAATTCAATGACTTCCTAATCATCACACGGGATTGGTTAAAAACAAAGAGTCGCCACCATTCTGTTTAGGTGTGAATGGACACCAAAATCTCAAATAAGCACAAAAAGGCAAATTTAGGGTAAAAATAACCCTATTAAAAAAAATAACCAGAGATGGGTAAGGGGATTAGGTTATGAACAGGGGAAGGTGTTAGGCACCCCTATTCATCCACACAAGGTGGTTGCCAGGCATTGTTCATGTTAAAATAAAGGAAAAAGGGCTTGCTACAAAAATCATGAAAAATCATAAAAAAGTCAAAAGTGTATGTTTTTTTTATACGAATAGCCTGATTGATTTAGAACTTTCAAATATGATCATATCATTCTTAGGGTTTCATGGTTAAAATAAAATTGAGATAAAATCAAATAAAACCAATCTAAAGTGAAAACTTCAAAAATCTGGCTTCAAGTTAAATTCTAGAAATCTAGAAAAATATGATTTTTATAAAATATTGCAGAATTGAACTTGAACAATCTAGGACATAGATATAGCTCAAATTTCACATTAAATCAAGAAATCAAAACCAAAAATACCCACGTTGATGAAGAACATCAAAAGGGGAGAACTTAGACCATAGGGTCTTCTCTCAAAAGTGAAAAAGGACTCAAAAACCACATCATGAAACCCTAGAAGTTATTTTCAGGCTTCTGAATCCAGATCTATCATACTAATCATGATAGATCTAGGATCTTAGCCTAATATCACAAAAATCACGAAAACAGTGCTGTAGGTGCAAAGATGTGAAAAATCCAAATTTTAGGAGAAAAAGAGGATTTCATGCTGTAAATATCATAATCATCATAGATTCATAGGATTCATCCAGATTCAATCACTAGATCATTAAAACATTAGCAAGATATCCAAAGCAACCACATCTCACAGATTAGAGCACATGGGGGTCTACCCTACGGATCCACCTGTTCTCTTTTCCCCTAGCTCTCTCTTCACGTTTTACGGCTAGAGAGGATTCTTGAGGTACTTGGAGACAAGTTTGGGTATACAAACACAATCAAAGGCCTTATTCTATGAAAAAGGAGAAAAACAGATATGGGGTTCTATTCTAGGGATCCACCTGTTCCCCTTTCTCCTAGCTCTCTCTTCACGTTTTACGGCTAGAAAGACTCTTGAGATACTTAGAGACAAGTTTAGGAATACAGAATAAAAGATGGCCTTATTCTACAGCAATGGAGAAGATCCTATTACTTCTAGAATTGAAGACAGAAAATAAAAGGGAAAAGGGACTTGCTTGGATTGAGCAAGCAAAGCAGCAGGGATTCCTCTCTTCTCTTGGAGCTCCTTAGACTTCAAAATTTCATGGCCTTTTGCTTGAGGAGAAGCCCTGTATTTATAGGCAAACCAAGGGGCATGGTTGGTCCAAGGTTTGGCAAGATAAAGTTTCAGATTGAATTAAAAACCAAGATAATGCCAATCCTTTACCAAATAAGATAATAAGAGATTCGAATGGATAAATAAGAGGATTCGCATATCCCAGAGATATATTTGGATGCAGATATGGCTCAAAAATCAAGAAAGGATAAATTCGCACAAAAACCCCCATGCCCGTATATATATTACGGGCACGCCCTGCCCGTATTATTAATACGGGCATGCCGTGCCCGTATATCAACTGCGGGCATGACTAGACCGTAAACAAAATATGGGCATGACTAGTTTGGCCAGATTTTATACTTTTTTGACCTTTTTCAAATCCCAATTAATATTTTCAATTATTTTCTCATTTTTAGTGCAATTTGGGGTGTCTACACATGTGGTTTCTTTATATGCTTTGATATAAATTGTGTGGGGTGACACGTAGGAGGGAGTCCGCATGGGTGATCCGATTGAATTATTTCCAAAACCTAGATCTCTCTAGCAACCACCCTTCTTTATCGTATAAACAAATTTTGGGATGGTATTAGCCTCGCGCGCCCTTGGCTTGCCAGGGAAAGCGAGGTAAAACATCCCCCCAATTATCTGGATTCCTATAGCGCCACTAGTTTCTTGCCGTGGTATGCGAAGGTCTAGTACTTGGCTCAAACCCTTGTAGGCATTTGTCTCAGGTTGGGTACCTTTTTCCCACCTAATGTTCTAATACACCCTACTATGTGAATGTGAATGTGAATGATGAATGAAGTCTAAAACCCAAGAGTCCAGCAAGGGCAGCAACCCTTGCCTCCTTTTGCATCAAATTGAGTAGACCCTAGATTCCGGGCTACCTCAGCCTACCTCAGCCCTAAATTAGGGAGCTTACCTAAACTTTGATCAGGGAAGCCACCCTAGATCCATGCATTGAGTCCTGAGAGCCGTGGGCCTCAACTCATTGAGTCCGGATCAGTCTTTAAGCAGATGAAAGCAAGCAAGATCAGAACAAAGAAATTTGAACCCTAGATTTAGGCCTTTTCAACCTACCCCTTTTTGAATCAAATGTATCATTTCTTAGAGTTCTTAGCAACCCTAAGTTTGCATTTTCTTTTAGCTTTTTGAACATCATGTAATTTTCGCCCTAGTTGGCAAGTTGTAAGTTTTACATTAGCAGATGAAAGAGTAGATGAAAGGCTAAGGCTGGTCAAGACTTGGGTGTGCTTCCTTACACAAGTATGTCTAGGAGTTGTGCCTTGATAGGCACCAACCTTTCCTAGGACTGTGCACACACTTTTGGGGATGTGTTTTGATATCTGTCTGTTGACACGGACTTTCAGGATTGTGCAATGAAGAACAAGCTAGCCTCTTGATGTAATCTTCGGACATTTCACACCAAGACCACCATTCATAACATTGTACTCGCAGTAAGAAAGGATTGCGATGAATTCTTCTGAGGTACCAACTCCGTCATCCCCACAGCAAGGGGTTGAAGAACAACCGGTCATAATGGATCTAAGCCAACAAGTGGTCATGATGCATACCACAAGGATTCAAATGCCAGAAATCCAGCAAGAGCAACCCCCTCAGCCAACACTAATGGCAGCACATCCGCCATCGCAGGATACTCTATTCCCATGTTCGGTGGCAGATCCTATCCATCCTCCACAACAGGAACCATTTGTGCCTGTCCAACTGGGGCAAAAAGAGCAAGACCGGAATAGGGCACGGGAGGCCCAACTTGAAGAAATATTGGCAGCAATGAAAGAAGACAATAATGCTCGAATGGCCACAATGAAAGAAGATCTCTTGAAGCAACTCTAGCCCAACCCAATGTAGGATGAAACCACTCTAGAGACCCTTTGCTTCTTCCCAGACATCCAACTTCCAACAAATTTCCGATGTCTTGAATTGCATAGTTTCCACGGCACTAGCTGTCCTTTGATACACCTGCGATCGTATGTTGGCGACATGTGCCAATATGCGAAGGATGAAAAGATAATGGTTCAATTCTTCGAGAGATCTCTGACTGAGGCAGCATATTCTTGGTTCCTAAGTCTGGATAAGCAGAAGGTTAAGACATGGAATGACCTCGCCGCCGTGTTCATCCAGCAATACCGCTTAAATAACCAAATGGTTCAAACCCAGGCAGAATTGTAGAGATTGTCAAAGAGGAATAGCGAGTCTGTGAGAGACTGCGCTAAAAGGTGGATGGAATTAGCCAACATGGTACAACCCCCTCTTCTTGAACAAGAGCGGACTTCCTTGTTCATATCATCGCTGGGACAATCATACTTCACAATGCTGTTGGGACAATGCACTGCAAGTTTCACCGACCTAATCATGGCAGCAGATATTGAGGATGCGGTTAAAACGGATAAGCTCGGGGGCTCCATGACAAACTTGCTGCATGGAACAATCTCAAGAGACAAGAAGCAGGAGAATGACAATGGCACAAGTACAGTTAACCATGTACAACCTTCTGCGCTATTTCACATCCATTCCTCAAGAAGCATGAGCCTTTCCTCCGCTAACGATACCGTGTTTCGCCGTAGGAGGCGTCTTACTAAGGGGAAAGAAAGAACCGGGAATTCACTCCGCTTCCATATACGACGGCCGAATTATTACCGACGCTCTTGAGAGGGGGACATCTACAACTGGCAATGCCAAATCCTAAAGCGTAAAAAATGAAGGGCTATGATCCAAACAAGAGCTGTGAATATCACATGGGTGCACAAGGCCATGATACTAATGGATGTTGGGGCCTTCGTCCTGCAGTCCAAGATCTTCTTGAAGCTGGGGGAACTCAAAATTGATCCTCCCCTCAGATTAAAAAAAAAGAAGAGAAAAAAAAAGAAGAAAAAAAAACAACAAACAAAACAAAAAAAAAAAAACAAAACAAAACAAAAAAAAAGAGAAAAAAATGAAGAAAGAAAAAAAAAAGAGAAAAAATCATCATCATCATCATGCATCTTGGTATTTCATATCATATACTCTGCTTTCTAATGTTTGTTTCTCTTGGCAGGAACCTCATTGGCGATCAACATGGACCGTATCCCAGATACAAGTCTTGATGCAGCTGCAAGCACCTTATTTTTGCACCCCTGGAAGTGCTGAAAATGAAAACCCTGGCAGAAAGTCAAACCCCGAGGGGAAAAAAAGTTGACTTTTTGATCAGGTGATAGTTGGCAACCTTGATTTATCTCAGTAGATAGAGAATCCCGACACGGTTCCAATGCAACTGAGTTTGCTAGAATCGGAGTCTGGATGAAGGTTCTACGGGCGGTCAAACTTGAGGGGGAGCCGAAAGTTGACTTTCTGCTAAACCCCAAATTTGCTACTAAACTCTAGCTCAGTGGATAGGGGATGTTGACCCGGTTCCAACGCAACTGAGTTTGCCAGAATCGAAGCTCAAATGAGAGAGTTATGAGCAATCCTTGGTCAAAAATAAACTGTCCACGTGGACGTCCGCCTTCCTTAACCCTTAAGTAAACAAAAATATTAACAAAAAGAGTCTTTCTTAACCCCTAATTAAAAAATATTATCAAAAGAGTCTTTCTTACCCATTAAGTAAGAGCAATCAGTCACATATAAGAAATAACAATAAAAAAGTCACTTTTGATAAAAATATTTAAAAATTGGTCTTTCTTAACCCTTAAGCAACCTCTCCTATAAAAGGGAGGGGGTGGGATGTGTGCGCACCCGATTTCGGTCGCACGACGAGGCGCACGCGTAACGACGCGTGCGTACCTCGGGATTTGTTTGGAGTCGCCACTGCCTGATGGGGTGCAGGCAGACACCTAGGTGCCTAAGTTCTTCTTCTAAGGCTTTTGGTCTGCGGCTTTGAGATTCTAAGTAGGGGCTCGGTTGCGGTCTGGGGAAGTCCGTAGACACCCCAGTCCACCCCGTCAAGTGACGAGTCCCATAGGTTTCCCTGGTTTGAGTCAACTTTGGTCTCTCACTCACCCGATTCCTATTCCAGCATGAAATTTTGATTAAGTCTGGCGGGACCGCCAAAGTGGTGTGGGTCCCTTTTCTTGATTTTATCTTTTTAATTAAGATGATCTGGGCCTGGTGGGGTGGGCCCCGTTGGAAGGCCCACGGTATCCCTTGGTGGGCCAAGTATGGCCCGCATGTTCCTTGGTTCAATTTGAATTGATTTTCTTTTGGAGTTCAAGTTGATTTAGTTAAGTGGATTTCATGCCAAAAAGTGGGCCGGGATTGCTTTGTGGGCCCTTGAGTGGACCCCACAATTGGTTGCCAAGTGATTTTGATTTTATCTTTCTTATCTGTGCCAACACGGGCCAAGTACTGGGCTTGGGGCCCTTTACCTGGGCTTGGGCTTGAAAGCCCAAGGCTTCCGGACTTAGGGTTTGGAAACCCTAAGTTGGTCGGGTTCATGGGCTTAGTGTGCCCGATAGGCCCTACCCGTGGTCTCGGCCAAACCATATCTTACTTTAATCATGCATGGGCCAATTAGGGCTTTGGTGGGCCTCAAGTGGTCTGGCCCACTCAAATCTTTTATTATCTTATTTAAACATGAATGGGTTGGTCGGGCTTGGTGGGCCCCGTTGGAAGGCCCACCGGAAATCAATTTGGACCGGGTTGGTCCATGGCCCATGTTGGGTTTCCGGGTGACCTGGGAACCCTATTGGTTTATCTGGTTCGGTTTGGAAATAAAACCCACATTCAGCAATAATCACATAAGAAAATACACAAAATTGACACCCTATCAAGAAAAAAATTGGCTCATTGTGCTGGGTCCAAGGTACGAGTTGGATGCGCAGCGAATAAAGGGGTAGGGGGTGCGGGGGGCGAAGCCCCCCGCGGTATGGTAAGGGGTATTTTTGGAATTTTAAAAAAAATGACAATTCGGCCTATTTTGGACCTGGCGCTCACCTCCTGAGGTGAGCGCCAGGTGGGCGCCAGATGGGCGCCAGAATCTGGGCGAAATTTTGACCTGGCGCTCACCCGATACCAGGTGAGCGCGAGCTGGGCGGGAGGTGAGCGCGAGATGGGCGGGAGGTGAGCGCGAGATGGGCGCGAGCTGAGCGCCAGGTGGGCGCCAGCTCGGCGGGAAGTGAGCTAAAAGGGGCGCCCACCTCCTAGGTGAGCGCCAGGTGGGCGCCAGGTGGGCGGCAGGTCACTGTGATTTTCAACTCTCTGTTTTTTTGAGATCTCCATCTCTGGCCGGTTTTTTTCGGTCTGTAACTGTTCCACTAGCCTCCTAACATGCCCAGAACACTTCCCAACTAGTTTTGGATTTAATCTAAACACATTTTTATGAAAATCAAACCTCCTTGTAAACCTGCAAATTCGAACACCTAAACACTAACAGAACATGCAAGGAAGGGGACTGGGGGCTTTATTGGATACAACAAAGAGAGAGGACTCATGGGAACAGACTCCCACCTTCGAATCAAACGAGCAAGAACAAAAATATATAACATGCTGAAGTGGGAAACATGCTCGATTCATATATGTTAAAACCACAACACAAAGAGAGCTCACCTTGGTTCCGAACCTTTGTAGAGCAGGCCGGAGGGTTCCTGGAGTTCACGAGGTGCTGCCGAGCCTCCTTCTTCTCACACCAAGAGCAGGACCTCCTTCGGATTCGTCGAGGAAGGAGAGGAAGCGAGAGGCCGAGTGTCTGGTTTTTTTTCTGAGGAAGATGGTAGCCAAGACCCCCTTTCAAATGCCGAAACCCCAGGATGCCTAGCCACAAAACAAAAATCTCCCACTAAAAATCCGAACCCTCCCCAAAATTTTCGAACCTCAAAAATCGCGGAACCTCCCGAAATGAAACCCTGCGCGGCTTATATAGGCAAAGGAAATGGGGTGCCGCTCACCTTGGCGCCCAGCTCAAGGTGAGCGCATACCCCTGCCACGTACGCGCGAGCGACCGAATGATTAAAAAACCATTAATGCGGCCGCTCGTTTGTTTTTAAAATCTAAAAATTAGGATATGGTCCCTGGGATATTTAGGTTTAATATTATTTTATTCAGATATTTTCAAATACTTTCAGATTGGTCCCTGGGATATTTTGAATGTTTGGATATTTACGGATTTAATCCCCGAGATATTTTCCTGCGCAACTCGCCACGTGTGCAGCTCTTTGCCACGTGTGCAGATTGCCGGTTTAGCTGCTCGGGAATTTCATCAGCTCACATTTTCTTCATCCGGGCTCCGATCTGGGCAAACTCAGTGGCGTTAGAATCGTATCGGAGCCCTCTATCCCATGACCTAGGGGTAGGCCTCTGGATCGGATTTTGGCAGAAAGTCAACTTTTGGCTTCGCCCAAGTTTGACTGCCTGCAGAACCTTCATCCGGACCCCGATTCCCGCAAACTCAGTTGCGTTGGAACCGTGTTGAGATTCTCTATCCAATGATATGGGGCTAAGCACTTGGCACGGAATTCGAGAAAAAGTCAACTTTTGCTCTCCCTTAAGTTTGACTGCCCGCCGAACCTTCATCCGGACTCCGATTCCAACAAACTCAGTTGCGTTAGACTCGTGTCGGGATTCTCTATCCATTGATATAAAGCAAGGTGGCCAAATATCACTTAATGAAAAAGTCAACTTTTTGTCCCCTCGGGGTTTGACTTTTTGCCAAGGTTTTCATTTTCAGCAATTCCAGGGGTGCAAAAATAAGGTGCTTACAGGATGCATTAAGGGTTGGACATTTTTGGTTGAGCACATTTTTGTCTCACCATTCTTCTCCAAGAGCTCCATTCTCTCTTCCAAGCTCTCCCACTCTCTTAAACCTCTTCCCCCAATGCTTGGCCCATTTTGGCACAGTTAACCAAGATAATCTGAAATCACTTGGCAACCTACTGTGTGGCCCACTCACGGGCCCACAAAGCAATCCAGACTCATTTTTTGCATGGAAATCAAATTTAATCAAACTTGAACCATTAAATATAATCAATTCATTTGAACCAAGCCCAAAAGGCTTCCCAGGCTAGACTGAGGCCCACCAGGGGATACGTGGGCTTAACCAAGCCCACCAAGGGATCCGCAGGCCTTCCAATGGGGCCTGCCTAATCCGACTCACATCACTTTAAGCTAAGAAAGATAAAATAAAGAAAGGGACCCACACCACTTTGGCGGTCCCGCCAGACTTAACCGAATTGAATGCTGGATTAGGAATCGGGTGAGTGAGAGACCAAAATTTGACTCAAACCAAGGAATCCTATGGGACCCGTCTTTTGACGGGGCAGACCGGGGTGTCTACGGACTTCCCCGGACCGTAAATGAGACCTTGCTTAGAATCTCTAGCCGCAGACCGCTTAATAGATAAACTTAGGCACCCAGGTGTCTGCCTGCACCCCATCAGGCTGTGGTGACTCCAAACAAATCCTGAGGCACGCATCATTCTGCATGCGGCTCGTCGTGCGACCGACGAGCCGCATGCAGGGCTTTTACTACCTTGCTTAGTAAGACGTGGAATACACGTAACTGCGTATTATGGGGAGTCCTGTCACAAGGATGAGATAATTGCCTAAGGAAAGTGGAATTTAAGCGGTCCCCTGTGACCCTCCACTTACCTGGGGATTCTCTCGGAACCTCGTATTGCGTGCCAATTCTGCACCTTAATATATGAGACGGTAAAAGTTCCTTTATCAACAAAATCCAGTCAAATCTCACCCGATTAGACACAAAACTCAACCCAACTGCACACACGGGCACACCACCACACCGTGGATGGATTTCGTTTCCAGTTGTTTGTGATAAACTGCGTGGGGTGACACGCACGAGGGGGACTGTGTGGATGATCCGAGCCTGAATGAATGAGAGTGGATATTGCTTCTTCTTCTCCAAAACCTAGATCTATTTAGCAGCCTACCCTTCTGATTCCTATGAACTGACTCTTGGGATGGTATTAGCACCTACGCTCTCGTGGCTTGCCGAGGAAAGTAGGGTAAACCCATCCCCCTAGTTTTCTGGAGTCCATTAGCACCACAGGTTTCTTGCCGTGGCACGCGAGGAGCTAGTACTTGTCCAGACCCTTGTAGGCGTATGTCTCAGGCTGGGTATCCTTCTCCACCTAACGCTTCTGAATGAACCGCGTTTTGGGATTGCGAGGTATTGTGAATGATGAAATAAGAAGGAAAAATCAAATTAAAACCTAAAAGTCCATCAGGGGCAGCAACCCCCGCTTTTTGTATCAAATTGAGTAAATCCTAGATAATGGGCTACCTTAGCCCTAATTTAAGAAACCCACCTAACTTTGATCAGGGGAACCACCCCAGATCAATGCTTGGAGTCCTGCGAGCTGTGGGCCTCAACCTATTGAGTCCGCTAGAAGCACCCTGAGTCCGGGTCGGCCTTTTGAGCAGATGAAAGCCGGCTAGATCAAACAATCAGATGAAAGCAGGCCAGATTAAAGCAAGGGCACAAAACCCTAGATTTTGGAATTTGGCCGATCCGCCTTGAAGCAAATTTGTAACTTTCCTTTTGGCTCCCAACAGCGTCAAGGATGAATCCTTTGTACATTTTTTTTTGTGAATATCATGTAATTTTCGCCCTCGCTGGCAAATTATAAATTCTTTTGGTTTGATACCTGAAATCAAAGGCAGACGAGAGAACAGATGAAAGGAAATCAGACCGGGACTTAGAGGTGTTTCCATACTTAAGTGTGTCTAGAAGTCATGCCCCGCAGGGCACCAACCTTTTTAGGGCTGTCCGCACACCCTTTTTTGATGTAATTTTCCATATTCTGGATATAGGTTTTTTGAATAGTAATGTCATTTAGCCTTGGCTTTAATTTTGTGTAAGCATCTTCATGCATTGAGTGCACACACTTCAAGATCATTTGCACAAACATTTTGATTAAATCATTTTCAAAAGAAATAATGCAAAAAATTTCCAAAGATCAAAGCTACACCGGGACTAGCTCCAATGCCCTGTGCCTCACTCAGCTTCAACCTAATAAGAAAAATCATGAAATCATTGGTTGTGACCTAGCCCAAAATAAAAAGTCAAGTCTGACCCTTGCTAGGGACCTGTAGCCCAAATTGAAAGGACAAACAAAAAATGATGAAAAAAAAAGAAAGAAGAAATTTCAAATCCAAGTAAAGACCAAATATGGCAAAATCCCAATTGATAATCTCAAATTTCAGTCAGGGCCATTTTGTGCTTCTGCAACCATAAATCATTTGGTGTTTCCAAAAAACCGGGACTTCTCCCCAAGCAGGGACTTCTTCCCAAACCAGGACTTCTTCCAAATCAAAAGAGATCAAATGTGGCCAAATGCCAATTGCTAATTTGGATCAAAACCATTTCGTGTCTCCCAAATCAGGGACTCTCCCCTTGCCCCCAGATAGTGGCTAAAAGGAGATCAAAGTGAAAATTAATTCTTGCAAATTCCAAAAAATTTCAGAAATCAACTCTTGCAGTTTCTGGAACCAAAAACAGGGACTCTCCCCTTGCCCCCAGATAGCGGCTAAAAGGAGATCAAAGTGAAAATTAATTCTTGCAAATTCCAAAAAATTTCAGAAATCAACTCTTGTAGTTTCTGGAACCAAAAACAGGGACTCCCCCCTTGCCCCCAGATAGCGGCAAAAAAGAGATCAAAGTGAAAACTAATGCAAATTCTAAAAAAATTCAAAAATCAACTCTTGCAGTTTCTGGAACCCAAAACAGGGACTCTCCCCTTGCCCCCAGATAGCGACTAAAAAGAGATCAAAGTGAAAACTAATTCAAATTCCAAAAAACTCTCACAGTTTCCCAGAAATCAACTCCTTCAGTTTCTCAAAAATCAACTCCTAGAGTTTCTCAGAAATCAACTCCTACAGTTTCTCGGAAATCAGCTCTCGCAGTTTCCCAGAAATCAACTCCTTCAGTTTCCCAAAAATCTACTCTTCGAGTTTCTTGGAAATCAACTCTCGCAGTTTCCCAGAAATCAACTCCTCTAGTTTCTCAAAATCAACTCCTAGAGTTTCTCAGAAATCAACTCCTCGAGTTTCCCAGAAATCAACTCCTCCAGTTTCCCAGAAATCAACTCCTCCAGTTTCTCAGAAATCAACTCCTAGAGTTTCTCAGAAATCAACTCCTTGAGTTTCTTGGAAATCAACTCTCGTAGTTTCCTAGAAATCAACTCCTCCAATTTCTCAGAAATCAACTCCTAGAGTTTCTCAGAAATCAACTCCTCGAGTTTCTTTGAAATCAACTCTTGCAGTTTCCCAGAAATTAACTCCTCCAGTTTCCCAAAAATCAACTCTTCGAGTTTCTCGGAAATCAACTCTTGCGGTTTCGCAAAAATCAATTCCTCGGAGTTTCTCAGAAATCAACTCCTACAGTTTCCCAGAAATCAACTCTTCGAGTTTCTCGGAAATCAACTCTCGCGGTTTCGCAGAAATAAACTCCTCGAAGTTCCTCAGAAATCAGCTCCTACAGTTTCCCTGAAATCAACTCTTCGAGTTTCTCGGAAATCAACTCTCGCAGTTCCTCAGAAATCAACTCCTTAGAGTTTCTTAGAAACCAACTCCTACAGTTTCCCAGAAATCAACTCTTCGAGTTTCTCGGAAATCAACTCTCGCAGTTTCTCAGAAATCAACTCCTATAGTTTCTCAGAAATCAACTCCTATAGTTTCTCAAAAATCAACTCTTAGAGTTTCTCAGAAATCAACTCCTCCAATCTTTGGAAATCAACTCTCGTAGTTTCCAAAAACTTCAGAAATCAACTCTTACAGTTCTTGGAGATCGAACACAGGGACTGTCCCATTGACATGTACCAATCTTTGGAAATCAACTCTTGCAGTTTCCGAAAACTTCAGAAATCAACTCTCGCAGTTTCTGAAATCAAAATCTTCTTCCTTTACTTCCAAAGTGGCGGTTAAAAGGAATCCAACCTCCAAAGGGGCGGTTCAGAATCTTTCTCTCCCTTACCTCCGAAGTGGCGGTTAAAAGGGAATCAAACAACAAAAAAAAAAAGGAAAATCATTACAGTTAATCTGCACAGACATGCATTATATTTCATTATAATATGCATTCTTTATACTGACTTATCTATTTTAACCTCAAGGTACCAAGATTGCGTATTGCAGCCCATAGCTCCTACGTTCTAGAAGAAGATTACGGATGGATCCTGATAAAGGACTCAAGCAAGCACCACCTCTCCCGTCTCATGGGCAAGAGGACTTGGAAGGCCACCCTATGATCGCTGGCCTTAATCAGCAGATGGCCAACATGACCACCATGATGACTGCCATGATGCAGCAAATGGAGAGAATGCAAACGCCACAGAAGCTTGTACGGCCACCACTGCCGGTACCTCCGCCATAGCAACCGGTACCTCCGGTACAACAGCACAACTAGAGCGGCCACCACCAATTTTCCCATAGTTGAACCTACAGCCGCCAGAACCATAGATCCTGCATCGTTTGCCAGCTCAACCAGAATAGCCGTTAAAAATTCCGGCACCCCTGGCCATACCACCACAGCAAGTAATGCCACAAGGGATGGGGCACGACGAAGAAGAGTAGTACCGAGCACGGGACGCGGTAGGTATCTCAGCCCAGATGCAAGCGGATGTGCAAATGCTGAAAGAACAAATGCAGAATGTGAACCGAGGTCCTATGCCAAAGGAAGCTTCACTGGATAGACTGGGATTCTTCCCTAATTTGCAACTACCGCCCAAGTTCAAGTGCCCAGACTTTGTGAAGTTCAATGGAAGTGGGTGCCCATTGTCTCACCTAAGGGCATACTACGGGGATATGTGCCAGTACGCCTATGATGAGAGAATCATGATCCAATTCTTTCAACGCTCCTTGATAGCCTCAGCACAGAAATGGTTTACCAGTCTGGACAAGAACCAGATAAGAACTTGGGATGATCTTGCGAGTACATTCCTTGAACACTTCAAGTTCAACATAGAAGTCTTGCCCACCCGAATGGAACTACAAAAAATGACCAAGAAGGGTACTGAATCCATCCGTGAGTATGACAAGAGATGGCGAGAAATGGCCGGAATGGTCCAACAGCCTACGTTGGAGAAAGAGATGGTGACTTTGTTCATCTCGACATTAGGGCAACCATACTATACGCTTCTACTGGGGCAGTTTGCTGCGAGCTTCGCTGATCTTGTGGTGGTAGTAGACAGAATAGAAGATGGGGTGAAGTCTGGCAGAGTGGCTGGCTGTAATGCCCCGAACCCGGGTCAGTGCAAACCGGCACCCAACCCGAACCCGGTTCGCTACTGTAACAACCCGAATTTAGTTCAACAACCAAATCCGAGGTGTTACTGGCCCATATCAATTACAACATCAATAACATACCAGACCAAAGAAAGCAAATCCAATCCATATATTAAACTATCAGAGTTGTGGAAACAAGTATGTGCGGAAGTGTAGATCAAAATCCTCAACTAAGCATAAAGCTTGACCATCAGTCAGTAATATCAAAGTCTGGTAAAATGAACGGGTTACTATCTCTCTCTCTCATCTCTCTCATACATCAATCCATATAAATGATAATAAACCAATCAAAATGCTAAATCTATAACATCAGTCCACCTCAGATGAGATCTGGATAATAATAATCCTCCGGCGAATACTCGGCTATCTCTCCCTGGAAGTCTAAGAGATCCCCCTCTCTCGTATCAGCTGAAAAAGTGGAATAGAAGTAGGGTGAGATACGAATATCTCAGTAGGTAACACATGCATGATTAAACAGTTAATATAAGCAAAGTAACATTTCATGCACGATTAAGCAACATCGAAAATCAGGCTCGCATAATCATTTATACCATTCATGAACACAAAACAGTTTGATAAACAGTTCTAGAAATGATTTTCAGCAAGTTTTAATATAAGAACTCAATAGCCAAATCAGTAGCATAATCCAAGCATTGCCAGGATGTACTAAGCAGTCACATCCAACCAATATCCCAATCACATGCATCCCGCACGTGCACAATAATAACAATCATATCAAGTGTTGTGTTTTTAGTGTCATTGTAGGACTCACAAAGTTAGATAAACCTTTTGAGATGATTCTCAACCAATTGCTATACCACCGTGCGACTTAGGAGCGATGCTACTAATGATACTCAAGCCCCATGCAGCGCAGCTTAGACAAGAGCCGTAGTCACCGACTTATTGCACACGTACCCATCAGAGTTGGCATGTACCACTAGCATGCAGCACCAGAATCAATACATCGAGATGGTTGCTTATCCACATGTACAGGGAATCACCAGCGGCTCACCGGGGTGTCCCTCCAGACATAGGACCTTCGCAGACAAACTAACTTGCAAAGGAAGCGCGTCGCATATAGGAGTAACTCAACCCAAATGACATATCCCTCAGCTATCTAGCTACGACTATGGATCCATAACCAGCTATGCCCACTAGACTCCAAAATTCCCTAAAGTATCATATTTCTATAAGGTTGGTGCCTGGCGGCATATAATGGTTATATCTGTACATTCACTTCATTATTCAGTCATTCGGATTCTGAATTCTCTTTATAATGTCTTATGATTTTTAATGCCATTTAGAAGTGTTTAGATAATCAAATGGTAGTTAGGCTTTTCCAAAATCACATTTCTCATTTACCTTCAAAACTTGGCAACTAATGTCCTAAATAACTCCCTAATTTGTTTTTCTGTAAAACAGGAAATTAGATAGTTTATTTTTGTCTTAAAAGACCTTAGTTAATCATTAAAATTATCTAAAAATAGTTTAAAGTTGAATTAGGTTCGAAAACATGAAAAATTGGAAATTCTGCTGAGAGCGCCTGGGATCGCTCAGGATCGCTCCGGGCGGTCATCAGTCGGCGGTAGTGCAAATTCGAGCGCCCACGGTCCGTCGTCCCGCGGTCCACGGCGTCCTCAAATTTTTAACCAGCGCCTAGGATCGCCGATGAGCGCCTAGCACAGTCGAGGTCGGCGGTCTCACCAAATCGAGCAGAAACAGTTCTAAATCGTGATTTTTCTCGTCTAAACTCATTCTAATGTATTTCTAACATGCTTAGCTAACTAAATACAACATTACATATCATAGAAACATGCATTTGCGATTAAACAAGGGTAAATCCAATTTTAAACCAAAACGATGTCACCTACCTCTCTACGCTGATTTCTCCTCTCTATTCTGAACAATGGCAAAACTCTTGCACTGAGGAACTCCCTGGACGATGAACGCACGCCCAGCCCTTCCTTCTTCTTCTTCTTCTTCTTCTCTTGGTCGTTCGAACAGTTCGTCGCTTGCGGCTTCAATACGAGCGAGAATACACGTATAAGAATTAGGTTAATTCTTTATACCTATATATAAGAATTAGGTTAATTCTCACGATCGGACGGTCAGATCTGCGTCTAATTCTGGATCTCCGCTAAGTTGATCACCCCCTACAATATTAAAATGTTTCTATCAATCATAACTCTCGGTAATATTATTTGCTAATTTAATTTATTATTTAAGGAAAATTCGGGGTTTTACACTGGCTTTGCAACTGAGCAGAGAAGGACCCCTGTTAGTGGAAGGAGTATGGATAGAAAGAAAGAGGACGAAGCTATCAACTACGTCTAACAGAATCGACCTTTCCATTTTTCGGCACCAAATAGAAGAGAGAATCAGAACAATGGCCAGGGAGCACAATTTGCAGGACAGCCGAGGCGGTCCAGAGAAGAAATGCAAGCAAGATGGAATAGGGTGTTCACACCTCTCCCTTACTCGTTGACGAAACTGCTCCCGACGCTGCTGAAGAAGGGATACCTGCAAAAGAAACCGCCAACCCACCAGGAATCCAACAGTCGCTCCTACAACCCCAACGAGTGCTGCAAGTATCATATGGGAGCTCCCGGGCATCATAACAACCGCTGCTGGGACTTGAAGCATGATGTGCAAGACTTGATAGACAGCAAGCATATCTCGGTCGATCCCCCCGTATCGACTCCTCCCGCTGCCATTTTCACGAATCCTCTCCCTAACCACAATCAGACGTCTTCAAGTGGCACCAGCTGAACGAGTTGGTAAGATTGCAAGGCAGAGAGCAATCCCAAAATCCAAAGTCTTCACCAGGCACGGTTCCACTCCAAGTCCACCAAGACCAGGATAAGTTGAACTCTACTTTTTGCACCATGAATCCCTGATAGGAGTGGTCATTTTGTAAATATTTTAAATGCTTTTTACTTTCATGCAAGCTTTTGTAAAGAACCTTTTGAAAAACACAAAAAGAAAAGAAAATACCTTTTGAAAAAATGCAAGTTTTGGTCGGTGATGACACTGATCTGAGACCACACCCTTTTGGCAAGGACTACGATCATGGAAAAAATGCCAAGTTACTCAAAGGTGTCCTTAGCTGGGTGCAGTACGCTGTCCTATGAGAACCTTGACTGAGCCAAAGGCAATCATTTCCTGATCCAGACCATGATTTTCTTCCTAAAAACCTACCTTTGCAATAGGGTAGGGCGATCCTTGGGAGAAAAGAAAAGGCAAGAGAGAAAGTGCAAGAACCAGTTAAGGGCCGAGACCAGCTTTAACATCATGTCTCTAAGAAAAGATGAGAGGCCATCCTTCATGCATCCTGAATTTTAAGAATCACTAGTCAAAACACTTTGGGCTTGATCGTGTTGTTCAAATACCCGTGTTGTGTCTAGCCACCCCACACTGGGGCAAAGCTGAAAAAGAAAATAAAAAGGATGAATAGATTCTTGAATTAATTTGCATGAATAATCCAACCAAGTCGTCACAACTTCTGCAAAAGGATGAAAGCCCATCCTTGCTTTATTTCCCCAGTTTTCAAAGTCATATCACTAGTCAAACCACTTGAGCCTAATTTTCTTTCTTCTAACCCACTGAGTCATGAGCCCTAAATCTGGCGCTGGGTAAAGAAGAGAAGACTTGAATGAGCAGAAACAAAGAAGAGAAAAAGAAAGCAGGAAATACACTGGGACTTGCTAATCAAGGCAAAAAGTCAAGATGATCCCAGAGCAAAAGACAGAAAAATAAAAAAATGATAGAGCAAAAGCAAAAGAAAAAGGCAAAGGTCACAAAAGAATTCAAAAAGGATAATGGAGGAAAGCAAAAGGTAATGGCAAAGCCCAAGTGGCCAAGAAAATGGTGGAACATGACTCGACCCATTTACAAAGGAACTTTGCGCCATATTCCCTTTCTTCCATAAACTAAAAACCTCAACTTTCATTTTGTTCTATCAAAAAGTCCTTTCTGATTGCAGAAAATGTGATAATGGGATTCATGCAGATCTATGATGAAGGAATCTAAAAAGAAGAACGAGCTTTGGCAAGTCACAGAGCAAAACCTGAAAATGAAAAGATAAGAATTTGGGCCTCATATCCCTTCATTTGTCGGATCTAAAACTAAGCCAATGTTTCATCCTAATGTAAAGACCTCTCTGATCTATGAGACATAATGTACAAGTCGGCCAAAACCCATAAACCGGGACTGGCACTAGCCCAAGGGAAAAGAAAAAGGGGAAAACTTTCAATTGTAAAATCCTGAAACCACCCTGAAAAATTGGGTCAAGGTGAGAGAAAAACAAAAATTGGGAAAGGGGAACATTCCTTGAAACACCCCTCATCTTTTGAACCTTTGGTGGCAAAAGTCAAGAATCTCATGGGATTGCGTGTTGAGCACACTGTCCCAAAACACCTCAAGCTAACAAGGCAATTCACCATGACCATTGGTCTCGCCTCTCTTTTAAAATCACTTGTGCAAATTTCTTAAAAAAAAAAAACTTTTGAAAATTGTGTCATTTCAGTCATGTGCACTGGCACACACATTAAAAGCAAGTAAGCCGTGGGTGCTTACCTCTGTTCAAATTTTAGATACCTCACTGCTTTGTGAGAATTTTGTAGGCCCAGGCAATGCAAAAGAACCAAGAAAAGTCCGGAAGCACCTTGAAACCGAAAGCAGAAGAAAGGCAAAAAGAAGAAGGCCAAGGCAATAGCCCGCCGGCAGGGGAATTACGAAGACCTCCGTTGTCCCCCAACAGATTCATTTCCCCAGTGGAACTTTCGAGAAACCTAAAGCAACGTGTCAAGACCATGCCCAGTCTGAAGAGGCTGGTTTTACACAAGAAAGACAAATCCAAGAAGGCTTCCACAAATCCCCAATGGAGCGGTCACTTCTGAAGAAGTCCCAATACTGACCTAAATGATGGCCTCCTTCCTGAAAGGACAAGAGCAAGAGTCAAAATCTCTGAAGAAAGGAACCTTGTAGAGAAAAATCTGATCAAAGTCAGACAGATGCCCCTGCCAAAAGAAGGAAATGGCAGAAGAAAGAAGAGTCGAATGAAGAACTTTTTGGGCAAGTTGGTCCCATTTGTAAATTTTTCATATCCCACTTTTGTAAATAGAATAGGACAGGTGTGTGAGCTCCCTTGAGGCACCGAGCAGCGCTGAGAGCACCTCCTCGCCAAGAGCATCTCCTCCTTCTTCGTTCCTTCCAGTCCCTAACCAAACCCTTAAAAAAAACTGTCCTCAAAAGTCCCAAGTCTAAAAATCTGAAATCTGAAATCAAATCCCAAATCTAATATCTTAAAACACCTAAAAGCTTTAATGGAACAAACAAGAGAAAGAAAAAACTGTTGAGTGCCTTGCATCAACGTCGAAATGGGTTGATGAGCTTAAGTCCAACCCTATCCTTTTTAATCTGAACCAAAATCAGGAGTTGCTCCAAGAAGCCCGAAGTGGGTGAGCAAACTTCGAAATCTTAGTGGAAACCAGTTGGTGTTTTCACTACTTTGGAGATCAACGCTTGTCGTGTCAACCTCCGTTTATGAAAATCAAGAGGATTTAAGCTCATCAATCACATCAACAGAAATGCTGGGCGCAAAAATAAGGTTCTTCTTTTTTTCTTTGCCGTTCATCCCCAAGGTGACTCAGGCAAAGAGGGACTGCTGTAAGCACCTTATTTTTGCACCCCTAGAAGTGCTGAAAATGAAAACCCTGGCAGAAAGTCAAACCCCGAGGGGACAAAAAGTTGACTTTTTTATCAGGTGATAATTGACAACCTTGCTTTATCTCGGTAGATAGAGAATCCCGACACGGTTCCAACGCAATTGAGTTTGCTGGAATCAGAGTCCGAATGAAGGTTCTGCGGGCGGTCAAACTTGAGGGGGAGCCGAAAGTTGACTTTCTGCTAAACCCCAAATTTGCAGCTAAACTCTAGCTCAGTGGATAGAAGATGTCGACCTGGTTCCAACGCAACTGAGTTTGCCAGAATTGGAGCTCAAATGAAAGAGTTATGGGCAATCCTTGGTCAAAAATAAACTGTCCACGTGGCAAACTGTGCCACGTGGACGTCCCCCTTCCTTAACCCTTAAGTAAACAAAAAGAGTTTTTCTTAACCCCTAAGTAAAAAATATTATCAAAAGAGTCTTTCTTAACCATTAAGTAAGAACAATCAGTCACAAATAAGAAATAACAATAAAAAAGTCACTTTTGATAAAAATATTTAAAAATTGGTCTTTCTTAACCCTTAAGCAACCTCTCCTATAAAAGGGGAGGGGGTGGGATGCATTAAGGGTTGGACATTTTTGGTTGAGCACATTTTTGTCTCACCATTCTTCTCCAAGAGCTCCATTCTCTCTCCCAAGCTCTCCCAATCTCTTGAACCTCTTCCCCCAAGCCATTTCTCTACCACTTTTCTTCATTTCCATCACTTGGAGGAGGTCTTGGAGATCATTTGGAGAGGAGGAGGTGCTGCCCAAGGATTGTTGTGCCACAAGAGGACTCAAGCACATCTCTAAAGAAGATTCCAACTCTAGGGTATGGCTTCCCCGTGACTTTTGTTTGACATATATAAAGTTGAGTTTATTTGGAGCATGTAGATTATATATATATATGTGTGTGTGTGTGTGTGTGTGCTGTAAAATTTTCGTTATGCATGTTTTCTTCCTTTTTATTACTTTTGTACACTCTTTTACCACCTCTTTAAGGTAAGATGGGTTTTCTAGTAGTTTAAGGAGGTAAGGTATTTTGGGTGGATCTAGAGGGCCCATACGGCCATTGCAATGCTTGTTTGCATCTCTGTTTTGTTTTCATCACAAAAGAGGAGCATGTTCCCTCTAGCTAATTCTAATGTACCCCATAAACCCCCCAAGTCCCTTCTTTTAGGATTCCCTAGACTATAAGCATGATGGTATTCATTTCTTTTAGATTATCAAATATATATGCTTGCATGTGTGTTTTCATTTAAGTTTTCAAGCATGTGTGTACAAGCATGTGTGTCCAAGCATGTGTGTATTAGTATGTGTGTTTTCATTTCTTGTAATAATTTTTCTTAAGTTTGCAAGCATGTGTGCCTTCATTTATGCCATAAAATGTGCTAAGGGGCCGCAATGTGTGCATTAGCATGCCATGTTCCCTTTTTTACTTTAGGCATTGTTTTGGTATGACTTGCATGCTCACCCACCACTTTCACTTGTCTTAAGCACATGTATACATATGTAGGTTCACCTAGAATACATGTTAGGCAGTTCCCCCTTTGTTATGCCACTCATGCACATGATGATATGGTCATCCACACACATTAAGGTTGCTATTTTAGAGGCATGTGTAGATCCTTCTCTTTTGTACATATATATACATATTGATTGTTGTTTCTTTTAACTAGAAAGAACCCAAGTAGAGGTGCTTGACCTCTGTCACTTTGTTGAAATTAGTTCTAAGGAGAAAAAGGGGGAAGCATCACCCATTCTCCTTATGTTATTGGTTTTGAAAACCCTAAAGAAGAAGCCAAGTGGCTTTCATCTGAACTATTGTGGGCCCACACAGGGGCCCACACAGTCCCTGGAACATCCTAGACGACCTGGAAACCCAGACCCCTTTGAAAAATCGGAAAAAAGGCTTCTGTAAGTTGATCCGGCAACTCAGGTCAGATCAACAGAGCCTTATTCATTGCCGGCTAAAGATGCCGGATACACTGATCCTTGTGTGTAACCGGCATCTCAGGCCGGCTACACTGCCAGATTGCGTTTTTGCTAATTTTGTGATATTGTGCTATTTTTTTGTTTGTTTGATCAATCTGGATGAACCAGAAGGGTTTCCGGGTCACTCGAAAACCCAAGATGGGCCATGGACCTACCCGGTCCAAATTGATTTCCGGTGGGCCTTCCAACGGGGCCCACCAAGCCCGACAAACTTATTCTTTGCTAAATCAAGATAAATTTAACCGAATGAGTGGGCCACACTATTGGAGGCCCAACAAAGCCCAACTGGGGCAGCATGTATGTTTAGATCTAGGCTTGGTTTGGCCGAGACCACGGGCAGGGCCTGTCGGGCCCATTAAGCCAATTGAACCCAACCAAGGTTAGGGTTTCCAAACCCTAACTCAAGCAGTCTTGGGCTTTCAAGCCCAAACCCAGGTAAAGGGCCCCAAGCCCAATGCTTGGCCCATTTTGGCACAGTTAACCAAGATAATCTGAAATCACTTGGCAACCCACTGTGTGGCCCACTCATGGGCCCACAAAGCAATCCAGACTCATTTTTTGCATGGAAATCAAATTTAATCAAACTTGAACCATTAAATAAAATCAATTCATTTGAACCAAGCCCAAAAGGCTTCCCAGGCTAGACTGAGGCCCACCAGGGGATACATGGGCTTAACCAAGCCCACCAAGGGATCCGCAGGCCTTCCAATGGGGCCTGCCTAATCCGACTCACATCACTTTAAGCTAAGAAAGATAAATTCAAGTAAAGGGACCCACACCACTTTGGTGGTCCCGCCGGACTTAACTGAATTGAATGCTAGATTAGGAATCGGGTGAGTGAGAGACCAAAATTTGACTCAAACCAGGGAATCCTATGGGACCCGTCTTTTGACAGGGCGGACTGGGGTGTCTACGGACTTCCCCAGACCGTAAATGAGACCTTGCTTAGAATCTCTAGCCGCAGACCGCTTAATAGACAAACTTAGGCACCCAGGTGTCTGCCTGCAGCCCATCAGGCAGTGGCGACTCCAAACAAATCCCGAGGCACGCATCATTCTGCATGCGCCTCATCGTGCGATAGAAATCAGGTGCGCATAGCAGCCCAGCAAATAATCAGCATAGTGGCTTCTCTACAAAGCTTATTGTGGACGATAACAATTAGGGAAGAAACATGGAACAAATGCTGAGAAGCATTAGGGGAAGAGAATTTTGAGTTACGATCCCAAGCAAGTGTTCTTGAAGAAGAGATCAAGAGATTGAAGGGAGAGATACCCTGGAGCAACTAGGAAGTAAGCCTTCCACCCACCTTAGCAGATGGTCAAAAGCAAAGAGGGAAAGGAAGAGCCGTAGTAGCAGATGGTCCCCAATTTGCGAACAAGCTAAGTGCCAACTATGGCAAAGGGAAGCATGACAGATTGATGAATCATTCGAAGGATCTCCCAAAGAGGACTCCAGAAGAAATGCAGGCTAGGTTTAAGAGGCAGTTCACCCCTCTAAACGTCCAACCAGTCTAGATATTACCTGACTTGCTAAAGGGAGGCCTTTTACAGCCTAAGTGGCCTAGCCCACAAGCAGCGGCTAGCCGCAGTTATAAACCAGGTCAATTTTGTGCTTACCACATGGGTTTCTCGGGGCATAGCACAGAGCAATGTTGTGATCTACGGCATGACATTCAAGACCTGATTGATCAAGGACTCTTGAAGGAGCTTATCGAGAAACCAAGATCTGCTAAAGGACAAGACATTTCAGACAAGCAAGCACAGATTCAGATATCTGAATCATCCATCCTCCCATAGAAAGGAGGAGATGATGTGGAAAATAATGACAAGGAAAGCACTTAAAGGATTCCTCCCATGGCATGCAGCTGAATTCCAAGAACGCCGATTTGCGTCGGCCACTCCTTGCATAGTTTGCTGCTCTTTTTTTGGTCTATCTTTTCTTTTTGTTTCAATTCTGAACTTAACAACATGTTTCTTTTTGCCAACTTATGAAATCTTTTGGGAAATCACTAGACTATGGACCACACCAAGGCATGACCGTGCTCTCGGGACAAACATGAATAATCAAATTTAACAGATGGAATGTGCCAAACAGCACAAACTATGTGGGTCTTGACATGGCCGAGGGATCCCCCACCAGCACCACATTTGAACCTTACCTTACCAAACTGTAACGCCCCTAATCCGAGTCACATGAAAAACCCGTAACTCGTCTCCAGAGGTTATTATAAAACTCAGGATCGCAATATCAGAGTGAAGGAAAAACATGAATACAACAAAAACTATATAACAGAATGCGCTAAAATAATCCCAAACGAAAATAAACTCACATGACCAAGTAACTACCCGCAAGTATCGTCCTCTCCAGGAGCAGCTGAAAACAAAACAAAATAATACGGAATGAGATACGAATATCCCAGTGAGCAGCACATGCATGCACAAATACATTTATTTCAGTTCTAAAACATGCCACGATTATAACCATGTACAATGAGGATAATACGCATATTCCGAATAATCCGACTAAACTTCAATAATCCAATTCATATCAGTGCGGAAAACCATCAGGTAAATCAAGCAATAACAATCCGTTTCCAATCCCGCAGATATCGATAAAATAATGATTAATTGGCAACAACATAGCAAATAAGCATAATTTTGTATCTCAAGATATAATTCCAGATATACCAATGTCACATAACACCAAGTCTTCTCATAACCATGCCCACGCCTCCAAATGTATATCCGGCCTACTCAGGGTTTCGGATATTGAAATGACTACGTCATCCAATGCAGGCCTACTCCCCGGGTTTCTGCATTGACAACCAGGCCTACTCAGGGTTTCTGGCTGCTCTACACCGGCGGGAAGAACAATACCCAATAATCGGTAAACAATATTCCATGAACCATAAATACCAACAACCAGCGAATAAAACATATCACGTCAAACAAAATCAAATACCAACATTGGTCAATGTCATGACTATCGTTTAGTTGATAAATTAAACATGCCAAGTAGACACTCCACACCTCCATGTACACAGTTCCGGCCTACTCAGGGTTTCGGATACTCTGAAATGACGGTGTGCGCACCTAAACCTGGCCTAGATCGCACACCGGGCGTGCCTTTGGCGCGTGCCTCGGGATATTCAGAGTCGCCACTGCCTGAGAGTGCAGGTAGACACGGTTTTGCCCTAATTGGGTCTAAGTCTGGTCTGCGGCTTATTAGAGATCTAGCTAAGTCCTCGGTTACGGTCCGGGGAAGTCCTAAAGACACCCCGGTCCGCCCCGTCGGTTTGACGGGTCCCTCGGGTCTCCCTGGTTTTTGAGTCAAGTTCACCCTTCCTAGACCATCATGCTGTCTTGTTAGGTCTGGCGGGGCCCGCTGGAGGTGTGGGTCCCTTTTTAGTTGATTTTATCTTTTTATGAATTTAAATGGAGTGGGTCGGATCAGGGTCCTGTTAGAAGACCCTTGGGTTGCCAGGGTTGGGCCTTGGGCCCAATTGGGTTATTGGGTAACCCATTTGGTTATTTTATTAAGTTTTACATATTTACAATTTTAGTTTGGGCTTAGTGGGCTTGGAATGGGCCCATTAGCCAAAGTCTAGTGGCCTGGACCCGTTTTATTGAAAACGGGCCTGGTATGGGCTGGTCTAAATATGGGCCCTCAAGTGGGCCCAAGGGAATCTTGGTGGGCCCGTATGGGCCCAAAGTCAAAAATGGGCTTAAGAAAGCCCAAAGTGGTTTAAGGGGATGGTTCAGGCCGGTTTAGACCGAAATTGGTCCAACCAAACCAAGAAAAGACAAATTTTACATTATTTTACATTTCGCCCGTGTTTGCTCCACGGTCTAGCCTGACCGTAAATGGATTCCGGTCCCCTTCGCCCGTGAATCAGACACGGTCCAGGCTGGACCGGCCTGAGTTTACGGGCACGACTCAACTTGCATGTTTGCTGCCGATTCTTTCTGGGATCATTCCGGCGGCTTTCTCAGATGTTCTGATGACTCCAGTTGGTTTCTCCAGTTCCTTCAGATGCTTCATTGGCTTCATTTGGCCTAAAAGGCCTTCTTCTTCTTTCTCCTTCTTCTAATTAGGAAACCAGCATCTTTTGGGGTGATTCATGATCATATTTTGGAGTGGGGAAATGGGAAGTCACAGTACACTTCTTTGACTTCAAGAAGGGTTCTATCCTTCCATGTCAAAAACTTAAAAAGAAAAGTTATTTGTTTAATTAATCAAAGCATTCCTTAGGCACTTCTTTTCTTCCTTCTTGTAATGACCAATACTTTGGTATCATCTCCTCATGGGGCTCAAAACAGTAGTTGAGTTAGTAACCCAAATATAAAGAAAGACAACTCAAATGCATATATATATAATGAAAAAGAAGATGTTAGAAAAAGTTACCACAAGGCTATTTCCTTAATTTGATGATGTAGTGGTTCTCGGAAGACTTCGGCAGCGCTTCCGCGTCCTCCAAGATTTGCTGGGATGGAAGGGAAAGAGTTTGGTTAAGGTAGGTGGATTTAAGATCAAATTGAAGTGGATTTGGACATGGTATTGGGTGATCTTAAAGCATAGGGGTAGTTTGGGTATAAAAGAGGTTTAGGTTAGGAGTGGTGGAGGTTGAACAGCATTTGGTCGTGGGGAGCTCCAAGAGGGAGAGAGTCATGGCCAGGGAAAGAGGCTTGTTCAAATGAAGGGGGGTGGCCTCTCTATTTATAGGCAAAAATCCCGTGCCCGTACTTGAATTACGGGCGTGCCTTGCCCGTACTTCAAGTACGGGCGTGCCTTGCCCGTAATTCAAATACGGGCGAAAAACGAATATTTGCAATTATCGCAGATTCGGCCGTACGGGACGCGTGTTCCGCCGTACGGCGACGCGTGTCCTCCTTCTAGAAGCGTGCCCGTATTTTAAATACGGGCATGCCTTGCCCGTAATGTAAATACGGTCCCGCACGTTTTAAAAATGTGTGGATTTCAAAACTTTATTCAATTTGGCTTATTGCAGGATTTTTATCCGATTTTTCCGATTATTTTATTAGAAAACGAGATTCTCTTTATTAAAATATTATTAAACACTTTTATCTTATTTATTTTATTGGTTTAGTCCATTTTTGCTGCCTTTTTGCCACATGGGCAGTTTTTCTGAAACTTCAACTGCTCATAATTTCTTCGTCCGGTGTCCGATTTCAACAAACTTAGTGTCGTTGGAATCAGCTCGGAACCAGTTATCTATTGAGATCAATTTTGGCAGTTGGATTGGGGCCGAGCAAAAAGTCAACTTTTTGCTTTCTGGAAGTTTGACCGGGCCATATTTTTCTCACCTGGACTCCGATTCCAGCAAACTCAGTTGCGTTAGAACTGTGTCGAAATGCTCTTTTCAATGATGTAAAGTTTGATGGCCAAATCATCTTGAATTAAAAAGTCAATTTTTTGACCCCCTCAGGGTTTGACTAAAAGTTTGACTTTTCATTTTTTGCCATTTTAGGGGTGCAAAAATCAGGTGTCTACAGCTGCCCCTCTTTGCTGGAGTCACCTTAGGGGATGAACGGCAAAGAAGAAAAAGAACCTTATTTTTGCACCTTGCATTTCTGTCGACATGGTCGACGAGCTCAATCACTGAATTTGTTTTTAATGAAAGGGAAGTGTCAGATGTCTGGTATCACTTCCTGACTTTGAAATCCCTATACCCTCTTTCGGGTTTGAATAGGGCAGTTTCTTTTTTGAAAAATGAGATAAGATTGGTTTTGAGCTCATCAGCCTGTTTCGGCGTTGATGCAAGGCACTTAACAATGTTCTTGTCCTCTCGTTTGTTCCATTAAAGCTTTTAGTGACTTCGGTTTTTTTTTTTTTTTTTTTTTAAAGAGAGGCCAGGGTATGGGTTTGGGAGTGCATGTGGGAGGACGGGAGGAAGCTTTTGCGCTGCCGTTCATCATCTCGGAGATCACATACCTATTCTAGCCTATACTATTTACAAAAGTGAGAATCAAAATTTACAAGAAGGGGCGAATTGGCCCATTATCGCTCTTCCTTGTTGCTTCTCCTTGCCAGGTTTTTTCTCTTGTCGAGGCATTAGAGCTTCTTTTCCATTCGAGAGTTACTCCACTGGGGGTCTGGTGGGAGCATGATCTGTCTAGATGACTCTCTGGGGATTATTGTGATGCCCCTCTTTGATTTTGAAGTTTTGTTGGAGGGTCTCAGAATCTTGACGATCTTCTTTTTTTCGAACTCCGCTGGGGATGAAAGGGAAGAAGTCTCTGTTGGGGAATGAAGGATCAAAGTATCCCTCTCATGTTCGTCTTGCATCTTTCTCCCTTCTTTGAACCTGTACAAGGAACAAAATGTCAGATATGCGGGGTTGGTTTATTCTAAGCCTTTAATTTATCATAATCAACATGGCTATTGATCAAGGCAATGAACCCTTCTTCACGGGTTAGCAACACAGCTGGGGGAAATTCCAAGAGTAGTTAAGCAGAATAATTACGGAAAAACACAGATGTGGCAGTGTGTGTTTGTGCCTGCAATTATCACAAAAATCAATCCTTAAGTTAGACATAGATTAGAGTGCTTGGTATTTTTAGCCTTGTCATCATAGGCCTTGGAGCGTTGACTCAAACATAGTCTGCCAATCTGGGCCCTTCAGATCACTTGGCTGTCCCTACTCAGTGCACTGTCCAACCTGTTTCTGTGTTTGCTGCATTTTCCCTTCTAATCAAGGCCTGACCAGCTTTTTTTTTTTTTTTTTTTTTTTTTTTGACCACGCCTGACCCTTTTTTCGCATAGCGCCCTTTTTGGGTTTTCACCATGCCTGGTCCTTTTATGGAGAATCCAATTCCGTCATTACCAGAAAATGCAGATTTGACTGTTTTGCTCAAGATCATTCATTTTGGGATCCGAGAGGTCTTCAAGATGGGACGAAATGTAGGCTAGGTTGGGGTTTTTGAAAGAAAGATAAATGGCCCAAGAAGGCTATGATTTTATAGGTCTGTACAGTGCTCCTTTTATTGTTGGGGCTTACATCCTGGCTTATGTGGTGTGGGGTTCATATTTTCCCCATATTACTTTGTACTTGTTTTTCACAACTCTTTTCTTTTCTTTTTCTTGATTTTCTTCGCAATTGCTTGCTCTTTTTTTTTTTTTTTTTTTTTTTTGGGTTAGGGCCAGGAATGCCCATTTTGATGCAAAGGAACACCTATACTAGGTTTGAAAAGAAATTTTCAGGCCCAAAAGTATCTGACTAGGGGAGAACTTTTTTGAGGGTAATTGAAAGGATTTACAGGTTTGGGGGAGAGTCAAGGATGGCCTCTCTTCATTTCCCAATTGGAATTATCTCAAGGATAATACAGTCTGACTGCATCTGCATTTATTGGCTCAGGAAAAATAGTTCCGTCTGTCTCTTGTAGGATTAGTGCTCCTCTGGACAGAACTTTATGTACTATGAAAGGTCCTTCATAGTTTGGCTTGAATTTCCCTCTATTATCTTCTTGGTGGGGGAATATCTTTTTCATAACAATGTTGCCCACCTTGAAGTGTCGTGGTATTACTTTTTTATTATAAGTCCGAGCTGCTCTCTGCTGATAGAGTTGCCCGTGGCACAAAGCCTTAATCCTTTTCTCATCAAGCAACTGCAACTGGTCAAACCTTGATTCTTCCCATTCAATGTCATCAACCTCTGCTTCCTTCAGGATTCTGAGAGAAGGGATCTGCACTTCCACGGGAAGGACTGCCTCCATTCCATATACAAGAGAGAAAGGAGTTGCTCCGGTTGAGACCCTGATTGAGGTTCGGTATGCATGCAAAGCATATGGCAGCTTCTCATGCCAGTCTCTGTAGGTGACTACCATCTTTTCCAATATCTTTTTTAGATTTTTATTGGCAGCTTCTACTGCTCCATTCATCTTGGGCCTATATGCTGTAGAATTGAGATGTCTGATTTTCAAATCTCCACACATCTTTTCCATGTCCTTGTTATTCAAATTCTTGGCATTGTCTGTGATAAGTGCCTCAGGCACACCGTAGCGACAGACAATGTTATTCCTGATGAATTTCAGCACATGGGACCCCTTGACTTCTGCAAAGGATACGGCCTCTACCCACTTGGTAAAATAGTCTATTGCAACCAAGATAAATCGATGCCCATTCGATGCCTTTGGATGGATTTCTCCAATCATATCAATTCCCCAGATAGCGAAGGGCCAAGGAGAAGTCATTGAGTACAAAGTGTTGGGCGGTGCATGAATATTGTCAGCATAAACTTGGCATAACTGGCACTTCCTTACATGGATATGGCAATCATGTTCCATAGTCAACCAGTAATAACCCATTCTCAATATTTTCCTGGCTAGCATGTGCCCATTCATATGTGCGCCACACTGTCCCCCATGAATTTCATCAACCAACTGTTGTGCCTCTTCCTCTGTTACACATAGTAGCAGTGAATCATTATAGGACTTTTTGTATAGCTTGTCTCCACTGAGGAAGAACTGTCCTGCCAGTTTTTGAATCGTGCGCCTTTCAGATGCTGTAGCATTCTCTGGCAAAGTCCTGCTTCTCAGGTACCTCATTATGTCTGTATACCAGGGTTCCCCTTGTGGTGTGCTCCTTTCAACATTAAAACAGTAGACAGGAGAATGCCGCACCTCTATCTCCAATGGTTGTACCCAAGTATCGCCAGTGATGGTTGCCATAGATGCCAGTGTTGCCAGGGCATCTGCAAACTGATTCCTGTCTCGTGGCATATAATCAAATGTCACGTTTTTGAACTGTCCTTCCAATTCCTTAATCAGTTCCTGATATGGCACCAACTTAGGATCCTTAGTCCGCCAATCTCCCATCACTTGGTAGATGATTAGACAGGAATCACCATAAACTTTTAACTCTTGGATATTCATTTCAATTGCGGCTCGCAAGCCTAACACACATGCTTCGTATTCTGCCATGTTGTTAGTGCAATCGAACAAGAGTTTGGCTGCTATTGGATGATGGACTTCTTCTGGGGAAATGATTACTGCTCCAATCCCTTTCCCATTGATGTTGACGGCCCCATCGAAGAACATTTGCCATCCGGTTTCCTTTTCTACTGATTCGGCACACATAATTTCATCATCTGGCAACCCGGTGAGAAGTGGTTGATAGTCGGGCACGGGGTGTTCTGCCAAGTGATCCGCTACTGCCTGTCCCTTTATTGCCTTTCTCGTGGTGTAGACAATGTCATACTGAGATAAGATAACCTGCCACTTGGCTATCCTTCCAGTGGAGATTGGCTTTTCAAAAATGTACTTCAGGGGATCTGTATCTGAGATCAAAAGGACAGTATGACTGAGAAGATAATGCCGGAGTTTTTGAGCTGCCCATACCAATGCGCTACAGGTCTTCTCAAGCAATGTGTATCTTATTTCATAATTGGTAAATTTCTTGCTCAGATAATAAATTGCTTGCTCCTTTTTTCCTGTATCATCGTGCTGCCCTAGGACACATCCAGCAGCTGTTTCCGTAACTGATAAGTACATGATTAAAGGTCGTCCGGGTACAGGGGGAACCAAAGTTGGTGGACTCATCAAATAGGCCTTGATTTTGTCAAATGCTTCTTGGCAATCTTCATTCCAGACCACTGGGTTATCCTTCTTTAGCAATTTGAATATTGTTTCGCACACGGGAGTCATCTGTGCTATGAACCGACTGATGTACTGTAATCTGCCAAGGAAACCTCTCACTTCTTTTTCCGTGGATGGGGGAGGCATCTCCAGAATTGCCTTCACTTTGACAGGATCAACCTCAATTCCTTGTTTTCCAACAATGAATCCGAGTAGCTTCCCCGAAGTAACACCGAATACACACTTATTCGGGTTCAACCTGAGCTTGCATTCCCTGAGCCTGTCAAATACTCTTCCAAGGTTCACCAAATGATTTTCCTCTTCTTTTGACTTTGCAATCATGTCATCCACGTATACTTCCATTTCTTTGTGCATCAGATCGTGGAAGAGCAAAGTCATTGCCCTTTGGTATGTAGCGCCTGCATTCTTCAAGCCAAAAGGCATCACCTTGTAGCAGTATGTGCCCCAGTGTGTGATAAAAGAAGTCTTCTCCATGTCTTCAGGTGCCATTCTTATCTGATTATATCCAGAGAATCCATCCATGAAGGAGAACATGGAATGAGTTGCAGTATTGTCAACCAATATGTCGATGTGTGGCAGCGGGAAGTCATCTTTCGGGCTTGCCTTGTTCAGATCCCCGTAATCGACACACATCCTGACCCTTCCATCTTTCTTGGGGACTGGCACAATGTTTGCTAACCATTCTGGGTAATCTGTAACTTTCAAGAACCCAGCTTTTAACTGCTTGGTGACTTCCTCTTTGATCTTCAGGGCCCATTCTGGTTTCATGCGTCTGAGTTTTTGCTTCACTGGTGTGGCCTCAGACTTTATAGGTAACCGGTGCACAACTAAATCCGTGTCTAACCCAGGCATATCCTCATATGACCATGCAAACACATCAGTGTAGGATTTTAGAAAATCAGTTATCTGTGTTTTCTGTAATTGAGACAGCTTTTTACCAACTTGGAGAATCCTCAGTTGTGCTGTGTCACCTATGTTGATAGGTTCAGTTTCCTCAATGTTAGCCTGGAGACCTTTTTCATGTCTGTCCAAGGCAAATTGGATTTCAGGTGGGGTCTCCCATGATTCATCATTATCCTCAGGTTCAAAAGAATCACTGGGGATAATTTCTGAATCATTGGGTTGTGATGAGTAAGTGTCGCTATTTGATTCATGCTCGACATTTTGAATTTCTTTTTGTTCTTTTTGATCTTTTTGTTTTTGTTTGATTTTGGCAGCCTGATTATCTATCTCGTGCTCCGAATTTTTCGGGTGTGTGTCGAGATTGATACTAAGGCTGCGATTTTGGGTTTGCTTATTTGCAGAATTATTTACAGAAGCAGAAAAATAATCAAAAGACTTCACGCATTTATTGAAAAGTGCAGCAATATCTACAGGGGGAATTTCAGAAGTGGAAGAAACTCCCTGTGGTAGTTCGGCTTTGCGAGTGGCAAGTGGCGTCGAACTCCAGTTCTGTAATGCGTGCTCGTTCTTGATTACAGTGGTCACTGCATTCACCTTTCCATTCTGTATCATGCTGATGCTGCTGTCAGAGGAGATGCAGATGGGGTCATCAGCTGTGCCCTTCTTTGGTTGATTCTGGCTTGAATCCTCTGATGATACACTGATCCATACCCCGCGGCGGATGATGGTCCCTGGTACCCGAACAGTGACTTCGTTGGGTGGTTCCACCTTAGGCAATGCTTTGGTTACAGATTTTCCGGATGACTCATCCCTCTTGCTGGAAGAATGTTCGTCAGGGGCCCAGTTACCATAAGTTTCATGGTAAGCCAGCTCAGTGGGCAGTCCCAGTACTTGGGGCATATTCTGGAACATCTGACCTAGACCATCCCTGGTACTTGGGTGTACAATGCAAATGGAAGGTGGGGGAGACCTTTGCCTTGGAGTGGGTTCTCCTGAACTATTCTGGCTTTCCATCATGTAGATGTACTGAGCCGGTTCTTCTTCTTCATCCTCAGTTGGCGGCGCCTCGATATTATCTGGTGGGTAGGCGAATGCTTCTTCTGGGATAGCTGGTTTTTCAGTGTCAACTGATTGCCAAGAGAACAAAGCAGACAGTTCTTCCATCATCCCACTGAGAGCTTCTGAGTTCTCTTCTGTAACTGTCTCCTGGGGCAAGGGAGGTTCATCCCATAACCTTTGCAGATAATTAGCTTCCGCTTGCTCAACTGGATCATTGAACTCAGCGCCCCATCCCTGGGGGACTATGTTCTGAATGGCTTGTGCAGCTTCTCTCTCCATATTAGCAAAGTGATGATATAACTGGCCCTGTACACAGATGGGCCAGTGTGGGTCTCTTCCTTCTGCTCGTGCCCTCTTTCGTTCAGCTTTCCTACCAAACAGCCTGGCATAGTCTTCAGGTTCAGGAACAAACCCCAGTCCAAAGCCCACAGATTTGTCACATGGCTGGATTGCAGACTTGATGCCTTGCTTGTATTTGCCTAAACCTTCTCCTACTCGGAGGCCCCAGTCGGCACATTCAGCAGCACCGAACATACTCTTCCTTTTCCTTCTGCGGGACAAGTCTGATTGCAGAGGAGTAGGAATGCTGTTTATCTGCACCATTTCAATGGCTTGGAAGTTCAGGGAAGTAGGCAGTTCATAATCAATCACAGGTACCCCTCCTTGCTCAAATTCTCTGTGATTTTTTGCATGCACCGTAATCAATTGATTTCCCGAAATAAATCGGATCATTCGATGTAAGGTGGACGGGACTGCCCCTGCTTGGTGTAACCAAGGTCTTCCAATCAGCAAATTAAAGGAGGCATTGATATCCATCAATTCAAAGGTGATGAAGAAGGCCCTTTCAGCAATTGTAATTTCCAGAGTAACTTCCCCAAGGGAATCCTTCTTGGCATTGTCAAACCCGCGGACATTGTTGGAGCTGGGTTTGATTAACTCAGCGTTCAACTGCAGACTGTGGAAGGTCCTGACTGGGCAGATGTTCAGAGCTGACCCATTATCGATCATGACCCGTCTCACCATCAAGTCGAAGCACCTTACAGTGATAAACAGAGGCTCTGTATGGTTATAACCTTCAGGGGCAAGTCTGTTGAGGAAAAGGAGATTGCTTCTGGCGTAGCAATTATAGACATCACTGTCTCTAGCTGCTCAGGGCTGATGTCATCAGGCACATGAGTATCTCCCAGTATCTTCATAAGTACGTCCTTATGTTTGTCTGAATCCAATAAGAGACGCATAATGGATATCTGGGCTGGTGTCTTATTCAACTGCTGCACTAGATCATACTCCGGAGTGAAGGCACTATAGTGGAGTTTTTCAATCTCTTCTTCTGGGGCCTTTCCTTTTTTCTTGTGGGTCTGTGGCAATTCAGCAGCCACATCCTTCCCTTTTTCTTTCCTTGTTCTTTCTTCACTAGTTTCTCCCTCTGGTGCAGGTGGAGGGTTAGGGTTGATATATCGACCGGAACGGGTGATCCGATCGATTTCTCTTTCAGTGGAAGTGATGGTGGAATCATGGTACATAGGTAGGAATTGGTAAGGTGGAGGCACAGCGGAGTAGGTTGGGTCAAGGTGAAGGTGGTGTAAGTTGAGGGTGGGTGGTTCCAGTAGGAAGTCCACAGGTTCATTGAACGGGTTCATCATGTCAAAAATGTTCAATGGGGGTGAGTTTGGGACGGGTGGAGGATAGAAAGGTTCTGGTTCAGGAAAGTTGAAGTGCACCAGAGGGAATCCCATGAAGGTTTCTTCCTCCTCCTCTTCATTGATGACATGTATCTGTTGATAGATTGCCCCTTCATGGAGATGAATCCTAACAACTTGCCCCGGTCGTCCGATCAATAAGGACGGGTCAACCTGTAGTTCATTGCCTTGATCATTAATGATCTGATGTACTGTTCCGCTGCCAGAAGCCTTAGAGTGGTCTGGGAGAGGATTGGTAGTTGTGCCAGTAGGTGGAGTAGGTGCTGCTGGTGCTGGGGGTTCTACAGAGATCTTCTTACTGTCTATCAGATCCTGTATATCATGCCTCAAGTCCCAGCATCGATTAGTGGAATGCCCGGGAGCTCCAGAATGGTATTCACACCTTTCTGCTGTATTATAGCTTCGTGAATTTACCATTCGAGGATTTGGAGGCTTAATCTGTAAGTACCCCTTCTTCAGCAGGGTGGCCAACAATTCTGCTGGTGCGTAAGGCAACGGGGTAAACACCCTCTTCATCCTTGCCTCCGCCTCTTCTCTAGTTCTTCTCATGGGTTGCCCCTGGCCTTCAGGCCTCTGAGAAATGTGGTAAGGCTGCGTTGGCTGTACATAATTAACAGCCTGGGTCTCCTGCCTTCTGGGCTCTTGCCCCTGATTTCTGTTACTCTGTCCTGTCGCAACCCTTCTCTGTGTAGGGCCCTGACCACTACCATCTATCTTTCCAGCTCTTACAGCATCTTCAATCCTGTCTGCTGTCAGAATCAAGTCATTGAAATTGGAAGTACTTTGCCCTAGTAGCAAGGAAAAGAATGGCTGTCCAAGTGATGCAATGAACAAGGAGGTCATCTCCTGTTCCAGTAGTGGGGGTTGAACTAGTGTGGCCAATTCTTTCCAACGTTTGGCATATTCCCGTACAGATTCTTGATTCTTCTTTGTCAGCCTCTGCAGTTCTGCCCTAGTTTGCATAATTTGACTGTTCAAACGGTACTGCTGAATGAATGCTGCGGCCAAATCATTCCAGGTCTTAATCTTGGTTTTGTCCAGACCCAAAAACCAAGTATATGCTGCTCCTGTCAGCGATCTCTGAAAGAACTGTATCATTATTTTTTCATCTTTGGCATATTGACACATATCTCCAGAGTATGACCTGAGGTGGTTTAATGGGCACCCGGTGCCATCAAACTGATGCAAGTCAGGGCACTTAAATTTTGGTGGAAGTTGGACATCAGAGAAGAAGCAAAGACTGTCTAAAGTAGCCTCCATGGGGACCGCACTGGGTCGTAGGCTTTTCAGCTCTTCACGCAAAGCATCTACTTCTGACTTAGTGGCTGCCATCTTTTCATCAAACTGGGCCTGCTGTGTTCTATACCAATCTTCCTCTTCTTGCCCCAGTTGGGCAGGTGCAATAATCTGTGGAAGAGGGACGGCTTGCGGAGGTGGAGGTGGTACCAACGGAGCTGGGTACGCAGGGTATGGTGGTGGAGCATCCGCCTGTGGTGGAGCAATCGGTTGTTGCAGAGTCACTGGTGCAGCAGGGGGAGCCATTCTGAGTTCTCTTAATTCTGTCATTAGCTCCTGAATGATGGTACCCATGCTATCAATCCTCTGTTGCAGATCAGTCACTGTCTGTGCCTGGCTGGACTCTGCCTGGTCCTGCCCTGGCGAGGTCTGTTCCCTTGATTGTTCCATTTCAAGTCTCTTCCTGGATCTTAAGAGGTACGGGCTTCGGAAAGCAATTTTGGTACCTGCTTGAAACAACAATTAATTAGTGCAATTTTTATATGGTTTATGCAGTCACATTATCAATTTAAATGATTACAGATCTATTTTAACTATCCTAAGATAGTTGGGAAAGAGAACCCAAATGAATTTAAGGATTGATTTATTTGAGTTATTTTGAGAATGATTGGGAATCTAGAACTTGATCTATTTTAACCAATTGGTTGGGAGAGAGAACCTGGTTTAGATTGGTCTATTTTAGCCAAATGGCTGGGAAAGGGAACCCTAAACTGATCTGTTTTAACCAACTGGTTGGGAGAGAGAACCCGGTTTAGACTGGTCTATTTTAGCCAAACGGCTGGGAAAGAGAACCCGGAGCTGATTTGTTTTAACCAAATGGTTGGGAAAGAGAACCCGGTTTAAGAGGTTGGTTTGAGCTCAGTATCACAAGGTTGGACTATGTAAAGTCTCCGCAGGGGATGAGCTAAACAGCAACATCCAGGTGTACCTTAACCAATTTTCAGTTTAATCTCTGATGGTTTTAGCACCTAACTTCGGCTAGTAGTTCCCGGGCGTGTCTTAGCTAGTCGTTGGTTTAATCACCATTGACTTTGACGCCTCACAACGGGGAAGGCTATACCAGGACGATCCTCTGCCAATTTTCTGGTTTAAACACCAGTGGCTTCAGTGCCCTAAGAGTTCGGCTAGGGATACCCGAGCGTACCTTAGTCGTTAGCTTAGTTGCTTGACCTTGGTGCCACACAACGGGGTATGCTATGCCAGGACGATCCTCCGCCAATTTTCTGGTTTAAACACCAGTGGCTTCAGTGCCCCAAGAGTTCGGCTAGGGATACCCGAGCGTACCTTTGTCGTTAGCTTAATTGCTTGACCTTGGTGCCACACAACGGGGTATGCTATGCCAGGACGATCCTCCGCCAATTTTCTGGTTTAAACACCAGTGGCTTCAGTGCCCCATAGGCTGACCGTGTGATCTTTTTAAATCAGACGGGTGTGATCTGAGCTCAAGGGAGAGGGTGTTCTTTATTCAGAACCCTGGGGTTTTAAGGTTTAAGCTTGAAACTTGAAAGCTTGAGAGTTGATAAGGATGGGGTGTTTTTTACTCAGAACCCCTATGGGTTTAAAAATTCCTTTGGCAAGTTCTTTACTCAGATTGCCTGAAAGTTTTAAAGTTGGTAGAGAAAATGGGGTGTTCTTTTTTGGAACCCTTTGCTTTTAAAAGTTTAAACGATTTGGCGAGTTCTTTACTTAGATCGCCTGAAAATTTTGAATTGGGTGTTCTTTATTCAGAACCCTTAAAGATTTAAGACTCGAATTTGAAATTGATAGTTTCTGAATATGGGGAAGTTGGTAAGCATTGGGTGTTCTTTATTCAGAACCCTTGGGTTAAAGGATTTGGCGAGTTCTTTATTCAGATCGCCTGAAAGTTTTGAAGTTGATGGATTGGGTCCAAATTGAAAAAGGAATTGGGGGATGTCTTAATTGACTTTATTAAATCTAGCACAAAATGGAAAAAGAAGTACAATGCCAAAATTCAGAACAAGCAATTACATGAACAAAACAAACAAACCCAGAGTCTAGCTAGGTTGGTCATCATCAAAATGAGAGGACACGTCTCGCCTTTTCAAGGCACGCAGAAGTTTATTCCGCAGACGCCGGTCCTCTTTTGCGCGTCTGCGCATGGTGTCAAGCTGCTGTTGAAGGGCCTCATTGGCCTGTTTGTTTTTACGCTCGGAATCCACGTATGCACGGTGGATCCGAGAATGAGATTCCCGCAGTTCGGCCACCCTATCCCTGTATGTGTCAGAGGGCGGAACTGGGATATCGTCAGAGGTGACGATATGGAGAGGAGGTGGGCTGTCTAGGCCAGTTTCTCGAGCAATCCATTGTTCGTAATTACGAACATCGGATGCAGTGAAAATGTCCTCTTGGAGTATGTGCACGTGTTGCCATTCCTTCACCAATTTTTTCTTCAATTCCCATGTAAGTGGGCCAGTTAATCCTTCCGCCTCATCCTTGATCGGTATTCCCTGAGACTTCCCAAACTGTCTCAAAATTCGAACCGGATAGTATGGCATGGCGTGGGTTAAGCCTATCAAGGCTAGGCAATGTCTTTTCCTGAAAGCTATAACGGGGGTATATGTTTGGTCAAATGTGCCTCCCCATCTTATGTCCGTTTCTCCTTTCAGTTGGAGAAAGTGGTCAAACCAGTCCTCTCTGGAGGGTAAGTCTGGTCTAATCTCTCTTCGGGCCATCAATGTGACATTGTCACGGACGTACCCATAACGTGGGCTGATAGGTTCAGCAACCATCAGGTGATCTTGAAGCCAGATGTGTAGGAGAGGAGCGCATCCTTGAAACCTCCTAGTTCCGTTCTTGGTCATGGTCAAGGCATGATATAGCTGAGCAAGGATTAATGGTGCAATCCGGAATTTCACTTGGAGTTGGTCCACAATTTCCATGAGGGCCAAATTAATGGTGTCTCCCCCAGTAGGAAAGAAGAGTTGTGACAGAACCACGAGGGTGAAGGTGTCCCACCAAACACGGGGTCTTTCCTGCTTTTTGTCCCTTATCTTTTCAGCAAGGAAGGTTTTAGAGACCCGCGTGAATGCTTGGTCACCTCCTAAGGTCTGGAATTCTCCTCTTGGTAGGCCAAAGAAAGTACAAGCTTCATTCTTGTAGCTATCTTTGAGACTTGGCCTAGCTGGTTCTCCATGGTCACGAAATCGGAGGAATAGTTCGAATTCCTCAATTGTGGGAGTCAACTCATTAGTTCCCAACCTAAAGAGTGAAAGTTGGGGATCCCAGAAAGGTAGGGCTGCCTGAATCATGTCCCAATTAATGGGCACATTTAACAGGGACAGAGTTTGTCCCATGTGGTATTTCTGTTCCCACTGAATTTGCTCATCTCCTTGCAATTGCCTTGTCCAAGAACGGATCCAAGGGGTATCAAAGGCACACTTCTCTATCCTAGGGAAGCGAATTCTCTCAGTCGAGGATGAAGATGCCATGCCGACTATCCGATTGAAATTCCAAGTCAATTTAGGGTTTTCCACCAAAAACTCTAAATTAGTCTAAGGCATGCAACAGGATATGCAAAAATTAAATCAAGGCCTAAGCAGTTTATGCAATCAAAAATCAAATCCAAACACTCAAGTTATGGGTTTTAAGGGTTATGTCCTTTAAATGTTCAGGTCTTAGCCGGCCTTTTCTTTCATCTGTTCTTTCATCTGCTCTTTCATCTGTTCTCTCATCTGCCCCTTGTGTCGGACTAAAAACAATATTTACAACTTGCCTTCGAGGGCGAAATTTACAAAAATAAACCTGAAAAGAGAATCACCTTTAGGGTTGTTGAGAACCCAGAAGGAGGGTACAAATTTGCCATTTGGCAGGTGGGCTGAAATCCTATCTCTAGGGTTTTCCTGCCCCTGTTCTGACCCATTTCTGTCTGATCTGGCCGACTTTCGACTGAACCCAGACCGACTTGAATGCACGGATTAAATCGAGTTAATTTCCTTATATTAGGGTTAAGACCGACACAGGCGGGGGTTAAGGCCCCAGATTACTTTTACCCCTATTTGTTCATTCATGTCCATGCTCATATCAAGGTTTATCAGAAGTAATAGGTGGGGAAGGATACCCAGCCCAAGGCACCTGCCTTCAAGGGTCTGAGCCAAGTACTAGACCCTTCGCGTACCATGGCAAGAAACCAATGGCGCTTGAAAAATCCAGAGACCTGGGGAGATGGGTTTACCCTGCTTTCCCCGGCAAGCCACGGGAGCGTAGGGCTAATACCATCCCAAAAGTAAGTTTCTCGATTGAAGAAGGGTGGCTGCTAGAGAGATCTAGGTTTTGGTTAAGAAGAGCATTCACATGTTGTAGACAGCATTCAGTTCAGATTATCCATGCAGACTCCCTCGTGCATGTCACCCTATGCAGTTAAAAAATTCATTCACGGTGTAGTGAAGTGCTTGTATGTGCAATGGAGCCAAGTGCTGTGTCTAATCGGGTGATTCTCGGATAGTAGGCTGATTAAGGGTTCCTTAATGTCGCTTTTATAGTGAGAATACAGAACAGTATGTAATACAATGTTTGGGTGGATCCCCAGGTAAGTGGGCGGGTCACATTGGTCCCTGTTAAAAACCACTTTCCTTAGGCGATTATCATGTCCGTTTGACAGGATCCCCCAATATCATGTAATTACATAAGTTCCATAAACCACTAAAGTTGGACAAAAAGTACTTCCTAAATTAGTCTATATCCTCCTAAATTGACTCATTTGATAACCAGGGTCTGACTGGGTTGAGGGATCCCCAGTGGAGTCGCCAAGCTGTGCGCACCTAAACCTGGCCTAGATCGCACACCGGGCGTGCCTTTGGCGCGTGCCTCGGGATATTCAGAGTCGCCACTGCCTGAGAGTGCAGGCAGACACGGTTTTGCCCTAATTGGGTCTAAGTCTGGTCTGCGGCTTATTAGAGATCTAGCTAAGTCCTCGGTTACGGTCCGGGGAAGTCCTAAAGACACCCCGGTCCGCCCCGTCGGTTTGACGGGTCCCTCGGGTCTCCCTGGTTTTTGAGTCAAGTTCACCCTTCCTAGACCATCATGCTGTCTTGTTAGGTCTGGCGGGGCCCGCTGGAGGTGTGGGTCCCTTTTTAGTTGATTTTATCTTTTTATGAATTTAAATGGAGTGGGTCGGATCAGGGTCCTGTTAGAAGACCCTTGGGTTGCCAGGGTTGGGCCTTGGGCCCAATTGGGTTATTGGGTAACCCATTTGGTTATTTTATTAAGTTTTACATATTTACAATTTTAGTTTGGGCTTAGTGGGCTTGGAATGGGCCCATTAGCCAAAGTCTAGTGGCCTGGACCCGTTTTATTGAAAACGGGCCTGGTATGGGCTGGTCTAAATATGGGCCCTCAAGTGGGCCCAAGGGAATCTTGGTGGGCCCGTATGGGCCCAAAGTCAAAAATGGGCTTAAGAAAGCCCAAAGTGGTTTAAGGGGATGGTTCAGGCCGGTTTAGACCGAAATTGGTCCAACCAAACCAAGAAAAGACAAATTTTACATTATTTTACATTTCGCCCGTGTTTGCTCCACGGTCTAGCCTGACCGTAAATGGATTCCGGTCCCCTTCGCCCGTGAATCAGACACGGTCCAGGCTGGACCGGCCTGAGTTTACGGGCACGACTCAACTTGCATGTTTGCTGCCGATTCTTTCTGGGATCATTCCGGCGGCTTTCTCAGATGTTCTGATGACTCCAGTTGGTTCCTCCAGTTCCTTCAGATGCTTCATTGGCTTCATTTGGCCTAAAAGGCCTTCTTCTTCTTTCTCCTTCTTCTAATTAGGAAACCAGCATCTTTTGGGGTGATTCATGATCATATTTTGGAGTGGGGAAATGGGAAGTCACAGTACACTTCTTTGACTTCAAGAAGGGTTCTATCCTTCCATGTCAAAAACTTAAAAAGAAAAGTTATTTGTTTAATTAATCAAAGCATTCCTTAGGCACTTCTTTTCTTCCTTCTTGTAATGACCAATACTTTGGTATCATCTCCTCATGGGGCTCAAAACAGTAGTTGAGTTAGTAACCCAAATATAAAGAAAGACAACTCAAATGCATATATATATAATGAAAAAGAAGATGTTAGAAAAAGTTACCACAAGGCTATTTCCTTAATTTGATGATGTAGTGGTTCTCGGAAGACTTCGGCAGCGCTTCCGCGTCCTCCAAGATTTGCTGGGATGGAAGGGAAAGAGTTTGGTTAAGGTAGGTGGATTTAAGATCAAATTGAAGTGGATTTGGACATGGTATTGGGTGATCTTAAAGCATAGGGGTAGTTTGGGTATAAAAGAGGTTTAGGTTAGGAGTGGTGGAGGTTGAACAGCATTTGGTCGTGGGGAGCTCCAAGAGGGAGAGAGTCATGGCCAGGGAAAGAGGCTTGTTCAAATGAAGGGGGGTGGCCTCTCTATTTATAGGCAAAAATCCCGTGCCCGTACTTGAATTACGGGCGTGCCTTGCCCGTACTTCAAGTACGGGCGTGCCTTGCCCGTAATTCAAATACGGGCGAAAAACGAATATTTGCAATTATCGCAGATTCGGCCGTACGGGACGCGTGTTCCGCCGTACGGCGACGCGTGTCCTCCTTCTAGAAGCGTGCCCGTATTTTAAATACGGGCATGCCTTGCCCGTAATGTAAATACGGTCCCGCACGTTTTAAAAATGTGTGGATTTCAAAACTTTATTCAATTTGGCTTATTGCAGGATTTTTATCCGATTTTTCCGATTATTTTATTAGAAAACGAGATTCTCTTTATTAAAATATTATTAAACACTTTTATCTTATTTATTTTATTGGTTTAGTCCATTTTTGCTGCCTTTTTGCCACATGGGCAGTTTTTCTGAAACTTCAACTGCTCATAATTTCTTCGTCCGGTGTCCGATTTCAACAAAATTAGTGTCGTTGGAATCAGCTCGGAACCAGTTATCTATTGAGATCAATTTTGGCAGTTGGATTGGGGCCGAGCAAAAAGTCAACTTTTTGCTTTCTGGAAGTTTGACCGGGCCATATTTTTCTCACCTGGACTCCGATTCCAGCAAACTCAGTTGCGTTAGAACTGTGTCGAAATGCTCTTTTCAATGATGTAAAGTTTGATGGCCAAATCATCTTGAATTAAAAAGTCAATTTTTTGACCCCCTCAGGGTTTGACTAAAAGTTTGACTTTTCATTTTTTGCCATTTTAGGGGTGCAAAAATCAGGTGTCTACAGACGGCCTACTCAGGGTTTCGTCATCCAATGCAGGCCTACTCCCCGGGTTTCTGCATTGACAACCAGGCCTACTCAGGGTTTCTGGCTGCTCTACACCGGTCGTGGCAACACACAAGGCCATGCAATTTCAACAACCAACAATAACATCACATTACTAAGCTTAGACTCTGGATCCAGGACAAGCTAGACCAAAACAGTAAACGTCGTATAATCTCGATTTCAATATCAAAACAAACCATTCATTTCCACATCATGTAATTACTCATCACAATTCATCACCTGTCCCTCTGGACCAAGCAGTACCTCAAGTACTTTCAGTATCTTCTCATTTCCGTAACACATGTCATTTGGAAGTAAAACTCAATTCATTCATACCAAGGAAATCTTTACAATACATTTAAAGTTTCCAAACAAGTGAAACCAGTAGTAAGTATAAAACTAGCAAATCAACCCAATGTATTTTCCATCATGTGAAACTGATATATATATAGATCAACATGTTCAAGTAAATCATTCCTGAAGTGCACCGTGCATTCAAAGGTGAACTAGCATAATAGTGTAGATGTATTTCAGCAAAACAATATGGTTTCAAAACTGACTTTCAGAATAAAGCAGATTATACAGAAGTGATTTCAGCATCCAAACTTCGATTAAACATAATCCAGCAAAACAGCTCCTAGATTCTAAATTTCGCTTTCATAATCCAAATCAATCAAATGAATGTCATAAAACCCTAGAAACACATTTTGGATGAGTGGAATAGTCTTAGGATCCCCTATAAGGTCACCATACCAAAAAGCAATCAATTCTGAGACAAAAAGTTTCGGACCTCAAAATATTCCAAGTCTGGTTAAAAACGTTGACTTTTGGTATATAATTTTTCTAGACAAATCTACAAGGAGTTTCGGGCTCAAATTTTGGTTGTAGTCTATTGGTGGGTAAACACATCTCCTAGAATTTTCTGGGCTCCTGAATCACTCATCTGGGTATTAAACCCAAACCGGGCATTTTGATAAAAACCGGGATTTAGGCATGAACTGGAAAGTTGACTTTTTATTGGCTGGGAATTAGACCTTGGAAGTATTTTTATTGGTTCCAAATGGGGGGTAAAACCTTATTTACATGTAAAGACTTAAGTAAATGGAGCAATAAATACACAGGACATTTACTTAAATGTCTTTCATGTAATTAAGGGGCTATTTTCAACAAATTCTGTAATTCGGCAAGTGTATTGGACTATGCGCTCACCTCCTGAGGTGGGCGCGAGGTGAGCGCCGGTCGGCGGTGAAGAAACAGTCAAAAATGGACCTGCCGCTCACCCGACGCTAGGTGAGCGTGAGATGAGCGCGAGATGGGCGTGAGGTGGGCGCGAGATTCGCGCGAGATGAGCGCAAGGTTTTCTACTTCGCGCGAGATGAGCGCCAGCTGGGCGTGAGGTGGGCGGTGGGTCGTGTTTAACGGGGCGCCTACCTCTTAGGTGAGCGCCGGTGAGCGCGAGGTGGGCGGATACCCCTGTGATTTTTGTTTCTCTGTTATTCCAAGATCTACAAGTCTGGCCGGTTGGTTTAGGTCTGTAATTGCTCCAATACACTCCTAATACTCCCAGAAGACTTCCCAACCATATTTGGAATTAATCTAAACACTTTCATTTTCAATTATAAAACTCAATCCGAACACTCTGTTCATGTAACTTCCCGAAAAAACCAGAAAAACAGAAACATCATACTATCACTAAATGTTCAAACCATGCATCAGAATAAGCTCGAGAAAACATAAAACTCAAAACCCTGTTGTAAATCAGTGCTACTCACCAGTATGCGCTTAATCCCCAAAACAAAAGCTTATTCGACAACCGGCCGAGCACGACTTCCGGCTGTGCGCGAGGATGAAACTGCAGTCGAACGGATCCTCTGCTCGCGAGAGAAATAACCCGCAGAACTCCGACTCCAATAGCCTCCTAGTAGTCCTTGCGATCCTCGTTCTTCACAGGTATAACCCTAATCGCCATTACCAGCCGCAATCGCCAAGTCGCCCAGTTCTCCAGATAACGAGACTAGCGAAAGTCTTTCCATAAGTATGATACGAGCATTCGTTTAAACCCAAACCCTACTTTCCCTTTTTGGTATATTTCCCTTGCGATACATACGCCGCCCGATCACTCTTTAACTCCTTGATCCTATGCGCGCTCGCCCACTGGAAACCCTACATGTTCCGGCCACTTAGGTTATTCTCTTTGACAACTAGTGACCACAATCTCCAGCAATAAATAAATTTTGATTAAGCCTGTCCATAAATCCATGTGTTCATACTTTTGCATATATTTTATTTTATCTACTATTTTATATTGTTTATTATTATTATATTTTTTTTTTCTACTCAAAACTGGGGTCTTACACAAACACTGGGGCAAGCTGGGGTTGGAGACAGAAAAAGGAAAAGCAAAAAAGAGAGAAAAGGGGAAGATGTCCATACCAGTCAAGGGTCACTGACATGATCCAAGATCAATGATCCTGATGAAATGATGAGAGGCCATTTTTGGCTGAGACACTTCAAACAAATTCCGCTAGTCAAACGTGTAAAGCTTGATCGTCACATTTCTAACCCACGTTATGTCTAGCCACCCTAAACTAGGGCAAAGTCAAAAAGCAAAGAAGAAAATACAAAATGGATAAAGATGAAAATGGCTCTTGAGCCAGTTAATTGTGCAAAGACAAGTAAGTATTACATTCTTTGTAAAATGATGAAAGGCCATCCTTGATTTTCTCCAAAAATCATCTGACACAAGATGAAACCCTACCAAGACACTTTGGGCCTAACAATTTCTTCCTCAACCCTACCATATTCTATTCTTGAACTGGGGCATGAAGCTTCATGAAATTGGAGACACAAGAAAGACAAAGGTGAAGATAGGGCAAAGTGAAAAGCACCCTAAAAACAAAGGGGCAAAAAGGGGGGACACAGGGTGAACCCCAGGAAACGAGAATGAGAAAAAGGAACTGGGACAATCCCTTGAAAAAAAGGCAAAAACAAGAACTGGGACAAACCCTCAAAAGAAAAGTCAAAGATTGGGATAAATAACCCAAGAAAGAAAGAATAAGAGAAAAGAACAAAGATGGAAAAGAAGAAAAAACTACCAAGCAAAGTTGGGCACAAAGTTGAGGAGACAAAAGATGAAGCAAGACCTAACAAGAAAAATGGACAGAACATGACCCTCACCCCACTCATCAATTTTGAGCCTCTATACCATTTCTTCTGGACCCTTGAACCCAGCCTACGTATCGTCCTATTATGAAGTCCTTTCTGATTACAGAGAATGTAACACTGAATCTCAGACAAACTGGCAATGATAGAACCAAAATGACAGAAGAACTTTTGCTAGACATAATGGTTACCCATAGAATGAAGCTATATAGGGTTTGAGTCCGTTTATCCTTCATTTCTGAACATTGGAACCAAAGCCTACATTTTGTCCTACTGATAAGTCCTCTCTGATTGTTGGATGATGATTCGTGGAAATTGACAGGACCCTCAAACTGGGGCAAGACACCGAACCTGAGAGAAGGAATCAATTGAGAGAAAAACCATTCTACAACCCTTAGAAAAGGGTGGGGAAAGAAAAAACAAAAGAGGAAGGAAAAAGAGCTGGGGAAAGGGCACTGCCAAAGAAACCCCCTGGACCAAAACAATTCCCCTCATCTCAACCCGGGGCATGCTATTGAAGGCGAAAAATATTGAGACCCTCGCAGGGAGTTCCAGGAGGAACCACTTCATAAATTTAAATGAGATTGTTGGATGACTTACCCAAAGATTACTGGTCTTGTCTTGGACCCACTTCAAAGAGGAAACTCCAAACTCTTAATGAATTCTAAAGAGATTTTAATCAAAGAGAAATTGTTTGAATTTACATGTAATTTTGATAATAACTAGATGAAGTCCAATTGACTGAACTCCACATGAACTTTTGCAGGTACTGACAAAAATTGAATTAGACAGACAAAGCCACCACAGTGCATCTCACATGTTGGGTGCGAGACAAAATCATCGCAATGTAGTCACACATTGGACGAAGAAGAAATCCATCACAGTGTACTCACACATCGGATGCAAGACAAAGATATCCCCAGTACACCTCACGTGTCGGACAGAGATTGAAGGAGCAAGGTGTCTCCCAACGCTAAGGAGCAAGATGTCTCCCAAAATTGAAGAATTAAAGGGCAAGGTGCCTCCCAAAAAGCAAGACAGAAGGAGCAAGGTGTCTCCCAACCCTAAGGAGCAAGGTGTCTCCCAAAATTGAAAAATTAAGGAGCAAGGCATTTCCCAAGATAGAAGGAGCAAGACATCTCCCAACCACAGAGAGCAAGGCGTCTCTCAAGACTGAAAGGGCAAGGCATCCCTGGAGCAAGGCATCTCCCAATCATAAAGAGGAAGGTGTCTCTCAAGACTGAAAGGGTAAGGCGTCCCTGGAGCAAGGCTACTCTGAAACTAATAGAGAGGAAGGCGTCTCTCAAGACTGAAAGGGCAAGGCGTCCCTAGAGCAAGGCTACTCTGAAACTAATGGAGCAAGGCGTCTTTCAAGACTGAAAGAGCAAGGTGTCCCTGGAGCAAGGCAACTCCTAAACTAATGGAGCAAGGTGTCTCTCAAGATTGAAGACCTTCGGAGCAAGGCGTCTCCCACATCTAAATGGACATGGAAATGTGTCTCTAAGGCACAAGGCGTCTCCCACATCTGAATGACACGGAAATGTGTCCCTAAGGAGCAAGTTGTCTTCCACATCTAAATGACACGGAAATGTGTCCCTAAGGAGCAAGGCGTCTCCCACATCTGAATGACACAGAAATGTGTCCCTAAGGAGCAAGGCATCTCCCAAATCTGAATGACACGAAAATGTGTCCTTAAGGAGCAAGGCGTCTCCCAAGACTGAAGGACATGACGTCCTTGGAGCAAAGAATCTCCAAACCGCAAAAAAAGTTGAGGCCAAAGCCTCCCGATTGAAAAAAAATGAGCAAAGACCTGAAAAGGAGCAGAGCGTCTCCCAAGAATGAAGGACAAGGTGTCCCTAAGGAGCAAGGTGCCTCCGCAAATTTGAACAAGATGTTCCCATTCCTAAAATTGACAAAGAATCAAGACATGAAGAAGAAGAAAAAATGAAGAACTGCTGGGCAAATGGCCAATTTTGCAATTTTCATTTTCCCACTTTTGTATTATAGGATTTGAACCAGGATTCAGAGGTCTTCAGTGTGCTGGACAGCAGTGACTCTTAAACCCTTTAGAAGCCAAATAGAGCTAAGGGGTAGTGTACCGACATGGGGGATAAAGAACTTCAAACTTCAAAAAAAAAACAAAAACGAAAAAAAAAAAACTTAAAGAAAAAAAAAGAAAAAGTGAAAAGATAAAATAAAAAGTCAAAAGTCAATGGAAAAAGCAAGTGGAAAATAACACTATTGAAGCACTTTTGCATCAACGCCGAAACAAGTTGGTGAGTCTAAGTGCAACCCATCATTTGCAACTTAAACTAAAAAAGGGAACAATTCCAAATGCCTAATGGCAAGGAAATTCCCCAGAACTTGGAAGTGAGCTAAAGCAATGCAGAGCTTGAACCGGCGCTTCCGCATCTTTGAAAACATTAAAGGACAAGACTCATCAGTTATGTCGACAGAAATGCAAAGTACAAAAATAGGGTTCTTTTTATTCTTTGTCATTCATCACCTTGGTGACTCTGACAAAGAGGGGCAGCTGTCAGCACCCCATTTTTGCACCATGAAATTGTCCAAGAAGCATATCTAAAACCGGCATATATGTGGGCACGTAAATTGAGGTTTTTATAATGGACCCATCTTTTTGAAATAACAAGCCCATAATAAAGAGAATTCTGAGCCGATTCCAATGCACCAAACCGTGCTCAAATCGGATCTCAAACGGCTAAGTTATGAATAAAAGAAATAAAGGGTAGTTTGGGGATTTTTACAAAACCTAAATTGGATGCCACATGGCAGCCACGTGTACGCCATGGTGACTACCATATAACCAATGATAAATTAAAATTTTGTGGGGTTGTTTTAGTAAATAAGTAAGTTTCCTAATGGGGTTTCTTATACAAATAAATAACAAAGTTAATAAAAATTTAAGATTAAAAAAATAATAATAATAAAAATAAACAAAGAGAAATGAGTTGGACGAATTGATCCAACTCATATTCTCTTGAAATATCGAGACAAAGCTTAAAAAAAATATACAAGCCTAATAAAAATGTGTGACAAAATAGACTTTGACCAAATCTAATTGAATGAGGGTGTTTAAGAGAGGAAGAGGAAAAATTAAGGGTTTAAAGAGAGGAAGAGGAAGGGTTAGTTGTTTAAGAGAAGAAAAGGAGAAGTTAAGGAAATGAGAGGTTTAGGAGAGGAAGAGGACAGGTTAGGGGTTAAGAAGTTAAAGGGGTGGGAACTCTCTATAAAATGGCTTGAAGTTAGGAGCAAAAAGGAGAGGAGAAAAAGTAAGAGAGTTCTTTGAAAAAAAAAAAAAAAAAAAGAAAGCAAGTAAGAGAGTTCTTTGAAAGAAAAAGCAGCATGTAGGAAGAAGTGGAGAAAAGAAAATGGACATCTACTAGCAAGGAGGGAGAAAGGAAAACTGCTGTTCACGACACACCAAGGTTCCAAGACCTGATTTGAAGTGTCAATCCATAACAGGTGAGTCATTTGTTTAATACATTGTATGAGACCTCTCTTTCATTACAATTTTTGAGATAAGATTACATGATTGGTGTAACGCCCCGGATCCAAGTTACGTGAAATAACCGTAACTCGTTCCCAAGGAGTTAACTTTTCACATAGGATCACTATCAGAGTGACGGAAAACATGAAACAACAATTTTTATAATCATAGTCAACTAAAATTTTCCCCAACTCACCTGAGCCAAGTGTGCGCACCAAAAACCTGGATCCTAGATCGCACACCGGGTGCACTTTCAGTGCGTGCCTCGGGACTTTTGGAGTCGCCACTGCCTGAGAGGTTCAGGCAGACACGGTTTTGCCCTATCCGGGTCTAAGTCTGGTCTGCGGCTTTTCTAGAGTTCTAGATAAGTCCTCGGTTACGGTTCGGGGAAGTCCTAAAGACACCCCGGTCCGCCCCATCGGTTCGACGGGTCCCTCGGGTCTCCCTGGTTTTTGAGTCAACCTCACCCTTCCTAGACCAGCATGCTGTCTTGTTAGGTCTGGCGGGGCCCTCTGGAGGTGTGGGTCCCTTTTAATTTGATTTTATCTTTTTATTTAATGGAGTTGGTTGGACTCGGGTCCTGTTGGAAGACCCGCGGGTTGCCATGGTTGGGCCTAGGGCCCAGTTGGGTTATTGGGTAACCCATTTGATTATTTATTTAAACTATTTACACATGCAACGGGCTTAGTGGGCTTGGATTTGGCCCATTAGCCAAGGGTCAAAGGGCCTGGGCCTATTTATTGAAAACAGGCCAGGTATAGGCCATTCAAAGGTGGGCCCCACAGGTGGGCCAAAAGGAGGTCTTGGTGGGCCCATTTGGGCCCACGGTCCAAAGATGGGCTAAAGATAGCCCAAATTGTTTAAAGGGCTGGTTCAGGCCGGTTCAGGTCGAATCAGGTTCAACCGGGCCAAATAAATTAGTCTTTTAAATTATATTCACATTGGACCGTATTCGTTATACAGTCCACCCTTGCCCGTGAACGAAGTCCGGTTTGGCTCGCCCGTGAAGAAAATACAGTCCTGCCCGAACCGTTCTGAGTTTACGGACACGGCTAGTTTTGCATTTCTGCTGCCGATTCTGCTTGGGATCAGTTCCGTGGCCTCTTTGGAACTTTCTGCAACTTCTATGGTAATTTTGGTGCCTTCTAATATGGCACACTAGCTTCCTTCACCATCTTCAAGTCCTCTTTTGTTGGTGCTTGAGAGTGGGATTAAGCCCCATTTTCTTTAGATCATGCCATCTTCCAATAATGTAGTAAAAGAAAGGGAAATGGCAGTGGGGAGGGGATTACGTAGGAGGGTTTAAAGAAGCACTTATAAATTCAACCCATTAAATAAGACATGTTATTTTTTTTATGTTAGTTTTATGGTTCCATCCCCTTCTTATGCCATAAGAAGATGCTCATTTGCATGGGAATTCTTCAACAAACAGTGAAGCCAATGGGTTAGTAGCACAGTAATAAAATAAAAGAGAACTTTAATGAAATGGTTCATATATATTAAAAAAGAAGTTGATATAAAAGTTACCACACTAGTACTCCTTTGATTTGGTGATGTAGTGACTCTCTAGTGATTTCGGCAGCGCTTCGGCATCCTCCAAATTTTATGAGGATGAAATGGAAAGAGGTGGGGAGGGTAGTTCATGCATGGAGGCAAGGAATGAAGAGTTTTAGGCCTACAAGGGTATTTTGGGTATTATGGTATTTGGGATTGGGGTGGCAGCACTTGGACAGGGGTTGGCCGTGGTTTGTAGGAGAGGGAGAGAGTGGAGGCCTTGGGATTTAGGCTTGTTGAAATGGGGGGGGGGGGGGGGGGGAGGCCTCTCTATTTATAGGCAAAAAGGGGCGTGCCCGTATTTGAAGTACGGGTGTGCCTTGCCCGTACTTCAAGTACGGGCGTGCCTTGCCCGTTATTCAAATATGGGCGAAAAACGCACATTTGCAAATCTCGCGAATCAGCTGTACGGGACGCGTGTCCCACCGTACAGCGATGCGTGTCTTCTTCCAGAATCTTGCCCGTATTTCAAATACGGGCATGCCCTACCCGTAATTGAAATACGGTCTAGCACGTTTTTAAAATGTCTGGATTTCAAACCTTTATTCAATTTGGTTTTTTGCAAGATTTTTATTCGATTTTTTTGATTATTTTATTAAAAAACGAGATTCCCTTTATTAATATATTAATAAACACATTTATCTTATTCATTTTATTGGTTTAGTCCATTTTTTGCTGCCTTTTTGCCACATGGGCAGTTTTTGAAACTTCAACTGCTCATAACTTCTTTGTCCGGTGTCCGATTTCAGCAAACTTAGTGTCGTTGGAACCGGCTCGGAACCACCTATCCATTGGGATCAAGTTTGGCAGTTGAATTGGGGTCGAGCAAAAAGTCAACTTTTCGCCCCCCCAAAAGTTTGACCAGCTCATAATTTTCTTATCTGGACTCCGATTCCAGCAAATTTAGTTGCGTTGGAATCGTGTCGAAATGCTCTTTTCAATGAGATGAAGTTTGATGGCCAAATTTACTTGAATCAAAAGTCCATTTTTGGCCCCCTCAGGGTTTGACTTTTTAATTGAAATTTTCATTTTCTTCATTTTTTGGGGTGCAAAAATTAGGTGCTAACAGCTGCCCCTCTTTGCCGAACTCACCTTAGGGGATGAACGGCAAAGAAGAAAAAAAACCTTATTTTTGCACCTTGCATTTCTGCCGACATGGTCGACGAGCTCAATCATTGAATTGTTTTTAGTGTCAGATGTCTGGTATCACTTCCTGACTTTCGAATCCCTATACCCTCTTTCGGGTTTGAATAGGGCTATTCCTTAGTTCTTTGTTTTTGAAAAGGGAAAGATAGAATTATTTCTGAGCTCATCAGCCTATTTCGGCGTTGATGCAAGGCACTTAACAATGTTCTTTTCTTATTTTTTGTTCCGTTAAAGCTTTTAGTGACTTCAATTTTGATTTCTTCTTGATTCTTTTTTTTTTTTTTTTAAATAGGCCAAGGTATGGGTTTGGGAGTGCAGGTGGGAGGACGGGATGAAGCTTTTGCGCTACTGTCCATCATCTCAGAGACCACACACCTACTCTAGCCTATGCTATTTACAAAAGTGAGAATCAAAATTTACAAGTAGGGGTGAATTGGCCCATTATTGCTCTTCCTTGTTGCTTCTCCTTGCCAGGTTCTTTCTCTGTCGAGGCATTAAATCTTCTTTCCCCACTCATGAGCTGCTCCATTGGGGGTTTGGTGGGAATATAATCTGCCAAGACGACTCCTTGGGGATTATTGCAATGCTTCTCTTTACTCTTAAAGTTCTGTTGGAGAGTCTGAGAATCTTGACAGTCTTTTTTCTTCTGAGCTCCACTGGGGATGAAAAGTGGAGAAATCTCTGCTGGGGAAGAAAGGATCAAAATATTCTTCTCATGTTCATCTTACATCTTTCTTTCTCCTTTGGACCTGTACAAGGATCACAACATTAGTGTTTGATCTGCTGGGGATATGCAGGGCTTGCTCACTTTAATCCTTTGATTCATCACAAAAAAATGGCTATTGATTAAGGCTATGAACCTTTCTTCAAGGGTTAGCAGCACAGCTGGGGAAATTCCAAGAGTAGTTCAGCAGAATAATTACATAAAAACACAGACGTGTTAGTGTGTGCTTGTGCCTGCAATTATCATAAAAGTCAATCCTTAAGTTAGACACAGGTTAGAGTGCTTGGTATTTTTAGCCTTGTCATTATAGGCCTTTGTGAAGCGTTGACCTAAACACAGTCTGCCAGTCTGGGCCTCTCAAATCATTTGGTTATCCCTGTTTAGTGCACTGTCCATCCTGTTTCTGTTTTTTGCTACATTTCCCTTTCTAATCAAGGCATGACTAGCTCTCTCTCTCTCTCTCTCTCTCTCTCTCTCTCTCTCTCTCTCTTCAACGACTGACCCTTTTTGCACATAGCGCCCTTTTTGGGTTTTCACTATGTTTGGTCCTTTCAGGGAGAATCCAATTCCGTCATTACCAGAAAATGCGGATTTTACTGTTTTGCTTAAGATCATTCACTTTAGGATCCGAAAGGTCTTCGAAATAGGACGAAATGTAGGCTAGGCTGGGGTTTTGAAAGAAGTACTTTATGGTTTTGTACAGTGCTCCTTTTATTGTTGGGGCTTACATCCTGGCTTATTTTTGTGGTGTGGGGTTCAACTTTTTCCTTTATTTTCTTCGCAATTGCTCTCTTTTTTTTGTGGGGGGGGGGGGGGGGGGGGGGGGCCAGGAATGCCCTTTTTTTTATGTGAAGGAACACCTGCACTAGGTTTGAAAAGAAATTTTCAGGCCCAAAAGTGTCTAACAGGGGAACCTTTTAGGGTGTTCGAGAGGGTTTATAGGCTTGGGGGAGAGTGAAGGATGGCCTCTCTTCATTTCCCAATTGGAATTATCTCAAGGGTAATACAGTTTGACTGCATCTGCATTTATTGGTTCAAGAAAAATAGTTCCGTCCATCTCTTGTAGGATTAGTGCTCCTCTGGACAGAACTTTGTGTACTATGAATGGTCCTTCATAGTTTGGCTTGAATTTCCCTTTATTGTCTTCTTGGTGGGGGAATATCTTTTTCATAACAATGTTGCCCACCTTGAAGTGTCGTGGTATTACTTTCTTGTTATAAGTCCGAGCTGCTCTCTGCTGATAGAGTTGCCCGTGGCACAAAGCCTGAATTCTTTTCTCATCAAGCAACTGCAACTGGTCAAACCTTGATTCTTCCCATTCAATGTCATCAACCTCTGCTTCCTTCAGGATTCTGAGCGAAGGGATCTGTACTTCCACGGGAAGGACTGCCTCCATTCCATATACAAGAGAGAAAGGAGTTGCTTCAGTTGAGACCCTGATTGAGGTTCGGTATGCATGCAAAGCATATGGCAGCTTCTTATGCCAGTTTCTGTAGGTGATTACCATCTTCTCCAATATCTTATTCAGATTTTTGTTGGCAGCCTCTACTGCTCCATTCATCTTGGGCCAATATGCTATGGAATTTAGATGTCTAATTCTCAAATCGCCACACATCTTGTCCATGTCCTTGTTATTCAAATTCTTGGCATTGCCTGTGATAAGTGCTTTAGGCACACCATAGCGACAGACAATATTGTTTCTGATGAATTTTAGTACATGGGACCCTTTGACATCTGCAAAGGACACGACCTCTACCCACTTGATAAAATAGTCTATTGCAACCAAGATGAATCGATGCCCATTTGATGCCTTCGGATGGATTTCTCCAATCATATTAATTCCCCAGATGGCGAAGGGCCAAGGAGAAGTCATTGAGTACAAAGTGTTGGGCGGTGCATGAATGTTGTCAGCATAAATTTGGCATAACTGGCATTTCCTTACATGGATATGGCAATCATGTTCCATAGGCAACCAGTAATAACCCATTCTCAAGATTTTTCTTGCTAGCATATGCCCGTTCATATGTGCGCCACATTGTCCCCCGTGGACTTCATCAACCAGCTGTTAGGCTTCATCTTCTGTTACACATAGCAGCAGTGAATCATTATAGGACTTTTTGTGTAGCTTGCCTCCACTGAGGAAGAACTATCCTGCCAGTTTTTGAATCGTGCGCCTCTCAGATGCTGTGGCATTTTCTGGAAAAATCCTGTCTCTCAGGTACCTCATTATGTTTGTATACCAGGGTTCCCCTTGTGGTGTGCTCTTCTCAACATTAAAACAGTAGACAGGAGAACGCCGCACTTCTATCTCCAACAGTTGTACACAAGTATCACTAGTGATTGTTGCTATAGATGCCAGTGTTGCCAAGGCATCTGCAAACTGATTCCTGTCTCGTGGCATATAATCAAATGTCACGCTTTTGAACTGTCCTTCCAATTCCTTAATCAGTTCCTGATATGGCACCAACTTTGGATCCTTAGTCCGCCAATCCCCCATTACTTGGTAGATGATTAGACAGGAATCACCATAAACTTTCAACTCTCGTATATTCATTTCGATTGCGGCTCGCAAGCCCAACACACATGCTTCGTATTCTACCATGTTGTTAGTGCAGTCGCTATTGGATGATGGATTCCTTCTGGGGAAATGATTACTGCTCCAATCCCTTTCTCATTGATGTTGACGGCCCCATCAAAGAACATTTGCCATCCGGTTCCCTTTTCTACTGACTCGGCATACATTATTTCATCATCCGGCAGTCCGGTGAGGAGTGGTTGATAGTCGGGCACAGGGTGTTCTGCCAGGTGATCTGCTACTGCCTGTCCCTTTATTGCCTTTCTTGTGGTGTAGACAATGTCATACTGAGATAAGATAACCTGCCACTTGGCTATCCTTCCCGGGGAGATTGGCTTTTCAAAAATGTACTTCAAGGGGTCTGCATCTGAAATCAAAAGGACAGTATGACTGAGAAGATAATGCCGGAGCTTCTAAGCTGCCCATACCAACGCGCCACAGGTCTTCTCAAGCAATGTGTATCTTACTTCATAATTTGTAAACTTTTTGCTCAGATAATAGATTGCTTGTTCCTTTCTTCTTGTATCATCATGCTGCCCTAGGACACATCCGGCCGCTGTTTTTGTGACTGACAAGTACATGATTAGCGGTCGTCTTGGTACAGGGGGAACCAAAGTTGGTGGACTCATCAAATAGGCCTTGATTTTGTCAAACGCTTTTTGGCAATCTTCATTCCAGACCACTGGGTTATCCTTCTTTAGCAATTTGAATATTGGTTCGCACACAGGAGTCATCTGTGCTATGAATCGACTGATGTACTGTAATCTTCCAAGGAAACCTCTTATTTCTTTCTCTGTGGATGGGGGAGGCATCTCCAGAATTGCCTTCACTTTGACAGGGTCAACCTCAATTCCTTGTTTTCCAATGATGAATCCGAGTAGCTTTCCTGAAGTAACTCCGAACACACACTTATTCGGATTCAGCCTGAGCTTGCATTCCCTGAGCCTGTCAAACAACTTTCCAAGGTTCACCAAATGACTTTCCTCTTCTTTTGACTTTGAAATCATGTCATCCACGTATACTTCCATCTCCTTATGCATCAGGTCGTGGAATAACAAAGTCATTGCTCGCTGGTATATGGAGTCTGCATTCTTCAACCCGAATGGCATCACTTTGTAGCAGTATGTGCCCCAGTGTGTGATGAAGGAAGTCTTTTCCATGTCTTCAGGTGCCATTCGTATCTAATTATACCCAGAGAATCCATCCATAAATGAGAACATGGAATGAGTTATAGTATTATCAACTAATATATCAATGTGTGGCAATCGAAAGTCATCTTTCGGGCTTGCCTTGTTCAGATCCCTGTAGTCAACACACATCCTAACCCTTCCATCTTTCTTGGGGACTGGCACAATGTTTTCTAACCATTCTGGGTAATCTGTAACTTTCAAGAACCCCGCTTTCAATTGCTTGGTGACCTCTTCTTTGATCTTCAGGGCCCATTCTGGTTTCATGCGTCTGAGTTTTTGCTTCACTGGTGTGGCCTCAGACTTTATAGTTAACCGATGCACAACTAAGTCTGTGTCTAACCCAGGCATATCCTCGTATGACCATGCAAACACATCAGTGTAGGATTTTAGAAAATCAGTTATCTGTGTTTTCTGTAATAATGTCAGCTTTTTACCAACTTGAAGAATCCTTGGTTGTGCTGTTTCACCTATGTTGATAGGTTCAGTTTCCTCAATGTTAGCCTGGAGACCTTTTTCATGCCTGTCCAAAGCAAATTGGATTTCAGGTGGGGTCTCCCATGGTTCATCATTATCCTCAAGTTCAAAAGAATCACTGGGGATAATTTCTGAATCATTGGGTTGTGATGAGTAAGTGTCGCTATCTGATTCATGCTCGACACTTTGGATTTCTTTTTGTTCTTTTTGACCTTTTTGTTTTTGTTTGATTGTGGCAGCCTGATTATCTATCTCGTGCTCCGAATTTTTCGGGTGTGCGTCGAGATTGATATTAATGTTGCGATTTTGGGTTTGCTTATTTGCAGAATTATTCACAGAAGCAGAAAAATAATCAAAAGACTTCACGCATTTATTAAAAAGTGCAGTAATATCTACAGGGGGAATTTCAGAAGTGGAAGAAACTCCCTGTGGTAGTTCGGCTTTGCGAGTGGCAAGTGGCGTCGAACTCCAATTCTGCAATGCATGCTTGTCCTTGGTTACAGCGGTCACCGCATTCACCTTTCCGGTTTGTATCATGCTGATGCTGCTGTCAGAGGAGATGCAGATGGGGTCATCAACTGTGCCCTTCTTTGGTTGATTTTGACTTGAATCTTCTGACGATACACTGATCCATACCCCATGGCGGATGATAGTCCCTGGTACCCGAATAGTGACTTCGTTGGGTGGTTCCACCTTAGGCAATGCCTTGGTTACAGATTTTCCTTATGATTCATCCCTCCTGCTGGAAGAATGTTCGTTAGGGGCCAGTTACCATAAGTTTCATGATAAGCTAGTTCAGTAGGCAGTCCCAGTACTTGGGGCATATTCTGGAACATTTGACCCAGACCATCCTTGGTACTTGGGTGTATAATGCACATGGGAGGTGGGGGAGACCTTTGCCTTGGAGTGGGTTCTCCTGAACTGTCTTGGCTTTCCATCATGTAGATGTACTGAGCTGGCTCTTCTTCTTCAGCCTCAGTTGGCGGTGCCTCGACATCATCTGATGGGTAGGCAAACGCCTCTTCTGGGATAGCTGGTTTTTAGGTGTCAACTGACTGCCAAGAGAATAGAGCAGACAGTTCTTCCATCAACCCACTGAGAGCTTCTGAGTTCTCTTCTGTAACTGTTTCCTGGGGCAAGGGAGGTCGTCCCATAACCTTTGCAGATAATTAGCTTCCGCTTGCTCGGCTGAATCATTGAATTCATCACCCCACCCCTGGGGGACTATGTTCTGAATGGCCTGTGCAGCTTCCCTCTCCATATTGGTAAAGTGATGGTATAATTGGCCATGTACATGGATGGGCCAATGTGGGTCCCTTCCTTCTGCTCGTGCCCTCTTCCGTTCAGCTTTCATGCCAAATAACCTGGCATAGTCTTCAGGTTCAGGAACAAACCCCAATCCAAAGCCCACAGATTTGTCACATGGCTGGATTGCAGACTTGATGCCTTGCTTGTATTTGCCCAAACCATCTCCTACTCGAAGGCCCCAGTTGGTGCATTCAGCAGCACCGAACATACTCTTTCTTTTCCTTCTGCGGGACAAGTCTGATTGCAGAGGATTAGGATTGCGGTTTACTTGCACCATTTCAATGGCTTGAAAGTTCAGGGAAGTAGGCAGCTCATAATCAATCACAGGTACCCCTCCTTGTTCAAATTCTCTGTGATTTTCTGCATGAACCGTGATCAATTGATTTCTCGAGATAAATCGGATCATTCGATGTAAGGTGGACGGGACTGCCCCTGCTTGATGTAACCAAGGTCTTCCAACCAACAAATTAAAGGAGGCATTGATGTCCATCAACTCAAAGGTGATGAAGAAGGCCCTTTCAGCAATTGTAACTTCTAAAGTAACTTCCCCAAGGGAATCCTTCTTGGCATTGTCAAACCCGCGGACATTATTGGAGCTGGGTTTGATCAAATCAGCGTTCAGCTGCAGACTATGGAAGGTCCTGATTGGGCAGATATTCAAAGTTGACCCGTTATCGATCATGACTCGTCTCACTATCAAGTCGGAGCACCTTACAGTGATAAACAGAGGTTCCGTGTGGTTGTAACCTTTAGGGGGCAAGTCTGCTGAGGAAAAGGAGATTGCTTCTGGCGTAGCAATTATAGACATTACCGTCTCCAACTGCTCAGGGCTGATGTCGTCAGGCACATGAGTATCACCCAGTATCTTCATAAGTACGTCTTTATGTTTGTCTGAATCTAATAAGAGACGCATAATGGATATCTGGGCTGGTGTCTTATTCAACTGCTGCACTAGATCATACTCCAGAGTGAAGGCACTATAGTGGAGTTTTTCAATCTGTTCTTCTGGGGCCTTCCCCTTCTTCTTATGGGTCTGTGGCAATTCAGTAGCCACATCTTTCCCTTTTTCTTTCCTTGTTCTCTCTTCACTAGTCTCTCCCTCTGGTGCAGGTGGAGGGTTAGGGTTTATGTATCGACCAGAACGGCTGATCCGATCGACTTCTCTTTCAGTGGAAGTGATGGTAGAATCGTGGTACATGGGTAGGAATTGGTAAGGTGGAGGCACAGCAGAGTAGGTTGGGTCAAGGTGAAGTTGGAGTAAGTTGAGGGTAGGTGGTTCCAGTAGGAAGTCCATAGGCTCACTAAATGGGTTGTTCATCATGTCGAAGATGTTTAATGGGGGTGAGTTTGGGACAGGTGGAGGATAGAAAGGCTCTGGTTCGGGAAAGTTGAAATGCACCAGAGCGAACCCCATGAAGGTTTCTTCATTCTCCTCTTCATTAATGACATGTATCTGTTGATAAATTGCCCCTTCTTGGAGATGAATCCTGACAACTTGCCCCGGTCGTCCAATCAGTAAGGACGGGTCAATCTGTAGTTCACTGCCTTGATTACTGGTGACCTGATGTACTGTTCCGCTGCCAGAAGCCTTATTATGGTCTGGAAGAGGATTAGTAGTTGTACCAATAGGAGGAGTAGGTGCTGCTGGTGCTAGGGGATCTACAGAGATCTTCTTACTGTCTATCAGATCCTGTATGTCATGCCTCAAATCCCAGCATCGATTTGTTGAATGCCCGGGAGCTCCAAAATGATACTCGCATCTCTCTACTGCATTATAATTTCGTGAGTTGATCATTCTGGGGTTGGGAGGCTTGATTTGAAGGTACCCCTTCTTCAGCAGTGTAGCCAATAGTTCTACAGGTGCATAAGGCAGCGGGGTAAACACCCTCTTCGTTCTTGCCTCTACCTCTTCTCTGGTTCTTCTCAAAGGCTGCCCTTGACTTTCATTCCTTTGGGCAATGTGATAGGGCTGCGCTGGCTGTACATAATTAACTGCCTGAGTTTCCTGCCTCCTAGGCTCCTGCCCCTCATTTCTGCCACTTTGTCCGGTTTCAGGCCTCCTCTGTGTAGGGCCTTGACCACTACCATCTATCTTTCTAGCTCTTACAGCATCTTCAATCCTGTCTGCTGTCAAAATCAGGTCATTGAAATTGGAAGTACTTTGTCCCAATAGCAAGGAGAAAAATGGCTGTCCAAGTGATGCAATGAACAAGGAGGTCATCTCCTGTTCAAGTAGTGGGGGTTGGACTAGGGTCGCCAATTCTTTCCATCTCTTGGCATATCCTCGTACCGACTCTTGATTCTTCTTGGAGAGCCTTTGTAACTCTGCCCTAGTTTGCACAATCTGACTGTTCAAACGGTACTGCTGAATGAATGCTGCGGCCAAATCATTCCAAGTCTTGATCTTGGTTTTATCCAGACCCAAAAACCAAGTGTATGCTGCTCCTGTCAGCGATCTCTGAAAGAACTGTATCATAATTTTTTCATCTTTGGCATATTGACACATATCCCCAGAGTATGACCTTAAATGGTTTAACGGGCACCCGGTGCCATCAAACTGATGCAAGTCAGGGCATTTGAATTTCGGTGGAAGTTGAACATCGGAGAAGAAGCAGAGGCTGTCTAAAGTAGCCTCCATGGGGACCGCACTGGGTCGTAGGCTTTTCAGTTCTTCACGCAAAGCATCTACCTCGGCCTTAGTGGCTGCCATCTTTTCATCAAATTGGGCCTGCTGTGTTCTATACCAATCTGCCTCTTCTTGCCCCAGTTGGGCAGGTGCAATCGTTTGTGGGAGAGGCACAGCTTGCGGAGGCGGAGGTGGTACCAACGGTGCCGGGTACCCAGGGTATGGTGGTGGAGCATCCATCTGCGGTGGAGCAATTGGTTGCTACAGGGTCAACGGTGCAGCTGGGGGAGGTATCCTGAGTTCTCTTAATTCTGCCATTAACTCTTAAATAATAGTCCCCATACTGTCAATCCTCTGTTGTAGATCAGTCACCGTCTGCGTCTGGCTGGACTCTGCCTGGTCTTGTCCTGACGAGGTCTGTTCCCTCGGCTGCTCCATCTCAAGCCTTCTTCTGGATCTTAAGAGGTAAGGGCTTCGAGAAGCAATTTTGGTACCTGGGAAGGGCAACCAGCGGATATTAGTGCAACTTATATGCATGATTATTGATATGTTCTAACTGTAAAGAAGGATCAAGGATTAATTTATTTGAATTATTTTGAAAATGATAGGGACTCTTGATCTATTTTAGCCAAGCGGCTGGGAAAGAGAACCCGGTTTAGACTGGTTTGTTTTAGCCAAACGGCTGGGAAAGAGAACCCAGTTTAGGCTGGTCTGTTTTAGCCAAACGGCTGGGAAAGAGAACCCAGTTTAGGTTGGTGTGTTTTAGCCAAGTGGCTGGGAAAGGGAACCCGAAATTGATCTATTTTAACCAAATGGTTGGGAGAGAGAACCCGAAATTGATCTATTTTAACCAAACGGTTGGGAGAGAGAACCTGGTTTAGACTGGTCTGTTTTAGCCAAACGGCTGGGAAAGGGAACCCTATATTTAAAAGGTTGGTTTGAGCTCAGTATCACGAGGTTGGACTATGTTAAGTCTCCGCAGGGGATGAGCTAAACAGCAGCATCCAGGTGTACCTTAACCAATTTTCAGTTTAATCTCTGATGGTTTTAGAACCTAACTTCGGCTAGTAGTTCTCGGGCACGTCTTAGCTAGTCGTTGGTTTAATCACCATTGACTTTGACGTCTCACAACCGGGAAGGCTATGCCAGGACGATCTTCCACCAATTTTCTGGTTTAATTACCAGTGGCTTCAGTGTCCTAAGAGTTCGGCTAGGGATACCCGAGCGTACCTTAGTCGTTTAGCTTAGTCGCTTGACCTTGGTGCCTCACAACGGGGTATGCTATGCTAGGACGATCCTCTGCCAAATTTTCTGGTTTAAATACCAGTGGCATCAGTGCCCCAAACTTCGGCTAGGGATACCCGAGCGTATCTTAGTCGTTAGCTTAGTTGCTTGACTTTGGTGCCACACAACGAGGTATGCTATGCCAGGACGATCCTCTACCAATTTTCTGGTTTAAACACCAGTGGCATCAGTGCCCCATAGGCTGACCGTGTGATCTTATAAATCAGACGGGTGTGATCTGAGCTTAAGAGATTGGGTGTTCTTTATTCAGAACCTTGGGGTTTTAAGACTTAAACTTGAAACTTGAAAGTTTGAGAGTTGATAAAGATGGGGTGTCCTTTACTCAGAACCCCTTGGGTTTAAAGATTCTCTTGGCAAGTTCTTTATTCAGATTGCCTGAAAGTTTTAGAATTGGTTGCAAGAATGGGGTGTTCTTTATTTAGAACCCTTTAGTTTAAAGATTCAAACAATTTGGCGAGTTCTTTACTCAGATCGCCTGAAAATTTTGAATTGGGTGTTCTCTATTCAGAACCCTTAAAGACTTAAATTTGAAATTGATAATTTCTGAAGATTTGAAAGTTGGGTAGAATTGGGTGTGCTTTATTCAGAACCCATGGGTTTTAGAAAAATTGGCGAGTTCTTTATTCAGATCGCCTGAAAGTTTTGAAGTTGAAGGATTGGGGCCAAATTGTTTGAAAAAGCAATTGGGGGATGTCTTAATTGACTTTATTAAATCCAACACAAAATTCTTCATGGAAAAAGAAGTACAATGACAAAATTCAGAACAAGCGATTATATGATTAAACAAAACAAACAAACCTAGAGTCTAGCTAGGTTGGTCATCATCATAATGAGAGGACACGTCTCGCCTTTTCAAGGCACACAGAAGTTTATTCCGCAGACGTCGGTCCTCTTTTGCGCGTCTGCGCATGGTGTCAAGTTGCTGTTGAAGGGCCTCATTGGCCTGCTTGTTTTTACGCTCGGAATCCACATATGCACGGTGGATTCGAGAATGAGATTCCCACAGTTCGGCCACCCTATCCCTGCATGTGTCAGGGGGCGGAACTGGGATATCATCAGAGGTGACGATATGGAGAGGAGGTGGGCTGTCTAGGCCAGTTTCTCGAGCAATCCATTGTTCGTAATTACGAATGTTGGATGCAGTTAAAATGTCCTCTTGGAGTATGTGTGTAAGCACCTCATTTTTGCGCTCCCAGAAAAACCAAAAATGCAAACCCTGGACAGAAAGTCAAACCCTAAGGGGTGAAAAGTTGACTTTTTGATCAAGTGAAAATTGGCCACCTCGCTTTATGCCATTGGATAGAGAATCTCGACACGGTTCCAACGCAACTGAGTTTGCAGGAATCGGGGTCCGGATGAGGGTTCTGCGGGCGGTCAAACCTGAGCAGAGCCAAAAGTTGACTTTCTGCTAAAATCCGATCCAGATACCTTGCTCTATATCATTGGATAGAGAATCTCGACACGATTCCAACACAACTGAGTTTGCAGGAATCGGAGTCCGGATGAAGGTTCTGCGGGCGGTCAAACTTGAGCAGAGCCAAAAGTTGACTTTCTGCTAAAATCCGATTCGGAGGCCTACCCCTAGGTCATCGGATAGAGGGCTCTGATATGATTCTAACGCAACTAAGCTTGCCCAGTGTGCGCACCCGATTTCGGTCGCACGACGAGGCGCATGCAAAACGATGCGTGCCTCGGGATTTGTTTGGAGTCGCCACTGCCTGATGGGGTGCAGGCAGATACCTGGGTGCCTAAGTTCTTCTACTAAGGCTTTTGGTCTGTGGCTTTTGAGATTCTAAGTAGGGGCTCGGTTGCGGTCTGGGGAAGTCCGTAGACACCCCAGTCCACCCCGTCAAGTGACGGGTCCCATAGGTTTCCCTGGTTTGAGTCAACTCAGTTGGTCTCTTACTCACCCGATTCCTATTCCAGCATGTAATTTGATTGAGTCTGGCGGGACCGCCAAAGTGGTGTGGGTCCCTTTACTTGATTTTATCTTTTTAATTAAAGTGATGTGGGTCTGATTGGGCAGGCCCCGTTGGAAGGCCCGCGGTATCCCTTGGTGGGCCAGATGTGGTCCTTTGGACTTTGGTTCAATTTGAATTGATTTTATTTTGGAGTTCAAGTTGGATTAGTTAAGTGGATTTCATGTCAAAAGTGGGCCGGGGTTGCTTTGTGGGCCCTTGAGTGGGCCCCACAGTTGTTTGCCAAGTGATTTTGGTTATCTTGATTAATTATACCAAAATGGGCTAGGTATTGGGCTTGGGGCCCTTTACCTAGGCTTGGGCTTGAAAGCCCAAGGCTTCTTGAGTTAGGGTTTTGAAACCCTAACCTTGGTTGGTTAATGGGCTTGGTGGGCCCGATAGGCCCTGCCCTTTGCCTCGACCAAACCATAACTTAACTACGCATGCATGCCCCAAATTGGGCTTTGGTGGGCCTCAAAGGGTCTGGCCCACTCAACTCTTTTAATTGTCTTATTTAAGCACAAATAGGTTGGTCGGGCTTGGTGGGCCCCGTTGGAAGGCCCACCGGAAATCAATTTGGACCGGGTCGGTCCCTGGCCCATCTTGGGTTTCCGGGTGACCCGGAAACCCTACTGGTTCGCCCGGAGTTGATCAAACAAACAAAAAAATCACACAAGATCAGCAAAATGGCAAAAAATGAATTCTGGCAGTGTAGCTGCCCTGAGATGCCGGCTACACACAGGTCTCTGTGTATCCGGCATCTTTTGCCGGCTACACACAGTGTTCTGTGTATCCGGCATCTTTTGCCGGCTACACACAGTGTTCTGTGTATCCGGCATATTTAGCCGGCTACACAGAGGCTTCTGTTGATCCGGCCTGAGTTGCCGGATCAACACACATAAGCCTTTTTTTTGGATTTTGGGCAGTGGGGTTGGGTTTTTGGATCTTCTAGGGATGTTCTGGCACTGTGACAGGGACCCAAGTGTCCCTGTCTTGGTTCCTCGTGCTCCACACGTCAATGATCACGCGAGGACAACACAAATACATCAACACAAGCCTAGCATGCATGCTCTTTAATCATGGGAAATACATACATTTTTACAGATTTTCTTTATGCATGGAACAAAAGTGTGTGTGCAAGTGAGCATGCTTCACACGTGAACATATGTTATGAAGGAGAGCATGCATACTTCTCACAAGCAGCAAAAAGGGCTTATCATGAAGGCACTTAAGGAGCACCCAACCACAATACATACTCCTATGATCTAGCACAAGCCAACCTACCCTATCACCATTTACATGCTCAAAAGAAAAGCACAATCATCCAAGCAAGATCATTAGAAGAAGGGAAAGAGGGGGTAGTTAATATGGGGTACAATAGATGATCATGCTAAGGGGAACAAGCTCCCCCACAAATAATTAAAACCAAACTCAAAATAGCAACTTAATGGGGGCTAAAAATGAGATGGACTCTCTCTTATCCTTATAGACCTTCACATTACCAAAAAAAAAAGATAAGAAAAGGCATTCAAATAGACATCCATACCAAATTTATGCTAGGGATCGAAAAGACAACATTAGAAAACTTTTCAGAAAAATCTCATTATAATATATATGCAACACAACATGATGGGGAGCCTCACCTTGAGGTTGGAATCCTCTTTGAGGATGTGCTTGAGGTACCTTGTGGCACCACCGTCCTTGGGCAGCACCTCGTCCTCTCCGAATGATCTCCAAGACCTCCTTCTTCTCACTTGAATGTGGTGGAGAATGGCGGTCGAAAATGGTGGTGGAAAATGGTGGTGGATGGTTTAGGGAACCATGAAGAGAACTTGGGAGAGATGGGAGAGAAGGAGCATGGAGAAGAAGATGGTGGGAGAAAAAGTGTGCTCCAAATGAGAGAGGAGCTCCATACGTATGGGGTTTGGGGGGTTTTATTCATGTGGCACAAAGGATGGGCATGCATGCATAGGGGGCATAATCATGGGTGAGAGAGAGAGAGAGAGTTGCATGAGGGGTGGCATGCATGGATGATGCCCATCCACCATGAGAGAGAGGGGGATGCATGTATGAGGCATGCATGGTTGGTCATGGGGGGAGAGAGAGTGAGAGAGAGATGCATGAGGGGTGGCATGCATGGATGATGCCCATGAATGCCCATAGGGGACATCAATCATGAGCAAATCTTGGTATTTGTGGATTGGTCCCTGGAACTTTGGATTTTTACAGATTTAGTCCCTGATACTTTTGGATATTTACAGATTTAGTCCTTGATACTATTCATATTTACAGATTTAGTCCCTGATACTTTTGGATATTTACAGATTGGTCCATGTGATATTTTCTCAAGTTTTGATGCTTATGGATCTAGTCCCTGATACCCTTGGATATCTGCAGCTTTACCATTGAGATATTTTTCACTGATTTGGGTAATTACAAATTTAATCCCTGAGACCTTTTTGCTCTGCTGCTTGCCACGTGTGCAGACTTTTGCCACGTGTGCAGTTTTCCAGCACGCTGCCCTAGAACTTCAACTGCTTACATCTTCTTCATCCGGACTCCGATTTGGGCCAACTCAATTGCGTTAGAACCGTGTCGGAGTCCTCTATCCATTGGCATAGGGCTAAGCACTCGGCACGGGGTTCGAGAAAGAGTCAACTTTCGGCTCCTCTTTAAGTTTGACCGGCCCATAGATCCTTCATCCGGATTCCGATTCCAGCAAACTCAGTTGCGTTGGAACCACGTCGAGATTCTCTATCCATTGAGATAGGGCAAGGTGACCAATTTTCTCTTGATCAAAAAGTCAATTTTTGATCCCTCAGGGTTTGACTTTTCTGCTGTCTTTTAGCACATTTTTTCTCTTTTATTTGGTTTGATCAAAATTTGGGTGCTTACAGCTGCCCCCCTTTGTCAGAGTCACTTGTTTGATGAACGACAAAGGTTGAAAGAAACCCAAATTTTGCATTCCTCACATCCTTCTGAGAGAGCCTAGGATTTAATTTTTTGTTGGTGGGACAAAGCACATTAACACGAGCTGGTCATGCGTGTGGTACCTTTCCCGGTTCTGGTTCTTAGAAATAGGTGGTGATTAGCACCTTTTCTAGATTCTGGTTCTGGGGAAAAGGTGGGGATTAGCACCTTTCCAGGTTTGGGTTCTTTGGAATAGGTGGTGATTAGCACCTTTCCGGTTTTGGGTTTTCTGGATGATTCAGCTTCTCAGATTTCAGTGAGGATGCAATTTTCAGATTTCAGTGAGGATGTAAACATTTTTTTCTTCTTTGTTTTTCTTTTTCAAACTTTGGGGGTTGGAGGTGGGCCAAGGAACGGAAGGAGAAAGGAAGGAGGAGGTGCTCTTGGTGAGGAGGTGCTCCTGGCGCTGTGCGGTGCCTCAAAGGGACTCACACACCTATCCTACTCTACTTACAAAAGTGGGAAATAAAAAAAATTACATGAGGGGCCAATTTGCCCATTTGTCTTCAGAATACGCCTTCTCTTCTTGATCGTGAGCTTGCTTGACCTTTGGACGATTCTCCGCTGGGGATATGAGGGTTCTTTATTTGGGAAAGAACTCGCAGGGGACAGGTGAGCTTTCTTCAAAACCCCCCTCTTGGTGTGCGTTGGATTACCGCCAGGCTTTCCTCCGCTTTGCTTTTCTTGTCTTCTTTCTTTTCTTTCCTTTCCTTCCAACTTGAGGATGCTTCTTGATATCATCTGGCTTTTCCTGCCTTGCCTGGGCCTGTAAAACTCTCACAAGGTAGTGAGGTATCTGAAGTTCACACTGTGAGCACTTGTGGCTTACTTGGTTTTATTGTGTGTGCGAGTGCACATGACTGAAATGAAATATTTTTTCAAAAGCTTTTTTCTTTTTTTTTTTTATAAATTTTGTACAAGTGCTTCAAAAGGAATGGCCAGGACCAGTGACCATGGTGATTTGCCTTGTTAGCTTGAAGTGTTCTGGGACGGTGTGTTCGACACGCATTCCCATGAGATTCTTGACTTATGCTGTCATTGGCTCTCAGTGGTTCTGTAAAAGTTTAGAAGGTGGGGAATGTCTCCAGGAGTGTTTTCCCTTTTCCAGTTTTGGTTTCTCTCACCTTGACCCAATCATTTAGGGCGGTTTCAGGATCTTGCTATTGAGGGTTTTCCCTTTGTCTTTTCCCTTGGGTTAGTGCTTGCCCCAGCTTTAAGGACTTTGGGCAACTTTTGTGCATCATGTACCCTAGATCAGAGAGGTCTTCATATTAGGACGAAACATCGGCTTAGTTTTAAGTCTGAGAAATAAAGGGATATAAGGCTCAAGTTCTTATCTTCTCATTTTCAGGTTTTACTTTGTGTCTCGCCAAAGCTCATTTTTCTTTTTAGATTCCTTCATTATAGATCTGCATGAATTCAATTGTCACGTCCTCTGCAATCAAAAAGGACTTTCTGATAGGACGAAACGTAGGCTGAGGTTTTTTGGTTTATGAAAGGAAGGGAATATGGCTCAAAGTCTTTGGTAAATGGATCGAGTCATGTCCTACCCTTTTCCTTGACTACTTGGGCTTTGCCAATACCTTTTCACTTTCTTTCATTTTTTTCTTTTTGAGGCCTTTTGTGACCTTCACTTTTTCCTCTAGCATTTTTGCTTTTCCTTTCCTTTGCTCTGGGGTTATCTTGGCTTTTTGCTTTGATTAGCCTGCCCCAGTGTATTTTCTACCTTCTTTTCTTTTCTTTATTTCTGCTCATTCATGTCTCTTTTCTTCTTTACCAAGCACCATATTTAGGGCTCATGACTCAGTAGGTTTAAAGAAAGAAAGTTAGGCTCAAAATGGTTTGACTAGAGATATGACTTTGAAACTGGAAGAATAAGGCAAAGATGGCCTTTCATCCTTTTGCAGAAGTTGTGACAACTTGGTTAAAATATTCATGCAAATTTATTCAAGACTCTATTCATCCATTTTATTTTCTTTCTTAGCTTTGCCCCGGTGTGGGGTGGCTAGACACAACACGGGTATTTGAATAGTACGATCAAGCCCAAAGTGTTTTGACTAGCGATTCTTAAGATTTAGGATTCATGAAGGACGGCCTCTCATCCTTTCTTAAAGACGTGATGTTAAAATCGGCCTTGGCCCTTAGCTGGTTCTAGCAATTTCACTTCTCTTTCTTTTTCTTCCCTTTCTCTCAAGGATCATTTTGCCCCGGTGTAAAGATAGGTTTAGTAGGAAAATCAACGCATGTATCAGGAACGATTGCCTTTGGCTCAGTCAAGGTTCTCATGGGAGCAGTACATTGCACCCGGCTGAAGACACCTTTGAGCAACTCAACATTTTTCCATGATCATGGTGGTGCCAAAAAGTGCGATCTCAGAATGATGTCATCATCGACCTAAGCACTTGCCATTTTTTTTCAAAAAGTATTTTCTTCTGTGTTTTTTTCAAAAGGTTTTTTACAAAAGTTTGCATGAAAGCAAAAGCATGTAAAAATATGTACAGAATGACCCATCACCAGGAACGGTTGATGCAAAAAGTAAATTCAAACTCAGCCTGGGAACGGCGGACTCGGCGTGGGATCCCGTCCGGTGCAGATTTTGGATTCTTGGGAGTTGGTTGCGCCCCGCAACTCACCTCTCAGCTGTGCCACTAGAGGATGCCCCCTTGCTGTGATCCGGGAGAGGGTTCACATATACGGCGGCTGGTGGTGTTTTGGCAGGAGCAGGAGGGTCCACTGTGATTCTTCTGGCATCAATCAGATCTTGGATTGCATGCCGAAGGGCCCAACACTGATTAGTGGCATGCCCCAGTGACCCCATGTGATATTCACAGATTGCCTTGGGGTCATAGTTCCTGTTCAATGCCGCATTCGGGTTGGGAGTTATCAACCTTACATAGCCTCCCTTCAACAATGTAGGAAGGAGCTCTGCCAGCGTATATGGGAGAGGTGTAAATACCCTCTGTCTCCGATCTTCCCTTCGTGCACCCTGTGGCGGCGCCGACTCGGTAGGCCCTGTGCCATGTGGATGTGACCCTCCTTGCAGGTGGAGTGGCTGCTGCCCCAGTGCAGCGTCAACACTTGCCACGTCCTTTTGCCCTTCAGACCTCTTTCCTCCATTCACTGGCCTTCTTGCCATTGCCCCAGGTGACCCTGCCTCTATCAATCCTGCTTTGATGCCGCCCTCAACCCTATCGGCGATTTGGACCAGGGCACTAAAGCTCGTAGCTTGCTGGCCAATCATGTGGGAGTAGTATGGTTGCCCCAGGGTTGAAATGAACAGGCTGGCCATCTCTTCCTCTGTCAGTGGTGGGCGCACCATCATTGCATGTTCGCGCCATCTTCGAGCATAATCCCGGATTATCTCGCCTGCCTTCTTGCTCATTCTCATCAGTTCCATTCTTGTAGGTACAACCTCAGAGTTAAACCTAAACTGTTCAGTGAAGAGGTGCGCCAGGTCTGACCAAGTCCAGATCTATGTAGGGCTCAGGGTGGAAAACCAACGATGTGCCTGCCCGGTCAAGGATCTCTGGAATAGCTGTATCATCAACTGCTCATCCCTGTTGTACCCCATCATGGCTCCACAGTATGATCTTAGGTGTGCAGTGGGGCAGCCAGTCCCGTCGAATTTCTCAAAGTCAGGACACCTAAACTTTGCCGGGAGTCGCATGTCAGGGAAGAAACAGAAATTGTCAACTGTCATCCTACCTGGCACTGCCCCTCTTTTCATCTCTTGCCATTCTGCCCTGAGGTCTTTGATCGTGGCACTAAGTTCAGGCGAGATGCCCCTTACCTCGACCCTCTGTCTATGCCATTCCTCCTCTTCTTCCTGGTTTATCTCCGGGATGTGCGGGAGATGTAATGCTTCTTCAGGAGGTGGCTGATGCAGCTGTTGGCCTTGTGGCACCGCCGGAGGTGGAACTTGTGGAGGAAGAGCCTGTGGAGGCATAGGGTGGACAGGTACCGGCGGGGCATGTGGTGGCCCTGGCGGTGCCTGCGGTAATGCTTGCGGTTCTCCTTGAGGTTGCAGGATAACTGGTTGCGGCATCTGCCTGACCAAACTCTGGAGTAGTTGGGTGATTTGCCCCATCTGCTGCGTTAGGTGTATAATCACAGGCTCATCCTCAATCTGGCGTTGAGGTAGAGGCTGTTGCGGTGCTCGAGGTTGTGGTACTGGTGGCTGAGGTACAGGTGGCTCTTCTGGGTTCATCCTTGCACGGGATCTCAGCAGATACGGGCTCCGGTTGGCAATGGTTGCACTGCTTTCAGCCTTGAAAATAAAAAAGGAAAGGAAGGACAAAACAAGCAACATGTTAGTTTCTTCCGAAAAATGGTCTGCTCGTGTGCGAGGGCAGCCGTGGTTTAGAGTGCCGTGTGTGGCAGAAAAGTGGTGCTTTTAAAAAGGTAAACTCTGCTTTGTGCTGGTGCTGTGAGTGGTGACAAGGAATCTTTGTACTGCAAACAGCGCTGCGACCGTGTGTGACAAACGCCGTATGTGGCTATGCATGAAAAGGAAACGTCTTGAAAGCTGTGCTATGCCAAGGACTGGCAAGGGTAGCCCAAGGGTAGACGCCGTATATGGCTATACATGAAAAAGAAACATCTTGAAAGCTGTGCTATCTCGTATGTGGGAAGGGTAGCCCAAGGGTGGATGCCGTATATGGCTATACATGAAAAAGAAACATCTTGAAAGCTGTGCTATCTCGTATATGGGAAGGGTAGCCGAGGCTGTGCTATCCCGAACACGAGAAGGGTAGCCCAAGGGTGGATGCCGTATATGGCCTTCTTGAAAGCTGTGCTATCCCGTATATGGGAAGGGTAGCCCAAGGGTGGTCGTCTTGAAAGCTGTGCTATCCTGGGTATGAGAAGGGTAGCCGAAGCTGTGCTATCTCAAACGCGAGAAGGGTAGCCCAAGGGTGAGGGTGCTGTGCTGTCTTGCATATGAAAAGGGTAGCCTGAACTGTGCTATCCCATATACAAGAAGGGTAGCTGGAAGGTAAAAGTGCTGTGCTATCTTGCACATGAGAAGGGTAGCCTGAGCTGTGCTATCTCACGTACAAGAAGGGTAGCTGAAAGGTATGAGAGCTGTGCTATCTTGCACAAGAGAAGGGTAGCCTGAGCTGTGCTATCTCACGTACAAGAAGGGTAGCTGTGCTTGGAAATTTTTAGCAGTGACTTTTGAAATCTTGGTTTTGGTGTCGCAGATGGCAAAGTGATTTTTTTTTGAAGACCTTTTATTGATTCGGTGCCGTAGACGGCAAATGGATTTTTTTTTTGAAAATTTTAGGAATGTGCTGTTTATGGCACAATGATTCTTGGAAAATTTTAGGAAGTTTAGGATTCTAAGAGATTGGCTTAAAACATTCTTTGGAAATCTTTTTTTTTTTTTTTTTTGAGGTTTTACCGTTTTGACGGCGAAACCCGAAATCGTGCCGAAATTGGCAAATTTTGAAATTATTGCTATGAGGAAGCAAAAATGGGGGGCATTGGAATTGGTTCCAAATGTCATGCCATGGGTGGCACTGCCCCGGTTGAAAAGGAATGTATGCCAAAAAAAGGCAATTCGATGTTTCTCCAGGGTGATGGCCCGATATAACCATGGAAAATGGTTTATCTTGAGTCACAGGAGATCTTTACAAATGTACTTCATGAAAGACGATTTTGATGTAGGCCTGGAGGCCACTTAAAGCTGTGTTTTTTTTCTGAAAAGCAATTTGCACCTCGGAAGGCGGCTTGATGTCCGTCCGGAGGTGGTTTGAGCTTGAAAATTCTTCTTTTGTGCATTTTTGAAAGCAACTTCGACCAGAAGTGTTGGTGTAGTTTTGATTTTGAAATGGGTGCACCCTAATGTGCAAAAGATTTATGCATGTGCAGGATGGTAAGGGCAAGTGTAGCGCGGCTCACCATAGTATTAAACGGAAATGCACAAACAAAATTAAAATGTGTGTTCAGTCCTAGAAGGGTTGGTGCTAGCGAAGGCACGACTCCTAGACGTACTTGTGTAAGGAAGCACATCCAAGTCCAAATTAGTCCTTTTATCGGTTTTGAAGTATTTCTGCTATCTAATTGAAGAACTGCTTACAACTTGCCAGCTAGGGCGAAATCACTTAAAACCTAAAAAGCTGCAAAAGCGTTCAATCCCAGGGTTGTTGGGAACCCTAGGACAGGGTACAATTGATTTTTAAAAAAGGTAGGCTGAAAAGTCCTAGATCTAGGGTTTCACTGCCCCTGTTCTGATCTGGCCTGCTTTCGTCTACTTTTTCTGATCTGGCCAGCTTTCGTTTGCTAAAAAAGACTGATCTGGACTCAGGGTGCTTCCCGCGGACTCAATGGGTCAAGGCCCACGGCACACATGACTCAATGCATGGATCTGGGGTGGTTCCCCTGATCAAAGTTTGGTAGGTCTCCTAAATTAGGGCTGAGGTAGCCCATGATCTAGGGTTTACTCAGTTGGATGCAAAAAGCGGGGGTTGCTGCCCCTGATGGACTCTTGGATTTTAAGTTGATTTTACTCCTTTTGTATACATCATTCATATCACCCTCGCAATATCAAGCGCGGTTTGTTCAGAAATGTTAGGTGGGGGAGGATACCCAGCCCGAGACATAAGCCTACAAGGGTCTGGACCAGTACTGGATCCTCGCGTGCCACGGCAAGAAACCAGTGGTGCTAATGGACTCCAGAAAACTGGGGGGATGGGTTTACCCTGCTTTCCCCGGCAAGCCACGGGAGCGTAGGTGCTAATACCATCCCAAATATCAGTTCATAGGAATAAGAAGGGTAGGCTGCTAGAGAGGTCTAAGTTTTGGAAAAGAAGATGCAATATCCGCTCTCATCCATTCAGGGTCGGATCATCCACACATCCTCCCTCGTGCGTGTCACCCCACGCAGTTTATCTCAATACAGGAAAATAAATCCATCCACGGTGTGGTGGCGTGCCCGTGTGTGCAGTTGGGCTGAGTGCTGTGCCTAAACGGGTGAGTTTTGTCTGGATTTTGTTGATGAAGGAGTTATTACTGTCTCGTATAGTAAGGTGCAGAATTGGCACGCAATACGAGGTTCTGGGAGAGTCCCCAGGTAAGTGGAGGGTCACAGGGGACCGCTTAAATTCCACTTTCCTTAGGCGATTATCATGTCCTTGTGACAGGACTCCCCAGAATACGCAATTGCGTGTATTCCACGTCTTACTAAGCGAGGTAGTAAAACCCTAAAATCGACTAAATCCCTCTTAGGTTGACTCATTCTAACCAAGGGTCCTATTGGGCTGAGAGGTCCCCAGCAGAGTCGCCAAGCTGTGCACACCCGATTTCGGTCGCACGACGACGCGCACGCAAAACGATGCGTGCCTCGGGATTTGTTTGGAGTCGCCAATGCCTGATGGGGTGCAGGCAGATACCTGGGTGCCTAAGTTCTTCTACTAAGGCTTTTGGTCTGCGGCTTTTGAGATTCTAAGTAGGGGCTCGGTTGCGGTCTGGGGAAGTCCGTAGACACCCCAGTCCACCCCGTCAAGTGACGGGTCCCATAGGTTTCCCTGGTTTGAGTCAACTCAGTTGGTCTCTCACTCACCCGATTCCTATTCCAGCATGTAATTTGATTGAGTCTGGCAGGACCGCCAAAGTGGTGTGGGTCCCTTTACTTGATTTTATCTTTTTAATTAAAGTGATGTGGGTCTGATTGGGCGGGCCCCGTTGGGAGGCCCGCGGTATCCCTTGGTGGGCCAGATGTGGTCCTTTGGACTTTGGTTCAATTTGAATTGATTTTATTTTGGAGTTCAAGTTGGATTAGTTAAGTGGATTTCATGTCAAAAGTGGGCCGGGGTTGCTTTGTGGGCCCTTGAGTGGGCCCCACAGTTGTTTGCCAAGTGATTTTGGTTATCTTGATTAATTATACCAAAATGGGCTAGGTATTGGGCTTGGGGCCCTTTACCTAGGCTTGGGCTTGAAAGCCCAAGGCTTCTTGAGTTAGGGTTTTGAAACCCTAACCTTGGTTGGTTAATGGGCTTGGTGGGCCCGATAGGCCCTGCCCTTTGCCTCGACCAAACCATAACTTAACTACGCATGCATGCCCCAAATTGGGCTTTGGTGGGCCTCAAAGGGTCTGGCCCACTCAACTCTTTTAATTGTCTTATTTAAGCACAAATAGGTTGGTCGGGCTTGGTGGGCCCCGTTGGAAGGCCCACCGGAAATCAATTTGGACCGGGTCGGTCCCTGGCCCATCTTGGGTTTCCGGGTGACCCGGAAACCCTACTGGTTCGCCCGGAGTTGATCAAACAAACAAAAAAATCACACAAGATCAGCAAAATGGCAAAAAATGAATTCTGGCAGTGTAGCTGCCCTGAGATGCCGGCTACACACAGGTCTCTGTGTATCCGGCATCTTTTGCCGGCTACACACAGTGTTCTGTGTATCCGGCATCTTTTGCCGGCTACACACAGTGTTCTGTGTATCCGGCATATTTAGCCGGCTACACAGAGGCTTCTGTTGATCCGGCCTGAGTTGCCGGATCAACACACATAAGCCTTTTTTTTGGATTTTGGGCAGTGGGGTTGGGTTTTTGGATCTTCTAGGGATGTTCTGGCACTGTGACAGGGACCCAAGTGTCCCTGTCTTGGTTCCTCGTGCTCCACACGTCAATGATCACGCGAGGACAACACAAATACATCAACACAAGCCTAGCATACATGCTCTTTAATCATGGGAAATACATACATTTTTACAGATTTTCTTTATGCATGGAACAAAAGTGTGTGTGCAAGTGAGCATGCTTCACACGTGAACATATGTTATGAAGGAGAGCATGCATACTTCTCACAAGCAGCAAAAAAGGGCTTATCATGAAGGCACTTAAGGAGCACCCAACCACAATACATACTCCTATGATCTAACACAAGCCAACCTACCCTATCACCATTTACATGCTCAAAAGAAATGCACAATCATCTAAGCAAGATCATTAGAAGAAGGGAAAGAGGGGGTAGTTAATATGGGGTACAATAGATGATCATGCTAAGGGGAACAAGCTCCCCCACAAATAATTAAAACCAAACTCAAAATAGCAACTTAATGGGGGCTAAAAATGAGATGGACTCTCTCTTATCCTTATAGACCTTCACATTACCAAAAAAAAAAGATAAGAAAAGGCATTCAAATAGACATCCATACCAAATTTATGCTAGGGATCGAAAAGACAACATTAGAAAACTTTTCAGAAAAATCTCATTATAATATATATGCAACACAACATGATGGGGAGCCTCACCTTGAGGTTGGAATCCTCTTTGAGGATGTGCTTGAGGTACCTTGTGGCACCACCGTCCTTGGGCAGCACCTCGTCCTCTCCGAATGATCTCCAAGACCTCCTTCTTCTCACTTGAATGTGGTGGAGAATGGCAGTCGAAAATGGTGGTGGAGGGTTTAGGGAACCATGAAGAGAACTTGGGAGAGATGGGAGAGATGGGAGAGAAGGAGCATGGAGAAGAAGATGGTGGGAGAAAAAGTGTGCTCCAAATGAGAGAGGAGCTCCATACGTATGGGGTTTGGGGGGTTTTATTCATGTGGCACAAAGGATGTGCATGCATGCATAGGGGGCATAATCATGGGTGAGAGAGAGAGAGAGAGTTGCATGAGGGGTGGCATGCATGGATGATGCCCATGCATGCCCATCCACCATGAGAGAGAGGGGGATGCATGTATGAGGCATGCATGGTTGGTCATGGGGGGAGAGAGAGTGAGAGAGAGATGCATGAGGGGTGGCATGCATGGATGATGCCCATGCATGCCCATAGGGGACATCAATCATGAGCAAATCTTGGTATTTGTGGATTGGTCCCTGGAACTTTGGATTTTTACAGATTTAGTCCCTGATACTTTTGGATATTTACAGATTTAGTCCTTGATACTTTTCATATTTACAGATTTAGTCCCTGATACTTTTGGATACTTACAGATCCGCCCACAGGGCCCCCAGGTACCTCCCCTTGGACCCAGCACAATGAGATAGTTTTTTTTTTCTCTCTGACAGAGTGTCCATCTTGTGTTTTTTCTGTGATTATTGCTAGATGTGAATGCTATTTCCGAACCGAACCGGATAAACCAATAGGGTTTCTGGGTCACCCGGAAACCCAATGTGGGATTTGGACCCCCGGTCCAACTTGATTTCCAGTGGGCCTTCCAACGGGGCCCACCCGGCCCAATAAACATGTATGCATGCAACTTAATCAAGATAAGCAAAATTAACCGATTAAACCGGGCGGGCCAAACCTAAGGCGGTCCACCCGAACCGGATTTGTTGAATTGATGTATGAAATGCGTTGTTTGGCCGAGACTAAGGGCACGGGCCTACCGGGCCCGCCAAAGCCCACCAACCGTACCAGGGAAGGGTGCAAACCCTAACTTTCGGTAACTTGGGCTTACGAGCCCAGAATTGGACTGCGGGCCCCAAGCCCAGTGTCCAACTCACTTTGGCAAAAATTAAAAAGATAAATCCAATAAAAATACTTGGCCACCATGTGGACCCACCTCAGGGGCCCACAAACCAGTCCGGCCCACCTTTTCATGGAAAACACTTAAACCTTAAATCTGAACCTAAAGTAAAATCAAAACACTTAACCAAAGCCCAAAGGGCCTCCTAGGATAGGCCGAGTCCCACAAGGGCACACGGGCTTGACTAAGCCCACCAAGGATACCGTGGGCCTTCCAACGGGGCCCACCCAACCAGACTCAGATCACCTAAGTAATCAAGATAAAAGCAATTAAAGGGACCCACACCACTCAGGTGGTCCCGCCAGACTTAACCAAACTGAATATCGGATTAGGAATCAGGTGAGACCAATGTAAGCTGACTCAAACCAGGGAACCCAAGGGACCCGTCATCCGACGGGGTGGACTAGGGTGTCTACGGACTTCCCCAGACCGCAACCGAGAACAGACTTAGAATCTCAAGCTGCAGACCAAAAAGCCCTAATAGACAAGATTAAGGCACCCAGGTGTCCGCCTGCACCCCATCAGGCGGTGACGACTCCGAATTTCCCCGTGCCGCGTTTCCCACGCAGCACAATGTGCACGTGTTGCCATTCCTTCACAAATTTTTTATTCAATTCCCATGTAAGTGGGCCAGTTAATGCTTCCGCCTCATCCTTGATTGGTATTCCCTGAGACTTCCCAAACTGTCTCAGAATTTGAACCGGATAGTATGGCATGGCATGAGTCAGGCCTATCAAGGCTAGGCAATGTCTCTTCCTGAAAGCTATGACGGGAGTATATGTTTGGTCAAATGTGCCTCCCCATCTTATATCCGATTCTCCTTTCAGTTGGAGAAAGTGGTCAAACCAGTCCTCTCTGGAGGGTAAGTCTGGTCTAATCTCTCTTCGGGCCATCAATGTGACATTGTCACGGACGTACCCATAATGTGGTCTGATAGGTTCAGCAACCATCAGGTGATCTTGAAGCCAAATGTGTAGGAGAGGAGCGCATCCCTAAAACCTCCTAGTTCTGTTCTTGGTCATGGTCAAGGCATGATATAGCTGAGCAAGGATCAGTGGTGCAATTCGGAATTTCACTTGGAGTTGGTCTACAATTTCCATGAGGGCCAAATTAATGGTGTCTCCTCCAGTAGGAAAGAAGAGTTGTGACAGAACCACGAGGGTGAAGGTGTCCCACCAAACACGGGGTCTTTCCTGCTTTTTGTCCCTTATCTTTTCAGCAAGGAAGTTTTAGAGACCCGTGTGAATGCTTGGTCACCTCCTAAAGTCTGGAATTCTCCTCTGGGTAGGCCAAAGAAAGTACAAGCTTCATTCTTGTAACTATCTTTGAGGTTTGGCCTGACTGGTTCTCCATGGTCACGGAATTAGAGTAATAGTTCGAATTCCTCAATTGTGGGAGTCAACTCATTAGTTCCAAACCTAAAGAGTGAAAGTTGGGAATCCCAAAAAGGTAGGGCTGCTTGAATCATGTCCCAATTAATGGGCACATTTAACAGGGACAGAGTTTGTCCCATGTGGTATTTCTGTTCCCATTTAATTTGTTCATCTTCTTGCAATTGCCTTGTCCAAGAACGGATCCAAGGGGTATCAAAGGCACACTTCTCTATCCTAGGGAAGCGAACTCTCTCAGTCGAGGATGAAGATGCCATGCCGACTATCCGATTGAAATTCCAAGTCAATTTAGGGTTTTCCACCAAAAACTCTAAATTAGTCTAAGGCATGCAACAAGATATGCAAAAATTAAGTCAATGCCTAAGCAGTTTATGCAGTTATCAATCACAAGAACCAAATCCAAGCACTCAAGTTATGGGGTCTTAAGGGTTGCGTCCTTCAAGTGTTTGGATAACAAATTCAGGTCTTAGCCGGCCTTTTCTTTCATCTGTCCTTTCATTTGCTCTTTCATCTGCTCCTAGTGTCGGACTGAAAACAATATTTACAACTTGCCTTCGAGGGCGAAATAAATCTGGAAAGAGAATCACCTTTGGGGTTGTTGAGAACCCAAAAGGAGGGTACAAATTTGCTGCCCAGTAGGTGGGCTGAAATCCTATCTCTAGGGTTTTTCTGCCTCTGTTCTGACCCATTTCTGTCTGATCTGGCCGGCTTTTGACTAAACCAAGACCGACTTGAATGCGAGGATTAAATCGAGTTAATTTAGGGTTAAGACCAAAAAAGGCGGGGGTTAATGCCCCAGATTGATTTTACCCCTATTTGTTCATTCATGTTCATGCTCACATAAGGGTTTATCAGAAGTAATAGGTGGGGAAGGATACCCAGCCCAAGGCACCTGCCTTCAAGGGTCTAAGCCAAGTACTAGACCCTTCGCGTACCATGGCAAGAAAGCAATGGCGCTTGAAGAATCTAGAAACCTGGGGAGATGGGTTTACCCTGCTTTCCCCCGCAAGCCACGGGAGCGTAGGGCTAATACCATCCCAAAAGTAAGTTTCTCGATTGAAGAAGGGTGGCTACTAGAGAGATCTAGGTTTTGGTTAAGAAGAAGATTCACAGGGTTCAGACATTCAGTTCGGATCATTCATGCAGACTCCCTTGTGCATGTCACCCCACGCAGTTAAAAAATTCATTCACGGTGTAGTGAGGTGCTTGTATGTGCAGTGGGGTCAAGTGCTGTGTCTGCTCGGGTGATTCTCGGATAATGGGCTGATTAAGGGTTCCTTAATGTCACTTTTATAGTAAGAATACAGAACAGTATGCAATACAATGTTTGGGTGGATCCCCAGGTAAGTGGAGGGTCACAGGGAACTGCTTAAATTCCACTTTCCTTAGGCAATTATCTCGTCCTTGTGACAGGATCCCCTAATATCATGTAATTGCATAAGTTCCATAAACTACTAAGGTTGGACAAGAAGTACTTCTTAGATCGGCTTATATCCACCTAAGTTGACTCATTTGATAACCAGGGTCCGACTGGGTTGAGGGTGTCCCCAGTGGAGTCGCCAAGCTGTGCGCACCTAAAACTTGGATCCTAGATCGCACACCGGGCGCACTTTTAGTGTGTGCCTCGGGACTTTCGGAGTCGCCATTGCCTGAGAGGTGCAGGCAGACACGGTTTTGCCCTATCCGGGTCTAAGTCTGGTCTGCGACTTTTCTAGAGTTCTAGATAAGTCCTCGATTATGGTTCGGGGAAGTCCTAAAGACACCCCGGTCCGCCCCATCGGTTCGACGGGTCCCTCGGTTCTCCCTGGTTTTTGAGTCAACCTCACCCTTCCTAGACCAGCATGCTGCCTTGTTAGGTCTGGCGGGGCCCTCTGGAGGTGTGGGTCCCTTTTAATTTGATTTTATCTTTTTATTTAATGGAGTGGGTCGGAGTCGGGTCCTGTTGGAAGACCCGCGGGTTGCCATGGTTGGGCCTAGGGCCAGTTGGGTTATTGGGTAACCCATTTGGTTATTTATTTAAACTATTTACACATGCAACGGGCTTAGTGGGCTTGGATTTGGCCCATTAGCCAAGGGTCAAAGGGCCTGGGCCTATTTATTGAAAACAGGCCAGGTATAGGCCATTCAAAGGTGGGCCCCACAAGTGGGCCAAAAGGAGGTCTTGGTGGGCCCATTTGGGCCCACGGTCCAAAGATGGGCTAAAGATAGCCCAAATTGTTTAAAGGGCTGGTTCAGGCCGGTTCAGGTCGAATCAGGTTCAACCGGGCCAAATAAATTAGTCTTTTAAATTATATTCACATTGGACCGTATTCGTTATACGGTCCACCCTTGCCCGTGAACGAAGTCCGGTTTGGCTCGCCCGTGAAGAAAATACGGTCCTGCCCGGACCGTTCTGAGTTTACGGACACGGCTAGTTTTGCATTTCTGCTGCCGATTCTGCTTGGGATCAGTTCCGTTGCCTCTTTGGAACTTTCTGCAACTTCTATGGTAATTCTGGTGCCTTCTAATATGGCACACTAGCTTCCTTCACCATCTTCAAGTCCTCTTTTGTTGGTGCTTGAGAGTGGGACTAAGCCCCATTTTCTTTAGATCATGCCATCTTCCAATAATGTAGTAAAAGAAAGGGAAATGGCAGTGGGGAGGGGATTACATAGGAGGGTTTAAAGAAGCACTTATAAATTCAACCCATTAAATAAGACATGTTATTTTTTTATGTTAGTTTTATGGTTCCATCCCCTTCTTATCCCATAAGAAGATGCTCATTTGCATGGGAATTCTTCAACAAACAGTAAAGCCAATGGGTTAGTGGCACAGTAATAAAATAAAAGAGAACTTTAATGAAATGGTTCATATATATTAAAAAAGAAGTTGATATAAAAGTTACCACACTAGTACTCCTTTGATTTGGTGATGTAGTGACTCTCTAGTGATTTCGGCAATGCTTCCGCGTCCTCCAAATTTTATGAGGATGAAATGGAAAGAGGTGGGGAGGGTAGTTCATTCATGGAGGCAAGGAATGAAGAGTTTTAGGCCTACAAGGGTATTTTGGGTATTATTGTGTTTGGGATTGGGGTGGCGGCACTTGGACAGGGGATGGCCGTGGTTTGTAGGAGAGGGAGAGAGTGGAGGCCTTGGGGTTCAGGCTTGTTGAAATGGGGGGGGGGGGGGGGGGGGGGAGGCCTCTCTGTTTATGGGCAAAAAGGGCGTGCCCGTATTTGAAGTACGGGCGTGCCTTGCCCGTACTTCAAGTACGGGCGTGCCTTGCCTGTAATTCAAATACAGGCGAAAAACGCACATTTGCAAATCTCGCGAATCAGCCGTACGGGACGCGTGTCCCACCGTACAGCGATGTGTGTCTTCTTTCAGAATCTTGCCCGTATTTCAAATACGGGCATGCCCTGCCCGTAATTGAAATACGGTCTAGCACGTTTTTAAAATGTCTAGATTTCAAACCTTTATTCAATTTGGTTTTTTGCAAGATTTTTATTCGATTTTTCCGATTATTTTATTAAAAAACGAGATTCCATTTATTAAAATATTAATAAACACATTTATCTTATTCATTTTATTGGTTTAGTCCATTTTTTGCTGCCTTTTTGCCACATGGGCAGTTTTTGAAACTTCAACTGCTCATAACTTCTTTGTCCAGTGTCCGATTTCAGCAAACTTAGTGTCGTTGGAACCGGCTTGGAACCACTTATCCACTGGGATCAAGTTTGGCAGTTGAATTGGGGTCGAGCAAAAAGTCAACTTTTCGCCCCCCCAAAAGTTTGACCAGCTCATAATTTTCTTTTCTGGACTCCGATTCTAGCAAATTCAGTTGCGTTGGAATCGTGTCGAAATGCTCTTTTCAATGAGATGAAGTTTGATGGCCAAATTTACTTGAATCAAAAGTCAATTTTTGGCCCCTCATGGTTTGACTTTTTAATTGAAATTTTCATTTTCTTCATTTTTTTTGGGTGCAAAAATCAGGTGCTAACACCAAGCATATACCCACTTGTAATGTCCTCACTAGGATCTGAAAACAAAACAAAACAGTGAGATACGACTATCTCAGCAAGAAGCAATGCATGCATGAAATACAGATATAACCTTTTCCAAAACATGCATAAATTATGAACAGTAAAGTATACGATTAACCTCGGTTAATCCGTCTAATCTCGGAAAAAACATCGTCATTCAATTTCGGAAAATTTTATATATATTGGGACTCGTGAAATTGGTCTATTTTGTGTGGCTAAGCACTAGAGTTCCAGACAATCCAGTCTAACACTACAACAGCTCGAACATCCAATATCATCGCCCTCATGGCAGAAATACTCAAGTGATCTCACCATCATGGTGGAAACGGAGTTGCTGCAGCATTTCCCTCATGGAAGGCCTCTCCATCATGGAGGAAACACATGAAGGAACTCTAGACTTAAATCCCAACAAAACATACAAATTCCACCTACAACTAGACTGTGGATCCACACTAAGTCTTGCCCTTCTGTAACTTTGACAAATTAATAGACATAGTTTGCGAATCAACTTAAAATCATGTTACATGTAATTCCAGTCACTTATATAACAAACCAAACCAATTTAGTTCAAATAGCCGCTAAGTCCATCCGACAATAAAATTTCAGCATTTAATACTACCTTGGAAATACTCACAATCTCATCCAAACGGAAACAAATGAACATACAAAGAATTCATAAGTGAAAAACATTTCAGATAATAATAATGGTTCAGTAATATCAATAAGAGAATAACACAATTCCATATCCGAAAGACCCTTCCTCTTAGCTTAGAATGTAAATTAGGTATTAGACCACTTATGCTAAAAACCTTGTTGACAACACTGATTTCTACAGGTCACCCAAGGTACTGAAATCCCATTTAGATACTGTTTAAAATCGGCTCTAGTAATTTCTCTTAACCAATACTCTAAGTGCAAGAATTCAGGATTGACATCTTCCTTTAATGATCTTATATATATGTATATTAATTCCCAGATTTTTATTGTCATAATAAATTTTCATAGGCTTCTAACATTTCTGAAATCTCTGATTTATTTATTACATAACTCAAGTGCAGCAACTAAAGAATTGACATGGGAATACTTAAAAGAGTTAACAACATTTGCTGCAGAAATTTTAACTTTATATTTAAATGATCTTAATTTACCACGCCTCTTTAATCCAATTTTTTTTTATACTAAGTATTTAAAATTTTCAGAATTCAATATACTAATCAAGTCAGAGAAAAAGATCAATAGTTTGAAATTAAAATAAGAATCAACTCTAAAGTGCTCCAAAAATTTCCGAACACTAACTTGCATTTATTACCAATAACTCAAAAAGTTCTCCAAATTTCATTTAATCTTTTAATGAAAAAAATTTTAATAAGCTAAAATGTAAGTGACCTTAAAATCCCAACTAATTGGTTCTAATACTAATTACTACTAATTCCTATAGTTTACTAAAATTTCTGGAACTTGATTGACACATGAACAATTTTGGTGGATTAATAATAATAGGTTAGTACTTAAGATGTATTCAATAAACCAAATTTTAAATTTGTAGAAAATCATTCTTTGTCTTTAAAAGTTTATCACATAACTCATGTACTTTATGCTATTGATTTCATTTCCATAAAACAGAACATGTATCTAAATTTTTACTACAAAATATGAAAAAACATAGAATATGGTAGAGTAGGGGTCATTGGGTAATTTTTTTTAAAACCTCCTTTAACTTAAAGTTTTCTAAATTACAAGACTGCCTCAAAACCATTTCAAATTTACAATTTTTGGACCCTAACTTCAATGAACCCAGAATTTCTCTCTCTACCACAGAAGACACCCCAATTCCCCACTATTCTACCCAGCTTCTCTTACTACCACATCTCAAATAATCTTTGTTCACTCTCTCTCTCTCTCTCTCTCTCTCTCTCTCTCTCTCTCTCTCTCTCTCTCTCTCTCTCTATGTTTTTCATTTCTCTTCTTCCCCCTTTGATTTCCATCGTTTTCTGCAACTTTTTTTTTTACATGGCTATATCGCCCATTAGTAGCCCCCTCTCTCTACTGTTTTATGCTCATTGGTTCCCTCTCTCTCTCATACGAACAACCCCAGTAGTATTCTTGTTCTATAGCACTTCTTACTCTGAATCAAATCTACAACATGCTGATTATCTCTCATCCGGAATTTAAACTTAGAATTTTTCTTCTTGCCATCGATCATACTAGCGGCTCCTATCCATAACTTTTCTATCATGAAAACGTGGGGAGATGATGCATTGGTAGGGTAGATCAATAAGCATTACTGTACATACATTAAATCATTCCTAAAGCATGCGAATGAGTCCATGAAATTTGCTGCAAATCAGAGAAAAAACAGAGCTATGTATGTCGTTTAAAACAACTACTTTCAATGTCAAGAAGCTGCTACTTACCTTGTTTGATGCGGGCAACTTCTCTCTGACACAACAGCAGCTGTTCTGGTATTTCTCCACACCAAATTAGTCGAAGAAATTGCTCACGGTTTTGCAATTTTAGACGTTTTCGGCTCTATCTACATAGCACGAATCCCACTTGGAAAACAAGGCTTCTCCCTCACTTCCACAGATCTGAAATCCATAACTACCCTTAATTCGTCGGTTAAACTTTCTTTTTGTACTTACGGTTACAATGGTTTGAGCGCATGTAGTTATCCATGCGTTTTCATACGTTTAAAAACTCTTCACTCCATCATGATCCCATGTAGCTACACTCCACTAAACTCATACACCATACCACCTAATCCTTTGATTTTTCTGATTTAACGCCCAAACCATTCCAACATCACCACATGAATTATTTAATTCTCATTAAAATTTCTAAATAATATTTACTATTGAACTTATAATAAAATTTACTTACCTTTATTTTATTAAATTCGACTGTTGCTAAATTTCAATTTGCTCTTGCGCATCGCACACATGAAAATCCACCAATATTAATTTCTAAAATTTATTAATTATTTCCTTCAATTATAATTACTAAAAATCTGGGGTTACGGTGTATTTAAAATCCTTCTTATCTTTATAATTAGATTTTCCACCCAGATTCACCCGAGAATTCCAGTTTGACTGCTTAATCTCCTATTTCTGAACTTTCCATCAATTAAATAAATTACTAAAGCCTAAAATCCAATTTTTAATATTATTAAAAATTCGGGATTTTACAATTGGTGAGAGATATGTATATATGTTTGATGACTTTGGGTAATTTTATCATGTAAAAAAAGACAAAGATGTAAAGTTATGAATTTTTTTCCTGCATTAGGTTTGTACCTGTTTTCCAGATAAACCAATTTTTTTCACCTAGTTCTAGTTTGATTCAAGTCTGGAGTCCTTCATGAGATTTGTGGTATTTTTATTTTAGTTTAATCTAAAAATATGCTAGAGACCTTACACTATGAGTAGGTATTTTATTTTTAATTTTATTTGGTTCAAATTTTCAATTGGAAATGTATAACTGTATATTTTGGAGCTTCATATCTCTTAAATGAAAATGAATTTTTGAAAACTGCTATATGTTATTTTATTATTTAAAGTCATGATTCTAAGGAATCAAATTTCATACAATTTGGTTAAGAATTGAGGGAGATATGAATCTTTGAATGTGGATAGCGCAATAATTCAGGTTGTTTCATTTTTTTGTTTCCTTTGTAAATTAGTAATTAGGCCATGGTTAAAAGTAATTCAGGTGGTTTCATTTTCTTGCCTTGTAAATTAGTAATTAGTTAATCTTGCATGATAAAAACAATAGAAAACAAAAATAATAAATAATAAGAAAGGAAAAAAGCAAATGAAACAAGCATTGAAGCGATGATTCTTTCTTGTGGTTGAAAATTGTTTTAGCATGGTTTCATTTTGTTCATATTGTTTTACTTTCAATGTAATTTTGTGGAGGCCTTGTACATATAGATTAATATTTGTTGTACACTTAAAAAGATAAAAAATTAGAAAAGAAAAAAATAATAAATAATAAATAAGAGAACCCATTAAATATCCAACTAATTTAAGGGAACCCATTTCAGTGGGACAACCCAGGGTGTTCAAGGACTTCCCTGGGTTGTAATCGGGTCACTTATCCAGAATCACTGGTGCAGACCAAAAATCAACAAGGTGTCTACCTGCACCACTTCAGGTAGTTGTGACTCCATAATAGATTGTAACATGCTCTTTTAGCGCGCCCGAGGTGCGCACAGTGAGAAATCAGCGAGTTGACTCAAATCAGGAGGAACCCATGGGACCCGTCATCCGACGGGGTGGTCTGGGGTGTCTACGGACTTCCCCAGACTGCAACCGAGACCTTACCTAGAATCTCAAGCTACAGACCAGCCTTATAGACTAACTTAGGCACCCAGGTGTCCACCTGTACCCCATCAGGCGGTGGCAACTCCAAATTTCCCGTTTTACCCTCCCGGAGGTATGGACGAGAATCCGTACGCCCCGCCGTGCCGCGATTTGACCCTACGCACAGGATAATTAGGAGGAACGTACCCCAAAGTATCTACATATCCCCCCGACTTCGTATCAGAATCCGTAGGGACTGACTCAGTCACAGGCTCGGTAGCAGGCTCAGGCACCTCCTTTGTCATAGCAGGCTCCATGGCAGGATTAGCAGGAACAGACACCCCAGGAGCATCAGCATCAGGCCCAGGCTCTACAGGCTCAGTAGAGGCCTCCTCTATCACCACAGCCTCATCGGTAGGCTCCACCACAGCGGCATCCCCGGCCGAGTCCATATCCATCTCAGCAGGCGCATCAGGATTGGTCTCTGGTGCTGGAGCAGACTTTGGCACGTCTTCAGTAGTAGGGACAGCAGTAGGCGCAACCTCGGCCTCGATCTTGGGCTCTGTTACAGGCGCCTCTACCGATCCAGGAGAGGTCACAAACTCTACTCGTGCCACGAAGAAAACCTCCCCACGAAGATGCATAGAAAGTGATGAAGCAGGTGACCTAGAAGGGCTGGCTGGATCATCCTGAAAGTAAGAAGAAGAATTTTAGTCAGAACCGGATAAACAGATAAAAGAACAGGAATGGAAAGAGATGAAAGAATTAACCTATGCACCAGATGGACCCGCCTGGTCCTGAGCACCAGAAGGACCCGCTTGGCCCTGTGCTCTAGCAAGCTCTCCCCTGAGGTCAGCAATGGTAATAAAGAGGGCGTCCCACTCAGCTATAGCGGCATCTTGCTGTCGCTCTATATCAGCGTACTAAGATCGGATCACTGCCAACTGAGCCTCCTGAAATAGAAGAGAAGGTGTCAGAAAATACCAAGTCAAAACAGAATACAAGAATGGAAGATCAAAATGGAGAAGGCATACCGTGGTATCATAGGCCATGATCACTACCTATCCTATCTCCGTGACTCCGCCACGGACAGGCGTAGGTGGCATGAGGCACCCAACTGAAGCCTGCCTGAACCAGGCATCATAGTCACCCTCCTCTAACAAAGTCTTTGCATCAGTCCAATCTAGGAACTGAACAGGATCAACACGCATAGGAGGAAAAGAGGGGGCAGTATCCGGAGGGATGACAGGAATCCGAGGCTCTCTGACATGCTGATAAAAGAAGCGCTCACCACAATACCAGATGCTACCCATTTGACCAATAAAGAACTGGTAGCGCTGACGTCTCTGGTCAGGGGCAAACGCATCATCTCTGGCGGCATGCAGGGCCAGCACCTCATGAATGTCCTTCATCTGGGGAACGAACAACTGAAAAATAGAAAGAAGAATATTAAGCATATGATTCAGGAAAAGGGAAAAAGGAAGAGCTAAAGAAGCTTACCTCAGACCGATACAACCTGTCCAGATGAGCCCGGGCAAACCTAGGACGACTCTTTTCAGAGTTGTGCTCCACATGGCACCATCTACGAGCCATAGGATATGTCTCCTTTGACATTGTAAAGGTAGGGCAGAAGTAGGGAATATAAACCCTAGCAAAAAACTGCAAAAGAAGAAAAAAGGGGTCAGAAGAATAAAAAATGGAGAAGAAGAGAAAGAAAAAATGGAGAAATAGGTGTTTCACCTGCAGGAAGGGCCAGAAGAATCTGCACCCAACTCCAGCTCCTTGAGAGGTAGAGAGGCCGCTAACTGATCGGCGCAATCCAGCCAGAATGGTGCCGAAAATAAGCGGGCCCCAAGCATACCTTCTTGCTCGCTGCAGATCTCCCGATAAGCTCAAGAAATGAGGACTGACAGAAGTCGTGTCCTCTGGGAAGAAGCAGGAGCCCATCATATACAGGAAGATGAAGCAGAAGGCAAAAGGGAAAATTGTATAACCGGCGGCAAGCTGGCCAAGCTGTCTCCTCTGGAAGGTCTCTCTCAACCAAGTCAGAGACAGTCTAGGTCTCCCTCTATCCCAGGCCTCCGGAGGCAACACTACATATCCGAGATAGGGGGCAATCTCTGCAGCATCTAGCATCACCATCTCAGGGATAATATCTCTAGTCATCCTAATCCCGGTAATGAGAGTGAAGTTTGACGGCCTGATCTCGATCTCAATATCTGGAAAGTGGAAGCTCAGTGTCTCTGGGAAGAACCTCTCGAGCATCGTTGCAATAAGGGCTCAATCCAAGCACACATCTGGGATGGTAATGAAGAGGCCAAAACCAAACAAGCCCAACTCCCGGCGAAAGGCTGAACTGCAGTCTCCAAGAAATCTAATAAAGCTGGCCCAGCTCCCTCGGTAATGAGATAAGGGATACTCCAAAGGGATGTCTGCCCTAATACAAGCTGAGGGATGAGTCCTCAAGCCATGCAAAAGGTCAGTATCCCTAATCTGTAATGCAACTACCTCAGGGACCTCAACCCTAGTCCGAGCCTCATCCCTACCATGGCCTCCTCTACGGTCCTCATCACGGCCTTCGTCCCTGGCCTCTGCCTTTGTCTAGAGCCTCAACTGCCGGCTAAGGAAATAATTGGAAGGAAGAAAGAATCAGGGTGATGAATTCTGAGAAGGAATTTGAAATTCAAAAGGGTTAGAGTATACCTTTGGGGACGCCTCACACGAATCCCCAGAAGGAAGATCTAGGATATCAGAATCAGAATCCCTCTCAGCTCCCGAAGATAAGGCCATATCAACATGATCCCTTCGAACCCTCGAAGAGGAAGGCTCATCCGCAGGATCCCTAGAAGCTGATCGAATGCGGGCCATCTACGAGTTCAAAATAGGGAGACGATTTGTTATTTCTTTCTGTAAAACTTTATTATTGTTCTTCTTTTGAATCAAGTTTAATTGTTTGCAGGATTGAACGATAAAGAATATAAGGGAAAATGCCTCAGAAGAACAACCAAATTGGGATTCTACCAAAGAGGACTTCATTCAATGCTCCAAAATTTTTGGAGACTTTACTATTTCTTTGTTGTTGTTTTTCTTATGTATTATTCTTATACAACAAAAAGAAAAACAAGAGCGAGAAGAAAAGTTCTTGTTAAAATTTAGGTTCTAAGATTGGAATTTATTTTGTTTCTAAGATACCTAATGGTTTATTTTTACTTGGTTTTAGGATAGTCAAAGCATGCTCAAATTGGCACGAAGATTATCTATTCCATACCAAGATGTTTTAACATCAATTGAATCAAGGATCGATTCATGCCAAGTCATATAAGTATTCAGCTCAAGGGAATAAAATCCAAGTCTAAACAAGCATGGCAGCACCACAGGCCAAAAGCCAAGGTGGAGATAGCACAATTGCACTCAAGACTTAGAAATAAAGATGCTTTAGCAGTTCATAGAGTAGCATTCAAGAACAGATTCAAAAGAAGAAGTCACTAAGGCTGTTGTGACGAAGCAAATCAGGCAAAGTATGGTTCATGCATATTTTCGAACTAATATTGGCAGAAGCAAGTCATAGAGCTATCACAAATCAGATAATCATAAGTCATATGCTCAGTGCAATGCCGGCCAATGGTCAAATACAGCAATTCAAAGCCAGCATTTCGTTGGTCAAAACAGAAAATTGCATGGGACAGCTTCCTACTTCAAGGGAATGAACAGGTCTCGGCCAAATGAACAGATAGAATCAATTTTGGTCAAACATGAGAACCAATACATGCAAGATAATCATGGAATATCAAAGGCAGTAAACAGCTACAATCCTAGTCATATTCGACAGCTCAGAGAAATTACAAGGCATAGTGAAGGTCGACTAAGGAGCATAGCAAAAATCATGCCTACAATCTGTTAAGGAATGCTAGAAAAATGAAAAGGGCTTTAGGCATACCTGTTAGATGCAAATAAAATCAAAGCTGGAAATCCACTTACTAGAGAAGGAGATCAAGAGCAACAACTCAAGTCTTGAAGAGACACAACGGCAACAGAGGCACTGTCGCAACCACAGAAATGCAGCAAGCAACAGCCGAAAAATGGTCACCGGAGAAGCAAGACGTCGCCGGAGGTGGTGAAGGTCGCCGGAAATAGTTGACGTTGCCGGAGAAGAACAGTGGTCGCCAGAGCAAAGAAGACAGGTGCTGTCGGAAAGTGAAGGAGCTGAAGACCGGAGAAGAAGGTGTAGACGCAAACAATTTAGGGTGAAATGCGAGCAAGAATGAAAGAAAAGTCGCGGTCGCGATTAAGTAAGCCATAAAAACCCGCAAAAGAAGCATGGGCAGCAGAGGCCCGCAAAGTTAATGCGGTCAATTATGCCCGTATTCAAATTACGGGCATGACCTGCCAGCAATACAAATACGGGCAAATCAGAAAATTGCACTTTTCATCATATTCTCCACATTTTTTAGAGTTTAATGTTTATATTAGTTGTAAGTTGCAAAGATTGCCACCTTACCTACTTTTGTTTTAAAATTTGTCTCAAATCTCACTTCATAGCCACGAGTGCTCAGTGAGACTAGAGAGGAGGATTTGCCCCTTAAGTTTGGGACTTTTCAGCAAATCTTCCACACAAATTATTTTTCCAAAATCATCCTTTTAATCCTTGCAAAGTGCAATTAGTTAGACAAAATCTCAAAAAGTGCAATTGGTGGGTCTTTTTGCTCTCTGCTCGTAATTGGTTCCAATTACCAGCAAAGAAAGGGTAGTTGTAGAAACCCCAAATTGCACTACAAAATGAGAAAATAATTGAAAATATTAATTGGGATTTAAAACAGGTCAAAAATGCATAAAATTTAATCATTTAAGCATTGCCTGTATTGTATCTACGGGCTGATCGCGCCCGAAATTGTCATACGGCCATGCCACGCCCATATTGAGAATGCGAGCACCACTTGCCCGCAATGTATATACGGGTGCAAGGTTTTTGTATGAATTTTATCCTTACTCGATTTCTGAGCCTTATCTGCATCCAAATATCTCTCTAGGTGATCAAATTTATTTATTTATTTATTCGAATTATCCTTGTTGGCCATGGATGGGCATTATCATTATTTTCAATCCAATTTGGTGGATCATGGTATATCCCTCTAGACCAGCCATACCCCTGGGTTTGCCTATAAATAGAGGTGAGATCCTTAAGCAAAGGGCCACGAAATTTGAAATCTAAGGAGCTCCAAGTGAAGAGAGGAATCCCTGCTGCTCTGCTTGCTCGCTCAATCCAGGTAAGTCCCTTTTCCCTTTTATTTTCTGTCTTCAATTCTAGAGATAATAGGATCTTCTCCATTGCTGTAGAATAAGGCCTGGTTTATAATTGTATTGCTAAACCTGCCTCCAAGTACCTCAAGAATCATCTCTAGCCGTAAAACGTGAAGAGAGAGCTAGGGGAAAGGGAAACAGGTGGATCCCTAGAATAGAACCCCATAATCCGTTTTTCTCCTTTTTTATAGAATAAGGCCTTTGATTGTATTTGTATACCCAAACCTATCTCTAAGTACCTCAAGAATCTTCTCTAGCCGTAAAACGTGAAGAGAGAGCTAGGGAAAAGAGAACAGGTGGATCCGTAGGGTAGACCCCCATGTGCTCTAATCTGTGAGATTTGGCTGCTTTGAATATCCTGTTCATATTTTAATGATCTTGTGATTGAATCTGAATGAATCTTATGAATCCATGATGTTTATAGCATGAGATCTCCACTTTTTTCTAAAATTTGGATTTTTCACATCTTTGCACCTACAGCACTGTTTTCGTAATTTTTGTAATATTATGCTAAGATCCTGGATCCATCATGATCAATATGATAGATCTAGATTCAGAAGCCTGAAAGTAACTTCTAGGGTTTCATGATGTGGTTTTTGCGTCCTTTTTCACTTTTGAGAGAAGACCTTACGGTCTAAGTTCTCCCCTTTTGATGTTCTTCATCAACGTGGGTATTTTTGGTTTTGATTTCTTGATTTAATGTGAAATTTGGGCTATATCTATGTCTTGGACTGTTCAGGTTCAATTCTAAAATATTTTATAAAAATCATATTTTTCTAGATTTCCAGAATTTAACTTGAAGCCAGATTTTTGAGGTTTTCACTTTAGATTGGTTTTATTTGATTTTATCTCAATTTTATTTTAATCATGAAACCCTAGGAATGGTATGATCATATTTGAAAGTTCTGAATCAATCAGGCTATTCGTATGAAAAAAACCATACACTTTTGTCCTTTTTGTGATTTTTTATGATTTTTATAGCAAGTCTTCTTTATTTTTAACATGAATAATACCTGGCAACCACCTTGTATGGATGAATAGGGGTGCCTAACACCTTCCCTTATTCATAACCTAATCCTCTTACCCATATCTAGTTATTTTTTTAATAGGGTTATTTTTACCCTAAATTTGCCTTTTTGTGATTATTTGATATTTTGGTGTCCATTCACACCTAAAAAGAATGGTGGCGACTCTTTGTTTTTAACCAATCCTGCATGATGATTAGGAAGTCATTGAATTGATTTTTCCATGTCTCACAAGGGCGTGACAGTTCTTTTCTTTGGTCACCTCAGGAAGATCAAACAAACTTTGGAGCGCCAAGAAAAACTTGAGAGCTTGATCAGAGAACTCAAAAAAATTGGATCTGAATTGCAACCGTCTTTACTCTCTCTATATTTTAAGTCACTCTCTCTCTCACCCTTTACCACGAACATGAGTTACTTTTGCTGGCCATAGCTATTTACGACACGAGTGGTGCCCTTTTTCGAATACACGGACAAAAACCAAAAAGAAAAAACAAAAAGAATCGCATCCCATTGTACCCAAAGCTTTTAGCCCATTAAAATATGGGAAAATTGGTTTTAGTAATGTTTTTTAAAATAATTCAATTTCAGTCATCTAATTTTTGAAAATTGAGAATTAGTAATACTTTTTTCAAATAATTAGGATTCAATGTCATTTAACTATTCATGAAAATATTGAAAAAGTTTTCAAAACCTTTTTAGGGCATTGTCAAAATCTCTATGAACAATAAAATGATATTATAGTCCAATTATTTGAAAAAGGTATTACTAATTCCTAATTTTCAAGAATTAGCCGATTGAATCTAAATTATGTTGAAAAGTACCACTAAAAACCAATTTTTCCTTAAAATCTCCCACTTTTCCGTACCTGGATATGCATGGGTCCCATTTGATTCTACAAGCGCGACCAAGAAAGATACATGCTACACTCAAGATTCTCTCACTGCTCTAGACTCATCACCACCAATGTTGTGAATTGTGCAATCTGAATAGTAAAGAAAGAAAAAATAGAGAAAAAAAGAAGAACAAATAGATTTAAGTAGTTCGGCAATGTGCCTACGTCCACCTTGTACTGCAAACTTTTTCACTATCAAAAAACATCAATTAGGGTTACATCAATGTAACCCTAATTGATGATGTGCTTACCTCCGTCCCCCCTTGGACCCAAAATATGAAAAACTGTGTCCAACAGTGGGTCACCATGATAATGCAGTCATCCCTATTGGGTCGCCATCGGCATCACATGAGATCATTGTTTGCTTCAACAAAAGTCCCTTTAAGAATGTGAGATTAATTACTTGCAAATTTGAATTTGAAGTTAAATATTACATACATCTTATAATGATCAAATGGTGTTACATCTTTTTGTTTAATTGCAGGCAAGGCTAGCAAAATGGGAGGACAACCAAGTTGGTTTTAGGACACACGGGATATTATTGGACACTAGCAGTATTTAGTTCCATTAATCTTGTTATATATATTTTGTTTGCAACAGCTGACCAGCAAGTTAATCATGTTTGTTCGCATTTTCATTTTTGTTTGTTTGAATTTCTAGTAATGTTTATCAATATAATCAAAAAGTTGGATCGGGGATATTGGGACAACATGAGAATGTAAGGGTAGGGTGAGAATGGGATGCAAATTGGCCTACGCGGGTGGTATGGAGATGAGTGGGTGTGACACCCTGATCCCACATAAGAAATGGATGAAACCCCAATAAAATATAAAAGTCAGGAATAGGACCCTACATAAAGAGGTGCCTTTCGATGACAAAACCATGCGGGTTAGGCCAAAAGCGAACAATACCTTGCCAGGTTTGATCGTTACAAATGGTATCAAAGCTGATTCCGGGTCCAGTAATCAGTGACTGTAATCTGTGGTTGGGTTGGATCATTACAATTAGTACCAAAGTTAATTCCTGGTCCAGTAATCCGTAGTTGTAATCTATGGCTGGTATGGGTCCTGACGTTGCCCATGGGAGGTAGTTGTACCAACGAGGGTGGGCCTTGAGGGACTAACAGGCTTATAGGTTTTTCGTGTTTAGGATGGGAAACTATATGAGAAAAGCACTCTGTCAATTATAAATATTATGGAGATTTTAGGAATTAAAGTTAGCAAGCAAGCTCAGAAAAAAAATGGACGACATAAATGGTACATCCACTATTCTGTTCTAAACTTCCCAAAAGAAAAGAGGCAAATTAACACAAGCACTGCTCCTTGTTATCCATCTAAAATAAAGCATATAGCCATAGAGAACTACAGACATTTATTCGTCTAAAATAGAGCATATAGCCATAGAGTGCACTGCATATTCTTTTATCAATTAAACGCCCGCATAAGCCTTGATTGAATTTTTATAATCATCCTCATTTTGGAACTTAAACAAACGGATGTAGTCCTCGTAATAGAAGGGGCGATAACGAAGGGGATGCTCTTCATCCACGAGTTCACTGAAGGGCTCAACCAATGTTTTATCCTTAACCGCTGTAAACAGACCATAATAGTACCTCATCCTCTCTCCGGCGATATCTACTGCATGTTGTGGAGCTTGAAATCTGCCATTGCTCATCGCCTGCAAGACGAAAAATCAGAAACTCAACTTCAAGGCCCGTAGATGGATTGTTAAAACAACTATAAGTACGTACAGACATACATACCTCAAGCAAGTCACCAACAAGCACTACGAAAGTCCCCTTTGATGGTTGCACTTTGATCTATTCACCCCCTTTAGAAAGCACCTTGAGGCCATGCACTTCATTTTCACCAAGAATTGATAGGATGGTTTCGTCAGTGTGATGTTGCAAGCCAATGGTCGAATCGGGAGTGTGGGGTGGGTCGTATTTTATTAGTCGAAGGTGGGGGTGGTTGGTTTCAATGTGTGAAGCCACCTATTGTTCCACACCAAGGCTGTGGAAGGAAGATCATTTCAGTGACAAGTTGGTGCAGATCAAACATCTTTGCAGCCATGGAGTGGAAAGCTCGACTGTCAATCAAACACAAATGTTGGTAGAAAGGTCCAGTAAAAGACTCTCACGGACACTAAGGATAATAAGAGATAGCTAGATATTACCAGGCATCTGGGTTTCCTTGGGGCCACATGAGATCTTTACAGGCTTTAGTTGCATCCAGTTGTTGTGCATTGTCGATGACCATGCTCTGAAAAGAAGGAAGTTCCTCCGTCTTTTTTGTGTAACCTGAGTAAAAGCTGCCAACGTTCTTGTCCTTGGTCTCCTTTGGAAGATCGAACAAACTCTGGAGGGACATGGGAACGTCATCATAAAGATGCATGGGAACCTTGTCGTAAGACACCACAAAGCATTATACTCTTCACATGCCTCTCTAACTTCGTCGCAAAGGCTCTTCCATCCTTCAGTTCCTTCTTTAGAGTTAAGAGCCTTTTCAGAGAAATGAAAAACTGGGATTTGAGACCGAGTTGCAACCATGTTGATAGCGGTGGATATGCATACATGTAAACCATGCATGCAAATTTAGTCCACGTAAGATTCATGTTACGTGGAATGTAGAATTCATGGGAAGATTTGAATATGGCGGCATTCTCAACCACATTTGAAAATAAGGATTAGTTGAGTATGTTAGAATAAATTAGGAATCATCTTTTATTTGAACTCTTTCATTGTTATCTAGATTAGTCTTTTATTTGAACTCTTTCATTGTTATCTAGATTAGTTGTTATCCAAAAGGGTTGTTAGTTGTTTCCTTATTTAAGAGTTTGATAAGAAGGAAAGGGAACTGAAAATTGGAATTAAGGGTTATCTATTTTTTTTTGAGTGAGATACTCAAACTGGGTGAGACGCCTATTCTTTGCTAGTATTTTTTTGAATAACATCTCTTTATTCTCTTTTCATTATAATTTCCTGCATTACATGTCTTACAAAGCCTTTTCAGAGAAATGAAAATTTGGGATTTGAGACCGAGTTGCAACCATGTCTTACAGTCTTTATCGGCCTCTATCTTTCTTCCTCTCCTTTTGGTACAGGAGAGGGATTATTGTGCTGGGAATATAAATACAGAGGGCAGCAAATCATCTGCCATGCTTCCCTGCTTTGCTCCCTGATGTGATCATGAGATGCTGCCATGTCCAGCATCTCATGGCCAATGTTTTTTTTATGTGGGACCCGCTTAAAACATTTATAACATTCAAAAAGGACTGACCGTGATATGCTCGACATGGCACCATCTCACGGTCACTTCAGGAAACAAAATAGGGAAACATGGCACACGATTTCCCTCCGGCTTTCGCTTGGCCAAGATCCCTTTCATAAAGCTGATTGAACTGGATTGAGATCTTGTCAAGCAACAGTCTCAGCCCTTTCTCTCTTCCCGAGAATCGATAATATCATCATCAAGCCTCTTACCGATGCCAGATCGGGAAAGTCACATCAGGCGCGCATGCTCTTCTTCTCAAAACCCACGTGACATAGGAGTGGGACAAACGATTTTATATGCCCAATCGTTTTTGTTATTGTTAGGTTTTAACTAGCAAAAAGTGCATGCCACGCATGTGTTAAGAAGAAAAAAAAATGTTATTACTAATATTTTTTTGAGACAACATGATTTGCTAAAGGAAAGTAAATAGATAAAAATTTTAAATTTTGATTCACTAGAAAATAATATTTGTGTTAGAAAACGATCATGAATTATTGATGTTGGTATATTAAATAGAGGAAATTTACCCCTAGACGCCTTAAGGTTTGGGAAAGTGGCAAGGACAACCCTTGTGGTTTAAAATTAACCGATCACTTACTACCCCTGAAGTTTCAAAAAGTGTCAGCAAGACACCCTGCCGTTAGTTTAAAATGTCCAAAGTACCCTTCCTCAAAAACCTAAAGGGTGTTCCCTCTTCCAAAGCTCCTATGAAAGCCCATTCTTCCTCGATCGAATCATCAAAACAAAAAGCTTCTTTTGCAATCTCATTCTTGAGTAAGTTTCGTATGATGCGATTTGGGGAACCTTATTGGTTTGAGAGTTTTCTCATAGAAGAGCAACCTTATTGGTTTGAGGAACTGCTCAATGAGCCACAAACACCTGTGCAAAGAGTTGTTCATCGACATTCATCAAGAAACTCTTTTGCATACCTAGATATAGCAGTTGACGCTTCTAACATAGATAATGTAGTCCAAAAGTGTAACGCCCCGAATCCGAGTCACGAAATAACACCGTAACTCATCCCCGGAGGTTAATTTAAAACACAGGATCGCAATATCAGAGTGAAGGAAAACATGAATACAACAATAGCTATATAACAGAGTGCGCTAAAATATTCCCAAACTAAAATAAAACTCACATGTCCAAGTAACTACCCGCAAGTATCGAGCTCTCCAATAGTATCTGAAAACAAAACGAAAGCAACGGGGTGAAATACGAATATCCCAGTGAGCAGCACATGCATGCACAAATACATTTATTTCAGTTTTAAAACATGCCACGGTTATAAACCATATACAATGATGATAACACACATATTCCGAATAATCCGACTAAACTTCAATAATCCAATTCATATCAGTGCAGAAAACCATCAGGTAAATCAAACAATAACAATCCGTTTCCAATCCCGAAGATATCGATAAAATAATGATTAACTGACAACAACATAGCAATTAACCATAATTTCGTATCTCAAGATATAATTCCAGCTATACCAATCTCATATAACACAAAGTCTTCTCATAACCATGCCCACGCCTCCAAATGTATATCCGGCCTACTCAGGGTTTCGGATATTGAAATAACTGCGTCATCCAATGCAGGCCTACTCCCCGGGTTTCTGCATTGACAACCAGGCCTACTCAGGGTTTCTGGCTACTCTACACCGGTCGTGGAAACACACAAGGCCATGCAATTTCAACAACCAACAATAACATTACATTACTAAGCTTAGACTCTAGATCCAGGACAAGCTAAACCAAAACAGTAAAACATCGTATAATCTCAATTTCAACATAAAAATAAAACCATTCATTCCACATCATGTATAACTCATCACAGTTCATCACCTGTCCCTCTGGACCAAACAGTATCTCAAATACTTTCAGTATTTTCTCATTTCCGCAACACATGCCATTTGAATACAAAACACAGTTATTCATACCAAGAAAAACGTTACAATACATTCAGAATTTTCTAAACAAGTGAAACCAGAAGTTAATAATTTCTCAATCGAAAAAGTGTATAAATTTAAGGGAAAACTAATTAGGAACTGCCATTGTTTTGGTATCCAGCACAACACATACAAATAACCTAAACTCAACCTTAGAAGTCTTTAAGAATTTGCCACTAGATTTTCCTCTAGTAATTGAATAGGTAATGCAGGTCCCAAGGTTCCCAAACAAGTGATTCGTTAAGTGGTATAAACCTCAAGTCATCAAAATCCCCTTTGTTCGGTCAAGAATCAAATTCGGCAAGTATAATTGGGTATGCGCTCACTTCCTGAAGTGAGCGCCAGGTGAGCGCCAGTCGGCGGATAGGAATCAGGTGAACTTTAGACTATGCACTCACTCGATACTAAGTGAGCGCGAGATGGGCGGGGAATGGGCGCAAGATGGGCGCCGGCTTCGCGCGAGATTCGCGCATACTTTTAAGTGAGCGAGAGCTGAGCGCCAAGTGGGTGCCAGCTCGGCGGATAGTGTGATTTTAACGGGCGCCTACTTCCTAAGTGAGCGCAATAGTGAGCGGCAAGTCGGCGGATACTCACTGCGATTTTTGGCTCTCTGTTATTTCGAGATCTCCATCTCTGGCCGATCTTTTTCGGTCTGTAATTGTTCCAATACACTCCTAATATTCCCAGAATACTTCCCAACCAGTTTTGGATTTAATCTAAACACATTTTATTTCAAGTTGTAATTCCCTCTCATGCTCGGACTCATGATATTCAGAAAACCCAGAAAACTCAGAATACAACCATGAAATTAGAATACTATCACGAATAAACTAAAACCTCAGTTGTAAATCAATGCTACTCACCCTTATACGCTTATCCCAGAATAACAGGTTATTCCACAACCATGGCCGATCACCGACTCCAACTGCGCGCGTGGATGCGAAGGTCGCCGAACTAATCCCCTGTTCGCGAGAGGAACAACCCACTGAAATCCGACTCCACTAATCCAGTCGTAGCTCTCGCGGTTCTCATCTCTTCCCAGCGAAACCCTAATCGCCACAATAGCCGCCCTAATTTCAGAGCACAACCTTCCCCCAAATCCCCGAAAATTTATATGAGTTACCTATTTATAAAACATCGCAAAAGTTTAACCTAATTCACCCTCGAGGTTTTATTAACCCTCGGAATCCCCTTTCTGCCCCTCATTCAACTTGGCTTTCCCGTATTTACTTATTGGCTAATTTCCTATTCACTACCATATTTTTAAGTTCGATAATTAATTACGTATTAATATTCCACCTCATTCTCTTTGACAACTAATGACCACAAATCTCTAGCAATAAATAAATTTTGATTAAACCTGTCCATAAATCCTTGTGTTCATACTTTTGCATATATTTTATTTTATCTACTATTTTATATTATTTATTTTTTTTCTACTCAAAACCTAATTTCCCCTTTAGTATAAATACCTTCCATACATATTGCCGCTCGACAACCTTTGAAAATCATTGATTCCGTGTACGCTCGTCCACTGAAATCCCTACGTATACCCGTATCTACTTAAGTTAATATGTACACATAATGAATTTTAATAAATAATAAATAAATAAAAGCTTAGCAAAAATCGGGGTTTTACAAAAAGGAATGTAAATTCAAATACACAAGTCCTCCACCATCATGGGGATTTCAAGACTCCAATTACCATAAAGATGTGCGGCATGCTTCTTTGTACATAGAGGATAATTTTTGGGGAAATTTACAGCAACACCCCCTGAGGTTTGGCGAAAGGGCATGGACACCCCCTGTGGTTTAAAAATGATCATTTATAACCTCTAAGCTTGAAAGAGTAGAGGACTGCTCTATAGGTCCACGATCTACAACAATTAAGAATCTAACAATGCGGAAACATACACACAGAGAATTATACGAGGAAACCTGAATTCAGATCCAGGAAAAACCTCGAGTCTATATGAGGCGACTAACCCTTCGAATTTCCACTATTGAATGAAAAAAAACAATTACAAAGGAGCACACACTTAACCTTTACAATTGCACTCACTCAACAGCAATCCATAGCTCGAATCCACGAACTGCAACACAGCTTGAATCCACAAGTCAACAGCAATCCACAGCTCGAATCCACGAACTGCAACACAGCTTGAATCCACAAGCTGCAAAACACGATCAATCCAGATCGCAAACAATCACTCAACAGTGATCCACAGTTCAAATCCACGAACTGCAACACAACTTGAATCCACAAGCTGCAAAACACGATCAATCCAGATCGCAAACAATCACTCAACAGTGATCCACAGTTCGAATCCACGAATTGCAACACAGCTTGAATCCACAAGCTGCAGAACACGATCAATCCAGATCACAACAATCACCTCAGAGTCCACTGAGACGATCCAATGTAGTAGGAATCCACCTATGCATCCAACAAAGTCGATCACCAATCCAGGCGATCACACGATCAGGTGAAGTTCTGAATTGAAGAAGAATCCTCAAACTTCAATTCCAGGCGATCTATCTCAGATCTCCCCCTCACTCGATCACCGACTCTCTAAAGAAGAATTGATCGAATCTTGAACACCTCAAGATCCAAAATCAAATTGATCCAAAGAAAAAAGTCATTCCTAAAAATTACAGCACGTCTATTTAAAGAAGAAAACTCAGATCGCGTCAAGCGCTGGTGGCGTCGTGGTGCGATCGGGGTAGACGGCTGGAAGCGAACTCAAGTCCCGCTCAGAACAAGTTGACTCAATTGAGATATGTAAAGAGATTGAAGGAACAGTAAGTTGAGAAGATACAAAAACACATCAGTGGTTGGAAATCCACTGATGCATCCATGTTTTCTGAGGTCCTTGAGAAGATACAAAATCGCATCAGTGGTTGGAAATCCAAGTTGTTGACTCATGGAGGTAAGTTGACTCTTATTCAAAGTGTCCTCTCTAGTATTCCAATTCATTCTCTATCAGCATTACCTCTTCCTAAAGCTATTTTGAAACGTATGGAAAGTTTTTTTGCTAATTTCTTTTGGGGTGAGAGTTCAAAACATGGTCCTCAGAAGCATTGGTTACATTGGGACAAAATTGCTCTTCCAAAATCTGAAGGGGGTCTTAATATCAAATCTGTATCTGAAGTTATGAAGAGCCTTCACATAAAAATGGGATGGAGAGCTTTGTTTGGGAACAGTCTATGGTCTGAATTTATGCGAGCAAGGTATTGTGCAAGGGATCAGATCCATAATCTTCAAGATAGAAGTGGAAGTTCAAAAATATGGGGGGCAATTCTTAAGGTGAAGGACGTTATCCTTGATAATACAGTCTAGTCTATTGAAGAAGGCAAAGTTAGCTTCTATTATGATCATTGGTCCCATTTAGGCAAACTGGTGGATTACATACAAGGGGATGAGATTCCTTTTGCTGATGCGAAGGTGATTGATTTAATTAATCCCAATGGTACCTGGAATATTGATCTGATTCAAGGAGTTCTTCCTCAAGGTATTGTCGCTCAAATAGAAGAAATCCAATTTCGGCCATCTGCTCTCAAAGATAAGCCTTTGTGGAAGGCATCCTCCTCAAGTATTTTTTCCACCTTCACCGCTTGGAACATTATTAGAAGACAAGGAGTTCCTTTCCCTTGGAGCAAATGTATATGGGCTAATTACATTCCAAGTAAGATAGCTGTGTTTTTATGGAAAGTCTTGAAAGGGGCGCTGTCTACTGACGATAGGGTTCAAATCAGTGGTATTCAAATGTGTTCTCATTGCAATTGTTGCTTACACAGGAGGTATGAAACTATTAATCGTCTTTTTTCTTTTGGAGATATAGCTCACTCTGTATGGGAATGTTTTGCTAACAGTTTCCGCTGCCAATTTCATCCTCTTCACGATTTGGCCTCTAGAATTTCCTTTTGGTTCAATGAAAGCTCTTCCGATCAGTATGGCTTATTATTCAAAGCTACTCCTTTATTTATCTGTTGGCAAATATGATTGTCTAGGTGCAAAAGCAGATTTGAAGATGAACCCATGGTAGCAAGTCAAATTATAAGAAAAGTTAAACATTGGTTACAAGAGATATCATATCACACAAAACCTTCAAGAAATTGTAAGTTTGAAAGTGCTTTGATTCTCGAGCAAATGAAGCTGTTCTCTCCTTATGTTAGACCTCCAAAATCTCATTTTGTCTGCTGGATTAGACAAAGAACTTATTCTATTATTTTGAATGTGGACGGGGCTTCAAAAGATAATCCTGGAATATCTGGTGGAGGTGGTGTCATTCGTATCTCCACAGGTATTTTCTTGATTGCGTTCTCTGCTAATTATGGAATTAGTTCTAATCTTTTTGCTGAGATGTTTGCTTTAAGAGATGGTCTTCGTTTCGCTGACAGTCACAGTTTCCAAGACTTGGAAATCGAGTCTGACTCAAAAGTCCTTGTGGATATCATCAATGGTTTGGCCTATGTTCCTTGGAAATTTTTGGTTTGGTGGAAAGAAATCAAAGAAAGGTTAGCTAATTTTAATCGGCATCTGAAGCATGTTTACAGGGAAGCTAACTTTGTGGCGGATTCTCTGGCTAATAAGGGGTGTGAGCATCCTGTCAAGAAAGTTTATGAGTCTTTTTCTGTTTTACCTCCCCTTGTCAAAAGTTATATGTTCCATGATAAAACTGGATTGTTTGCAATTAGGCCTTAGCTCTTCTTTTATTGGTTTTGTTGGGGTAAGGCTTCATGTCCCCCCAATTTGCTGTACCTTTTTTTTGAAATTAATATACAGGTCAAGGTCTGCCTCAACACTCCTCCCACCTTTGGAGTGCCACTAAGGTTATTCTTGCCTTAGTGGGTTTTTCCCAACAAAAAAAAAGTAAGAAGGAAATGTTGTCCAGCTTGACTAAGGGTAATAATGATTTTTAGTAGCATAAAATGTTTATCCAGGTAGATCTATAGGTTGACTAAGGGATATAATAATGAGTTTTGGTAGAAACCCTGTACATCAACACACCAATCAACTTCAAAGAAAAGAAAAGAAACAGTGGAGACACCAAAAATGAGTAAAAAGGATCATCTTGAAATATGTTTGATGACATCAAATTGGATACATGTTTTTCCAAATGCGTTAGTGTTAATCTGGTAATGTTTTGCTATTGTTTGTTTTCATCTAATCATATTTTGGTATTTTATCACAGTTTAATTGATGAGTTTGTAGGACCTGTTTTGGAATTTGTTTTGTAGGATTTAGTCTATTAAAATTGGCATGGCATCATCTACTGAAAATTTTCTGTTTGACTTGAAGTACGAAAGCAAAAACTGCTTCTGCAAAAAGAAAGCAATCATAATAGTATCAGAGACATCTGAACACCCAAATAAATTGTTTTATACATGTGGAAGAAATGTATCCGTAAGTATCATCTTGACTTTATTTATGTGTTTCGTAAATGTCTTATTCATGCTACTAATATAACTATGGACTTGTAGGTTACAACTTCGGAATCATTGTGTAATTTTTTCCAATGGTGTGAGCCTATAGCACCATGTGGTGTTAGTCAATTGAAATACAAAAGTCGTGTTTGTAAGTGTAAAAGGAAAGCTATTATAAGAGTATCTGAGAAGTCTGCCAATCCCAATAGACTATTCTATACGTGTGCTAAGAAGGTCATGGTAATTATAGCTATTTTTTTATTAATTTCATTTTTTTCCCTTGTCTTATGAAAAATTACTTTACTATTGAAGGTTTCTACATCAAAACCATCATGTGAATTCTTTGAATGGTGTACTCCTGTACATATGTGTAGTATTCCGGTTATAGATGAGAAATGCAGTTCTACGAAGACAAATTGCAGTATGAGCATGTCTGAAGATTCAACTAGAGCATCAATTGACAATCTTAATTCAGGAATGACCCAGATTAATGACAAAATTGAGGATCTGAAATCCCTAGAAGAAGAATTAATGGGTCTACGAGAGGAACTATGAGAGGAAATGAAAGGGTTGAAATTACTCCTTTTAGTAGCAATTGTACTACAAGTGATTGTACATATGTTCTAGATGATATAGTCAATTTGCACCTGGGACATGCTTGTAGTGATTATTGTTAAATGCTTTGTGCCAATTAACTCATTTAACTCGTTTAAAATGGTTCTACTTTTTCCATTTTCCATTTTATATATCTTAAGATTCCAGAATTAATGGGTGTACGAATGAACCTCGCCAAAAAACATAACTTTTTGCGCAGGTGGTATTACCACTCGGTGGTGCTGGTGGCCGACCACAGCTGTTCACGTGTTTAGAATCACTTATACAATCCCAATCCCACTCCCCAACATGTAATCCCGGTTCTCCATCATCCTCTTTAAGATAAGCAATCTCGGGAGTCTTTCTCATTCTACAGCCCGTAAGCATCTCTAAATTTTGGATGCACCTGTGTAACCTCTATCTTATAATCTAATTTTCTGTATTGCCAAACCTCAATGCCAGTGACGTTTAGCTTTAAATAATGCAATATTGGCTAGTAAAGGATGAGAGGCTACATGCTTATTATGTAATTTACGATTTTAGAGTTGACCTTCCTGTTTGCTACTCTGCAAACAAAGCATCAATTACAATAGCAATTAATGAAAAAAAAATTGGAAGGAACACTATAATATTGTCTAGAATTTCTTTTACTAATGTTTGTGATTGTGCTAAAGTGGATGAAGATGACAAAGCATCAGTTACAAAGGCGTGGTTTCTTACCCCAGTTCTTTTGGCTGAAAATAGTCATTAGGATTGATACTACACTAAATATGTAAAGAACAATTTATCAAGCAAGCTAGATACTACACTAAATATGTAAAATCCCACAAAATCTGAGCTGAAGATTAAAGACCGGGATGTAACCAGTTCACACACGCACGCGTGTGCCTGGACAGATTGCCAACCCTAAAACTGCAACCATACATAAATACGAATGATAGTGCTCAACGTGATTTGGGCACAAAACTGTATCTTGGTGAGGTGTAAACAATGGAAGAAATAAGTTATTGGCATTGTGACTGCAAATAATTAATGATACAAGAGAACAAGCAATGCTCTCATCGCAGCTAACTGTAATGCGTAAGCCTCAACCAGTTCACACAATAGAACAAGCAATGCTCCCATTCGAGCATGAAATGTTTAATCTAAGAAGAAGGAAGACAAGGATTAATTCAAACCGAGCATGCAAACACCATGAACAGCAAATGTTTAATTTAACAAGAAGAAAGACAATTATAAGAAGTCCTTTATAAAGTAATGGAAATTCTGAAAGGCATACTGAAAGTCCGTTAAAAAAACTCCTAAAACAAAACGAACTAGGGGGTTCTTAGCTACAATTCAAGAACATTAACCAAACACCACAGTTTTAAGTGCTCATCAATCCCGTCATTGATAATACTTTGACAAGATGCTCTTTTCTTACAACTGTTTTTTTCTCACAACACCCATCTACAAAACACCAAACAATTCAAACAACAGTTACCGAACGATATAGAAGTTTCAACAACCACCCCAAAAAGGAACACAGTTACCAAGTTAACATAGTTAGGTTTTTAACATAAACCTGAAGACTACAAGTCACAGTGTTCGCTTCAACCCTGCAAAAAGAAACAACAATCATCAATGGCAGATTGTTATCAATTCCTAACATACAAGAGAATACAAATATCATGTAAATAGAGTACTACCAAATGCGTGTTCTTACCAGCCAATTAATTTTCTCCCCTCTGTGTATTGAAGTAGAAGCTTCGCCTTTAGCCTTTGTCAGGCCACGCTGGCAAGTCCTTCAATTATGGCCGAATTTACCACATATGCAACAATGTATGGTACTTGATCTACGTATCTAGCTTCCATCCCTTGGTTCATCTAGCTCCTTCCTTCTATTTTTTCTGGGTCCTCCGGTTAAACGACGAAGTGTTGGGGGCATTAATGGGTTTGTATCAACACTAGGCCACATCCTTTCGTCTGGAATAGGATGGATAATCTGCTCATATGCTCTCAAGTATGCATCAACTGTGAAGTAGGGATCGCAATATTCTTCTGGATTACTCCTGCGATGTACCATGGATTGAATTGCATGCCTACACGGTATCCCCGACACATCCTATACTAGGCATGTACATGATCTGGTATTCAACTTCATAGTATATCTGTCAGTTTCATCAACCACCTCATATTCATCCCTACTAGCAAATAATACGGTACAACTCCTAGCAGCCTTTCTCCTTGCATCCAAGGTTGCGACAATTCTTGGAGTTACCAATTTAGTCCAAGAAGATGCATTGTGATGCCTTTTCTGGATCTTCACCATCTACCTCAGCCTTATACGCTCCAACAATGCTAAAATTGGCTTCTCTCTTAGATCCCCAACCCACTGATTGAAAGACTCCGTCAAATTGTTTGTTACATGATCATTTCTAACATGCTTCTCAAATGCGTGTCTTGACCAAGTCTCCACTGGAATTTCCTTCAACCAATTATACACATCAATTGATGCATTCTTTAGCTGGTCCATTGCGTCATTGAAATCGTACACATTGTATGCTCTAACTGCTGCCCAGAACAAATTCTTCAGCAAAAGCCCCTTGTGAAGTGTCTTAAAGTTACTGTATATATGTCGTGTACAGTAACGTTGATTAACATGGGGTAACACCTCTCCAATTTCCTTGAGTACACCTACAGTCAAAAAGCAAGTACATGTAAAAATTTTGAGATGCAACTGTAACAAATAATGTTGATTAAATTAGTACATACCTTTTGCCTATCAGTCATAATTGTCCATGGTCGATCCACTGCACCAAGGATGTAAAACCCCGTTTCGAGTAGAAAAAAAAATAAAATAATAATGTTATAATTAAATAAATAAACCGTCGCAGTAAGGAGAATAAACAAGAAATAACAGCGGATGGAAAATATATATATATATATATATATATATATAGGCACATATAGATGTTGGTGCTGGTTAAATCAAACCTTATTAATTCTGGGAAAACTTGCGGTCATCAGGGGCTAAAAATTTTAAATCCGGAAAACCCCGCACTATTGAGGGGTAAAAAGGAGATTTCTAGAAATAAGGGTGAATTAGGTTAAATCCGGGTAGTGTCTATATAAATAGCTATCTCATACAAACTTTTCGGGATTTGGGGAAAAGGTCGCGGCTCTGGAGAGAGTTAGGGTTTCCGTCTCTCTCGAAGTCAAAAATCTCCAGGATGGCCGGAGGCTTGAAGAAAGTCTTAGTAAGGTGAGTAGCACTGTTTTATCACTGGGTTTGTGTTTTGGGTTTTTCTCGAGCTTATTCGGATGCATGTTTTGAATATTTAGTGATAGTATGAGGTTTTCTGTTTTCTGGGTTTTCGGAAAGTTGCATGAACAGAGTATCCGGATTGAAGTTTTAATTGAAAATGAAAGTGTTTAGATTAATTTCAAATATGGTTGGGATGTGTTCTGGGAGTATTAGGAGGGTATTGGAGCAATTACAGACCTAAACCAACCGGCCAGACTTGTAGATCTTGGAATAACAGAGAATGAAAAATCACAGGGGGTATCCGCCCACCTCGCGCTCACCGGCATTCACCTCGGAGGTAGGCGCCCTGTAAAAAAATGACTTACCGCCGATCTCGCGCTCACCTCGCGCTCATCTCGCGCGAAGTAGAAAACAAGGCGCTCATCTCGCGCGAATCCCGCGCCCACCTCACGCCCACCTCACGCCCATCTCGCGCTCACCTAGTGTCGGGTGAGCGGCAGGTCGTTTTTACCCATTTTCTTCACCGCCGACCGGCGCTCACCTCGCGCCCACCTCGATGGGTGAGCGGTAGACCTATTTTGCTTAATGAAATGGAATTTCTGACTTGACCAAGAGTAATTGCACTTCTTAGGGGTTAAACCACTTCACTATTCACTTGGTTAGGAACCTGGGAAACCATTTTGCCTATGAAATTAATAGAGGAAAATGTTGTGAACATCTTATGAGTTTCAAGTTGGGTTTAGGTTACTTATGAGTATTGTGCCGGACACCGAACTAGTAAGAGTTACCAGTCACTTTTCCTTATTCTATACACTGCTTTGATTGAGAAGTTCTTGTATTTCTGGTTTCACTTGTTGGAAACTTTATACGTATTGAATGGTTCTCTTTGGTATGAATGGATTGAGTTTTACTTTCATATGACTTGTGTTATGGAAATGAGAAAGTACTGAATGTACTTGGGGTACTGCGTGGTCCAGAGGGACAGGTGATGAATTGTGATGAGAAATTACATGATGTGGAAATGAATGGTTTGTTTTGATATTGAAATCGAGATTATACGATGTTTACTGTTTTGGTCTAGCTTGTCCTGGATCCAGATGTTTAAGCTTAGTATTGTGATGCTTTTATTTTATTGGTGTAATGGCATGGCCATGGAGTGTTGCCACGACTGGTGTAGAGCAGCCAAAAACCCTGAGTAGGCCTGGTTGTCAATGCCGAAACCCTGAGTAGGCCGGCATTGGATGACGAAACCCTGAGTAGGCCGTCATTTCAGAGTATCCGAAACCCTGAGTAGGCCGGAACTGTGTACATGGAGGTGTGGATGTCGCTCTGGCATGTTGATTACCCAATTAAATATTTGTATGACATTGACCACGTGGTTTTGTCGTTTACTTATCAGTTAGAATACCTTGGGACACTTAGTGGAAATTGTCTTATTGGGGCATGGGCTATATTATTAATGTTCTCTGAAGCTGATCTGGGTTTTGTTGACCAAGGGATTTCCGATGTTAATTGCTATTAGTTGAATGGTTTCCTATACTCTTGGGTCAACAATTCCTGTCAGCAGAGTACGCAGGCTTCACCGGTTGTTCCTTGTTTTCTCGTCTGATTATTCGATCATAGAAATTTTTAAATTTGAAGATGTGTATTTCTTGCATGCATGTGCTACTTGCTGAGATATTCGTATCTCACTCTTTTATTTCTGTTGTTTTTCAGATACATATGGAGAGCCGATAATTGCGGGTAGTGAAAATTTGGTCATGTGAGTTCTCATATTGGGATTTGTTTAGCGCACTCTATTGCATAAAAATATTTAGCTTCATGTTTTCTTTACTCTGGTAGTTTGATCCTGTTAATTTTAATAACCTCTGGATACGAGTTACGGGTTTTCATGTGACTCGGATCCGTGGCGTTACAAAGGACCACATGGAGGTTCTGTAAAAAAAAACTCCAACTATAATATGTCTCTGTTTTTACCACTGCATATCCTATAGGAAACAATCCTCCATTGCCATTTAAGGCAACAGCAGCTAACAACACACCTCCATATGGACCCTTCAAATGACAACCGTCTAATCCAATGAAGGGTTGACATCCATGAAGCAACCCCAACCTCATCGATGCAAAGCTAATGAATATCCTCTTGAACATAGGAGCTGAAGATGTAGCAACCCTCTCCGCCTTAATCTTCACCAAACTCCCAGGGTTGGTAGCTCTAATTATTTCAGCATATCTCCATAAAATGCCATACGACAATCTATGACTTCCTTCTACGACCTCAATGGTTTTCATCCTTGCCCTCTTCAACTGCATTTCACTAGGCTCGACACCAAACTGACTTTGGACCATCTCCGTAATGATTGAAATCTGGACCTTCGGATTTGCACGAACTTGTGGGAGAATCTTGTTTGATATCCATCTAGAATTGGCTTCAAAATTCTTGTGGACACGTGTACAAGTGTGTTCTGGTTGAAATGTCTTATGTGATCCCATCTGGTTTCATGGATGCATGTAATCTCCACTTGCAATCCTCAACGGCACATGCAACTGTAATCCTCTTCTTTTCATTCTTAATCCTCTTCAGGTTAAAACCTTCCTTGATTGCAAATTCAGCTAGTGCTTTCCTAAAATCATGAATATTAGCAAATTGTGTACCCCTTTGGAACTTGGGGCCTCCATGCCATGCTCCATGTCAAATTCATCGCCCCCACTTCCACTATCTTCATCAGAATCACTTAGGCTTCGACAATCAGGATCAGGCTCACAGTTTGATAGCGCATCCTCATCCCCTCCTCCACTGTCCTCACCTATCTGCCTCGGGTGATTCATTTCTCTCTTCTTCATTGCTTACTTCTTCTTTTTCAGTATCACTAATTAAAACTTCTTCATCTATCCAATCTTCATCTTCTGTTAATTCTGCTGCTTCTGCAGCTTGTCCTTGCTCATCTCTATTGCCAGCACCCAATGAGGTTGCATTCTTAGTTGCCACTTGTGACAACACGGTTGCAACAATTTCTTCTCCTACTATATAGATTTCAGGCAACCCTCTATGCAATGCGAACATCTGCATAAGGGGTGCATCACCATCAATAATACAAAAATCCTGTGATCGAGGAACTCGGAATTTAATGGTCAATGCATTTCCAGGTTGAACACCAATTGCATCTGCCACATCAGTTGCTAAATCTATGTAAATGTATCTATCCTCATCCACAACATCAATTTATTCAACTCCTCTTGAATGATGAACCGCAATAGTATACATCTTAACAAATGTTGCACCTAAAGGGAGGGAAGATCATAGAAAAATCAAGACCATCTTCACCATGAAGTGTGGTTTAATTGCATACATGGGTGAAACCTCAATATTTTGGGACTGAATCCAAGTGCTTCAAGTCCTGGCTTTAATACATGATGCATATACATAACCAAAGACTTAAAGTGTAGGCATTTTGTAGGCATTAATTACTTATCTAGTTATTTTTTCCTTTTTCTTTCATGGCTTCAATCACAGCTTAAAAAGCAAGTGAGAATAAACACAAAGCTCAACTACATAGAGAGTTTGAGTACAATTTTTGAAGAGTGAAATCAACCCCTTTCAAGGAATTCACCATGAACCATGATCTTATCTAACTCAGTACGAAAGCATGATCTCATAAATCCAACCTCATTTCCCATTAACCATGATCTTATCTAACTTAGTACGAAAGCATACATATGATCTTATCTAACTCAGTATTCATTTCGCAAATTCCAACGAAAAATTTTCCCAACAAAATGAACTGAAAGACAATCTCATTTAAACATTAGAAATATTAATGGAATTACCTGAGAGAAGAGGTCTTTGTTTGAGGATAAACGAAGAGAAAGCACAGCAGCTGAAGGTGAGAGATCTCTATTTGAGGATAAACGAAATGAAACCCTAAACAAAATGAAACCCTAAGAAATGAAAACGAAAAAGAAATGAAACCCTACACAAAATGAAAAATGAAATGAAACCCTAAAAAACGAAAATGAAATGAAAGCCTAGCCCCCAAATCGTGTGTTTTAAAGAAAAAAAATCAATGAATAGGAAGAAGAAAAATCAAATGGGGGTGTTCTTACCGGAAAACCTCCATCGGCAGATCCTTCGAATCGTTTGAAACCAGCAACTCCTTGGCGATGGTCACTCGCTCCAGGTGGGTTAGAGACGAAGGGGGGTTTTTGCTTTGCAAAAGAGGAGCGCATGTCCTTTAAGAGAAGGGGCAATTTCATCTTTGAAATTTGTAAAGTTAACACCGTTTCTCTCTAATTGACGATGGGGGTAGCAAGCGACGGTTTCAAGAAGCTTAGGGGCTATAAGTGATCATTTTTAAACCACACGGGGTGTCCGTGCCCTTTCACCAAACCTCAAGGGGGTTGCTGTAAATTTTCCTAATTTTTTCAAAAAGCAACAGAGAAGGCCATGTGAATCATCCTTGACTTCTGTGATGTACCCAAGTTGCTCTTCATCTGCACAGGATAATGCTGTTCTTCAAAACTTGGGGGTCAGTACTTACTCAATAGGAACCATTTGTAATTTCACTTAGAGCCACCGAAAAGCATGATGACGAGGAATTTGGTAAGCCTTTTTCACTAATAATTTTTGTTCAAATGCTAAGCCTTTTTATGCTACATTTGTTTTTGTTTTGAGTTTTGTTTAAGCAAAGAGTGGTTGTAACAATTGTATAGAAGATGAATAACTTGGAATTGTACATTTGTTTGGTTAACAAAAATTGCTCCCAATTGAGATCGTGTTTCTATTCAACACCATGTATTTATGTGAATGAGGATTAATGGATTTTATGGATGAGTAGATTGGATAAACCTATCTTGTTAAATGAATGTGTAAGTGATTATGCGAACCAATAAAATAAATCTGTCATGGGAAAATAGAACAGTAAGCTATATGAGGAAGAAGGGACAGAATACAATACTGAAGATCTGGACTGATGATGCGATTGGGGGAATAATGGGGTTTGGGAACGAACAGGTTTTTACAGGGGTCTTGGAAGAGGGAACACATGGGTTTTCGTAAGGGCTTTGAAAGAGGTAACTTGTTAGGTTGGTGAAGAAGACGCCCTTTAGGTTTTTAAGGAAGGGTACTTTAGGCATTTACAAAAATTGATTAACACTGTTAGGGGCTAAACTAATGGTAGGGGGTCTCGTTGATGCTTTTTGAAACATCAGGGGTAGTAAGTGATCGGTTTTAAACCACGGGGGGTGTCCGTGCCACTTTCCCAAACCACAAGGGGTCTAGGTGTAAATTTCCCTAAAATAAAAGAAAAGTGTGTGGTCCTAAATGGAAAATGTTAAAAGATAAATAGCTAAAGATTATCTAACGGAAAATGTCATTTCCCTATTAGAATGGGAATTTTTTGTTTATAATGATTCCTACTAGAATGGGAATTTTGATTTACACCAATTTTTATCTAAAAAAATGGATCATTCTAATTAGAAATCTAAACAATACATGATCTACTCTTTACTTCGTTTGAGGATTCTTCTGCAAGTTGGAAGTTTTGTGTAAGGAAAGTAATTACCTACATGGTGAATTTTGAGTATTTGGTAATGTAAACATGGGGTGGTGTAGGAGTGCATTTAGGATGCTTTTTGAATTTGAAATTAAAGATAAATCTCATTTGAGCAACAAATTTTAGATAACCAATGAAACTTGAGACTTGAGGAAACATCACGTTCGTGTGACAAAATCGGGGAATATGGCGTAAATAGGTAAGTAAGTGGGGGGTATTTTTGGCATAATAGCAACTGAAAAGTAGTAATCAATATATTTAACACAACGGGAAGGTAGTTATCTATTTTAACACATAGAATTCTAGAAACTGCTGAATCAATGTAAATACATATGTTTAGTGGGGGCATTTTAGGCACTAATTATCAGGCTTGAATCTAGCCAAGATCTCTTTATAAGTAGTATAGATATGTTAAGTTGGTTTAATTCTGTGTCAAAAGAGTGTTAATGGTGTTTAGGTTGAGTCCAAGAAGTGATAGTTTAAATTATGAAGCAGTCAGAGCAAAAATGAGTTTTTTTACGATCAATGTGAGGTAAGGCTCGAGGAAGTGTTTGAGCAGCTTGGAAAGAAAACCTGCAGACGTTAGAAACCCAACAGTTACATTGGGATTCAATGTCATTTTACTATTCATGAAAAAATTCTTCCAAAAATACCTCAAAAAGACTTGCAAACCTCACTTGTACCTAAATGAGTGAAAAAGTTTTCAAAGCCTTTTGAGGGCATTGTTGGAAGAAAATCTCTATGAACAATAAAATGACACTATAGTCCAATTATTTGAAAAAAAGTATTAATAATTCTCAAATTTCCAAAATTAGCCAACTGAATCTAAATTATGTTGAAAAAGTATCACTAAAAACCAAATTTCCCTTAAAATCTGTCACTTTTGTGTACTTGCATATGCACGTGTCCCATTTGATTCTGCAAGTGGGACCGATAAAGATACATACCTGACGCTACATTCTAGATTCTCTCACTGCTCTAGACTCATCACCACTGGTGTTGTGAATTGTGCAATCTGAATAATAAAGAAAAACAATAGTGAGAAAAAGAGGAACAAACAGATTTAAGTAGTTCGTTGGCAATGTGCCTATGCCCACTTTGTACTGCAAAATTTTTCAATATAAAAAAAGTCAATTAGGGTTACATCAATTTAACCCTAATTGACGATGTGCTTACCTCTCTCCCCCCTTGGACCCAGAATATGAAAAACTGTTTCCAACAGTGGGTCACCGTGATAATGCAGTCATCCCTGTTGGGTCGCCATCAGCATCACATGAGATCATTGTTTGCTTCAACAAAAGTCCCTTTAATAACGCGAGGTTAATTACTTGCAAATTTGAATTTGAAGTTAAATATTACATACATCTTATAATGATCAAATGGTGTTACATCTTTTTGTTTAATTGCAAGCAAGGCTAGCAAAATGGGAGGACAACCAAGTTGGTTTTAGGACACACTGGATATTATTGGACATTAGCAGTATTGAGTTCCATTAATCTTGTTATATATATTTTGCTTGCGACAAATGACCAGCAAGTTAATTATGTTTGTATGCATTTTCATTTTTGTTTGTTTGAATTTCCAATAATGTTTATCAATATAGTCAAATAGTTGGATTGGGGATATTGGGACAATGTGAGAATGCAAGGGTGGGGTGAGAATAGGGTGCAGATTGGAGAGGGTGGTATCGAGGTGAGTGGGTGTGACACCCCAATCCCACATCAGAAATGGATGAAACCCCGATAAAGTATAAAATTCAGGAATAGGACCCTACATAACGAGGTGCCTTTCGATGACAAAACCATGCGGGTTAAGCCAAAAGCAAACAATACCTTGCTGAGTTGGATTGTTACAAATGATATCAAAGCTGATTTTGAGTCCAGTAATCAGTGACTGTAATCTGTGGTTGGGTTGGATCGGTACAAATGGTACCAAAGCTAATCCGGGGTCTAGTAATCCGTGGCTATAATCTATGGCTGGTATGGGTCCTAGCGTTGCCCATGGGAGGTGGTTAGACGAACGAGGGTGGATCATGAGAGGCTAATAGGCTTCTAGGTTTTCTAATCTCACATTGGAGACGGAAGAACATTTTTGGTGTTTAGGATGGGAAATTATATGAGAAAAGCACTCTCTCAGTTATAAATATTATGGAGATTTTAGGAATTAAAGTTAGCAAGAAAGCTTAGACAAAAAATGGACGACATAAATGGTACATCCACTTTTCTATTGTAAACTTCCCAAGAGAAAAAGAGACAAATTAAGACAACCACTGCTCCTTGTTATTCGTCTAAAATAAAGCATATAGCCATACATAACTACAGACATTTATTTGTCTAAAATAGAGCATATAGCCATAGAGTGCACTGTATATATATATCTATATCTATATATATATATATATATATCAATTAAACACCCGCGTAAGCCTTGATTGAATTTTTATAATTATCATCATTTTGGAACTTAAACAAACGGATGTAGTCCTCGTAATAGAAGGGACGATAACGAAGGGGATGCTCTTCATCCACGAGTTCACTGAAGGGCTCAACCAACGTTCTATCCTTCACCGCTATAAACAAACCGTAAGAGTATCTCACCCTCTCTCCGGCTATATCAACTGCGTGTTGTGGAGCCTGCAATCTGCCATTGCTCATCGCCTGCAAAACAATTAATCGATCTGAAACTCAACTTCAAGGCCTGCAGATGGGAATGTTAAAACAACTATACGTACATGCATACATACCTCGAGCAAGTCACCTACAAGGACTACGAAAGTACCCTTTGGTGGTTGCACTTTGATCCAATCACCCCCTTTAGAAAGCAACCTAAGGCCATGCACTTCATTTTCACCTAGAATTGATATGACGGTTTCATCAGTGTGATGTTGCAAGCCAATAGTCGAATCGGGAGTGTGGGGTGGGTCGTATTTTATCAGTCGAAGGTGGGCGTGGTTGGTTTCAATGTGTGAAGCCACGTATTGTCCCACACCAAGGCTCTAGAAGATCATTTCAGTGATAATTTGGTGCAGATCGAACATCTTTGTAGCCATGGAGTGGAAAGCTCGACTGTCAATCAAACACAAATGTTTGTAACTAATGCAGTAGAAAAGTCCAATAAAAGACTCTCATAGACTCTAATAAGGATTACAAGAGATAAATATTACCAGGCATCTGGGTTTCCCTGTGGCCACATGAGATCTGTAAAGGCTTTAGTTGCATCCAGTTGTTGTGCATTGTCGATGACCATGCTCTGAAAGAAAGGAAGTTCCTCCGTCTTTTTTGTGTAACCTGAGGAGTAAAAGCTGCCAACATTCTTCTCCTTGGTCACCTCTAGAAGATCAAACAAACTCTGGAGGGACACGAGAACGTCATCATAAAGATGCATAGGAACCTTATCGTAAGACACCAGAAAGCACCCATACTCTTCACATGCCTCTCTAACTTCGTCGCAAAGGCTCTTCCATCCTTGATTCCCTTGTTCGGAGTTAAGAGCATTTTCTGAGAAATGAAAAACTGGGATTTGAGACCGAGTTGCAACCATCTCTTACAGCCTCTTTGCTGTATCGATTTTCTTCCTCTCCCTTTGGTACGGAAATGGGTTTATAGTGTTGCGATATATATCTATTATAGCAAGGCTGACTGCTTCGTGACCGCCTCGCAGTCTCGCCAGTCTGAGCCTCTAAATATTTTACGAGATCTCAACACAGAACTGACACTTCACCCACCAATTCTAAATATTTTACAAATTTCAACACAGACTTGACACTTCACCCGACACTTTTAAATATTTTATAAAGGAAAATTACCTGCCACTTCTAACTATCTGTTCATTTATTTTACCTGCTACTTTTAAATATTTAGAAGCCTCGGACACACTCGGGCAGGCTCGGGCGTACATGTAATTTCAATTATTTTTCTTAAAAAAACCGTTACCCTGTCCCACAGGTCCCCATTTAATGCGTCCATTTCCTCTACGGCATGCCTCTCTACGGCAATTTTATGGCTCCAATCGACGGATGTTGCGTGGATGAGAAGTTCTCGTGCGCCTCACGAGACCTTCTCATCGTTTTTAAAAATGGTCCAACACAAACCAATCGACCAGGTAACGAACCAATAGACCCATTCGTCCGGTTGGTCCAAACGAAAATGAGAGGAGAACGAAGGCGCAACTGCGACCTTCGTCTCGTTCAAGCGGCAACTTTTCTAAAAAAAATTCCAGCCTTCTTCAACCTGTGCGTTTGATGCACAACTAAGGCACGATTGAGAACTGCTTCTACCTCTGCTGAAAAAATATTTTGTTGCCACTTCATTACACAACTAATTTCAATCGCGATAAATGAAAATCAAGAGAGAACGAAGGTGCGACTGAGAACTTGATCTCGTTCAGCGGCAAGTTTTCTAAAAAATTTCCCGCCTTCTTCAACCTCTGCATTTTCTGCACAACTAAGGCACGACTGAGACCTGCTTCTACCTCTGCTCCAAAAATATTTTGTTGCCACTTTATTGGACAACTAATTTCAATCGAGATGAAGATTTCTGAGCCTTATTCTACCTCTGCGTCTTTTGCAAATCGTGGTAAGTTCGTCCTATGCTACTCGTTTTTCCTTGTTCATTTTGTTTTAATTTATTCTTGAACCCACATTTCACATCGAAACCAATTTTGTTCAGATATGGAAAATGGGAGTCAAATGATGTCTGAGCCAATAAATGGCATTGCAGACATCAACGCTCATTTGGTTGACCAATGTGATGTTATAGAATTGAGCAGTGAAAGTGAGTTGATACCGATGGTTGGCATGGTTTTTGCCACTGAAGAGGACGGTTTTAGATTTTATAAGGAATATGCCAGAAGCACTAGGTTTGGTATTAGAAGAGATACGGTTCACAGAAGAAAGGATACAGGGGTCATTTTTGATAGAATTTTTTGCTATTCAAGAGAAGGTCATCGGCGACATGATAAAAGAGATACGGAAGTTCAAAAGCACCGTGCTGAGACCAGGATTGGTTGTATGGCACGATTGAGGATTTTGATGAATGGCGAGGGAAAATTTGTGGTGTCGCAATTTGAACCAAAGCATAATCATCAGTTACTTTTGCCTAAGATGGCTCATATGTTAAGATCTCATAGGCAAGTAAGTGAGACCCAGGCTACGGAAATCGATTTAGCAGATAAAACAGGAATTGCTCCGAAAGCAATTGTAGAACTTATGCAAAGAGAAGCTGGGGGTGTTGATACTCTTGGATTTATGCATGCGGATTGTCAAAACTATTTGCGTTCGAAACGCACGACTGCCATAGAAGCTGGGCAGGCAGGGGCCTTGATTCAATATTTTGTTAAGAGGCAGGTAGAGGATCAATAATTTTTCTATTCTATTGAGCTCGACACCGAAGATTTGATAACAAGTCTTTTTTGGGCGGATGGAGGAATGATAGAGGATTATAAGGCTTTCGGTGACGTTGAAGGTTTCGATACAACGTATAAGACGAATAAGGAGGGCTGTATTTTTGGATTATTTGTTGGGGTAAATCATCATAGACAAAGTATTGTCTTTGGAGCAGCCTTACTTTATGATGAAACAATACCGACGTTTTGCTGGCTCTTCAAAACATTTGTTACAGCTATGTCTGGGAAAGAACCAAGAACACTTCTCACTGATCATGATCAAGCAATGACAAGTGCAATTGCTTGTGTATTACCAAGAACGTATCATCGTTTTTGTGTGTGGCACATGTTTCAGAACGCGGCAAAACATCTAAGTGATGTGTTTAATCGTGAGAAATCTTTTGCAAATGAATTTTCACGATGTGTGTACGAGTATGAGAATGAAGATGAGTTTGTGGATGCGTGGAATGCAATGATTACCAAATATAATCTGTCTGACAATAGTTGGTTGCAGGCAAGATTTGATGAGAGAGAGAAATGGTCATTAGCATACGGTAGGAATACGTTTTCTGCTGAGATGAGCACCACACAAAGGTCTGAAAGCATGAATGCAAACTTGAAGAAGCATTTGCAAAGTCAGAAAGAATTTATGCGGTTCCTGTGGCATTTTGACAGACTACTAGAGGATAGAAGGTATGAGGAGTTGAAAGCAGATTGCAAAATGCTTACTACTGTTCCAGTTATTGAGGCTCCAAGTATGATGTTAGATGGTGTCAAGATGATATACACAATGTCAATTTTTGAGAAGGTTAAGAAAGAGGCATACAATGTCATGAACTGTGTCCCCTGCAAATGTGGTGAGATTGGCACACTTTCAGAGTATAAGGTTGTTAATAATCTTGAGCGTCGGCGTAGAGAGCACACAGTTACATTTGAATCTTCGACTGTCACCGTCAAATGTAGTTGCAAGAAATATGAGTACGCGGGAATATTGTGTTGCCATGTCCTTATTGTGTTGCTAGTAAATGGAATCACACATATCCCAAAGTATTACATCATGAAGCGATGGACAAGGGATGCGAAGAACTTGGATATTTTGCCACGAACCGAGGGATCAATGGAGGAGAATGATCCTAAAGTCGAAACAACCAAAAGATACAAAGATCTATGTTATATGTAAATGCAGATTATAAAGCAAGCTGCACAATACCGGGAGTCGTATGAGCATGCTGTGGAATTGGCAAATAAGTTAAAAGACGGAGTCCGTACAATTGCAATTGGCAAAACATTGGAAAATCAATCTCAAAACCATCCCACCACAACATATAGTACAGCCGGCTCCCAAAATACAGCGGCTGACTACGTTGTAGGCGGCACTGAGGGAGTAAGCACGGGCGGTGCTACTGACAATCATACTTCTAATGACGGAGCTTTGATAGAAGATGTACTTTCTAAAGTGAAAGGTATTCGGAAGAAGGATAAGGGTGGTCGTGCAAGAACAAGTGTGCGTCGAATTCCAGGAGCACTCAATAAAGCCATCAGGAAGAGATCCAAAAGATCAGAATATTCTGGGAGCCCGTTGCATATAGATGCTATCAAACAGAACCATAAAAGCGGAACAAAGGGTAAACGTTCGAACTTTGAAGTTGGTACCTGTTCCAATGCAACTCCTATTGTCAATCATACTATTCCATCGGCTCCATTTGGAAATGAGCTATTGATGATTCCATCCGATGTCCATTTGAATCCATATACTCTTTGCATTCAGGTATTTGTTGTCTTTAATTTTTGATTCACTTTCTACAATTGTGGCGGATTATTTATGTTGGATAGTTTGTGCGTTGTACAGCAACCGTTACGATATACGCGTGGGGTAGAAAGCAGTGTGGATGAACACACTAATGGCTCGACACCAAGCACGTATGACTCATCTCAATGCAGCCGGGATTCCCTTCGCCAATGTGATCAACCTTTTACTCAATTGTTGCAGGTGCGAATACTGTAAGTTGTTGAGTTTTTTTCATAATATCACATGTATTTAACGCAACACTTTTTTCTTCAGACGTATTTATCTCCTGTTGGATCTCAACCATATAGAAACGTTTGAAGGTTGCAAACAGGTAATTGAATTGTTTTATTAGAAATTATTTCACGTGCAAATTGTTTAATCTATATTTTAAACTAAAGGAATGCTTGCTAACTTATTGATCCAGAAAACATGATTTGTTCCCAATGCACAGTGTCTAATCTATATTTTGAACATGATTTTGTTATATTGCATTTAGTTTGTTGAGAGTGGGGGAAAATACATAGAAATTGCTGTGATGACAAAATATAAGGGACTGCAACAGCTTGATGAGGCGGCAATTGATGCAACTGTTACTGAGCTCGAAGCAGAGAAAGCAGCAGCAGAAGTTGCAAACAAGGCTCCTTGATTGTTGGGATACTTAATTCTTTACTTCAAATTTGTGGAATTATGTATTGAATCTTTGTTTTAAAATAGGTTGTGATTCACTTAAAATTCGAAGTGAATAGTTATAGCAATTGATTAATACTCCCGAATATTACGAATCAATGTCTTGCCAAGAAGAAACGCTAATTTCCCTAAGTGAACGTATGTTAAATGAAACACCATATGCATTTCGAAGAAAGTAAGCAAAATAAAAATTGTAACTCCAAAACATTGGAATAAGGAGCGCAATTTGTGTGCTAAATTTTGAAGAGTGCAAGCCACTAATGGGTACAACCTTAAATACATATAAAACAAATACAACGTTTGTACACAAAATATAGTTCAAGGCTATGACAAAATACTAAAATTTCAGCTCCCCTCCTTGCTTCAGTCTGCCTCACGTTCTTCATCATCATCATCCTCGTCTTCCTCCCCCTCTTCGTCCTCTTGCTCCTGGTTAAAGTGCAGTTGAAGTTGCGACACTGCTCCCTGTATCTCTGCAAGCTGCCGGCTTTGCGTCTCTTGGGTCGACCGGATCAGCGCCACTTCTGCGCGCAATTGTTGCTGGACTTCATAAATCCTTGGCAAATAATCCATAACGGCAGGTGGATCAAATGAAGGAGCAGCCGAAGATGAACCAGAATGAGAGGTTCCAGCCTGGGAAGATAATTGACACCGTGGACGAAGAGCACCAGCCCGAGTAGTAGTATTAGCATGCGCAACACTCTGTGCTACGGTCGTAGGCCCAATAGGCGGTGGAAGCACTAGAGGTCGCTCAATTTCTGGGATTACTACGTCAAGTCCTTGCATGAGTCGGGTAATGAGGCAAGGAAATATAAGTTTCCGCTTCCGTTTGAAGTGCATTATAATGTGTAGCATGGAACGAATCATTTGAGAAGGAAGGTCTATTGAATGACCTTGGAGTAATGCATAAAAGAAGCTAAGTCTCTGGAGTGGGAGGGTATGTAAATGAGCCACTGGGCATATGTTAGTGCTCATAATCCAAAGAACAATCACTAGATGTGTTCCATAGAAAGGGGTAGTACTGCCTAACACAAAAGATGCCATAACAGTAGGTGAAGGGGTGTCTATCTCATGGTAAGGATATCGAGGCTCCGGCACTCTTGGTATCCCTAATATCTCAGAGATGATACCAGGGGTGATGGAAATTGTTTGACCGCGAAAATACACTTTGAATCTGGGAGGGGTAAGGGACCAATCATACATGTTTGCATAGAACTCCCGAACAAGGATGGCTTGGGGTGCAGGAAGATTTGTGAGCAAAGGCTCCCAACCCCTAGAAGTAAAAACTGAAGTAATCTCGGGATCAAGCTCGCAGATTATTACCTCCCACTCTAACAGGAGACTCCGGTTGTGCAGGTATTGACGAAACCTCATTTGCGTGTAACGCCCCGAACCCGGGTCAGTGCAAACCGACACCCGACCCGAACCCGGTTCGCTACTGTAACAACCCGAATTTAGTTCAACAACCAAATCCGAGGTGTTACTGGCCCATATCAATTACAACATCAATAACATACCAGACCAAAGAAAGTAAATCCAATCCATATATTAAACTATCAGAGTTGCGGAAACAAGTATGTGCGGAAGTGTAGATCAAAATCCTCAAACAAGCATAAAGCTTGACCATCAGTCAGTAATATCAAAGTCTGGTAAAATGAACGGGTCACTATCTCTCTCTCTCATCTCTCTCATACATCAATCCATATAAATGATAATAAACCAATCAAAATGCTAAATCTATAACATCAATCCACCTCAGATGAGATCTGGATAATAATAATCCTCCGGCGAATACTCGGCTATCTCTCCCTGGAAGTCTAAGAGATCCCCCTCTCGCGTATCAGCTGAAAAAAAAATGGAATAGAAGTAGGGTGAGATACGAATATCTCAGTAGGTAACACATGCATGATTAAACAGTTAATATAAGCAAAGTAACATTTCATGCACGATTAAGCAACATCGATAAATCAGGCTCGCATAATCATTTATACCATTCATGAACACAAAACAGTTTGATAAACAGTTCTAGAAATGATTTTCAGCAAGTTTTAATATAAGAACTCAATAGCCAAATCAGTAGCATAATCCATACATTGCCAGGATGTACTAAGCAGTCACATCCAACCAATATCCCAATCACATGCATCCCGCACGTGCACAATAAGAATAATAATCATATCAAGTGTTATGTTTTCAGTGTCATTGTAGGACTCACAAAGTAAGATAAACCTTTTGAGATGATTCTCAACCAATTGCTATACCACCGTGCAACTTAGGAGCGATGCTACTAATGATACTCAAGCCCCATGCAGCGCAGCTTAGACAAGAGCCGTAGTCACCGACTTATTGCACACGTACCCATCAAAGTTGGCATGTACCACCAGCATGCAGCACCAGAATCAATACATGGAGGTGGTTGCTTATCCACATGTACAGGGAATCACCAGCGGCTCACCGGGGTGTCCCTCCAGACATAGGACCTTCCCAGACAAACTAACTTGCAAAGGAAGCGCGTCGCATATAGGAGTAACTCAACCCAAATGACATATCCCTCAGCTATCTAGCTACGACTATGGATCCATAACCAGCTATGCCCACTAGACTCCAAAATTCCCTAAAGTATCATATTTCTATAAGGGTTGGTGCCTAGCGGCATATAATGGTTATATCTGTACATTCACTTCATTATTCCGTCATTCGGATTCTGAATTCTCTTTATAATGTCTTATGATTTATAATATCATTTAGAAGTGTTTAGATAATCAAATGGTAGTTAGGCTTTTCCAAAATCACATTTCTCATATACCTTCAAAACTTGGCAACTAATGTCCTAAATATCTCCCTAATTTGTTTTTCTGTAAAACAGGGATTTAGGTAGTTTATTTTGGTCTTAAAGTACCTTAATTAATCATTAAAATTGTCTAAAAATAATTTAGAATTGAATTAGGTTCGAAATTATGAAAAATTGGAAATTCAGCTGAGAGCGCCTGGGATCGCTCCGGGCGGTCATCAGTCGGCGGTAGTGCAATTTCGAGCGCCCACGGTCCGTCGTCCCGCGGTCCACGGCGTCCTCAAAACTTTAACCAGCGCCTTAGATCGCCGATGAGCGCCTAGCACAGTCGAGGTCGGCGGTCTCACCAAATCGAGCAGAAACAGTTCTAAATCACGATTTTTCTCGTCTAAACTCATTCTAATGTATTTATAACATGCTTAGCTAACTAAATACAACTATACATATCATAGAAACATGCATTGCCTGGTGGGCGAACGAAATCCTAAAATAAAACATGGAAATGTGAACGAAATATTGGGCGAACGAAATATTGTTTCAAGAGAAATGTGAAATATTGTCTCCACGTACCTTGGGCGAACGAAATCCCTAGATCCAATCTGAAGCACAACGTTGCAAATGCCTGGTGAATCGACTTGGAGTAGTGGAAGGGGTGGTGATGGTCGCAACAAGGAGAAAATACCAAAAAGAAGGGATCGCAGGGTTTTTAAGCTTTCGACGTATATTTTTTTAAAAATTACGGCTTGACGCTCGAGCGGCTCTAAGTCGCGCGCAGAGCGTCACTCTCGGGTTCTCTGTGGTTTTTTGCATTTTTGCCTTGAAGCTCGAGCGGTCCGAAGTCTCGCCGAGAACGTCACTCTCGGGTTCTCTGGGTTTTTTTAATTTAGTCTTGACGCTCGAGCGGCCTGAAATTGCCCCGAAAGCGCCATACTTATAGTATTCTGGGTTTGCGCATGGCACGTTTGACGCTCGAGCGGCGCAAAACGGGAAGAAATTTTTAAAAACCTTGGCCAATTGGGACCCTCCCACTCGAGCAGCGTGAAATCGCGCCTAAAGCGTCGTACTTGTAAAATGTTTTAACCTCATACATTGTCCCTGCCATGGATGGACTTGTAACTAGGCATGGTTTGACTTGTAACTAGGTTTGACTTGTAACTAGGCATGGTTTGACTTGTAATTAGGCATGCATGGTTGGACTTGTAACTAGGCATGGTTTGACTTGTAACTAGACATGGTTTGACTTGTAACCAGGCATGGTTGGACTTGTACCTAGGCATGGTTTGACTTGTAACTACGCATGGTTTGACTTGTAACGAGGCATGGTTTGACATCGATTATCTCTTCTATAATTTATTTTTTCAACGAAATTAAAAGAGCAAATTGGTCGACCAATTGTGGATGTAACTAATTAAGTAGGTCTTTTCTAAAATGTCTTAAGAGTTTAAATTTAAAAAAGAGATTGATAATATTGTAAATTGTAAATTTACAATTGTAAGAACGGAGAAAAGACCTGTCATCACAGTAGAAGGAAATAACTTAAAAAATAGATTGATAATATTGTAAATTTACAATTGTCTTCCTCTCACAAACAATTTCATGTACAATTTAATTCTACAACCATCTTCCGTTGTACAATTTGATGTGTATGTACAATGTTAATGTACAAATAATTTAATGTACAATCGTCCACTGTACGTTGATGTTGAAGATGGCCTTCAACTTCTTCACCTTGCTATCAAGCCACGAATGCCGGAGTTGTGAATCTTGCAAATAAACAATGAAAAGTACGCACCTGAGTGTTATTAGTTTCAAATAACCTTGTTATTGAACATGTGATAGATAGGTCTTACCTCTTAGGCTTCTTCACCTTCACTACTCTCCTCTCCACTTTTGTTTGCTGCCTTAGAAACAATGATATCCCGTACTTGGTTTGAAGGGTGCTTAACGAAGTTAACAAGGAACTTATCCCTATAGTGTGCGATATTACTCTGAATTCATAGAAGACGTACTTGTGTGTTACTAGCAACGTACTTGATAACTATAATTATAAAAAAACATTTAACTTATATACGCACCTGATCAAATGCTAGAGACAAGGTGCTGCCATCCCACACCTCCATGAATTTCATCAAAAAAACACCACAATCATACCTAACAGCACATCACTTGTAAGAAACTAGCATATGTATGAAGCGAAACAAACCTACGTATGAAGCGAAACAAACCTAACGGCTTACCCGTTGGTTTGGTGTGGGATCGTAACCTGCCGCAACTCCCACTGTAAAAGTGGAAATTCATCACCACCTCCGAAGTCACGTAAGATCTTATCCAACATCTGGATCTACAAGTGACGAAGCGAGTGTCAATATAATAAGTATTGTAAATGGTATGAGAAAAATTCATTAATATCAAAATTACTTGTGTTTCAATTATGGATTGATGTCCCGCACGACGCGCCCCATCCATTTAGTCAAGCACATCCACTCTCCGCTCTTTTAGGTTTAAAACTAAAAGAAACCAATGATTGCGCCGATGCATGGGAACAAAAATCTACAGTATAGTAAGATAACCTTATAAATAAAAAACCGATTACAGACTGCTAAGTAAGGATAAAAGTATAAAAAATCTGAAACAAATAATTTATGAAGGTGGCACATTGCATTGCATCACAAGAAACTTACAAGATCGCATGCAACCACAGAATATCCAAGTCGCCCTGGATCGAAGTGAGGACACAAGGATTCGGTGGAACCACGATTAATATTCATTATCCACTCCTGCATGATACATGCAAGGAAATTTTATTCATTAGTCTGGCCTTGAACAAAAAACAAATAAAATACAAAGAAGTCCTTACACAAACGTATGTGGGGCAATAATGTCGGCTGACTTTGCGGGTAGTCGACAATTGTTGGTTCTTTGTAAGACATGCTCCAAAAGCATTGATAGCCTATAAAAAAAATACCATGAGCGATGACATGTACAATTGAACAACCAATATATAATTCACAAGATAGGATTTGCATACCACACTATTAACATGTTTGTTGTCTAACAAACATGCCAATTCAGATGCCGACGCATAGATGGAATCAAATTTGAATATAATTTCACTGACAAAATGTAAAACCCCAGATTTGAGTAAAAAAAAAAAACAAAATGAAATAATAATACTAGAATAAACTAAACTAACAGTAACAGTAAAGAAAATAAACACATAATAACAGTAGATGAAAAAAATAGTATATATATATGCGCATATAGATGTAGGTGCAGGTTAAATCAAATTTTATTATTTCTAGGGACTTGTGGTCATCAGGGTTAACAAAAGAAAATTTGAAATATTCGGACCCGTAAATAAATAAGAAACGGGTCAATAGTTAAAATCCGGGAAAACTACATTAATGAGGGGTAGAAAAGGGATTCGAGGGATAAGAGCGGGTTAGGTCAAACCCTGGCGGTGTCTATAAATACGAAGCTCCTATAAATTTTCGGGGATTTTGGAGAAAGGTGGCCGCTCTAGAGAAAGTTAGGGCAGCAGTCCAGCGGGTTATCTCTCGAAATGGAATCCACCCAGGATGGCCGGAAGCTTGAAGAAGGTCTTCAACCCGAGGTGAGTGGCATGGTTTTACAACCGAGGTTTCGGATTTATTCATGTATATTGTTGATTTATTTCATTGTGTTGATTGCATTGATTGAGGTTTTTTTCTCGGTGTTCTGGGCAACAAGAGTTACGGAGGGTTTTGTACAGTGAAATTGGGGATAATTGGGAAATCATATAGATTAAATCCAAATTAGGTTTGGATGTATCCTGGGAGTATTAGGAGGCTATATAAGTGGTTACAGACTGGGAAATTCCAGCCAGAGTTGGATTTCCGGCATTAACAGAGACCTGGAAATCGAAGTGGGTTACCGCCTAGCTGGCGCTTACCTAGCGCCCACCTAGGAGGTGAGCGCCAAGAAAAACAGACCCGGCGCCTAGCTAGCGCCCACCTCGCGCCTAGCTGGCGCCTACCTCCAACTCTCGCGCCTATCTCGCGCTTTTCTCCCGCCCGTCTGGCGCTTAGCTAGCGCCCACTCGTCCACGGGTGAGCGCAAGCTAATGTTAATCAAAGGGACCTACCGCCCACCTGGCGCCCACCTGGCGCCCACCTTGGGAAGTGAGCGCCCAGTGGTTTTCATGCAGAATCCTAAAATTTCGGAAGAGCCAAGGGTGTTCTGGATAATAGGGGTTCTTCAACCATTCAACCAACAAATAGATTTCGACATTAGAGGTAATAAATCTTGCTGATAAGAACAATGTAGATAGGTACTAGTTTTAGTACAAGCTTATGAGGTAGGTGTGGAGAAATATTTCGAGGATGCTCGGGATGTTCACATATTAGGGCTTTATTCTAGTCCTCTTGAAACATGCATTGCTTGGTACCTGATTTGGTTTATTGAACCCTGTTTGATGGCAAGTTTTGAATGAGGTTGTAATTATTATTTATTTGATTTCTTGTGTTAGTTTCTGTTCTGGTTGGAACACTAGTGTGAGTTGATGTTCTGGTTGGAACAATGGTATGAGTTTATGTTCTGGTTGGAACACTTGAGTGAGTTTCTGTTCTGGTTGGAACACTGGTGTGAGTTGATGTTCTGGTTGGAACAATGGTATGAGTTTATGTTCTGGTTGGAACACTTGTGTGAGTTTCTGTTCTGGTTGGAACACTGGTGTGAGTTGATGTTCTGGTTGGAACAATGGGGTGAGTTTCTGTTCTGGTTGGAACAACTTGTGATGTGCATGTCGACTGCGGTGTTTTATCGGTGATTTATCGGTTTTAAACTTGATTTATCCTGAATCCAGAATTTAAGTCCAAGATGTGATGCCTTTGTCTATTGGGGAAATGGCATGGCCAGGAAGCGTTGCCACTACCCATGTAGAGCAGCCCGATACCGTGGGTAGTACTGGTTGTCAGTGTCGATACCCGGAGTAGGCCGGCACTGGATGACGAACCCTGGGTGGTTCGTCATTTCAGAGTATCCGAAACCCTGAGAGGGCCGGAACTGTGTACATGAGGTTGGGTGGCAGCTCTGGCATGTGGATTAACCAATCACTCAATCGCAAAACATTGACCCAGTAGGAGCTCTGTGATATCCGGCTTGATATATACATCTATATACACATCTTGATGGATTGTGGTAGTATTAGGGTTCTCTTTTATCGGTTTCATCGAGGCCCGTTTTACTTGTCGCGTGGTTATCCGATTCATAATTTAAATGGTAAGATGTAAATTTGAGCATGCATGTGTCACTCGCTGAGATATTCGTATCTCATCCCCTCGTTATGGTTTGTTTTTCAGATGCGTTGGAGCGCGGGTACTTGCGGGTTAGTTCGGGGCCATGTGAGTTATTATGTTGGGATTTGTTTAGCGCAATCTATTGTATCGAAATATTTAGTTTCATGTTTTCTTTACTCTGGTAGTTTGATCCTGTTAATTTTATTAACCTCTGGATACGAGTTACGGGTTTTCCATGACTCGGATCCGGGGCGCTACACAAAAACGAGGAGGAATTATTCACTACGAATTATAATACATAAATAACATTTACAAGTTAGTTTCGAAATATTATCTTACTCAGACTTCTTGTTTTTGCGAACGTATTGTAGGATTGAGCTTTCTTCTGGGCCCAATCGAGAACAGAAGCGATGGCCAATATATGGAGTGCGACAATGTTTACCACGTGAATTCTTGCATGACCCTCTTCGAGGTTTGGTGACCTCGGTCCCTGTGACGCTTCGAGCTGGAACTATCTCCACCTCATCCACTTGCATTTTATCTGTCTGTACCTCCGCAAACACCGCTGTGTCGAGAGCATCGGTATGATCACCGCTCTCGTGGGTGGTATGATGGGAGGGTGACATCCTTGCTTCATCAGGGACATCGGGCATGGGAGAATCGGGAGCATCCATATGATCAGGGCTCTCACATGGCACGTGGATATCGGAGGGGTTGACAGTTTCCCTTGACTTCACGTGATTTAGCATCTCCCTATACGTGTCCAATATCTTCGTAAGATGACCCTGAATAACCTGGAATACACAACACCCAATCATAAAACATGCGGATGTGTTCTTAATAATAAAACGTGCGGTATAAGACAAAAATAAAATAAAATAAATAAACCAATCTTACAAGATCTGGATCTCCACGAAATTGCCCAAGATCAATGATATTTAGGTCATCTGCATTGCCCGATGCCTCATCTTGCACCCGACTCTCGGCATGGTGCTCAACCACCTACAATATTAGTGAGTATGTACAAATGTTGCGTTATTTGAAAAATTGACAACAAAATCTACAAGTGACAAAGCAGTTCAACTCAAATTTATATATGTATACCTTCCCCTTCCCATACCCACCGAGCGCCGTTTCATCTTTCTCCCTTTGGAAAATCAATGTATCCATCCACGCTGCCATATGTGGAGTAGTGGAAGGTGTTGGTTGACCAACGATCAGCCGATCGTAATACAAAAACTAAGCAATAATCGAATTATCAGTAGACGCACAAACAGAATCATAAGCTAGAGTAAACAAGCCAATGCATCTAGTAAATACTATACGTACCTGTAAAAATAATAAGTACCCATTGACGCATTTCCGTTTGCCCATTTGAAACTCGGCTACATGATGCATCAATGTGTCTAAAAGATACTTTCCCCAGTTGTAACTTCCTATCCTCTCTACATCGACCAGCAAGGGAAGATAGGATGCACTCACGTCAATCTTTGAAGATGGATTTATTAAGGTCGTCAACGAATATAATACAAAAGAACGGATCCACTCATGATTGTTCTTTGGACTCTTCAAGCTATCCTCAACATTCTGAATAGGGATGCATCCATTTTGTACCCCGTAAAAGCTATACAACTCTGTCACATCGGGGATTTCTGATTTAGATGTATCAACATCTATCCCTTGTACGGGTAACCCAATTATCCTCTCCACGTCGTGTGTGTCGAAGAAAATATTCAGTTCCCCAACTTTAATACATCTCTTCTTAGTATCAACTTTCGGAACAATCCAATGACAGAGACGTCAATTAAGCTTTGTCACGTGTAAATTCAGTAGGCACTGAAAGCCACTCTCTCTAAGGCATTGCTCCTGAGAATCAGTGAACGAAATAGCGTGCATGAACGCAATGAAACGTCCAGGTGAACAACGTGTCTGTAGCTTAGCCTACACAAAACAAAGGTGAAACGAAAGAATATATCAGTCTCAACTAATTATCCCCAATAATTTCAATTATAGATATGACATTTCACGAACCTGTTGTGTTTTTCGCGGCCCTGGTTGTGGGACAGCCCTCCTGTATTCATCCCACTCCAGCCGTGACGCTCTCTTAAATTCTTCTTTCTCAGCCTCATTCATTGCCCTCCATGCTTCAGCAGCATCCGCGAATAGCTGAAATGCAATAACTAAATAGATAAATTCATTTGAATAAGATCGACGAAGTGCAAAATAAATAAAATAAATGATTTCCTTAACCGTTACCATTGATAATTCCTACCTGCTGCTTCGTGCGGATTTGTTCACCTTCAATAAGTCTCTTTGTTCTTTCATTTACATAGTAGTCCCTGAAAAAACAATAGGAAAATCATGGCCAATAATAAATTAATAATTACAACGATGCAAAAGGAATTAAAATAATTGGCATGTTGACAACCATACTCAAACTTATACGAAGAGTTAAACCAAAATATTGGATTGCTTCCATGCTTGCTTGTAGAACAAAACAAATAAATAAGTGAAAGAAACTTTACCTAAAATGTAGCCAACTGTTGCGCGGCTGTTTTCTTTTTGTTGATGATGATCCAACAGTTTCCATTGTAGTAGTCAAAATTTTCCTGCACATTATCAGAGCCAATGTCACAATTCCAATTTCCAGCTTCAAGCAAAAAATTCTCATTAAAGCCAACAACATCACGTAACAGAAGAATTTTCAAATAAAGACAACTCTCATTAAAAGCTTTTGTATTTACGACCCTCTAGGAATCCTGATCATAGCACATTCAGTTTCAAAAGCACCCGATTATCCTAGTTGGGATTATAGCCATACTGTTCATAATACATCAAACTGTAATTTATGAGGATTATTGGATTTTTCATTCATCCTTACTAAAATAATAGTGTATACGTCAGATTAGGTGTGTTCAAGGACCGAGGTTCTTCGTTTCTGGGAGGATAAGATGCATCACTCCTTTAGAAAATGTAACCAGTTTTCCTGTATGTTCTAGTTTAAATATTGAAGAAAGCAGAAATTCTTAATTGATCTTTCATTTTCTTTTTCAGCTCTACCCAAAATCAGATTGGATCCTTGTTGATTTAAGAGATCCTCTCTACGTCAAACTTAGCATCAAAGCCAAAAAAATTACAGTTATTTATTGCTATTACACCAATAATAGGGAAAAAAAAAATATTAGCATCAGCTTTTCATGTGGAAGCATACACAGCATTTCTCATGTGGAGTGGAAGAACATGGTTCTTAAGTTCCGAAATCTCCCATCAAATATTTAATTCATCCACGTAATTAATTTCAACCAATGTGTGTTCATCTCAAGGTAACCTTTGGCATTAAAGGTCCTTGTATGATACCCGCAATGAAGAGGTGGAGAGCCCCTTGCTGGTGAAGAAGCCTTAGTCGTTAGTTCCGACCTATCTGTGTCTATCTCAAAGTAGTAATAAATCATGAATCCTCATGTAATGTTCTCTTTTTGGGTATTTTGTTTGTGCATGAAGGATTTTTAATTCTTTGCGAGCTCTCTGTCTCAGCTTTTTCTAGTATTAATATTTAAATTTGTTTTATTTTAATTTATGTTGGATTTAAAACAATACTTCATTCATACGTTTACAATTTTATAAAGGCAATTTTTAAAGAATGATGGCATATTATTGTACTTCTCTATACCGTTTGTGGTTTGAAATACTTTACACACTCCAACTAAAAGTTACAATATGAGTCCCAGAATGGAGGTGTGTTGACAGTTCTTCCATTTCTAATCATCCCTGTGCAATGATGCTTACAATTCAAAAAATAAAATAAAGGTGTTCCAAATATTTGAGCAAGTGTATTCAGAAATCCAAAACAATTTAAAAAAAAATTTTGTACAAAAAGAAATTATGCTTACAATTTCTATGCTTGTATAACAAAACCGTCCAAATATACACCAGGAATAGAACTAAAAGTCACTGACAAAAGGAAACCCAAGCCATCACCTAATTCTCAAAAATGGTCACATTCAGAGAGTCAAATATATAAACCAAAATGGATAATATTCGACATATATAGATGCATATATACATGGATACATACACATATATTGCCAAATACATGACACACAAACACAGATATAATTGCTATATAACAATAATTTACTCATCCCAAGCAACATCAAATAATGAACAATGAAATGACTAATTTCAAAAAACTCTTTGTTGGAAACATACAATAGAAAACGATTTTTTACAAGTTAGATAATACCTGTGAAGATAAGTTCTTGAAATCCAAGATCCTGTATTCTCCAAAGGCTGCCTTACCAAACCAAACAACCTACTGAATGCTAAAATATTTTTTTGATAAGTGATGACATGTATTAATACAAAGTATAAAATAAGTACTGAATGCTAACATATCACCGAGACACAAAAAAAATATATATTGTTTTTTGTTTTTTTATTGACTTATTTATATTTTCTGAATGCTAGCATATCACCAAGACAGAAAAATAAATAAATAAAATAAACAAATACAAGTTCATCTCAAATGGATGGGTGCATGTAAATAATCAATCTGATGTTTCTAAAATAGGTGAGTTCCAATGTCTATATGGTAGAGCTAACTGATGATCTTCACATTCGTCATATCTTTAAACATCCAAGGGAGAAAATTGAAAAGTATTAGACATAAAGGAAGCACATTCTCAACAAGATAACCAATTCTGAAGAGTTCTAATCAAGTGGCTTCATAAATCTCATTAAAAGAACTAAGATTTTAAAAGAAGAGTAGCAACAAATTGATCCAAAAATATATGATTGGCATGCCCAATTATTCTCATTGGAGGGAAGTCCACTCCAGCCCTTCAAAATACTCTTCTAGTAATACACAAAGCAATTAAATTTTTATTTCATGAGGGTATTTCAATTCTTTCCTTTATCTTCACTTAAGTTATAATATATGGCTAGGCTCGTGTGTTTACAAGAGCTAACACTCATTAAGCGATTATGCATCCATGCACCAAAATCAAAAGAAGAAAAGAATAATTTATTCTTGTTCCTAGCTTCAAAAGGTAGCAGAATCATCCATGTTACCCCTTTGGTTTTATTTCTGCTTAGATACGCACTGAGACTAAAACAATACATAAAATCAATCACCCCAAAAGCATCATTTCAGAAGATGACAATCGATTTCAAAGCCCATGTATTCATATTGTTTGCATACATTCATTCGAAACTACAGTGCAAAAAGTCGTCCAAATTTAATCAAAACAAAAAACGAGAACTACTTCTCTTCCATTCACATTTCAGATATGCAAAGAATTAAAGCATCTTCTTCTCTTACCTGGACAGACGAGTGAGACGGTGTTGCGACAAAGAGACTGATAAGAGATTGAAAGAAGCCGACTAGATGGAAGCCGCAACAGCGATATGGCGCAAGAGAGGTCGCGCTCGTTGGAAGAGGATTTGGGGATTGGTCGGATGAATAGAGAAATTGGATGAACCGGTTGGTGGTTTGGTGGTCTTGGGCCGAATGTTGGACCATTTTTAAAAACGATGAGAAGGTCTTGTGAGGCGCACGAGACCTTCTCATCCATGCGGCATCCGTTGATTGGAGCCGTAAAATTGCCGTAGAGAGGCATGCCGTAAAGGAAATGGACTGCCATTTAATACTCCTTGTGATTACATGTCCACGTTAGAAAGAAGAGAAAGCAACAGATATTTGAAGCAGCGTATGTTTGGTACAGATGGGCCCCGAAAACCTACTAGCTATGAGCTCCGTTATTGTTTAGCTGTCATTATTTTTTAATTATTTTTCTTAGAAAAAAACGTCTCCCTGTCCCGCACGTCCTCCATTTAATATTCCCTAAAGTCAAAAATTTTTTTGGTGAGCCCTAAAGTCCATGTTAGAAAGAGAAGAGAAAGCGACACACTTTAAGCCACGTGTGTTTGGTACAAATGGGCCCCACAAACCTACAAGATAAAAGAAACGATGAGCTCTGTTAATGTTTAGCATGTCATTATTAGGGTTGCTTATTGGGCCGTGTCGGGCCGGGGGTCCTAGGCCCGCGGACCGTTTGGGCATGGCCTGCCAGGGCACACGGCCTGGTGGGCCACGGCACGCGTGCTGGCACGGGCCCGCTTCTAAGCGGGCTGTGTGGGGCGCCCCGCATAGGGCACACCCAACGTAGTTGGGCTTCATGGATTACGTAGTAGTTGGGCTTCGTGGATTGGGTTTGAAAAAGGAAACAAAATTGTCAATAGTAGGATTCAAACTTTGATCAACAATTTTCAAGACTTTATCCTTAACCACTATGACAGATCAACTTCTTGCATCAATAGTATCATAATTAAAATATTTTACTTAAAAATTAAGGATACCCCCATGATTGTTGAAGCTCTTATATAATCATTCAAAGTTAAGAAAATAACTAGGTATAAATAAGCCCAAAAAGCTGTTATAAAATTTTCAATTAAATGTATTTGTTAAGTCCATGGTTTTTAATTAGACTACTTTAAGTCTTTAATGAGTATAATTTATATTTTTTTTGAGCAAAATCTATCCCAATATTTGTAAGACAATTTTGTGAATAGTAAAAATATTTTTCAGAATTTTTTTATGATTTGTTTTGGATTTTTTTGAACTTTTTCTTTATTTTTTTTAAAAAATTACGTTTAATACCTGGCCTGGCACGGCACCCCTGCTGGGGCGTGCCGTGCCGGGATACATGCTCATCAATTGAGATTTTTTTTTTAATATATAATCAGACACAGCAACTTGCTGCCACCTCATGTCAAGGTGGCAGTTTGTTTAGCTGTCGTGTCATTGTTTGAGTCAAAGATGGTTTTCGGATTAGCTCATGGTTTGGGTCAAGGGAAGTTTTGAGGTTAGCTTCTGCAATTCTAGCTAAGCTTTTGTTTTGAATCTCTTTGTGTTTGTAATCTCAGATTTCTGCAGAAGAGGATTATAAGCCTCTTTCTTCTTCTTCTAGTTTTGCATGTCTCTACAACTAAGCCATGGTGGAAGCCTTCTATTGTTATTTCTGCAGCTTATAGAGAGTCTTGAAGGCCTATTAGAACATTGGGGAGCTAGCATGAATCTCTACTCTGGTGTTTTTAGTTGAGGCAATTCCTGTAAGCCATCATGTTATATTAATTGTTGGGTTTCAGTTATTATAAGTGTTAGATAAATCAGTATTTTTGGGTTGTTAAATTCTGCATCTGGATTAGGTAAGTCATCAATATATTTTGATTTAAAGTAAGTATTTTGGTTGCTGATTGTCTAAGTTCTGTACCCATTTGGTTTTAGTTGATTTATTAGCAGGTTTGTTGAAATTTTGGAATCACACATGTATGCTCTGTTCTGGGTTTTCCATAACAGTTGCAGATGGTTTTTGGGAGGTATTTAGTTGTCTTCAAATTTATGCATATGTATACTAAATCTCAGATTAATAGCTTCAAAATTACTTTGCCATGTGTAGAATACGTAGAAACTGATTTCAAGTTAATAGGGTTCCTGGATTGATGTAGAAAAATCCTCAAAGTCAGCCATTTATTCACAGAAAATGAATAATAGTGCAGTTGCAGATGGTTTTTGGGAGGTATTTAGATGTGTTCAAATCTATGGATAAGTATTATAAATCCCAGATTAATGGCTCCAAAATTAGTTTGCCAGATATAGAACACGTAGGAACTGATTTTAGGTTCAGAGGCTTCCTGGGTTAACCTACAAAAATCCTCAAAGTAGCACATTTGATCATAGAAAAAAAATGAAGAAACAGTGCATGTCCTAAATTTGAAAAGTATTTAAGTTTCAGTATAAATTTGATATAGTAATCTACAAACAGTTATAAATGGGAGAGTTATTATTAAATTAGTGTGCAGAACTTAAAGAATTAATTGTTAGTTCAGATTTTAGTTAAATTCAACAAATAGGTGCAAACAGGAATATATTATTACATGTTAGTCACCTTTTGAAAGAAAAATCAAAATTTAAGGAAAAAGTGTTTAAAAGTGAATTTTAAGATTTAAAAATTAGTTTAAAATAGGATAAGGTTAATTTAATAAAAATTAAAGAACAAATTTGTAACTTAGGTGAGATTTAGCATATTATATGAAAGAGAATTTTCGTCAATTTAATTAAAAGCCGGGGTTGGTAAGTGAATGGTTGTGTGATTGCATGATTTATTTATTTGCATTAGAGAATCTTAAATCGGATTTTATCGATTATATGAGTATAATAAATTTCAAACAATGATGTTTATCCTTGTTATTAAATATTTCATATGAATTCCACTAGCATGATTCCTAAATTTCATTTATATTATAATATTATTATTTTGAGAAAATATGCATATTTGAATAAGATGACACACACTTGAGCATTTATAGTTTTGATTTGTGCATATTGCACTCTTATTAAATTGGTTTTACCTTGCGATAAGTGTAACTTATCAATAGTGGGTTAGCACTTTACCGGTATGTAAGGTAGAAAAATGAATTTCACTATTTGATCTCAATGAGATCCTTATTATATTTTGAATATGGAATTATTGTGTGGATGCATAAAAAGATAATTAAAATTTGAGTGTGTAAAGGCTCATCAGTATGGGAGTAGAGGGAGTCGTACTGATTGGAGCGACGAAGCTGGTTGAGTTGAGGATTCCTCCCGGCATGTTTTTATTTATTTTGTGATGAGAGCCAGTCGAGACGTTTGATTCCTCTTGGTAGTATGAGTGATGTGTTTGGTACTTCCCAGTAGAAGGGGATTTACCCGAAATGTGTTGTGTGTGGTGATCTTGTGATCCAAGGACTGTGCATTCTAGTCTGAATACTATAGTTGTAGTCCTGGCCAATGTCTATAGTTCCGGCTGAACATTACTTTGATTAGTCTTGTGATATAATATGAATGGTTTATCAGATTGATCGATTTGGTTTGGTTCTAAGTTATAAAGTGATTTATATATTCCAGTTGATGATTATTGTAATTCTTCTTAACCTTATTGCGAATTCTCGTTATTTAGTGAGATATCTGTTTCTCTCACTTGCACATATTGATTTCTGATGTATCGCGATTTGGATTATATGCTACATTGTTTATTTAAGTTATATAAATGATGGCTTACTGGGATCTCCGATCTCATTTAGTTTATATGTATAGATTTTGCAGATGTATCAGAGGAGCACCCTAGTGATGTGGTGATTCCTGGGAGTGTTCCTAAGTCGATCCATGCATCTGACGAGTGGTATGAGTCAGATTGGGATGAAGTGGACATTTAGTCTACTTCCTGCTGTTATCTTTTGGTTTGTTTCATGTCAGTCAAAGTCTGTATATTCTGAGATTCTCGAGTTATAGAAATTCTCCTTTCTAGTTACCTTTCAGTTTGGTGTTGTATATATTTGCTTTTCTTTTGCGCACTCTGATATATGTTTTGGATATTGATTATCTGGATTATCAGGTAGCAAGATATGTCTCTGATGAGTGATTTCAGACCTTATAAATCATGTTTCCTAATTAAGGTCTGGGTTTGCTTATCGCCCGGCATACCAATTCTAGTAATCTTGTGGTTTAACTCATAAGATGCTAGAATTGAACTGGTTTATGTCACAGGTGGTATCAGAGAAATGTTGCTATAAAGAAGCAACGATCAGCGTAAAATTGATTTTATTCTCTTTTCTAAATGACTATCAGAAATACTGACAGTGGAAATCGAAAAAGTTATTGCACCTGGCAAGAGTAATAACTGTAAGTCCTAGAGGTTATGTTACTATATTGTTTGGTGTGATGATTGATGTGGAGTGATTAGAATGCCTATATTCTTATTATGTTTAGTTATATATTAGATGATGATTTTGTCTCGATAATTAATATTTCTCCTATATTCAGGAAAGGAGATATGTCTAGACAAGATCCTACTACTTCTTCTGGTGAGCCTGCCGAGGGTTCTCAGTCTATGGAGGAGATAGCTCGTGCTTTAGGGGCTATGTCTGGAATCCTCCGGCAGCAGTTAGAGTTGACGACTATCATGCAGCAGCAGTAGATGCAGTCTGGTATTGCTGGTCAGAGTCGTCAGGGAGGTGACGGAGGACATGATGGGGGTCGTGATCGAGATGAGTATGAGAGATTCAAGAGACACCATCCCCCTTCTTTCTTCGATTCTGCTGATCCATGTGTAGCTGAGATGTGGATCCTGGATTTAGAAAAGACTTTCAGGGTCATGCAGTGTCCTGAGCCTAGGAGACCCGAGTTGGCCTTATATATGTTGCATGGTGATGCAGAGCATTGGTGGAGATCTATGGAGAGTAGATTGCCACAGGGAGAGGTGTTGACTTGGGAGATATTTGTGGAGTGATTTTATGATCAATACTTTCCTCCTGAGGCCAGAGAGAGGATGGAGATGTAGTTCATGCATTTGGTGCAGGGTGATTCTTCTGTAGCTGAGTACGAGGCTAGTTTTGCCTGATTGTCAAGGTTTGCACCTTATATGGTAGAGGTGGAGAGCCGTAGGGCCAGGAGATTTGAGCAGGGTTTGAGGCCAGCTATTCAGAGTAAGGTTGCTACTTTCCAGCTTCACACATTTGCTAACGTAGTCAGCAAAGCATATGTAGTAGAGAGAGAGTTGGGAGCTTATCGAGGCAGTGGTGACGAGAGAGGTCAAAGGGATAGACAGACGCAGAGGCATAGACCTAGAGTTCAGCAGCCTGGAGGTCAGGCTAGGAGAGGAGCATCTCAGAGTGCATATCGGTAGAGGCCTCATCCTTATCAGCAGGTCAGGTAGCAGACCAGTGATTTTAGAGGTGGATATGGTAGAGGATCCTTTACGTGTTATAGATGTGGCCAGGAGGGGCATATGGCCCGAGATTGTAGGGTGCATATGCCATCATTTCAGCAGAGACAGGCTGTTCCTGCTCATCAGCCAGTCTTTCAGCAGCAGCAGCAGCAGCCTGTGCAAAGGCAGTTTGAGAGGGGTCAGTCTAGTCAGGGTAGTCAGCCCAGTCAGATGCCTCAGCCTATGCCAGTGTAGAGTAGCAGAGGTAGAGATCACAAAGGTGGATCTCGAGGAGGTTCCAGGTCGCGAGGTCGTGGTGGTAAAGTCTTTGCTCTGACACAGTAGGATGCAGAGGCAGCACCTGGAGTGATTCAGGGTGAGTTATTTATTTTCCAGTTTCTAGCTAGAATTTTATTTGATTCTGGTTCAACGCATTCCTTTGTGTCACATGTTTTTGCTAGTAGACTTGGAATTGAACCTGAACCATTGGATTGTTTGTTTTCTGTTGCCACACCTATGGGTGATTCTCTTGTCACTGATAGAGTGATTCGAGCGTGTGCAGTGGTAGTTTGTGGTAGGGAGTTATCGGTTGACTTGATTTTGCTGGATTTTAGTGACTTTGATGTGATTCTTGGTATGGATTGGTTGTCTGTATATCATGCTAGGACTGATTGTTTTAGTAAAAGAGTCTTTTTCCAGTTGCCAGATCAGGAGGAGTTTATTTTTGTGGGACATTCTTCTGGTAGTTTGTGTCCTCCTTTAGTTTTTGCTATCAAGGCAGAGAGGTTAGTCAGGCATGGTTGTGAGGCCTTTCTAGCTTTAGTGAGGACAGAGCAGTCTGAACTATTGAGACTAGAGGATGTTCCTGTAGTGTCTGAGTTTCCGGATGTATTCCCAGATGAGTTGCCTGGATTGCTACCAGAGAGAGAGGTGGAGTTCAGTATCGATTTGATTCCAGGAGCAGCACTTGTTTCAAGGGCGCTTTTCAGAATGTCGCCTTCTGAGTTGCGTGAATTGAAAGAGCAATTGCAGGAATTGATAGATCGAGGATTTATTCGGCCTAGTGTGTTGCTGTGGGGTGCACCAGTCCTTTTTGTTAAGAAAAAGGATGGATCCATGAGGCTTTGTATCAATTATAGGCAGTTGAATAACTTGACAGTGAAAAATAAGTATCCACTGCCTAGGATCGACGATCTTTTTGACCAGTTGGCTGGATCATCTGTGTTTTCGAAGATTGATCTTCGATCTGGTTATCACCAGATGAGGGTGCGAGATTGTGATGTGCTCACGACAGCCTTTCGTACCACATATGGGCACTACGAGTTTTTGGTTATGCCATTTGGTTTAACCAATGCACCCGCTGCTTTTATGAGTTTGATGAATCAGATATTCAGACCCTATCTTGATCAATTTGTAGTTGTCTTTATTGATGACATTCTTATTTACTCAGCTGATCAGGGATTACATGAGCAGCATCTTAGGGTTGTTCTTCAGACTTTGAGAGATCAGAGATTATATGCCAAGTTTAGCAAGTGTGAGTTTTGGTTGGAGCAGATTTCCTTTCTTGGGCATGTAGTCTCTGGCGCTGGTATTTCTATGGACCCAGTGAAAGTAGAGGCAATTTTGAGCTAGGAGCGACTGAGGTCTGTAGCCGAGGTTCGCAGTTTTCTAGGGCTAGCTGGTTATTATCTCAAATTTGTAGAGGGATTCTCTACTATTGCTAGTCCTCTCTCACGCCTTACGCGTAAGCACACTCCATTTGTCTGGGACGCTGAGTGTGAGCGTAGTTTTAGGAAGTTGCAGAGTCGTTTGACAACAGCTCCAGTTCTATGCATTCCTCAAGAAGGTGTAAGATATTCAGTCTATACAGATGCTTCCAGACAGGGCCTGGGTTGTGTTTTGATGCAGTAGGGTCGTGTCGTTGCTTATGCCTCCAGGCAGTTGCGAGACTATGAGCGGCGATATCCTACTCATGATTTAGATTTAGCTACTGTAGTTAACACTTTGAAGATATGGAGGCATTAGCTATATGGTGATGAGTTCGATCTATTTACAGATCATAAGAGCCTCAAGTATCCTTTTTCTCAAAAAGAGCTGAATATAAGGCAATGCAGATGGATGGATACACTTAAAGAGTTTCAATGCAACATCCAATATCATCCGGGCAAAGCAAATGTGGTTGCAAATGCCTTGAGTCGGAAGTCTTCAAGCTCGATTGCTTCTTTGATGATTCGAGAGTGGAGACTATTTGAGGATGTTAGTGAGATGGGTGTATCTTTGCAAAGACAGTCAAATCATGGGTTTGTTGCTAGACTATCCATTCAGCCTCAGTTGTTGCAGTTAGTGAGAGAGAAGCAGTCTTCTGATCCATGTATCAAGAAGTGGAAGCAAGGAGTATTGAGAGGGGATACTCGTACTTTTGCCTTAGGATCAGATGACATTTTGCGATTCCAAGATCGTGTTTGTGTTCCAGATGACCCAAAGGTGAAGAGACAGATCTTGGAGTATTCGCATGGTTCTCGTTTTGCTGTACATCCAGGAATCACCAAGATGTATCATGATGTCAAATCCCAGTTTTGGTGGCCTGGTATGAAAAAGGAAATTGCTTCTTCTGTTGCTCGTTGCTTAGTATGTCAACAGGTGAAAGCCGAGCGACAGAGACCCACTGGTACACTTCAGACTTTACCCATTCCGCAATGGAAGTGGGAGCATATAACTATGGATTTTGTGTCTAGGTTACCGCGTTCTCCTCAGGGACGTGATGCTATATGGGTCATAGTTGATCGTTTGACAAAGTCAGCTCATTTCATTCCAGTTCGTAGATCGCTGGCTGTGCTACGATTGGCTGAGATCTATATTAGAGAGATTGTCAGATTGCATGGTATTCCTGTTTCCACTGTATCTAATCGGGATCCGAGGTTCACATCTCATTTTTGGGAGAGTTTGCAGTCCACTTTGGGTTCTGAGCTAACATTTAGCACAGCTTTTCATCCTCAGACAGATGGCCAGTCTGAGAGGGTCATACAGATTTTAGAGGACATGTTGAGAGCCTGTGTTATGGATTATCCTGGTAGTTGGGAGAAGCATATTCATTTAGCAGAGTTTACTTATAATAATAGCTATCAGTCTTCAATCCAGATGACACACACATGAGTATTCATAGTTTTGATTTGTGTATATTGCACCCTAATTAAATTTGTTTTACCCTGCGATAAGTTTAACTTATCAATAGCGAGTTAGCACTTTACCGGTATGTAAGGTAGAAAAATGAATTTCCCTATTTGATCTCAAGAGAGATCCTTATTATGTTTTGGATATTGAGTAGTTTGTGTGGATGCTTAAAAAGATAATTAAAACTTGAGTGTGTGAGGGCTCATCAGTATGGGAGTAGAGGGAGTCGTACTAATTGTAGCAACGAAGCTGGTTGAGTTGAGGATTCCTCCTGGCATGTTTTGTTTATTTTGTGATGTGAGTTAGTCGAGATGTGATTCCTCCTGATAGAACCAGTCGAGACGTTTGATTCCTCCTGGCAATGTAAGCGATGTGATTGGTACTTCCCGGTAGAAGGGGATTTACCCGAAATGTGTTGTGTGTGGTGATCTTATGATCCAAGGATTGTGCATCCCAGTCTAAATTCTATAGTTGTAGTCCTGGCCGATGTCTATAGTTCTGGCTGGACATTACTTTAATTAGTCTTGTGAATAATATGATATGGTTTATCGGATTAATCGAATTGGTCTGGTTCTAAGTTATAAATTGATTTATATATTCCAGTTGATGATTATTGTAATTCTTCTGAACCTTGTTGTGAATTCATATTATTTAGTGGGATACGGGGTTGTCTCACTTGCACTTGATTACTTGTGATGTATTATGATTTGAGATATATCCGCATGTGTATTTAATTTATCATATGATGACTTACTGGGATCTCCGATCTCATTTAGTTTATTATATATAGACTGTGCAGATTCTAGAGTGTTAGCAGTTGGTTTCGGGTAGATCCAGATTTAGAGGTATAGCAGTTATCCTCATTTATTGTATTTATCTGTATTTCATTTCAGTGATTTTACGTTCTGAGATTATGATTTCGAATTACATATTCTATTAAGTCTTCCGCATTGTCATTATTTGTTTTACTGCACTCTGATATATTTGATGAGCATGGGTTATCTGTTGGTATCAGATGATTGGTAGAGTATATAGATGAGTGAATTCGGGTTTATTGTCTTAAATTTTAATTAAGACCCGGATTCACTTGTCGTTCGACATACAAATTCTAGTTATTTTGTGATTTAGGCCATAATGTACTAGGATTGAACGGGACCCATCTGTTACAGATGGTGTATGTCACAGATGGGTTCCGGCTAAACGGGACCCATCTGTTAGAAAGTTCACCCAAAAAAAAAAAGTCCATGGTAGAAAGAGAAGAGAAAGCCACCGATATTTTAAACGTGTGTTAGGTATAGTTGGGCCCCGCAAAACCTACGAGCTAAAAGAAATGATGAGCTTTGTTAATGTTTAACGTGTCATTATCATAATGTAGTGTACGGTCATGATCGTGTAGGGTCATTTAAGAGGGGAGGCGTGAATGAAAGGATCTAAGCTTCTTTATAGAATTATAAATAAAAAAAAAGCTTCTTTAGAATCTCAACTACCAAAAAAAAAAACTTCTTTAGAATCTCACCAAAAAAATAAAAGCTTCTTTAGAATCTCACCAAAAAAAAAAAAAGAAGAAAAAAGCTTCTTTAAAAGCAAAAACGTGTCTAAATCCAGAATCCAAATCCCTTAGGCTATGTTTGGAAGCTTGAATTTGGAAAGAAAAGAAAATGACCAAAAAGTCTTTTCTCCTGTTTGGTAAGAAGAGAGAAACCTCATTTAAGGAGAAAAGGAAAGAAAATTTGGTTAAAAATTTTCTTTCCCTCGTTACAAATTTTTCTTCCCAAAAAGATAGGGATTTGGAGAGAAACAAAAACGTGGGCCCCTGTCGAAAACTCACGAAGAAATTATCTCACGCTCTCTTCTCGACCTAGACCTGGACCTCAACCTTCCTTGGCTTCGTCTCTTCTTCACAATCGTGGTGAGCTCTCGACGATTGAACAATCATCTTCGCTCCAAATCTCAAGTTCACTCATCATGATGAGCTCTTGATGATTGAACGTCCATCTTCACTCCAAGCCTCTCATCTCGTTCTTCTTTGACAAAAATCAAGTAACAAAAGATTTTAACAGTTGAGGTCTTGCTTGAGTTCTTTTGAGGTCTTGCTTTATAGTTTCAAAAGATTTACATCAACAGAAGAAAATCTGAGTTTCATATCTCACCTTAATTGATAGATGTGTCTCTGTTCGTAACATATCTCTGTTCGTAACAGTGAAATACTCTTTTTCTAAAATGAGAATCCATTAGCAAAACTTTTGTTCCGAAAATTTTTACATTTATACGAGGATCCCACTATGTTCGAGGGGATTGGACAAAGCAACCTTGACCCACTTGAGCAATACTCAAACGAACAGATTTGGGAGGTAGGGTTCAGTTTTTTTTTTCTATTTATTGAATCAAAGTTTCCCAGGTACGCAAGCAAGAGAAGGCTTTTTTTCTTTTCACTCCATTTTCTTCTGCATAGCATACATTAACTGGAGAGGAGACTAGCATTTGACGGGTGCTCCTCTCTGGGATCTCCCAAAAGACCACATAGATGTGATGGTCTCAATTGAGACTTTTTCTTTGGGGCATCCACCATAGGTTGGTTGTCTAAAAGAGGTCTGATAGATTGAAAGTTATTTTTATATCACATGGCATAGCAGATCTAAAACTACACTTGTTCTAAAATTCTTTTTATGAGTTTAAGGCAAAACAAAACATAGAACAGAGACGTGTTTCTATTTTTTTCATTTTTTTAACACCTAGTCAGCCCCTTCAAACACACAATGTTACATGAATAATGATAGAGCTCGGGGCTATTGGTCTATATAACCAGCAAATTCAACTTGTGTGAAAGAACGTAGATTCAAGAGAAGTTGTAATATGATGAATGCATATTTGTATTTTGTCACCCTTCTAAAGAGGAAGTTGATAGGGAATCAAATCTAAAATTGTAACAGTGAACACTTTTCGGTTTTAGTATTTTCATTGTTTGGTATTGAAATGAAGTCTGAACACTTTAAATAGTGTAATTTGTTTTCATAACAAGAGGCAATGTAGTGTAGATTTGTACTTGTTTTCTCATAACTAGATGATTATGTTCATAGAAAAATACTCCAGTTAGCTACTATTGTGATACCTCACCCTATATAAATACCATTTTCAAGGGACTATAAATTCATTATTTATTAAGGGTACTCTTTCTCTTGATTTGAATGGAGTTGGATGGTGTGGTGTGCATGGGGTTGTTAGGCGTGGCCTGGTTTTGTATTGAAAAAAGTGGGAAGAAACTTGCTCCTTTCTTGAAATCTGCCTCTTCTATCAGTAGCTAAATAGAGTTATTTTTCTCAAGACATGAGGGAGGAGGTGTGTGTTTGTTAGAGGGTAGGTTTTTCTTAAGTAAACTTAAAAGGAGTTGCATTGAAGGTTAACTTACATGCTTCTATTAAGTGCTATTGCACTTGTCAGTACCATTGCACTTAAAAGTAGAAAAAACTTACATGCTTATGCAAGTGGGAAGAAACTTACATGCTTATATTGAAGGGTTAACTTACATGCTTATATTGAAGGTTAACTTACACGCTTCTATTAAGTGGGAAGAAACTTGCTCCTTACTTTTTAACTTGTCAGCACGTTGCACTTGAAAGCAGAAAAAACTATTTTAAAAGCTTATGTAAGTGCTATATTAGTCATATCATCACCAGATTGTGAAAGTTTCTATTAAATTATCACTTATAAGGTTTTCTAAACAATCTCTCTTCAATTTAGTTTTTTTGTGTTTTAGAATAATATTTCTGTTGCTTGCTGTAACGCCCCGGATCCGTATTGTTCAATAAAGATATAACATGTCTCACGGAGGTTAGGCAAGGATCGTTAATCAATTATGATCGCTGGATAATCATCTAGCTATAACCTGACAGAGTGCACATTTCCATTTATCCAAATTTGTAACATTTAAACTGAACTAGAATCATATGGTTCAATCCCAATTAAACTTTAATACATCTTAATAATTCAAAGTTCTCAAATTCATAACAAGATAACCTACAAGTCTAAGGAAGGTAATAGTAATCCTCCTCCCTATAAGCCTCAGCAGGATCTACCCCAGTAATCGCCTCACCACGAGTATCTGAAAAACAAACAAAACAAACAACGGAGTGAGATACGAATATCTCAGCGAGTAGCACATGCATGCAAAAATAGTTATCACAATTTAAAACTATGCATCGACAAACACTCAATACGGTTAAACAACCAACATCAGTTTCCCAAGTTCAAACCAACACTTGTTCAAAACAAACAAATCACATCTCAGTTGAGTACGACAACGCATCGATTGGTCAATGTCATGACTATCGTTTAGTTGATAAATTAAACATGCCAAGTAGACACTCCACACCTCCATATACACAGTTCCGGCCAACTCAGGGTTTCGGAACTCTGAAATGACAGCCTACTCAGGGTTTCGTCATCCAATGCAGGCCTACTCCCCGGGTTTCTGCATTGACAACCAGGCCTACTCAGGGTTTCTGGCTGCTCTACACCGGTCGTGGCAACACACAAGGCCATGCAATTCCAACAACCAACAATAACATCACATTACTAAGCTTAAACATCTGGATCCAGGACAAGCTAGACCAAAACAGTAAAACCTCGTATAATCACGATTCCAATATCAAGGTAAAACTGTTCATTCCCCATCATGTAAAACCCATTACAGTTCATCACCTGTCCCTCTGGACCAAGCAGTATCTCAAGTACTTCCAGCATTTTCTCATTTTCTTAACACATGCCATTCGGAAACAAAACTCAATTCATTCATACCAAGGAAATCCTCACAATACATTTACAGTTTCCAAACAAGTGAAACCAGAATAGAATAACTCCTCAATCAAAACAGTGTATAAAACAGAGTGAATGTAACTGGTAACTCTTAGTGGTTTGGCATCCGGCACAACACTCATAAATAACCTAAATTCAACTTGGAAGCTTTTAAGAAGTTAACTAAATTTTCCTCTAATATTTTCATAGGCAAAGTAGATCCCAAGGTTCCCAAACAAGTGAATAGTGAAGTGGTTTAACCCTTAAGACACCCAATTACTCTTGGCTAAATCAGATTTCTATTTCAGTAAGTAAAATAGGGTGGGCGCTCACTTCCTGAAGTGGGCGCCAGGTGGACGTCGGTCGGCGGTAAGAAAATAGGGTAAAAGTTTGCTTCCGCTTACTCGACGCTAAGTGAGCGCGAGATAGGCGCGAGCTGAGCACCAGGTTCGCGCGAGCTGAGAGGCAGGAACATTTCTAACTAGGCGCCTACCTCCTAGGTGAACGCGAGTGGGCGGCAGGTTCGCGGATACCCCCTGCGATTTCCAGTTCTCTGTAAATTCGAGATCTATATCTCTGGCTGGTTTGTTTATGTCTGTAATTGGTCCAATACACTCCTAATACTCCCAGAAGACTTCCCAACCACATTTGGATTTAATCTAAACACTTTTAATTTCAAGATAAAATTCAATCTCCGACTCTGTTTCATGTCATTCCAGAAAACCAGAAAGAAACCAGAAAACTCATACATCACTATTTTAAACCATGCATAATAAGAATAAACTCACGAAAACATCAAACACGAAACCCAGTTGTAAATCAGTGCTACTCACCTGAAGCGCTTATTCCAGAATATAGCAAAACCTCGGCCGGTCACCACTTCCGGCCACGCACGCGAGTACAAAAACTACCCAACCAATTCGTCTCGATCAGAGAGAAATAACCCACTCAACTCCAACTCTGAAACCCTTCTCTTAGCCCCCGCGATCCTTGTTCTTCACAAGCAGAACCCTAGTCGCCACTCCAGCCGATTCTCCTGAGCTCCTAAGTATCAGACTAACGAACAATATTTCCGTAAGTAATACGCGTATTTCCTTTAAACCCAAAACCCTACTTACCCTTTTTAGTACACTTACCTTGATACATACGCCGCTCGATCCCTCTCCCATTTCCTTGATCCCATGCACGCTGGCCCACTGAAAAAAATCCTACATGTTCCGACCACTTAGGTTTACAAGTGCCCAAGCTATATATATATATTTTTAATACTAATAATAATATAATTTTCCAGAAAAATGGCTATATAACGTCTGTACATACGAGTATGGGCTAAGCCCTCAAACCACAAAAATCACCTGATAATTTTCCAAAGTACTATTTCTCTCCTACCTCCACCCAACACACAGGAGATCTACAAATCCTGCCATAAAGTGCCTCGTAGGGTGCCATCTGTATACTAGCCTGATAGCTATTGTTATAAGCAAATTCAGCTAAGTGTAAATACTTACTCCAATTGCCACCCCAATCTAGGACACAACATTTCAACATGTCCTCCAGAGTCTGAATAGTTCTCTCTGACTGACCGTCGGTCTGTGGGTGGAAACTAGTACTAAAGCTCAACTTAGTTCCCATGGCCTCCTGGAAACACTGCCAAAAATGCAAGGTAAACCGAGAATCCCTATCCGATACAATGGACACTGGAACCCCATGCAACCGGACTATCTCTCGAGTATACAGCTCAACCAATGATGCTAAAGTCTGAGTGGTCTGGTAAGGCAAAAAGTGGGCTGATTTGGTCAGTCTATCCACAATCACCCATACGCCGTTGTGGTTCTTAGCTGTAGGCAGTAGCCCACTCAAAAAATCCATCGATATATGTTCCCATTTCCACTCGGGAACCGGCAAAGGTCGCATCAAACCTGGAGGTCTCCTATGTTCTGCCTTCACTTGTTGACAAGTAAGGCACCTTGCCACATACTCCGCAATGTCCTTCTTCATTCCTGACCACCAATATACTGTCTTTAGATTCTTGTACATCTTGGTACTCCCAGGGTGAATTGCATATTTGGACCTGTGACTCTCGTCTAGGATCAATCCCTTGACTTCAGTATTATTTGGAACACAAGTCCGCCCTCGAAATCTCACCAATCCATCCTGAACATCAAAATCTTTCATGGCCTCATCATCCTTCTCTACTAACCCTTTGATGCGTAACAAATCAGAATCTGCCAACTGACCCTCCCGTATACGCCGAATCAACTCTGGCTCTGCTTGGACTCGTGCCATGATCAATCCATGCCCATGAGTGCTGAACTCCCCAGGCCAACCTACAACTGTATCAACAAGAGTGCACTGACTAGCCATGAAAGTAGCTAGTGTGGCCACCTCATCTTGGGAAACAACCCTACGACTCAGTGCATCTGCGACCACATTAGCCTTGCCCGGGTGATAATGTAGTGTGAAATCATAATCCTTTAGAAGATCCATCCATCTCCTTTGCCTCATATTCAGCTCTCTCTGGAAAAATATATATCTTAAGCTCTTGTGATCCGAGAATATCTCGAATTTGGCTCCCATCAAATAGTGCCTCCACAACTTAAGTGCAAATACGATCGCTGCCAACTCCAGATCGTGCGTAGGATAGTTCTTCTCATGAGTGCGTAGCAACCTTGAAGCATAGGCTACCACACGCCTCTGCTGCATCAAAACACAGCCCAACCCTACTCGAGGAGCATCACAATAGATCGAAAATCCCTCACTCACTGATGGCACAATCAAGACTGGAGCTGAAGACAGTTTGCCCTTCAATTCTTGGAAACTAGACTCACACTTGTCGTCCCACTCAAATTTCACAGCCTTCTTAGTGAGGTTAGATAAAGGTGCCGCCACTTGGGAAAAGTTCTTGATGAACCTTCTATAATAACCCGCCATTCCCAAGAAACTCCGTACCTCAGTCACCGACGAAGGTTTAGGCCAATCTGCCACAGCCTGTACCTTAGCTGGGTCCACTGCTATCCCATCTCCTGAAATCACATGCCCCAAGAAACTTACTTCTCTTAACCAAAATTGGCACTTGCTGAACTTGGCATACAATCTGTGCTCTCTCAATGTCTGCAATACGGTTCGGAGGTGCCGTACATGATCCTCTCTACTTCGAGAATACACTAGAATATCGTCAATGAACACAACCACAAAGCTATCTAAGTGGGTGTGAAATATCCGATTCATCAGGTTCATGAAAACAGCTGGGGCATTAGTCAGCCCAAAAGGCATAACCAGAAACTCGTAGTGCCCATATCGAGTACGGAAAGCCGTCTTCTCTATATCCTCTGGGGCTACTCTCAACTGGTGGTATCCAGATCTCAGGTCGATCTTAGAAAACCAAGACGCTCCCCTCAACTGTTCGAACAAGTCATCAATCCGAGTTAATGGATACTTATTCTTGATAGTGACTTGATTCAACTGGCGGTAATCTATACACATCCTCATCGTCCCGTCCTTCTTTTGGACAAACAGGACCAGTGCACCCCATGGTGACACACTGGGTCTAATAAAACCCTTCACTTCCAGTTCTTCCAACTGTTTCTTCATCTCATGATTTTCAGGTTGTGACATTCTGTATGGTGGTTTGGATACAGGTGCCGTACCAGGTAAGAGTCGTATACTGAACTCAACCTCTCTAGGTGGCGGTAATCCCGGTATATCGTCTTGGAATATGTCATCAAACTCTGCTACTACAGGCACACTAGAAAGACTAAGTGCCATAGCCTCTACCTCCTCAACCTCAATGGATGCTACCAAACTGATCCGTGTTCTCAACCCTTCACATCGGAAACAGTGCACTAGCTGGTCTGGCTGACACACCATAATGGTACCCCTATAGCAATCTATGCTCACATGATGCCGAAAAAGCCAATCGATGCCTAAGATCACATCATATTCCCCGAATTCCAGTTCTACCAAGTCCCCTGGCAACTCCAAAGAACCCAACCTGATCATGCAATCCCTAAATACGGTCTGTACTCTAGTGGTTTCCCCCAATGGTGTGTGTACAAGTAACTCAAACTCGAGTGTGGAAGGAACCAAACCAATACGGCATGCACATAAGGGAGTAATGAAAGACCTAGAAGCACCCGAATCAAATAAGCATACGGCTGATCTACCATGAATGAAAAGAATACCTCCAACCAACTGTGGCGCCTCTAGCTCCTCCCCACGAGCCTCCTCGACATGCCCCTCCTCAGGCTCATCCTCCTGAGCTGCTACTGCATATACTCTAGTCTGCTGAGGGCGTGGGGGTGGTGCCTGCTGCCTCTGGGGTGCCTGCTGCCTCTGAGGTGCCCGTTGCCTCTGATATCCCCCACGGCTCTGACCCTGAAATCCCGGTGGTGCTGGTAGTGCCGGCACGGGTCTAGAATATTGAAATCTCAAAGCCTCGGCCGACCGGGTATCCGTAGGTGCAGTAAGGGCTGGCTTGAGTAACTAGTAAGTGTTCGGGTGTGGACAGTCAGCAACCCGATGCCCATACTGGCCACATCTAAAACACGCGCCTGGCGGTGACACGCATGGACCTGGGATGTGAAATCGGCCGCAACTGAAGCAACCCCCTGAGCCTCTTCTATCTCTCTGTCCATAGTCGATCCTCGGTCTCTTGTCCCTATCCGGGACCCTCCGTGTCTCTGTGCCGCTCGGCTGTGCTCTAACTTTGCTCTGATCAGTCCCTGAATCTCTAATCTCTCTCTCAACCCGCAGAGCTCTCCCCACTAGATCAGAGTATCTGGTGCACATCAGCACCGAGACCATGCGCCTGATGTCTGCCCTCAGTCCTCTCTCGAAATGCTGGGTGCGCCTCTGCTCATCATGCACTATATGGTGAGCAAATCGAGAAAGAACCGCGAACCGAGCCTCGTACTGTGCTACGGTCAAGGATCCCTGAGAGATATCCATGAACTCTCTCTCCTCCTGCAATCTCACTTCTGCAGAGAAATACTGCTCATAGAAGACCTGCCTGAACTGGTCCCAAGTCATCTGGATCCCATCTACCGCTTGTCTTCGCAATGACTGCCACCAATGCTGAGCCTCACCCTCTAAGGTGAAGGTAGCCAGTCTCACCCGCCGGTCCTCTGGATAGTCCATAGTGTCAAACATGCGCTCCACTCTAGCTACCCAGCTCTTTGCCTCCAACGGATCTGGAACTCCATAAAACGGCGGGGCAGTCAGCTTCCTGAACTGATCGATGTCCCTCAAGGACAGCTCCTCTCTCACCCGCTGCTGATCCACTGCAGCTCCATGACCATTTCGCTGGCCATTTCCATTTCCAGTTTGACTCATCCTTTCCTCCCTCTCCATCGCAAGGAGGTGGGCAAGTGAGCCAACCGCAGCCCAAATGTCCTCCACTGGTGGTGGGGCTCCCCGTGGTGGTGCAGGTGGCTGCTCCTGTGGTATATCCCTCTCTGGACAATCCACAGCCCTCGCACGTCTGCCTCTACCGGCCATGTATACCTGTAAGCACAAAATACCACATTAGTTAAGAACTCTCTTCTAATCCTCATGGTTCTATCTAACGTACACACACTATTTCCCCAGGGTTTTCTATGGTCTTACTACCTAGGAACCTCAAATTTTCCAGCTTGAGGCTCTGATACCATCTCTGTAACGCCCCGGATCCGTGTTGTTCAATAAAGATATAACACGTCTCACGGAGGTTAAGCAAGGATCGTTAATCAATTATGATCGCTGGATAATCATCTAGCTATAACCTGACAGAGTGCACATTTCCATTTATCCAAATTTGTAACATTTAAACTGAACTAGAATCATATGGTTCAATCCCAATTAAACTTTAATACATCTTAATAATTCAAAGTTCTTAAATTCATAACAAGATAACCTACAAGTCTAAGGAAGGTAATAGTAATCCTCCTCCCTATAAGCCTCAGCAGGATCTACCCCAGTAATCGCCTCACCACGAGTATCTGAAAAACAAACAAAACAAACAACGGAGTGAGATACGAATATCTCAGCGAGTAGCACATGCATGCAAAAATAGTTATCACAATTTAAAACTATGCATCGACAAACACTCAATACGGTTAAACAACCAACATCAGTTTCCCAAGTTCAAACCAACACTTGTTCAAAACAAACAAATCACATCTCAGTTGAGTACGACAACGCATCGATTGGTCAATGTCATGACTATCGTTTAGTTGATAAATTAAACATGCCAAGTAGACACTCCACACCTCCATGTACACAGTTCCGGCCAACTCAGGGTTTCGGAATTCTGAAATGACAACCTACTCAGGGTTTCGTCATCCAATGCAGGCCTACTCCCCGGGTTTCTGCATTGACAACCAGGCCTACTCAGGGTTTCTGGCTGCTCTACACCGGTCGTGGCAACACACACGGCCATGCAATTCCAACAACCAACAATAACATCACATTACTAAGCTTAAACATCTGGATCCAGGACAAGCTAGACCAAAACAGTAAAACCTCGTATAATCACGATTCCAATATCAAGGTAAAACTATTCATTCCACATCATGTAAAACCCATTACAGTTCATCACCTGTCCCTCTGGACCAAGCAGTATCTCAAGTTCTTCCAGCATTTTCTCATTTTCTTAACACATGCCATTCGGAAACAAAACTCAATTCATTCATACCAAGGAAATCCTCACAATACATTTACAGTTTCCAAACAAGTGAAACCAGAATAGAATAACTCCTCAATCAAAACAGTGTATAAAATAGAGTGAATGTAACTGGTAACTCTTAGTGGTTTGGCATCCGACACAACACTCATAAATAACCTAAATTCAACTTGGAAGCTTTTAAGAAGTTAACTAAATTTTCCTCTAATATTTTCATAGGCAAAGTAGATCCCAAGGTTCCCAAACAAGTGAATAGTGAAGTGGTTTAACCCTTAAGACACCCAATTACTCTTGGCTAAATCAGATTTCTATTTCAGTAAGTAAAATAGGGTGGGCACTCACTTCCTGAAGTGGGCGCCAGGTGGACGTCGGTCGGCGGTAAGAAAATAGGGTAAAAGTTTGCTTCCGCTCACTCGACGCTAAGTGAGCGCGAGATAGGCGCGAGCTGAGCGCCAGGTTCGCGCGAGCTGAGAGGCAGGAACATTTCTAACTAGGCGCCTACCTCCTAGGTGAACGCGAGTGGGCGGCAGGTTCGCGGATACCCCCTGCGATTTCCAGTTCTCTGTAAATTCGAGATCTATATCTCTGGCTGGTTTGTTTATGTCTGTAATTGGTCCAATACACTCCTAATACTCCCAGAAGACTTCCCAACCACATTTGGATTTAATCTAAACACTTTTAATTTCAAGATAAAATTCAATCTCCGACTCTGTTTCATGTCATTCCAGAAAACCAGAAAGAAACCAGAAAACTCATACATCACTATTTTAAACCATGCATAATAAGAATAAACTCACGAAAACATCAAACACGAAACCCAGTTGTAAATCAGTGCTACTCACCTGAAGCGCTTATTCCAGAATATAGCAAAACCTCGGCCGGTCACCACTTCCGGCCACGCACGCGAGTACAAAAACTACCCAACCAATTCGTCTCGATCAGAGAGAAATAACCCACTCAACTCCAACTCTGAAACCCTTCTCTTAGCCCCCGCGATCCTTGTTCTTCACAAGCAGAACCCTAGTCGCCACTCCAGCCGATTCTCCTGAGCTCCTAAGTATCAGACTAACGAACAATATTTCCGTAAGTAATACGCGTATTTCCTTTAAACCCAAAACCCTACTTACCCTTTTTAGTACACTTACCTTGATACATACGCCGCTCGATCCCTCTCCCATTTCCTTGATCCCATGCACGCTGGCCCACTGAAAAAAATCCTACATGTTCCGACCACTTAGGTTTACAAGTGCCCAAGCTATATATATATATTTTTAATACTAATAATAATATAATTTTCCAGAAAAATGGCTATATAACGTCTGTACATACGAGTATGGGCTAAGCCCTCAAACCACAAAAATCACCTGATAAACACAGTTTATACATCAAAATAAATAACTAAATAAATAAATAAATAACTCACCAAAAATCAGGGTCTTACACTTGCATTAATTAAAACCAATTTCGCAGCTCTTGAAAAATGCTGCTGAAAAATATTGTTGGTAGGTGTGCTATAGGAGATGAAGTGTTAGTCTCTTTTTTTATTGTTTCCTATTATTATTATGCAATTTTGAACTATTATTACTTTTATACTCTTTTAGGTGTTTTTTATTCTTGGTGAAGGAACCGGTAATATCTGATAGAAGGTTCTGCATTATACTAAACATCTAGCTAAATTAGCCAACTAGCCTCTTTGAATGATAGGTTTTTTGTTAAATTGACACTTGGTCTATTTTTGTACCATGCTCATTTACTTTTTGTTTTTGTTTTTTTTTTTCTTCATATCATGTCCATCTCATTTTTCTGATTGAATAATAGACAAGTTGAAAGTAAAAGTATCTAAGATGAAGTAGAAAAAGAAATTTCAGTTTTTTACGACAGAGATGTGGATGAATGTGCGGTACGTACTGGTAGCAAATCCGAGATAGGAGCTTCTTCGACACTCCCTATTGATAGGAGTCCTACAAGAGCAGCACAAGCAGTGGTTACAAATAAATATGGGTAGGAAATATAATGTCTAAGGCTCTTCCTAGGATGTAATTTACAACTTAGGTGTGATGTAACTTGAACATAACGGTTAATTTTTTTTTTTTTTGGTGAACTTCTCTTTCTTCACATTCTTTTTTTGTGAACTTCTCGTTCTTTTTTAGTTTTTGTGGTTGTTTTTGTTATTGTTGTTGGCTTTGAGATGGTCATAGTTTATCTATTGACATTTGAATGTAACAATATTTTTTATTATGAATATTTGGATGGTGCATGGAAATGAAAGTGCAAATTATTTTCTTTTTTGGAAATATTTATATTAATGCGACAAGATAATATCAACCCATCTTTAATTAGGTGAACTCAATAGTTATGTATCATGATCCTTTGTCTTTGCACCAAGTTTTTGTCGATCACTGTAGCAATTTAAAAGACAGACCTTTAGACTTATTTTTCCCAAAGTTTGTGTCCTTCTTTTTCTTCTCATTTTTTTAATTCTTTTTTTTTTTTGGGATCATTGGAGGGTTTACTTCTCTTTTTCCCAAAGTTATGTATCATGATCCTTTCTCTCTCTTTTTTAATCATACCCCAGATAGTTCGTTGGGGCTATTTACTTGTTTACTCATGAAGGGAGAAGTATGATTAGTGTGAGAGGGGATTTGCAATGTGCTTTGCCATATCTGTTTATCTCAATTATGCTTTGTGAGCTCTCACCAAGTTTAATAAGAATTGGCAAAAGGCAAGAAATTTGGGTTTATTGAAGTGCCACTTTTTATTAAGTACTATAGGACAACACTGATGGGGTTGGGTTTTTAGAAAAATGGATAAAGAGTAACTTCATGTTTTGTTAATTGCATGGTTTCTTTTCGATTTTCTTTGCAAACAACCAAATAGAAGAAAGTGATTTCTTAAAAATTTTCTTCTTTGCTTTCTCTAGTAAACCAAACAACAGAAAATACCTTCTTTTCATTTCTTTTCTCTTCTTTCTTTTTCTTTTTGGGGTTTCTTTTCTTTTCTCCCCAAATCCAAAGTTCCAAACACAGCCTTAATGGAGCTGCACGTAACTCGAAGGGAATCGAGGCGTGTGTCATTTGTGTTTCATGTTTGTATTGGCAGCCCCACCCACGCCCCTCCTCTTCTTAGAGAGAGAGAATTTTTAAAGAACTAATCTAGATTCAGTCATTTAGTTTTTGGTAATTAGAAAGTAGTGAAACTTTTTAATATAATTGAAAATGAATATCATTTTAATGTTTACAAAAAATTCTTCAAAAAATGCCCTCAAAAGACTTATCTCTTACTATATATATATTAAAGGAAACGGAATTTTAAAATTTATCTAGATTCGATTGTTTGAGCTTAAGGAGACGCATCGTTTACAGTGATGTTTTGGCTAATAAACATGGAGAGCTCCAATATCCCCAATCGACTTCCCTCTCTCCCAACTAATCACCTACTCTTTTGAGCGACCGCCATAGAAACCAGTGCACCATGACTTGAGACTGGCAGAATACCACCGCTCCATCTCCTTTTTGAGAGAGGAAGAGATGGAGGGAGTATCTTATTTTATTTTTTAATCACCCTCGAATCTTTTTCTCCTTTTTCCTGTCATCTCCTTCCTCCTCTTTTTGTTAAAGTGGAATTTTTCTTCATCTTTGTGCTAATTCGAACTAAAGTAGATATTTTTGCTGATTTTCTTAAATAATGAACTACCGCAATTTGTAGCTATCAAGACAAGTTTCTTCAAGTACTAATAAAATAAAATAAAAAACCAAATTAACATATTTAATTTCTAATTCATTTGTTACACTATTTAATTCCTAATGATAACAAAATAATTGCATGCATTACCGCAAATTCATCTTTCGCGGCTTCTTTCGTTGGCCATTTGTATTGTTTAATCACGAAGACCGAGCTGGTCATCATCGTAATGTGCTATATGTAATTGATTTCACTTTCTCTATTGTAGCAAAGAGTGAGGGAGGTCCGAGTTATGTTTTTGAGGAGTCTGCTCTTACAATTTATTATTAATAAATATTAAATAGTAATAATATTATTAACAACCAGTAATATTATTATCTAATTAATATATAGTATATTTATTAAAATGAGACATAACTTATGAGAAAAGCAAAAACGAAAGGTGCATTATACATTTAAAATTAAATTTATGCACTTCCTTTTCTTCACAGAAGCAAAAATAGTTGAAGCCCTTAAAAAAGGAAAAATAATCACCTAACAAACATTATACTACATTTAACTCTACATACGATGCCGGTGCATCCCACAGGCTGTCTACTAGTGTATATATATATATATACTAGCCAAAACCCCGTGCTATGCACAGGCTATTGAAGAAAAGGAGGCACTAAACATGTATTTTAGTAATAACCATGAGGAGGACTATCATGCATATATTGTCAATGAAGTTTATGACAAGCTAATCACACCTAAAACAAACGATATAATTTTTTAGTTAACTTACATAGAAGTTTTTTAGTTAAAATATATATGTTTGTCATAAATTCTATCCAAAAAGATAAGTTTAATCCCAAAAAAAAAAAAAAGAGGGAGCATTCAAAGCATCACAAAATAGCCCATCATCAATTACACAATCTCCACCAACTACCCCCAACAACCCAAAATGCAGGTACCTTTCAAGGAAGAAGAAACATTTTTCTTTCAATCTTAACATGTAAACTGTGATCAAACACACACCTTGATAAATCAATTGAGAACTAGGATCAGCATCCAGATATGGCCTAGTTGAAACCAGCTAATACATACAGATATGATTTCTTCATTCAAGCACACAATCACACCCAAGCACCACTACAAAAAAAAAAGTGATATAATGACACTAATATAAGGGCACTTATAAAAAAGTGCCGTTATAAGTGCCTAAATACGGCATTTCATATGTAAATGCCGTTATAAAACAATTTATTACGACATTTTTCTAACAATGCCATTATAAAACTATTTATTACCACATTTCCTAGAAAAATGCCATTATAAAACGATTTATTATGGCATTTTCGTAGTGACTGCTGTTATAAAATAATTTACTACGGCATTCTTTAACTGAATGCCCCTATAAAACAATTTGTTACGGCACTTATCTATCAAATGCCGCTATACAATAATTTATAAAATATTGTGTTACGACACTTAACTATGAATGCCGCTATAAATATAAAATAATTATTAAAAATAAAGTAATTTTTTTTGGGTAAATTTATTTAATTGATGTATTATGAAAATAATTCAGATTTAGTCATGAAATTATGTGAAAGAAGACTAGTTCTTAATTATGTAAAGAAAACATAATTAATTACCAATCAGAAAGAATTGGATGATTGAATATGAATTAATTTAAAAAAATAACCCCAAGAACCGATTTTTCATTTTTTTGTTGTCGGATTAGGGCGAGGGGAGAGAAAACAGCGTGCTGCCATCTTCAAGTTGTTCTGCGGCGTCCCGTTCTTCAGATTGATCTCCTTCCCGATCTATTTTGAGCAACGTGGGGCTATGGATCTTGAGACCGAAAGCGAATCGCCTGATCTTTGTTCCTCTTGAATCTTCTAGAATCATACAGTGGCAGACGATTTCTTTCTCCTGATCATGTTCGTCAATAAGCTTGTTGAGAAGGCCTCCAAGAAAGGTAAGTAACTGATTGATGATCTCCTTAGGCTATTTTTAACATCTTCTCTGCAAATAAGAAGTCATGTTCAAGATATCCTGTTAATATATAATGCATTTTAGATCTAATCTCCAATGCCTTTTTCCTTCTTAATTTCCTCTTCCAGTTTTCTCCTGCATTCGATCGATGTAGTTATTTCGTCTCGACGTTGATCCAATTAAGATAATGTTTTGTGCTTTTGAAATCTCTACTTGAAGTGTAAAATTGTTCTGTGACTCCAGAATAATTCGACCGATTAGGTTATTTCTCTTCCTTAAATTCGTGAGTTCTGCTTTCCGATCAGAAACAAGAACAGTCTGGCCTTTTTGTGATTCTCTCTCTGTAGACCGTTAATCCCTGTGGAGGTTTGAGATAAATTGAAACATGCTTTAATGACCAGATTCGACATGTATCTCAGGCTGCTATCGCTCTTTCTTTGAACTTATATATAGATAGATTCCAACCCGAAATCATTCAAGGTGTCGGCTATGCTTTAGTCGCGGACTACTCTGTTCTTCTAAATGCTTTCTTTTCGAAAATTTGGGCCTTCGTTTTGTTTTCTCGTTTCAATTTTGGATGCTTTGAATCGAGACTAATTCGTGCTTTCAGTGAGCCTGGGATCTTATGTGGTTATATGCGAATTTCATGCTGAAATGTTAACTTGGTTGAAAATTATGTGGATTTATAGGTATGATGTTTCTGGAAATTAGGAGATTGTTTCTTTTGTTGTTTTTGTGTACTTAGCTGTGGTTTCTTCTGTTCTTTTTAAATCCTTTTTCCTTTTTTCCCTTGCTTTGATACATTTGGTTGATTAACGATCAGGGAGGTGCTAAGAAGGTCATTATCTCAGCACCGAGCAAGGATGCTCCAATGTTTGTTGTTGGTGTAAATGAAAAGGAATACAAGCCTGACATTGACATCGTTTCCAATGCTAGCTGCACTACCAACTGTCTTGCTCCCCTTGCGAAGGTTGTTTTCTTACCTTTGATTAGACCTTGTTTTGTACTCGCAAGTTATAAGTGGATTTGTTTTTGCTCATCGTGCCTCATGATATGGCAGGTTATCAATGATAGATTTGGCATTGTTGAGGGTCTTATGACTACAGTCCACTCCATCACTTGTTGGGTTTTGTTAGTTAATTGTTTTTGTTTTGGTTTATTTTGTTGTGTTACTTTGTTTGTGTGCATACTGATCTGTTTAATATTTTGTTATCCAGCCACACAGAAGACTGTTGACGGACCGTCAAGCAAGGACTGGAGGGGTGGAAGAGCAGCTTCTTTCAATATCATTCCCAGCAGCACTGGAGCTGCCAAGGTAGTTGATAATGCCATGGATTTATGATAATTTTCCACGCATTGGTCTTGTCCTACATATTATGCTTTTCATTCTACACTTAAAAAAGTAAGAACTTTCCATATTTGTATCCTGAAGGCTGTTGGAAAGGTGTTGCCTGCATTGAATGAGAAGTTGACCGGAATGGCTTTCTGTGTTCCTACAGTGGATGTTCTGTGGTTGACCTCACTGTAAGGCTTGCGAAGCCGGCCACTTATGAGCAAATCAAGGCTGCTATTAAGTGAGGAAATGAAACCATATTTTATTAGTTGCAGAACATTTACATGTGAAATGATCATTAAGCAAGGATTTTGTTTCATTTAGGGAGGAGTCTGAGGGGAACCTGAAGGGAATACTTGGATACACCGATGATGATGTTGTTTCCTCTGATTTTGTGGGTGACAGCAGGTAATAGCTTCTTGACTGATCGTTTGTTTAGTCTATGGCCATTTAAATATAATGTGAACTTTTGAAGTTGCTCATCTTGCATTGATTTTAATGATCCACTCCACCTGTTTGATGCACCTTGATTCGTGTTGCTAGCTGTATCCACGTTCTACATTTATATTGAAGTGATTGATAAGTGTATTGAGACCTGGATTTGCCACGATTTGCAACTCTTGTTCAACTAGAGTGTTGAAAATGTGTGTAAATGATCCAATCCACCTGTTTGATGTACCTTGATTTGGTTTGCCAGCTTTAGCTTATTATATATTTATGTAGTAGTTATTGATAAAAATGGTATGGGAACATTCTGTTGAATTTCACTGAGTGGAAACTTGACTGATATTTTTTACACCTGCTGAATTGAAGCTGATCTTACTTCGTTGGGCCAACTTCTGAAGTTCTTTGAAATGTTTGCCTCTCAGATTTGGGCAGGTTTTTTGTGTGTATATGAACCTTATATGAAGTGTCTTGCCTGTTTAATTTTGCATTTTTCTGTCCTATCAAGTTGGCTCTTGCAGTTTCTTATAGGTAATCCATTGCTTGCTTAATTTTGCAGATCAAGTATCTTTGATGCCAAGGCTGGAATTGCACTTAATGATAACTTTCACAAATTGGTCTCTTGGTATGACAATGAGTGGGGCTACAGGTAACTTTTTTCCTCGCAAGTTGGCTTTTGCAGTTTCTTATAACTTGTTACCTGACTTGTTAGATTGTCCTGATTTGCATGATATCGGATTCATGTTTGGTACACGTCAGTTATGGGTCAACCCATTTCCAACTTTTGACGATTTTTCTTGGTCCATTGGATTTTCTCGCTTTAGTTATGTATCTTATTTATATCATAGGAGCCTATTACTCAGTTTGGTTTAGCTATTACTCAGTTTGGTTTAGCTATTACTCAGTTTGGTTTGGTTTCTAGTTTGTTTGCACTTTGATAAATACATATTCTAATCTGGTTTTGTTTTTGGCTTATGAAAATTTAGGCTATTTCAGTTTGGTTTAAAGAAAGGGCTGAACTGTAAACCAAAACTACTTTGGTTTTTCCTTTTCCAAACTGCAACCTAGCCAGATTAGAGAACAACCGAGCCAAGCATATGATTATGGTTTGCTTTGATCAGTTTTTGGATCACACCAAACCAATAGACATGCTTATAATCAGCTGGTTACATGCAGAGGCATATTTTTGTGGTTTGAGGTTTTTTTCCCCTTGTTCTTACATGGCATATCAACTACCATCATTGTAGTGGTGGGAAAATCTCTTCGTTTTGAAATCCCTGTGGTGCAGGGGACACCTACATTGGATCCATGTACATTACAAGGATTTTTAAAACGCTTTGTAAATGCTGTCACATAGAATTTAACTACACCAATGCTGATTGTATTTTTTCTTTTGGTCATTGTCGGTCACATGCTTTGGGTTAAGAGAAGGGAGGGAGTTCGGCAGCTGATACAAGAATTCTGTTGAATCTCTTGTAAATTGAAACAGAGACTATTAATCTTTTTGTTACTGTTATACAGAAATTGTTTGGAAACTTTGAACTTTAAATTCTCATTCCATGAATTCTATGTAATTGTTTATATGCAATTTTGATCACCTGATTTTTTTTCCTTCTGGTTATTACGCATGCTTACATGAATTTCATGCCTTGCAGTTCCCGTGTGGTTGACTTGATCCTTTTGGTTATTATCTGTAATCTGTGTTGAAGGCATTCTCGTTTATGTTTGTTAGGTGTAATTGAATTTTGATAATATTTCTCATATTTGTTATATGTGTCAACAATTATTAGGTATTTCGCTAGTATTCTTGTAATTTTTTTTACTTGTCTCGAAACAGGTACGGAGATAGTAAGTCAATCAAGATTGACCTCCTGGAGATGCAATGTCAGTGAGATTAGATGAATTGTTGCTCATTTCTTCTCCAGCTCGAACCAGTTGTGCAAGTCTTCTCACACGTCTTGTTTTCAATGTAAATGCTTGTACTGTCTGCTGTATCTATTCCAAAAGGAATCGTACATATTGTTAAAATTTCATATCAGTTACTTCTTGAGTATTTGAGCAGGTTTCCTACTTAAGTTTTGAAAATTTCAGATATTTTCAATTCTGATGGTGAATTGCAAAGAGTTGAAGCATAAAGTATTTTGCGGTTGTTGGGAATTGATATTACTAAGTAAATCTGGTTGTTAGCATGGGAAATTAAATGTGTGGGGGGGGGGGGGGGGGGGGGGGGGGGGGGGGGGGGGGGGGGGTGTGTAAATTAAATGTGGTGGGGTAAATTAAAATTTTTTTAAATTAATATACTTTTAGAGGCATTTGGTGGTTGCCACTAAAGCCTTCAAGTGTTGATAAACTTTATTACGACACTTTAAAAAAAATGCCGTAATAGCTTATATTTTTACGGCATTTTTAAATGCCGTAAAAAGTCACTTTATAACGGCATATTCCAAAGTTTCGTTATAAGTTGTCGCTATAACATAATGCAACACCACTTGAAACAGCACTTTATCAAAATGCTGTTATATGTTATAACGGCATTTTTCTATATTATAAGGGCACTTCCGTAATAAAAAGACTTTTTTTGTAGTGCACCCACCCATATATACCCGTAGATTAATTCCAAAAGTGATATGTATATTCAAGTTGCAAACACATTGACAGAACTTGGCCCATGTTCAGGTGCGTTAAGAATTATTGACTAGTATCAATATTCATGCGATGCCAACCTGAATTAGATTAGAACAGGATTGAACTTTGGTTGTACCTAATAAACAGCAAACTTCCTTAACTAAACTATATCCGTAAGTTCAAAAGCACTTTGCAATGGATAAGCATAACATTAAATGCCTCACTTGTACCTCTTATATGTCATATTTCTGTTTTTTCTCTCTTAATTTCTTTTATGTTAATAATATTCTTCCCAAAATATATAGAACAACCAAGGTTTACATTTTTTGTATTATTTTTGTGATTTTCAAAGCAAAAATAACTAATGGCCTATTTATAGATGCAAGGTAATTTATAGGTAAAAAAACATAAATTGAAGGAAATAAAAATTAGTAACTTACTATTTGTTCTTTTTAGTCTATGAAAGAAGTTGTCAGAAGAATATATGGGATTTGCACACAACAGGGTATGTTGGCCGTTCTTTCGGGCTAATTAATGGCATTTCATTTCACTATAGAAATATTTAAAAAAAATTGAAAAGAAAGTTCAAAGAAAAACAAAGAGATCCAATGCGATCAAAGACTGGGAATTTGATTGCACAGACTTTAAAAATAAGGGAACCCTTTCCAAGTCAAAACACTTGGGAAAGGCAACCAGAAGTCAATCACCAATCTGCCGTACAATGTGCGCATCGTTACAACTGCAAGCTGAACTCTTCAAAAGTAAATCAAGTTATTCAAAACATAAGCTTCAAAAATAATCTCTGCAGAAAAAATGGTGCACATACTCTAGAATATAAGATTGCAAGCTAATGCATCCTAGTAAGAATATTTAATAATGAAAAAGACAAAAACAAAAATAAATAAAAAAGTAATAGCATTCACAATGGTTACCAGCACTGAGGATTTAAAATTGGTTCAAGAAGATATCTCACAGTGAGGATTTGAACTTGGACCAAGACGATATCTCAGGATGTCATCAAAATCAATGTATTCTCCAAACCTGTTGATCAATGGAACAATTAATGATATTAACATATTAGATATAAGCCTGATTAATGTATTAAATAATTAGATCTAGATCTGCTTGTATAAATACTCACAAATTCAACTGGAGTTGTAAGAATTAAGCAATTTAGATGTGTTTTCCAGTTGGCAGTACAGGGAAGAACGTAATATTTGAACTTTCTGCTAGTTAATATTTAATCAACCTAGAAACAAAATTTTTGTAACAACCAATAGAAATCCTAGTTACTCTAATTGCTTCTGAGGATGGACAATTAACAATGTTGTTGCAACATGGCCAAAGTGTTTTAAATTAGAATGGAGAAGTAGCTTCAACTTTGTTGGATGTCTGGACACATCAAGTCCTACAGCTTGAACAAAAACCATGTTTTGTTACCTTGATTGCTAATCTATATAAATATAAATCATTGCGGTGGATAACAAACTCACCTATTTTTGATAGTTTTCCTTGAGCAAGCAAACTGAAAATAAATATAGTGTTATAAAAGTAATCCTGAGAACTCTAATCATTAGTGCTATAATGATTTATATATATAAATATAAATCATTATGGTGGATAACCACTGCATGCATACATTGAGACATCTAATCATTATATGGATCCTATTTTTTATACTTTTCCTTGACACTTACAGTAGCATCCAAGATCATAGAGCTTGGTAGAAACTGGTGCAAACCTGATTTTGGCCTAAATTCTGTGGATTGGTTTTTATAATCCAAAAACAGATGAAATAATTATGATTCTGATGTGGTACTGATGAAACCTTTTTCTTCACTTATTAATTTTGCATGGCCTTCTTATTTAGGCTGAGTTTGGTAACGCTTTTCGGAAGTACTTTTTTGCTTTTGAAAGCAAACAATTGCTTTTAAAAGCAAAAGCACCGTTTGGTAACGCACACGAGAAGCAATTTACTAAAAGTAAAGAAGCAATTTTATTGCTTTTCACCAGAAGCTACAAAATGTTGCTTCTCAATTTTTTTACAAAATTGCTTTATTGCTTTCAAAACCCCTCGATACCCTATTGCTTTATTCCTATATTAAAGATGATACCTCCATACTCACTTAAGAAGCAACAACGTATTGTTATTGCTAGAGCCGGAAAAATGCCACCTGACTCGACAGGTCAACCCGATTATAAACGGGTTGGGTTGACCCGTTTATTAATTGGGTTGGGTGCGGGTTGGGCCAGTAATCAGGTCAACCCGATTATGACCGGCCAACCCGACAGGTAACCCAATTAAAAAAAAAGACGGGAAAAGTATCATGTTTCGACCCGATTAACCCCAAAACCCGACCCGAACCCGGTACAACCGGATCCAATTAACCCCCAACCCTATTTTAATAATATTTTTTGAAAAATAACAGTAATCGGGTCAACCCGATTATGACCCGCCAACCCTATAAGCACCTCATTTTTGCGCTCCCGAAAGATCCGGAAATGCAAACCCTAAATAGAAAGTCAAACCCTAAGGGGTGGAAATTTGACCTTTTGAGCAAGTGGTGATTGGCCACCTTGCTTTATCTCAACGGATAGAGAATCCTGACACGAGTCCAACACAACTGAGTTTGCTGGAATCGGAGTTCGGATAAAGGTTCTGTGGGCCGGTCAAACTGGAGGGTGAGCCTAAAGTTGACTTTTTCTCGAACCCCGTGCCAAGTGCTTAGCCCTATGTCATTGGATACAGGGCTCCGATATGAGTCTAACACAATTGAGTTTGCTCAAATCGGAGTTCGGATGAAGGAGATTGAGCCGTCGAAGTTTCCAAGCAGAAAAACCGGAAACTGCACACGTGGCGAAGAAACTGCGCACGTGGCGATGAATGCAGCAAAATATGTCAGGGACTAAATCTCAAATATCCAAAAATCATCAAATATATCAGGGACTAAACCAAAATTCGCAGGGGGTAATCCGTAGATATCCAAAAGTTTCAAATCGGTCGAATCGGTTAAGACGAAGGGCAAGTCCGTAATTTTTTGATTTGTATCAGGTCAAATATGCCGGATACACATACCCTTTTGATTTGTACTAGGCGAGATTTGCGCCGATTCCCCGACAAATTCGCGGCCGCATTAAATTTTTGAAATAATTTTGTTTGTATCCGACATTTTATGCTGGATACAAAGGAGGTTCAGTGTATCCGGCATTAAATGCCGGATACAATGGACATGTAGTGTATCCGGCATTAAATGCCGGATACATTAAAATTGCCTATTTAAGCCAACAGCAGCCCCCTTTCAAGTGGTTGGCTGATTTTTTCGGCCTTGCAGCTTCTTTGCCCACTTTTGCCTCTCCGAATCCCTCTCTTTGCAACCCTCCTTCCCCCCTACACCCCATCAAAACACCCCACCTTGGTTCCAACCCTTTCTCCCTTTCTTCCTCCTCATCTTTCAACCACCAAGAAAAGGTCATTTGCTGTTGCTGCTGGAGGAAGGTCTTCCAGCCACTATCGGAACCTCAAGGCAACATCTCCACCTTGCTCAAGGGTTCAAGAACCCCCAGGTATTGCTTCTCACTAACTTTTACTTTATATATATGAAAATGGGGTCTTTCTAAACATGTTAAGGTGCATGGTTCTCCATTTTTGCTGTAAGTCTATTTGAGTGCCCATATGGCATGTATTTGTTTTCTTCTTCACGTCATGAAGACCTCCAAAGGTAAGAGGTTCATGTGTGAGTTCTTGGGAGCATAAGAGTTCCATTTTCACACCTTTGTAGTACTCACAAGCTACTGTCTTAGTCTTATGTTTTGAGCATGTGAGCATCTTTAGGAGGAGAATGTTCCTTCCGTCTTTAATCTAATGTAACCCGGCAATAACCCCCAGATTCCCTTCTTGGTGTTTTTGTTCTTCTTTCACACTTTCTCATGATTTTTCTGAGAGTTTTTTTTTCTTCTTGTGTTGCTGCTGGCCGTACCCCTCCATGGTTGTTGTTCTTGGTTGTAATGTCAGCATGTTCCCTAACCCCCACTGTTGTGCTTATGTTTTTCTATTTCCTATGGTCACCATGGTAAAAGCATGCTCCCATCACCCCCTATTACTCCCTTCATATGATATGTATGAGCTGCTGCTGGGAGCAGCAGTAGCATCACCACTGTAGGCTGTCCCCATGCATGGTGGGTGCATTTTTGTTTGTGCAACGGCTGCTGTCCCCATCGTGGGTTAGCATGTTTCTGTCATCCCTTCTAGACGTAGATAACCCCCCTTTACAACTGCTGTCCAGCAGGTTCGGGCATGCATTTTCACCCCCAGGAAACCCCCACCAGCACCATGAATGCATGTGTCAGACCCCACACCCTTCTCACCCCTTTAGCATGAGCCATCCCTCCTTGGACAGCGGCTGTCCCAGCAAGATTGATTACCTAGTTGCATGTTCAGGTCAGCCCATTGGCACGTCAACCTCGCAGCACCAATAGGTCATCCCTCCATGTGTTGTTCACCCTTACTTGCATACTAAAAAACCAGATTCAAATCTTGCTTGTGAATTGCTGCTCTAGGCCTTGTAACTTGTGGTTTTTGGGAGTAGGTCGCTTGGCTTGAGAAGCATGAATATTTGGCTTTCACTGTTTATGGATTGGTAGCATCAAATCATGGAATTTGAGGTGCTTAGACCCCCACCTTGTTGCTGCCATTACCAAAAAGAAAAAGGAAAGGAGCAGCAGTCCCATGCACGCTTGCTCATCTCCTTGCTTTAGTTAGGAAACCCCAAAAATAAAACCAAATGAGGCTTCTCCCAAACCTGAACCAATGTGGGCCCACCCAGGGGCCCACATGACTTGTCAAAACCCCTAGGAACCCCCTGGAAACAACCCCAAATGGCAGAACTCCAAGAAAGGCCATTTCAGGGTGATCCGGCAACTCAGGCCGGATCACCTGTGGCCTATGTGTATCCGGCAACTAAGGCCGGATACACGACAAAAAATGCAATTTTTGTGTCTTTTGATCCTTGTTGAATTTTCATGCTACTTTTAACCAAACCAAGTCAACCAATAGGGTTTCCGGGTCACCTGGAAACCCAACTTGGGACATGGACCGCCGGTCCTATTGGAAACATTTGTGGGCCTTCCAACGGGGCCCACCAAGCAGGATAAACCCAAAAACATGCAATTAAGCAAGTTGAGTAAACTGAACTAATTGAACCGGGCGGGCCAAACCCAATGCGGCCCACCCGAACCTTAATGCATGGAATGATGTGAATTGCGTGGTTTGGCCGAGACCCAGGGTTAAGGCCTATCGGCCCCGCCAAAGCCCATTAACCGAACCAAGGATGGGTGCAAACCCTAAACCTTAAGGAACTAGGCTTTCAAGCCTGAAGTCAGACCACGGGCCCCAAGCCCAACGTCCAAATCATACCGGTAAAATTAAATAAGATAAACTAAAGACATCCTGGCCACCATTATGGGCCCAACTAGGGGCCCGTGAACCAATGCAGACCAACCTTTTTACATGAAAAATACTTAAACTCCAAATTGAGCAATTAAGTAAAATCAACTCATTAACCTAAGCCCAAAGGGCCTCCTAGGACTAGACAGAGGCCCACCAAGGGTATATGGGTTTGACTAAGCCCACCAAGAACACCGTAGGCCTTCCAACGGGGCCCACCCAATCCGACCCAGATCACCTAAATTAAGCAAGATAAAATCAATTAAAGGGGCGCACACCACTCAAGTGGTCCCGACAGACTTAACCAAATTTGCATATCGGATTAGGGATCGGGTGACAGACCAAAGCAAGCTGACTCAAACCAGAGAACCCACGGGACCCGTCATCCGACGGGGTGGACTGAGGTGTCTACGGACTTCCCCAGACCACAACCGAGACCCCAACTTAGAATCTCAAGCCGCAGATCAAAACCCAAAATAAACTAACTTAGGCACCCAGGTGTCCGCCTGCACCCCATCAGGCGGGTGGCGACTCCAAATTCCCGTTTCTACCCGTGCGACCCAAAGTCAGGTGCGCACAAACCCGATAGGTAACCCGATAAAAAACAAAAGATGGCAAAAGTATCATGTTTCGACCCGATTAACCCCAAAAAAACCCGACCCGAACCCGGTACAACCAGATCCAATTAACCCCTAACCTTATTTTAATAATATTTTTTGAAAAATAAATAATAATAATAATAATAAACAGGTTGGCGGGTTGAACCCGTTTATTGGCGGGTTGGGGGTTTTCCAATCCACCTTAATTTAGTCCAACCCGATTATGACCCGATTAACCCCAACCCAATTATGACCTGATCCGAACTCGACACATTGCTAGCTCTAGTTATTGCTTGTTGTGCATTACATAGTTTTATCAGAATGCAAGCACATGAAGATAATTTATTCACAGAATTTGAAGATGAGGAAATGGTGGTCGAAGATGAGCTAGCAGGTTCAAGTTCAAAACAACCCATAGAGATTGATGTGACGGCTAGATCTCGAAGAGAGATGTCAGAATTAAGAGTCTCAATTGCACGTAGACTAGCTAGTGCATATGGATTAACACAATGGTGATATTAGATACTTATTTAGTTATTTGAATGTAATTAAATGACTATTTTATGAATCTTTTATAATATTGGACTTATATTTTTGAGTATATTTCTAAGTACAATACATAAATTGTGTACAATACTTTTATGAAAGCAAAAAGCAATTTCTATGTTACTGCAATTACCAAACATGCTTTTTTGCTTCTTAAAAGCAAAGCAAAAGTTTACCAAACGCATTTGCTTCAAGAAAAGATCTTTGGAAAAGCATAAAATTGCTTTTTTGCTTTCTTGCTTTTAGAAGCAAAAAAGCAAAAGCGTTACCGAACGCAGCCTTAGATGTAGCTCATTCTTTGGACTATCTTGTTTCTGATATGGTAGTGATGAAGCTATTATCTTCACTTAATAATTATGTAGGGTTGTCTCTGTTTCTAACTTGAACCTGCATATTTGTTTTATTATGTCATCTAGTTACGGAGGAATCTATCTTGACTCTGATATAATAGTCTTGAAGCCTTTGTCGTCACTTAATAACTCTCTGTTGGCATATAGAATGAGCTGGCTGGAAACTCACTCAGTGGTGCTATAATGGCATTCAGAAAGCACAGGTACTTTCCAGCATTTGCTGTTAAGTTACTTTAGTTGGTTAGTTAGTGGAATGTGGTTGTTTTATGCTAATAATGACTGAAACTATTTTGGTAGACTCCCACCAAGGTTAAGGCTTTATTCTATGCTTTTCATTCTAATAGTGAAAATAATGATGCAATTTTTACTTTCCTATAATGCTGTTCATTTCTTCTTCTATATGTTATCCAACTCCAAGAATGGATGAAACAGTAACTATGAATTTCCTTGCTAGAGTTTTTGAAATAGGATCCATACAGTACGAGTCCTAGAATAAATCAAATCATGAGCCCCATCTGCCTGGATCCGTCCTAACTTCTCTATTGCTACAAAGGGAATTTGTCAAACATAAAACATGTATTGGAAAGGGAGAAAAAACAGAGCATATAAGAAAGGGAGAAAGAGCAAGATTGGAGGAAATACAAGAACATACCAGAACCAGGCTTGTGCATATAAGAAAGCGAGAAAAAGCAGGATTGGAGGAAATACAATAACATACCAGAACCAGGCTTGCTATACCGATTAAAGTGAGAAAGGCTTCCTTGAGACCAAATCTGTTTACCAGGCTTGCCATTTGTAGGAGAAGACGAGAATAAAAACCTTTGGATTCCTTGCCATTGAATGATATTTGGTTCAGGAACACTGCTGCCCATAATTTCATCCAACTCTTTAATGGTCACCAAATCTTCACCAACTCTTAATGGTCGCCAAATCTTCGCAGCCATTAACAGGGGACTCCCATGTCAGCAACGATTTAGCCTTCAGGCTTTGGAGATATGTGTTGAACCGCAAGTAAATAAAGATTATAAGAATAAAGAGAAATCGTCAATTAAAGAGTCTATAGGTTGAAGAAAAATCGCCACACTTATCATTAGGACTTCCGTTTGGGTTCCTCGCGTTCGTTTACCGTTATGGGTCTGAGAAACTGAGCAGTCAATCCAAGTAGACAGCCACGTTAGAGATGACGTGGAACTACCGGGTTCAGAGCTTAGGGTTTAGAGCTCTCTCATGAAATCTGAGAAATATCCGATTCCTATATACATAGATAGATAGAGGGATTTCGTTTGGGGCAAGACACATTATAGTGGGGCCCACCATTCATTGCTGTAAATAGCAAGACACATTATAGTGGGGATACCATTCATTTTTGGAGGGCCCCACAAAATGATGTGTGTTGCTGTTTACACAGGACGCTGTAGACGCTGTGCAATCAAACCCCGAAGCAACTCCACCAACTAACTTGCATGCTTTCATGAATCCAACTCCTCCATAAGTGAAAGATTGCTTCATGCTAGGTTCAACCCCTTCATTGCTGCAACGAAAATTTAAAGACTTGTGGTTACCAACCAAAACACAATCAAACTCAAAAGCAATGATACCTAACACACTAAAATAATTTGCTAAGGAATTACAGAAAATCATCCATAAAATTGAACTCAATACCAAGTCTTGGTTAAAAATAAAATAACCTAGGTATGCCATTTGTATTGTTGTTTTTTCCTGTCACACATTGAGAGAAGAGGCCACTAGTACTTAGTAGTCTTTGTCACCCAGCTTTTGTTGGGCAAGGCATTCAAAGCCGGGTATATTGATTTTTGCAAACAGATGTCATAAAATGGGCATGCACCACAACCACCCGTGTATAAAATGGGCTCCATGTCATAAAATCCAAGACTTGCATAACCACCACAACCACCCGGGTATAAAATAGGCTCCACGCCATAAAATCCAAGACTTGCATAACCACTACAACCACCCGGGTATAAAATGGCCTTCATGTCATAAAATCCAATCTAGCTGGTCCAAGATATTACAGCTTATTCTTATTTAATTATTTATATTATATGACTGCATTTGGTATGGTCAGGGGCGTGAAAAAATCATCACACAGTCAAAGACAGGGTTTGCATATAGTTGAGAGATTTCTCTGACCAAATCTTTTAGTGTGATCAACACATTTTGTTCCAAATGAATTTTTGACAGATTCTATTCATTCTCTACATCCACAATTTTTGGCTATGAATCCATTGCAATAGCAAATCCGTATCTGGTCCTAAAAACATAGACTTGTACCAGTTACTGTTTTGTTTGCCTGCATCATGTTTCTTTTTTATGTAGACTTGTATAGCATGCTTGTCTTTGTATTCTTCAAATGCATGCATGAATTCCCCCACCTTAGTAGCATGCTAGGTCGCTTTCCACTCATGCCACCATCTCTCTTTTGCGTGAATATGAGCTTATAGGCCTCTGTTTATAGGCATGATACATGAGGATGTATGTGTCGATATTAGTGATCAAAGCATGCTCTAGATTGTCATTTGGTTAGATCTTCATTGCCTTAGATTGCTTGCTGATTTGTGGATTGATAGACTAAAACCGGGACATCTTAGTCCCTGTTTTACTGTTATTTGTGAGAAGGTGAAGCCCTGGGTTTCCTCCTCTCCTTTCCCCTTTGAAACAACATTGAAAGGGCATGTTTTATTAACCAAAAGTGGAATTTCCAAACCACTGTAGGTCTGCAATGAGACCCTCAGCCACTGGAAAGTCCCTAAGAAGAAGGGACTCCCTGTCCCCCTTCAAAAATTTCCTTTTGGGCTTTCTGGGCCAAAACCGCAAACATAGAGCGGTTCAGCCCTAACCGCATAGTATGTGCAGTCAGGGCCTAACACCACCTAGCATCCCTTAAACAAGACTAGTTGAACCTCTTAGGGCTTTTGGGCTAGCCTAGGCCCTCATATGCAGACTTGGGCCCACCTGGGCCCAATAAGGTTTAGTGGGCCCTCCAATGGGGCCCACATCCCGACCAGCCCTAAACACGGGCACATCCCAGAGATGGGATCCAAGGGCTTCTTGGATAAATCCCATGTGCCACCTCCAAACCCAAGGGGTCTTAAAAATCTAAAACCCACTAATTATCTTGTACATTTAATTAACCCCCAAACCAAATAACCGAATCCAATAAATGGGGTTGTCCAACATAACCCCAAATGAGAATTGGGCTTAGCCTAATCCCTACTTGGCATCCCATGGGCCTTCCAACGGGATCTACATCAGACCAACATCACTTGGATAAAAAGAAAAAATCAAATAAAAGAAAAGGGGACCCACACCACCTTGGTGGTCCCTACTTGGACTTAAAATGAATATGCATGTCTGGCATAGGACTGGGGTGAGTTTAGACCAAATTGACTTGAACCAGGAAACCCGAGGGACCCGTCAAATCAACGGGGCGGACCGGGGTGTCTACGGACTTCCCCGGGCCGTAACCGAGACCTTAGCTGGAATCTCAAGCCGCAGACGAAAATAGACATCCTTAGGGCATCCAAGTGTCTACCTGCACCCCATTAGGCAGTGGCGACTCCTAACCCCCCTTTTCCTCGCATTTTCTTGTGCGCCCTCGCATAGGTACTGTAGACACCCCAAATTGCACTACAAAATGAGAAAATAATGAAAACATTAATTAGAATTTAAAACAGGCCAAAAATGCATGAAAATGAATAATTAGAGCCTTGCCCGTATTGTATCTACGGGCTAAGCGCGCCCGAATTTTATATACGGGCATGCAGCGCCCGTAATAAATATACGGACATCGTGGGACTGTAAATCATTTACGGGCACATTAGACTCGTGCGAGTTCTGATCTTCTCTCGATTTCTGAGCCTTATCCTTGGTCCAATATCCCTTTAAATGAGCAAATTATTTATTTTATTCGTACGGAATATCTTTGTGGATAAAGGATTGGCATGATCTTGTATTTAACTCAAACTGAAACTCTATCTTGCCAAACCTTGGACCAACCATACCCCTAGGTTTGCCTATAAATAGAGGGCCTTTCCTCAAGCAAAAGGCCACGAAAATTTGAAGTCTAAAAAGCTCCAAGAGAAGAAGAGGAACCCCTGCTGCTTTGCTTACTCAATCCAGGTAAGTCCCTTTCCCCTTTTATTTTCTGTCTTCAATTCTAGATGTAATAGGATCATCTCTATTGCTATAGAATAAGGCCATATCTTTTGTATCTAGTATTCCTAAACTTGTCTCTAAGTACCTAAAGAGTCTCTCTAGCCTTAAAATGTGAAGAGAGAGCTAGGGGAAAAGAGAACAGGTGGATCCCTAGAATAGAACCCCATATCTGTTTTTCTCCTTTTTTATAGAATAAGGCCTTTGATTGTGATTGTATAACCAAACCTATCTCCAAGTACCTCAAGAATCCTCTCTAGCCGTAAAACATGAAGAGAGAGCTAGGGGAAAAGAGAACAGGTGGATCCGTAGGGTAGACCCCATGTGCTCAAATCTGTGAGATGTGGCTGCTTTAAATATCTTGATCATGTTTTAATGGTTTTTATGCTGAATCTGAATGAATCACATGAATCCATGATGTTTATAGCATGAGATCTACACTTTTTGCTAAAATTTGGATTTTTTTCCACTTTTGCACCTACAGCACTGTTTTCGTGATTTTAGGCTAAGATCCTGGATTTATCATGATCAATATGGTAGATCTGGATCCAGAAACCTGAAAGTAAATTCTAGGGTTTCATGATGTGGTTTTTAAATCGTTTTTCATTATTGAGAGAAGACCCTACGGTCTAAGTTCTCCGCTTTTGATGTTCTTCATCAACGTCGGTATTTTTGGTTTTGATTTTCAGATTTAATGTGAAATTTGGGCTCTACCTATATCCTGGACTGTTCAAGTTCAATTTTGAAATATTTTATAAAAATCATATTTTTCCAGATTTCTAGAATTTAGCTTGAAGCCAGATTTTTGGATTTTTCACTTTAAATTGATTTTATTTGATTTTATCTTGATTTTATTTTGATCATGAAACCCTAGGAATGGTATGATCATATTTGAAAGTTCTAGATCAATCAGACTATTCATATGAAAAAAACCATATATTTTTGTCTTTTTTGTGATTTTTCCTGATTTTTATAGCAAGCTTTTTCCTTTATTTTAACATGAACAATACCTGGCAACCACCTTGTGTAGATGAATAGGGGTGCCTAACACCTTCCCTATTCATAACCTAATCCCCTTACCCATCTCTGGTTGTTTTTTTAGGAGGGTTATTTTTACCCTAAAATTGCCTTTTGTGCTTATTTAATACTTTTGTGTTCATTCACACCTAAATTGAATGGTGGCGACTCTTTGTCTAATTCAATCCCGTGTGATGATTGAGGAAGTCATTAGATTTGATTTTTTCCCATGTCTCACAACTGGCGACTCTGCTGGGGACTTGAGGATTTGAGCCTTTTGGTGTTTTAGTTCATGTTTTTGATATTTTTGGATTTGCTTGCTATTTTGTGTTCTTAAGCATGTTGAGTATGTTTTAAATCTGAATTATTGCTTAAGAATTCATGGGGGTAGAAACATGCTTAATTTTAATTTATAGGATTGTTTCTACAAACATGCGCAGGGGAGGTTCGTTTTGCTGAACCATGTTTATTTCTTGCTATATTTTTATGATAGCATATTTTAATTTTCAGCATGATCTCCATGATGCGTTTTTGGGTGTATAACATGATCATATGTTTGCATGATTAGATGATTTTTTAAAGCATGTTTTAGGTGCTATAGGATTGTTTTGTGTATTTGTTTACTTTAAATATGCTTTCATATTATGCCTTGGTTTGTTTATGCATGGCTACGAAAAGAGTGGCAAGGGTTTGGGACGTTGTGAATGCACCTTATTTTTACAATGCACTGTGCACCTTTTATTTTTTACACAGCCTACCCTTAATCTATAGGAAGTTGAACCCAAATGTGTGTAGCTTGGCGTAACAAGGTCGATACTTCAGAAAGTGAAAGTGAAAACATTCACCTTAGAACTTTGAGCTAATGATGTGATGATAACATGGATCTGTGATTCTGGTCATCACTAGGCTTGAGTGATAAGTTGCCATTAAGCCAAAACCCAAAACCCCTACGTTTGAAGGTGGAGTTACACGTTTTTGGCTAAAGTACACAATTGCGTAGGGATATGGGCTTGTAATTGTGGGAAGGCCGTTTGCATGGCTTACAAACCAGGGCATAATGCGGATGCCATAGTGAAGGTAAACAAGGTAACAACGTAATCCTATTATTTTGCATTATTTTCATGTCATAGGGGTGTCATGGTGCCCATTGGTTCGGGATAAAATTGGTCCCAAAATATGCATGTTTTCTAAAATTGGTGCAGCCCATAAGAAGAGTTTCTAACTTTGTTTAGGATTAATCCTACCCAATGTTCATACAAGATGCAACAAAAGGGTACCAAATTCTTGAATATGGTGTCAATTCGGAGGGTACATGTGCCCCCTAAACATGTGTTTTAGCAAAAAGGTCAAGGTCCACTTTGGGACAATTTAGAAGCCCTGCAATGGGTGAACCGTATGTTTGGATGAGCAATTAAAGTGATCAAACCGTGAAAAAACTGAGAAAACATAAAAGAGCTTTGTAAAACCACATTTGATACACGGGCTGCGCTCGTCCATATTAGTTATACGGGCTGGTTCGCCCGTGGATTCCATACGGTCACGACTCGCTCGTAATTTGAATACGGGCAGGGCTGGACCGTACTGTTTATACAGTTTTCTCGAAAAATTCAATTTTAATTAGTTTTTCCCACTAAATCTTATTCCTTTAACCTTTAAATAATGATAAAGGGAAATGAGTGTTAGCACCTAATTTTTGCACCCCCAAAATGCAGAAAATAAAATTTTCCATTAAAAACTCAAACCCTGATGGGCCTGAAAATTGACTTTTTAATTCAAAGAGAATTGGCCATCAAACTTCCTCTCATTGAAAGAGCATTTCGACACGGTTCTAACGCAACTGAGTTTGCCAAAATCGGAGTCCGGATGAGGAAGTTATGAGCCGATCAAACTTTTGGGGAAGCGAAAGTTGACTTTTTGCTCAACCCCAATTCAACTGCCCAATTTGATCCCAGTGGATAGTGGGTTCCGAGCCGATTCCAACGACACCAAATTTTCTGAAATCGGACATCAGACGGAAAAGTTATGGACAGTTGAAGTTTCAAGAAAACTGCCCATGTGGCAAAACAGCAGCAAAAAGCAAAATAAATGAATTAAATAAATAAAATAACCATTTAATAAAAATATCTTTATTTTTTAATAATATTTTAATAAAAGAATCTCGTTTTTATAATAAAATAATCAAAAAATCAGACAAAAATCTTTAAATAAATCAAATTTAATAAAGCATTTGAAATCTAACATTTTAAAAATGTGCTAGATTGTATTTGGCATGCCCGTATTTCAAATATGGGCAAGCTTCTAGAAGGGGACACGTGTCGCTGTACGGCGGAACACGCGTCCCGTACGGCCGATTTTGTTAGATTTGAAAATGTGCATTTTTTGCCCGTATTTGAATTACGGGCAAGGCATGCCCGTACTTGAAGTACGGGCAAGGCATGCCCGTACTTCAAATACGGGCATGAAAATTTTGCCTATAAAGAGAGAGGCCACCCCCCTCATTTGAACAAGCTGGCCCCCCTTAGCATCTCCCCTCTCCTTCCTTGAGTTTTGCCACGTCCAGACTCTGTCAAAATCCTCTGCCCTTTTTCAACCCAAAATTTTATTCCCAAAATACCCTTAGACCCTGCTTAATCCTTTCCCTTTCACCCGTTCAATCTTGAAAGCCAGTGAACCCCTTTTTCAAACCCATTTTTGAAATCTCAAGGAGTGCGGAAGCACTGCCCATATTTCTCCTCCTTTCCTTCTCTCCAAACCTAAGATAAGGAGGCCCTTTTTCAAGCCAATTTTGGGGAAATCCAAGAGAGTGCGGAAGCGCTGCCACAATCACCCGGAAAATCAACACTTGTCAGAAACAAAAAGGTAATGGTAAAAGTGTATTTCTGGTAATGTAATATCCAACATATTTTACACTTGACTTTATTTTTGAATTCCTTTTATTTGCTATTTGTTTTATTATGTATCTCTCACTTGTTTGCTCTTATTAAGCATGGCATTGAGTCTCCCATGGTGAAGGTACCCAACTAAAAGGCGAAATAAGAGCTCTATTGAGGATTTAACAAAGAAACAATTATTTAAAATAGCATATCCTTAATTCTTGTAAAATGATATGCCTAATGTACAAATCATCCTCTCCTCAACTTCATCCTCTCATGGGTAAGTATGGGTCTTTGAGATCATGACTTCGGCAAGACAATGAAGGAAACTCTAGTACCTCTTTTAGTTCTCCTTCAAAGAAAGGTCACATGAAGAATAAAAGAAGGAAAAGGTGGAAAGTGGAAGAAGAAGATGATCAAGAAAAGGGCATTTATGTTGCTGTGAAGACACAGTGAATCACCACCGAAGTCACCAGAGCACCCCAGAAGACCTACCGGTGTGATCTCAATCGAAGTTGGAGCAAAACGGCGAAGTTGAACAAAAACCGTATACTCAGAGCGGTCCAGGCGTGTCCGTAGGTAATCTACGGTCTGGCTTGAACCGTGATTGAAATACGGTCAAACCTGTAAATATCTTTAAAATCTATTTCTTTGACCCCGGTTGGACCTAATCCGACCCATTTTCGTATAGTCTGAACCATTTGGGCTTCTTGGAGTTTTCCAAGCCCATTTTTTTGTGACTGTGGGTCCAACTGACCCACAAGGCTTCGTGGGCCCTCCAATGGTGCCCACATCCCGTCTGGCCCAACCAAAGCCCGTGTTGACAAATGGGCTAAGGCCACTTGATTAAATTGCCCTTGGGCCAAATCCAAGCCTAGTGGGCCCTAAAAAACTTCAACCCACTAACTTTGTGAATATGCAATAAACCCTTAAACCGAATAGCCATAATCCAATAAGGGTTACCCAATAACCTGGACTGGGCATTGGGCTTGACTTAAGCTCAATTTGGAATCCACTGGGCCTTCCAACGGGGCCCATACCAGACCCAATTCACTAAATAAAAAGATAAAATCAAATAAAAAGGGGACCCACACCATCAATGGTCCCCACTCAGACCAAATAAGTGTGCATGCTGGCCTAGGAAGGGTGAGATTTAAGTTGACTCAAGACCAAGGAGACCCACGGGACCTATCAATCGACGGGGCGGGATAGGGTGTCTTCGGACTTCCCTAGACGTAACCGAGAACTTGCTCATATCTCTAATAAAGCCGCAGACCAGAAAATTAGCCTGGATAGGTGCCCCTTTGTGTCTGTCTGCACCTCTTAGGCAGTGGCGACTCCAAACCAGTCCCGAGGTGAGCATCACTTCGTATGCGCCTCGTCGTGTGGCCCGAAATGGGGTGCGCACAGCTTGGTGACTCCGATGGGGACCCCTCAGCCCAATTGGACCTTGGTCAGGAAATGAGTCAACATAGGGGGATATGAGCAGATTTAGGAAGTACTTTTTGTCCAACGTTAGTGAGGTATGGAACTCTTGCAATTACATGATATTGGGGGATCCTGTCAAAAGGACGAGATAATTGCCTAAGGAAAGTGGAATTTAAGCGGTTCCCTGTGACCCTCCACTTACCTGGGGATCCACCCAGACATCGTATTGCATGTTGTTCTGTACTCACACTATAAAAGTGACATTTAAGGAACCCTTTATCAGCTCATTATCCGAGAATCACCCAAATAGATACAGCACTTTGCCCCACTGCACACACAAGCACTTCACTACACCGTGAATGATCTTTTAACTGCATGGGGTGACATGCACGAGGGGGTCTGCATGAATGATCCGCTTTGAATGATTTGATGAAATACTGCTCTTCTTCACCAAAACCTAGATCTCTCTAGCAGCCACCCTTCTCAAATGATGAACTTATTTTTGGGATGGTATTAGCTCTACGCTCCCGTGGCTTGCTGGGGAAAGCAGGGTAAACCCTTCTCCCCAGGTTTCTAGATTCCTTAGCGCCACTGGCTTCATGCTGTGGTACGCGAGGGTCTAGTACTTGGCTCAGACCCTTGTAGGCAAATGTCTCGGGCTGGGTATCCTTTCCCCACCTATTGATTCTGATAAACCACGGCTGTGTGAATACAGCATGGATATGGATGTGGATGTGAATATCGGAAAATAAAATCAATTTAAAATCCAAGAGTCCATCAAGGGCAGTACCCCCGCTCTTTTGCATTAAATTGAGTGAACCCTAGATCTTGGGCTGCCTTAGCCCTAATTTAGGAAACCAACCAAATTTTGATCAGGGGAACCACCCCAGATCCATGCATTAAGTCCTGTGAACCATGGGCCTTGACCCATTGAGTCCGCAAGGAGCACTCTGAGTCCAGGTTGACCTTTTGAGCAGATGAAAGCCGACAAGATCAGAAAATCCGGCAGAAATATGCCAGATCAGAACAGGGGCATAAAACCCTAGATCCAGGATTCCAGCCTACCTGACTTGAAGCAAATTTGTATCCTTCTTTTGGGTTCCCAAAAGCCCTTAAGATGAAATTTTTCAGATTTTGAATATCATGTAATTTTAGCCCTTTTCGGCAAATTATTAATTCTTTTGGTCTGACACCTGAAAGCAAAGACAGACGAAAGAACATACAAAAGAAGGTTGATCTGGACTCAGATGTGCTTCCATACACAAGTATGTCTAGAAGTCGTGCCTCGAGGGGCACCAAACTTTTTAGGACTATGCACACACTTTTTAATTATGCAGAATGGTAATGTCGGTTCTAATTTTGTGTACACATCTTCATGCATCAAGTGCACACACTTCAAGATCATCTGCATAAGCATGCCTAATTAACTCATTTCAAAAAAACAAAAAAACAAAAAAAAAATTTCAAAAATTTGAATTGCCTCTAAGTGTACATTGAATTTGCCTTAGGGCAAAATATGGTTTCAATCCCCTGTGCTTAAACCAAGTTTCAATTGGCTGTGAAACAACCCAAAATAAGGAAGTGAAAAAAAAAAAGTCAAGGAAAAAGTCTGATTTTTGCCGATGATCGGACCAAAAAAAAAGAGTCAGCCAATTGGGAAATCAACTCTTGTAGTTTCCTAGATCCTGATGGAAATCAATACTTTGTGTTCCTACCATCCCAAATCCCTTATCATTCCTTGGAATTCTCCAAACTGATCCTTTGGAAATCAACGCTCCGCATTTCCAAAATCAAAATCGGCTCCTGTGGTTTTCGATCCCAGAAATTCTTTCCTTACCTCCGAAGTGGCGGTCAACCTCCGAGTGGCGGTTGAAGGAAACCATTACCTCCGAAGTGGCGGTTCAGCAGAGATTATTTCCTTACCTCCGAAGTGGCGGTCAACCTCCGAAGTGGCGGTTGAAGGAAATCATTTTCAGAAATCTTCTTTCCTTACCTCCGAAGTGGCGGTCAACCTCTGAAGTGGCGGTTGAAGGAAATCATTTTCAGAAATCTTCTTTCCTTACCTCCGAAGTGGCGGTCAACCTCCGAAGTGGCGGTTGAAGGAAACCATTACCTCCGAAGTGGCGGTTCAGTAGAGATTATTTCCTTACCTCCGAAGTGGCGGTCAACCTCTGAAGTGGCGGTTGAGGGAAATCATTTTCAGAAATCTTCTTTCCTTACCTCCGAAGTGGCGGTCAACCTCCGAAGTGGCGGTTGAAGGAAACCTTTTCCAAGGATTATTTCCTTACCTCCGAAGTGGCGGTCAACCTCCGAAGTTGCGGTTGAAGGAAATAATTTCCAAGGATCTTCTCTCCCTTTACCTTAGAAGTGGCGGTTAAAAGGGATCTTTCCTCCGAAGTGGAGGCTAACCTTCGAAGTGGCGGTCATTTTCCTTACCTCCGAAGTGGAGGTCAACCTCCGAAGTGGCAGTTGAAGAAAATCATTTTCAGAAATCTTATTTCCTTACCTCCGAAGTGGCGGTCAACCTCCTAAGTGGAGGATGAAGGAAACCATTTTCAGAAATCTTCTTTCCTTACCTCCGAAGTGGCGGTGAAAAGGAGATTATTCTCAGGGACTCTCCCCTTGTCTCCGAATGGCGGCTAAAAAGAGATCAAATTATCCTCCTTGGTTGTTGAATAAAAGTTTCAAAACAAAAGAAAAAAATCATCAATTAAGTGAAAATCAATCAAATCAAAGAGTCTTGACTAATTTGCATTGGCATGCATCAACATGCATTATGTTTTGATATAATATGAATTCTCTATACTAATTTGTGTCTTTTTGTTGAAGAAGGTACCAAGATTGCGTATCGCAGCCCGTACCTCCTACGTTCAAGAAGAAAACTCCAAATGGATCCTGCTGAAGGACTTGAACAAGCACTCCCTCCACCTCTTCAGGAGCAAGAAAAACTGGAAGATCATCCAGTAATTACAGGAATTAACCAGCAGATGGCCCACATAACAGCCATGATGGCAAACATGATGCAGCAAATGGAAAGGCTGCAAGTACCTCCCCAGTTTGCACAACCGCAGCAGCAGTTGCCAATACCTCCACAACAGCCGGTACCTCCCCACTAGCCGCCAGTACCACCACCACAGCCATTGGCACCTCAACCACTGCCAGTGATGCCAGAGCAGCCACCACCTGCCATTCCACAGATGAACTTGCATCTGCCAGAGCAGCTGGTTCCTCGACCACTACCTGTCTAGCCAGAACAATTAAGGATTCCGACACCCCCTGTTATTCCACAACAACAAGTAATGGGAATGGGGCACAAAGTAGAAGATTGGTATCGGGCACAAGAATTGATGCAGGCCGATTTACAGGCTCTAAAGGAAATAGTGCATAAAGCAAACCGAGGTCCTATACCAAAAGAAGCCTCACTGGACAGATTAGGGTTCTTTCCTGATTTGCAACTTCCACTAAAGTTTAAATGTCCAAATCTCGTAAAATTTGATGGAAGTGGTGATCCGCTGTTACATCTCAAAGCGTATTATGGAGACATGTGCCAGTATACGCACGATGAGAGGATCATGATCCAATTCTTCCAATGCTCACTAACGGGATCAGCACAGAAATGGTTCGCCAGTCTAGACAGGAGTCGAATCAGGACTTGGAATAACCTGGCAAGTACTTTCCTTGAGCACTTCAAGTTTAATACTGAGGTCTTGCCCACTCGAATGGAGCTACAAAAAATGACCAAGAAAGGTACTAAGTCCATTCGTAAGTATGCCAAGAGATGGCGAGAGATGGCTGCGATGGTCCAGCATCCCATGCTGGAGAAAGAAATGGTAACCCTATTCATCTCAACATTGGGGCAACCATATTACACACTGCTACTGGGGTAGTTTGCTGCGAGTTTTGCAGACCTGGTGGTTGTGGTAGACAAAATAGAGGACGGGGTCAAGTCCGACAGAATTACCGGATTTCCTGAGCAGAAAAGAGGTCCCATTAGTGGGAGAGGCCCAGAAAGAAAGAAAGAGGACGAGAATGTTAACTATGTCCAACAGAACAGACCTTACCACTTCTCGGCAACTAACACAAGAGAAAACCAAAACACTGGCCAGGAAACACAGGCTACAAGTTGGGCTAGGTTAACCAGAGAGGAACACCAAGCAAGAATGACCAGAGTGTTTACTCCCCTCCCTTACTCAGTATCAGAATTGCTACCAACCTTGTTGAAAAAGGGATATTTGCAGAAAAAGCAGCCAACCCACCAGCCAACTAATAGTCGCAATTACAATCCTAATGTGCACTGCGAATATCACATGGGAGCTCCTGGTCATCATACTAACTATTGCTGGGACTTGAGGCATGATATACAAGATTTGATCGACAATAAGCAAATTTCCGTCGATCCCCCAGCAACAACTCCTGCAGTAGGGGTACAGACTAATCCCCTTCCGGACCATAACAAGGCATCTACTAGTGGGCCAGTAAACCTTGTGAGCAATTGTGACAAAAGCCAGGGGCAATTTGACCCGTCAGTGCTGATTGGACAGCCAGGTCAGAAAGTAAGGGTGTATCTCCGGGGAGGAAACCAAATCATTGGCTGCGGTTGTTATCTTGAAAGGAGGTAATGGACACATGCCACCTACTCCCATTAAGGAATCTAAGACTGAAAAGGGTTTGGATGCCTACATCTGTGCGCTTGAGGATGACCCTCAAAGCAGTGAAGAGGTCACGGGACCAATGCATCCAAACAACTGTGGATGGATCAGTGATTCTCCATCACCCCCAGCCAGAGAAGGAGCTGGAAGCTCTGTAGGATTCTGGTATCAAGGTAGGTCACCTGCCCAAGATTCATCGGTGGATAGCTCGAGGGTGCTCCCTTAGAGGTCTATTGAAGGGCCTCCTGACTGTATGTCTGCCACCTCAGAGCCGAATCTCTATTCCCTTACGGATCCACTGTCACCCGAATCTGGGTTGGAATCTATCTCGTCTCTGATGTGTGAATGGTATGGCCTCCCTCATATCACGATAAAAGGAGTGCCACCATCTACCCCTGAGCTCATGAATCTGCCTGACCCATATGAAAGCCAAGGTGAGGATTCATATGATACTTCATCAGAGGAGGAGGATCCAGATGAAGTGGTGACCGTCGTACACAACCAAAAATAAACCACTACTTAAAAATATGCATATAGCAAGGTGAGTAGGGATCGTTCCACCGAGAGTTTCTATCTCTTTTTATGCTTTATAAAACAGAATTAAGAGGGGGTTTTGTCACAATGAGATCAGAAAATAACAGATTACTAAAAAGACTTTAATAAATCAATCAAGAAAACAAAGCTTGGTCTAAGTTAACTTCCACCATTGGAATATCAAAGCTGATCATAGATGCTAGAATATATCAATTCACACATTGAACATTCACCCTTGGAAATACTTTCCAAACTAATTCAATTATAGTTAATCAGAAAACAAGCGATCTAATTAACCCTAAATACTAAACAACCTCACACAAGCGGTAAAGATTTAATCCAGCAGCAGCTTTAGGGACTAGAAAGATTGATGACTCTAAACAATACAATCACAAGCGGCTGTATTTAATCTAGCAGAAAATTCTTCCTAAAGTCTAACAATTCCTGACGCATCAAATCATTAAACCTCAGTTGCTTCACAGATTAGAGGGATCAAACAATTACAGATTTGATATCTAGCCTAGCAATAAATTGCAACGAATAATGAACCAGTAGGCCTCCTAGCAATTAGACGGGACAAACATGAGAATAAACATAGAAGAATATTCAATGCTCAAGTATAAACTGAACAATTAAAACATTAAGATCTCACAGCTTTATTAATTCCGAGGTTTCAGCCTCCTTTGACCAAGAATAAAAGTTTAGCCACACATGGCCATGGATCACAAACTCAGAAGATAAATAGAAGAAGAAAGGAAGAAGAGGAAGAGAAAGAGGACGTCCAGAACTCAGAAAAGCTCTCCAGCAAAAAACCTCTCCTCTTCACGTTTCAACTCCTCCTTTATAGAAATCACATAAACTTGCCCAAAAATCCCTTGAAGAGAAAATAGGAACTTTCCTTCCAAGACTCCTAAGGAAGAGAGAACTTTCTTCCCTTGTATATCCACGACTTCGAAGTCCAAAAACGACCTAATCTTCTTAATTAGAAACCCCTTAAAGTCCTCCTAAAAACTAGAAGAAGATCCCCAAGAAAAAGGAAACAAATCCACAAAGTTCGGAATTTTATAACAGGTTTTAATACTTGATCGTTCGAACGTTCATCGAACGCGGGTCGAACGTTCAGGTCAAAAAGTTGTTTCCTCTTCTCTTGTTCGAACGTTCATCGAACGATCAGCGAACGCTACTCACAATTTCTCTATTTTTCACCAACGTTCGAACGTCAATCGAACGTTCAGCTCACGCTGCTCTCGGGTTTCTCTGCAGAACACCAACGTTCGAACGACAGGCAAACTTTCAGCGAACGCTGCTCTCAGGTTTCTCTGCAGAACACCAACATTCGAATGACAGGCGAACGGCCAGCGAACGTTGATCATATCTTCTACAATTTGACTCCGATTTTTACGCCGTTTGAACCATGACTTCTATAATCACCGAGAGTATCTCAGTTTAGCTTCATTTTGTCCACATGCTGCCAATTGTAACCTAAATCAAAATATGAGCGTAATCAGTATATTTAGGCACAAAAATAAATTCAAAAGGTTAAACATTAGTAGAGAAAAATATAACAAATTAAGTTCTTATCATGAAGACATGGAAGATGCGGCGGCGTCAGACAAAAGTGATCCAGACAAATCCGTCAATATGATCACGGTTGGTGAAACTGAATCGGAGGAGGTGGTTGAAGTCAAGACACCGCTCAGGAACTGGAGCGCTGTGCCCATTGCAATCTGCAAGGCCAGCCTTTGAAGGGAGGTTTAATTTACTTTAATGCTTTTTGATGTAAATACTTTTTAATTCTGCATAATAAATAAATAAAAAAAATGTGCAAGTGTTTGGTCGGTGATGACATTGCTCTGAGACCACACCTTTTGGCAGGACCATGATCATTGAGAGATGCCAAGTAGCTCAAAGGTGTTTTCAGCTGGGTGCAGTATACTGTCCCTTGAGAGCCTTGATTGAGCCAAAGGTAACCCTTTCTTGATCTCATCCTTGCACTGAGGCAGAATAACCCTGGAGAGGAAAGAGAGGAAAAGAAAAGAGAGAAAATGTTTAAACCAACTAAAGGCCGAGGCCGACTTGAGCAATTATATCTTTGAGAAAGGATGAGAGGCCATACTTCATCCATCCTGAATTTTAAGAATCGCTAGTCAAACACTTTAAGCCTGATCGTATTATTCAAATACCTGTGTTGTGTCTAGCCACCCCACACTAGGGCAAAGCTGAAAAGGAAATAAAAAGGACGAATTGATTCTTGAATGAGTTTGCATGAAATAATCCAATCAAATTGTCACAACTTCTGTAAAAGGATGAAAGGCCATCTTTGCTTTACATCCCAAATTTCCAAAATCATATCCTTAGTCAAACCCTTTGAGCCTAACGATTTTCTTTCCTAACCCACTGAGTAAGATACCATAAATACGGTGCTTGACAAGGAAGAAGGAAAGAAGAAATGAGGCAAGTATGCAAAAGCAAAGAAAAGAAAAAAAATCAGAATGCACACTAGGGCGTGCCAAGCAAATCAAAAAGCAAAAATCGGCCCCCAGGCAAAAGAAAAATAAAGGAAAAAGCAAAAGGCCTCAAAAAGAGAAAAAAAGAAAGTGAAGCAGACATTGTCAAAGTCCAAGGGTAGAATATGACTCAACCCATTCAAAAAAAAAACACTTTGAGCCATAGTCCCTTTCTTTCATAAACCAAAACCTTGGCCTTCATTTTGTCCCAACAGAAAGTCCTTTCTGATTACAGAAGAAGTGACAATCAGATTTGTGCAGATTTGTGATGAATGAATCCAAAAGAGGAAGAACGAGCTTCGGCCAGATACAAAGTAAAACCTGAGAATGAAAAGATTTTGAGCCTTGCCACCTTTCATTTCTCAAACTTAAAACCAAGCTGACGTTTCGTCCTAATTTCAAGACCTCTCTGATCTGAAGGGCATGATATGCAAAAAGTTGGCCAAGAACCCTCAAGTTGGGATAGTCACTAACCCAGGGAAGAACTCTCAATTGCCAAATCCTAAAAAAAGGAGAAAATGAGAGAAACCGAAACCTGGGAAAGGGGGGACATTCCTTGAAATACCTCTCAGCTTTTAAGCCCTTGATGGCCTAAGTCAAGAATTTCATGGGAATACGTGTCAAGCACATTGTCCCAAAACACTTCGAGCTAACAAGGCGAATCACCATGATCGTTGGTCTTGCCTTTTCTTTTAAGATCACTTGCAAAAAAAAAAAAAAAAAACCTATTCTGCTGCTTATCTTCTTAATTTCAGATATCTCACCGCTTTGTGAGATCTTTGCAGGCCATCAAGAAATACCTTGAAGCCAGAAAAAAGAACAAACCGGAAAAAGGCCAAGTAGAAGCCAAGGCAAAGGGGAATTGCAAAAAGATCCCTCTTCCACAGCGGATTCTATATCCCAACAGAATGCCCATACTCAGCAGAAGCTCCTAACCAAGTGAAAGAAGCAAATGCGTAAAGAGAAAAGACGGTAGAGGTTCCCACCAATCCCCAGTCGAGTCACTCCAAACCAGGAAACCTCTACCTTATCACAAGAAAAGTTGACAGAGGAACTTTTCCCCAAACTGAGAAGGCTATGCAGTGAAAAAAGAGCAGTGAAGTTCTCAAGACTTGAAGAAGAAAGCGGAATAAAGAAGCTCTGGGCAAATGGGCCCTTTTGTAATTTTGATTTACCACTTTTGTAATAGGTTCTCCAGATGACAAAACAGCAGCAAGGCAGCCTCCTCCCGACTCCTTCATTCCTGAACCACCATCATCAACCCTCATCTAGCCTCTAAGCTAAAAAAAAAAAAACTCTAAATCTGCTGAAAGAGAAAAAAAACCACAAATTGGAAATCACCTAAAAGCTTTAATAGAACAAACAAGAAGAAAAGAACATTGTTGAGCATCTTGCATTGATGCCGAAACAGGTTGGTGAGCTTAAGTCCAATCCCATCCCTTTTAAATTAAAATCAAGAAATTGCTCCAAGAAACCCGCGAAGTGTGGGTGAGCAAGCTTCGAGACCCAAGTGGAAACCAATCAGGGGTTGCTCCAGGAAGCCCGTGAAGTGTGGGCGAGCAAGCTCCAAAAAACTTAGTGGAAACCATTTCGTGTTTCCGCTACTTTGAAAATCAAGAGGACTTAAGCTCGTTAATCATGTCGACAGAAATGCGATGTGCAAAAATAAGGTTCTTTTTATTCTTTGCCGTTCATCCCCAAGGTGACTCCGGCAAAGAGGGGCAGCTGTTAGCACCTAATTTTTGCACCGCCAAAATGTAGAAAATAAAATTTTTAATTAAACGTCAAACCCTAAGGGGGCTGAAAATTGACTTTTTAAGTCAAAGAGAATTGGCCATCAAACTTCCTCTCATTGACAGAGCATTTCGACACGGTTCTAACGCAACTGAGTTTGCCAAAATCGGAGTCCGGATGAGGAAGTTATGAGCCGGTCAAACTTTTGGGGAAGCGAAAGTTGACTTTTTGCTCGACCCCAATTCTGTAAGACCCTGATTTTTGGTAAGTTTTATTGTTTGTTTATTTATTTATTCTTATATATATAACTGTGTTTATCAGGTGATTTTGTGGTTTGAGGGCTTAGCCCATACTCGTATGTACAAGCGTTATATAGCCATTTTTCTGAAAAATCGTATTATTATCATTATTATTATTAAAGTATAGTTGTGTGCTTATTAACTTAAGTGGATGCGGAACATGTAGTGTTTCCGGTGGGCGAGCATTCATAGGATCAAGGGGTTAAAAGGGTTGATCGAGCGGCGTATGTATCTCGCAAGGTAAATGTACAAATAGGGAAAGTAGGGTTTTGGGTTTAAAGGAAATACGCGTATGTACTTACGGAAATATTGTTGTTAGTCTAATACTCAGGAGCTCAGGAGAATCGGCTGGAGAGTGTGGCGACTAGGGTTCTGTGCTCGTGAAGAACAAGTATCGCAAGGGCTAAGAGGAGGGTTTCGGAGTTGGAGTTGAGTGGGTTCTTTCTCTCTGTTCGAGACGAATTGTTGGGTAGGTTCTGTATTCGCGTGCGTGGCCGGAGTGGTGATCGGCCGAGGTTTTGATATATTCGGGAATAAGCGCATTCAGCATTCAGGTGAGTAGCACTGATTTACAACTGGGTTTTGTGTTTGATGTTTTCGTGGGCTTATTCTTATGCATGGTTTGTATTTTAAGTGATGTATGAGTTTTCTGGTTTTCTGGAATGACATGAAACAGAGTCGGAGATTGAATTTTATCTTGAAATTAAAAGTGTTTAGATTAAATCCAAATGTGGTTGGGAAGTCTTCTGGGAGTATTAGGAGTGTATTGGACCAATTACAGACATAAACAAACCAGCCAGAGATATAGATCTCGAATTTACAGAGAACTGGAAATCGCAGGGGGTATCCGCGAACCCGGCGCCCACTGCCGCTCACCTCTTAGCTAGACGCCCGGTTAAAATTCGACTTACCGCCGAGCTCGCGCGAACCTGGCGCTCAGCTCGCGTGCACCCAAAAACCGGCCGCTCGGCTCGTGCGAACCTGGCGCTCAGCTCGTGCCTATCTCGCGCTCACCTAGCGTCGAGTGAGCGGAAGCAACTTTTACCCTAATTTTCTTACCGCTGACCGACGTCCACCTGGCGCCCACCTCAGGAAGCGAGCGCCTACCCTATTTTACTTACTGAAATGGAAATCTGAATTAGCCAAGAGTAATTGGGTGTCTTAGGGGTTAAACCACTTCACTATTCACTTGTTTGGGAACTTTGGGATCTACTTTGCCTATGAAATTATTAGAGGAAAATTTAGTTAACTTCTTAAAAGTTTCCAAGTTGAATTTAGGTTATTTATGAGTGTTGTGCCGGATGCCAAACCACTAAGAGTTACCAGTTACATTCACTCTGTTTTATACACTATTTTGATTGAGGAGTTATTCTATTTTGGTTTCACGTGTTTGGAAACTGTAAATGTGTTGTGAGGATTTCCTTGGTATGAATGAATTGAGTTTTGTTTCCGAATGGCATGTGTTACGAAAATGAGAAAATGCTGAAAGTACTTGAGATACTGCTTGGTCCAGAGGGACAGGTGATGAACTGTGATGGGTTTTACATGATGTGAAATGAATGGTTTTTCTTTGATATTGGTATTGAGATTATACGATGTTTTACTGTTTTGGTCTAGCTTGTCCTGGATCCAGATGTTTAAGCTTAGTAATGTGATGTTATTGTTGGTTGTTGGAATTGCATGGCTTTGTGTGTTGCCACGACCGGTGTAGAGCAGCCAGAAACCCTGAGTAGGCCTGGTTGTCAATGCAGAAACCCGGGGAGTAGGCCTGCATTGGATGACGAAACCCTGAGTAGGCCGTCATTTCAGAGTATCCGAAACCCTGAGTAGGCCGGAACTGTGTACATGGAGGTGTGGAGTGTCTACTTGGCATGTTTAATTTATCAACTAAACGATAGTCATGACATTGACCAATCGATGTGTTGCCGTACTTAACTGAGATGTGATTTGTTTGATTAGAACAAGTCTTGATTTCAATTTGAGAATTGATGTTGGTTGTTTAACCGTATTAAGTGTTTATCGATGCATAGTTTAAATTGTGATCAACTATTTCTGCATGCATATGCTACTCGCTGAGATATTCGTATCTCACTCCGTTGTTTGCCTTGTTTGTTTTTCAGATACTCGTGGTGAGGCGATTACTGGGGTAGATCTTGCTGAGGCTTATAGGGAGGAGGATTACTATTACCTTCCTTAGACTAGTAGGTTATCTGTTTTGAATTTGAGAACTCTGAATTAATTGAGATGTATTAAAGTTTAATTGGGGTTGAACCATACGATTCTAGTTCAGTTTAAATGTTACAATTTTGCATAAATGGAAATGTGCACTCTATCAGGTTATAGCTATATGATTATCCAGCGATCATAAATTGATTAACGATCCTTGCCTAACCTCCGTGAGACGTGTTATATCTTTATTGAACAACACGGATCCGGGGCGTTACAAATTCAACTGCCCAATTTGATCCCAGTGGATAGTGGGTTCCGAGCCGATTCCAACGACACCAAATTTGCTGAAATCGTACATCAGACGGAAAAGTTATGGACAGTTGAAGTTTCAAGAAAACTGCCCATGTGGCAAAACAGCAGCAAAAAGCAGAATAAATGAATTAAATAAATAAAATAATCATTTAATAAAAATATCTTTATTTTTTAATAATATTTTAATAAAAGAATCTCGTTTTTATAATAAAATAATCAAAAAATCTGACAAAAATCTTTAAATAAATTAAATTTAATAAAGCATTTGAAATCTAACATTTTAAAAACGTGCTGGACTGTATTTGGAGTACGGGCGAGGCATGCCCGTATTTCAAATACGGGCAAGCTTCTAGAAGGGGACGCGTGTCGCTGTACGGCGGAACACGCGTCCCGTACGGCCGATTTTGCGAGATTTGAAAATGTGCGTTTTTCGCCCGTATTTGAATTACGGTCACGAAAATTTTGTCTATAAATAGAGAGGCCACCCCCCTCATTTGAACAAGCTGGCCCCCCTTAGCATCTCCCCTCTCCTTCCTTGAGTTTTGCCATGTCCAGACTCTGTCAAAATCCTCTGCCCTTTTTCAACCCAAAATTTTATTCCCAAAATACCCTTAGACCCTGCTTAATCCTTTCCCTTTCACCCGTTCAATCTTGAAAGCCAATGAACCCCTATTTCAAACCCATTTTTGAAATCTCAAGGAGTGCGGAAGCGCTGCCCATATTTCTCCTCCTTTCCTTCTCTCCAAACCTAAGATAAGGAGGCCCTTTTTCAAGCCAATTTTGGGGAAATCCAAGATAGTGCGGAAGCGCTGCCGAAATCACCCGGAAAATCAACACTTGTCAGAAACAAGAAGGTAATAGTAAAAGTGTATTTCTGGTAATGTAATATCCAACATATTTTACACTTGACTTTATTTTTGAATTCCTTTTATTTGCTATTTGTTTTATTATGTATCTCTCACTTGTTTGCTCTTATTAAGCATGGCATTGAGTCTACCATGGTGAAGGTACCCAACTAAAAGGCGAAATAAGAGCTCTATTGAGGATTTAACAAAGAAACAATTATTTAAAATAGCATATCCTTAATTCTTGTAAAATGATATGCCTAATGTACAAATCATCCTCTCCTCAACTTCATCCTCTCATGGGTAAGTATGGGTCTTTGAGATCATGACTTCGGCAAGACAATGAAGGAAACTCTAGTACCTCTTTTAGTTCTCCTTCAAAGAAAGGTCACATGAAGAATAAAAGAAGGAAAAGGTGGAAAGTGGAAGAAGAAGATGATCAAGAAAAGGGCATTTATGTTGCTGTGAAGACACAGTGAATCACCACCGAAGTCACCAGAGCACCCCAGAAGACCTACCGGTGTGATCTCAATCGAAGTTGGAGCAAAACCGTATACTCAGAGCGGTCCAGGCATGTCCGTAGGTTATCTACGGTCTGGCTTGAATCGTATTAAAATTACGGTTTAGCCCAGACCGTGATTAAAATACGGTCAAACCTATAAATAGCTTTAAAATCTATTTCTTTTACCCCGGTTGGACCTAATCCGACCCATTTTCGTATAGTCTGAACCATTTGGGCTTCTTGGAGTTTTCCAAGCCCATTTTTTGTGACTGTGGGTCCAACTGACCCACAAGGCTTCGTGGGCCCTCCAATGGGGCCCACATCCCGTCTGGCCCAACCAAAGCCCGTGTTGACAAATGGGCTAAGGCCACTTGATTAAATTGCCCTTGGACCAAATCCAAGCCCAGTGGGCCCTAAAAAACTTCAACCCACTAACTTTGTGAATATGCAATAAACCCTTAAACCGAATAGCCATAACCCAATGAGGGTTACCCAATAACCCGGACTGGGCCTTGGGCTTGACTTAAGCTCAATTTGGAATCCACTGGGCCTTCCAACGGGGCCCATACCAGTCCCACTTCACTAAATAAAAAGATAAAATCTAATAAAAAGGGGACCCACACCATCAATGGTTCCCACTCAGACCAAATAAGTGTGCATACTGGCCTAGGAAGGGTGAGATTTAAGTTGACTCAAGACCAAGGAGACCCACGTGACCTGTCAATCGACGGGGCGGGCTAGGGTGTCTTCGAACTTCCCTAGACATAACCGAGAACTTGCTCAGATCTCTAATAAAGCCGCAGACCAGAAAATTAGGCCTGGATAGGTGCCCCTTTGTGTCTGCCTGCACCTTTCAGGCAGTGGCAACTCCAAACCAGTCCCGAGGTGAGCATCACTTCACATGCCCCTCGTCGTGCGGCCCGAAATGGGGTGTGCACAATGAGTTTGAATAAAATGCTTCAAAAATAAATAAATAAATGAAAAAAAATGTGAAGAAAAAATCCTTTGGGCCTTGTGCGCACCCGATTTCAGTCGCACGGTGAGACGCACGCAAAACTATGCGTGCCTCGGGATTGTTTGGAGTCGCCACTTCCTGATGGGGTGCAGGCAGACACCTGGGTGCCTAAGTTCTTCTACTAAGGCTTGGTTTGCAGCTTGAGATTCTAAGTAGGTTCTCGGTTGCGGTCTGGGGAAGTCCGTAGACACCCCAGTCTACCCCGTCAAGTGACGGGTCCCATAGGTTTCCCTGGTTTGAGTCAATTCAGTTGGTCCCTCACTCACCCGATGCCTAATCCAGCATTCAATTTGGGTTAAGTCTGGCGGGACCGCCAAAGTGGTGTGGGTCCCTTTACTTGATTTTATCTTCTTATTATTGAATGAAGTGAGTCTGATTGGGTGGGCCCCATTGGAAGGCCCACGGATCCCTTGGTGGGCTTGGTTGAGCCCACGTGTCCCTTGGTGGGCCTCAGTCTAGCCTAAGAGGCCCTTTGGGCTTTGGTTCAAGTGAATTGATTTTACTTTAAAGTTTAAGTTGAATTTAAAGTGATTTTTATGCAAAGGTGGGCCGGGTTGACTTGCGGGCCCCTGAGTGGGCCTCGGCCTGGTTGCCAAGTGTTTTGAGTTTATTTGGGTTAATCTTTGCCAAAATGGGCCAGGCTTTGGGCTTGGGGCCCTTTACCTGGGCTTGGGCTTGAAAGCCCAAGGCTTCTTGAGTTAGGGTTTTGAAACGCTAACCTTGGTTGGTTAATGGGCTTGGTGGGCCCGATAGGCCCTGCCCTTTTCCTCAAACAAACCATATCTAAGTCTAGATCAACATGCTTCAAAATTGGGCTTGGGTGGGCCTCCAATGGTGTGGCCCACTCAAATGGATTGATTTTATCTTTATTTAACAAAAGGAGTTTGTCGGGCTTGGTGGGCCCCGTTGGAAGGCCCAAAGGGAATTAATTTGGACCGGGTCGGTCCATGGCCCATCTTGGGTTCCCGGTTGACCCGGAAACCCTTTTGGTTCACCCGAATTGAACAAACAAACCAAAGAAATCAACACAACATCTCAAAATAGCAAAAAAGGCAATCTGGCAGTGTAGCCGGCCTGAGATGCCGGCTACGCACACAGGACAATGTATCCGGCATTCTTCGCCGGTTACAAACAGATCTCTGTTGATCCGGCCTGAGTTGCCGGATCAACATAAAAAATCCATTTTTTTGGATTTTTCCAATGGGGTTGGTTTCTTGGGTCTCCTAGGAGGTTCTGGTAATCGTGTGGGCCCCTGTGTGAGCGTACATCGGTTCAGATGAGAGCCACTTGGCTTCTTCTTTGGGAGGTTTAAAATCAAGACCCAAGGAGAGGGCTAGGGCTCCAGCTTCTCTTTGCTTTGAACCAAATTTGGTGAAGAAACAGGAACACAAGAGTCCCTGTTTTGGTCATTCCTTCACTCCAAAAAAAATCCAGAACCAAGGCATATGAGTAAGAGTCAATGACATGGAATCAAAGAGATATGCTTCACTCCAAAAGTATGTGTGTGTGTGAGCTTTTCTGTGCCTAAAAGCTGAAGTAAGTACTCATATACAATTTACAAAAATAATGAATGAAAGGAGAAATAACTAAAGTATTTTCCTAATGCATGGTCATGTAATCTTATACATGAGAAAAAAAGGGCTGATTTCTCATAGGCAAACCATGACCGATATAAGGTAAAAATATGGTGGGGAAAGAATATGCAAGATACTAACAAGAAAACCATTGCTCAACTCATATGCATGTTCTTGGTACTATTAAATGATGAATGAACTTTGTATATGCTTAAAATAGTAGTTAAACCATGCACAAGCAAACTAAATAAAGAATATGAAATTCAACATGCATCTCATACAAGTTTATAGCATATTTATATTAATCTATCTAGCTTAAGAAAAAAATTTAAAGAAAGGGTAAAAGGGGGGTTACGCAAGGGATACAAAGGATGAAAAAGCTAAGTTGGAACATGCTCCCCCATTAGAAACAAAGAAGGAACAACACAATATTTGCATAAAACAGTGGCCATGAACACTTTAAACCAAGCTTAAGACCTCTCATCCTGTCCTTAATCCGACCAAACCTTCATTTTTACCTTTGAGTGTTAACCACTATTAGAAAACCATGAAAAGAGAGCAAGGAGCGGTGGAAAACGTGCACACATACTCATAACAGAAACCTCATAGCATTATTAACATCCTTCATGCTTCAAGTGAGTTAATATTCATGTATGTGGAAGAAAATGACCTAAAGGAACTCACCTTGGGTTTCAAACCCTTGGGGAATGGGTGTTAAGCCTCCTTGGAGTCCGAGTGGCTGCTGGAGCAGCCCTTATGTGGCACCTCCTTCACTCCAAAAAATCTCCTAGGCCTCCTCCTTTGAGCAACAATGGAGGGAGAAGAAAGTGGGAAGGGTTTCTTCAAGGCTTGGAAGAGATGAAGAGAGTTTTGGGAGAGAGAAGGGAGCTCTTGGAGAAGAAGATGGTGGGAGATCAAAAAGTGTGCTCAAAGTGAGACAGGAACCCCATACGTATGGGGCTTGGGGGGGGGGGGGGGTTTATTCATGTGGTACAAAGGATGGGCATGCATGCATGGGGGCATAATCATGGGAGAGAGAGAGAGAGAGAGAGAGTTGCATAAGGGGTGGCATGCATGGATGATGCCCATGCATGCCCACCCACCATGAGAGAGGGGGATGCATTTATGAGGCATGCATGGTTGGTCATGGGGGGAGAGAGAGGGAGAGAGAGATGCATGAGTGGTGGCATGCATGGATGATGCCCATGCATGCCCATAGGGGACACCAATTATGAGCAAATCTTGGTATTTGTGGATTGGTCCCTAGAACTTTGGATTTTTACAGATTTAGTCCCTGATACTTTTGGATATTTACAGATTTAGTCCTTGATACTTTTCATATTTACAAATTTAGTCCCTGATACTTTTGGATATTTACAGATTGGTCCCTGGGATATTTTCTCAAGTTTTGATGCTTATGGATCTAGTCCCTGATACCCTTGGATATCTGCAGCTTTACCATTGAGATATTTTTCACTGATTTGGATAATTACAGATTTAATCCCTGAGACCTTATTGCTCTGCTGCTTGCCACGTGTGCAGACTTTTGCCACGTGTGCAGTTTTCCAACATGCTGCCCTAGAACTTCAACTGCTTACATCTTCTTCATCCGGACTCCGATTTGGGCAAACTCAATTGCGTTAGAACCGTGTCGGAGTCCTCTATCCATTGGCATAGGGCTAAGCAGTTGACTCGGGGTTTAGCAGAAAGTCAACTTTCTGCTCCCTTCAAGTTTGACCGGCTTGCAGAACCTTCATCCGGACTCCGATTTCTGCAAACTCAGTTGCGTTGGAATCGTGTCAAGATTCTCTATCCAGTGACATAGAGCAAGGTATCTGGATCGGATTTTAGCAGAAAGTCAACTTTTGGCTCTGCTCAATTTTGACCACCCGCAGAACCTTCATCCGGACTCCGATTCCTGCAAACTCAGTTGCGTTGGAACCGTGTCGGGATTCTCTATCCAATGATATAAAGCAAGCTGGCCAAATTTCCCTTGATCAAAAAGTCAAAATTTTGTCCCCTCGGGGTTTGACTTTCTGCCAGGGTTTTCATTTTCAGTAATTCCAGGGGTGCAAAAATAAGGTGCTTACAGGCCTCTGAAAGCCTTTGAATTTCAGACTTTTTCTCAAAAACTCTTTGGGCCTCTGAAAGCCTTTGAATTTCAAACTTTTTCTCAAAAACTCCTTGGGCCTTTGAAAGCCTTTGAATTTCAGACTTTTTTCTCAAAAATCCCCGGGCCTCTGAAAGCCTTTGAATTTCAGACCTTTTCTCAAAAATGTCCTTGGGCCTCTGAAAGCCTTTGAATTTAAGATCTTTTGGGCCTCTGAAAGCCTTTGAATTTCAGACCTTTTTCTTTTTGGGCCTCTGTAAAACCCCGAATTTTCCCAAATATTAAAATAAAATAACAATTAATATTCTTTAGGATTATTATGGATGGAAATAATTTATTATTGCAGAGAATATCATTATTAGTGAAGATCAGGGGTTTGGCGCAATTCGAAGCGTCTGATCGCGGTAAGATTAATATTTTAAAGCTAAAGTATTTTGATTAGGTGATGTGCGTTGAGTTTGTTGTGTGTGCGTTGCGTGGGATAGAAGGTATATATATATATGCTAAAATAACCTAAACGAATAAGTTGGGAAGACTTGCTCGTATTCGTTAGCCGCACGACGGAGAGCGGCGGTAAGAACGACCAAAGAAGGAGGAAGAGGTTGCTCTAGTTTTCTTCATCCCAAAGGAGTGCTTTTGAGTCTGAGTGTTGCTGTTTAGAGAAGGAAGAGGAGATCACATGTTCAAGAGGTAGGTAGCACCGATTTCCGTTTCGTTTTGTGTTTTGGAGGTTAATCGATCGTATTGCATGTTTTAGTGTTATATATACATGTATTTAGCTTGATATCATTCATATAATTATGTTAGAATCATCCTGGACATGAAAAAACAGATTTCTAAACATTTTATGTTCGTTTTTGGGAGACCGCCTACCTCTCTGCGCTCGGCGATCCTCGGCGCTAGTTATAAAAATTGAGGACGCCGGAGACCGCGGGACGACGGACCGTGGGTGACCTATTTTGTACTACTGCCGACCTTTGACCGCCTAGGCAATCCTGAGCTATCCTAGGCGCTCTAGCAAAAAAATGCAATTTCGACAGTTTTTCATCCCCTTTTCTTCTCCAACCCTTTCCCAGACAACCCAAGCCTCTCGCATAGCACCCTTATTACATGAAAGACATTTAAGTAAATGTCCTGTGTATTTATTGCTCCATTTACTTAACTCTTTACATGTAAATAAGGTTTTACCCCCCCCCCCCCCATTTGGAATCAATAAAAATACTTCCAAGGTGTAATTCCCAGCCAATAAAAAGTCAACTTTCCAGTTCATGCCTAAATCCCGGTTTTTATCAAAAAGCCCGGTTTGGGTTTAATACCCAGATGAGTGATTCAGGAGCCCATAAAATTGTAGGAGATGTGTTTACCCTTCAATAGACTACAACCAAAATTTGAGCTCGAAACTCCTTGTCGATTTGTCTAGAAAAGTTAAATACCAAAAGTCAGCGTTTTTAACTAGACTTAGAATATTTTTGGGGTCCGAAACTTTTTGTCTTAGAATTGATTGATTATTGATATGGTGACCTTATTAGGGACCCTAAGACTATTTCACTAATCCAAAATGTATTTTGAGAACTTTATGACATTCTTAGTCCCAAATCATTATAAAATAGGATATTTGGATTTCCACCCCTTGTAACACTTCTCTAAGATTATTCTTAAGGTGTCCCTGAAGTCCAATTACACTAAAAAGTTTATATTAGATATTTAACTACCTTGTTTTATGATTTAGTACAATTTGGGGTTTAAAGAGGATCAAATTCACTTGAAATGGTTACAAGGATTCTATATAGGTAATTTCCTTCTGAAAATATAATTGGACCGTTGACCGAATGCCATGATGGCTATACGAGATTGTACCATCTGCGGATGAGATATGTGACCACCTGCGGGTGAGATGACCTCCTGCGGGAGAGATGAGACCTCCTGTTGGGGGAGATGTGATCCTGATTGGATTGCATCCCACAGGGGAGAGACCACCTGCGGGTGAGATGAGACCTCATGTTGGGGGAGATGTGATCCTGATTGGATTGCATCCCACAGGGGAGATATGTGACCTCCTGCGGGAGAGATGTGACCTCTTGTGGGGGAGATGTAATCACGATGTGATTGCATCCCACAAGGGAGATATATGTGATTACCACCTGCGGGTGAGATGTGACCACCTGCGGGTGAGATATGATGACTCCTGCGGGAGAGACCTCATGGAGGGTAGATGTGATTACTGCGTGATTGCATCCTACATGGGAGAATGTTGTTATCAGATTGAGACTTACTATTAATTATGAATGACATGATCTACATTTGAATCAGAAGAGTTTGATTTATATTACATTGCCTTTCTAATTGAAACGAAGGTTACATAATAAACTCTCTTTATTCCAAACACTGATTAGATGATGGTATCCTGTGGTGATTAATCATTCTTATTATCGACCGTGACTACCTGATTATTTTATCGTGCATGAATGATTACTTTTATATATAAACTGTTTCTAGCATGCATGTGTTACCTACTGAGATAGTTGTATCTCACCCCTACTTCATATTCTACTTTTCAGGTTATCTTGGAGAGGACGCCATGGGTTAGACAGATAGTGGGTTGAAGTCTAGAAATTCCATATGAAAAGAGTAGGGTGATTTTATATAGCTGTATTTATTTTAGTGGAATCGTAATAGATGATTTTGTAGGATATTAAGAGTTAGTTAAATTTGTAGTTGCCTTTCATTTGATTAGTTAATTTAATTGGATGACTCAGCTTCTAATAAATGATTTAAGCTTCCTAGTACTCTGATAAATCTTAGTTTTTTATTTCCTTATATTTGAACTGATTGTAATGTACCACAAGTTAATGCCTTGATCCGAGTCAAAATGAGAAAAAAAAGAGACCCGGATTCGGGGCGTTACAGCCTTTGAAAGCCTTTGAATTTCAGACCTTTTCCAAAAATATCCCTGGGCCTCTGAAAGCCTTTGAATTTTAGACCTTTTTCAAAAATTCCCCCCGGGCCTCTGAAAGCCTTTGAATTTCAGATCATTTTCTCTTTTTGTGGGACTTGTTGGAAGCCCTAGAATATTCCAACAATTCAATTCAAAAAAAAAAAAAAAGGAAGCAAATAAAGAAAAAAATCCAAACTCGTGTTCACCCAGCTTGCACATAGGCATTCCTAGGCATGTGAATGAGATTAATTGGGCACTGATTCTTTTTTTTCATTTTTTTGCCAGGTACTAATACACTTGCAATCATAGCTCCTGTAACCAGATCAAGAGCTCGCGCCATGAATCCCATTGAGGCTGAAACTGATGCTCCTCACCCAGATATTCTCTTGCTTCAAGAGCAAGTGGCAGGATTGGCCCGAATGCTAGGAAACATCCTGTCGATGCAAGCCCAACAAGTGCAAGCCCAAAATCAAGCATCCACTTCCAACCCAGTACCTCTACCACAAATCAACATTCCACCTCCGGTTCAACCTATTCCGGAACCCATCTATGAACCCACCCCTGAACCTATACTGATCAGGGATGAGACAGTGGAGTCAGACAAAGCTAAGGAAAAGGAAAGGATGAGGGAAGAAGTTGAAAGGAAGTTCATGCACAGACTAGAAATGATACAAGACGAACTGAGGGAAGTAAAAGTGGTGAACAATTTCGGGGGCACCAATTTTGAGGACTTGTACTTGTACCCTAACGTTAACCTGCCAGCTAAGTTCAAGTGTCCGGACTTAGATGAATATGATGGCACTGGCTATCCCATGAGCCATCTGAAGTTGTACTGTGGTGCCTTATGCCAGTTCGGTCGAGATGAGGGCGTCTTGATTCAGCTCTTTCAAAGGAGCCTAACTGGAACCGCCTTAAGATGGTTTGCCACTTTAGACCATGGAAAGATCAGAAGATGGAAGGACCTAGCAAATGCCTTCCTGGCTCAATACAAGTTCAATTCAGAAATCATGCCAGACAGGTACGATATAATGAGGATGAGTAAGGGAAGGGACGAATCCGTGAGACAGTATGCCAAGAGATGGAGGGAGACTACCTCTCAGGTTAGGCCACCTATGCTAGAACAGGAGATGATTTCCACCTTCATCAGCACATTGGGTCAACCATTCTACAACCACCTGGTGGGTCAGATCACCACTAATTTTGCTGCCTTAGTTCAAGTGGCTGACCGAATTGAAGATGGGATAAGGTCAGGCAAAATAATTGACCACTCTGCTATGGTCAGTCAGCAAGACCCCAATCTAAAGAAAGGAAGTGGGTTGAAAAAGATTGGGAACAAGAAAGAGGGTGAAGTAAACATGGTGCAGCCACCGTTGGGCCCTAACAAGCCCATACAAATCAACATACATGGTGCAACCACCGTCGGGCCCTAACAAGCCCATACAAATCAACATACCTGCTCATTTTCCTACTCCATCTCCATCTACCCAGGCCCCTATGAGGGTTAATGTTCCAGCAGCACCTTCAGACCAAAAAAGGGTTTTTACTAAGGAGGAAAAGGATGCCTATTTCGCAGCAAGGAGAAATAGGGTTTTCACACCTATCTCAATGACTCCTTCTCAGTTGCTTCCCACTTTATTGCAAGCGAGGTATGTTACTTTAAGAGAGCCCAATCCGAATGCATCCAAGGGGAGAAATTTTGACCCCTCCACCACTTGTGATTACCACATAGGCACACCTGGGCACCCTACTGACAAGTGCTGGCCTTTGAAACATGCCATTCAGGATTTACTGGACCAGAATACCCTGTCTTTCAATACAGGGGCTCCTAATCCTCCCAGAACAGACATTGGCCAAAACCCGTTGCCTTAGCATCATGGGGCAGGCCCCTCTAATGTCATAGGGGTAATTTCTTTTGATAAAATAACCTTTGACCCATCCCAGTTAATTGCTCCTATAGGGACAACGGTCAAGGTTTATTTTGATAGAATAAATAAGGAAAATGAAATAAATGTGATTTCAAAAGGAAATGAGAGTGCTGCTGAGAGCATTAGTTCCTCTCTAGACCGGGTTTCATCTCTCATGGCCAAATTAAACATAGCAAAACCACCTTTGGTTATCAATTGCAGTCCACCCACTCATTTTTCACCCACAGTCAAAACCACAATTGGTCATAAACTGTGACCACTTTAATACATCAGTCAATTCTGTAACCCCTCAACCAAAACAACTTCCACCATTGGTGGTAGATGTTCCTTTTACTCAAAATTCATCATCCAAGTCCAAACTTCCTCCCTTGGTGATAAATGTCCCTAAGCCTTCCTACTCTGAATCGGCTGTACTATGGAACTACAGTGAAGCTTTTACCACTACATGCCCTGCAGCTGAAAGCAAGGAAGAAGTGAACCTCATGATGAGGTCAGGAAAATGTGTAGCGGTGGCAGAAAAGCAAAAGGAGACAGAAGGAAAAGGAAGAAGAAAAAAATAAAGGAAAGGCCAAGGTAGGGGAAGCTGCCCCTCAGGTAACTAATAGTGAGGCTGCTGACCTCATTAAAATCATAAAAAAGAGTGAGTTCAATGTTGTCAAGCAGTTGAACAAAGTCCCTGCCCAGATCTCAATTCTGGGACTATTGTTAAATTCTGAAAAACATAGGGACTCCTTGTTAAGGATACTTCAGGGGGCCCATGTGCCTAAAAATATTGAACCAGACCAACTAGGCAAGATGGTTGGACAGATCTTATCCCACAATGTTATAACTTTTTCTAAAACTGAGATCAGCCCAGCAGGGTACCATCATGTTGATCCATTGCACATAGCTGTGCTCAGTAAGGGTTGCATGATAGCCTGGGTCTTAATTGATAATGGGTCAGCTCTGAATGTCTGCCCATTAATAACCTTTGTTAAGCTCAGTCTGGAGCAAAACAAAATCAAACAAAATGGAAGAATCATAAGAGCATTTGAAAGCTCTAAAACACACTCCCTAGGGGAGGTTGAACTGCCGGTCACAATTGGACCATATATTTTCAACATCACATTTGAAGTGATGGATATACCTGCAGCCTTCAACCTACTCCTAGGAAGGCCGTGGATTCATACAGCTAGGGCTATACCATCTACCCTCCACCAAAGAGTCAAATATATCAGAGGGCAAAAGGTGATTACTGTCCTAGCTGAAAATTTGGTTCCTCCCATGTGGTCCCCTGATGCACCCTACATAAACATGGAAATGACTGCAGACAAGATGGCTTTTCACTCTTTCCAGTTTGAAACTGTTAATGTCATACCTGGGGGGTATCAGGAAAAAGAAGGAAAGTTGACCTGTGCTGAAAAAATGGTCAAGAATGTGCTGGAAAAATATAATTTTCACCCTGGAAAAGGTATGGGGGTTAACCTGCAAGGAAGGATAGAACCGGTAAAGATTAAGAAGATGGTCCACAGAGCAGGATTGGGGTCCAAGCCAAGGAATTGGAAAAGACAGAAGGAAATGGAAGACATGAAATTCCCTCACATCAAGGAAAGTTTTCCAAAGCTTTCTGACATGATTCAGCTGTCTCCTCCCCAGGATCAGTCCAAACCTCCATACTATAACATCAACCCATTCCAGAAACCCAAGTCTTCAACCGTGCAGCCATATGTTCCACCTTCATCTCCACAAGCACTGGGTGGGCCTGAGCCACAGGCAGAATAGAAGCAGGATTTCTCTGAGGATGTTGGAGCTTTTTTTGCCATGACAGAAGGCAACCAAGAAGAAGTAGCAGAGGAGCTACCTTTTATTGATTGGGCTGCAGTAGAATTTCCATCTGGGACTAGCCCTACAGAAGAAGCAGGCGATGCAACTCACCCGGTACTGGTGATTTCAGATGCGGACCCTGAGCTTGAGGAGCAGGCTTGTATCCCTGCCCCAGATTCTTTTATTCTGAACAATTGGGAGGAAACTCCCCTTACTTTTGAGGCCGCGTTTGTTTGGCAAACAGACATGGCTTCCAAAAAAAAACCTCCATTAGTGGAATGCCCTTTTCCTAAAGGTTTTAATGAGCCTTCGTCTTCAGGAAAAGATTTTGTGGAAGGCTCTCAAAAAAACACAAAAAGATTTTTCAATTTTTATAGAAAAAATAAAATTTTCAAAAAGGTCCAAACCACTTATGAACCATATAAGCAAACGGAATTGGATTAGGTTGAGTATGACTTCAACCTCGAGCTCGACTTTGACCTAATGGGGGTTGAGGAAGAGACCGAGGACGAAGAAGATGACCCTCCAAAGGAAATCACATATCAATTGGAGCGTCATGAAAAGGGGGTCCAACCCAATATTGAAGAGACCATATCAATAAACCTGGGGACCGAAGATGACCCAAAAATAGTGAAGATTGGGATATGTCTATCTGAGGTACAGCGTGATGAAATGATACGGTTCTTGGTTGATTATGAAGATGTGTTTGTATGGTCGTATCGGGATATGCCAGGGTTAGACACAGACATGGTCGTGCATAGGCTACCCATTCTACCAGATGTTAAGCCAGTTAAACAGAAACTGAGAAGGTTGAAACCAGAGTGGACATTGAAGGTCAAAGATGAAGTGGTTAAGCAATTCCAAGCTGGATTCTTGGCGGTCTCCACGTACCCTGAATGGCTTGCAAATATAGTGCCAGTGCCAAAGAAGGATGGAAAGGTCAGAATGTGCGTAGACTACAGAGACTTGAATAAGGCAAGCCCAAAGGATGATTTCCACTTCCACACATCGATATATTGGTGGACAACACTGCTGTACATAGCCTGTTCTCATTCATGGACGGGCTTTCTGGGTACAATCAAATTAAGATGGCTAAGGAAGATCAAGAAAAAACAGCCTTCATTACACCTTGGGGTACCTTCCATTACACTGTCATGCCATTTGGGCTTAAAAACGCCGGGACGACCTACTAACGGGCCATGACAGCTTTATTCCATGATATGATCCATAAGGAGATGGAGGTCTATGTGGATGATATGATAGCCAAATCATGTGAAGAAGAAGACCACCTGGTCAACTTGAAGAAGGTATTTGACCGGCTCAGGAAATATAGTCTAAGGCTTAACCCTGAGAAATGCGTCTTTGGGGCTACATCAGAAAAATTATTGGGCTTTATAGTAAGCAGGAAGGGAATTGAGATTGACCCAGCTAAAGCTAAAGCAATCATTGAAATGCCATCACCTAGAACGGAGAAGGAAGTTCGTGGTTTTCTTGGAAGGATTCAGTACATAAGCCGGTTCATAGCACAGCTCATTGCTATCTGTGAACCAATTTTTAAGCTTCTAAGAAAGAATAACCCGACAGTCTGGAATGACGATTGCCAAGAAGCCTTTGACACAATAAAGGAGTATTTATTGAACCCACCTGTGCTAGTACCACCAACTCCAGGAAGACCATTGATCTTATACTTGTCAGTTTTGGAGATATCAATGGGGTGTGTCTTGGGACAGCATGATGATACAGGCAGAAAGGAAAGGGCGATTTATTACCTAAGCAAGAAATTTACAGAATATGAAGCAAAGTATTCTCCTTTGGAAAAGACTTGTTATGCTTTAGTGTGGGAAACTCAGAGACTGAGACATTATTTCCTTAGTCATTCCACCTTATTGATATCCCGAATGGACCCTTTGAAGTATCTATTTGAGAAACCAGCTCTAACTGGCAGAATAGCAAAGTGGCAGTTGTTACTCTCTGAATTTGACCTCACCTATATCACACAGAAAGCTATTAAGGGTCAAGCCATTGCTGATCACTTAGCTACACACCCTTTACCAGAATACCAACCTTTGAAGACTAATTTCCCTGATGAGGCAATCCTGTTTACTGAAGAAGAAGGGAAAAGCTCATGGCAAATGTTCTTTGATGGGGCCGCCAATATGAATGGAAATGGAATAGGGGCTGTTTTGATCAAGCTAGATGGAGCCCACATCCCAATCGCAGTGAAGTTAAGGTTCCAGTGCACAAACAATATAGCAGAGTATGAAGCATGCATAATTGGGTTGCAAGCTGCCTTAGATCATGAACTAGAGGAACTTGAAGTATATGGAGATTCGAGTCTTATCATCTTCCAAATAACTGGAGAATGGAAAACTAAGGATCACAAACTGATCCCCTATCACCAGTATTTGGAAGAAATAAGCACCAAATTCACTCGAATTTCCTTCAATTATATGCCAAGGGCCAAAAATTAGTTTGCGGATGCTCTAGAAACATTGGCTTCAATGGTCAGTATGCCAGAAAGTGTTGATATTAGACCACTGGAAATTGAAGTTAGAGATGAACTAGCTTATTGCCTTGTTCTAGAAGAAACCCAGAGGAAGAAGTACCATGTGTTAGCACCTGATTTTTGCACCCAAAAAAAATGAAGAAAATGAAAATTTCAATTAAAAAGTCAAACCCTGAGGGGGCCAAAAATTGACTTTTGATTTCAAGTAAATTTGGCCATCAAATTTTATCTTATTAAAAAGAGCATTTCGACACGGTTCCAACGCAACTGAATTTGCTGGAATCGGAGTCCAGATGAGAAAATTATGAGTTGGTCAAACTTTTGGGGAGCAAAAAGTTGACTTTTCACTTGACCCCAATTTAGCTCCCAAACTTGATCCCAATGGATAGGTGGTTACGAGCCGGTTCCAACGACACTAAGTTTGCTGAAATCGAACACCGGATGAAGAAATTATGAGCAGTTGAAGTTTCAGAAAAACTGCCCATGTGGCAAAAAGGCAACAAAAAATGGAATAAACCAATAAAATAAATAAAATAAATGTGTTTAATAATATTTTAATAAAGAGAATCTCGCTTTTTAATAAAATAATCGGAAAAATCAAATAAAAATCTTGCAAAAAACCAAATTGAATAAAGGTTTGAAATCCAAACATTTTAAAAACGTGCTGAACCGTATTTCAATTACGGGCAGGGCATGCCCGTATTTCAAATACGGGCAAGCTTTTGGAAGAGGACGCGTGTCGCTGTACGGCGGGACACGCGTCCCGTACGGCCGATTCGCGAGATTTGGAAATGTGCGTTTTTCGTCCGTATTTGAATTACGGGCAAAGCACGCCCGTACTTGAAGTACGGGCAAGGCACGCCCGTACTTCAAATACAGGCACGCCCCTTTTTGCCTATAAATAGAGAGGCCCCCCCCTCATTTCAACAAGCTGAGCCTCCAGGCCTCCTCCCTCTTCTTCTCTCATGTTTTCCCATGGCCAACCTCTGCCCAGTTGCCACCACCCCTAAACCCTTTTTGTTCCCAAAATACCCCTGTCCCACCAAAACTATGCCCAAACCTTCTCTAATCTTCCCTTGAGCATAATCCCCTACCAAACCTCTTTCAAGATCAAACTTTGGAAATCCCGGAGGACGCGGAAGCGCTGCCCAATTCAATCGGAACCAACAAGTGAGTCTTACTGTAAGTATGTTAAACTTTACAATATAACATTATCAATTTCAATATCTCTTCAAGTTTCTTTTCTATATCTTGTTCCTGTGACCACTAATCCAATTGCTGTTTTTGAAATACATGAAAGGCCAACTTCAGGAAGATGATCATCATAAAAAAAAGGTGGAAGAAAGTGTCTAAAGGACACTTTAATCAACAAATTTAATTACTCATTTTGTTTTTTAGCATGACTCCTTTGAAGATACATGAATTTTTGTAATATCTCCTCCTCTCTCTTGAATGAGGGTTGTGGTTGGTTGAACAAATAAAAAAGGGAAAGAAGCCCATGACCCAAAGAATATGAAAAGAGAAGAAGGGTGGTTTTGTAAGACTAATGAAGCCAATGCAGCATCTTGAAGGAACCCAGAAGCTTAACAGAGGTCTCTGGAACACCTAAGAAGGCTACGGAACAGATCCCAAGAAGAGCCAGCACCAAAAATGCAAAACTGGATGTGCCCGTAAACTCAGAACGGTCCGGTCAGGACCGTGTTTGCTTCACGGGCAAGCCAAACCGGATTTGGTTCACGGGTAAGGGTGGACCGTATAGAAACTACGGGCAGATGTAAAAGTAACATAAAAAATAGAATTTTCCGGCCCAGATTAACCTGAACCAGTCCCTTAAGCAATTTGGGCTATCTTAAGCCCATCTTTGGACCGTGGGCCCAAATGGACCCACCAAGGCTCAGGCCCACCTTAGACTGGTCTATACCAGGCCTGTTTTCAATAAACAGGCCCAGGCCCCTTGACCCTTGGCTAATGGGCCAAATCCAAGCCCACTAAGCCCATTGCATGTGTAAATAGTTTAAATAAATAACCAAATGGGTTACCCAATAACCCAACTGGGCCCCACGCCCAACCATGGCAACCCGCGGGTCTTCCAACGGGACCCGAGTCCGACCCACTCCATTAAATAAAAAGATAAAATCAAACTAAAAGGGACCCACACCTCCAAAGGGCCTTGCCAGACCTAACAAGGCAGCATGCTGGTCTAGGAAAAGGGTGAAACTGACTCAATAACCAGGGAGACCCGAGGGACCCGTCGAACTGACGGGGCGGGCCGGGGTGTCTTAGGGCTTCCCTGGACGTAACCGAGGACTTAGCTAGAACTTTGAAAAGCCGCAGACCAGACTTAGACCCAGATAGGGCAAACACCGTGTCTGCCTGCACCTCTCAGGCAGTGGCGACTTCGAAAGTCCTGAGGCACGCACTGAAAGTGCGCTCCGTGTGCGATCTAGGCCAGGTTTAGGTGCGCACACCATGGTTTCAAGATATTAAGAACTTCCTAAATGATCAGAGTTTGCCAGAAAATATCACTTCTACAGAGAAAAGAACAATACAGAGGTTGGCAGGACAGTTCTTACTAAGTGGTGGCAATTGTACAAAAGATCACACAATGATATACTACTTAAATGTGTTGCCAAGACCGAGTCAGAAAGGTTAGTTGAAACTGTACATGGAGGAGTGTGTGGATCCCATATGAACGGGCACATGCTTGCCAAGAAAATTCTGCGATTGGGATATTACTGGTCGACAATGGAGCACGATTGCTATATACATGTCAAAAGGTGTCATTTATGCCAAGTGTATGCTGATAATAAAAATGCACCCCCAAGTGAATTGCACAACATGACATCTCCATGGCCCTTCTCCATGTGGGGTATAGACGTCATTGGAATGATCTCTCCAAAGGCATCAAATGGACACAGGTTTATACTTGTAGCAATTGATTACTTCACCAAGTGGGTAGAGGCAGCTTCATATGCAAACATTACAAGTAGCCACGTTCTGAAATTCTTGAAGCACAATATCATTTGTCGCTACGGTTTGCCAAGTGCCATAGTATCAGACAATGCTTCAAACCTTAAGAACAAAGACATGAGGAAGATGTGTGAACAATTTCAGATAACCCACCACAAGTCAGCTCCTTACAGACCAAAAATGAATGGGGCAGTGGAAGCAGCTAATAAGAATATAAAGAAGATCATTCAGAAGATGGTAGTGAGTTTCAAAGATTGGCATGAAATGTTCCCACTTGCTCTACATGCTTATAGAACCTCGATTCGGACTTCTACAGGGGCAACCCCATATTCTTTAGTATATGGAATGGAAGAGGTCTTACCAGTGGAAGTAGAAATCCCTTCATTAAGAGTGCTAATGGAAGCTAAATTAGAAGAAGCTGAATGGATACAGTCAAGACATGATCAACTCAACCTAATAGAGGAAAAGTGTTTGAAGGTGCTTTGTCATGGCCAATTATATCAGAAGAGAATGGCCAGGGCTTACAATAAGAAGGTGAAGCCCAGAACTTTCTAAGAAGGAAATTTAGTATTGAAGAAAATCTTACCCTTTTTGGAAGACCCTCGTGGAAAGTTCAAACCAAATTGGGAAGGACCTTATCTAGTCAAGAAGGTCCTATCAGGGGGTGCTCTCATCTTAACAGAAATGGATGGGAAGGCTTTTCCTGAGCCAATTAACTCTGATGCAGTAAAGAGATATTTTCCTTGAATGAATATTACTAGGAAATGATCTGAGGACATTTTTCCTTATATCCCAAAATTTTCATCCCTAGTCAAGCCAATTTGAGCCTGTTTGTCTTCTTTGTTAAACCTAAATCGGACTTACAGTCTTATACTGAGGTAAGGCCAATAGGGGCAAAGCCAATAAGGGCAAAGCCAATAGGGGCAAAGCAAATAGAGGCAAAAAGAGAGAAAGAAAAAAAAAAGAAAAAAGAAAGAGAGAAAAAAATAGGGGCAAATAAAAGCCCAATTGTGCGCACCTAAACCTGGCCTAGATCGCACACCGGGCGCACTTTCGGTGCGTGCCTCGGGACTTTCGGAGTCACCACTGCCTGAGAGGTGCAGGCAGACACGATGTTTGCCCTATCTGGGTCTAAGTCTAGTCTGCGGCTTTTCAAAGTTCTAACTAAGTCCTCGGTTACGTCCGGGGAAGTCTTAAAGACACCCCGGCCCGCGCCGTCGGTTTGACGGGTCCCTCGGGTCTCCCTGGTTTTTGAGTCAGTCTTTCCCTTCCTAGACCAGCATGCTGTTTATTGGGTCTGGTGGGGCCCTCTGAAGGTGTGGGTCCCTTTTATTTTGATTTTATCTTTTTATTTAGTGGAGTGGGTCGGACCCGTGTCCTATTGGAAGACCCGTGGGTTGCCATGATTGGGCCTGGGCCCAGTTGGGTTATTGGGTAACCCATTTGGTTATTTATTTAAACTTTATATTCTTATTTGGGCTTGATGGGCTTGAATTTGGCCCATTAGCCAAGGGTCAAGGGGCCTGGACCTGTTTATTGAAAACAGGCCTGGTATAGGCCAGTCCAAATGTGGGCCACTCAAGTGGGCCAAAAGGGGGGTCTTGGTGGGCCCTTCTGGGCCCGTGGGCCAAAAGTGGGCTTAAAATAGCCCATAATATCTTAAGGGTCGGTTCCGACCGGTTCGGGTTGGATTTGGGTCCACCCGGGCCGAAGAAATCGATTTTTTAAGTTATCTTTAATATTGCCCGTATTTACTATACGGTCTGACCTGAACTGTAAATTCAATACGGTTCAGACCGGACCGTATATTGAATACGGGTGCGCCTGGACCGTACATAAAATACGGGCTTCGTCCGATTTTAAAAATTTGTTCCAATTTCGGCCAAGATCACTTTGGTTGCCTTCTTGGAGGTTCCAGCAGCTTCTGTTGAGATTTTCATCATCTTCAAAATAGCTTCATGGCCTTATTCTAGCTTCTCATGTCTTCCTCCTTCATTTGTCAAGGAAAAGAGTTTTGTGCTCTTCTTCACTTTGCCAATCCATTCTTTGGCATGTGAGACTATATTTGGTGAAAAAGGGAAGAGGGAAATGTATTTGGGGGATACAGCGGATTTGTAAAGAGGACAAACCCCTCCTTGATGAACGAATGAAACAAACTAATTAGTTAAAGAGAGCAGGTTAATTTGGACATCCTCTTAAACTTTTATAAATCTACTCTCCTTCCATTTCGCATAGAGATACCCACTTTATATTGGGTCTCTCATGACATGCAAAATATGACAAACAGGTTAGAAAGATTATAACATAAACAAGGCTTAAAAGTAGAATTGTTAAAACAAGTTGATTTTCATATATGTGAAGTAAAAGATTACCAGGAGTGTTACTGTACAACTACCTTTTTTGTTTTACCGTGTTGTGGTTCCCCGAGAGATTTTGGCAGAGCTTCTGCGCTCCCCTTTGATTCCCCAAAATGGGCTTGAAAAGGACCTCCTCTCTTTGGGTTGAAAAGGATTGAAGGTGAGGAAGGAAGGTGTATTATAGGGGTATTTTGGGGATATTTTTGGGCTAGTGGGATTTTGGCAGAGCTTGGGCAAGGTTTGGACGAGGAAATGACAAAGAGGGAGAGCAGGGAGGCTAAGGGGGAAGCCTTGCTCGAATGGGGGGGGGGGGGGGGCTGGCCTCTCTATTTATAGGCAAAAAAATGTCGTGCCCGTATTTGAAGTACGGGCATGCCTTGCCCGTACTTGAAGTACGGGCGTGCCTTGCCCGTAATTCAAATACGAGCGAAAAACGCACATTTCCAAATCTCGCAAAATCGGCCGTACGGGACGCATGTTCCACCGTACAGCGACACGCGTCCCCTTCTAGAAGCTTTCCCGTATTTGAAATACGGGCATGCCTCGCCCGTACTTCAAATACGGTCTAGCACGTTTTTAAAATGTTTAGATTTCAAAACTTTATTCAATTTGATTTATTTAAAGATTTTTATCCAACTTTTTGATTATTATATTATAAAAACGAGATTCTTTTATTAAAATGTTATTTAAAAAATAAAGATATTTCTATTAAATGATTATTTTATTCATTTATTCTGCTTTTTGCTACTGTTTTGCCACATGGGCAGCTTTCTTGAAATTTCAACTGTTCATAACTTTTCCGCCCGATGTCCGATTTTAGCAAATTTGGTGTTGTTGGAATCGGTTCAGAATCACCTATCCACCGGGATGAAGTTTGGCAGCTGAATTGGGGTTAAGCAAAACGTCAACTTTTCACTCCCCAAAATTTTGACCAACCCATAACTTTCTCACCCGGACTCCGATTCCAGCAAACTCAGTTGCGTTGGAACCGTGTTGAAATTTTCTTTTAAATGAGATGAAGCTTGATGGCCAAATTTACTTGAATCAAAAAGTAAATTTTTTGACCCCCTCAGGGTTTGACTTTTTAATTGAAATTTTCATTTTCTTCATTTTTTTGGGGTGCAAAAATGAGGTGCTAACAGCTGCCCCTCGTTGCCGGAGTCACCTTAGGGGATGAATGGCAAAGAAGAAAAAGAACCTTATTTTTGCATCTTGCATTCCTGTCGACATGGTCGACGAGCTCAATCATTGAATTGTTTTTAGTGAAAGGGAAGTGTCAGATGTTTGGTATCACTCCCTGACTTTGGAATCCCTATACCCTCTTTCGTGTTTGAATAGGGCTGTTCCTTAATTTTTTGAAAAGGATTAAATCTGAGCTCATCAGCCTGTTTCGGCGTTGATGCAAGGCACTTAACAATGTTCTTTTCTTCTTGTTTGTTCCATTAAAGCTTTTAGTGACTTCAGTTCCGATTTCTTCTTGATTCCTTGAGGTTTTTTTTTTTTAAAGGATGCTAGGCCAAGGTTAGGGACTAGGAGTGAAGGTAGGAGAACGGGAGGAGGCTTTCGCGCTGCTACCCATCATCTCGGAGACCACATACACCTATTCTAGCCTATGCTATTTACAAAAGTGGGAAATCAAAATTTACAAGAGTGGGTGAATTGGCCCGTTATAGCTTTGCTTTTCTTCATCTTCTTTTCCTTGAAGAGTTTGTTGTTCCTTCTTGCCAGGCTTTCTTTGTTGAGGCAAGGAGCTTTCTTGCGGGGACCTCCCAGTTTAATGTAGCTCCACTGGGGATTTGGTGGGAATATAATCTGTCTAGATGATCCTCTGGGGATTATTGTGATGTCTCTCTTTGCTCTTGAAGTTTTGTTGGAGGATCTGAGGATCTTGACGATCTTCTTTCTTCTAAGCTCTGCTGGGGATGAAAGGGAAAAGGCCTCCGATGGGGAAGAAAGTGCCCGTTCTCATGTTCATCTTATGAACCTGTACAAGGAACAAAACATTAGTGCTTGATCTGCTAGGGATTGACGTAATCTAATCTAGCAACTCTGTGGGGTTCTTCTGAAGAGCTCGAGTAGTAGTACTCTTCTGGCGATTTGTGTCTTTTCAAGATCTTAACAGGTATGGATCTCAGAAAGCTATTTTGGTACCTGATTATAGATCTATTTTAACTGTCCTAAAATAGTTGGGGAAGAGAACCCAAAGACAATTTTATAAGGTCGATCTGTTTTAATCTTTTGGAATGATTGGGGGAGAGAACCCTGGACCTGTTCTATTTTAGCCAAATGGCTGGGAAAGAGAACCTTAGACTGATCTGTTTCAGCCAACCAGCTGGGAAAGGGAACCCGGTTTAGACTGGTCTGTTTTAGCCAAACGGCTGGGAGAGAGAACCCAAAGTTAAACTGGTCTGTTTTAGGTTAAACTGGTCTATTTTAGCCAAACGGCTGGGAAAGGGAACCCGAGGTTAAACTGGTCTGTTTTAGCCAAACGGCTAGGAAAGGGAACCCAAAGTTAAACCGGTCTATTTTAGCTAAACGGCTGGGAAAGGGAACCCAAAGTTAAATCGGCCTATTTTAGCCGAACGGCTGGGAAAGGGAACCTGAGGTTAAACAAGTCTATTTTAGCCAAACGGCTGGGGAAGGGAACCCGAGGTTAAACTGGTCTATTTTAGCCAAACGGCTAGGAAAGGGAACCCGAGGTTAAACAAGTCTATTTTAGCCAAACGGCTGGGAAAGGGAACCCAAAGTTAAACTGGTCTATTTTAACCAAACAGCTGCGAAAGGGAACCCGATGTTAAACTGGTCTGTTTTAGCCAAACGGCTGGGAAAGGGAACTCGAGGTTAAACTGGTCTGTTTTAGCCAAATGGCTGGGAAAGGGATCCCAGAGGTAAACTGGTCTATTTTAGCCAAACGGTTGGGAAAGGGAACCCGAAGCTAAATAGGTCTATTTAGCCAAACGGCTGGGAAAGGAAACCCAGAGTTAAACTAGTCTGTTTTAGCCAAACGGCTGGGAAAGGGAACCCAAGGTTAAACTGGTCTATTTTAGCCAAACGGCTAGGAAAGGGAACCCAGAGTTAAACTAGTCTGTTTTAGCCAAACGGCTTGGAAAGGGAACCCAAGGTTAAACTGGTCTATTTTAGCCAAACGGCTAGGAAAGGGAACCCAGAGTTAAACTAGTCTGTTTTAGCCAAACGGCTGGGAAAGGGAACCCAAAATTAAACTAGTTGGTTTGAACTTAGTATCTCAGGGTTGGACCATGTAAAGTCTCCACAGGGGGTGAGTTGAAAAACAACACCCAGGTGTGCCTCAGCCAACCTTCAGTTTAATCACTGGCGGCGTTGGTACTACAAACTTTGGTCAATTAATGTGTGAATACATTATGATGACTCTTTCTGCATCCCATGTATGGATACACGGTGACGAATTTTGTCTGTGTCCCATGTGAGAATACATGGTGACTCTTCTCTTTGTCTTTTTGTCTTAATTCAAAGCTGACTTATTCGTCGGTGGCCTTTCAAACTTTTGTCAACCAATGTGTGGATACATTGTGATGACTCTCTTTGCGTCCCATGTGTGAATACATGGTGACGGATTTTGTTTGTCCCATGTGAGAATACATGGTGACTCTTTTTTTGTTTTTTTGTCTTGATTTGAAGTTGACTTACTTGTCGGTGGCTTCACAAACTTTTGTCAACCAATGTGTTGATACATTGTGATGACTTTCTTTGCGTCCCATGTGTGAATACATGGCGACGAATTTTGTCTGTCCCATGTGAGAATATATGGTGACTCTTTTTTCTGTCTTTTTGTCTTGATTCGAAGCTGACTTACTTGTCGGTGGCTTTACAAACTTTTGTCAACCAATGTGTGGATACATTGTGATGACTTTCTTTACATCCAATGTGTGGATACATGGCGACGGATGTTGTCTATCCCATGTGAGAATACATGGTGACTCTTGTCTTTAAGAGACATTTTGTTCCTTTTGTCATTTCTCTTTTCTTCTTTTCTTTTCTTTTCTTCTTTCTTTCTTTCTTTCAATCCCTTCTTCTTCTTTTTTTTCAATTTCAAATTCATGTATCAACAGCTCTGATATCACAAACTATGCTGGGACATTCCCCCAACAATTTCTGACTTATCCATCAGTGGTTTTGATTCCAATCTCTTCTTCATCCAATGTGTGAATACATTGTGACGGTTTTGTTTTTTCATCAGCGTGTGAATACGCCATAATGGCTTTCCTGCGTTCCATGTTTGAATACATGGTGCCGATTCTGCTTGCGTCCCATGTGTGAGTACATGGTGACGATTCATTTTGCATCCCATGTGTGAGTACATGGTGATGGCTTTTTCTGATTTTTCATCAAACATGTGAATACGCTGTGATGGCATCCAATGTGTGAATACATTGTGATAACTTTTTTTTTTTTGCGCCCCATGTGTGAATACATGGCGACGGATTTTGCTTTTACATCCAACGTGTGAATACGTTGTGATGGCATCCAATGTGTGAATACATTGTGATGACTTTTTTGCGCCCCATGTGTGAATACATGGTGACGAATTTTGCTTTGGCATTCAACGTGTGAATATGTCGTGATGCCTTTTCCACGTCCCATGTGTGAATACATGTTGACGGATTTGTTCCTGTACCCCATGTGAGAATACACGGTGGCAATTTTACCTGCATCAGTGTGTGAATTTGCCGTAATGGCTTTGTTTGTCTGTCTCAAGTTCTGTCAATACCTGCAAAATTTCAAGTGGAATTTAGTTAATCAGAATTTGTTTATCATCAAAATTATGTACAAAATCCAGGCAATTAAAATCTTTTGAGAATTCACCAAGTGTTTGGAGTTCCCTCTTTTCAAAGTGGGTCCATGACAAGACCAGTAATGTTTGGGTTAGTCACCTGACACTCTCATTTAGACTTATGAAATGATGCTTCTCGGCATTCCCTGTAAAGGTCTCAACATTTTTGCCTTGGAATGAGGGGAATTGTTTTGGGTTCAGGGGGTTTCTTTGGCATTGCCCTTCCCCAGCTCTTTTAATTTTCTCTCTTGTTTTTTCCTTTTTCCCACCCTTGGTTGGGGGTCTAGAAATGGTTTTTCTCTCACTTGGTTCCCTTATTCAGGTTTGGTGCATTGCCCCAGTCTGAGGGTCTTGTCAATTTCCATGGATCATGATCCAACGATCAGAGAGGACTTATTAGTAGGACAAAATGTAGGCTTTGGTTCCAGTGTTTAGAAATGAAGGATAAACAGGTTCAAATCCTATATAACTTCATTCTATGGGTAACCATTATGTCTAGCCGAAGTTCTTTTGTTCCTTTGATTCTGTCATTGCCAATTTGTCTGTAATCAGAAAGGACTTCATAACGGGACGAAACGTAGGCTGGGTTTATGGGTCCAGAAGAAATGATATAAAGGCTCAAAATTTGTGAGTAAGGTAAGAGCCATGTCCTGTCCACTTTTCTTGGTTAGGGTTTGCTTCATCGTTTGTCCCTTTAGCTTTGTGTAGCTTCTTTACCTCTTTTCCATCTTTGTTCTTTTCTTTCCTTTCCTTTCTTGGGTTCTTTGCACCAATCCTTGATTTTTGCTTTTGGGGTTTACCCCGGCTTTTGTTTTTCTTTTGTTTTTTTTTTCTTTCTTTTTCTTTTTTTCTTTTCTCAAAGGGAATTACCCCAGTTCTTTTTTTTCACATTCTTATTTTTTGGGGTTTTATCCCATTTCTCCTTTTTAGGGCGCTTTTCGCATTGCCCTATCTTCCCCTTGTCTTTCTCGTGTCTCCAATTTTATGAAGCTTGTGTACCCCAGTTTTGAAGACAGGACATGGTAGGGTCAATGAAGGAATTTATTAGGCCCAAAGTGTTTTGCTAGGGTTTCATCTTGTTGTCAGATGATTTTTGGAGAACATCAAGGACGGCCTTTCATACTTTTACAGAGAATGCCACACTTGTTTTTGTACAATTAACTGGCTCAAAAAACATTTTCATCTTTATTTATTTTCTTTTTGACTTTGCCCCAGTTTGGGGTGGCTAGACATAACATGGGTTAAAAATGAGACGATCGAGCTCAACATGTTTGACTAGCGGAATTTGTTTGAAGTATTTCAACCAAAAATGGCCTCTCATCATGTCATTGGGATCATTGATCCTGGATCATGTCAGTGACCCTTAACTGGTATGGGCACCTTGCCCTTTTTCTCTCATTTCCTTTCTTTTCAGCTTGCCTCACTGTTTGGCAAGGTAGGGTTCAAAATGTGGTGCAGGTGGGGGATCCCTTGGCTATGTTGAGACCCGCACAGTTTGTGCTATTTGCCACATTTCATTTGTCAAATTTGATTGTTCAGGTTTGTCCTGAGATCACAGTCTTATCTTGATGTGGTTCAACACTTTGGTGATTCCCCAAAAGACTTCATTATCTTGCAAAAAGAAGCATGTTGTCAAGTTATGAAATTAAATAAAGCATAAACAAAAGCAAAGTAGCAAATTATGCAAAAAGGTGGCTGATGCAAATCAGCATTCTTGGAATTCGGTTGCATGCCATGGGAGGAAACCTTCAGGTGCTCTCCTCATCCTTCTTTTTCACATCATCTTCTCTTTCTTGCGGGAAGATGGTTGATTCAGACATTCAGACCTGTGTCAACTTGTCCGAGATGTCTTGTCCTTTAACAGATTCCGGTTGCTCAAATATTCCTTTCAAGAACCCTTGATCAATCAGATCTTGAATGTCATGCCTCAGATCCCAACACCGGTTTGTGTGGTGTCCTGGAGCACCAGAATGGTACTCACATCGTTCTGCAGCATTGTAGTTTCTGAACCGAATCATTCGGGGGTTCGAAGGCCTAATCTGCACATACCCCTCCTTCAATAGTGTTGGAAGCAATTCTGCCGGTGCATATGGTAAAGGGGTAAAAACCCTCCTCATTCTGGCCTCTGCTTCCTCTTTCGTTTTCCTTGGGGAATCATCTAAAGGATTCTGTTTTTTCATGACTTGAGGAACATCTGCTGCCACAGCTTTTCCTTTCTCTTTTTGCATCCGACTACCTATTATGGTTGGCGGGTGGCTTACTTCCTAACTGTTCAGGGGTATCCTTCCCTTCATTTGTTGGATTTCTTCTTCAAGGACCCTTATTCGAGATCGTAGTTCGAATTTTTCTTTTCCTAATGCTTCCCAGCATTTGTTACATGTTTCTTCCCTGATTGTTATCATTCGTAGTAAACTCCATAGAGAGGCCACTATGTTGGATATTTGCTGGGCCGCGTCATGACTTGTTTCTGAGGCGTGGTCCATTTCGACTACCGACGGGGTTCCTGCCAAAAGAAACAAGCATCAGAAAACCAGAATACATGAAATGCTAGGCTGCATAAAGATGATCTTTTTCAATCTTTTTTTTTTCTTTTTTTTTTTTTCAATCTTTTCCCTTTTTTTTCAATTTTTTTTTCTTTTTCAATTTTTTCAATTTGGCGGAGGATCAATTTTGAGTTCCTCAGCTTCAAGGAGATCTTGGACCGCATGACGGAGGCTCCAACATTCGTCAGTATCATGCCCCGATGCTCCCTTATGGTAACCACATGTCTTGGATGGGTCATACCCTCTACTTGCTGGTGCCCTTGGATTTGGGGGAACTTGCTTCAGGTGTCCTTCTTGCAGCAAGGTGTGAGACATGGCAAAAAATCAAAATTCCTTTTTGACTTCCTCAATCATCACGTGGGATTAAATAAAACAAAGAGTCGCCACCATTCAATTTAGGTGTGAATGGACACCAAAATATTAAATAAGCACAAAAGGCAATTTTAGGGTAAAAATAACACTCCTAAAAAAAACAACCAGAGATGGGCAAGATGATCAGGTTATGAACAGGGGAAGGTGTTAGGCACCCCTATTCATCCACACAAGGTGGTTGCCAGGTATTGTTCATGTTAAAATAAAGGAAAAAGGCTTGCTATAAAATCACGAAAAATCACAGAAAAGAGAAAAATGTATGGTTTTTTCATACGAATAGTCTGATTGATCCAGAACTTTCAAATATGATCATACCATTCCTAGGGTTTCATGATCAAAATAAAATTGAGATAAAATCCAATGAAATCAATTTAAAGTGAAAAATCCAAAAATCTGGCTTCAAGTCAAATTCTAGAAATCTAGAAAAATATGATTTTTATAAAATATTTCAAAATTGAACTTGAATAGTCCAGGACATAGGTAAAGCCCAAATTTCACATTAAATCCGAAAATCAAAACCAAAAATACCCACGTTGATGAAGAACATCAAAAGGGGAGAATTTAGACCGTAGGGTCTTCTTTCAAAAAGGAAAAAGGACTCCAAAACAACATCATGAAACCCTAGAATTTTCTTTTAGGCTTCTGGATCCAGATCTACCATATTGATCATGATAAATCCAAGATCATAGCCTAAAACCACAAAAATCACGAAAACAGTGCTGTAGGTGCAAAAGTGGTAAAAATCCAAATTTTATAAAAAAGTGGGGATCTCATGCTATAAACATCATAGATTCATGTGATTCATTCAGATATATCATAAAACCCATTAAAACATGATCAAGATATCCAAAGCAGCCACATCTCACAGATTAGAGCACATGGGGGTCTACCCTACGGATCCACCTGTTCTCTTTTCCCCTAGCTCTCTCTTCACGTTTTACGGCTAGAGAGACTCTTGAGGTACTTAGAGACAAGTTTAGAAATACTAGATACAAAAGATGGCCTTATTCTACAGCAATAGAGATGATCCTATTACATCTAGAATTGAAGACAGAAAATAAAAGGGAAAAGGGACTTACCTGGATTGAGCAAGCAAAGCAGCAGGGGTTCCTCTTCTTCTCTTGGAGCTCTTGATTCTTCAAAATTTCGTGGCCCTCAGCTTGAGAATCTCACCTCTATTTATAGGCAAGCACAGGGGCAAATCTGGTCCAGAAGGATATATCCTGGTCCTTAAGATAGAGTGAAATACAGAGATAATGCCCATCCATAGCCAACCAAGGTGGCTTCAACGAATAAAATACGTAATTCGCTCATTTAAAGATATATTGGACTAAATATAAAGCTCAGAAATCGAGAGAAGAATAAAACTCGCATGAGTCTTTAGTGACCGTAAATCATTTACGGTCCAACGGTGACCGTATTTCCAATACGGGCGCACCTGACCGTAGAGTGATCTCGGGCACGACCGGCCCGTGAATGAAATACGGGCAAAGCCTGCTTAGTCAATTTTTATGCATTTTTGACCTGTTTTAAGCTCTAATTACATGTTTTTATTACTTTCTCATTCTGTAGTGCAATTTGGGGTGTCTACAGCTGCCTCCTCTTTGCTGGTAATTGGAACCAATTACAAGCAGAGAGCAAAAAGACCCACCAATTGCACTTTCTAAGATTTTTGTCTAGTCAATTGCACTTTGCAAGGATTAAATGGATGATTTTCGAAAAAAGAATTGATTGTGGAAGATTTGCTAAGAAGTCCCTCAGCTTAAGGGCCAAATCTTCCTCTCTCCTCTCACTGAGCTCTCGTGGCTATGAAGTGAGATTTGAGACAAAATTTTTAAACACAAGTGGGTAAGGTGGCAATCCTTGCAACTTACAACTAATATAAACATTGATATTTTGATAAGTGTGGAGAAAATAATAAAATATGTAATTTTTGGCTTCGCCCGTATTTGTATCACGGACCAATGTTACCCGTAGGTTGGTCACGGGCGAACGGGACCGTATTGCTTTTACGGGCGTTTGATGCCCGTACTGATTTTACGGATTTTGGGGTTCTTTATAACTGCAGCCGCGAACTTCTTTTCTTCTTTGCTCGCACTTTTGCCCTAATTTCTCTGCGCCCGTATTCTCTCTTACGGTTCTTCCTTCTCCAACAGTGACGTGACCATCTTCTCCAGCGACGACTGTTCTTCTCTGGCGGCATTTGCTATCTCCGGCCATTCTCATTTTCCGACGACCACTTTTCTCCTCTGGCGACTGTTCCCATTTCTTCTTCTTCCATTGCCGTGACTATGATCAAGTCATTGGAGTCCTTCACCTTCTCTCAATCGACTGTGGACACTCCTTGAAGCTTCGGTAGAGTAAGGGTTTCCTATTTGCTTGCCAGATTTCTTCCATTTCGACCGAATCCAGTAAGTGGCCGAAATTTCATTGATTTTTCTTATGAACAGTATATGCAACAATAAAATCCATGGACGAAATTTTGCTTCTTGATTAAACCAAATGCTTATTTTGTCTTCCTTATCCTGATTTGATTCGAAATTTCTATTCTCTTGAATTCTAGAATGATTAAATTCTCCAACATTGGTTAGTTCATCATTGTACCCTGCTGCTTTTCTCTGTAAATGACATGTCCAAAATGATATTGACAAGTTTCTGATACTTGAATGAGAGATGATTATCTCAAGTCCCTGTTGTTTAATCCTTTGATCTTTAGCTATTTGGCTTCTAAGTGTGTTTGTCTATCATGCCATCTGTCCTCGCACTGTTATTCTGCTGATTTCTCTTTCCTTGTCTTATATGACTGCTTGTATGGTCTTTATGAATGAATCCTCCATTGTTATATTTGACCAAATGATTTTCTGCTCTTGGGCTAATAGATTTAGCTTTTGAGTGAGCAAATTTCTGAATCTCTGAGTTTGCTTCCTGTTGACTGAACTGATGTTTGCAATTTTTCTAATTGAGACTGGATTTGATGTTGAGCATCTTGTCCAACTGTCTTGGCATGAATACAATAGACTTTTGACTTTGCCTTTCTTGTGTTAACTCAGTCTCAATACAAGTATGCTTGAACTTTTATCCTGAAACCAAACAAAAAGAAGATGATTAAAATCCACTCTTAGCACATTCATATATAAGAAGCCTAAACTTCCTATATATAATTTTTATATATTTTCTTGATTAACGCAAAGACAAAATAAATATCACAATAAGCTTTCTCCAAACAGAAAATTAAACTCCTTTTCTTCCATTCTCCATTTTTCTTTTCCTGCACATCAATTAATCTTGGTTAAAATGAAAATCAATCCATTAGAAATTTTTAACAAGAATAATTAACCAACTCCCTGATTTGAACTGTAGATGGCCGCCTTAGATCAGCTTCCAGGGATCCTGCAGATGAGCCTTCCTCCTCGAGGGTTAGGCGGGATCATGCTAATGTGGCCTCGTCTTCGAGAGCCGAGAGAGATTCGGATTCTGATGTCCCTGATCTTCCTTCTGGGGATTCGCGTGAGGCGACCCCAGAGGTATAGTCTAACCTTTCTGAAATTTCTCATTCCTTTATACAGTACATCACCCTGATTCCTTCTTCCTTCCAATTGTTTCTTTAGCCGGCTGTTGAGGCTTCGGACAGAGACAGGAGTCGTAGCAGGCGCTGAGGTGTAGGCAGAGATGTAGGCCATGATGAGGGCCGTAGAGGAGGCCGCAGAGGGGGCCATGGCAGAGATGAGGCTAGGACCAGGGTTGAGATCCTTGAGGAGGTGGCTGCCCAGATTAGGTATACCGATCTTTTGCATGGCTTGAGGACTCATCCCTCAGCGTGTATTAGGGCAGATATCCCTCTAGAGTATCCGATGTCCCACTATAGAGGGAGCTGGGCCAGTTTTATTAGATTCTTGGGAGCCTGCAGTTCAGCCTACCGTTGGGAGTTAGGCTTATATGGCTTTGGCATGTTTATTACCATTCCGGACGTGCGCATGGATCGGGCCCTCATTGCTGCACTGCTCGAGAGATTCTTCCCGGAGACTTTGAGCTTCCACTTCCCAGATATTGAGATGGGGATCCGGCCTTCTGACTTCACGCTCATCACCGGGATTAGGATGATTGGTGATGTCATTCCTGAGATGGTGATGCCAGAGACTGATGAGGTCGCTGCTTATCTTGGATATATCGTGCTGCCTCCTGAGGCCTGGGATAGAGGGAGAGCGAGATTGTCTTTGACATGGTTGAGAGAGACTTTCAGGGCGAGGCAGTTTGGCCAGCTTGCCTCCGTGATCATGTTTTCCCATTTGCCTTTCGATTCCTTTTTCTGTACATGATGGGGTCTTGCTTCTTCCCAGAGGACACGACTTCAGTTAGTCCTCATTTTCTGAGCTTATTGGGAGATCTGCATCGAGCGAGGAGGTATGCATGGGGCCCGCTCATTTTTGGTACTATTTTGGCCGGTCTGTGCCGCTCCGTGAGCGGCCTCTCTACCTCTAGAGGAGCTGGAGTTGGGTGCAGATTCTTCTGGCCCTTCTTGCAGGTAAATCATTTTTTCCTTTTCTCATTCTTCTCTTTTCTCTTTTTCTATTCTTCTAACTTTCTTTCTTCTTTCTGCAGTTTTTTGCTAGGGTCTATATACCCTATTTCCGCCCTACCTCTACGATGCCTGAGGAGACGTATCCCATGGCACGCAGATGGTGTCATGTAGAGCACGACTCTGAAAAGAGTCGTCCTAGGTCCGCCCGTGCCCACTTGGACAGGCTATACCGGTCTGAGGTAATCTTTATTAATTCCTCTTCTTTCTTCTTTCCTTTTCTTCTTGAATCACATACCTGATATATCATTCTTTTTCTTCAGCTATTTGTCCCCAGGATGGAGGACATTCATGAGGTGCTAGCCCTGCATGCAGCCAGAGATGATGCCTTTGTCCCTAACCAAAGACGACAGAGATACTAGTTCTTTATTGGTCAGATGGGCAGCATTTGGTACTGCGGCGAGCGCTTCTTCTATCAGCATGTAGGAGAGCCGCGGATTCCTGCCATCCCTCCAGATACTACCCCCTGTTTTCCTCCTATGCCTGTAGATCCTGCCCAGTTCCTAGATTGGACTGAGGCAGACACATTATTAGAGGAGGGTGACTATGATGCCTGGTTTAGGCGAGCTTCTGTTGGGTGCCTCATGCCACCCATGCCTGTCCGTGGTGGAGTCACGGAGATAGGAGGGGTAGTGATCAGGGCTTATGATACGACGGTATGCTTTATCTCTTTGTGATCTTCTATTTTCATTTCATTTGAACTTAGCATTTTTCTGACTTCTTTCTTTTCTATTTCAGGAGGCTCAGTTGGCAGAGATCCGGTCTTGGTATGCTGATCTAGAGCGCCAGCGTGATGCTGCGATTACTGAGAGGGACACCCTTTATATCACGATCTCATACCTCCGGGGACAGCTAGCCAGAGCACAGGGCCAGGAGGGTCCATTTGATGCACAGGATCAGGCGGGTCCTTCTCATACTCAGGTTAATTTCTTATTTTATTTCCATTCCTGCTATTGTATTAGTTTGTCTGGTTTTGATTGAAATTTCTTCTCTTATTTTCAGGAGGACACAGCCGGCCCTTCTTCACCTGTGCCCATGCATCTTTGGGATGAGGTATTTTCTGTGGCACGGGTGGAGTTCGTGACTTCTCCCAGTCCGGTAGAGGCACCTGCAGCAGAGCCTGAGATCGAGACTGATATTGCACCTGCTGCTGAGGATGTGCCAGAGTCTGCCCCAGTTCCTGAGACTGCTCCTGTGGCATCTACGGATGTAGATATGAAGTCGGCTAGGGATGCCGCTGTGGTAGAACCTGCTGTGGAGGCCGTGGTGATGGAGGAGGCTACAGTTGATCCTGTGCCTGAGGTGGATGTGCGCGCGTGGGAAATGTGGCACGTGGGAATTCGGAGTCGCCACCGCCTGATGGGGTGCAGGCGGACACCTGGGTGCCTAATCTTGTCTATTAGGGCTTTTTGGTCTGCGGCTTGAGATTCTAAGTCTGTCCTCGGTTGCGGTCTGGGAAAGTCCGTAGACACCCTAGTCCGCCCCGTCGGATGACGGGTCCCGTGGGTTCCCTAGTTTGAGTCAGCTTACATTGGTCTCACCTGATTCCTAATCCGATATTCAGTTTGGTTAAGTCTGGCGAGACCACCTGAGTGGTGTGGGTCCCTTTAATTGCTTTTATCTTGATTACTTAGGTGATCTGAGTCTAGTTGGGTGGGCCCCGTTGGAAGGCCCACGGTATCCTTGGTGGGCTTAGTTAAGCCCGTGTGCCCTTGTGGGCCTCGGCCTATCCTAGGAGGCCCTTTGGGCTTTGGTTAAGTGTTTTGATTTTACTTTAGGTTCAGATTTAAGGTTTAAGTGTTTTCCATGAAAAGGTGGGCCCGGTAGGCCCGTGCCCTTGGTCTCGGCCAAACCACGCATTTCATACATCAATTCCACAAATCCGGTTCTGGTGGACCGCCCGGTTTAATCGGTTAATTTTGCTTATCTTGATTAAGTTGCATGCATACATGTTTATTGGGCCGGGTGGGCCCCGTTGGAAGGCCCACTGGAAATCAAGTTGGATCGGGGGTCCAAATCACACATTGGGTTTCCGGGTGACCCAGAAACCCTATTGGTTTATCTGGTTTGGTTTGGAAATAGCATTCACATCTAGCAATAATCACAGAAAAAACACAAGCTGGACACTCTGTCAGAGAAAAAAAAACTGGCTTATTGTGCTGGGTCCAAGGTACGAGTTGGACGCGCAGCGAACAAAGGGGGTGGGGGGTGCGGGGGGCGAAGCCCTCCCCGGTACGGTAAAGGGTGTTTTCGGAATTTCTCAAAAATATAGCAATCTGGCATGTTTTAGGGGTGGGCGCCGACCTCAGGCACTAGGCGCAAGGTCAGCGCGGGCTGGGCGAACCGAAAACCATCGAAGCGTGAAAAGCGCTCGCGCGAACTGAGCGCGAGCTTCGCTCGAGGTTCACGCGAAGTGTTCGCGCTCACTTCGCGTGAACTCGGCGGACACTCGATGCTCTCGGTTTTTTTTCGAACTCCATTTTTTAGCTGATTTTTAAGCTCTGTAACTGGTTTTTTAGGCTCTGTAAGCCCTCCCAGGGCTTCGACCCCCCCCCCCCCCCCCCCCAGAAGATACTCACACATGCATTGGAATTAATCTAACTGATTAAAGACACAACTCCATATCACTAAAAAAGAAACCAAACCCGATTATCACAAAACAACACAGTCCTAACTACCGACAGTTAATGGAGTGATGGGAGCATGCTTACAGGGGCACAACAAGGAGCAAACGGCATACGGCAGGGGGTTGGGGGGCATGTTAGCAAGTCCAGCAATATAAAATAAGAAAACAACATGCAAACACTGGATGCACTTTCCCCCACCCGGCTGGACCTTTGAGTGTGTACACTAATCACTACACACTAATCACCTGAAGAAGGGAATGAGGAGGGGGGTTTATGGGGATACATTAGATGAGTTAAATGAGGAGCCGGTTCTTCACAGGAGTGCCGGGTACCCCATGAGCACTCAGTGGAGCAATAAAACCCTTGTCTTCTTCACGGGGTTGTGCATGAGGTCTCCCTTACCCTGGAGACCTCCATGTCACCCAAAATGGAGGAGCAAAAGGAAAAATGCATGACAATGAAAGGAACAGAAAAACAGTAGTGATAACATGTTTATATGACTCCCATTTTTATTTATATAAATGAGTGAGGATCATACCTGAGGTTCCTACACTCTTGTGCAAGGTGGCGGCTTCTTCTTGAGGTAGCACGATCCCTGGAGCTCTCCTCTCTTGCACCTCCAGCAGCAACCGGCCTCTGCTTGTTTGCGTGAGGATGAAGAAGAAGCAATACTAGGGGGGTGTTGGATCAAGGTGGGGAGCTTGGGGAGGCCGAAGCCACTGAGACAGGTAGGGTTCGGGTGGGGAAGGAGCTTGTGCACTGTACCAAAAATCTTCCAAACCAAATTTCTTCAAACCACTTTGCGCGAGATTTCGTGCGGTTTATATAGACCAAGGAAAAAAAAGGACCCGCCCACTTAAAAAAAAGGGGCCGCTCACTTAAAAAAAGGTATCCGCTCAGCTTGAGCTGAGCGCATACCTTGCTGCCACGTCTGCGCGAGCGGCATAATGATGAGAAATCATTTAATGCCGCCGCTCGCCGGTCGACTAAAAAATTCAGATTTAGTCCCTAACAATTTTTGGTAAAATCCGATATTCTCGGATTTTTACAGATTTAGTCCCTGGGATATTTCGAATGTTCGGATATTTACAGATTTGATCCCCGAGATATTTTCCTGCGCAACTCGCCACGTGTGCAGCTTTTTGCCACGTGCGCAGATTGCTGGTTTTGCTGCTCGGAAATTTCATCAGCTCATATTTTCTTCATCCGGACTCCGATCTGGGCAAACTTAGTTTCATTAGAATCGTATCGGAGCCCTCCATCCCATGACCTAGGGGTAGGCCTCCGAATAGGATTTTAGCAGAAAGTCAACTTTTGGCTCTGCTCAGGTTTGACCGCCCGCAGAACCTTCATCCGGACCCCGATTCCTGCAAACTCAGTTGCGTTGGAACCGTGTTGAGATTCTCTATCCAATGACCTAGGGGTAGGCCTTCGGATCGGATTTTAGCAGAAAGTCAACTTTTGGCTCTGCTCAGGTTTGACCGCCCGCAGAACCTTCATCCGGACCCCGATTCCTGCAAACTCAGTTGCGTTGGAACCGTGTCGAGATTCTCTATCCAATGACCTAGGGGTAGGCCTCTGGATCGGATTTTAGCAGAAAGTCAACTTTTTGGCTCTGCTCAAGTTTGACCGCCCGCAGAACCTTCATCCGGACCCCGATTCCTGCAAACTCAGTTGTGTTGGAACCGTGTCGAGATTCTCTATCCAGTGACATAAAGCGAGGTGGCCAATTTTCACTTGATCAAAAAGTCAACTTTTCACCCCTTAGGGTTTGACTTTCTATCCAGGGTTTGCATTTTTGGTTTTTCGGGGAGCGCAAAAATGAGGTGCTTACAGTGGATGCTGATGCTCCTGGGACATCTGTTCCTGCTAGTCCAACTTCTGATGATTCTATGTCTGTTTATACGGATTCTGATATCGAGTCTATGGGATATGTAGATACTTCGGGGTACGTTCCTCCTGATCATCCCACTGCTGGCCTTGTGCCTTTATATATGTGGCATGATATTCAGTCTGTTTTGAGCAGGATGACCCATAGTACAGCCCGTAACATAGTGCGATATGTTTTTGAGCCCCGGTGATCTTCAGGCCATGGTCGAGGCAGAGGACGTGGTCGTGGCCGTGGCCGTAAGGGTGGACCTGCATAGGCACAGTAGATTAGGATTTTTTATATCCATGTATTTTGACAAAAGATGTACATATTCATATATATATATATAAAAGAATCTTGATTTTTATTCATTTCTGCTCTTTTCTTCTTTGTTTTCAGCTCTTATTACATTATGAATGTTAAAGCAGGGACAGGTAAAGCCTAGGGAAACAAGGAAATTAAAAATTCCCATTTTTTTTTGCATTTTTTCGAAGGAACTGTACTTAGTCTATGAGCAAGCCATGCCCGTAAAGTTAATACGGGCGCACTCTGACCGTGAAGTTGTCACGGTCGAGGGTGTCCGTATTTCCTATACGGGCGCGCTATGCCCGTATTATAATTACGGATTTTACTGCCTTACGATTTTTTCTATATAAACTCATGGGGGACGTCATTATGAAACTTTTAATAGTTTGGAAACTCCCTGAGCACGTCTTTTCTCGCTTTCCTTGGCTTCTTTGGCGCTTCCATGGCTTCCCCTGCACCGTTCTCTTCTATCGTTGAATCTCCTCCTGTAAGACAACATGTTAGATCCAAACCTCCTAATCTCACCAGGTATAACGTGGTAGATTCTTTCTATGACAGATGGGTTAACTCCATGACCCTTGATGAGGAGATTCGTTGGGATTCCATCCACTTAGGGCATATCCTACACATCCCTAAAATTCCCTTTAAGTGGGAAATCATTGAAGCTTTGATTGGACACTGGGTTCCTGAACTGAATCTCTTCCGTTTTGATGACAAAGAGATGACTCCTACCATAGAAGAAATTGAAACCATCCTTGGCTTAAAATTTTCTAAAAAAGTTGTGAACCCGCCCCTAAAGCCTAGTTACAAAAAGGAGGCCTCTACATTCCTGGGTATAGGGAAGAAAGACTTAGGGAGTTCTGATACCCTATTGACCTTGTCCAAGACCTTTTTTACTGAAAAACTTCTAAGGATTGGGGACAAGGATGCCAGGTTTAATGCTTTGACTTTGGTAGTGGTCAACCAGTTGCTTTTTCGACGGGGTGATGACCAGGTTGACTTGGCTCTCATCTCAGTTATCTGCCAAGTTAGGGAACGTGAGAGGTTGGCCCCTATAATCTTAGCAGGGATATACCAGGCCCTTACTGACTGTTATTTCAGAAAGAAGAAATGCTTCCTTGCCTGCACCCCTATCCTACAAGTAAAAAAATAAATATATATTTTTTCCTTCTTTTTTTTCTTTTTTTTTTCTTTCTTCTTTTCTTTTCTTCTTCTTCTTCTCTTTTTCTTTTCCTTCTCTCTTTTTTTTTTTCTCTTTTTTTTCTTCTCTTTTTCTTCTTTTCTTTTTTCTTTCTTTTTTTTTCTTTTTGAAATAAATTGAAATTCTTCCCTTTTTTGCAGCTTTGGTTGCTTGACCACCTGAGCCAAGTTGAAGAAATAACTCGCCGCTTCTTTCCAAGGTTGAAAGTTCCTGTTCTGATGAGCCACAGGGGTTGTCCCAATATCCAAGGCGGCAAGCAGGGATGGTTCACTTTCTTGGGTGCTCTCCAGGATGATCAAGTGAGATGGTCTGGCACTTATCAGCCCAATCCAGAGACAGTGATCAACTTCAGAGATAGGAACTTTCTGGTCTTGGCAGGCTTGAAATCTTCTGTTCTATATCTTCCTTTGAGGGTTCTTGGGCAGTTTGGAGCGACCCAGGGAATTATGATCCCAACTGGCTATGAGAGCCTTGTAGGGCCACTTACATCAGCCACCATGGGGCTAAATGCTCAATTAATGAATGAGTGGTCCTATGTTCGCTTTCTGCGGGGTCCTGTCTTTTCTGAGTCCCATGTGAAGGACTATCATTTCTGGATCAAAGAGCAGGTGCAGAGTCATGCCCCAGTACCAGAGGACCCTCCTGCAGTTCTTCCTCCTACCTATGAGGATATTCTGGAGTCAGAAAGGGCAACCCATAAGCGGCTTCAACAAATATGGGTACGGGAGGCTCAAGAACTTAGGATAAAAGTCCTTATTCTGGAGAGGAAACTTGAAGGGCAGGAGTCTGGCCGTATTGCCATGGAGAAGAAACTTGAAGAACAAAGGCAGACTCGTCGCTTTGAAGTCCGAATGATACGGAAGAAATATCAAGATTCCCTGGCTGACCTTAGGGCGTTGAAGATCAAGCATTCTTTTTCAGATGAGGTCATCTCCTTTTTGAGTGATCCTGATGCGGAGGGAGCTTCTGGAATCATTGCAACTCAGGCAGCTAAGATTAGGGAACTTGAGGAGCAGTTGAGGAGTGGGGATTAGATTCTTTTATCCCCCTTTTTTTTCTCTCTTTTTTTTTCTTTTTTTTCATACTTTTATACAAAAGCAAACTCCATTAGTGGAAGGATAATAGATTTAATTCAAAAATAGGTTTTATATTATTGGCCTCAGAATTCTCAAATGCTTGTAAAAACAGAAGTTTTATGAAAAAAGTATTTGATTTCTCATCACTGGCCAAAGTATAGTTTTTTTTTTTTGAAAGCTGATCCAAAACACTTAATCACATATAATCAAAGGAATTAAAATCAGGTTGAATAATGAAAAAGGGTAATCCAAGCAATAGGGAGAGACCGAATCTGTCTACCCCGTGACCTTTAGAATCATCCCCTAATGGCTTTACCTTCATGATTGACCCTACTAATCTGCTCAGTTTCCAGTACTCATGCTGATTAAATTTAGACCACATGATCAACTCAACCTTGGATTTTTTTTCTTTTCTTTTTTTTTCTTTTTTTATTTTTTTCTTTTTGCCCTTATTGCCCTAGTGCCAATTACGGTTTTCACTAGGGTCGGCCTCTGTATTCCGTCATCACCAATCTTACTCTGAAAGTTGAATGAATATACTAAAATCACTGAGGGCTTAATAATAGGACGAAACAAAGGCTAAGCTTGGTTTATGAAAGAAAAGGTATTAAAGGCTCAAAATTTTCTAAGTGTGAAAATGGGTCAACTGGACTTACAGTCATGGTGAATTCCATCCCATTCCCCTTCTTTTGTATTTGTCTTTCATTTGCCCCTATTTTTTCTTTTCTCTCTTTTTTTCTCATTTTTTTTCTTTTTGCCCCTATTGGCTTTGCCCTTATTGGCCTTGCCCCAGTATAAGGCTGTAAGTCCAGTTTAGGTTTAACAAAAAAGATGAACAGGCTCAAATTGGCTTGACTAGGGATGCAAATTTTGGGATATAAAGAACAATGGCCTCAGATCATTTCCTAGTAATATTCATTCAAGGAAAATATCTCTTTACTGCATCAGAGTTAATTGGCTCAGGAAAAGCCTTCCCATCCATTTCTGTTAAGATGAGAGCACCCCCTGATAGGACCTTCTTGACCAGATAAGGTCCTTCCCAATTTGGTTTGAACTTTCCACGAGGGTCTTCCAAAAAGGGTAAGATTTTCTTCAATACTAAATTTCCTTCTTAGAAAGTTCTGGGCTTCACCTTCTTATTGTAAGCCCTGGCCATTCTCTTCTGATACAATTGGCCATGACAAAGCACCTTCAAACACTTTTCCTCTATTAGGTTGAGTTGATCATGTCTTGACTGTATCCATTCAGCTTCTTCTAATTCAGCTTCCATTAGCACTCTTAGTGAAGGTATTTCCACTTCCACTGGTACAACTGCTTTCATTCCATATACTAAGGAATACGGGGTTGCCCCTGTAGAAGTCCGGATTGAGGTTCTGTAAGCATGTAGAGCAAGTGGCAACATTTCATGCCAATCTTTGAAACTCACTACCATTCACAACATTCTCATCCTCGCATGCTCAGCGCGTAGTTTACTCAGAAACGTTAGGTGGGGAAGGATACCCAGCCTGAGACATAAGCCTACAAGGGTCTGGACCAGTACTGGATCCTCTCGTGCCACGGCAAGAAACTAGTGGTGCTAATGGACTCTAGAAAACTGGGGGGATGGGTTTACCCTGCTTTCCCCGGCAAGCCACGGGAGCATAGGTGCTAATACCATCCCAAAGATCAGTTCATAGTAAGAAGAAGGGTAGGCTGCTAGAGAGGTCTAAGTTTTGGTAAAGAAGTAGCAATATCCGGTTCTCTCATGTATCAAGGATCGGATCATTCACGCATCCTCTCTCATGTGTGTCACCCCACGCAGTTCTATCACACCAATGCAGGAATTTAAAATTTAAATTTACACAATCATCCATGCACGGTGTGGTGGTGTGCCCGTGTGTGCAGTTGGGCTGCGTGCTGTGCCTATACGGGTGAGTTTTGTCTGGATTTAGGTCATAAAGGAATCCCTACTGCCTCGTATAGTAAGGTGTAGAATTTGCACGTTTTACGATGTCCTGGGAGAATCCCCAGGTAAGTGGAGGGTCACAGGGGACCACTTAAATTCCACTTGCCTTAGGCAATTATCGCGTCCTTGTGACAGGATTCCCCAGAACACATAGTTACGTGTATTCTGTGCCTTGCTAAGCGGGGTAGCAAGAGTTCCTAAATATCCCCTAAGATCCCTCTTAAGCTGACTTGGTCTAAGCAGGGTCCTACTGGAAGTGACCCTCCCCAGCAAAGTCGCCAGGCTGTGCGCGCGTGGGAAACATGGCACGAGGTAAATTCGGAGTCGCCACCACCTGATGGGGTGCAGGCGGACACCTGGGTGCCTAATATTGTCTATTTAGGGCTTTTTGGTCTGCGGCTTGAGATTCTAAGTTTGGTTCTCAGTTGCGGTCCGGGGAAGTCCGTAGACACCCTGGTCCACCCTGTCGGATGACGGGTCCCGTGGGTTCCCTGATTTGAGTCAGCTTTCTTGGTCTCCCACCCGATTCCTAATCAGATATGCAAATTGGTTAAGTCTTGTCGGAACCGCCTGAGTGGTGTGGGTCCCTTTAATTGATTTTATCTTGCTTGATTTAGGCGATCTGAGTCTGATGGGGTGGGCCCCGTTGGAAGGCCCACGGTGCCCGTGGTGGGCTTGGGTAAGTCCATGTGCCCATGTGGGCCTCTGCCTAAGTGTAGGAGGCCCTGTGGGTTTTGGTTAAGTATGTTGGTTTTATTTGGTTTGGATTTGGAAGGTTAAGTGTTTTCTTATGCAAGAGGTGGGCCGGATTGATTTGCGGGCCCCTTAGGTGGGCCCACCTGGTGGCCAAGGAATTTTACATTTATCTTTTTTAATTTGCCACAATGGGGTGGTTATCGGGCTTGGGGCCCGTGATCCAGGTTTTGGGCTTGAAAGCCCAGTTCTTTGGAGTTTAGGGCTTGCACCCTAACTCGGGTTGGTTAGCGGGCTTTGGCGGGCCCGATAGACCCCTGCCCGCGGTCTCGGCCAAACCAAGCAATTCATGCATTTATTTCACATATCAAGGTTCGGGTGGGCCGCATTGGGTTTGGCCCGCCCGGTTCACATGGTTCTTTTTACTTGAGTTACTTAATGGCATGCTTAGGGGTTTATTGGGCTTGGTAGGCCCCGTTGGAAGGCTCACTAGTGAGCCAAGTTGGACCAGTTGGTCGAAGTCCCAAGTTGGGTTTCCGGGTGACCCGGAAACCCTATCGGTTCAATTGGTTTAGCTTCAAATCATTCAAAAATCCAACAAGGCATCAAAATACACAAAAAAAAACACCTTTCTGTGTGTATCCGGCAACTCAGGCCGGATATACAGGGTCTCCAGGTGATCCGGCCAGAGTGGCCGGATACACTGGGACTATAGGTGATCCGGCCTCAGTGGCCGGATACACACAGTCCACAGGTGATCCGGCCTGAGTTGCCGGATCACCTCAAGATAGTCTTTTTTTCGGATTTTTGGCACTGGGGTTGGCCTCTTATGCCTCTTGGGATGTTTCAGTGATCATGTGGGCTCCTGTGTGAGCCCACGTTGGTTCAGGGGAGGGCCACTTGGCTCTTCTTTTTGAGAATTTGGAGGGAAAAGATGAGGGCTTCGATGGGGGCTAACTAGCTGGGCAGCAATCCATGGCAAAGGATTTGGGGCATGCTAACAGGTACTAAAGGGGCTGGGGGACATGCTTATATGCACAACAGTAAGTGGAAGGGGCATGGGGGGGCATGCTTTTCAAGAAATACGCATAAAAAAGCATAACCTACATAATCTAGCTTAGGCTTATACATTAAACTACTCACTTCATGCACAACACACATACAAAATCATTCAAACAAACTATTTAGGGAAGGGAATGAGGGGGGTTTAAAATGGGGTACATCGGATAAGTAATCAAATGGGGGAACATGCTCCCCCATGCAAATGAGATAACATGGACAAAATAGCACTCTTAAGGCTATGGAAACATGTTAAAACAGAAAATATCAAATCATGCTCATAAAATGTTCCTTTTAATATATGTTGAACATAATACAGGGGAACGGTTTACCTTGGGGTCTAAACCCTTATGGGGGATGGGTTGAGCCTCCTTCGAGTGGTGGGAGCAGCTGGGGCTCCTCCTCTTGAACACCAAAACAGCAGGTACCCTCCTTCTTGGTGGGGTGAAGATGGAGAAGAAGGGGAGAGGAGGGGGTAGGAGAGCCTTGGAGTAATGCTTGGAGGGCTTTGGGGAGCCAAGGGTGGCCAAAAGGAAGGGTTTCGGAGCAGGTGGTCTGAGGGAGGAGGGGTGGAAAACAGAAAGAATGAGGCCAACCCCGGAAATCAGGCTGCTGGTTCCCTTTTATAGAAAACTTAATGTATCCGGCAACTCAGGCTGGATACACTAAGGTTCCTTTGTATCCGGCATTAAAGACCGGATACAAGACATAATCATTTCAAAATTAAATGCCGCCACGAATGTGTCGGGCAATTGGCGCGAATCTCGCGCGAAAATCTTCATGTATCCAGCCTTCAAGTCCGGATATGAAGGAGAGGCAGTGTATCCGGCATATGTGACCGGATACAAGTCAAAAAATTACGGATTTGCCCCTCGACTTGACCGATTCGACACTTTTGGATATCTACGGATCGCCCGTACGAATTTTTGATATTTAAGATTTAGTCCCTGAGATATTTTGCTGCTTTTGCTGCCACGTGTGCAGTTACTGCGCCACGTGTGCAGTTCCTGGTTTTTGCTACTCGGAAACTTCGACAGCTCATATCTCCTTTATCCGAACTCCGATTTGAGCAAACTCAATTGTGTTGAACTTGTATCGGAGTCCTCTATTTAATGACATAGGGCTAAACACTTGGCACGGGGTTCGAGGAAAAGTCAACTTTTGGCCTTTCCTTAAGTTGACTGCCCTTAGAACCTTCATCCGGGCTCCGATTCCTACAAACCCAGTTGCGTTGGAACCGTGTCGAGATTCTCTATCCAATGGTATAGAGCAAGGTACTTGGCACGGAATTCAGGGAAAGTCAACTCTAGGCTTTTCCTTAAGTTTGACCGCCCGCAGAACCTTCATCCGACCTCCGATTCCTGCAAACCCAGTTGCGCTGGACTCGTGTCGGGATTCTCTATCCATTGAGATAAAGCAAGGTGGCCAAATTTCATCTTATTAAAAGGTCAACTTTTCACCCCTCAGTGTTTGATTTTTTAGCTGGGTTTTTGCGTTTCCGGTTTTTCCGGGGTGCAAAAATAAGGTGCTTACAGCTGCCCCTCTTTTCCGGAGTCACCTTGCGGATGAACGGCAAAGAGAAAAAGAATCTCGTTTTTGCGCCTGGCATTCCTGTCGACATGGTCAACGAGCCTCAGTCCTTTGAAGTTTTCATTTTGAGAGGGAAGCGGCCAAATCATGTGGTGTCACTTCCTGGCTTCAGAGTTTCCTTACCCTTTGCTTTCGGGTTTTTGTTGGGCAACTCTTCAGTATTTGATTTCAGTCTGAAAGAGATTAGATTGGACTTGAGCTCACCAGCCTGTTTCGGCGTTGATGCTAGACACTTGACAACATTCTTTTTTCTTGTTTGCTCCATTAAAGCTTTTAGGCGACTTCAGACTTTTGATCCATTTTGTGTCTTTTATTTGAAGCTTACTTGGTTTTTTTTTTTTTTTTTAGGGAATGTGATGGCCAAGGGTTGGGTTAGGATGCAGGATGGCTGGAGAAAGGAGGAAAGAAGAGTGGAGAAGGAGCTGCTGTTGGTGAGGAGGTGCTTCCAGCGTTGTCCAGTGCCTCAAGGGAGCTCACACACCTGCTCTACTCTATTTACAAAAGTGTGAAATCAAAATTTACAAAAGGGGGCTATCTTGCCCGATGATATCTTCCTTTATGCTCATTCTGCTTTATGCCTTGCTGATTCTTTCTTCTGCAGCGCACCTTCTGGTTAGTTTTACGAGGCCGAGGTCTCCTACTGGGGATTAGTCAGGATCCCTTCCTCATTGCCCATTCTCTCTGGCCGGGCCTTTCTGACAAGCGTGGGAATTCCCTTGGAAATGGTGCTTCGCTGGGGATAAATGGGGTTCCTCACGCTGGTGTTATTTCTTTGTAAAGCCTTTTCCTTCTGCTTGGGTGCGAGTTCTTCATGCCCGTTTGCGCTCTTGTTGAGCGCGAGAGACTCCACCAGGGATTGATGCGAGCTTGTTTATCCTCTTTCTGCTCTTCTTTGCAAACCTGTCCTCGTCAGACTGGGCGAGGCTTGAGCGGTTTACCTCATCAATTATCACTTCCTGATTGCTTGAGAGGACTCTACTGGGGATGTAAGGGTGTTGTTCCTTATTTTCTGAAAGTCTTCCACTAGGGATTTTGGAGGGTATTATTCTCCGTTTACTGAAGGAACTTCACTGGGGATTTTTGGAGGTTGTTATTCTCCGTTTACTGAGGGAACTCCACTGGGGATTTTGGAGAAGACGTTCGTCATCTCACTTTTGGCGTACCTGTGAAGGCGGGAAAAGACAACATGTTAGCCGTGGAATAGCCGGGGAATGCAAAACACTTCTTTTATTCTCTTCTTGCTCTGAGCCTTTTGCCCATCGCAGCCAGAAGCGGCCTTTGCCAAGGTTAAGAAATTATCAACTCAGGTTAGTAACCCAATGTGGAGCTCAAAACAGTTAAGTAGAACAATTATAGAGAAAACAAGTGTGTCAGTGTGTGCCTGTGTTTGCAATATCAAAGAAATTTCCCAAGGTCAGACGGGACTTGGAGTGCTTGGTATTTTTAGAAGCATTGTCATCACAGGCCACTGTGAAGTCTTTAACTCAGGCACAACCTGCCGGTCTGAACCTCTCAAATATGTGCAATTTTCTCAGTTTACTATCTGCCACTGTCACTGCTCTCCTCTGTATCTTGCTCTGCTCCATCCAGATGTGACCAGTTTTCTCTTTTCTCTTCTCTCTCTCTCTCTCTCTCTCTCTCTCTTTTTTGGGGACTAACCACACAACACCCTTTTTTCGGGTTTTCGCCATGTCCAGCCTTTCTCGGAAGCTCTGAATTCCATCATTGCTGACGAATGCTGACTTAACTGTTTGCCCTGATCACTCCTTTCAGGATCCGAGAGGTCTTAGAGATAGGACGAAATGTAGGCTCAGTCTTGGTTATGAAAGAAAGGATAAGCGGCTCAAGAAAGCTTATTTATTTGGGTTTGCGAAGCGTGCTACTTTTATTGTTGGTGGGACTTACATTTTGGCTTATTTGTATCTCTGTTTTTGCCGAGTAAACATTTCCCCATCTTTGTGTCTCTTCTTTTTTTTTTCTTTCTTTTTCTATTGCATTTTCTCTTCTTTTTTGAGGTTTTTTTCTGGGCAAGAATGCCCTGTTTCTTTTTGCTTTGCCAGGAATGCCCCGTTTGATGTGTAGAACACTTGCAATGGGTTGAAAGAATTTTAAGGCTCAAAATTGTTTAACTAGGGGAGAATTTAAGGTATTTGGAAGGATTTACAGTCTAAAGGAGAGTCAAGGATGGCCTCTCTTCATTTCCCAATCAGAATGATCTTAGGCATAGTACAGTTTGACGGCGTCCGCATTTATCGGCTCAGGAAAAATTGCCCCGTCCATTTCTTGCAGGATAAGTGCTCCTCGGGACAGAACCTTATGGACTACAAATGGTCCTTCGTAGTTTGGCTTGAATTTCCCTCTGTTGTCCTCTTGATGAGGGAAGATTCTCTTCAGTACTAGATCTCCCACTTTGAACTATCGTGGCTTCACTTTCTTGTTGTAGGCTCGCGCCACTCTCTGTTGATAGAGTTGGCCATGGCACAAAGCCCTGATCCTCTTTTCATCCAATAATTGCAACTGGTCAAATCTGGATTCTTCCCATTCGACGTCGCTGATCTCTGCTTCCTTTAGGATTTTGAGCAACGGAATCTGTGCTTCCACTGGGAGGACTGCTTCCATTCCATATACCAGGGAGAACGGGGTTGCCCCGGTCGATGTCCTGATCGACGTCCGATAGGTGTGCAGTGCATAGGGCAGCTTCTCACGCCAGTCTTTGTAAGTGACTACCATTTTCTCAAGTATCTTCTTCAGGTTCTTGTTGGCAGCCTCTACTGCCCCATTCATCTTGGGTCGGTATGCCGTGGAGTTTAGGTGTCTGATCTTCAGATCTTCACACATCTTTTCCATGTCTTTATTATTCAGATTCTTTGCATTATCAGTGATGATCGCTTCTGGAACTCTGTAGCGACAGATTATATTGTTTCTAATAAACTTGAGCACATGAGATTTCTTCACATTCACAAAGGACATGGCCTCTACCCACTTGGTAAAGTAGTCAATTGCCACTAAGATGAACCGATTCCCGTTTGAAGCCATTGGATGAACTTGGCCTATCATGTCAATTCCCCAGATGGCGAACGGCCAAGGTGATGTCATGGAGTACAGCGTATTTGGCAGCGCATGGATGTTGTCGGCATAAATCTGGCATAACTGGCATTTTCTAACATGAGCGTAGCAGTCGGCTTCCATGGTCATCCAGTAATAGCCCATCCTTAGAATCTTCCTTGCTAGCATATGCCCATTCATGTGTGCGCCGCACAACCCTCCATAGACTTCCTCGATTAATCTCTGCGCTTCGACTTCTCTGACGCATAGCAGTAGAGAGTCGTTGTATGACTTCTTGTATAGCCTACCTCCACTGTAGAAGTACTGCCCTGCCAACCTCTGTATAGTTCGCTTCTCTGCAGCTGAGGCACCCTCTGGCAGAATTCTGTCTCTTATATACCTCTCTATATCTGTGTACCAAGGCTCCTCTTCGGGTGTGCTTTTCTCGACACTGAAGCAGTAAACAGGGTAACGCCGAATTTCTATTTCCAGTGGTTGCACCCAAGCATCATTCGTGATGGTGGCCATTGATGCCAGTGTAGCTAGTGCATCTGCAAATTGGTTCCCGTCTCGTGGCATGTAGTCGAATGTCACGCTCTCAAATTCCTCTTCTAATTCCTTGACTAGCTCTTGGTATGGCACCAACTTCACATCTCCGGTCTTCCAGTCTCCCATCACTTGATAGATAATAAGACTTGAATCACCGAATTCTTTTAGCTCTTGTATATTCATCTCGATTGCTGCTCGTAGGCCTAACACACATGCTTCATATTTGGCCATGTTGCTAGTGCAATCAAACAGAAGTTTCGCTGCTATCGGGTGATGGACACCGTCTGGGGAGATTAGCACTGCTCCGATCCCTTTTCCATTTACATTCACTGCCCCGTCAAAGAACATTTGCCACTTCGTTTCTTCTGCATCATCTGCAGACTCTGTACACATCACATCTTCGTCCGGGAAGTGAGTCAGAAGCGGTTGGTAGTCAGGTAGTGGATGTTCTGCCAAGTGATCCGCCACAGCTTGCCCTTTTATTGCCTTCCTAGTTGTGTAGACAATGTCATATTCAGATAAAAGGACTTGCCACCTGGCAACCCTACAAGTGGAGATCGACTTCTCAAAGATGTACTTCAATGGATCCAGATTGGAGATTAGTAAGACTGTGTGACTAAGCAAATAGTGTCGGAGCTTCTGAGCTGCCCAGACCAGTGCGCAACACGTCTTTTCAAGCACTGTGTATCTGACTTCGATGTTGGTAAATTTCTTGCTCAAGTAATAGATTGCTTGTTCTTTCCTCCCTTTCTCATCGTGTTGTCCTAACACACATCCTACAGCCGTCTCGGAGACTGTCAGGTACATAATCAAGGGTCGTCCCGGGAGGCGGGACCAACGTCGGTGGACTCATCAGATAGGCCTTGATCTTATCAAACGCTACTTGACAGTCGTCATTCCAAACCACAAGGTTGTCTTTCTTTAGCAGCTTGAATATAGGCTCACACACAGGAGTCATCTGCGCAATGAACCTACTGATATACTGTAATCTGCCCAGGAATCCTCTCACTTCCTTTTCTGTCAACGGAGGAGGCATCTCTAGAATTGCCTTTGCTTTGACAGGATCAACCTCGATGCCTCGCTTGCCCACTATGAAGCCGAGCAGCTTTCCTGAAGTCACTCCAAACACACACTTGTTTGGGTTGAGCCGAAGTTTGTGCTCTCTGAGTCTGTCGAACATCTTTCCAAGGTTCACCAAGTGGTCTTCTTCTTCCTTAGACTTCGCTATCATGTCATCCACGTACACCTCCATCTCTTTGTGCATCATGTCGTGGAATATCGAGGTCATTGCACGCTGATACGTAGCACCCGCATTCTTCAGTCCGAACGGCATCACGCGGTAACAGTAAGTGCCCCAATGCGTGATAAAGGATGTCTTCTCCATATCCTCAGGTGCCATCCTTATCTGGTTATAACCAGAGAAGCCGTCCATGAAAGAGAACATTGAATGCGTTGCTGTATTGTCCACCAGTACATCAATGTGTGGCAATGGGAAGTCGTCCTTCGGACTTGCTCTATTCAGATCTCTATAGTCGGCACACATCCTGACTTTCCCATCTTTCTTGGGAACTGGCACAATGTTGGCCAACCACTCCAGATAGTGAGTTACTTGCAGGAATCCGGCATCCAGCTGCTTGGTGACCTCTTCCTTGATCTTCAGGGCCCATTCCGGCTTCGTGCGCCTGAGCTTCTGTTTCATAGGTACGACCTCAGACTTTGTTGGTAACCGATGCACAACCAAGTCCATGTCTAACCCGGGCATATCCTCGTATGACCATGCAAACACGTCAGAATAAGATTTAAGAAAATCAAACGTCTGTTTTCTCAATAATGATGACAGCTTCTTACCAATTCAGAGGATCCTTGGTTGTGCTACTTCACCTATGTCAATTGACTCTGTTTCCTCAATGTTGGCCTGGAGACCCTTTTCGTATCTTTCCAATGCAAGTTGGATTTCAAGCAGGGTTTCCCATAATTCATCTTCGTCCTCATGCTCGAAAGGCTCACAAAAGACGATGTTTGAATCTTCTTGCTGCGATGGGCGAGTGCCCCAATTTGATTTGTCGAGTTCTTCCTCGTTTTCAGGATTGGATGCTGGCTCATGCATTTCATTTATTATTGCCATCTGTACTGGCTTTTCCATTTCCTTTTGTTCTTTTTGTTCAATTATGGCAATCTTATTACCTATCCCGTGCCCCAGATCTTTCAGGTGTGCGTCGAGATTGACACTAAGATTGCGATGCTCAAGTTGCTTATTTTTGTTATTTTCATTTTCAAACAGATGCAAGTAGTAGGAAACATTCAGATATTCATTAAAAACTTCAGCAGTAGCTACAACAGAGATTTCAGAGGTGACAGAAACCCCCTTTGGGATAGTAGCTTTGTTGATAGCAAAGGGCACAGCACTCCAGTTCTTCAGTGGTGCCTCATCTTCCTGTTCGATAGCAATCGTTTTCTCTGGCTGTCCTGCCAGCACCATGTTGGCGCTCTCGTCAGAAGAGATGTAGATAGGATCATGTGCTGCGCCTCCTACCGGCTTGTTCTGGCTTCTCTCTGATCGGGGGCCAGACTCTGACGATACCCTTACCCATGATCCACTGAGGGCGATTGCCATTGGTATCTCATCCTCGGGTGGCGCATATACAATGGTGACTTTGTTGGCTGGGTCAACTCTGGGGGGTGCAAACATTATGGGTATTCCAGTTGGTATCCCAGGCACCGTAGAAGAGTAAGCTGGTGGTGCCCATTTGCCGTAAGCTGCATGGTACACCTCTTCCGGTACTGGCCCTAGCACTTGGGGCATGCTACGGAATATGCGGTTCAAACCATCGTGAGTTCCAGGGTGCGGGATATAGGGGCGTGGAGGAGGCGACCTTTGCCTACGGGTTGGCGCTCCTGAGCTGTCTCGCCCTTCCATCATGCAGACATACATGACCGGACCTTCTTCTTTGGATTCCTTAATGGGAGCAGGTGGCGGCACTTCCATCACAATTGCAGAGTTGATCGGGATCCCATCAGGGATGAATTGCTCATCTGGTGGGGTGAAGGCCATGGTAACTTCGTCAACTGAGTCCAAGGCGACCAGTGCTGGCAGGCCATCTGGCGACCCCTCAGGAGCCAACGGATCTACTTCTACAGCATCTCCAATTATGTCCATAGACGGTGGCTCCTCCCAGAGCATTTGGGCTAGGCCTTGTAGGTAGTCTTCTTCTGCGGCAGGGGTGTCTAGAAACTCATCTCCCCATCCTTGGGGGACTATATTCTCAATGGCTTGGGCCGCCTCATGCTCCATGTTAGTGAAACGGTGGTATAAGTTCTCGCGCACGCATATGGGCCAGTGGGGGTCTCTCCCTTCAGTTCTGGCTCTTTTCCTTTCGGTACGGTTCCCAAGGAGTCGGGAGTAGTCTTCTGGCTGCGGCCTGAACCCCAATCCAAACCCAGTGGTCTGCTCATAAGGTTGGATGGCTGCCTTCATTCCCTGCTTATACCTGCCCAGTCCATCACCGGCTCTAAGACCCCAGTCTGCACAGTCAGCAGCGCTGAACATGTACTTTCTCCTCCTTTTCGAGAGTCGTCGCCCCCTTTCAGATTCAGGGATACGATTCACCTGCACCATCTCCACTGCTTGGAAATTGACTGTGGTGGGCAACTCATAATGCACATAGGGTACTCCGACCCTTTCAAATTCCCGGTGATCCTCCGCATGTACTGTTATGAGTTCATTGCCTGATACGAACTGGACCATCCTGTGCAGCGTGGAAGACACTGCTCCTGCCTGATGCAGCCAAGGCCTCCCAATCAGCAAGTTAAATGAGGCATTGATATCCATGAGTTCAAACTCCATCGTAAAGGGTCTATCTGCAATTACAATCACCAGAGTGACCTCTCCCAACGAGTCTCTTCTGGCGTTGTCGAAGCCTCTGACGTTATGAGCGCTTGGCTTGATCATTGAAGGATCTAATTGTAAACTGTGAAACGTCCTCATCGGGCATATGTTCAGCGCCGACCCATTGTCAATCATGGCACGTTTTACGATGAGATCCGCACACTTCACAGTTATATAGAGCGGCTCGGTGTGATTGCACCCTTTAGATGGCAGGTCTACCGCAGAAAAGGAGATAGCCTGGGGTGCCATGATCACTGACACCACTGCCCCTAGCTGCTCAGGGTCAACATCCGCTGGTACGTGTGCGTCACCCAGGACCTTCATCAGCATCACCCGGTGCTTCTCTGAGTCAATTAGAAGTCTCATTATGGAAATCTGGGCGGGTACCTTGTTCAACTGCTGGAGGAGATCATATCCGGGAGTGTAGATGTTGTGGTGCAAATCTGTGACCTCCTCTTCTGTGGCCCTTCCCTTTCTCTTGAGGGTCGGTGGCAATTCTATAACCACGTCCTTCCCCTTTTCTTTCCTTTTTGCTTCTGCTCCCTCTTCTGGTGCGAGTGGGGGGTCAGTGTTTATATATCGACCGGATCGGGTGATCCGATCAATTTCTGCTTCAATGGTGGTGGTGGTGGCTTGATGGTAGAAAGATGGGGTGGGGTAAGGTGGGGATACCACGTTGTACAAGGGTGGTTCCAGGTTGAGTTGTGAAAGATTGAGGGTGGGTGGTTCGAATGAAAGGTAGAAGGGGTCTTGTGGAGGCGAGTCCATGATGTCGTGGATGTTGAGGGCAGAGGGGTTGGGGAGAGGGGTGGGGTAGAAAAACTCTTGGTCTGTGGGTGGGTGGAAATGCACCAGAGGAAGACCTGTAGGGGAGTCACCGCCATCTCCTTCAATGACGTTCACTGTCTCACTCTTTTCTACTGACGTGTCATCTGAGTCTGTATCAGCAGACTCATCCGAGCTCTCGCACGGATCCGGCAGGTTTGCGAGTTCAGGAGTGGATGGTGGTTCCTCTTCCGCTGCGGCATGAGGGGGGGGCGAACCACTCAAGCATGTTGTATGGGAGGGGGACGGGATTAGACTCGAGTGATGATGAGTCGGCAGAGTATGCCAGATAGGGGTGCGGTTCTGATGTTGCAGACATGTACTCTGGCAGCCAGCCGGTGGATAACTGAGAAGGCACCCTTGAACTGCCCACTGACGCATCCGAGACCTGAGGTCTATCCCGGATTTGGAGTCCACTGGAACTGCCCACTCCTCACTGCTCTGTGGTTCATCCTCAATCGCACAGATGTAGACGTCTGTATTTTCCTTAACTGCACCCACTGTCGAATGGGTTTCTGCTTGAAGCTGCACCTTCACTGTCTGCCCTAGTCGGCCAATAAGTACAGAAGGGTTGAGCTGCCTGGTGCCTTGATCGCTGCTTACTTGATTCTTCGCTCTACTAGTGGAGGCCTTTGAGTGATCTGGGAGAGGATTGGTGGTTACGCCAGCTACTGGAGTCTGGGCAGGGGGTGTTGGAGGGTCGACCGTGATGCGTTTACTATCAATCAAGTCCTGGATGTCGTGCCTCAAATCCCAGCACCGATTGGTATGGTGCCCTGGAGCACTGGAGTGGTACTCGCATCGTTCAGCTGCATTATAGCTCCTAGCATTGACCAAGCGAGGATTCAGAGGCTTGACTTGCACGTACCCCTTCTTCAGCAAAGTAGGTAGCAATTCTGCCGGTGCATATGGGAGTGGGGTAAAAACCTGTTTCATCCTGGCCTCCATTTCTTCTCTCGTCCTTCTTACCCCTTGGTAAGCAGCCTGCCCGGTCCCTTGAGGTGCCACGGCTTCTGGTCTTTGAGAGAAATGATGGGGTTGTGCAGGGTGTACATAGTTGACCACCTGCTGTTCTTGTCTCCTGGGCTCTTGCCCTTGGTTTCTGCTACCTAGTCCTGTTACTGGCCTCCTTGGTGCGGCGCTCTGCCCACTGCCATCTATCTTTCTGGCCCTCACTACGTCTTCAATCCGATCCGCAGTCAAGATCAGGTAATTGAAGTTTGACGTACTCTGCCCCAGCAGCAGAGTGAAAAAAGGTTGGCCCAATGATGCGATAAACAATGACGTCATCTCTTGTTCTAGCAACGGCGGCTGTACTAATGCTGCCAATTCCTTCCAGCGCTTGGCGTATTCTCTCACTGACTCCTGACTCTTCTTAGCCAGCCTCTGCAATTCTGCCCTGGTCTGTACTATCTGACTATTCAGGTGGTACTGCTGGATAAAGACTGCGGCCAGGTCATTCCATGTTTTTATCTTAGCCTTGTCCAGATTTAAGAACCAAGAATAAGCCGCCCCTGTTAACGACTTTTGAAAGAACTGTACCATGATCCGTTCTTCCTTGGCATACTGGCACATGTTGCCTGAATATGACCTTAAGTGGTTCAGTGGGCACCCGGTGCCATCGAACTGGTGCAACTCAGGGCATTTGAACTTAGCCGGGAGTTGTATGTCCGAAAAGAAGCAGAGGCTTTCCAGGGTAGCCTCACTCTGCACTGTACTGGGTTGGAGTTGCTTGAGCTGCTCCTTCAGGGCAGCCATTTCCGTTCTGTTCTCCTCCCTAACTGCTGTCAGTTTCTCCTCAAATTGCACCTCCTGAGTTATGTACCAGTCCTCGTCACCTTGCCCCAGGTGGATAGGCAGAAACTGATCCTGTTGTGCAACGTGGAACGGTGCTGCCGGTGGTGGCGGTGCTAGGGGAGGGGGATTTGCCGGACGTGGTGGTGGTGCCGCTTCCGCTTGTGGTGGGAACTGGGGTTGCGGCTGCTGGGCGCCTGGTACCACTGGCGGGACCTGCCTCAACTGTCTCAGCTCTGTCATCAATTCCTGGATGATGGTACTCATGCTGTCCATCTTTTGTTGCATCTCATTAACTACTTGCGCATGACTAGACTCTGCAGGATGTTGCCCTGGCGGCGTCTGCTCTCCTTGCTGATCCATTTCGAGCCTTCTCCTCAATCTTAGCAGGTACGGACTTCTGAAAGCAATTTTGGTACCTGAGGGACAATCGACAAGTATTAGTGCAATTTTACACAAATTGGTTATGCAATTTACTTAGTAGAATCTGTTTCTTCGATTTATGCTGTTTTTTTTTTATTGGATTTGGACTAACTAAATCTATTTTAGCTACCCTAAGGCAACAAGGGAAGAGAACCTGGTTTTGAATCGGGCTACCCGTAGGTAACAAGGGAAGAGAACCTTAATGAATTTGAAGACTGATCTATTTTGGCCATCCTAAGATGACCGGGGAAGAGAACCCTAATAAATTTGAAGACTGATCTATTTTGGCTGTCCTAGGACGACCGGGGAAGAGAACCCTAATAAATTTGAAGACTGATCTATTTTAGCTACCCGTAGGTAACAAGGGAAGAGAACTTTAGTGACCGAATCTATTTTAGTCACCCGCAGGCAATTGGGAGAGAGAACCCTATTTTTTCTGAAAGCTGATCTATTTTAGTCGCTTGGAAGCGACTGGGAAAGAGAACTCGGTTGAACTAATCTATTTTAGCTGTTTAGGCAAAGAAAGAGAACCTTCAATTTAAGGGGCTTTGTTTGAGCTCAGAATCACAGGGTTGGACCAATGCAGGGTCTCCGCAGGGGGTGAGCTGAAAATCAGCACCCAGGCGTACCTCGGCCAATCTCCAGTTCATTCACTGGCGGCGTCGGCGCCAAATTTCGGCTAGTAGTTCCCGGGCGTGCCTTAGCTAGTCCTTGGTTAAATCACCATTGACTTAGGCACCTCACAAAGGGGAAGGCTATGCCAGGACACTCCTCCACCAATATCCGACTCATCCGTCGGCGGCTTCGGTGCCCTAAGGATTTGGCTAGTAGTACCCAGACGCTGCGCGGCCAATATCCGATTCAATCACTGGCAGCTTTGGTGTCACTAAAAGGGGTAGGCTATGCCAGGACGATCCTCCACCAATATCCGACTCATCCGTCGGTGGTTTCGGTGCCCTATGAATTCGGCTAGTAGTACCTGGACGCTCCGCAGCCAATATCCGATTCAATCACTGGCGGCTTTGGTGTCACTAAAAGGGGTAGGTTATGCCAGGACGATCCTCCACCAATATCCAACTCATCCGTCGGTGGTTTCGGTGCCCTACAGGTTAGGCCACATGGTCTTGAAGAGATGCAGACGGGTGTGATCTGAGCTCAAAGTCTCGGGTGTTTTTTAACACTTGCTGGGTTTTGCGATCTCAATGAGAGAGATGCAATCAAAGGAAACTAGGTGGTCGTAGCGACCAGGGAGATTGAAATTATCTGAGAATAGGTGGTCTGTCGGAGACCAAGTTGCCCTATTGGAGGGAATTGATTCTTTTATTTCAAATTCTTGTCTTGTTAAGTTTGAACAATATATAGCAAAGTGGAAATAAATTCATGCTTTAATCAAAAGGTGCCGCCATGGCACAAAGTACATCATCATTCATAACAAATACAACAAAGCCAACGTCTAGCTAGGTTGGTCATCATCATAGTGGGAGGACACGTCTTGCCTCCTCAAGGCTCGCAGAAGTTTGTTCTGCAAACGTCGGTCCTCCTCAACGCGCTTGCGCACCAATTCCATTTCGTGTTGCAAGGCTATATTGGCCTACCTACTCTCCCGTTCCGAATCCACATAAGCTGAATGGATACGGGAGTGGGTCTCCTGCAGCTCGGCCACCCTGTCCCTGTATGTGTTAGGGGGCAGAACTGGAATGTCGCTTGAAGCGACAGGCTGGATAGGTGGGGGGCCGTCGTGGCCGAACTCCCGAGCTATCCACTGCTCATAGTCTCGAAAATGTGATTCGATGAAGACGTCTTCTCGATATACACACACTGTCTTCCACTCCATCAGCAGTTGGGTCCTTAGTCCCTTGGTGAGTGGACCAATCAAATTGCCCAAGTCGTCCTTGACCGGGATTCCCTGCGGTTTCCCAAACTGTCTCAGAACCCGAATTGGATAGTACGGCACGGCATGGGTGAGTCCTATCAGGGAAAGCCCCTCTCTTTTCTCGAAAGCTATGATGGGGGTGTAGGGGATGTTGTATGTACCCCACCATCTGATGTCCGTTTCTCCCTTCAGGTGGAGAAAGTGGTTAAACCAATCCTCACGAGCGGGTAGGTCTGGTTTGATCTCTCTTTGAGCCAACCAATGGATGTTGTCGCCGGTTGCCTTGTAATATGCACTGACAGGTGATGACACCGTCAGGTGGTCTTGCAGCCAAATGTGGAGAAGGGAAGCGTACCCTTGAAACCTCCGAGTTCCGTTTTTGGACAAAGTCAGGGAATGGAACAGTTGAGCTAGGATCAGTGGCATGATTCGGTATCTTGCCCTGAGTTGATCCACCGTTTCCATGAGGGCCAAATTAATGGTGTCTCCCCCAGTTGGAAAAAAGATTTGCGACAGGACCACATGGGTGAAGGTGTCAAACCAAGCCCGGGGTCTTTCCTGCTTTTTGTTTCTTATCTTTTTAGCAAGGAATGTTTTGGAGACCTTGGTGAATGTTTTGTCACCTCCTAAGGTCTGGAATTCTCCACTTGGGAGGCCAAAGAAAGCGCAAGCTTCATTCTTGTAGCTTTCTTTGAGACTTGGCCTAGCGGGTTCTCCTAAGTCGCGAAATCGGAGGAACAGGTCAAGTTCCTCAATCGTGGGAGTCAACTCATTGATCCCAAATCGAAACACTGACAACTGGGGATCCCAGAAAAGCAGGGTTGCTTGGATCATATCCCAGTTGATTGGCATTTTAACAGGGACAAAGTCTGTCCCATGTGGTATCTGTGCTCCCATTCAGTCTGCTCACTCCCTTGGAGCTGTCTTGTCCAAGAACGGATCCAGGGGGTATCCCAGGCGCACTTCTCTATCCTAGGGAAACAGGTTCTCTCATATGAGGATGAAGACGCCATGCAAACTATCCGATTGAAATTCCAAATCAATTTAAGGTTCCACGCCAAACTCTCAATTAGTCCTAAGGTATGCATAATCGTAAGCAAAGGATTATCCACTTAGCAGTTCTAACATGCTTCACAGAAACAAAGCAAAACAAACAAAATAGTGCGGAATTTAACTCAAGCACACATGGTGTGTGGTCCTAGGGGTTGGTGCCAATGAAGGCGTGACTCCTAGACATACTTGTGTAGAGGAGTGTAAGCACCTTATTTTTGCACCCCTGGAATTGCTGAAAATGAAAACCCTGGCAGAAAGTCAAACCCCGAGGGGACAAAAAGTTCACTTTTTGATCAAAAGAAATTTGGCCACCTTGCTTTATATCATTGGATAGAGAATCCCAACACGGTTCCAACGCAACTGAGTTTGCAGGAATCGGAGTCCGGATGAAGGTTCTGCGGGCGGTCAAACTTGAGCAGAGCCAAAAGTTGACTTTCTGTTAAAATCCGATCCAGATACCTTGCTCTATGTCACTGGATAGAGAATCTTGACACGATTCCAACGCAACTGAGTTTGCAGAAATCGGAGTCCGGATGAAGGTTCTGCAAGCCGGTCAAACTTGAAGGGAGCAGAAAGTTGACTTTCTGCTAAACCCCGACTCAACTACTTAGCCCTATGCCAATGGATAGAGGACTCCGACACGGTTCTAATACAATTGAGTTTGCCCAAATCGGAGTCCGGATGAAGAAAATGTAAGCAGTTGAAGTTCTAGGGCAGCGTGTTGGAAAACTGCACACGTGGCAAAAGTCTGCACACGTGGCAAGCAGCAGAGCAAAAAAGGTCCCAGGGATTAAATCTGTGATTACCCAAATTAATGAAAAATATCGCAAGGGTAAAGCTGCAGATATCTGATAAGTCATGAAAATACCACATTATAGCACATTAATTCCATGACTTATCTAGTTTTATTTCATATTTAATTCCCAATTTTACTTAGAAATTGTCAAAATCTTTCATCTCTACATTTTATTTTCATTGTCTAAATTATGCCTAATTTGTTGATGTAGAGATACTCTTGGTGATTATAGAAGTCACGGTTCAAACGGCGTAACAATCGGAGTCAAATTGTAGAAGATATCACCAACGTGAGCTGGCCGTTCGACTGCCGTTCGAACGTTGGTGTTCCACAGAGAAACCCGAGAGCAGCGTTCGCTGGCCGTTCGACTGCCGTTCGAACGTTGGTGATCTACAGAGAAACCCGAGAGCAGCGTGAGCTAGCCGTTCGCCTGCCGTTCGAACGTTGATGATCTACAGAGAAACCCGAGAGCAGCGTGCGCTGAACGTTCGACTGTCGTTCGAACGTTGGTGAAAAATAGAGAAATTGAGAGCAGCGTTCGCTGGCCGTTCGACTGCCGTTCGAACAAGAGATGAAGAAATAGCTTTTTAACTTGAGCGTTCGACCCGCGTTCGATGACCGTTCGAACGATCAAGTAGTAAATCCTGTTATAAAATTCCGAACTTTGAGGATTTGTTTCCTTTTTCTTGGGGATCTTCTTCTAGTCTTTAGGAGGATTTTTAGGGGTTTCTAATCAAGAAGATTAGGTCGTTTTTGGACTTGAAAATCGTGGATATACAAGTAAAGGAAGTTCTCTCTTCCTTAGGAGTCTTGGAAGGCAAGTTTCTATTTTCTCTTCAAGGGATTTCTGGGCAAGTTTGGAGATATAAAAAGGAGGAGCTTGAACGTGAATAGAGGGGATTGATGCTGTGAACGTGAGGAAGAACTAGGAACGTGGGAGATCAAAGCTTGGACTCCATTAATTTACTTCTTCTCTTTTCTTCTCACTTTTCTAATATACTCTGTTTTTAATGGTTATTCTTAGTTCAGTCATGAACTAATTTCTCTTTCTAAGGCTTTGATGTAGTCTAAACATGATGTTTTATTTCTGAATATTATTGCTAATGGATTTGTGATTCACTATTTGAGTATTTTATTATTGTGCTTAACCCAATTGAGTATTTGATCACCATTCAATTGTATTTGATAATTGTATTGAGACCGAGAGGAGATATACAATTTTAGTTCCTATGATAAAATACCATACTCTACATGTTGATAGAGATATTGGCATGGTTTATGTAGCTTTGTGTTTTTGACATGAAGATCTACAGATCTTAATGTGCCTTGTTGCTTTTAAATTCGCATAGAGATATAGTGAGTTATTGTGGGAAGGTAAGTTCGTTGGTGCTCGAGAGAGACCATTGGATAGGATAGGGATTTTCGCTTTCAAATTGGATTATAAAATTCATTAGCATGTGTATTCAAGAATTAATTCAGATTTGTTTATGATGAAATCAAATGCCTTAGTATTTTAAATCTCTTGCTAAATCTAAATCTTATATTTTTTTTAGGTGATAATTTTAATTGTTAGTTAAATACTCATCTCAATCTTTGATTATTCAAATAGAATTTAGGATAGTAATTTCAGTATTTAGTAGCTACCATTCCCTGTGGGTTCGACACTCTATTTCATCACTTTATTACTTGTTACGAATTCGTGCACTTGCGAAAAAGTACATCAAGTTTTTGGCGCCGTTGCCGGGGATTGATTTGTTTACTAATATTGATACTATCTATTCTCAGTTTTAATTTGGATTTTAATTTTTATTTCAGGTCTTGTGTATGCGACATTCTAGAAGTGCTGAAATCTTTCCTTGTGATCCCGAAATTGATCGTACCTTTAGGCGGTTGAACCAGGAGAAAAGGCAAGTTTTGAATAACTCTCCAGTTGGAATGGCAAATCAAATTGAAGAAGAGGAGAACAATAGGGCTTTGAGAGACTATGCCATGCCATTAGTCACCGGGGCTCACACAAGCATTAGAAGGCCAGCAATACAAGCCAACAATTTTGAGATAAAGCCAGCCATCATTCAAATGATCCAATCAACCGTGCAATTCAGTGGCATGCCGAATGATGATCCCAATGCTCATATTGCAAATTTTCTGGAAATTTGTGATACCTTCAAGCACAATGGAGTTTCTGATGATGCAATAAGGTTAAGGCTCTTTCCTTTCTCTTTAAGAGATAAGGCAAAAGGTTGGTTGAACTCACTTCCACCAATGACCATCACTACGTGGGATGGTTTGGCTCAGAAATTCTTAGCTAAATTCTTTCCTCCATCAAAAACTGCTAAGATGAGGAACGATATCACTACCTTTGCTCAATTCGACATGGAGTCACTATATGAAGCATGGGAAAGATATAAGGACTTGCTCAGAAGATGTCCTCACCATGGTTTACCCAATTGGTTGCAAGTCCAAACTTTCTATAATGGATTGAGTCCAAATACACGGACAATTGTGGATGCCGCAGCGGGTGGAGCATTGATGGGGAAGCCTTATGAAGAAGCATACAATTTACTTGAGGAAATGGCCTCAAATAACTACCAATGGCCATCAGATCGTTTGGGACCAAGGAGAATTCAGGGAGTTCATGAAATTGATGCATTAAATTCTTTAACTTCTCAAGTTGCTTTGTTGACAAAGAAAGTAGATAATATTAATGTAAATGCTGTTCAATCTACTCACTTTGTTTGTGAAATTTGTGCAGGGAATCATTCAAGTGTTGAATGTCAAGTTGGAAACTCTTTTGCCATGGGTGCATCCGACCAAACCAATTATGTCTCAAATTTTCAACGCCCAAATAATCCCTATTCAAATACTTACAACCCCGGATGGCGAAATCATCCAAATTTTTCTTGGAGTGGTCCTCAAAATTTCAATAAGCAACCTCCCGGGTTCCAACAGCAAGAAAAGAAGCCAAATATGGAGGAAATGCTTACCAAGTTCATGCAAGACACTTCAGGATTCATGCAAGAAGCAAGGACTACTTTCCGGAACCAAGATGCTAGCATCCGGAACCTTGAGCACCAGATGGGGCAATTTTCAAAGCAATTGGCAGAAAGATCTCAAGGGTCCCTCCCAAGTGATACCATTACCAACCCAAGAGAACATGCTAAAGCCATCACCCTAAGGAGTGGGAAAAATCTGGAAACTCAGCAAGAAGCTAGAAAAGAAGATGAAGAAGAGGAAAAAGAGAAGCACAAAGAAAATACAAAAACAGATTTGCTTTCTAAAACTCCTCCTCCTTATGTTCCTCCTATTCCTTTTCCACAAAGATTGAGGAAAAATAAGTTGGACAAGCAATTTTCTAAGTTTCTAGATATTTTTAAGAAATTGCATATTAACATCCCTTTTGCAGATGCATTGGAGCAAATGCCTACTTATGCCAAGTTCATGAAGGAGATGTTGTCTAACAAGAGAAAATGGGAGGAGCATGAAACAGTGATGCTAACCGAGGAATGTACAGCAATCTTGCAAAATAAACTTCCACAAAAGCTAAAAGATCCAGGGAGTTTCACTATTCCTTGCACAATAGGAAATTCTAATTTCAATAAAGCTTTATGTGATTTAGGAGCAAGTATAAATCTAATGCCTTATTCTGTTTTCCAGAAATTGGGGATTGGTGAAGCGAAGGCAACAACCGTATCTCTCCAACTGGCGGATAGATCAATCAAATACCCAAGAGGTATCATAGAAGATGTTCTTGTTAAAGTTGACAAGTTTATTTTTCCTGCAGATTTCATTGTATTGGACATGGAGGAGGACAGAGAAATTCCACTCATCCTAGGCCGACCATTCTTAGCTACGGGAAGAACTCTTATTGATGTCCAAGAAGGGAAGCTTATACTTAGAGTGCAAGAGGAACAGATTGTGTTTGATGTGTTCGAAGCTATGAAGCATCCTTCCACAAGTGATTCATGTTTTCAGATTGATACCATCAGCAAGTTGGTATCAGATACCTTCAATGACAATAATCCAACGGAACCACTAGAAGCATGCATTACAAAATCAGGGAGTATTTCTTCTAAAGACATAAACATTAGAGAGTGTGCACTCTATTTAGAGGCTTCACCACACTACACTCACAAGAAGAAGCCAAATTTTGAAGATCTTCATAAGAAAGAAGATCCCCCAAAGAATTTACTGATTTCTGATCCTCCCAAGCTTGAGCTTAAAACTTTACCTTCTCATTTAAAATATGTTTATTTAGGAGTTGAAAATTCTTTTCCAGTAATTATCTCTTCCTCTTTGACAGGTCTTGAAGAAGAGAAACTACTTCGGGTTTTAAGAGCTCACAAATCAGCATTGGGTTGGTCAATAGCCGATATAAAGGGGATTAGTGCTTCAATTTGCATGCACAAAATCCTTATGGAGGAGAGCCACAAAACCACAGTACAACCACAAAGAAGGCTAAATCCAAACATGCAAGAAGTGGTAAGGTCTGAGGTTCTCAAGTTGCTGGACGCAGGTATTATCTATCCAATTTCTGATAGTTCATGGGTAAGTCCGGTCCAAGTAGTACCAAAGAAAGGTGGTATTACAGTTGTTAGGAATGAAACCAATGAGCTTATTCCAACAAGAACAGTAACAGGTTGGAGGGTGTGCATAGATTATAGGAAACTCAATGATGCCACTCGAAAAGACCACTTTCCTCTCCCTTTTATTGATCAAATGTTAGAAAGGCTTGCTGGTCATGCTTATTACTGTTTTCTTGATGGATACTCAGGGTACAACCAAATCCAAATTGCACCAGAAGATCAAGAGAAGACTACTTTCACTTGCCCTTATGGAACATTTGCCTATAACAGGATGCCTTTTGGTTTGTGCAATGCTCCAGCCACTTTTCAGCGGTGCATGATGGCAATATTTTCTGACATGGTGGAAAAATTTCTGGAAATTTTCATGGATGATTTCTCTGTTTTTGGTTTCTCTTTTGATGCTTGTTTGAATCATTTATCTATGGTATTGACAAGATGTGAAGAAACTAACCTTGTTTTAAATTGGGAAAAATGCCACTTCATGGTGCAGGAAGGAATAGTGCTTGGTCATAGGATCTCATCCAAAGGGATCGAAGTGGATAAAGCCAAGGTGGAGGTTATTGAAAAATTACCTCCACCCACAACAGTCAAGGGTGTACGGAGTTTTCTAGGGCATGCGGGGTTTTACCGTCGTTTTATTAAAGATTTTTCTAAGATCACTAAACCCCTTTGTAGCTTGTTGGTCAAGGATACACCCTTTATTTTTTCAAAAGACTGTTTGCATGCTTTTGAGCTTTTGAAGGAAAAACTGATTTCATCCCCAATAATTTGTGCTCCAGATTGGGAGCTACCTTTTGAGTTGATGTGTGATGCTAGTGACTATGCTTTAGGAGATGTTTTAGGACAGCGGAAAAATAAATTATTGCATGTTATTTACTATGCTAGTAGGACCTTGAATGATGCTCAACTCAATTATGCTACAACTGAAAAAGAATTATTGGCTGTAGTTTTTGCCTTTGATAAATTTAGATCTTATTTGATTGGCTCCAAGGTTATTGTATATACTGACCATTCAGCTCTCAAATACTTGCTTGCCAAAAAGGAAGCAAAACCAAGGCTATGCCGGTGGATTCTACTTTTGCAAGAGTTCGACTTGGAAATCAAAGACAAGAAGGGAACCGAGAACCAAGTAGCTGATCATCTCTCGCGACTTGAGCTTGAAGATGAAAAAGCCACCACATCCATCCCAATCAATGAGGTATTTCCAGATGAACAACTTCTTGCCTTTTCATTAATAGAAGTTCCCTGGTATGCAGATTTTGTGAATTACTTGGCTAGCAATGTGGTAAATCCGGAATTCTCATATCAACAAAAGAAGAAATTCTTTTCGGATGTAAAGCACTACTTTTGGGAAGATCCTTTCCTCTACAAACATTGCAAAGATCAAATCATTAGGAGATGTGTACCTGAAGAAGAGATGGAGAATATCTTAAAGCATTGTCATTCACTTGAAGTTGGAGGCCATTTTGGACCAAACAAAACAGTTGCAAAGGTGCTACAGTCAGGTTTTTATTGGCCCTCCCTCTTTAAAGATGCTTTTGCTTTTGTTTCATCATGTGATCAATGTCAAAGAAGTGGAAATATTTCTAAAACAAATGAAATGCCTCTAAACAATAATCTTGTTGTTGAATTATTTGATGTTTGGGGCATTGATTTTATGGGACCCTTCCCTTCATCTTTCTCAAATCAATACATTTTAGTTGCTGTTGATTATGTTTCCAAATGGGTAGAGGCAGTAGCCCTCCCTACAAATGATTCTAAAGTTGTGTTGAATTTTTTGAGAAAACAGATTTTTACCAGGTTTGGCACTCCAAGAGCTATCATTAGTGATGGGGGAAAACACTTTTGCAATCAACACTTTGAGGCACTCTTACGGAAATATGGTGTTACACATAGAGTAGCCACTCCTTATCATCCCCAAACAAGTGGTCAAGTTGAGGTTTCCAACAGGGAACTGAAGCGCATATTGGAAAAGACAGTTAACTCATCCCGCAAGGATTGGTCAAAGAAGCTTGATGATGCATTGTGGGCATACCGGACTGCTTTCAAAACACCAATTGGAATGTCTCCATACCGACTTGTCTATGGAAAAGCCTGTCATCTCCCGGTGGAATTAGAGCACAAGGCCTACTGGGCAATGAAGACTTTAAATTTTGATCTTGGGACTGCTGGAGAGAAGAGGCTTCTTCAGCTAAATGAGATGGATGAATTTCGGCTTGATGCTTATGAGAATGCTCGAATTTACAAGGACAGAACAAAAATCTGGCATGATAAGCATATTCAACCAAAGGAGTTTCTAGTGGGCCAGAAAGTCTTACTCTACAACTCTAGGCTGAGATTATTTCCGGGCAAGCTTCGTTCTCGTTGGTCTGGCCCTTTTACTGTGGTAAAAGTTTACCCCCATGGAGCTGTAGAGATTCATCATGACACAAAAGGCACTTTCAAGGTCAATGGTCAGAGATTAAAGCCTTATGTTGATGAGGACTTCAAGAACTACAAGTCTTCCTATTTGCTCCACCCATCAACATAAAAAAATGGTTTTCAGTCAAGCTAATGACTATAACAAAGCGCTTCTTGGGAGGCAACCCAAGTGTTTTTTTCATTTTAGTTTTTCTTTCATTTTTACTCATTAAATTTTTTTAATTTTTCAGGTTCTTGAAGGTTATTCACGGTCATACAACTCCATCCTACAGTCCATCTCAACATCAGAAAATCTGGGGAGTATTTTGCCCTTTTCTCTTTATTTTTTATTCTACTCTTTGACATTGAGGGCAATGTTAGATTTAAGTTGGAGGGTGTTGTGCTGAAATCTCATTTTTTTTACCCCTGTTTTGGTGATCTAAAACCCAGATTTTGATTTATTGTGCTGAATAACCTGCTGGTAGGAGAGTTTTATTTGATGTGAATTTCTAGCTCATGCCTTGCAATCTTGATATTCTTGGTTAAGCTTAAATAGTTGAACACATAATCACATGACTAGGAGATCTAAATTTTGGCCTTTATTACTTATCTTTGGATAGTGTGATTTCATTTGTCTCACTTTGAACTTAGCACGAGCACACTAATGCATTATGTGTGGGGTATGAGAACTGAAACCATTAATGGAAGTTTTGATAACTTGAGTTCTGATTGATTGACTTATAGATGGACAACTTTGGCATGATAATTGTGGTATGAGAAAAGAAAAAAAAAAATTTTTTTTCAGAGTAACAAGCAGTGCTAAGAGATTTTGAGCTCCTTTTTACTGAGTAACCGGGCCTCTTGCCTCACTAAGCAATGAGTGTTCGCGTCAAAAGGTAAAGAACCTTAAATAATTGATAGTGTGGCTAGTTTAGCTTCGTAGCCTTTTTGACTCGAGTTAATAAAACCTGTAGGGGTGTCTTCACACCTAATGCCCTTTGAGCCATCTGGTTCGGGAGTCATTGGTCCAACACTCGATAAACGGGTCAATTAGAAAGCTTAAGGAAGCTAGACATTGCACAGTCAACATGTTGTGAAGAAAAAAAAAATATAGTCAAAATGTCATGTTTTGGTTGTTTCATCAAAATAAGGAATCCTCTGAATTTGGGTTAGTTAGAACTTTTATAATGGAATTATTTTGAAGCCTCATAATGATGTGTTAGATCACTTTACACCAAAGGCACTTGTGATATTCCACTATCTAAGTATAAGTGATTAGGCTCATTGTTGATTTCTTAAGATTGTGAACATGGAGTTTCAAATATTAAGTTATCCTTGAATATTAATAGTTGTTCTGGGTGTTGCTTTTATGGTCTTTGATAGCATGTGTTTTATTTGTTTTAGTCAGTTTTGCTAGGGACCAGCAAAAAGTAAGTTGGGGGGTGTGATAAGTCATGAAAATACCACATTATAGCACATTAATTCCATGACTTATCTAGTTTTATTTCATATTTAATTCCCAATTTTACTTAGAAATTGTCAAAATCTTTCATCTCTACATTTTATTTTCATTGTCTAAATTATGCCTAATTTGTTGATGTAGAGATACTCTTGGTGATTATAGAAGTCACGGTTCAAACGGCGTAACAATCGGAGTCAAATTGTAGAAGATATCACCAACGTGAGCTGGCCGTTCGACTGCCGTTCGAACGTTGGTGTTCCACAGAGAAACCCGAGAGCAGCGTTCGCTGGCCGTTCGACTGCCGTTCGAACGTTGGTGATCTACAGAGAAACCCGAGAGCAGCGTGAGCTAGCCGTTCGCCTGCCGTTCGAACGTTGATGATCTACAGAGAAACCCGAGAGCAGCGTGCGCTGAACGTTCGACTGTCGTTCGAACGTTGGTGAAAAATAGAGAAATTGAGAGCAGCGTTCGCTGGCCGTTCGACTGCCGTTCGAACAAGAGATGAAGAAATAGCTTTTTAACTTGAGCGTTCGACCCGCGTTCGATGACCGTTCGAACGATCAAGTAGTAAATCCTGTTATAAAATTCCGAACTTTGAGGATTTGTTTCCTTTTTCTTGGGGATCTTCTTCTAGTCTTTAGGAGGATTTTTAGGGGTTTCTAATCAAGAAGATTAGGTCGTTTTTGGACTTGAAAATCGTGGATATACAAGTAAAGGAAGTTCTCTCTTCCTTAGGAGTCTTGGAAGGCAAGTTTCTATTTTCTCTTCAAGGGATTTCTGGGCAAGTTTGGAGATATAAAAAGGAGGAGCTTGAACGTGAATAGAGGGGATTGATGCTGTGAACTGAGGAAGAACTAGGAACGTGGGAGATCAAAGCTTGGACTCCATTAATTTACTTCTTCTCTTTTCTTCTCACTTTTCTAATATACTCTGTTTTTAATGGTTATTCTTAGTTCAGTCATGAACTAATTTCTCTTTCTAAGGCTTTGATGTAGTCTAAACATGATGTTTTATTTCTGAATATTATTGCTAATGGATTTGTGATTCACTATTTGAGTATTTTATTATTGTGCTTAACCCAATTGAGTATTTGATCACCATTCAATTGTATTTGATAATTGTATTGAGACCGAGAGGAGATATACAATTTTAGTTCCTATGATAAAATATCATACTCTACATGTTGATAGAGATATTGGCATGGTTTATGTAGCTTTGTGTTTTTGACATGAAGATCTACAGATCTTAATGTGCCTTGTTGCTTTTAAATTCGCATAGAGATATAGTGAGTTATTGTGGGAAGGTAAGTTCGTTGGTGCTCGAGAGAGACCATTGGATAGGATAGGGATTTTCGCTTTCAAATTGGATTATAAAATTCATTAGCATGTGTATTCAAGAATTAATTCAGATTTGTTTATGATGAAATCAAATGCCTTAGTATTTTAAATCTCTTGCTAAATCTAAATCTTATATTTTTTTTAGGTGATAATTTTAATTGTTAGTTAAATACTCATCTCAATCTTTGATTATTCAAATAGAATTTAGGATAGTAATTTCAGTATTTAGTAGCTACCATTCCCTGTGGGTTCGACACTCTATTTCATCACTTTATTACTTGTTACGAATTCGTGCACTTGCGAAAAAGTACATCAATATCCAAGGGTATCAGGGACTAGATCCATAAGCATTAAAACTTGAGAAAATATCCCAGGGACCAATCTGTAAATATCCAAAAGTATCAGGGACTAAACCTGTAAATATGAAAAGTATCAAGGACTAAATCTGTAAATATCCAAAAGTATCAGGGACTAAATCTGTAAAAATCCAAAGTTCTAGGGACCAATCCACAAATACCAAGATTTGCTCATAATTGGTGTCCCCTATGGGCATGCATGAGCATCATCCATGCATGCCACCCCTCATGCATCTCTCTCTCACTCTCTCTCCCCCCATGATCAACCATGCATGCCTCATACATGCATCCCCTCTCTCTCATGGTTGATGTGCATGCATGTGCATCATACATGCATGCCACCCCCCATAACTCTCTCTTTCTCTCTCTCTCCCATGATTGTGCCCCCCATGCATGCATGCCCATCCCATATGCCACATGAATAAAACCTCCCAAGCACCCATACGTCCAAGGGGGGAGCACACTTTTGTTGGCTGGATTCTTCTTCTCCAAGAGCTCCAACCTCTCTCCCATCTCCTCCAAGCTCTCTCATCTCTCCCAAGCACATCACCTTGCTCCACCTTCCATTCTTTGCTTCTTCTTCTCCATTTCCACCCAAGCAAGTGGAGGAGCTACTGCTGTTGGAGCTTGAAGGAGGGCCTCCAGCCCTTGTTTTGCTTCAAGAGGGGGTCACACACCTTCACAAGAGGGCTGAAACACCCAAGGTATGTCTCCTTGTTGTATTTTACTTCACATATATGAAAACTAGCATGTTTTGAGCCGACGTGAAGGTGCTTGTTTCACCTTGCTATAACACTTTTTCTAGCATGCATCTTTGCTATTTCCTCCCTTTTCATGCTATAAGAAAGTCTCCAAAGGTAAAGGGGTCCATGTCGGTTGCATAGGAGTATGAGAGTCTTATTTCTACATACTTTTGTGTCTTCTAAATTGGTGTTTTGAGCTTTGTTTTGATTATTTGTGGGGGAGCTTGTTCCCCTTGGCATGATCACCTATTGTATCCCAATCTAACCCCCCTATTCCCTTCTCTAGACACTTTTTAGCTAGGTGTGTGATTTGGTCTTGCATGGTTGTGGTATGAGTATTATTTGATGCATTTGTTTTTTTACTTTCTTGCACATGATTATAGTTGTAGGCATGTATGGCAAGTGATAAGCATGGTTTTGCACTGTTTTGCATGTTATAATTTGGGTTCCAATCCATGACCGGTTGCTGTTTTGACCTCCATGAGAAGTCATTCCCTTTGTCCTTATCTCATATTTCAAGTGTGCACTCATGCCTTTGATGATTTGAAGTATAGCTGGTCCACATTCTATTGTTAACTAATGGCCTAATTTTTGCATGCATGGAACTGTTTTCCAGTTCCTAAACACAGAAAAACACACACCACATACTGTTGTAATGGAAAGTTCCCTTGTGAGACCACTTGATGATCTCCATGTTTATTTGGTCATGTTTGATGATTGCTATAATTTCGGAGTGGGAAGAAACAAAAGCAGGGACACTTAAGTCCCTGCTTATTTGCTCAGTTTGGTCTAAAGGGGAGAGAAATTGGATCCTCATCCATCCCTTTTGGTCTTGACTTTAAAACCCCCAAAAAGAAACCTTAGTGGGGGAGATCACCCATTCACCTGAACCGATGTGGGCTCACACAGGAGCCCACACAACCCCTAGAACACCCTGAGAGGCCCAGGAATCCAAGCCCAATGCCAAGATCCGAAAAAACCAAGTTTTTGGTTGATCCGGCAACTCAGGCCGGATCAACATAAGCCTATGTGTAGCCGGCTATAGATGCCGGATACACAGAGACCTATGTGTAGCTGGCAATAGATGCCGGATACACAGAGACCTGTGTGTAACCAGCATCTCAGGTCGGCAACACTGCCAGAAGTCATTTTGAGCCATTTCCTAATCTTGTGCTATGTTTTGGCTTGTTTGATCAAATCCGGGCGAACCAGTAGGGTTTCCGGGTCACCCGGAAACCCAAGATGGGCCATGGACCGACCCGGTCCAAATTGATTTCCGGTGGGCCTTCCAACGGGGCCCACCAAGCCCGACCAACCTATTTGTGCTTAAATAAGACAATTAAAAGAGTTGAGTGGGCCAAACCCTTTGAGGCCCACCAAAGCCCAACTTGGGGCATGCATGCATAGTTAAGTTGTGGTTTGGCCAAGACCACGGGCAGGGCCTGTCGGGCCCATTAAGCCCATTGAATCCAACCAAGGTTAGGGTTTCCAAAACCCTAATTCAAGAAGCCTTGGGCTTCCAAGCCCAAGCCCAGGTAAAGGGCCCCAAGCCCGAGGCTTGGCCCGCTTTGGTATAATTAAATCAAGATAACCAAAATCACTTGGAAACCAACTGTGTGGCCCACTCAAGGGCCCACAAAGCAACCCGGCCCACCTTTGCATGAAATCCACTTAAATAAACAAACTTAAACTTTAATGTAAAAACAATTCACTTGAACCAAAAGCCCAAAGGGCCTCTCAAGCTAGACTGAGGCCCACCAAGGGACACGTGGGCTCAACCAAGCCCACCAAGGGATCCGTGGGCCTTCCAACGGGGTCCACCCAATCAGACTCACTTCATTCAATAATAAGAAGATAAAATCAAGTAAAGGGACCCACGCCACTTTGGCGGTCCCGCCAGACTTAAACCAAAATTGAATGCTGGATTAGGAATTGGGTGAGTGAGAGACCAACTGAATTGACTCAAAACCAGGGAAACCTATGGGACCCGTCACTTGACGGGGTGGACTGGGGTGTCTACGGACTTCCCCAGACCTCAACCGAGAACCTACTAAGAATCTCAAGCCGCAGACCAAGCCTTAGTAGAAGAACTTAGGCACCCAGGTGTATGCCTGCACCCCATCAGGCAGTGGCGACTCCAAACAATCCCGAGGCACGCATCATTTTACGTGCGCCTCGTCGTGCGACCGAAATCGGGTGCGCACAAAGAGCACATTCAAGTCCCGATCAGTCTTTCTATCTTTCATCTGTTCTTTCATCTGCTTTCGGTGCCGGACCACAACAAAAATTACAACTTGCCACCAAGGGTGAATTTTTACAAGATATTTACAAAACTGCAAAGAATTTATCCTTATGGTTGTTGGGAGCCGAAAGGAAGGATACAAATTGCCTCTAAAGCAGGTAGGCTAAAATCCCTAGATCTAGGGTTTAGTGCCCTGGCATGCTTTCATCTGTCTGTCTGATCTGGCCGGCTTTCGTCTGCTTCAAAAAACCAATCTGGACTGAAAGTGCTCCCAGCAGACTCTAATGGGTCAAGACTCATAGCAAACAGGACTCCATGCATGGATCTGGGGTGGTTCCCCTGATCAAAATTAGGTGAGCTTCCTAAATTGGGGCTGATGTCGCCCGTGATCTAGGGTTTACTCAATTTGATGCAAAAGGCGGGGGTTGCTGCCCCTAATGAACTCTGGATTTTATTCCGATTTTACTCCTCTTATATTCACCATTCACAACATTCTCACCCTCGCATGCTCAGCGCGTAGTTTACTCAGAAACATTAGGTGGAGAAGGATACCCAGCCCAAGACATAAGCCTACAAGGGTCTGGACCAGTACTGGATCCTCGCGTGCCACAGCAAGAAACCAGTGGTGCTAATCGTGTAAGTGTGAAAACTCACACTCCTTTTATGGCAAATGTTTGACAAATTATGTCTTCTAATAATCTTCAAGATGTGCAGAATAAATAATGAAAATTCAGTGAATTTAGTAAAGAAGAAGAAGACGATGCTGCCACACAGCTACCACGCCGCTGGTAGCTCAAGGAAATGAAAGATTGTCTAAATAAAGCATCTCTTGTAAAGGCACTTGCGAGGAACAACGCCGCTGCCACTCTGCTGGCAGCGCATAAGTGAAAAAAGTGCTTTGAAAGTAAGGCACGTGCACTAGCGTCGTAAGGCGACACCGACACGCCGACACGCCGCTGGTAGCGCAGAGCGAGATTGAAGATTCTAATGATCAGCTGTGCACATGCCGTGTTCCCTCCCGCTAGCAGCGCGCTGGCAGCGCGCCCTTAATTGAGTTAACTTGTTCTGAGCTGGACTTGAGTTCGCTTCCAGCCGTCTACCCCGATCGCACCACGACGCCACCAGCGCTCGACGCGATCTGAGTTTTCTTCTTTAAATAGACGTGCTGTAATTTTTAGGAATGACTTTTTTCTTTGGATCAATTTGATTTTGGATCTTGAGGTGTTCAAGATTCGATCAATTCTTCTTTAGAGAGTCGGTGATCGAGTGAGGGGGAGATCTGAGATAGATCGCCTGGAATTGAAGTTTGAGGATTTTTCTTCAATTCGGAACTTCACCTGATCGTGTAATCGCCTGGATTAGTGATCGACTTTGTTGGATGCATAGGTGGATTCCTACTGCATTGGATCGTCTCAGTGGACTCTGAGGTGATTGTTGCGATCTGGATTGATCGTGTTCTGCAGCTTGTGGATTCAAGCTGTGTTGCAGTTCGTGGATTCGAACTGTGGATCACTGTTGAGTTATTGTTTGTGATCTGGATTGATCGTGTTTTGCAGCTTGTGGATTCAAGCTGTGTTGCAGTTCATGGATTCAAGCTGTGGATTGCTGTTGAGTGAGTGCAATTGTAAAAGTTAAGTGTGTGCTCCTTTGTAATTGTTTTTTTTCATTCAATAGTGGAAATTCGAAGGGTTAGTCGCCTCATATAGACTCGAGGTTTTTCCTGGATCTAGATTCAGGTTTCCTCGTATAATTCTCTGTGCGTATGTTTCCGCATTGTTAAATTCTTAATTGTTGTAGATCGTGGACCTATAGAGTAGTCCTCTACTATTTCAAATGGACTCCAGAAAACTGGGGGGATGGGTTTACCCTGCTTTCCCCGGCAAGCCACGGGAGCGTAGGTGCTAATACCATCCCAAAGATCAATTCATAGTAAGAAGAAGGGTAGGCTGCTAGAGAGGTCTAAGTTTTGGTAAAGAAGTAGCAATATCCGGTTCTCTCATGTATCAAGGATCGGATCATTCACGCATCCTCCCTCGTGCGTGTCACCCCATGCAGTTCTATCACACCAATGCGGGAATTTAAAATTTAAATTTACACAATCATCCATCCACGGTGTGGTGGTGTGCCCGTGTGTGCAGTTGGGCTGCGTGCTGTGCCTATACGGGTGAGTTTTGTCTGGATTTAGGTGATAAAGGAATCCCTACTGCCTCGTATAGTAAGGTGTAGAATTGGCACATTTTACGATGTCCTGGGAGAATCCCCAGGTAAGTGGAGGGTCACAGGGGACCACTTAAATTCCACTTGCCTTAGGCAATTATCGTGTCCTTGTGACAGGATTCCCCAGAACACGTAGTTACGTGTATTCTGTGCCTTGCTAAGCGGGGTAGCAAGAGTTCCTAAATATCCCCTAAGATCCCTCTTAAGCTGACTTGGTCTAAGCAGGGTCCTACTGGAAGTGACCCTCCCCAGCAGAGTCGCCAGGCTGTGCGCGCTTGGGAAACACGGCACGGGGTAAATTCGGAGTCGCCACCGCCTGATGGGGTGCAGGGGGACACCTGGGTGCCTAATCTTGTCTATTTAGGGCTTTTTGGTCTGCGGCTTGAGATTCTAAGTTTGGTTCTCGGTTGTGGTCCATGGAAGTCCGTAGACACCCCGGTCCACCCCGTCGGATGACAGGTCCCGTGGGTTCCCTGATTTGAGTCAGCTTTCTTGGTCTCTCACCCGATTCCTAATCCGATATGCAAATTGGTTAAGTCTTGTCGGGACCGCCTGAGTGGTGTGGGTCCCTTTAATTGAATTTATCTTGCTTGATTTAGGCGATCTGAGTCTGATGGGGTCGGCCCCGTTGGAAGGCCCACGGTGCCCGTGGTGGGCTTGGGTAAGTCCATGTGCCCATGTGGGCCTCTGTCTAAGTCTAGGAGGCCCTGTGGGTTTTGGTTAAGTATGTTGGTTTTATTTGGTTTGGATTTGGAAGGTTAAGTGTTTTCTTATGCAAGAGGTGGGTCGGATTGATTTGCGGGCCCCTTAGGTGGGCCCACCTGGTGGCCAAGGAATTTTACATTTATCTTTTTTAATTTGCCACAATGGGCTGGTCATCGGGCTTGGGGCCCGTGATCCAGGTTTTGGGCTTGAAAGCCCAGTTCTTTGGAGTTTAGGGCTTGCACCCTAACTCGGGTCGGTTAGCGGGCTTTGGCGGGCCCGATAGACCCTTGCCCGCGGTCTCGGCCAAACCAAGCAATTCATGCATTTATTTCACATATCAAGGTTCGGGTGGGCCGCATTGGGCTTGGCCCGCCCGGTTCACATGGTTCTTTTTACTTGAGTTACTTAATGGCATGCTTAGGGGTTTATTGGGCTTGGTGGGCCCCGTTGGAAGGGCCACTAGTGAGCCAAGTTGGACCGGTTGGTCCAAGTCCCAAGTTGGGTTTCCGGGTGACCCGGAAACCCTATCGGTTCAATTGGTTTAGCTTCAAATCATTCAAAAATCCAACAAGGCATCAAAATACACAAAAAAAAACACCTTTCTGTGTGTATCCGGCAACTCAAGCCGGATATACAGGGTCTGCAGGTGATCCGGCTAGAGTGGCCGGATACACAGGGACTATAGGTGATCCGGCCTCAGTGGCCGAATACACACAGTCCACAGGTGATCCGGCCTGAGTGGCCGGATCACCTCTCTCAGGCCGGATCACCTCAAGATAGTCTTTTTTCGGATTTTTGGCACTGGGGTTGGCCTCTTATGCCTCTTGGGATGTTTCAGTGATCATGTGGGCTCCTGTGTGAGCCCACGTTGGTTCAGGGGAGGGCCACTTGGCTCTTCTTTTTGAGAATTTGGAGGGAAAAGATGAGGGCTTCGATGGGGGCTAACTAGCTGGGCAACAATCCATGGCAAAGGATTTGGGGCATGCTAACAGGTACTAAAGGGGCTGGGGGACATGCTTATATGCACAACAGTAAGTGGAAGGGGCATGGGGGGCATGCTTTTCAAGAAATACGCATAAAAAAGCATAACCTACATAATCTAGCTTAAGCTTATACATTAAACTACTCACTTCATGCACAACACACATACAAAATCATTCAAACAAACTATTTAGGGATGGGAATGAGGGGGGTTTAAAATGGGGTACATCGGATGAGAAATCCAATGGGGGAACATGCTCCCCCATGCAAATGAGATAACATGGACAAAATAGCACTTTTAATGCTATGGAAACATGTTAAAACAGAAAATATCAAATCATGCTCAGAAAATGTTCCTTTTAATATATGTTGAACATAATACAGGGGAAGGATTTACCTTGGGGTCTAAACCCTTATGGGGGATGGGTTGAGCCTCCTTCGAGTGGTGGCAGCAGCTGGGGCTCCTCCTCTTGAACACCAAAACAGCAGGTACCCTCCTTCTTGGTGGGGTGAAGATGGAGAAGAAGGGGAGAGGAGGGGGTAGGAGAGCCTTGGAGTAATGCTTGGAGGGCTTTGGGGAGCCAAGGGTGGCCAAAAGGAAGGGTTTCGGAGCAGGTGGTCTGAGGGAGGAGGGGTGGAAAACAGAAAGAATGAGGCCAACCTCGGAAATCAGGCTGCTGGTTCCCTTTTATAGAAAACTTAATGTATCCGGCAACTCAGGCCGGATACACTAAGGTCCCCCTTTATCCGGCCTTCAAGGCCGGATACACTAAGGTTCTTTTGTATCCAGCATTAAAGACCGGATACAAGACATAATCATTTCAAAATTAAATGCCGCCGCGAATGTGTCGGGCAATTGGCGCGAATCTCGCGCGAAAATCTTCATGTATCCGGCCTTCAAGTCCGGATATGAAGGAGAGGCAGTGTATCCGGCATATGTAACCGGATACAAGTCGAAAAATTACGGATTTGCCCCTCGACTTGACCGATTCGACCGATTCGACACTTTTGGATATCTACGAATCGCCCGTACGAATTTTTGATATTTAAGATTTATTCCCTGAGATATTTTGCTGTGTTTGCTGCCACGTGTGCAGTTACTGAGCCATGTGTGTGTGCGCACCTAAAACCTGGCCTAGATCGCACACCGGGCGCACCTTCAGTGCGTGCCACGGGACTTTTTGGAGTCGCCACTGCCTGAGAGTGCAGGCAGACACGGTTTTGCCCTAACCGGGTCTAAGTCTGGTCTGCGGCTTATTAGAGATCTAGCTAAGTCCTCGGTTACGGTTCGGGGAAGTCCTAAAGACACCCCGGTCCGCCCCGTCGGTCTGACGGGTCCCTCGGGTCTCCCTGGTTTTTTGAGTCAGTCTCACCCTTCCTAGACCAGCATGCTACCTTATTTGGTCTAGCGGGACCCTTTGAAGGTGCGGGTCCCTTTTAACTTGGTTTTTTCTTTTTATTTATCTAAGTGAAGTGGGTCGGACCCGGGTCCCGTTGGAAGACCCGTGGGTTGCCAAGGTTGGGCTTGGGGCCCAGTTGGGTTATTGGGTAACCCATTTGGTTATTTTATTAAGTTTTATTTATTTACAATTTTTGTTTGGGCTTAGTGGGCTTGGAATAGGCCCATTAACCAAAGTCCAGAGGCCTTGGGCCCGTTTGTTGAAAACGGGCTTGGTTCGGGCCGGTCTGAGATGGGCCCCACAAGTGGGCCCAGGGTGGTCTTGGTGGGCCCATCTAGGCCCATAGTCATTGATTGGGCTTGAGATAGCCCAAATTATTTAAGAGGCTATTTTAAGCCGGTCCGGGTCGAATTGGGTTCAACCGGATCAAAAGAATTAATTTTTAAGTTATTTTTCTAATCTAACCGCACTCTCAGTGCGGTTTGGCCAGAACCGTTCTGTGTGTACGGTTGCAGCTCAATTTCGCTTGTTTACACCGATTCCAATTGGGATCATTCCGGTGACCTTCTTGGGGCTTCCAGCAACTGCCGTCGGGCTTCCAGCATCTCTGCAGTTCTCTATTTTCTCCACTTGGCTCATAAAGCCAATTCTTCTCTTTTCACTTTCTTTGGAGTCATGGCCTTCTTCTTATTTTGTTTGTTCAAGCAACCATAGCCATCATTCAAGAGGAAAGGGGAATTTACAGGGGTAAAGTAGGCTCATTAAAATTGGTTAATCAAATAAGCTTGATTGTTAGTAAATGTGTCTTTTTTTCTTTAAGACACCTTCTTCTCTTCTTTTTATGGAATCATCTTCCAGAATTGAGATCCTTGTAGCTTTAAACAACTAATAAGATGGTTAGAGCAAAATGCATAAAAACTTGAAGAGAAGTGAAGATAATTTTATTGTAAAAAGAATACTTACAGTAAGACTACTTGTTAGTCTTGATAGGTTGCGGTTTTTCCAAGTAAATTTGGCAGCGCTTCCGCGTCCCGTTAGATTTCACCGATTGAATTTGAAAGGGATTTGACAAGTTCCTTTGTCAAATGGGTAGAAGGAGAGGGTTTTGGCAAGGTTTGCACAAAGTAAGGGCATTTTGGGTATTTCGGATTTTGGGATTGGGGGTGGCAGAACCTGGGCAGGGTTTCGGCCAAGTAGGAGACAGAGGGAGAGAGTGGGGACCAAAGGGGGAAGGCTTGTTTCAAATGGGGGGGCTGGCCCTCTATTTATAGGCAAAAAAGTGTCGGAACCGTACTTTAAGTGCGGTTTGGTCACAACCGTACTTAAAGTGCGGTTGTGACAAAATTGCACTAAAAAAACAAAAACCGTACTTTAAGTGCGGTTGGCATTCAACACGTGCAAATCGGCGCGAATCTGCCAGCTGTCGCCGTACAGGACACGCGTCCACCTTCTAGAAGATCGAACCGTATCTGAAGTGCGGTTCGGACCAAACCGTTCTTCAAGTGCGGTTTCGCACGTTTTTTAAATGCCGGATTTCAAACGGTTTATGAAATTTGATTTTTAATAACGATTTTATTCGATTTTATCATTATTTTATTATAAAATCCGAGATTCTTTATAACTATATTATTAAAATATTCAAAATATCTAAAGTTATCTTATTAAAACATTAATATATGATTATTTTATTTATTTGTTCATTTATTTTGCTTTATTCTGCTGTTTTTGCCAAACGGGCAATTTTCTTGAAATTTCAACTGCCCATAACTTCTTCACCTGGTGTCCGATTTGAGCAAACTTAATGTCGTTGGAATCATCTCGGAACCAGTTATCTATTGAGATTAATTTTGGCAGTCGGATTGGGGCCGAGCAAAAAGTCAACTTTTTGCTTTCTGGAAGTTTGACCGGGCCATATTTTTCTCACCTGGACTCCGATTCCAGCAAACTCAGTTGCGTTAGAACCGTGTCGAAATGCTCTTTTCAATGATGTAAAGTTTGATGGCCAAATTATCTTGAATCAAAAGTCAATTTTTTGACCCCCTCAGGGTTTGACTAAAAGTTTGACTTTTCATTTCTTGCCATTTTAGGGGTGCAAAAATCAGGTGTCTACAGTGTGCAGTTCCAGGTTTTTGCTACTCGGAAACTTCGACAGCTCATATCTCCTTTATCCGAACTCCGATTTGAGCAAACTCAATTGCGTTGAACTCGTATCGGAGTCCTCTATTTAATGACATAGGGCTAAACACTTGGCATGGGGCTCGAGGAAAAGTCAACTTTTGGCCTTTCCTTAAGTTTGACTGCCCTTAGAACCTTCATCCGGGCTCCGATTCCTGCAAACCCAGTTGCGTTGGAACCGTGTCGAGATTCTCTATCCAATGGTATAGAGCAAGGTACTTGGCACGGAATTCGAGGAAAAGTCAACTCTAGGCTTTTCCTTAAGTTTGACCGCCCGCAGAACCTTCATCCGACCTCCGATTCCTGCAAATCCAGTTGCGCTGGACTCGTGTCGGGATTCTCTATCCATTGAGATAAAGCAAGGTGGCCAAATTTCATCTGATTAAAAGGTCAACTTTTCACCCCTAAGTGTTTGACTTTTTAGCCGGGTTTTGCGTTTCCGGTTTTTCCGGGGCACAAAAATGAGGTGCTTACATTGCCAACATAGGATCGCAGGTGTATCAAAGGACAGCCAGTACCGTCAAACTTAAGCAAGTCAAGACATCGGAACTTTGCTGGCAGATGGATGTCTGGGAAAAGACACAAGCCCTCCAGTGTGGTTTCCTCACGTACTGGGTTGGGCTGGAGTTGTTTCAAGAGCTCTTCTCTTATTGCGGCTATTTGGGCCTTATTGTCTTCCTTTATTGCAGCCAACATTTCCTCAAGTTGGGCCTTCCGTACCCTGTTCCGGTCTTGCTCTTCCTGCCCCAGCTGGACAGGCATGCATGGTTCTTGTTGTGGAGGGTGGGTGGATATTGCTGTCGGATGTAGGAATTGGGTGTCCCATGGTGGCAGATCAACTGTCATGAGGTTCGGCTGGGGTGGTTGTCCCTGCTGGATTTCTGGTACTTGAACCCCCGTGGCATGTGTCATGGCTACTTGTTGACTTAGATCCATCATGACTTGCTGTTCTTCAGTTCTTGGTTGTGAGGATGACGAAGTTGGAGCCTCGAGAGAATTCATTGCAGTCCTTTTTTTCAATGTGAATGCAGCGTTCTGGGTAGTGCTTTTAATGTGAAGTACCTGAATCGTACCTGTTCATTAAAGATCTCAATCAATTTCTTTTCAACTTATGAATAAGGTGTTGTGTGTGATGAGATCATTTACACCGTGAGTGGTGCTCTGGTGTCACGATGAGTGAAAACAAATATGGGACGATTCATGCATGAAAATCACAACTTCGACAAAACATTACTGTGAACAGTGTGTGACAGTGCCATATCCAATCAAGAGTTTTTCCTGAAAATTGCGATGTTAAAAAAGACTTGCAGTTCGATCTTTCAGAGATTGAGACTCTGGAGATCATATCGTGTATGATGGCTTTCAAAACCGTGCAATACGTGCTTTATGAGTGCAAACCTCAGGAAATCATATCCGTGCCTTAATGGGCGGCAACTGAAAATTTCTTTGAAAACATGTCCTGAACAATGGCATGGAGAATTTACGCCGCAAGATGGGCGATTTGATTTATGTCTAAATAGCTAGCTCAATATAACCACAAATGATGGCTTTACTGTGCATAGCAAAAGACAATGTTAATGTTTGTCATGGAGACGATTCAATGTAGGTCCGAAGGCCACTTTGTTGTGTGCTTTGAAAAGCAATTTTGATGAGCACCTCAGAAGCTGGCTCAATGCATGCCCGGAAAATATTTTGTGCATTTTTGAAAATAGTTCGACTAAACAGGTTGGTGTAAATGATCTCGAAGTGCACATGTTTAATGCAAGAACAAATATATACACAATTAAAGTGAAAGTTAACTGCTTAATGTGCGCGCGTCGGAAACGCGGCACGGAAAAGTTCGGAGTCGCCACCGCCTGATGGGGTGCAGGCGGACACCTGGGTGCCTAATCTTGTCTATTAGGGCTTTTGGTCTACGGCTTGAGATTCTAAGTCTGTTCTCGGTTGCGGTCTGGGGAAGTCCGTAGACACCCTAGTCTGCCCCGTCGGATGACGGGTCCCGTGGGTTCCCTGGTTTGAGTCAACTTACATTGGTCTCACCTGATGCCTAATCCGATATGTAGTTTGGTTAAGTCTGGCGGGACCACCTGAGTGGTGTGGGTCCCATTAATTGCTTTCATCTTGTTTACTTAGGTGATATGAGTCTGGTTGGGTGGGCCCCGTTGGAAGGCCCACGGTATCCTTGGTGGGCTTAGTCAAGCCCGTGTGCCCTTGTGGGCCTCGGCCTATCCTAGGAGGCCCTTTGGGCTTTGGTTAGTTCAATTGATTGTACTTTAGGTTCAGATTTACAATTTAAGTGTTTTTCGTGAAAAGGTGGGCCGGATAGGTTCATGGGCCCCTAAGGTGGGCCCACATGGTGGCCAAGGATTTTTATTGGATTTATCTTTTTAATCTGCCAAAGTGAGTTGGACACTGGGCTTGGGGCCCGTAGTCCAAATCTGGGCTTGTAAGCCCAAGTTACAAGAAGTTAGGGTTTGCACCCTTCCTTGGTTCGGTTGGTGGGCTTTGGTGGGCCCGGTAGGCCATTGCCCTTGGTCTCGGCCAAACCACGCATTTCATGGATCAATTTCACTAATTTGGTTCGGGTGGACCGCCTTAGGTTTGGCCCGCCCGGTTTAATCAGTTAATTTTACTTATCTTGATTAAGTTGCATGCATACATGTTTATTGGGCCGGGTGGGCCCCGTTGGAAGGCCCACTGGAAATCAGGTTGGACCGGGGGTCCAAGTCCCATGTCGCCCGGAAACCCTGTTGGTTTATCCGGTTCGGTTCGGAAATGGCACTCACATTCAGTAATAATCACAACAAGAAAATACACAAGATTGACACTCTATCAGGAAAAAAATTGGCTCATCGTGCTGGGTCCAAGGGGAGGTACCCGAGGGCATTTTTGGAATTTTCCAAAAATAGGGCAATTCGGCAAGTTTTAGGGGTATGTGCTCACTTCAGGAAGTGAGCGCCAGTAGGCAGATAAGAATCAGGCGAAATTTGGACTATGCGCTCACTCGATACTAAGTGAGCGCAAGCTGGGCGGGAAGTGAGCACGAGCTGAGCGCCAGAATTACACATGGTTTTAAGTGATCGCGAGCTGAGCGCGAGCTGAGCGCCAAGTGGGCGGGAGATGGGCGCCAGCTCGGCGGGTAGTGAAATTAAAAGGGCGCCTACTTCCTAAGTGAGCGCCAAGTGGGCGGCCGCTCACTGCGATTTTCAACTCTCTGTTATTTCGAGATGTGCATCTCTGGCCGATCTTTTTCAGCCTGTACTTGTTCCACTAGCCTCCTAATATGCCCAGAACACTTCCCAGCTAGTTTTGGGTTTAATCTAACTGCTTAAAAACACAACTCCATATCTCTTGAAAAAAGGAAAACAAACCCGATTATCACAAAACAACACAGTCCAGTTAATGGGGTGATGGGAGCATGCTTACACAGACAGTTAATGGGGTGATGGGAGCATGCTTACAGGGGCACAACAAGGAGCAAACAGCATATGGCAAGGGGTTGGGGGGGGGGGGGGGGCATGTCAGCAAGTCCAGCAACATAAGATAAAAAAACAACATGCAAACACTGGATGCACTTTCCTCCACTCGACTAGACCTCCGAGCCAGAACACTAACATCCAAAGAAAGGAGGGAGGAGGGGGGTTTACAGGGATACATCAGCTGAGTTAAATGAGGAGCCGGTTCTTCACAGGAGCGCCGGATGCCTCATGAGCACTCGGTGGAGCGATAAAACCCTTGTCTTCTTCACGGGGTCGTGCATGAGGTCTCCCTTACCCTGGAGACCTCCATGTCACCCAAAATGGAGGAGCAACATAATGCGTAGCAAGGGAAGGGAAAACAACAGTTGTGATGACATGCTTATGACTCCCATTTTATGTATGTGAACAAGCGAGAAACATTACCTGAAGTTCCTACGTTCTTGTGCAAAGCGGCGGCCTCTCCTTGAGTTGGCACGATCACTGGAGCTCTCCTCTCTTGCACCTCCAGCAGCAACCGGCCTCCGCTTGTTTGCGTGGGGATGAAGGAGAAGCAAGAATAGGGGGGTGTTGGATCAAGGTGGGGGCTTGGGGAAGCCGAAGCCAATGAGACAAGGAGGGTTTGGGTGGGGAAGAAACTTGGGCACGGCACCTTCAAAAATCGCAACCCCGAAAAAAAATGTCTGAACCCCCTACGTGAACTTCGCGCGGCCTTATATAGGCAAGAAAAAAGGGGGTATGCGCCCACTTTGGTGCCCGGCTCCAGGTGAGCGCATGCCGCTTACCACATCCGCGCGAGCGGCATAATGATGAAAATCCATTAAATGCCGCCGCGCGTTTGGTCGGAAAATCCGAATTTTCGGATTTAGTCCCTGACAATTTTTGGTAAAATCCGATATTCTCGGATTTTTACAGATTTAGTCCCTGGGATATTTCGAATGTTTGGATATTTACGGATTTGATCCCCGAGATATTTTCCTGCGCAACTCGCCACGTGTGCAGTTTTTTGCCACGTGCGCAGTTCGCCGGTTTTGCTGCTCGGAAACTTTGTCAGCTCATATTTTCTTCATCCGGGCTCAGATCTGGGCAAACTCAGTTTCGTTAGAATCGTATCGGAGCCCTCCATCCCATGACCTAGGGGTAGGCCTCTGGATCGGATTTTAGCAGAAAGTCAACTTTTGGCTTTGCTCAGGTTTAACCGCCTGCAGAACCTTCATCCGGACCCCGATTCCTGCAAACTCAGTTGCGTTGGAACCGTGTTGAGATTCTCTATCCAATGACCTAGGGGTAGGCCTCTGGATCGGATTTTAGTAGAAAGTCAACTTTTGGCTTTGCTCAAGTTTGACCGCCCGCAGAACCTTCATCCGGACCCCGATTCCTGCAAACTCAGTTGCGTTGGAACCGTGTCGAGATTCTCTATCCAATGACCTAGGGGTAGGCCTCTGGATCGGATTTTAGCAGAAAGTCAACTTTTGGCTCTGCTCAAGTTTGACCGCCCGCAAAACCTTCATCCGGACCCCGATTCCTGCAAACTCAGTTGCGTTGGAATCGTGTCGAGATTCTCTATCCAATGACCTAGGGGTAGGCCTCTGGATCGGATTTTAGCATAAAGTCAACTTTTGGCTCTGCTCAGGTTTGACCGTCCGCAGAACCTTCATCCGGACCCCGATTCCTGCAAACTCAGTTGCGTTGGAATCATGTCAAGATTCTCTATCCAATGACCTAGGGGTAGGCCTCTGGATCGGATTTTAGCAGAAAGTCAACTTTTGGCTTCGCCCAAGTTTGACCGCCCGCAGAACCTTCATCCGGACCCCGATTCCTGCAAACTCAATTGCGTTGGAACCATGTCAAGATTCTCTATCCGATGATATAAATACAGGTGGCCAATTTTCACTTGATCAAAAAGTCAACTTTTCACCCCTTAGGGTTTGACTTTCTGTCCAGGGTTTGCATTTTTGGTTTTTCTGGGAGCGCAAAAATAAGGTGCTTACACTTAAAAAAAAGACCCACAGGTGTGTGCATGGTCCGAAAAGGGTTGGTGCCTGTTAAGGCATGACTTTTAGACATACTTGTGTAAGGAGGCACTCCTAAGTCCTGATCAGCCTTTTATCTTTCATATGTTCTTTCATCTGCTTTTGGGTGTCAGACCACAACAAAAATGTTTACAACTTGCCATCGAGGGCTAAATTTACAAAAATAATTCTGTAAAGAAAATCACCTTTAGGGTTGTTGAGAACCCAAAAGGAGGGTACAAGTTTGCTTCTTGGTAGGTGGGCTGAAATCCTAAATCTAGGGTTTTTCTGCCCCTGTTTTGGCCTATTTTTGTCTGATTGTCTAATCTGGCCGGCTCTCATCTGCTCAAAAGGCCAACTAAGACTTAGAGTGCTTCCAGCAGACTCAATGAGTCGAGGCCCACGGCTCACAGGACTCGAATGCATGGATTTGGGGTTAGACCCCTGATCAAATTGGGTTGGTTTCCTAAATTAGGTCTAAGGTAGCCCATGGTCTAGGTTTTACTCAGGTTGATGCAAAAAAGGGCAGGGGTTGCTACCCCTGATGGACTCTTGGGTTTTAAATTGATTTTTCCCTTATTTTGTTCCAGCATTCACATTCACATTCAGATTCAGATCCATTCAAAACAAGGTTTTTCAAAATCAATAGGTGGGGAAGGATACCCAGCCCGAGGCATCTGCCTGCAAGGGTCTGAGCCAAGTACTAGACCCCTTGCGTACCACAGCATGAAGCCAGTGGCGCTAAGAAATCCAGAAACCTGGGGAGATGGGTTTACCCTGCTTTCCCTGGCAAGCCACGGGAGCGTAGGGCTAATACCATCCCAAAGGTAAGTTTCTTGATTGAAGAAGGGTGGCTGCTAGAGAGATATAGGTTTTGGTTAAGAAGAACATTCACAGAGTGCAGATAGCATTTAGTTCAGATCATTCATGCAGACTCCCTCGTGCATGTCGCCCCACGCTATTAAAAGTTCATTCACGGTGTAGTGAGGTGCTTGTATTGTGCAGTGGGGTCAAGTGCTGTGTCTGTTCGGGTGATTCTCTGATAATGGGCTGATTAAGGGTTCCTTAATGTCACTTTTATAGTGAGAATACAGAACAGTATGTAATACAATGTCTGGGTGGATCCCCAGGTAAGTGGAGGGTCACAGGGAACCACTTAAATTCCACTTTCCTTAGGCAATTATCTCGTCCTTATGACAGGTGTGCGCACCTAAACCTGGCCTAGATCACACACCGGGCGCACCTTTGGTGCGTGCCTCGGGACATTCAAAGTCGCCACTGCTTGAGAGTGCAGGTAGACACGGTTTTGCCCTAATCGGGTCTAAGTCTGGTCTGCGGCTTTTCAGAGTTCTAGCTAAGTCCTCGGTTACGATCCGGGGAAGTCCTAAAGACACCCCGGTCCGCCCCGTCGATTTGACGGGTCCCTCGGGTCTCCCTGGTTTTTTTGAGTCAAGTTCACCCTTTTCTTAGACCAGCGTGCTGTTAGGTCTGGCGGGGCCCGCTGGAGGTGTGGGTCCCTTTTATTGGATTTTATCTTTTTATTTATTTAAGTGAAGTGGGTCGGACCCGGGTCCCGTGGGAAGACCCGTGGGTTGCCATGGTTGGACCTTGGGCCCAGTTGGGTTATTGGGTAACCCATTTGGTTATCTTATTTATTTACAAATTCCATGGGCTTAGTGGGCTTGGATTTGGCCCATTCGGCAAGAGTCAAGTGGTCTTGGGCCTGTTCATTGAAAACAAGCCTGGTATGGACCAGTCAAAAGTGGGCCCCACAAGTGGGCCAAAGGTGATCTTGATGGGCCCATCTAGGCCAAAGTCCAAAAATGGGCTTAAGATAGCCCAAGTGGTTTAAGGGAATGGTTCAAGCCGGCTTAGGCCTGGTCAGGTCCAACTGAACCAAGAAGTTACACTTTTTACATTATTTTCATGTTTGCCCGTGTTTTCTCTACGGTCCAACCTGACCGTGAATTAATTACGGTCCCTTCTGTCCGTGAATTAAACACGGTCCAGGCTAGACCGACCTGAGTTTACGGACGCAACTCAGTTTGCATGTTTGCTGCAGATTTCCATCTGGATCATTTCCGTGGCTTTCTTGGGACCTCCAGTGGCTTCTGTGGATTTCTTCAACTCATCCATATGCTTCATTTGGCTTCATTTGGCCTAAAAGGCCTTCTTCCTTCTCTTTTGGGTCTTGTGCTTCTTTCCTTCTTTTCTTGTTCAATCAACCACAATCCTCATTCAAGAGAGGGGAGGATATGTTACAAAGATTCTCACATCACAATGTCATATTAAAGAACAAAGTGGATCATTAAGCTTGTTGATTAAAGTATCCTTTAGATACTTTCTTCCTTTCTTTTTTTTTATTGTAATAATCCACTCTTTATTATCATCATTTCATGATACTCAAAACAAACAGCAAATGAGTTAGTAGCACTGTGATAAGATGAAAGAAAACTTAAATGAAATGATTCATTAAAAAGAATTGAATACAAAAATTACCACACTAGTGCTTCTTTGATTTGGTGATGGAGTGACTCCCTAGAGATTTTGGCAGCGCTTCCGCGTCCTCCAAGGTTTGTTGGGATGAATTGGGAAGGGCTTGGTTAGACTTGGTTAAATGGCTTTGATCAATGGAGGGTAAATAGGATGCTTGGGCATGGTTTTGGGGTAGTCTTATAGCATAAGGGTAATTTGGGTATGAAAAAGAGTTTTGGTTAGGAGTGGTGGTGGTTGGGCAGCATTTGGTCATGGAGTGCACCAGGAGGGAAAGGGGGAAGGCCAGAGGAGAGGGCTTGTCCAAATGAGGGGGGTGGCCTCTCTATTTATAGGCAAAATTTCCATGCCCGTACTTGAAATACGGGCATGCCTTGCCCGTACTTCAAGTACGGGCGTGCCTTGCCCGTAATTCAAATACGGGCGAAAAACGCACATGTGCGAATCTCGCGAATCGGCCGTACGGGATGCGTGTCCCGCCGTACAACGACGCGTGTCTGCTTAGAGAATCTTGCCCGTAATTAAAATACGGTCTAGCACGTTTTTAAAATGTTTTGATTTCAAACCTTTATTCAATTTAGTTTTTTGCAAGATTCTTATTCGATTTTTCGATTATTTTATTAAAAAAGCGAGATTCTCTTTATTAAAATATTATTAAACACATTTATCTTATTTTTTTTATTTTTATTTTTTGGCAAAAACCCACTAAGGCATGAATAACCTTAGTGGCACTCCAGCGGTGGGAGGAGGGTTGAGGCAGACCCTGACCTGTAGATTAGAAATTCCAATGAAAAATACAAATTCTGGGGGGGACATAAAACCTTACCCCTGACAAAAACCAAAAGACAAAACAAAACCTGGGGGAGGGGGGGGGGACATAAAACCTTACCCCTGACAAAAAGCAAAAGACAAAACAAAACATGGGAGGGACATAAAACCTTACCCCTGATCAAATACAAAAGACTAAAGCTAATATCTAATAGAAAATAATCCAGTCCTATCATGGAACAAGCAAGTTCTAACATTCTGAGACAAGCTAGAAATAGAATCATAAAATCTGTTCGTGAAATGAATACATCCCTCATTTGCCAAACCATCTGCCACTGTATTGGCTTCCCTGTAAACATGGTACATATCCCGATTGAAAGATATCAATCTATCTTTTATTTCTTTCCACCAAAGCAAAAATTTCCAAGGAGTGGATACCAATCCAGCAAAAGTGTCCACAATAAGTTTTGAATCCGATTCAATATGAAGCTCTTGAATTCCATACCTGTCAGCCAGACGAAGACCATCTCTGAGAGCCAATAGTTCTGCCAAGGTATTAGTATTATGACCATAGTAAGCCGAAAAGGCAGCAACAAAATGCCCGGAAGCATTTCTAAGAATTCCTCCTCCTCCACTAATTCCAGGATTTCCTTTAGAAGCTCCATCAACATTCAAAATATAAGGATAAACTCTTTGTCTTTTCCACCGAATGAATTTGGGAATAAGGAACTTAAAAGGAGGATGAAAAGCATTTAGTCAATCTAATGTAGCAGCTCTTTGATTTCCACAAGCTATTGTCGGTTTGGTAAAGTATGAAACCTCTTCAATCCATTTTTGAATCTTTGATATGATATGAGTAGCAGACATGGGGACATTTTCAAATCTTCTTTTACACCTAGCAGCCCAGATTTCCCAACATATAAATAAAGGCATGGCTTTAAAGAGAATACCCAATTGATCATTCACATTTGGATGAGAAAACCAAAAAGAAATTCTGGTTTTAAGATCATGAAGAGGATGGTAGTGGCACTGAAATAAACCAGAAAAGTGATCCCAAACTGTTTTAGCTATATCCCCAAACGAAAAAAGATGATTAACGGACTCATTTCTTTTGTGAAGACAACAATTGCATTGGGAGCACATACTAACCCCACTTCCTTGAATTCTATCATCAGTAGACACAGCACCCTTGAGAAGCTTCCAAATAAAAACACTAATCTTTGATGGAATGAAACTGTGCCACAAACACTTACCCCAAATACACGTTGTACCTCTTGTTCTAATTAAATTCCAAGCTGAACATGTGGAGAAAGAACCTGAAGAAGAAGGCATCCAAAGAGCTCTGTCTTTCAAAGTGGATGGTCTATACTGAATTTCAGCAATTTCTGAGACGATATTTTGAGGAAGGAATTGAGCAAGAGTTTGAGTTTTCCAAGATCCATTTCCATCAATGAAATCAGCCACTTTTAAATCAACATATGGAGATGGGTCTTGAATAACATAATCTGAAATTTTCCCTAGATGAGACCATTGATCAAAAAGAAAACTAACGTTTCCTTCCTCCAAGGACCAGGCGGTATTATCAATAACTATATTCTTCACTTTGAGAATGGATTTCCAGATCTTAGAACTTCCACATTTATCTTTAATATTCTGAAAATCTCTAGAAGGAAAATATTTAGCACTCATGCATTGAGACCATAAGCTTTCCCCATGAAAAACCTTCCAAGCCATTTTCATTTGAAGACTCTGCATAACATCAATAACCGATTTTATTTCCAGGCCTCCCTCTACTCTAGGCTTTGTAATTTTATCCCACCTCAACCAGTGCTTCTTTAGGCCATGTTCAGAACTTTCCCCCCAAAAGAAATTGGAGAAGATAGTTTCGATTCTACGTAATACAGCTTTTGGAACAGGAATGGCAGACAGGGAATGTATAGGAATGCTTACAAGAACACTTTGAATAAGGATAACTTTACCTCCATGAGAAAGAATCTTCGATTTCCATCCACTGATTTTCCTTTGAATTTTCTCTAACAAATCAGCAAACATATTCAAATTAGCTCTTCCATGAAATAGAGGCACTCCAAGGTATTTAATTGGGAAATTAGCTTTTTTGAATCCAAAGATAGCTAACAGCATGTCTAATCTGGAATTAGAGATTTTGGATGAAGCCAATAAACAACTTTTCTCGACATTAATAAGCTGACCAGAAGCATCTTCATAGGATCTAAGAAACTTCAGCAGATTAACCAATGAAGCCCTTCTTCCATTAGTAAAAATAAGAACATCATCCGCAAATAACAGATGAGAAACATTAATAGAAGTTCTACCAATATGATAGTGCCCCAAAGAACCCTCTTGAAGCATCAAATTCAGACCCCTACTCATAACCTCTTCAGCAATGATAAATAACAAAGGAGATAAGGGATCCCCTTGGCGAAGCCCCCTTGAGGACTTGAAAAACCCACAAGCTTTACCATTCAAGAGAACACTAAACCAGCAGTTTTCCAAACACCTTTTGATAAGATTACACCAAGTATCAGAAAACCCAAACCTCTTGCAAACCTCAATGATGAAATCCCATTCCATTCTATCGAATGCTTTAGCCATGTCTAACTTAAGCATAATATTGCTCCCCAAGCACTTCCTGTTAATATCTTGGCATAATTCATGAGCTAGAGAGATATTTTCAGATATATTTCTACCTTTAACAAAAGCACTTTGCTCTCTACTTATAATAAGAGGAAGAATAAAAGAAAGCCTAGAAGCTAAGATCTTAGCAATAATTTTGTAAGAAAAATTACAGAGGCTTATTGGGCGAAATTCAGAAAAGGCTCTAGGTTTATCCACCTTGGGAATTAAAGCGATGAGAGAAGCAGTAAAAGATTTCGGAAGAGGACTACCATTGAAGAAGTCAATCACAGCTGCATAAATATCAGGAGCAATAACCTCCCAACAGGACTGAAAAAACCAACCAGTGAAACCATCAGGTCCAGGGGCACTATCAGGATCAAGATCAAAAACCGCTTTTTTGACTTCATCAAAAGAAGGAACTGAAGAAAGAAGATCATTTTGGCTGCTCTCCAAAAGAGAGGGAATCACATGCAAACTTTCATTGAAATAATGAGGAACCGAAGAGAAACAAGAAGAGAAGTAAGAAATGGCCTCATCCTGAATAGTACCCGAATCAGATATCCAATCACTACCTTGCAATAATTTCTTTTGCTTACGAATTTGCAAAGTAGCATGAAAAAATTTAGTGTTTTTATCACCATCTTGAAGCCATTTCACCCTAGATTGCTGTCTGAATAAAGTCTCCTGCTGAGAGATGCTAATAATGAGATCTCGCTTGCATTGATGAATCTGATCAGAAATGGACTGACTCCACTGATGAGAAAGAATATTTTCTAGTTCCACCACTTTAGTAGATAATTGATCAATCCTTCTATGAACATCCCCAAAAGCTTCCCAATTCCACTTACGAAGAGCAAATCTTAAATTCTTCAATTTCCTGGATAGAACAATTAGAGGAGAACCATCCATATGAGTATTCCAGGAATTTCTCACAACATCCAAGAACAAATGGTGGGAAATCCACATTTTCTGGAATTTAAAAGAGGAAGGACCAGTTCTATTAGAATCATGAATGAAAGAAAGACACAGAGGAGAGTGATCCGAGCAAACCCTAGGAAGATGGGAAATTCTTAAAGAAGAAGCAATGCTTAAACCCAAGTGATTGATGAAAAATCTGTCAAGTCTTGCCCATATCCTCCTCTGACCAACTTGCTCATTGCACCAAGTGAACTTTTCTCCCATAAAACCCAGATCCTTCAAACCAACCCTGTGAGTAAAGTCTTGAAAATCCTGCATTGATCTGCTGTCAGGACATCTGCCCCCAATTTTCTCATCAATCGAAAGAATGGAATTAAAGTCCCCTCCAATTAACCAAGGCATTGTGACTGAACTAGAAAAATTCAGCAAATCATCCCACAAAATTCTTCGCTCTTGGACAGCACATTTAGCATAGACAAAGGTGATTAGAAAAGGGCTAAACTCAGCATTATTAGAAGTGACTACAGCTGTGACAAATTGAGTATTAAGAGTTATGAAATCCAAGCTAATTAAATCCGACCAAAAAATCCAGATTTTACTGTCTATCTCTGAATTAAGCTGAAAGTTCCTCATTTTGATCTTCTTAGATACATTTTTACACTTCTCAATACCAGTCATAGGTTCTAAAATAGCAAGAAGCTGGATTTTCTTAGTAGTAACATGGTACTTCAGCATGTCTATAGAATCAGAATTAGCGGCCCCCCTTATATTCCAGACCATTGTAGTGATCATGATAAATATGAAGAAGAATGCTTTGAAGGGCCCTTATGCTTGGACCTAGTATTAATATTAGAAGCCACCTTAGTGCTTTTTCTCTTAATTTTCGGACTTGTGTTTCCAGATTCCATAAGCAATTCTTTCCCAATAATCAAAGAGATTTCCGGATTAGCCAAAGTGTTTTGAAGCTTTCGTGAAAGAAATTCTTGATCACGAAGTAATGAATTCTTAGCACTGCTCAATGAAGAATATCCGTCAGGAAAGGCTGACCAACCACTTCCCAAATTCAGAACCTGCACAATGAAAGTCGACCCAATTTGTTTCATGTTTCCTTTTTGATAAAATCCTTCTAAATCAGTGTTTTCCATTGTAGGTTGAATATCACTCGAATTGGAAACAGATTGTACACGCCTTCTATTTTGAACAAGGCTATCTCCAGACGAAATAGCAAGAGAAGATTGCTGGACTTGATTCTTCTCCAGAAAAATTCCCACAGACATAATTTGATCTTTTTCTTTCGTCAGTTGGGATGCCAAAATATGGCCAGAAGATGTTATTTTATGTAAACTTTTCTGCTGATTTCCAGCAGCACCAACAACATTATTTTCCTGCAAAACTTCCATATCAGTATTCTCATTCAAATCTTCAATGCCATCCTTCGAACCTTGCTGTAAATTTTCAGACTCGTTCAAGATGTGTTGTTCCAGCATATTACCAGAATTCATTATTTTATGTGGATCTTCAGTCCGATTCTCAAGAATAATCTGATCATTCGAAACTTCAACTGGTTTATCTGAAATAAGGTCAAATGAATTCTCAAGAGAGGGATACTTCTCAAATTGCCCAATACGAACATAACTTTGCTTAATGCCTTCTGAGTTTTTCTTTTTTTGTAACAGCCGGCAAGATGAAACTTCATGGCCTCTGTGGCAACAACCCGTGCAAAACAAAGGGACTTTATCATATAAAATCTTTTGCCATCTACCATAATCTGATCCCAGCCGGATCCAAACCTTGTCTGATCTTGGTTTTAACAAATCCATCAACACACAGACCCTAGCAAGACTAGGTCTTGAAAAATTTCTTGTAGGCGCATCTGTACATAATGGCTTGCCTACCACTCCAGCAATAGAGAATAGAAAGGATTCTGGGAATAAATTTAAAGGAAGGTTAGGAAGAGATATCCATACCGGAGCCAAAGATGATTCCTTAGAAGGATCAAAACGAAAGTTCCATTGAAACAGACGAAAATAAAATCCCTTGATGACAAGAGACTCCCTGGTCCAGACTTTAATGAAATCTTTTTCTTCTTTGAATCTCAGCAGCAAATGACGCCCATCCAATACTCCAACGTGAAAGCTTCCTTGAACTCCCCAGGTTCTGAAGATGGCTTCACGAACAATGTCCACCGAAGGCCTTCCAGATGTAAACTTTGCAATCAAAGCATATGTAAAGGCACTTAGAGATTTGTTGATCTCTACATCCGAAAACTCCACAGCAGGGCACCCATGAAAAGAGGTAACTGGTTTTCTGGGTATATGCACGTCTTCAACAATGAGAGAAGTGGGCAAAGAAGCAACAACAGATGCGAAAGATCTAGGACGATCAGGGGGAATAGAAGAGGATCCTCCATATATTAAATCTGCCATTAATGGAAGAAAACAAGCAAAATCGCCCCTTAAACAAAATCGCCCCTTAAGCAAAATCGCCCCTTAAGCAAAATCATACCTCTACCAAACAAAAATGCTCTCCTTCCATTTTGCATAGAGATACCCACTTTATATTGGGTCTCTCATAACATGCAAAATATGACAAACAGGTTAGAAAGATTATAACATAAACAAGGCTTAAAAGTAGAATTGTTAAAACAAATGGATTTTCATATATGTGAAGTAAAAGATTACCAGGAGTGTTACTGTTGTAAGCACCTCATTTTTGCACCCCCGAAAATGCCGGAAATGCAAACCCTAGACAGAAAGTCAAACCCTAAGGGGTGAAAAGTTGACTTTTTGATCAAGTGATAATTGGCCACCTTGATTTATCTCAGTGGATATAGAATCCCGACACGGTTCCAACGCAACTGAGTTTGCTGGAATCGGAGTCCGGATGAAGGATTTATCAACCGGTCAAACTTGACGGGGGGCAGAAATTGACTTTCTGCTAAACCCCAGATTAGGTGCCCAAACTTGTCCCAGTGGACAGGTCATCCTGACACGATTCCAACGCAACTGAGTTTGCTCGAATCGGAGTCCCGGATAATAAGTTATGGGCAAAACAAGAAACCCTAAAAACTGCCCATGTGGCAAAAACAGCAGAAAAAGGTGTCTGGGGGCAAAACCGTAAAATATCAGGACAGTCAAAAATATCTGATGGCATGTCTGTAATTACCTGGGGACGAATCTGTGAATATCAAGTTGATGTGAAAATAGCTCAGGGACTAATATGCAATTACCAAGAAAATCATCCCCACATGCTTAATTCTCCACCACATCTTTTTCCCCCTCTCTCTCCTCCATAACTCATCCCCCCACATGCTTAATTCCCCACCACATCTTCTTTCCCTCTCTCTCTCCTTCATAAAGGCATGTTCCCCATGTGCACCCCCATGCACCATGCATTCAAGCACCTCTCTTTCTCTCTCTCTCTCTCCACCTCATGACTATCCATGCATACATCATGCATAACCTCTCTCTCTCTCTCTTCCCCCCATGATCACCCATGCATGCATCTTGCATGCACCTCTCTCTTTCCCTCATGATTAGTGTTCCCCATGTGCATCCCCTATGCATCATCCATGCATGCACCACCTCATGCATCCTTCCCTCTATCCCTCTCTCTCCTCCAAACACCTTTTCCCCATGCATGCATCATATGCATACACATCACACACACATCACATTATAAAAAGTCCAAGCCCCCATACATATGGGGGTGGAGCACATTTTGGTCTCTCCATTTTTCTTCTCTAACCTCTCTCCATCTCTCCCAAGCTCTCTTCATCTCTCCCACTCTCTTGAACCTCTTCCCCCAAGCCATTTCTCTACCACTTTTCTTCATTTCCATCACTTGGAGGAGGTCTTGGAGATCATTTGGAGAGGAGGAGGTGCTGCCCAAGGATTGTTGTGCCACAAGAGGACTCAAGCACATCTCTAAAAAAAGATTCCAACCCTAGGGTATGGCTTCCCCATGACTTTTGTTTAACATATATAAAGTTGAGTTTATTTGGAGCATGTAGATTATATATATATATATATATATATATATATATATATATATATATATATATATATATATATATATATATGTGCTGTAAAATTTTGGTTATGCATGTTTTCTTCCTTTTCCTTACTTTTTTTCACACTCTTTTACCACCTCTTTAAGGTAAGATGGGTTTTCTAGTAGTTTAGGGAGGTAAGGTATTTTGGGTGGATCTAGAGGGCCCATACGGCCATTGTAATGCTTGTTTGCATCTTTGCTTTATTTTCATCACAAAAGAGGAGCATGTTCCCTCTAGCTAATTCTAATGTACCCCATAAACCCCCCAAGTCCCTTCTTTTAGGATTCCCTAGACTATAAGCATGATGGTATTCATTTCTTTTAGATTGTCAAATATACTTGCATGTGTGCTTTCATTTAAGTTTGCAAGCATGTGTGTACAAGCATGTGTGTATTAGCATGTGTGTACAAGCATGTGTGTATTAGCATGTGTGTTTTCATTTCTTGTAATAATTTTTCTTAAGTTTGCAAGCATGTGTGTCTTCATTTATGCCACAAAATGTGCTAAGGGGCCGCAATGTGTCCATTAGCATGCCATGTTCCCTTTTTACTTTAGGCATTGTTTTGGGATGACTTGCATGCTCACCCACCACTTTCACTTGTCTTAAGCACATGTATACATATGTAGGTTCACCTAGAATACATGTTACGCACCTCCCCCTTTTGTTATGCCACTCATGCACATGATGATATGGTCATCCACACACACTAAGGTTACTGTTTTAGAGGCATGTGTAGATCCTTCTCTTTTGTACATATATATACGTATTGATTGTGGTTTCTCTTAACTAGAAAGAACCCAAACAGAGGTGCTTGACCTCTATCTCTTTGTTGAAATTAGTTCTAAAGGAGGAAAAGGGGGAAGCCTCACCCATTCTCTTTATGTTATTGGTTTTGAAAACCCTAAAGAAGAAGCCAAGTGGCTTTCATGTGAACCACCGTGGGCCCACACAAGGGCCCACGCAGTCCCTGGAAACCCAAGATGGGCCTTGGACACCCGGTCCAAATTGATTCCCGGTGGGCCTTCCAATGGGGGCCACCAAGCCCGACAAACTCCTTTTGTTAAATAAAGATAAAATCAATCCATTTGAGTGGGCCACACCAGTGGAGGCCCACCCAAGCCCAATTTTGAAGCATGTTGATCTAGACTTAGGCATGGTTTGGCCGAGACCATGGGCAGGGCCTGTCGGGCCCACTAAGCCCATTAAACCAAACAAGTGTAGGGTTTCCAAACCCTATCTTAGAAAGTCTTGAGCTTTCAAGCCCGAGCCCAGGTAAAGGGCCCCAAGCCCAATGCTTGGCCCATTTTGGCACAGATAAGAAAGATAATCAAAACTACTTGGTAACCAACTGTGTGGCCCGCTCAAGGGCCCACAAACAGTCCCGGCCCACTTGTGCATAGAAATCACTTAAATAACCAAACTGAACTTCAAAGTAAAATCAATTCACTTGAACCAAAGCCAAAGGGTCTCTCAGGCTAGACTGAGGCCCACAAGGGACATGTGGGCTCAACCAAGCCCACCAAGGAATCAGCGGGCCTTCCAACGAGGCCTGCCCAATCAGACTCACTTCATTCAATAATAAGAAGATAAAATCAAGTAAAGGGACCCACACCACTTTGGCGGTCCCACCAGACTTAACCAAATTACATGCTGGAATGTGAATTGGGTGAGTGAGAGACCAGAGTTGACTCAAACCAGAGAAACTTATGGGACCCGTCACTTGACGGGGTGGACTGGGGTGTCTACGGACTTCCCCAGACCGCAACCGAGAACATACTTAGAATCTCAAGCCGCAGACCAAGCCTTAATAGAAGAACTTAGGCACCCCGGTGTCTGCTTGCACCCCATCAGGCAGTGGCGACTCCAAACAAATCCCGAGGCATGCGTCGTTTTGCGTGCGCCTCGTCGTGCGACCGAAATTGGGTGCGCACAACTGTACAACTACCTTTTTGTTTTACCGTGTTGTGGTTCCCCGAGAGATTTTGTCAGCGCTTCCACGCTCCCGTTTGATTCCCCAAAATGGGCTTGAAAAGGACCTCCTCTCTTTGGGTTGAAAAGGATTGAAAGTGAGGAAGGAAGGTGTAGTATAGGGGTATTTTGGGGATATTTTTGGGCTAGTGGGATTTTGGCAGAGCTTGGGCAAGGTTTGGACAAGGAAATGACAAAGAGGGAGAGCAGGGAGGCTAAGGGGGAAGCCTTGCTCGAATGGGGGGCTGGCCTCTCTATTTATAGGCAAAAAATGTCGTGCCCGTAATTCAAATACGGGCGAAAAACGCACATTTCCAAATCTCGCAAAATCGGCCGTACAGGACGCGTGTCCCACCGTATAGCGACACGCGTCCCCTTCTAGAAGCTTGCCCGTATTTGAAATACGGGCATGCCTCGCCTGTACTTCAAATACGGTCCAGCATGTTTTTAAAATGTTTGGATTTCAAAACTTTATTCAATTTGATTTGCTTAAAGATTTTTATCCGATTTTTTGATTATTATATTATAAAAACGAGATTCTTTTATTAAAATATTATTTAAAAAATAAAGATATTTCTATTAAATGATTATTTTATTCATTTATTCTGCTTTTTGATGCTGTTTTGCCACATGGGCAGCTTTCTTGAAATTTCAACTGTTCATAACTTTTCCGTCCGATGTCCGATTTTAGCAAATTTGGTGTTGTTGGAATCGGCTCGGAATCACCTATCCACCGGGATGAAGTTTGGCAGCTGAATTGGGGTTGAGCAAAAAGTCAACTTTTCGCTCCCCAAAAGTTTGACCAACCCATAACTTTCTCACCCGGACTCCGATTCCAGCAAACTCAGTTGCGTTGGAACCGTGTTGAAATGTTATTTTAAATGAGATGAAGCTTGATGGCCAAATTTACTTGAATCAAAAAGTCAATTTTTTGACCCCCTCTGGGTTTGACTTTTTAATTGAAATTTTCATTTTCTTAATTTTTTTTGGGTGCAAAAATGAGGTGCTAACACCAATACAAAAGAAGGGGAATGGGATTGAATTCATCATGATTGTAAGTCTGGTTGACCCATTTTTCACAATTAGAAAATTTTGAGCCTTTAATACCTTTTCTTTCATAAACCGAGCTTAGCCTTTGTTTCATCCTATTATTAAGCCCTTGGTGATTTTAGTATATTCACTCAACTTCCAGAGTAAGATTGGTGATGACGGAATGCAAAAGCCGGCCCTAGTGAAAACCATAATTGGCGCTAGGGGCAATAGGGGCAAAAAGAAAAAAAAAGAAACAAAATCAAAGGGTTGAGTTGATCATGTGGTCCAAATTTAATCAGCATGAGCACTGGAAACTGAGAAGATTAGCAGGATCAGTCATGAATAAATAGCCATTAGGGGGTGATTCTAAAGGCCACGGGGTAGACAGATTTGGTCTCTCCCTATTCCTTGGATTACCCTTTTCATTATTCAACCTGATTTTAATTCCCTTGATTATATGTGATTAATTGTTGTGGATCAGCTTTCAAAAAAAAACTATTCTTTTGGCCAGTGATGAGAAATCAAATACTTTTCAATAAAACTTCTATTTTTACAAGCATCTGAGAATTCTGAGGCCAATAATATAGAACCTATTTTGGACGTAAATCTATTATATTTCCACTAATGGAGTTGATTTTGTATAAAAGTATGAAAAAAGAAAAAAAGAGAAAAAAAAGTGAGTAAAAGAATCTAATCCCTACTACTAAATTGCTCCTCAAGCTCCCTAATCCTAGCTGCCTGAGTTGCAATGATTCCAGAAGCTCCCTCTGCATCAGGATTGCTCAAAAAGGAGATGATCTCATCTGAAAAGGAATGCTGGATCTTCAACGCCCTAAGGTCAGCCAGGGAATCTTGATATTTCTTCCTCATCACTCGGACTTCAAAGCGACGAGCCTACCTTTGTTCTTCAAGTTTCTTCTCCATGACAATGCGGCCAGACTTCTGCTCTTCAAGTTTCCTCTCCAGATCAATGACTTTTATCCTAAGTTCTTGAGCCTCCCGTACCCATATTTGTTGAAGCCGCTTATGGGTTGCCCTTTCAGACTCCAGAATGTCCTCAAAGGTAGGTGGAAGAACTGCAGGAGGATCCTCTGGTACTGGGGCATGACTCTGTACCTGCTCTTTGATCTAGAAGTGATCGTCCTTCACATGGGACTCAGAAAAGACAGGACCCCGCAGAAAGTGAACATAGGAATACTCATTCATTAATTGAGCATTTAGCCCCATGGTGGCTGATGTAAGTGGCCCTACAAGGCTCTCATAGCCAGTTGGGATCATAATTCCCTGGGTCACTCCAAACTGCCGAAGAACCCTCAAAGGAAGATAGAGAACAGCAGATTTCAAGCCTGCCAGGACCAAAAAGTTCCTATCTCTGAAGCTGATCACTCTCTCTGGATTGGGCTGATAAGTGCTAGGCCATCTCACTTGATCATCCTGGAGAGTACCCAAGAAAGTGAACCATCCCTACTTACCGCCTTGGATATTAGGACAACCCCTGTGGCTCATCAGAACAGGAACTTTCAATCTTGGAAAGAAGTGGCAAGTTATTTCTTCAACTTGACTCAGGTGGTCAAGCAACCAAAGCTGCAGAAAAGGGGAGAATTTCAATTTATTTCAAAAAAAAAAGAAAAAAAAAAAGAAAGAAAAAAAAAAGAAAGAAAGAAGAAAAAAAAAGAGAAAAAGAAAAAAAAGAAGAAGAAAAAGAAAAAAGAAGGAAAAGAAAAAGAGAAGAAGAAAAAAAAAGAAAGAAAAAAAAAAAGAGAGAAGAAATTTTTTTTTTCTTACCTGTAGGATAGGGGCGCAAGCAAGGAAGCGTTTCTTCTTTCTGAAATAGCAGTCAGTTAAAGCCTGGTATATCTCTGCTAAGATCATAGGAGCCAATCTCTCACGTTCCCTAACCTGGCAGATAACTGAGATGAGAGCCAAGTCAACCTGGTCATCACCCTGTGGAAAGAGCAACTGGTTGACCACTATCAGAGTCAAAGCATTAAACCTAGAATCCTTGCCCCCACTCCTTAGAAGTTTTTCAGTCAAAAAGGTCTTGGACAAGGTCAATAGGGTATCAGAAGTTCCTAAGTCTTTCTTCCCTATACCCAAGAATGTAGAGGCCTCCTTTTTGTAGCTAGGCTTTAGGGGCGGGTTCACAACTTTTTAAGAAAATTTTAAGCCAAGGATGGTTTCAATTTCTTCTATGGTAGGAGTCATCTCTTTGTCATCAAAGAGGAAGAGATTCAGTTCAGGAACCCAATGTCCAATCAAAGCTTCAATGATTTCCCACTTAAAGGGAATTTTAAGGATGTGTAGGATATGCCCTAAGTGAATAGAATCCCAGTGAATTTCTTCATCAAGGGTCATGGAGTTAACCCACCTATCATAGAAGGAATCTACAACGTTGTACCTGGTGAGATTAGGAGGTTTTGATCTAACAGGTTGTCTTGCAGGAGGGGATTCATCGACAGAAGAAAACGGTGCAGGGGAAGCCATGGAAGCGCCAAAGAAGCCAAGGAAAGCGAGAAAAGACGTGCTCAAGGAGTTTTCAAACTATTAAAAGTGTCACAATGACGTTCCCCATGAGTTTATATAGAAAAAATCGTTAAGGCAGTAAAATCCGTAATTATAATACGGGCATAGAGCGCCCGTATAAAGAATACAGACACACTTGACCGTGAAAACTTCACGGGCAGAGTGCGCCCATATTAACATTACGGGCACATCTTGCTCGTAGTATAAGTACGGTCCTTGCGGAAAAATGCAAAAAAATGGGAAATTTTAATTTCCTTGTTTCCCTAAGCTTCACCTGTCCCTGCTTTAACATTCTTCATGCAATAAAAGCTAAAAACAAAGAAGAAAAGAGCAGAAATGAATAAAAATCAAACTTCTTATATATATATATGAATGGATGCATCAGTTTGTCAAAATACATATCATGAAAAATCCTAATCTACTGTGCCTCCGCAAGTCCATCTCCTCTGCCACGGCCTCTGCCTCGAGATCGTCGACGCCCAAAGACTATCAGCACTTTATCACGAGTGGAAATACGCTCCCTCCTGCAGCCCAAAATAGATAGAATGTCATACAAATACAAGAATAGAAGTCAAGAGCATAAAAGAAACATACCTAGAGTCAGATGAAGAAGCAGGGGCAGACCCCGGGAGATCTATGTCCCTAGCAGACTCAAGATCAGGCTCTGCAGGAACAGGCTCAACCACAGGATCGGTACCAATAGCAGGCTCAGAAGCCGGAGTCGACACCTCTGGAACATCGATCATAGGTGAAGGGTCTATCAAAACATCAGGAGCAGACTCTGGCACATCTACCTCAGGCTCAGCAACAATAGCCTCCTCAATCATCCCAGCCTCCTCGGTAGGCTCCACCGTAGCGGCATCCATGGCCGACTCCATATCCACATTAGCAGATGCATCAAGAGCAGTCTTAGGTGCTGGGGCAGACTCTGGCACATCCTCAGCAATGGGTGCTACATCGGCCTCAATCTCAGGCTCTGCTGCAGGTGCCTTTACCGGACTAGGAGAAGTCACGAACTCCACCCGTGCCACAGAAAATACCTCTCCACGAAGATGCATAGGCACAGGTGAAGCAGGTGAAGAAGGGCCGGCTGTATCCTCCTGAAAATAAGAGAAGAAATTTCAGTCAGAACAGGACAAACTAATACAAGAGCAGGAATGGAAATAAGTGAAAGAATTAACCTGAGTATGAGAAGGACCCGCCTGGTCCTATGTATCAGAAGGGCCCGCCTGGCCCTGTGCTCTAGCTAGCTGCCCCCGGAGGTCTGAAATGGTAATATAGAGGGCATCCCGCTCGGCGATAGCAGCATCTCGCTGGCGCTCTATATCAGCATACCGAGATCGAATCTCTGCCAACTGAGCCTCCTGAAATAGAAGAGATGGTATCAGAAAATGCCAAGTTCAAATAAAATAAAGAATAGAAGATATAAAAAGAGAGAAGGCATACCGTCGTGTCATAAGCTCTAATCACTACCCCTCCTATCTCCATGACTCCACCACGGACAGGCATGGGTGGCATAAGGCACCCAACTGAAGCTCGCCTGAACCAGGCATCATAGTCACTCTCCTCTAATAAAGTATCTGCCTCAGTCCAATCTAGGAACTGGGCAGGATCAACAGGCATAGGAGGAAAGGAGGGGGTAGTATCTGGAGGAATGGCAGGAATCCGAGGCTCTCCCACATGCTGATAGAAGAAGCGCTCGCCGCAGTACCAAATGCTGCCCATCTAACCAATAAAGAACTGATATCTCTGTCGTCTCTGATCAGGGACAAAAGCATCGTCTTTGGCTGCATGCAGGGCCAGCACCTCATGAATGTCCTCCATCCTGGGGACAAACAGCTGAAAAACCGAAAGAAGAATATTAGACATGTGATTTAGGAAGAAAAAGAAAGAAAAAAGAAGAGGAATTAAAGTAGATTACCTTAGACCGGTATAGTCTGTCCAGGTGGGCACGGGCGGACCTAGGATGACTCTTTTCAGAGTCGTGCTCCACATGACACCATCTATGTGCCATAGGATATGTCTCCTCAGGCATCGTAGAGGTAGGGCAGAAATAGGGTATATAAACCCTAGCAAAAAACTACAAAAAGAAGAAAGAAAGTTAGAAGGAAAAAAAATGAGAAAGAGAGAAAAAAGAGAGGGGAAATAATTGTTTCACCTGCAAGAAGGGCCAGAAGAATCTGCACCCAACTCCAGCTCCTCTAGAAGTAGAGAGGCCGCTCACTGATCGGCGAAGGCCGGCCAACATAGTACAAAAAATGAGCGGGCCCCATGCATACCTCCTCCCTTGATGCAGATCTCCCAATAAGCTCAGGAAATGGGGACTAACCGAAGTCATGTCCTCTAGGAAGAAGCAGGATCCGATCATGTACAAAAAAAGAAATCGAAATGCATACGGGAAAACTGGATCACCAGCAGCAAGCTGGTCAAACTGCCTCACCCTGAAAGTCTCTCTCAACCAAGTCAGAGACAATCTCGCTCTCCCTCTATCCCATGCCTCAGGAGGAAGCACAATATATCCAAGATAGGAGGCGATCTCATCAGCATCTGGCATCCCCATCTCAGGAATAACATCACCGATCATCCTAATCCCAGTGATGAGTGTGAAGTCAGACGGCCTGATCCCGATCTCGATATCTGGAAAATGGAAGCTCAGGGTCTTGGGAAAGAATCTCTCAAGCAGCGCCGCAATAAAGGCCTGATCCAGGCGAACATCAGGGATGGTGATGAATAGGCCAAAGCCATATAAGCCTAACTCCCAACGATAGGCCGAACTGCAAGCTCCAATAAACTTAATAAAACTAGCCCAGCTCCCACGATAATGAGACATGGGATACTCCAGAGGGATATCTGCCCTAATACATGCTGAGGGATGAGTCCTCAAGCCATGCAAAAGATCAGTATCCCTGATCTGGGCAGCAATCGCTTCAGGGACCTCAACCCTGGTCCGGGCCTCATCTCTGACACGGCCTCCTCTACGGCCCTCATCCTGGCCTCGATCTCCGCCTCCACCTCGGCACCTGCTACAACTCCCGTCTCTGCCCAAAGCCTCAACTGCCGGCTAAAGAAACAATTGGAAGGAAGAAGGAATTAGGGTGATGTATTTTGTGAAAGGATATGAAATTTCAGAAAGGTTAGAATATACCTCCGGGGTCCCCTCACGCGAATCCCCAGAAGGAAGATCTAGGACATCCGAATCGGAATCCCTCTCGGCCCTCGAAGACGAGGCCACATCCGTATGATCCCGCCTAACCCGTGAGGAGGAAGGCTCATCTGCAAGATCCCTGGAAGCTGATCGAAGGCGGGCCATCTATGGTTTAAACCAGGGAGATGTTTAATTATTCTTGTTAAAATTTTATTGCTTGATTTTTATTCTAACCAAGTTTAATTGATTGGCAGGAAAAAGGAAAAAATGGAGAATGGAGGAAAGTGCTTCAGATACTCCCGATCAAATCAAGAATCAACTGAAGGAGTTTATATTTTTCTAGAAATATTATGTTTGTCTTTGCTTTAAAAATTATATAGAAACTATATAAGAAGTACATGCTTCTTATAGGTTCTCCTTATATGAAAAAAAATGTGTGGAGGTTTTAATTTATTCCTTCGTATTTCCTAAAGATGTCTGATCATGGATTTTACTTGGTTTCAGGGCAATTAAGGCAGTTGGTTCATGCCAAAACAATGGGAAAGAATGTTCTCACAAAAAGGAATATGGACTATAAACAGGAATTCAACCGGGACAAAAATCAAAGACTAGAATTCCCATCAGTCATGGTCCAAACATGGAAGTTAAGATACAGAGGCATCAGCATATGTAGTATATTTTCAAAAAAAAGAAAAAAAAAGAAAAAAAATCAGAATGATGCAACAGTGAACACACCCAACAATTTGGAGACTTATTCAAAGCATCAGGTATTCAGAGTCAAAGAATCATTCAGTGTTGAAGAATGCAACAAAAGCAAAAGTTTGAGAATGAACAGCTTAGGAATAAGTATCGACCAAACAGAAAAATCAGATTCAAGATAAAGATAACAAGTCAAGCAAAATTTCATTTCTGGTTGCATGGATACAAGAAGCATGTGAAATGGGGGATTACCTTCAAACAAGAGCAAATTCATACACAGGACAAATTCGTGCATTAAACAGGATAGTTCTGTGTATAAAAATTTCTGAGAATCGGCCACTTACTTGTGTCAGTCGAAATTGGAAAATTTGAAAACCAAGATCACACCTTGCTTCACCCGAGAAGAAATCCAAAGATGATTTAGGAAGAAGACGGCTGCAATGTCACTTGAGAAGTTGGATCGATCGCCCAATGATCAGGAAAGCAAGTCGCAGGAGAGATTGAAGCTGCCGGATTCAATATAGAATATGAGAATCGCTTGAATGAACAGTGGTCGCCGGCGAAGTTGTGTGAGTCGTCGGAGATTGGAAGAAGAAGAAGAAAACCGGAGAGAAGAGTGCGGGCGCAAGAGAAGTTAGGGCAAAGTGCGGACAGAAATGAAGGAATGTTCGCGGCCACGATTAAGAAAGGAGGTCAAAATCCGTAAAAACAGTACGGGCTGCAGATGCCCGTGGAGGTAATTCGGTCCCTTTCGCCCATGTTCAAATTACGGGCAACATTTGTCCGTAATGCAAATACGGGCGAGGCAGAAAATTGCATATTTTATTATTTTTTCCACATTTTTCAGGAGATCAATGTTTATATTAGTTGTAAGTTGCAAGGATTGCCATCTTACCCACTTTTGTTTAAAAATTTTGTCTCAAATCTCACTTCATAGCCACGAGTGCTCAGTGAGAGGAGAGAGGAGGATTTGGCCCTTAAGCTGAGGACTTCTTAGCAAATCTTCCACAATCAATTCTTTTTTACCAAAATCATCCATTTAATCCTTGCAAAATGCAATTAGTTAGACAAAGATCTCAAAAAGTGCAATTGGTGGGTATTTTTGCTCTCTGCTTGTAATTGGTTCCAATTACCAGCAAAGAGGGGGCAGCTGTAGACACCCCAAATTACACTACAAAATGAGAAAATAATGAAAACATTAATTGGAATTTAAAACAGGCCAAAAATGCATGAAAATAAATAATTAGAGCCTTGCCCGTATTGTATCTACAGGCTAAGCGCGCCTGAATTTTATATACGGGCACGCAGCGCCCGTAATAAATATACAGACATCGTGGAACCGTAAATCATTTACGGGCACATTAGACTCGTGCGAGTTCTAATCTTCTCTTGATTTCTGAGCCTTATCCTTGGTCCAATATCCCTTTAAATGAGCAAATTATTTATTTTATTCGTGCGGAATATCTTTGTGGATAAAGGATTGGCATGATCTTGTATTTAACTCAAACTGAAATTCTATCTTGCCAAACCTTGGACAAACCATACCCCTGGGTTTGCCTATAAATAAAGGGCCTTTCCTCAAGCAAAAGGCCACGAAAATTTGAAGTCTAAAAAGCTCCAAGAGAAGAAGAGGAACCCCTGCTGCTTTGCTTACTCAATCCAAGTAAGTCCCTTTCCCCTTTTATTTTCTGTCTTCAATTCTAGATGTAATAGGATCATCTCTATTGCTGTAGAATAAGGCCATATCTTTTGTATCTAGTATTCCTAAACTTTTCTCTAAGTACCTCAAGAGTCTCTCTAGCCGTAAAACGTGAAGAGAGAGCTAGGGGAAAAGAGAACAGGTGGATCTCTAGAATAGAACCCCATATCTGTTTTTCTCCTTTTTTATAGAATAAGGCCTTTGATTGTGATTGTATAACCAAACCTATCTCCAAGTACCTCAAGAATCCTCTCTAGCCGTAAAACATGAAGAGAGAGCTAGGGGAAAAGAGAACAGGTGGATCCGTAGGGTAGACCCCCATGTGCTCAAATCTGTGAGATGTGGCTGCTTTAAATATCTTGATCATGTTTTAATGGTTTTTATGCTGAATCTGAATGAATCACATGAATCCATGATGTTTATAGCATGAGATCCCGACTTTTTGCTAAAATTTGGATTTTTGCCAGTTTTGCACCTACAGCACTGTTTTGGTGATTTTAGGCTAAGATCCTGGATTTATCATGATCAATATGGTAGATCTGGATCTAGAAGCCTGAAAGTAAATTCTAGGGTTTCATGATGTTGTTTTTAAATCGTTTTTCATTATTGATAGAAGACCATACGGTCTAAGTTCTCCCCTTTTGATGTTCTTCATCAACGTGGGTATTTTTGGTTTTGATTTCCAGATTTAATGTGAAATTTGGGCTCTACCTATATCCTGGACTGTTCAAGTTCAATTTTGAAATATTTTATAAAAATCATATTTTTCCAGATTTCTAGAATTTAACTTGAAGCCAGATTTTTGGATTTTTCACTTTAAATTGATTTTATTTGATTTTATCTCAATTTTATTTTGATCATGAAACCCTATGAATGGTATGATCATATTTGAAAGTTCTGGATCAATCAGACTATTCATATGAAAAAAACCATATATTTTTGTATTTTTTGTGATTTTTCCTGATTTTTATAGCAAGCTTTTTCCTTTATTTTAACATGAAAAATACCTGGCAACCACCTTGTGTGGATGAATAGGGGTGCCTAACACCTTCTCCTGTTCATAACCTAATCCCCTTACCCATCTCTGGTTGTTTTTTTTAGGAGGGTTATTTTTACCCTAAAATTGCCTTTTGTGCTTATTTAATATTTTGGTGTCCATTCACACCTAAATTGAATGGTGGCGACTCTTTGTCTAATTCAATCCCGTGTGATGATTGAGGAAGTCATTAGATTTGATTTTTTCCCATGTCTCACAGGTACGATGTGCACACAGAAAGCATAGTATATCAAAAAACTTTACGTATTTAGAGAACTGCACAGAAACACTACAAAAATTCGTAAAGAAATATATGAATCATATGGATAAACAAGTACTTTGCTTGCTATTCTTAAATGGGCAAAACGAAGCATGAACTTTAAAACTAACCAGAGTACAGTTTGATATTAGAAAGGAACCTATTTATGGAGTATTATTTTGCAGAAGAACGAGGACAGCGTTCCCACATTGCTTTTACAAAATATATTAGCGTATGGATAGAAGTTGGATTCGAAGCTCTAGGTATTTAATACTTTTTTAGTATTGTAATGTTGTTTAATATTATCAAATATTAACTACATAGGTTATGTTTTAATCTACACACACACACACACATATATATATATATATGGATAAAATAGTGCTAGTCAAGAGTACATTGATGGAGTAAATGGGTTCATCAAGTTTGCCCAAGATCACGATGCAACATGTAATGAGAAATTGAAGTGTCCTTGCCCGAAATGTTTTAACATATTGTACCAGAGTAGTCAGGTTGCATACGAGCATATGATATGCAATGGGTTTGACCAAAATTACAAGGAATGGTATCATTTTGGAGAGGATGTAAGACCCTGAAAAATTTCCTAATTTTAAAATTAAATAAAAATTAATATTTATTTGAGGATTTATTGATGAGATTAATTTATAATTATAGGTGATCACATTGATTGCAGAGATTAGGAGTTTGGCGTAGATTTGACCGTTGGATCATGATATATTGAGATAAAAATTAAAACTATGATGATGCTGTGTTCTGATTGGTTAGGCATGTAATAGATGATAGTGTTGTGTTGTGTAGGATCATAAGGGGAGATAAAAGGGTTTTATACCCTAGAGAATAAGTTTTGTATTTTGCTATCGTATTGTAAAATCCAAGATTTTATTAATAAAACAATTGTGACAAATAATTAAATTAATCAAGATTGTTAACAATGCAGGGGATGAAGAATTGGTTCAATCCGGAGAAGTACAAGTTGACCCGGAGGACTTGGGCAGCTAATCTAAGGTGAGTTTATAAATTTAGGTTGAGTTAAATTTTAATGTAATTACCTTGTTGTTGCTGTGATTTATTCAATTAAATGCTGATAAAAAGGAAAGAGAGAAAGAAGAAGACTTTAGTGGTCGAACCCCTAGGGGAGGTGAGGTCGACCCAGACCATAACCGGTTTATGAAGTTGTGTTTGGTTTGAAGAAGGTGAAGGGTAAGACAATAACAAGGATTTATACTAGGTTTAAATGGTTAGTAAGGGCAAATGAGTAAAAGAAAAAAATTAATAAACAATATCCTACTCTTCATGCGACTGTTCACGTCCAACACAAGTGAACAGCTGCACCTCCCTTTCTTTCTCCTTTTCGTGAGTTTCAAAGACTCTAACCACTTAGCACTCTTGGAGCAGATCGAAAGAAGAAGGAAAGGATTCGATTTCTATGAGGATTACAGTAAGCCATGGTTGATCTTTGTTTCTATTTAGTTCTTAGTTGATCTAAGTCTAAAATTTGTAATCCTATATTAAAGGAGGTTGCTGAGTTTGTGTGGATCAATTTTGGAGTGATTTGTGGTGCTATTAGAGAAGGATTGAATCCTAGAAGAGGTAAGTAGTCCCTTCCAACGTGCATAAACTGAAATTTCGATGATTATTCAATGAACATGATTATTCGACTATTCGCAGAATTGTTTTTGATGGATCTGAGATGTAAATACATGTTTTTAATGCTTGAGTTTGTTGGAAGTGGTTTAGAGTGTTTTGGTGATGATTTCCAATAACTATAATTGAATTTAGAAGAGCATATAGTGAATTTCAGCACTTTACAGGTTCTGTTCAAGCATGTATTTCATGGACTTTCCCTACTTATTTGGGTTGATTATGTGTTTCTATTTATCCTAAACTGTTCTAGCATATTTATAAGATGATTTAGAATGGTTTTGATTTGGTTTGCTGCTTTAGATTAAGAGTTTTCGAATTTTTAGTGACTTACGCAACTTTTCGGAAAAATCAGAAACTCAGATATTTCAACGGTCACATGAATTACCACTCGAGCGCCCAGATAGGCACCTAAAGGTGGTTCAGGGGCGCTCGATAGCACTTGAACGCTATCGAGGCGCCCCACCTGTGTTTTTTTAAATTTCAAAACCCTGAAGTGATCAAAACCTAGAAAGCGAACACCCGAACCGCCGCTCGAGCGATTGCTTGAGCATCCACCCTGATTTCACCTAGTTTTTAATGCCGCCTGATGCTGCTCGAGCTCCCTTGACAGATTCTCCCGTATTTTCCAACCTGCCTAGTTTTTCACTATAAAATGTTTATATTTAATTTCAACCCATGTATCATTAGGATTAGAGTGTCTAGAGATTGTTTGCACTAGCAGATAATTAAAATAAATTTTATAAAGATTTTTGGTACGTTCTTCCAAAATGGCTTTTAACCGAGTTTTATTGTTCCAAACTATTACCTTTTATACGAAACTTGATTTCAAGAGTTCCTACACCTGTATTTGAGTTATTTGAATGTATTTTGTGCATCGAATGATTCGATACACACCCGGGACATAGTTGCTGTAACGCCCCAAACTCGGGTCAATGCAAACCGGCACCTAACCCGAATCGAGTTCACTACTGTAACAACCCGAATCCAGTTCAACAATCGAACCTGAGGTGCTACTGGGCCCATATGAACATATCCTTAACAAATTAACCAGACTAAACATTAAATAAGTAATCCATTTTATTACTATCAGAGTGCGGAAACATAATGTGCGGAAGTGTAAACCTAACATCACCATAAATATAAATTAAATGAATGACCATCAAGTTCACATGAATCAAGTCTGGTAAAATCAATGGGTGCAAAAAACTCTCAATCTCTCTCTGTCTCAAGATACATCAAAGCCAAATGAACAAATTAATCCTCAAGTCTAAATATCACGTTCATCAACCTCAGCTCACTCCGGATAGTAGTAATCCTTCGATAAGAAGTCAGCAAAATCACTCTGGAAATCACCACTATGATCCCCTTCTCGCGTATCAGCTGAAAAACAAGATAAAAAGTAGGGTGAGATATGAATATCTCAGTAGGTAACACATGCATGATACAAGCAGTTTATATATGAAAATAATCATTCATGCACGATTAAGCAAACATGGATAAGCAGGCTCGATTAAACAGTCATAGCGAACTTGAAACACAAATCAGCATTTAAAACAGTTCTAAGTATCAGATAATAGAAGAATTTATAATAAGAACCAAGATTCAGAAGTTTACAGCATAATCCAACCAATGCAGACAACTCTGTGCCCAATAAAACTGGGATGTACTAAGCATTCACATCCAACCATAACGTATCACATACATGCTTTCCGCATGTCAAAATAATAGTAACAAATGTTTCATGATATCAATGTCATTGTAGGACTCACAAAGAAAGATAAACTTTTGAGATGACTCTCGACCAAATGGTATACCACCGTGCGGCTTAAGGGCAATGCTACTGTGACACTCAAACCTGAGACATCTCCTTAGATAAGAGCCGTAGTCATCGACTTATTGCACATGACTCAATAGAGTTGGCATGAACCATCAACGTGTAGCACTAGAATCAATACATGGAGATGGCCGCTGATCCACATGTATAGGAATCACCAGCGTGGCACGAAATGACCCTACAGACATGGGACCCTCCAGTGCAAACCAACTTACAAAGGAAGCGCACTCGCACAAGGGAGTAACTCAACCTAAATGAAATATCCCTTAGCTATCTAGCTTATTTTATGGATCCATAATCAGCTATGCCCACTAGACACCAAAAATCCCTAAGGACTCATCTTTAAGTAAATAATAGTGCCTAGCGGCATATAAAGGTTAATTCTGTCATTTTATCAAAATTTGGGGTTATCTGGGTTGAAATTCTGATCATATAGTTCTATTCGTAGAAATCTGGTTTATAGTATGTATAATAATGTCTCTTGGTTAATTATCCCCACTTTTAAAGTTTATTTGTATAAAAACTTAGAATTTCTTATTAAGTTCAAATTTAGGCAACTAATAATCTAAAATAACTCCCTAATTATTTTTTTGTAAAACAGGGTGTTTTGGTAATTTATTTTGACCTAAAACATCTTATTTAATTGATAAAATTTATTAAAAATCATTTAGTATTGAATTAGGTATTAAATTCAAAAAATCAGCATTTTTTGTGTATGGGCGCTCATGACAGGGCACCTAGGCGCTCAGGGTTGGCGCCAGTTCAATTTCAATCGATTTTAATTTTCAACAAGCGCTCAAGGACGCTTAGGCATTCTAGGTAGGCGCCTGTTCTAATTATCAAGGCCTACCCTCCTCCTCTAAGCGGAGGTGGATGGCCAAAAATTTTACACAGGCGCCTACGAACACTCAGGTAATTGAGGTAGGCGCCCAGAGGAAAACGGCAAATAGCAACTGTAAATCAAATTTTCATCTATTATGAACGTTTCTAACAAGTATATTCGATCAAAATAAAACTAAATACATAATTTTACATCATCATCATAAAAACATGCAACACGATTCGAATAACCAAGAACACAAAACGAACGGCATTCCAATTGAAATGACTTCTTGAATGGGCTTAGCAATTACTTGGATCTATAGAATAGCTAGTAAGTGAAATGACTTCTAGAATGGTTTGAATTTTGTGTCATAGGCATTCCATCATCTTGAGGATCGTACCGCTCCTGGATTGGTCGATCGCTACGTTACCCACTCCTGGATTGGTTGGGTTGTACATGATAACTCACTCCGGTATCGGTGAGTACTTCTGTTGGGTGTCGAATAACCTGTCCAGGATCTGTTGGTCTACCTGTAAATCGGTTAGGTAGTGTAAGCACCTTATTTTTGCACCCCTGGAAGTGCTAAAAATGGAAACCCTGGCAGAAAGTCAAACCCCGAGGGGACAAAAAGTTGACTTTTTGATCAGGTTATAGTTGACCACCTTGCTTTATCTCATTGGATAGAGAATCCCGACACGGTTCCAATGCAACTGAGTTTGCAGGAATCGGAGTCCGGATGAAGGTTCTGCGGGCGTTCAAACTTGAGGGGGAATCGAAAGTTGACTTTTTGATAAACCCCGATCCGGGTGCTTACCCCCATGCCATTGGATAGAGGGCTCCGATACGATTCTAACGCAACTGAGTTTGCCCAGATCGGAGCCCGGATGAAGCAAATATGAGCTGACAAAATTCCCGAGCAGCAAAACCGACAAACTGCGCACGTGGCAAAAAGCTGCACACGTGGCGAGTTGCGCAGGACAATATCTCAGGGATCAAATCCGTAAATATCCAAACATTCAAAATATCCCAGGGACTAAATCTGTAAAAATCCAAGAATATCGGATTAAATTGAAAATAACCAGGGACTAAATCCGAAAAATTCGGATTTTCCGACCATCCAGCGGTCGCATTAATTTATTTTTAATCATTTGGTCGCTCGCATGAACGTGGTAAGCAGTATGCGCTCAGATTGCGCTCAGCGCAAGCTGAGTGGATACCCCTTTTTTTCTCTCCTATAAAAACCGCGCGACCATTCGTTGCAGGGGGTTCGGATTTTGGTTGGGGTTTTTGAGTTCGGCATTTTTTGGGGTTCGGAATTTTTTTGGAGTTCGGCATTTTAAGGGTTGGCTCTTCCCATGGAGAACTAGTCCTCCTAGCTTGGCTTGATTTAAAAAAACCCTCCCTTCTTCCTCTCTGATTACCTCACAACCGAGAAGACGACAAGCTGGTGAGGAGAGGTGTTGCTCCAGCGACTGCTCGTGCACTCCAAGGGGGCCTCACACAGACTCCACGAAGGTTTAAAACCTCAAGGTGAGCTCTCTCTCTGTTATTGTTTTAACATGTATAAATCGAGCATGCTTCCCATTTTAGCATGGTATTTTTTTGTTCGTGCTTGATTGATTCGAAGGGGGAGCATGTTCCCCCATGGTAATCTCATCTCTGTTGTAACCCGATGTAAAGCCCCCAGTTCCCTTCTTTGTTAGTGCTGTTCGTGTTTTGTTTTCAGATTTGTAGGTTTGCAAAGAAATTTGAGTCGTGAGGAGAGGTTAGGTTAGATTAATTTTGAAGTGGGTTCAGGTGTCTTCTAGGAGTCTAACGATCCCCAGAAAGCAGTTACAGAGCTTAAAAACTAGTCAATCATGGAGTTTGGAAAAAAAAACAGAGAATCAGGGTATGCGTTGAGCTCGCACTAACCTCACGCGAAGCTCGCGCGGAGCATTTTGCATCCACCGAGCTCGCGTCTAGCTTGCGCCGAGCTCGCGCTAAGCTTCGCGCGGAGCACATTTTGCATACGCCGAGCTCGCGTGAAGCTCATGCGCGGATGCCTTTTTTGCATCCGCTGAGCTCACGCAAAGCTCGCGCTGAGCTCACGCGAAGCTCATGCACGGATGCCTTTTCTTTGGTTGTTTCGATCTGCTGACCTCGCGCCTAGCACTTGGAGGTCAGCGCATACCCTATTAAGGCCGAATTGCCTATGTTTTTGAAAACCCGAAACTACCCTTGGACCTAGATGATGTGATTTTTGCATGTTTTGTGTATTTTGTGATTTCTATATATTCTGTAATTTTTGCTGACTGTGGGTGACATTCTCGAACCAAACCAAATGAACCAATAGGGTTTCCGGGTCACCCGGAAACCCAACATGGGACTTAGACCACCCGGTCTAACTTGATTTTCAATGGGCCTTCCAACGGGGCCCACCCAGCCCGAACCATTCAATTTTGCTTAACTAAGATAATTAAAAGATTTGAGTGGGCCGGACCACTTGAGGCCCACCCAAGCCCTAGGTGGGGCATGCATGCTTAAATTAGGTTGTGGTTTGGCCGAGACCACGGGCTGGGCCTGTCGGGCCCACCAAACCCATTGAACCAGACCAGGATAGGGTTTTAAAACCCTAACCAAGGAAGTCTTGGGCTTTCAAGCCCAAGCCCAGTTAAAGGGCCCCAAGCCCAAGGCCTGGCCCATTTTGGAAACCAATCAAGATAAACCCAATAAATCACTTGGCTACCATGTGTGGCCCACTCACGGGCCCACAAAGCAATCCGGCTCACCTTGCATGGAAATAACTTAATAACCCAACTTGAACTCCAAAATAAAATCAAGTCAAATTGAACCAAAGTCCAAAGGGCCACACTTGGCCCACCAAGGAACATGTGGGCCACACTTGGCCCATTAAGGGATACCGTGGGCCTTCCAACGGGGCCCACCCCACCAGACCCAGATCATTCTAACTAAAGAAGATAAAACCAAGTAAAGGGACCCACACCACTTTGGCGGTCCCGCCAGACTTAATCAAATTGCATGCTGGAATAGGAATCAGGTGAGTGAGAGACCAAAGTTGACTGAAACCAGGGAAACCTATGGGACCCGTCATTCGACGGGGCGGACCGGGGTGTCTACGGACTTCCCCGGACCGTAACCGAGAACTTACTTAGAATCTCTAAGCCGCAGACCAGTCTAATAGAAAATCTAGGCACCCAGGTGTCCGCCTGCACTCCATCAGGCGGTGGCGACTCCAATTTCCCATTTTTACCCAGTGCGGCGACCGAAGTCGGGTGTGCACAGGTAGCATATTGACATATGTCTACAATCTCTCTCTGGTTTTCTTTTTCATGAGTCCCATTGTAAAACCCCGAATTTTCACTAAATAAATAAATAAAAATTTAATACGAATATTTGGAGTGTCAATGAATTTGTCAAAATAAATTGGGGATTTAATATAAAGGAATGAATTGCGGTACTTATAATTCATTCGGGATGTATAACGGACTAATAATGACAAAGAGAATAAACTTGGAAATTTCGGAAGAAATTGAATGGGTAGATGTGAAAATATTGAGAGAAGGGTATTCGGTCAATTCACATTAATTATCGGTAAAATAATTAAATACATTAATTAAAATTTGTTATTAGACTTGAGAAATACTAATAGATTTAAATTGGGGTTTAGATTGTCTATTAACCATGATATTTAAAGCTTAGTAATTGGAATAATGGCGTATTGGTAGTTATACTTGATTTGAAACCTGAAGTCGAGGAGAGGAGAATTTTGTTGAAGGATATTAATTATAATTATTGATGATCACACTGATAGAGGAGATCCGGAGTTTGACGCAGATCTAACCGTTGGATCGTGAGATATCAAGGAAAGAGTGGATTAACGGTCCTTATTAAGTCTAATGGATGGGTAAGTATGGAACCTGATCCTAGGGAGATGCGTGGGATCAGGGAAGAATAAAATAGGGTTTAATACTTTTAGTTGCATTCGTAGAGAGTCTTGGGCGTTGAAGTTTGGAGGTGCGGCGGAAGGAAAGAAGAACGAGAGAGAAAAAGGGAGACCGGGAAGAAGGAGGAAGAGGGCATATCTCTGGTTTCTCACCGTTCCCGGAGAGTCTCTTGCCTGCGAAGAGGAGAGGAAGTCTCTGGTTGGAAGAAGAAAGGATTTGAGCGGACGGAGGTAGGTGGCACTTCGTTTTAACGATTTTTGTGTTTATGAGGTTAATCGATTCGATTGCATGATCTCCTATGTTGTAAATGTGTGTATATTGATTTATATTAATTTATATGAAGTTTAGAAGCGATTAGAACCCAAAAATTTGATGTTTAGAAACTCGGTTCGTCGTTCTGGTTAGAGCGCCGAGCATGCCTGTACTCAGCGCTCCTCGGCGATATTCAGCGTTCGTTGAAAAGTTTCGAGCGCCCGAGACCGCCGAGTGACGGACGATCAGCGCTCCTTTTATTTATAACGACATACGCGTAACGCTGAAGAGCGCCAGGTTCGTCTATCGGAGCGATCTTAGGCGATCAATGAAAAAAACGAATTAATGGCTTGTAATGATTGCAAGCCTAAACATTAAATATTTTTATATACTTTAATGAATTAAAACCCAAACGTAAATACTTCCATCTTACTTTATTGAATTAAACTAAACTCTAAATACTTTCATATGCCTTTTTGGCCCTCACCAAACTTTAAATAAATTGAAAAACTTAACCTAAACATACTTAGATTTGTTTACGTACATGACTCTTTCACTAAACCTAAACTTTAACAATTTTTGATAATTTAACCGTATATTAATTAAATCTTAATACTTTAAAAACGAACCACATATATTATTAAACAGTTGAATATTAATTAATACATGATTAGAACCGCAATTTAGCGTGCGTGTTATGCGTTCAACTTTTGATATAATTAAATACCTGTTTAACACTAAATCAGGATGTCACGTTAAACTTATTTTTATATATTGAACAAAATATTATGATTAATAAACTGGGGAACTGTTTAGAACCGGACCTTGAACATGAACCTAATATGTTAGAAATAATAATGGAATTGAGAACTATCTGTGATGGCTTGGTGGCCAGTTTTATAAATAACCCGCTTGGTGGCGGAGACCCTAAACCGCTTGGTGGCGGAGATACCCACTTGGTGGCGGAGACCTTACCTCCTACGGGAGAGATTCATTACCTCCTGTGGGGCAGATGTATTTCCGATGGATTGCATCCTACAGGAGAGATACCTCATGTGGGGGAGATGTGATTATGCGTGATTGCATCCCACATGGAGGATGGGTGTGTGAGTTACCACTGGAAGGTGAGGAAGCTATCTCCTACGGTAGAGGTAGATGCTAGGTGTTCACATCCTGCGGTAGAGTTATGCTGTCTCCTGCAGGGGGTACCTGTAGTCTTAGAGATGTGCATTCTCATGCGGAGCTTGTGTGGATACTATGTGTTTGCGTTCTATGGTAGAGATAGGCTACTACCTGAAGGTTGGCTTTTATTACTGATATGATGATTGATTCTCAGGATGATGGATTGTTTATTTAAAAAGGAAATATTGAAATGTTATAACTAAATAGAATTGCTATGATTTAATGAGAACTGTTAAAATGGAATATTATGGAATCACGAATAAAATGTGGAACTGCTCTTAAGAAGACACTAAAGAAAATAAACCAGAAACCATGGGAATGTGAAATATAATACATTGTCCTTTAAATTGAACGGAAATGCACAGGATTAACTTAATTTATTTCGGCACTGAGTAAATGTTTGTTTTATATTGAGATTATTAGTTTATCTTATTGACCGTAATTAGTCGTCTATTTTACCGAGCATGAAACCACTGTTATTTTCTATATGTATAAACTGTTTCCTCATGCATGTGTTACCTACTGAGATAGTTGTATCTCACCCCTACTTCATATTCTACTTTTCAGGTCATCTTGGAGAGGACGCCACGGGTTAGACAGATAGTGGGTTGAAGTCTAGAAATTTCATATGAAAAGAGTAGGATGATTTTATATAGCTGTATTTATTTTATTGGAATCGTAGTAGATGATTTTGTAGGATATTAAGAGTTAGTTAAATTTGTAGTTGCCTTTCATTTGATTAGTTAATGTAATCGGATGACTCAGCTTCTAATAAATGATTTAAGCTTCCTAGTACTCTGATAAATCTTAGTTCTTTATTTCCTTATATTTGAACTGATTGTAATGTACCACAAGTTAATGCCTTGATCCGAGTCAAAATGAAAAAAAAATGACCCGGATTCGGGGCGTTACACCCATGAGGTTAAATTGTTTGTGGTTGCACTACTTTTATTTATTTATTATTGAGTTGTATTTATTGTGATTAGTCTTATTATATGTTGCATATCTTCTAATTGTTTAAATTTATTTGCATGACTACTTACTGAGATGTCGTTTCTCACATACCCGTTTTATCGGTTTTGTTTTCAAATATTCTAGGAGAGGACGTTGTAGGGGTAGACACTCCGGGGGATTTTATTGATTATCAAGAAGAGGATTATTTTATTCCTGTGTAGGTTCAAGGAAACTTTTTATTGGTTGACTTAGTATTTTTTATGATTGTATTGGATTATTTTATGTTAGTTGACTTTGATGGATATTTGGATCATTTTTATTCTAGTTGACCCATCCAGACTTAGTTTGATGGATATGTATTGGATGTTTTACATTTTCATTCCACGCTTCTATAAAGAAAAATTACTTTTATTGTCGCACTTTGATTTTGTACAGGAATTGTTTAAGTCTGGATTAGTTATTCTAGGCCTTTATCCTAACCTTCAAGGTTTGGGTTTATATTTTTAAATAAACTTGGATCTGGGGCGTTACAACATGGTATTAGAGTGCAATAGGATCCTAACCCTAAGTAGTTGACCTTTAGGTGTGGATTTGGGGATGTGTGTTACGCTAGATAGCACCTTAAATAATTTTCTAGGATGAGAGATCCTTTTTGTCTAACTAAATTCATGTCTCCTTGCAGTTGACTATTCATTATGAATACTAGAGCGAGAGGCAGAGGAAGGCCAGCTTGAGTCCCCAGGATGATGCCTGCTAAGGAGCAGGAGCCAGAGGTTGCCCCATAGGCTGAGCCATATTTAGAACCTCAAGCTGCAAGACCTATTAAGCAACCTATACCTCACCACCACCTGCTACTGCTCCACAGGTCAATGTTTGGAGAGCCATTGGGGCTATTACTGTTTTGATTGGCAGAGCTAAGAGGAACAGAGGGGATGAGAGGGCTCCGAGAAGGAACCATGAGGATGATTCCGGTGCTCGTAAGCTAGAGAGGTTCTGTAAGATGGGACCACCGCCGGTCAGGCAGACCCCATGGAAGCTAAGAGGTGGATGCTGAGGATGGAGTGGATATTTGATGGCATGGAATGCCCAGAGGATCGACGAGTTAGACTAGCTACCTTTATGTTTGAGGGAGAGGTGGTCCATTGGTGGAGATCTATGAAGAGGAGGACTGATCCAGATAAGCAGATCACTTGGGAGAGGTTTAGGGAGCTTTTATACGAGCGAGATTTTACTGTTGATTTCCGTCGCCAGAAGACGAAGGAGTTCATGCACATCTTCCAGGGAGGCCAAACAGTTTTACAATATGAGGCACACTTCGACGAGCTGTCCCAGTTTGCTCCACATATGGTTGCTAGTGGGGCAGACAGACTTGAGCATTTTGAGCAGGGGTTGAGGCCTGAGATCAAAGATAGGGTGTCTGTTGTGGAGTGCACCAGATATTCTGAGCTTATACGTCAGGCTGAGAGAGCAGAGCGTCAAATTGATGAGAGGCAACTAGACCAGAGCAGACTTAGAGTTCCACCAAAGTAGTTTGCTCATGCAAATAAGAAGCCCAAATATGAGGGTCAGAGTAGTAGGTCCAGTGGTGATTGGACTTCGAGACCAGGCCCTCCTAGATGTTAGCGATGTATGAGATTCCATGTCCTAGGACCCTGTTTCGCACCTTATGGAGCCTGTTTTAGGTGCGGTAAGCATGGGCATCATATCTCAGGTTGCACTTATCCTGCCACCTACCAGTCGCTACAGATTACTCATCCTCCGACGGGACCACAGCCAGCTGGTGTGCCGACTCAGGTTCAGACATAGACATTACCGGCACAGAGGGCACCTATACGGCAGAGACAGCAGAGCAGGTCAGGACCTCAGGGACGAGGTGTTGAGCCCAGAGCAGACCAGAGGCAGCCAGCTAGGGTGTTTACAATTGAGGCTTATGGGAAGTATACTCTTTATTTGTGGTAGATCTGCAGTTTGTCTTTTCGATTTTGGAGCATCTAGATCATGCATTACATCGTCATGTGCACATCGCATTGGTTTATTGCCCACTATTTTGGATTGTTCTTTGACTGTGCACACACCCTTGGGAGAGACCACTAGGGTTCTGACTGTTTATAGAGACTGCATGATCAGGTTGGGTCGAATAGGATTTCCAGGGGATTTAATTGAGTTGGATTTCAGTGAGTTTGATGTGATTCTGGGTATAGACTGATTATTTTGGCACTATGTCACGATTGACTGTCATAAGGGGACAGTTGTAATTAGTAAGCCAGAGCAGCCGACTTATTGTCTTGTATGTGAGGGATTGGATAGTCAGATTGGACTAGTTGCCTCTATTGTAGTAAAGGAGGCTAGGAGTGGCACAGATAGTCTTTCTGAGGTGCCAGTGGTATCTGAGTACGCAGATGTTTTCCCTGATGATCTACCAGGATTACCACCCATTAGTGCCGTTAATTTCAGAATCCAGCTTCAGCCTGGTACGGCTCCTGTGTCTAAGCCACCTTACAGGTTGGCAAAGCCTGAGCAAGATGAATTAAAGAAGCTTCTAAAGAAGGGTTTCATTAGACTGAGCATGTCACCATGGGGTACACTGGTTCTTTCTGTGCCAAAGAGAGATGGTAGCATGCGCATGTGCATTGATTACAGGCAGCTTAACCAAGTTACAATTAAGAACAAGTACCCTTTGCCTAGGATCGACGATTTATTTGATCAGTTGAGAGGCACATATTGGTTTTCCAATATTGATTTGAGATCAGGCTACCATCAGCTGAGAGTGGTTGAGGAAGATATAGAGAAAACCGCATTTCAGACTCGATATGGGCATTACGAGTTTCCGGTGATGCCGTTTGGTTTGACTAATGCCCCTGCAGTTTTCATGGACCCCGTGAACCGAGTCTTCCATTAGTATCTGGACAATTTTTTGCTGATGTTCATCGATGATATATTGGTCTATTCCGGGACCCAGGAGGAGCATGTTGGACATCTTAGAATAGTACTCCAGACTTTGCGGGATCATTGGTTATATGCCAAATTTAGTAAATGCCAGTTTTTGCTGAGGCAGATCTCTTTCCTTGGACATGTTATCTCAGGCGAGGGTATTTCAGTAGACCTAGTCAAGGTTCAGGCAATTGCAGATTGGCCTAGACCTACCACAGTGACAGAGATCCGAAGTTTCCTTGGCATGGCCGGATACTACCGCCGTTTTATTGAGGGCTTTTCCAAGTTAGCAACGCCGTTGTCAAACTTGACCAAGAAGGCAGTTCCATTTTAGTGGGATGACAAGTGTGGGCAGAGCTTTCAGCAATTGAAGCAGAGACTTACCACGACCCCAGTATTGATTATACCATCCATGGATGAGCCTTTCTCTGTATATTGTGATGCACCCAAGATTGGTTTGGGCTGTGTGTTAATGCAATAGGGTCGAGTAGTGGCATATGCTTCCCGGTTATTGAGACCTCATGAGAAGAATTACCCCACTTATGATTTAGAGTTGGCAGCTATAGTCTTCGCCCTGAAGATATGGAGGCAGTACCTATATGCGGTTGAGTTCGAGATCTTCTCAGATAATAAGAGTCTAAGGTACTTATTTTTGCAGAGAGATCTCAACATGAGGCAAAGGAGATGGATGGATCTTTTGAAGGATTACTGGTTTACAGTGCAGTACCATCCAGGTAAGGTGAATGTAGTCGCAGACGCCTTGAGCCGTAAGGGTACCATTGACGAGGTTTCCATTGCCACATTAGCCACTTTCATGGTTAGTCAGTGTAGCCTAGTAGATGCAGTATGTGACTGGCAGGGGGAGTTCAGTTTACCCCAGGATGGAGTTATCTAAGTGGCCAGAGTTCAGGTAGAGCCTGATTTGATTCAAAGTGTAAAACCCTGGATTTTTCTAAAATAAAATAAATAAATAATTAGGGAATAAATTTAGTGAGAATACTAAAGAATAATAATAGTCGAAGAATTGGGAAGAAATTTAAAGATTAAGATAGGAAATCAAAGAGAAGGGTAATTTGGTCAATTCCAATTTGTTAAATTCGTGTAAGGAATAAGATAATTAATTTTTAATTTAACAAATTTAACTAGACCAAAATTTAGCTTGGTTGTATGTAAAATAATGAATTTAAGGTTTAAGAGATGGATTAAGGGCCTAATGGTAATTATATTATTTAGAGTCCCTAATTTTAGCAATATGAGTGGATAATAAGAGTCTAATTAGAATTAAAAATTTAGGATAAGAATAAGCACGAAAATTCATTATAAAATTCTTTAAAGAGAGTTTAAGAAAGATAAATTAAGAAGAAGGGAAAGAGAGGGAATAGGCTTAGAGGATTAAAGTGAGGTTAACCTAATTAGGGTGTAATAATTGGAGTGGCTATAAAAGAAAGGTTTAGAGGAGTTTTAGGGTTTTGAAAACAAATTAGAATGAGAGAAAAAGAGAAGGAAATTCGTGCATAAGAGTTGAAGAAAATAGAAAGGGGAAGAGAGAAAAGGAAAGAGAGTTTTATGAAAAAAGAGGAGTTGCAGAGATGGCCGACCAGGCTGTGCGCACGTCGACCCGTGCGAGGGCACACGCGGACACGAGGGTACGGGGGGGAGTGAGGAGTCGCCACTGCCTGATGGGGTGTAGGCAAACACCAGGAGGCCTAAAGGATGCCTATTGGTCTGCGGCTTTGAGATTCCAGTTAAGGTCTCAGTTGCGGTCCGGGGAAGTCCGTAGACACCCTGGTTCACCCCATCAGTTCACGGGTCCCTTGGGCATCTTGGTTCGAGTCACTTTGGTCTAACTCACCCCTATTTCCTAAACCAGTATGCTTATTTATTAAGTCTGAGTGGGGACTGTAAACACCTCATTTTTGCGCTCCCAGAAAAACCAGAAATGCAAACCCTGGACAGAAAGTCAAATCCTAAGGGGTGAAAAGTTGACTTCTTGATCAAGTGAAATTTGGCCACCTTTCTTTATACCATTAGATAGAAAATCTCGACACGGTTTCAACGCGACTGAGTTTGCAGGAATCGGAGTCCGGATGAGGGTTCTGCGGGCGGTCAAACTTGAGTGGAGCCAAAAGTTGACTTTCTACTAAAACCCGATCCAGATGCTTACCTCTATATCATTGGATAGAGAATCCCGACATGGTTCCAACGCAACTGAGTTTGCAGGAATCGGAGTCTGGATGAGGGTTTTGCAGGCGGTCAAACTTGAGCGGAGCCCAAAGTTGACTTTCTACTAAAATCCGATCCAGATGCCTACCCCTGTGTCATTGGATAGAGGGCTTTGATACGATTCTAATGCAACTGAGTTTGCCCAGATCGGAGTTCGGATGGAGAAAATATGAGCTAACGAAGTTTCCGAGCAACAAAATCGGCAAACTGCGCATGTGGCAAAAAGGCTGCACATGCGGTGAGTTGCGCAGGAAAATATCTCGGGGATCAAATCCGTAAATATCCAAATGTACGAAATATCCCAGGGACTAAATCTGTAAAAATCCAAGAATATCGGATTAAATCGAAAATGGCCAGGGACTAAATCTGAAAAAGTCAGATTTTCCGACCGGCGAGCGGCCGCATTAAATGCTTTTTCATCGTGTTGCCGCTCGCGCGGACGTGGGAAGCGGGTATGCACTAAGCTTGTGCTCAGCGCAAGCTTAGCGGATACCCCTTTTTTCCTCGCTTATATAAGCCGCGAGACTTCGTGCGAAAGGGGGTTGGAAGATTTTGGTCAAGAGCTTTTCTTAGGTGGGGATTTTTGGGTTGTTCTTCGTTGGGTTTTGGGTTTCCATCAGCTCACTCCCTTCTCCTTCTTCTTCCTTCACCCGAAGCCCCCTCTCTTCATCCCTGCTTGCCTCCAAAAAACCCCAAGCACCTCACCCTTCTTTGGTTCTCCTCCATTTCAACCTAAGCAAGTGGAAGCTTGCTACTGTCGGTTCGGTAAAGTGGAGGCTCCAACTGCTGTCTGGCTTCGAGGAGGCATCTCCACTCTGCTCCAGAACTCAAGAACCACCAGGTAAGGATCCTTGTTACTTTGGGTTACACATATATGAATATGCGATGTTTTCTAAAGGTTTTCGTAATCCGGTCTTATTTGGTGGTATAAGACCATTGCCATGAAAGCTTGCCATGCTTTTTCTTTTCACTTCCATCCGATGAAGGCCACCAAGCAAGGAAGAGGAAGATGCATGCATTGTCTGCGTCGAAAAGGGAGCATGTTCCCCAAGTTCCCTTCATCTAATGTACCCCTGTAAACCCCCCTTCTGCCTCCCTTCTCTGAAGGTCTGCGTGCATGCACAAAGTTCAGGTACAGGCGTAGGTGTGAAAATTAGGTTTCCATCTTACGTAGGCAATCCCTGCTTGTTATTGTTTTTTTGTTGTTTTATTGCTTGCTAGATTTTCCAACATGCTCCCCTAACCCCTTGCCACCTGCTGTCTCCTGCTTGAGCACCTGTGAGCATGCTCCCATCACCCCCACTCCCCCCTGCAGCTGTTAGTGCATTGTTTTTTTTATATGACAATCGAGCTTCCCTGATATATGTAGGTGTGTCTTGTAGTAGGTTAGATTAATTTTGATACATGATTAAGTGTCTTCTGGGAGTCTGGGAAGCACCTGGGAGGTGTTTCGGAGCTTAAAAAACCAATTAGAAATGGAGTTTGAGCAAAAAATAGAAGCTTGGGTTTCGCAGTGGGTATGCTCTGAGCTCGCGCCTAGCTCGCGCTGAGCTCGCGCGGAGCTCTCTTTGCATCCGCCGAGCTCCTGCCTTGCTTGCGCTGAGCTCGCGCGGAGCATTTGTTCCATCCGCCAAGCTCGCGCTTAGCTTGCGCTGAGCTCGCCGGCGGATCGTTTTTTGGCATCCTCCGAGCTTCGCGCCTACCTTTTTTTGGGTGCGCTGAGCTCGCGCCTACTTCTTTTTGGGTGTGCTGAGCTCGCGCCTAGCTCGCGCCTACCTTTTCTGGGTGCGCTAAGCTAGCGCCCATTTTGCCCGCAGATGCTTTTTTTGCTGTTTTCTGTTCGCCCACCTCGCGCTGACCTCGCGCCTAGCACCCGGACATCAGCGCATACCCCTTTAAGGCCGAGTTGCTTATATTTTTTAAATTTCAAAAATACCCCTACACCGTGCCCCTCCCCTTGGACCCAGCATAATGAGCCAGTTTCTCCTTGATAAGTGTCAACTTTGTATATTTTCTGTGATTATTACTAGATGTGGGTGTCATTTTTGAACCGAACCAAATAAACCAACAGGGTCTCTGGGTCACCCGGAAACCCAACTTGGGACATGGGCCATCGGTCCAATTTTGTACATTAGTGGGCCTTCCAACGGGGCCCACCAAGCCCAATAAACACAATGAAATGTATGCATGCAACTTAATCAAGATAAGTAAAATTAACTGATTAAACCGGGCGGGCCAAACCTAATGCGGCCCACCCGAACTTATTAGTGAATTGATGCATGAAATGCGTGGTTTGGCCGAGACCAAGGGCAAGGCCCTACCGGGCCCGCCAAAGCCCACCAACCGAACCAAGGAATGGTGCAAACCCTAACTTCCTGTAACTTGGGCTTTCAAGCCCTAATCAAGGCTACGGGCCCCAAGCCCAGTGCCCAACCCATTTTTGGAAACTTAAAAAGATAATACCACTAAATTATTTGGCTACCATGTGGGCCCACCTAAGGGGCCCACCTTTGCATGGAAAACACTTAATCTTCAAATCTGAACCTAAAGTAAAATCAATGCACTTAACCAAAGCCCAAAGGGCCTCCTAGGATAGACCGAGGCCCACAAGGGCACACGGGCTTGACTAAACCCACCAAGGACACCGTGGGCCTTCCAACGGGGCCCACCCAACCAGACTCAGATTACCTAATTAATCAAGATAAAAGCAATTAAAGGGACCCACACCACTCAGGTAGTCCCACCAGACTTAACCAAGCTGCATATCGGATTAGGAACTGGGTGAGACCAAAGTAAGCTGACTCAAACCAGGATAAACCTAAGGGACCCGTCACCCGACGGGGTGGAGCGGGGTGTCTACGGACTTCCCCGGACCACAACCGAGACCCTACTTAGAATCTCAAAGCCGCAGACCAAAAGCCCAAATAGACAAGGTTAGGCACCCAGGTGTCCGCCTACACCCCATCAGGCGGTGGCGACTCCAAATTTTCCTGTGCCGCGTTTCCGATGTGCGCACAGGGACCACCTGAATGGTGTGGGTCCCTTTTCTTTTATTTGATTTTTATCTTTTTTATCCAGGTGATGTTGGTCTGATATGGGCCCCCTTGGAAGACCCATGTGATGCCAAGTAGGGCTTAGGCTAAGCCCAATTCCCATTTAGGGTTATGTGGGATAACCCCATTTATTGGATCCGGTTATTTGGTTTGGGAGTTAATTTAACATACATGATTAGTGGGTTTAGATTTTTAGTGGGCGCATTGGGCTTGGAGGTAGCCCATGGGTAATTATCCAGTAGCCTCAGGGACCCATCTTTTAAATGGGTCTTGGTTTGGGCTGTTCAGGTGTGGGCCCCGTTGGAAGGCCCACGAAACCTTACTGGGCTCGAGTGGGCCCAAGTCTCATACATGAGCACCTGGGCTAGCCCAAAGCCCTTAAAAGGTTCAACTAGTCTTATTTAAAGGATGCTAGGTGGTGTTAGGCCCAAAAGAAACAGAAATGAGGGCTTACTGGGCCTGACCGTAGAACAGATGCGGTTTGGCCCTGACCGCACATACTGTGCAGTTAAGGCCGAACCGCTTTGTGTTTGCGGTTTCGGCCCATAAAGCCCAAAAGACAATTTTTCATGTGGGCTTTGGGAGTCCCTTCCCTTCTGCTATTCTGAGAGTTACTGTAGGTCACTGTGTTGACCCACAGTGGTTTGCTTTCTCCTCAAATCCACCAAATCACCCCTTTTTCATGTATCATTGCAAAGGGGGAAGAAGGGGAAGGCTTAGGTTATCTCCTTCTCCTATTTGAGCCTTGTCTGGGGATGAAGCAGGGACCTATGCGTCCTTATGTAGGCTACTTGAAAGCTGCCTCCATCTCCCCAAGTAGTGGGAAGGAGGGAGAGACCCGGTAGGCCAAGCTTTGGTCCATTTTCGGCCAAACCAAATACAATCCATCAATAAACAATAGGTTGGTCATGCTGAGAAGACCACATAAAACATAGCAACACATAAAGAAACAGTAGGTAAAAATAGCAGGCAACTATGTGGATATTCAAAAGCATATACTTCATAAGGTGGGGGATGTATGCATGCATTCAAGTTGTGCAAGTAAGTGAACTTGCTATGCAAGTTCTTGAACAATAAGACCTGCTGTAGATACGCAAAACAGCAACCATTGGAGAGGGGAAATCATGCTAAAAGGGGGTTGGGAACAGTGAGAAAAGTGGGGTGGGGGAGCATGCTGGACAAATCTAGTGAGATACAAAATAGTGAGTGAGCGTAGATATGCATAAGTAGACATTCATGACACACCTACATGGCATTTTAAGGACTGCTCCCAGGATGCTAGTGAAGACAAAAAGCCACTCTAAGGATGTAAAAATAGCAGATGAGTGGAGCATGGCATGGTTCAGTGAGCATGATCACACTTAAAGTGATCATGAGATGAAGAAAGAGGGGAAACATACTATTATCCCCAACAGCAACTCGCATATATCATAATAGAAGGGTTATGGGGGGAAGAATGCATCACGAAGTTTAAAGAAAGATTTATCACCAAATATGCATACTTTACAACAAACCAAACACTCAAAAAGAAGCACTTTATCCAGTGGAAAGGTAAGCCTCTGAGAAGGGAAGAAAGGGGGGTTACATAGGGGTACATTAGACTCAATGTGCGCATGGATCCCATGGGGGAGGGGGGGTGCGTGCCTCCTGAAGGGTAATTCGGGGAAGGTTGTAGTCGCCACTGCCTGATGGGGTGCAGGGAGACACCTGGGTGCCTATGTTTTTCTATTAGGTGGTCTGCGACTAGAGATTCTAAACAAGTTCTCGGTTAAGATCCGGGAAAGTCCGTGGATACCCCGGTCCGCCCCGTTGAATGACGGGTCCCATGGGTTTCCTGGTTTGAGTCAACTCGGTCTTGGTCTATCTCACCCGATTCCTAATCCGATATGCACTATTTGGTTAAGTCTTGGTTGGGACCGCCTGATTGGTGTGGGTCCCTTTGATTTGATTTTATCTTTTTATTCCAAGTGATCTGGGTTTGGTGTGTGGGCCCTGTTGGAAGGCCCACAGGATGTCAATTTGGGCTTTAATGAAAGCCCAAGTCCCGTTTGGGGTTACGTTGGATAACTCCTTTTGGGCTGTTGTTGATTTGATGGATTTTATTTAAAGTTCAAGTTGGGGATTAAGTAATTTTCATGCAAAAGTGGGTCTGGATGGTTTTGTGGGCCCCTTGGGTGGGCCCTACAGTGATTGCCAAGTAATTTTGATTTATCATCATTTATTTGTGCCAAAGTGGGCTAGGCATGGCTTGGGGCCCATTACCTAGGTTTGGATTTGAAAGCCCAAGGCAATAGTAGATTGGGGCTTTGGATCCTATCATTGGGTTTTGTGGGCTTCCCTTGAAGGGAGCTGGGCCCGATAGGCCCAAGCCCAAGTCACAGCCAAACCATCTAGCCTATCCAGCATGTTTCCATATTGGGCTTTTTGGTGGGCCTCAAATGGTGTGGCCCATTGGATTTATTGGATTTATCTTTTTCTTTAATTCAACTGAGCTAGTTGGACTGGGTGGGCCCAGTTGGAAGGCCCACGGTTCTCAAACTGGACCCGTTTGGTCCAAGACCCACAGTGGGTCTCCGGTTAACCCAGAAACCCGGTTGGGTGGTCTGGTTTGGTGCAAAAAGCGATTGGAAATGGGCTAAAGTGCTGAAAAACTAGTTTCTTGGTATTTACAGGGTGTAACCGAAATTTTATTTCGGTTACGCCATAACCTAGCATGACCGAAATCCAATTTTTGTTAATACATAACCGAAATTTGACTTCGGTTATGTGTGGAAGGGTGTTTGCCCGACCTGTCATTTCGGGCAAACACAGAAAAGACACTTTTTGGCATTTTTGAAGGGGATTGAGTCCCCAAGGTTTCTGGGGGCTGCTAGGGCTTGTGTGGGCCCCTGTGTGGGCCCACAATGGCACTGAACTTGGGGAATGGCCTTGCTTAGCCACTTTTGAGGAATTTTTGGAACCAAAGGAAGGGGGTTTGGCTTGAGGCCTTGTCTCCCTCATTGAGTTGGAACTCAAGGGTTTAATAGGGACCCTTGGTGTCCCTACTTCGGTGTTTGAAGGCATCCTCCCCTCTTGTATGAGAAGAAGAGAGGAGAGACCCGGATGGTCCAAGCCTTAGTCCGTACGGCCAAACCACAGGCACATATGCAATCCAATAGCCATAAACAAGCACAACAAAACACAAGAGACTTGCTATACTTCATAAAACAGTGACCTATTATGATCTAAATGTGATCATGTGTGTGGATGTGATGACAAATGAGGGAAGTGAAGGCACCGGGATGCTTGCTAGACTTGAGTTTATGCCAAATGGTAACCACATGCAAACATACTTTATGGTGAGGAGAAGCAATAGAGACTAGCTAGCATGATATCACCCAAGAGAAGTTGTCAAAGCAAGGGACTCTGGGTTTATGGGGTACAATGGACATTGAAGAGAGGGGAGAACATGCTCTCCAATTTAATCAAGAAAACAACATTAAAATATAAACTTTAAGGACCTTTAACAATACGTAGAGGATCCCTTACCCTCTCTTAGAATCACCCACGTACCCCCTTACCATGGGAGCTCATGGACATGAGAGAATGAAGAGAAAGATGAAGAACATAGCAGAAAAAAAATGCTCAAAATAGGGACGAAACCAAGCTAACCAACATGCTCAAAATCAACCCTTTTTCCATATATGTTGAATACAAGATGATGAGGAGGCTTACCTTGGTGTTTCAATCCTCTTCTTAGGGTGTGTGAAGCTCCTTGGAAGCACCACTATAGCTTGGGCGACCTCTCCTTCACACAAACGGCACCTCCAAGCTTCTCCAGGGTTCAAGAATAGAGGAGGAAGAGAAGGGAGAGAGCTTGGATGGGTTTTGGAAGGGATTTGAAGGTTTGGGAGTGAGTGAGAGGGTAAAGGAGGAGTGACCGAGCAGGGTAGGGGGAGCTCCAACAACAAAAATGGCTAACCCCTTGCAAATGAGCTGCTGGAGCTCTTTTATAGATGAAAAATGAATAACCGGAATTGAATTCCGGTAATGAAGAAAACTTGTATAACCGGAATTCAATTCCGGTTATACTAAGATTACATGTAACCGAAATAAAATTTCAGTTACGCCCTTTTCCGACATACAATCATGCGAAATCCGAGATTTTGTCAAGGAATCTGTCAGAAAAATTCGGATCTTTACTTTATGAATCGAAATTGGACTCCGATTATACACATTTTGTGTATAACCGAAAATTAATTCCGGTTATTCTTCCAATATTTTTTATATTTACAGATTGCCCCTGGATTTGACCGATTTGACACCTAAGATAATCGCAAATTGCCCCATGCGCAATTTCAGATTAATCCTTGAGATATTTTGCCTATTTTGGATATTTACAGATTAACCCTCGAGATATTTATCTGCGCTTCTCGCCACGTGTGCAGTTCTTTTACCACGTATGCAATTTCTGGCATTGCTGCTCGGAAACTTCAACTGCTCATATCTTCTTCATTTGGACTCCGATTCTGGCAAACTCAGTTGTGTTAGAACCGTATCGGAGTCCTCTATCCATTGGGGTAGGGTTAAGTAGCTGATCTGGGGTTTAGTAGAAAGTCAATTTCTGCTCCCCCTCAGGTTTGACAGGCTCATATCTTCTTCATCCGGACCCCGATCTGAGCAAACTCAGTTGCATTAGAATCGTGTTGGAATCTCCTAATCATTGGAAAGAAGTATGGTGGCCAATTAGCACTCGATCAAAAGACCAACTTTTCTTCCTAAGGGTTTTGAGCTGTTTTGCTGTCTTTTAGCACATTTCTTTGGTTTGATCAAAATTTGGGTGTTTACACTTAATGTGCGCACGTCGTGCCGGTGCGAGGGCACGTGCGAAAGCGAGGGGAGAATTGGGGGCTAAGAGTCGCCACTGCCTGATGGGGTGCAGGCAGACACCTGGGTGCCCTAAGGATATCTGTTTTAGTCTACGGCTTGAGATTCTGAGAAAGGGCTCGGTTACGGTCCGGGGAAGTCCGTAGACACCCCAGTCCGCCCCGTCGGTTTGACGGGTCCCTTGAGTTTTCTGTTTTGTGAGTTGACTCAATTCTAAATTTACCCCACTTCTATGCCAGCGTGCACATTTTATTGGTCTAGGTGGGGACCACTAAGACGGTGCGGGTCCCCTTTTCTTTTATTTGATTTTATCTTTTTATCCAGGTGATGTTGGTTTGACGTGGACCCCGTTGGAAGGCCCACAAGATTCCAATTTGGGCTTTAGTGAAAGCTCAAGTTCCATTTGGGTTATGTTGGATAACCCTGCTTATTGGATTTGGTTATTTGGTTTGGGGGTTGACTAATTACACAAAATTGGTGGGTTTACTGGGCTTAAACGTAGAACAGTTGTGGTTTGGCTTCGACCGCACATGCGGTACGGTTTAGGCCAAACCGCTCTGTGTGTGCGGTTCAGGCCTAGAAAACCCAAAAGGCAGAAAATACCAGGTGGGGCTGTGTTCGTCTACCTCTCGGGGGTCTTTACGAACTTCTGTGGGTCTCTAAACAGACCCACAGTGGCTCAAATGCTCCATTTTTGGCTCAAGAACCTGCTTTGTTCGCTCATCCATACATATACCCCTTCGATCAAATCACGAACAAATACGTGAACTAAACCAAACAGCAGCGATCAGGCATGATTACTAGCATGCTGGAAAAAAAGGAGACAAAAGCACTCCCAAACTGGGAGACACACAAATATGCCCGAAATATGCTCATTTTCATTTATGACAAACAAGATTCCATGGGAAACATTACCTTGGGGTTAAGACCCTGGAGTGAGGTGTGTTGAAGCTCCTTGAGGCAAAGGAGGTGGCTGGAGCTCCTCCCTTCAATACCAACAACAAGCTCCTCCTTCTTCAAGCTTCTAGGATGAGGTAGAAGGGCTTACAGGAGGGCAAGATGGGCTTTAGATGGGGCTTGGGGGACTTAGGAAGCCAAGAGGGCTTGAAAGAGGGGGTTTCGGATCAGAGGGTGTGGGGGAGAAGAAGTGGGAATCAACCCAAAAGAAGCCAGCCCCTGTCCAGAGTTCGGGTTTGCTATTTATAGAAAACAGGGACAAAACCGCACATACAGTGCGGTTTATGTGCAATTTGGTCAAAACCGCACAGTAGGTGCGGTTTGGTCTAAACCGCAGGGTATGTGCGGTTTGGCAACGTCTTTTCAGCAATCATTAGGGGACAAATTTGTCAGGCGCAGTCTGACGCGCCATGCAACCGTACTGTATGTGCGGTTGACTTTTCGGTGCCGCTTGCTCTGATTGGCTCGCGAGGGCGGTGGCCGAAAAAGTCAACCGCACTTCATATGCGGTTGCGGCAAATCTTTCATATTTGCCTTTTTCTCTCCCCTTTTGGCTCGAGTTGACGGCTGAGGCGACTCAGCCGCCCACTCGGACGAATCATGTCCCTCCAATTTTTTATTATTTCTCATTTATCTTAGCATATTTTGGTTATTTTAGTCTGATCAAAATTTGGGTGCTTATACATTGCCGCCCCTAAAATTTGGGCGGTGAGATACTTCCCGCCCCTAAAAGAAAGTTTTCAGCGGCGGTATATACATTGCCGCCCCTAAAAATCGCTTTTAGCGGCGGTAAGCCAATTACCGCCCCTAAAAGCACCTTTTCAGAGGCAGTAGGGTCTTTACCGCCCCATAAGAGATCCTTTTAGCGGCGGTAGTGTCTTTACCGCCCCTAAAAAATTTGACCCGGTGAAATAATGTGCAACTTTTACCGGCGGTTTTTATGACCGCCGGTAATAACCCGATAACACGTCTTTTACCGGCGGTTACACCGCCGGTAAAGGACTTTTTCATTTTTTGGAAAAAATCGCCTGCTACTACAGTGGGGCCTTTAGAGGCGGTATATAGCACCTCTAAAAGGCTCCTTTTAGGGGCGGTAATACCTTTACCGCCCCTCAAAGTCCATTTTTGGGGCGGTACCCGTGTTACCGCCCCTAAAAGTCCATTTTTAGGGACTCTAAAATGATTACTGCCGTAAAAAAATTCTTGGTGAAATATTGTTCAACTTTTACCGGCGGTTTTGACAACCGCCGATAAAAGTTTGATAACACTTCTTTTAGCGGCGGTTAAACCGCCGGTAAAGACCTGTTTCAGTTTTTTGAAAAAAATCGCCTACTACTAAGTTGGACCTTTAGAGGCGGTATATAGCGCCTCTAAAAGGCTCCTTTTAGGGGCGGTAAAGGTATTACCGCCCCTAAATGTATCCGTTTAGGGGCGGTAACCGTATTACCGCCGCTAAAAGTCCATTTTTAGGGGCCGTAACCAAATTACCGCCCCTAAAAGCCATTTATTAAAAAACCAGAAATGACTTTTAGCGGCGGTATACCAGTCACCGCCGCTAAAAGACCATTTCTAATGGTTCAAGTGGGACTTTTCCCCGCGTTTCAATTTTGACTGTACTTTTAGGGGCGGTAATTGCCGCCGCTAAAAGTTTAAGCGCGAATTTCAAATTTGAATTCAACTCGCGGGCGCGGAAAATATAAGGTTTAGGGGTGGTAATCTATATGCCGCCGCTAAAAATCAACTCTATATATACCCGCCGAACCTCTTCTTTTCTTCAAGGTATGTCTTTCTCTCTTTATCTCCATCTCTATTTCACTCTCTCTCTTTATCTCCATCTCTACTTCTCTCTCTATCTCTCCCTCTCTACTTCTCTCTCTATCTCTCCCTCTCTACTTCTCTCTTTCTCTCTCTATCTCTCCCTCTCTACTTCTCTCTCTCTCTATCTCTCTTTCTCTCCATCTCTACTTCTCTCTCTCTCTCTTTCTCTCTCTCCCTCTCTACTTCTCTTTCTCTCTCTCTCTCTCCCTCTCTACTTCTCTTTCTCTCTCTCCCTCTTTACCTCTCTCTCTCTCTCTCTCTCTCTCTCTCTCTCTCTCTCTCTCTCTCTCCCTCTCCATTTCTCGGCATGTATGCTACTGAAGGACAGCAGCAAAATTTTTTTTATTTTTTAATATGATTTTTAGCGGCGGTATTTCCCGCCGCTAAAAACATGATGCCATTTTTTAAAATTTTTAAAATGAGTTTTAGCGGCGGGAAATACCGCCGCTAAAAGCCAGAAATACCGTCGGTAATGAGTGGTAACAATAGCGGTGGTAATCGACGGCCGGTAATGAATGGGCAATAGCGGCGGTAACTTACCGTCGGTAATGAGTGATACCAATAGAGGCGGTAAGGTACCGCCGGTAATGAATGAGCAATAGCGGCGGTAACGTTACCGCCGCTAATGAGTGAGCAATAGCGGCGGTAAGTTTTTAACCGCCGCTATAAGCGTTAGTGATGGCATCTTTTACGGCAAAAGGAGTTACCGCCGGAAATGGTTTTAGCGGCGGTAATTGTTGTTTTACCGGCGGTAAGCTACCGCCGGTAAAAGTGTCCTTTTTTGTAGTGTAAAGATAAAGCTCGGAAATCGAGAGAAGGACAAAACTCGCACGTGTCTTTAGTGACCATAAATGCACTACGGTCCAATGGTGACCGTATAGTTACTACGGGCGTGCCTGACCGTAGAGAATTTTCGGGCGCGACGGGCCCGTGAAGGAAATACGGGCAAAGTCTGCTTAGTCAATTTTTATGCATTTTTGACCTGTTTTAAGCTCTAATTACATGTTTTTATTATTTTCTCATTCTGTAGTGCAATTTGGGGTGTCTACAACTATAGATCCATACTAAGCACTGCCTGCTAGACACACCTCACAATCAAAACATTTATTAACTTTGTAATGTATAAATCAACAACAAACCTCATACGAGAAGAAATAAACATGGCAATAATGACCCCGGAGCCACCAACTTGTCGAATACTGTGTCTACAATCATTACCAAAATCCCGGTTGCAAACCAACAAATATTTAAAATAACCAAAATCAGGTCTTAAATAGAGTTCCAGGTCCTTAAAACAAGATAGGTATGAAGGCATGTACAATTCCTTAATTAATTGTTTCAACCGTAAATTATTAGTGTGAACACTCCTAACTTATTCGTGTGAAAGTGATAGGTTATTGGCCGAATCAGTATTTATTATTTACTAAGAGTCATCCCCTAGTTGGTTGTTATTCTAGATGTTCATTAAAGATTACCCATAGTTCTTCTTTTAAGAACCCAAGGTGTCAAAATTTATTAACTCTACTGTTTATTACATCCAAGAGGTCACTTAGGTCTGTATTGAAGTTTTAGAATAGGTTAGGTTACCCGAAATCAAAACTAAATAAGTTGTGACCTCATTCTTCTTAGAGCATCTCCAAAAATTTAATATTTACAATCATCGTCCCAAATTACTATTATTTAATCCAAATTTTATTCCACCAATTCCTACATCTCAAATTATCCTAATTACAGGTGTTACAACTTTAAAATTTCAAGAAAAATCATTAAAAATTAAATTTGGGCTCAAATCCCAAAATCTGGAAATTCTGACAGAGGCCGCTCGAACGGGCGCTCGAGCGGTGTATCGGGCGGTCTATAATGGTCAGTTTCTTCTAAGGCCGCTCGTAGCAATGCTCAAGCAGTCCTTCGAGCGTTCATCTTCTGGGTTTTGATCACTTTCGGGTTTTCTAAAAAAAGTAAAACACAGGCGGGGTGCCTGCATTTGCGCTCGAGCGGCGGTTCGAGCGCTCGACCAAATACGATGTTTCTGGGTTTTTGCTGATTTTCCGAACTTCCTAAACCTTCTATTATTTTAATTTGCATTTAAACATATGATTTTCAATCTAAACTAATTCTGAGGCAATCCCTAATCTAATCCCATCAACTTTAAGTTTATCTAAGAATTTATTTCTAAGTATAATCTCCCATGATCAATACTTTTTTAGGTTCTTAAAGTAAATTTAAAACACCAAATCAAGATTTATAAATCATCAAGCTTTTCCAATGAAATCTAACTCAAATAACACCATGATCAAAATATCTAAATCTCGAGAAAAATATGCAATTTCTCCAGTTTCAAAGGGTTTGCTACTTGCCTTAGGTGTGAACCCAGATCTGCCGAAATCCTCTTCTTTGTCCCCATTTTCTGAGTTAGTTCGTACCACCTTATACTTCTCCAAATCAAATCTCCACCGTTCATATTGAATTCTCTCATGTGTAGATCAACACCTCAAAATGTCATGACAACCCAACGGTTGGATTTCTTTAGAACTCAGTTCGAAATTGGTTGTGTAAGCCCGAAAGAAAAACCCTAAAAGACAGGTCTAAACCCTAAGGAGCAAAAGATGACTTTCTGCCCAAATTTATTGCTATACCCTATTCCAATGGGTAAAGAATCCCGACACGGTTCCAACGCAATTAAGTTTGCAGGAATCGGAGCCCGGATAAAAAAGATATGAGCAAAACAGTCCCAAGGGCAAATCAGTCAAAACTTAAAACGTCTTAATTAAGTTAATCAAGACAAATGAAAAATAATAAAAATCAGAAGAGCCTGATTCGACCAAGTGGGCGGCTGAGTTACCTCAGCCGTCAACTCAACCAAAAAAGGGGAGAGAAAATTCACGACTATATATAATGTATGGTCGACTTTTCGGCTACCGTTCGCGTGAGCCAATTAGGGCAAGCGGTGGACTAAAATTAACCACACTATAAGTGCGGTCACTTTTGCGTCAACCTGCGCCTGCCCATTTTGTCCCCTTATTTAATGCTGAAAAGATTCCGGCCGACCCGCACATGCCATGATGCGGTTTCAACCAAACCGCACATACTGTGCGGTTTCGACCAAACAGCACAGCATGTGCGGTTTTGTCTCTATGTTCTATAAAAAGCAAATTTGAACAGTAGACAGGGGATGGTCGTTTTCAAGCTGACTTCTCTCCTTCTCTTCTGCAACTCCTCTTTCGAATCATCTTATTCTTCTTCTCCAAACTCTTAAACACTTCCAACCCATTCCCCAATCATCCCAAAACCTCACCAACTCCTTCCTCTTCGTCATCTCCACTCAAGGACGGAACCAAGGCTGTTGTTGGTGTTAGGAAGTGGTGCTCCAGCCACTGTTGGTGCTTCAAGAAGGTCTCCACACTCCACTCCAGGACCCCTAACCCCCAAGGTAATGTTTCCCATCACTTTTTATCTTACATATATGAAAATAATAGTGTTTTGAGTATATGCAAGTGGTTTATCTCTTCCTACTAAAATGCATCCTTTAATATATGCTTTAGTTCACCTTCACTCTCCATTTGTATGACATGAATGTAAGACCCTGGGTTTTCCTAAAAATAAAATAAATAATTAAGGAATAAATTATGGAGGAAATACTAAGAAAAGTAAATAGAAGGAAAATTAAAGAGAGATATAGAGGTTAAAATAGGAATTTAAAGAGGAAGGGTAATTTGGTCATTTCAATTTGTTAAATTCATGAAAGAAAATAAGATAATTAGTTATTAAGTCAACCAATTCAACTAGACAAAATCTTAGCTAAGTTGGATGTAAAATAATGAAATTAAGGCTTAAAGGGTGGAAAAGGGCCTAATGGTAATTATACTATTTAGGGTCCAAGATGTAGATAATTTGAGTGAATAATAAAATTCTAAGTTTAATTTAAAATTAGGAATGAGATTAAGCCTGAAAATTAATTAGGAGATCCTTTAAAAGAGAGTTAAATGAGTTAAATTAAGGAGAATGGTAGAAGAGGCAATACACTAAGTATATTAGAATAAGCTAAACCTAATTAGAGTTGGACTAGTAGGGAGGCTATAAAAGAGAGGTTTAAAGAATGTTTTAGGTTTTGAAAATAAGTTAGAAGGAGAGGGAAATTCGTGCATACGTAATTGGAGCCAAAAATAGAAGGAGAGAAGAGAGAAAAGAAAGGACGAATTAGAAAGAAGAGAGTTGCAAAGATGGCCGACCAGCTAACTTCGAACGTCAAGCTAGGAATATCCAACAGTTGGAATGGGCTGAAATTTTGGAGTTTTGCTCTACTCATGGAAGACTTCAAATTGAACGGTGGAGATCTAAATTAGAGAAGTATAGAGGGGTGCGGTCGAGCATAAAAAACGAGCACAAGCGAAGTTTCTGAAAAATCTGGGTTCATCATAAGATAAGTAGCAAACCCTTGAAACTGGAGGAACTGCATGTTTTCTCGTGACTTTGATGTTTGATCGTATTGTTTTTTAAGTTAGATTTCATGGGAAAAAGCTTATTTGTTTATAAAGAATTGTTTGGTGATTTACCTTTCCTTCAGAAATCAAGAAAAGGATTATCATGGTGAGTTTAAACTTCAAAAGAAACTCAAGATAAGTAGAAAGATGATGGGATTAGTCAACCTAGAACTAGTTTAGGATGGAAATTAGATGTTTAGAATCAAAACAATTAAATAGTATGTATAGAAAGTTCTAAAATTTCCATAATTTGAAGAAAAACAGTATTATAGCTGAAGCGCTCAATACACCGCTCGAGCGTTTCCTCAAGCGATAGGCTTTCGAAAAATAACAGAACCTGAAAACCCAACCGCTAGAGCAGTCGCCCGAGCGACCAATTGTTAGAAATTTCTAAACTTGGGTTTCATGCCTAGAATTAATTTCTAATGATTTTTCTTGGAATTTCAATGTTGTAACACCTGTAAATAGGGTAATTTGAGATGTAGGAAGTGACGGAATTAAATTTGGATAAAAGGATAATTATTTGGGACAATGAATGTAATAAGAATCAAAGGAAACTAGTTAAGGTAAACCTATACACTCAAACTATTTTCATTATGATTCTAAGTATGAAACCTAGTCTAACAAGTTATAATAGACCTAAATTATTTTCTGGAAATAATCAATAACATAATCCAAAGGTTTTAGAGATTTAGGGTATTAGTTGGTAAATAAAGGACTTAAAAGTAATGATTTTAAGATAAACCAAAGTGTAGGATTTTGAGTAAACTTTGTAAGAAATAAAGAATGTCATGAATACTGAATTAGAAAGATAAACTAAGTATGCCCACACTAACACGACTCAAATCTGAACCTTTTATTTAGAATTTGTGTATACTCTCGTACTTTTCTTATTAAATGATCTGGAAATTTATTTAAAAACTGTTTAATGGTTATTTTGAACATCTTTTGGTTGGATACCGTGGTTTTGGAAATTATTGCTGGGCATAGCACTTGGGACATGGTTGTGATTATTGGTACAAGGTTTATCACTAAATATTGTATCTTTGAGTTATTTAATGTTTTGATTATGAGTTGCGTCTAATGGGCAATGCTTAGTATGGATCCATAGCTTAGCTAGGAAGTGAAAGGGAATTGGCTGGTAAGTTACTCTTGTTCAGAACTCCCCAGTATGTGGTCCATTGTACTAGTAGGTGTAGGCGACATAGGCAGCAATCCTAGACCACTGTAGGTGCGGCTTGGTTTTAGCCGAGGTTGCTTTCGGTAAACAGTTTTTGTTTTGTTATTCAGGTTACCATCCGCATGCTTCAATGAGACATTGACTTTCACGAGCTTTATATTGGCCATGTTGGTAGGTTACTTGTGACTCGCACGTTGGAGCTATGATTTGGCCGTGCTTGAGGATCACTTGCGACTTCCACATTCACTTGTATTAGAAGTGTTGTCGTAGGTCCGTTAATCTTTGATCGGATTGGTATGGCCTCTGCGGAAGCGGGTACCCTTTATGGGATTTTATTTGGACTGTGGATTATACTCGCCACCCCATGCGTGGGTGGTCCGCGTTGATGGTTGATGGAGGAGATGGTAGTGACTGCAGATGCGTGCTCCATCTATCATGTAAGTTGTGATGTGGCAAACTATGGGGGCAAGAATATCTTATTAAGTGGTTTCAGTTCACGAGTCCTATTATATCATACGTGTTTGTTCTGGATTGGTAATTGTTATTGTTGTATCATCATTTTATTGTGGTTTTGTTTTTATCGTTCACCTGATGTTTAGTATTGTAAAATTATGGACTATTTTACATCATGCACCTTGCTACGTGTTGAGATTTATTCTCATTCCGGTTTCTCCCCATTTTTCAGGTACTCTTGGCGAAGACATCAAATCTTGGGCTAATTGTAGATGGGTAGTTTATATAGTTGTAGGTTGTTCATGGGATTGAAATCATTGTATATCATGGTTATTGATTAATAAAGAGAATTTAAATTCAAGTTTCCGCATTTACTCTAAATATAAAGTTAGAAAAAATTTTAAATTATCCAGTTTTTTTAGTTGGTTTGTTTGATTACCATAACACCTCGGGTTTGGGAATGAACCCGAAACCGGGGCGTTACAATGAAAGTTTACAAAGGTAAGGTGAAGTATTCGTTTGGCCGTAAGGAAGGATGAGTGAGCTTTTCGCATGCTTTTAGGAAGATTAGGTGCTGTTTTGTTATATACTCATGCCATTCAAGTGGGGAGTATGTTTCTCCCTATGTTAAGTGTAAGCACCCAAATTTTGATCAAACTAAAATAACCAAAATATGCTAAGATAAATGGGAAATAATAAAAAATTGGAGGGACATGATTCGTCCGAGTGGGCGGCTGAGTCGCCTCAGCCGTCAACTCGAGCCAAAAGGGGAGAGAAAAAGGCAAATATGAAAGATTTGCCGCAACCGCATATGAAGTGCGGTTGACTTTTTCGGCCACCGCCCTCGCGAGCCAATCAGAGCAAGCGGCACCGGAAAGTCAACCGCACATACAGTACGGTTGCATGGCGCGTCAGACTGCGCCTGACCAATTTGTCCCCTAATGATTGCTGAAAAGACGTTGCCAAACCGCACATACCCTGCGGTTTAGACCAAACCGCACCTACTGTGCGGTTTTGACCAAATTGCACATAAACCGCACTGTATGTGCGGTTTTGTCCCTGTTTTCTATAAATAGCAAACCCGAACTCTGGACAGGGGCTGGCTTCTTTTGGGTTGATTCCCACTTCTTCTCCCCCACACCCTCTGATCCGAAACCCCCTCTTTCAAGCCCTCTTGGCTTCCTAAGTCCCCCAAGCCCCATCTAAAGCCCATCTTGCCCTCCTGTAAGCCCTTCTACCTCATCCTAGAAGCTTGAAGAAGGAGGAGCTTGTTGTTGGTATTGAAGGGAGGAGCTCCAGCCACCTCCTTTGCCTCAAGGAGCTTCAACACACCTCACTCCAGGGTCTTAACCCCAAGGTAATGTTTCCCATGGAATCTTGTTTGTCATAAATGAAAATGAGCATATTTCGGGCATATTTGTGTGTCTCCCAGTTTGGGAGTGCTTTTGTCTCCTTTTTTTCCATCATGCTAGTAATCATGCCTGATCGCTACTGTTTGGTTTAGTTCACGTATTTGTTCGTGATTTGATCGAAGGGGTATATATATGGATGAGCGAAAAAAGCAGGTTCTTGAGCCAAAAATGGAGCATTTGAGCCACTGTGGGTCTGTTTAGAGACCCACAGAAGTTCGTAAAGACCCCCGAGAGGTAGACGAACACAGCCCCACCTGGTATTTTCTGCCTTTTGGGTTTTCTGGGCCTGAACCGCACACACAGAGCGGTTTGGCCTAAACCGTACCGCATGTGCGGTCGAAGCCAAACCACAACTGTTCTACGTTTAAGCCCAGTAAACCCACCAATTTTGTGTAATTAGTCAACCCCCAAACCAAATAACCAAATCCAATTAGCAGGGTTATCCAACATAACCCAAATGGAACTTGAGCTTTCACTAAAGCCCAAATTGGAATCTTGTGGGCCTTCCAACGGGGTCCACGTCAAACCAACATCACCTGGATAAAAAGATAAAATCAAATAAAAGAAAAGGGGACCCGCACCGTCTTAGTGGTCCCCACCTAGACCAATAAAATGTGCACGCTGGCATATAAGTGGGGTAAATTTAGAATTGAGTCAACTCACAAAACAGAAAACTCAAGGGACCCGTCAAACCGACAGGGCGGACTGGGGTGTCTACGGACTTCCCCGGACCGTAACCGAGCCCTTTCTCAGAATCTCAAGCCGTAGACTAAAACAGATATCCTTAGGGCACCCAGGTGTCTGCCTGCACCCCATCAGGCAGTGGCGACTCTTAGCCCCCAATTCTCCCCTCGCTTTCGCACGTGCCCTCGCACCGGCACGACGTGCGCACAACCGACGGACTGATACCGCCGGAAATAAGGCTTTTTTTGGCGGGATCTTCCCGCCAACTTGTTGCCGGCGGGAGATATGTTACCGCCGGTAAAACTTACTATAGCGGTGGTAGGTACCGCCGCTAAAGGCTATTTCGCGCTAAAAAAATGCGCGCCATAAAATTTTCGCGCGAAAAAAATGGTAAATTAATTTTTAGAGGCAGGAATTAGGTTACCGCCGCTAAAAGGTGCCGCTAATTCTCTTCATTTTTGTAGTGTTAGTCCAATATATCTTTAAATGAGCGAATTACGTATTTTATTCGCTGAAGCCACCTTGGTTGGCTATGGATGGGCATTATCTCCAATTTTCACTCTATCCTGAGGATCAGGATATATCCTTCTAGACCAGCCTTGCCCCTGTGCTTGCCTATAAATAAAGGGTCTTTCTTCAAACAAAAGGCCACGAAAATTTGAAGTCCAAGGAATTCTAAGAAGCTCCAAGAGAAGAGAAGAACTCCTGCTGCTTGCCTACTCAATCCAGGTAAGTCCCCTATCCCTTTTTATTTTCTGTCTTCAATTCTAGATTTAATCTATTCTTCTCCATTGCTGTAGAATAAGGCCATATCTGTTTTTTTGTCTTCCTAAACCTATCTCTAAGTACCTCAAGAGTCTCTCTAGCCGTAAAACGTGAAGAAAGAACTAGGAGAAAAGAGAACAGGTGGATCCCTAGAATAGAACCCCATATCTGTTTTTCTTCTTTTTTTAGAATAAAGCCTCTGATTGTGTTTGTGTAACCAAACCTATCTCTAAGTACCTCAAGAGTCTCTCTAGCCGTAAAACGTGAAGAGAGAACTAGGGGAAAAGAGAACAGGTGGATCCGTAGGGTAGACCCCCATGTGCTCAAATCTGTGAGATGTGGCTATTTTGAATATCCTGATCATGTTTGATTGTTTTTATGATGAATCTGAATGAATCACATGAATCTATGATGTTTATAGCATGAGATCCCCACTTTTTGATAAAATTTGGATTTTCCACATATTTGCACCTACAGCACTGTTTTCGTGATTTTTGTGGTTTTAGGCTAGGATCGTGGATTTATCATGGTAAATATAATAGATTTGAATCCAGAAGCCTGAAAGTAAATTCTAGGGTTTTATGATGTGGTTTTTAAATTGTTTTTCATTATTGAGAGAAGACCCTACGGTCTAAATTCTCCCATTTTGGAGTTTTTCATCAACGTGGGTATTTTTGGTTTTTATTTTCTGATTTAATGTGAAATTTGGGCTTTATCTATGTCCTGGACTGTTCAAGTTAAATTTTGAAATATTTTATAAAAATCATATTTTTCTAGATTTCTAGAATTTGACTTGAAGCCAGATTTTTGGATTTTTCACTTTAAATTGATTTTATTTGATTTCATCTCAATTTTGTTTTGATCATGAAACCCTAGGAATGGTATGATCATATTTGAAAGTTCTGGATCAATCAGACTATTCATATGAAAAAACCATATATTTTGTCTTTTTTGTGATTTTTCCTGATTTTTATAGCAAGGTTTTTCCTTTATTTTAACATGAACAAATACCTGGCAACCACCTTGTGTGGATGATTAGGGGTGCCTAACACCTTCCCCTGTTCATAACTTAATCCCCTTACCCATCTCTGGTTGTTTTTTTAGGAGGGTTATTTTTACCTTAAAAAATTGCCTTTTGTGCTTATTTAATATTTTGGTGTCCATTCACACCTAAATTGAATGGTGGCAACTCTTTATTTTATTTAATCCCGTGTGATGATTGAGGAAGTCAAAAGAGGAAATTTTGATTTTTTCCCATGTCTCACAATAGCTTAGTTAGGAAGTGGAATGGAATTGTCTGATAAGTTATTTCCTGTTCGGTACTCCCTAGTATGCATTCCGTCATAGATGTGATGAGGGCTGCAATCCTGATCGCTATGTTACCTCGGCCTGGTCTTAGCTGAATTTGTTGTTCGGCAACGGTTATTTGGATTATTGGTTATTTGGGTTACTACCGCGTGCTTCAATGAGACATCAGCTTACATGAGCTTTATATTGGTCATGTTTTAAGTTATTTGTGACACACACCTTTGAGCTATATTTTGGCCGTGTTTGAAGTTCACTTGTGACTTGCACATGTACTGGTATTAGCCATGTTGTCGAAGATCCATTTATCTTTGATCGAATTGGTATTTCCCTGGCAAGTTTATTCTGTAGATACAGATTTGTTGTTTTTGACTTGGATTGTACGCGCCAGCCCATCTGTGTTTTATCAGGGGTGATCCGCATTGATGGTTGACGGAAGAAATGGAAATGACTATGTAAAACCCCGAATTTTCACATAATAAATAAATAAATAATAAATAAAAGGAAATATGAGTTTAAGTCCTGGTTAAAATAAAAAATGAAGATTTAGAGGATAAGTAATTCAAATAAGTAGTAAGTTGTAAATAAAGAAGGAATTTTAAGGAAAATTAGCCTAAAAGGGTAAAAGCGTATTTTGGTAATTTTCAGAAAGGGTAATTTATGAAATAAATCATTAAATGATAATTAATGTTAGAAAATAGAAGGAAATAATTTATTAAGTCAAGTTAGAAATAAAATAGTGATAATTAAGGCATAAAGTGGGAAAAAAGGTAATTATGTAAATTCGGGTCTTAATTGGGAGAAAAGTAACTTAATTTGGGTTTTAGATAATATTTAGGATTTAAGTGAGTGTTAGGCATGAAATTAGGTTGTAAGGAGGAGTCTAGATAATAAGAGATTTGATTAGTATTGCTTGGTAGAAAAATAGAAGGTGGAGAAAAAGTAGGAATTAATTAGGAGTTAGACTTTAATTAGACCTTGTTTGGGTTAGCCCAATTAAAGGAACCTATTAGGATTGGTTTAGGACTTCTAAAGCCAAGTATAAATAGGAGAGTAAGGTGAGACAAGAGAGAATTTTCGTGGGTTTTATAATGAGAGAAAAGAGGGAGAGAAAGGAAGAAAAAGGTTGCTGGAGATGTCCGACTAGTCTCCATCAAATCCCGATCGGGAAAAATCCGTACGGTGGATTGACTTCAAATTTGGCGGTTTTGCTCTTCACTGATGGAACTACAATGTGAACGGTAGAGATTGGAATTGAATAACTCTAGGTTGGTGCGTTTGGGAGCAGAAGTTGGGTCCATAATTAGAGACTTCAAAGGAAGATGGAATTTTTAGCATATGAGGCAAGTAGTAACCCATGAAAACTAGAAGAACTGCATGGTTTCATTTTCTATGATTTAATATGGTTTGAATGGATTAGTCAGAACTGGATTTACATGGAATCAAATGTTTTATATTATAGAATTTTGTATTTTTGAAGGATTTGTTAAAGTAATGAAGAAAACTTGGTTTGATCATGCAAATAATCGGAGGATGGTATTTAATTGAAACAAATTAATCTAGAGGGCTTTAAATATGATTTATAATGCTAGTAGATTAATTTAGACCAATGAAACTTATAGCAAAAGCCTAAAAATCTGAACTTGGTAAATCTGGAAATTTATAGTTGAAATTTTGAACTAGCGCCTAAGACCGCCCAAGACCGCCTAGCCTCCAAAGGTAGGCGCTTTCTTTGGAAAATTCAGAATTTTGGGATTTTTGTGATACGATTAAATACCTAGTAATTTTTCTAGTAAGATAATTATTTTATCAACTTATTAAGGACCTAATTGAGGTATAGAAATTTATAAAATTATATTTTATAAATAACCAAGTAATTGGAAGTTCTAAGGATAGGATAGAATATGAAATGGACTAAATTGAAGGTAACAATAATGGGAATAATACTAGCTTGTATTTATGGATTAAAAACATCTTCTAAGCTATATTTTAGGTTTGTAGAATATGCTGGAAATTATAAATACAGAAAATTGAAATAAATACTATCTTAGGTATTAATATTAGAACTTGGATATAATAAAGAGATTAATAAGGAAAAATCTAAGCAAGACTTGGATTACTTTTGGTTTGTACTTTAAATATGAAAATTGGTTTTTGGAATTGCATAAACTCTGATTTCTATAGAATTTATGATACATGAGTTTTATTTTGAATATAATTGGGAAATTGCATATGTTATTTTCAAAAAGGCTTTATTTGGATTTTTAAGGATTGAATCATAGTTTTCTCTTGAAATTGAATACTTTGGTATGGATTGGTATGTGGTACGATGTTATTTGCTTTTCTTTTACGATTGGGTGATACGACTTCGGTGGTTGAGTTGATACTAGCTTTTACGGTAGAGATGAGTAATCCTCTGTGTAGAGATGTGTAATCCTTTACAGGTAAAAGTGTGTATGCCTCCCATAGTAGCGTGTCCTCCCGTATGTGGTTTTATTGTGGTTTGTGTCAGTGAGCTTAGCTGTATATGGATCCATAGTTTTGGCTGGTTAGCTAAGTGGTATTTCATTTGGATTAAGTTACTCCTATGTGCGAGCGCGCTTCCCTTGCAAGTTAGTTTGCTTTGGAAGGTCCTATGTCTCGAGGGACACCCTAATGCTTCGCTGGTGATTCCCTATACATGTGGATAAGCGGTCGCCTCCATGTATAGATTCCGAGTGCTGCATGTTGGTGGTACATACCAACTCTGTTGAGTTCGTGTAGAATAAGTCGATGACTACGGCTCCTATCTAAGGTGATCTTTACGGGTTTGAGTGTCTTAGTAGCTTCGCCCTTAAGTTGCACGATGGTATAGCATTTAGTCGAGTGTCATTTCAAATACTTATCATCTTTGTGAGTCCTGCAATGGCACATGTTTTATCGCTTTTGTCGGTTTTACCTCAATAACATATAATTGCTGGTATTTATGCATGATTATCTGTTTTATCACTTTATTTGGATTGCCATCGATAATTTGAACTCATCGCCTTATCATTGATTAAACGCATACCTCATGACTATTTGCTTACATTAGACTGTTTCTAATTGCATGCACCTGCTACTTGCTGAGATGTAAATATCACTCTATTTTCCCCTATTTTTCAGGTTGCTTGGAGAGATTGCGAAGATGGGGTTTTAATTTGATGGGTAGAATTGTAATTGGTATTAATGTCACATGTTGATTAGACAAATGTTATTGTAAACTGAATTGATTAAAGTGAGTAAAGAATTGTTTTATTTTCCACCAGAACTCTGATGTAACTAATTAGTTTTAAAATTATTGTGAACCTTAGTTCGTATCTGACCCCAGCTTCGTGGTAACACCTCAGGTTTGGTTGTTGAACCGGACTTGGGTTGTTACAGTAGCGAACCGAGTTTGGGTTTTGTTTTATCGTTTCACCTCATGACTTATTTTGTAAAAATTTTGGACTGTTTTACCTCATGCACATTGCTACTTGTTGAGATTTATTCTCATTCCCGTTTCCCTATTTTTTTTTTATGTATTCTTGGAAAAGTTGACAAGCTTGGGGATATTTGTAAAGGTAGTCTGTAGATGTGAACCGGTCATGAATTTAAAAGTGACTTGTAAATATTAAGTTTATTATAATTGAATTTGTTTCCGCATAACAACTCTGATAATAAAAGGAATGAAAAGTTTTAAATTATTCGGCATTTAGATGCTTTTGCCTTCATTCACCAACACCTCGGGTCTGGGGAAATTGACCCGGAACCGGGGTGTCACACAGAGGATTAGGGTGAGTCAGTTGACAGATCTGGAGTTGATTGCTACCAGGAGATTGTTTAGTGACTGTTCTGAGACCGTCAGAGATTTGCCTTCATTCACTTGGAGCACTTCTAGCTTCGATTATCAGTCATTTGCTTGAGAAGAGACCCTCTATTTATAGGCAAACTCAGGGGCATAGTTGGTCACAAGGGTATGCCAAAATAAGGTTCTAGAATGTTCCAACTCAATTTTAAAACTTGAGTTGGAGTAAATCTAATAAACCACGGAGGGTAAAAAGAGGAGCTCGCATTTCCTAGAGAGAGGTAAGAGTGTAAATAAGGCTCAGAAATCGAGCAAATTGCAAATTCGCTCAAAATTACGCGTGACCGCATATATATTGCGGTCATGCCTTGACCGCATTCTCAATACGGTCAAGTATAAACCGCAAATCAAATGCGGTCAAGGCCAAACCGCATAGCAAATGCGAACAAGACCAAAATGGCTTATCTGCACAGATTTTGCATAGCCTTGACCCTTACCTGCACAGGCAATACTTATTTACATGTAATATCATTTAAGTAAATGTCCTTATATTTTTTAATCTCCATTTACTTAAGATATTACATGTAAATAAGCCACCCCCCCATTTGAATCCATTAAAAATAGTTCTAGACCCAAATTCCTAGTGAATAAAAAGTCAACTTTCCAGTTCAAGGCTAAATTCCGGTTTTTCAGGTCCGGTAAAAAGATTCAAATTGTTAATACCAAGGTATTTGTCAAGATTTAAAGGCTCAAAAAATTAATTTATGCAATAACTAAAAACCTGATTACCGGGAAAAATTATCTTGAAATCTTGCCTTAAAAAATATTTCATTTTTTGGGTCAAAATTCAACAAAATTTAATTCGGAAAAGTTTGACTTTGCGCAAAAGATTGAATTCTGGTCTTTTCCTTTGTGGTTTTGGATTCAAATGGGTTAAGGATCTCAAACCTAATGCTAAGAATTGAAAATTCCAATTTTGTCCTTCAAGATTTATCAAAAATCGTGCAATTTTGGGGTGTCTACAACTACCCCTCTTTGCTAGAGTTGTAGCACAATGAATAGCAAAAAATAGACATGACTCAAAATTGCACGTTTGAAAGACATCTCATTAATTGAACTTGCTTTGGTCAAACAAAAGAGTGATAAAACATGGATTTAAAGATAGCCAATGAAACCCTTGCTTGAAGTCTAACAGGGTGGCATCTCTTCCTTATCTCAGATTTCTTAGAGCTTTTGTGGCTATGAAAAGAAATTTGAAACAAGCAAATTTTGAAAAGAAGGTGGATTTAAAATTGACCTCTGCAAATTCAATTGCTTTTGATGTCTTCACTTTACAGCTCAACAATAAGGAAGGAAATATTTTATTGAATTTTCTTGATTGATTTTTTTATTTGACCTACCTGGGTGCCAAGCGATGCCCAAACCTGTACATGAATACTCTACAACTTGCTTTTGCTTTTTCATCTTCTTTCTCTCTCAGTAATGATGTATGTGCCGTTGCTGCCCATAACCTGCCTTCATGCTTTTTAACTACCCAAGTGAATGCCCTCATCTTGATTGATGGATTTGAAAATCATAATCTGTTGATCTAACCACATGCCCTTACTACCCATGATCTCTCATTCATGCCTTCTTACTGGCCCAGTAAAATCCTTCTTCATGATTGAAGAATTGGAAACCCTTGTTTAAAGGAGAAAACATGCAACTGCTTCAAAGCTCCTGTTTTTTTTCAAATCCGAAGACTAAGGCTTGACTGTTTCTTCCAGATGTTGTAATTCATTTCAATGAAAACCCAGAGAGAAAGACGTTGAGCATGCTCCAGTTTTGATTGCTTGAAGAAGTATTTGCCCTTCAGCAGAGATGATCCTCTTTTTTTTTTCTTTTTCTCTTTCTCTCTCTCTCTCTTCTCTTTTTTCTTTTTTTTAACCTTTGCAAAAAGAAACCCTAATAAAAGAATGCAAATACAAAAATACGAAAATAGGTTTTATACTAGTGGCCTCAGAATTCTCTAATGCTTGCAAAACCAATGTTTTATGAAAAGACAGATGCTCATCATGGGCCAAAAATATAGTTTTTTCCTTTTTTGTGTTTTTATATGTTTTTTGAAAAATGATCCAATCACTTATTAGCATATAGTCCAAAAGAATTAAAATCAAGTTGAATAATGAGAAGATTATTTCAGAAAATGAAGAAAGACCAAAATCAACCTTTGGAACCTTTAGAGTCATCCCCATGACCATCAACTTGTCAATTGATGCTCTAGATATGACAATTCTTTCAATCTGATTATTTTGCCCCAGTCTTGGAAAGACATCTTCCTTCATCCAATTGAAGAACAATTGTTTCTCCATTGTATCCATGGTATGAGAATTTATGATTTCAACTTTAGCGACAATTTTCTATTGGCAATTTTGATGGCCATCAACTTGTTCACATATGCTTCATACCATAGTTCTGATTATGTTGCTTCAGTCTTGAAAAGAAGACTTTCCTCAATCACTTGAAGAGTGACTATATCTCAAAAGTAACCACCAATATGAGGACTTCTTCTAGATCTATGCCAATTCTGGACTTTCCTCTCTGATGATTTCCTTCTTGTAGATAATTGATTATTTGCCATGTAGTGCCATTTCGGGTTTTCACTACATTTTCTCCTTTTTTTTCCTTTTTTTTTATCCTTCATCACCAACAACTATGTAGTCAAGACTGCCTTAATTCAAAATTTCTTAATCAAAGAGGACTCATGAATGAGATGAAACGAAGGCTTGGTGTTTGTTTAGAAAGAAAAGGAATAAAATGCTCAAATACCAAATGATCAAATGAGTTAACTGAAATTGCAATTCTTAAGGCATTTCTTCCCTTGGAATGAATACAAAATTGCCCCCCAGTATTGAAATTATTCCTCCACTTTGATTTCTTCATTTGAAACTTATTCCCCAGTATTGAACTTCTTTTTCCATTCTTTTCTTCACAATTTTGAAGACATTCTCCAAATAGCATTTGATTATCGCTTTTTCTTCTTTTTTTTCCCTTTTTTTCATTTCTTTGCCCCCTTTTTTGAAAGCATCTTCAAAATCCCTTTTGAACTTCAATAATGCCCCTCTTCTTTTTTTGTTTTTTTTTTCAAATTGTCCCTTCATCCTTCTTCTTTTATGCCTTAATAAATTTTCCCCAGTGTGGGGTTACAATTCCCAGTTTAGGTTATTTAGAAAAATTTATCAAGCTCAAAGGGTCTAACTAGGGATTGCAAAAATTTTGGGGATGTAAGAAAGAACGGCCTCTTATCATTTTAAGAAAAGTTTGAATTTTAAGACTTGGAAAAGTTGTACTACATGACTAGCTCAGGATTTTTTTTCCTTCTTTTCTTTTTTTCTTCTTTTTTTTCTTTTTTTTTTAATCACCTTCTATCAAGATGAAAGCTTCTTCAAATAGAACCTCTGTTATGAACAAGTTCTTCACCTTTTGATCAATTTTATGGATTTGGATTCTTTCCATCAAATGATGCCCAATTCTATTTCCAACGAAAAGGTCAAATCTTCTCCCATATTTTCAAGTGCAAAGCCCCAAAATTTCTTCAAACAATATTATCAACTTCCATTTGAACAATTCAGCAAGTGGTGCGATCCTTTCTGTATTATAATGAAGAAACTTCAAATCTTCTTCTATCTTTTCTGTTGAAGACTGTGGGTCATTTTTGGTTCCAAAGGCCATAAAATTGGTCATTTCATAATTTTGCAGAATATTCTTTTCATGACACTTAAAAAGATTTAAATTTTCCTAGAAAATGTCTTTTTCTTCGATTTTGGTCTCAAAATTGAGTCCAATTTCGAAGTCATATTCAACTTAATGAAATTCAATAGGAGATATGACTCATAAGTAAAAAAGACCTTGCTAAAAACCTTTTTTTTTCTTTTTCTTTTCTCTAGAAAAATGTTAAAGTGAAAATCTTTTTTTTTTTTTTTTTGCTTTTTAAAGAGCCTTTATTGAAACCACTTCCTGAGTACAAGGCTCCTTAGAGTCCTCAGGAAATGTGCATTTTTTTTTTGGGGGTTTCTTTTCAAAGAATGTGGGAGTTCAAAAACTGCCCCTGTTCTCAAAGGCAAAAGCTGACTTTTATCCCTTTTTCAGATAATTTCTTTCTCCTGCTAAGTGAGGCAAGCCTCTCTTTTCATGATTTGGGATGATCTCCTTTGTTCTTAAATGAGGTATCATCACATTATCGGGAATTTGGATAGCCGCCCAATCAATGAAGGGAGGTTCAACCTTGGCTTCATTCTCTTCTTTTATTGCCCTTTCCTTCTTTTTCTGACATCCTTCTTTCACCATTGTCTCATTTTCATGGGCTTGCTCATGTAGCTTACACTGCTTTGATGCTTATGTCTGCCACTTTTCTGCCTTTTCACCCATCATTTCATTTTCTTTTAATTTTAGCTTTTCCTCTTCCTCTTCCTTCCTTTCTTTGATATTAAAATTTGCATCTGTGTGAGTCTCTTTCTTCACATGGCCCCATTCATCTTCTTTTTCAAAATAAACCTGGACTGTGATACCCACTGGAGCAATAAGTTGAGAAGGGTTAAATCTTCTTTTTCCTGAAAAAATTGCCCCCACCGTATTTGACGTGCTTGCCCCATTGTTGCTGGTAGGAGGAGTGGGTGTGACTGAATAAAATGATAAAGAGTTATTATCCAAAAAATCCGGGATTGTAAGCTTTAAGGCCAAGCAACGATCAGTGGTATGCCCTGGAGTGCTCATATGATACTCACAAATTGCAGATGAATCATAATTCTTCCCCTTGCATGCATGCAGATTTGGCAATTTCAAAGTCACATAACCCTTCTGAAGTAAGGTAGGCAAAAGTTCAGATGGTCTTATAGATAGTTTAGAAAATTCCTTTCTTTTTCTTACTTCATTCTCCTCTTTGACAGGCTGTGCGGAAGGTGTCAGCACCTCATTTTTGCACCCCCAGAATTGCTGAAAATGAAAACCCTAGCTGAAAGGTCAAACCCTGAGGGGGCAAAAATTGACTTTTAATCAAGTGATAATTGACCACCTTGCTTTATCCCAGTGGATAGAGAATCTCGACATGGTTCCAACGCAACTAAATTTGCTGGAATCGGAGCTCGGATGGAGAAGATATAAGCAAAACAGTCCCAGGGGCAAAGTTAAAATATTTTAATTGAACTAATTAAGATAAATGGGAAATAATAAAAATTGGGGAAGTCTAATTCGTCCAAGTGGGCGGCTGACCAATTTGTCCCCTAATCATTACTAAAAAGACAGGGACAAAACCGCACAGAGTATGTGGTTTTTTCTCTGTGTTCTATAAATAGAAAATCCGAACACTTTCAAGGGGTTGGCTTCCCTTGGCTGATCTCCACTGCTTCTCCCCCACTGCCTCTGATCCGCAATCCCTCCTCCAAGTCCCTCCTTGCTCCCTAAACCCCCCAAGCATAGTCCTAAGCCGATTCTACCCTTACTTTCTCTCATCTTCTTCACTCCCACTCGAGCAAGAAAGGAGTAGCTAGCTGTTGGAACCCAGGAGGTGCTGTCCAGTACTTTGTCCTTGCTTCAAGAGGATCTCTACATCACACAAGGGCTTCAAAGCCCCAAGGTATTGTTCCCCATTGCATATTATGCTACATATGTAAAAATGAGTAGGTTCCCTAATGTCTAGCAAGTTCTGTTTATCCCATGCTTAAATCAGTTTCCCAAAGTGGTTTTTAATGTAACCTTGCTCTCATTTTGTGGCATGGGAGTCTCTAAAGGTAAGAGAGACACCCACATATGATCCAAGGGAGGATGAAGGACCTGTCCCCATAGTTTCTTTGCATTTTCTTTGGCTACTGTTTTACACATTTAATCTTGCTTTTGGATGAGCATGTTGAGTTCACTTCTTCTACTTCATTTGTACTTGGCCTAGTTACTGTTTTGTGCATGCACGAGGTCCTCCATTGCTCACCCCCACTTAGAGTCCAAATGTCATTGATTCGTAACCATACGAGCATCTTTTGCTTTCTGTTTTCGTGTGTTCCTCACGATCTCCATTTCATTTTAGTTAAAGCATGGTAGGTGCACACACACCCGCACTCCATTTTATGCATGGGAAATATGGAGAAGTTTGTGTTCTTATTGTGGCTTGAAGCATGTGTTCTCGTGTCTATCTGTTTGGTCTTTATCCATGCCAATAAGCTGCTGATTTCCTAAAATAAAGAAGACCAAAACAAGGACAACATGGTCCCTGTTCGGCTGCTGTAGGTGGCTCAATGGGGAGGAGGCAATCTCCCCTGCTCCCCCTCATTTCCTTGCTGTGAAACCCCCAAAAAAGAGACCAAAGTGGGGAGATCCTTATTCCCTGAACCACTGTGGGCCCATGCAGGGGCCCATATGACTGCTGGAATACCTTAGAGAGAAGCCGAGCTAAATCCCGAGGCCACTTCGGCCTTTCTTGGATTTTCAGGCTCGAACCGCATACTCAGAACGGTTCGGGCGAAACCGCACTTGATCTGCGATTGTGCCTTGACTGCACATTCTGTGCGGTCAGTTCCCAGAATCCCTTAAAAATCCATTTCTGGGACCCGGTTGGACTCAATCCGACCCGAATGCACTTGACCCGACCCATGGAGTTTTTAGAGTTAACCCAATTCCATTTTGAGACTGTGGACCCGGATGGGCCCACCCTGGCTTTGTGGGTCCTCCAACAGGGCCCACCCAATCAGACTCATCTCATTCTAAGCTAAGATGATAAAATCAAGTAAAGGGACCTACACCGCTCAAGTGGTCTCGCCAGACTTAACCAAATTGAATGCTGGATTAGGAATTGGATGAGTGAGAAACCTAGTTGACTCAAACCAGGGAAACCAATGGGACCCGTCACTCGACGGGGCGGACCGGGGTGTCTACGGACTTCCCCGGATCTTAACCGAGCCCTTTCTCAGAATCTCAAGCCGCAGACCAAAATAAATATCCTTAGGGCACCCAGGTGTCTGCCTGCACCCCATCAGGCAGTGGTGACTCCCTTTTCCTGCTTTACCACTTTAGGAGGCTCACACGTGCTTTTTCGTGCGCCTTCGCTGGCGTGACGTGCTCACAGGACTTACTAAGGTCGTCAACGAATATAATACAAAAGAACGGATCCACTCATGATCGTTCTCTGGGCTCTTCAAGCTCTTCTCAATATTCTCAATAGGGATGCTTCCATTGCGTACCTTGTAAAATCTATGCAACTCTGTCATATCAAGGATTTCTGATTTAGATGTATCAACATCTATCCCCTCTATGGGTAATCCAATTATAGTCTTCACGTCGTGTGTGTCAAAGAAAATATTTTGGGACCCAACTCTGATACATCTCTTCTTAGTATCTACATTCGGAAGAATCCAATGACAGAGTCGCCGATAAAGCTTCGTCCCGTGTAAATTCAGTAGGAAGTAAAAGCCATTATCTCTAAGGCACTGCTCCTGAGAAGCGGTGAAGGAAATACCGTGCATAAATGTAATGAAACGTCCAGGTGACGCTCGCCGTGACGCTCTTCGTGGCCCTTGTTGTGGGATAGCCCTCTTGTATTCGTTCCACTCAAGCCGTGACGCTCGCTTAAATTCTTCTTTCTCAGCTTGATTCATGGACCTCCATGCTCCAGCAACATCCGCGAATAACTAAAATGCAATAACTAAATAGATAAATTCATTTGAATACGATCGACGAAGTGCAAAATAAATAAAATTAAGGATGTTCCTTAACTGGTACCATTGATAATGCCTACCTGCTGCTTCGTCGGGATTTGTTCACCTTCAATACGATTCTTTATTCTTTCGTTTACATAATATTCCCTGAAAGAACAAAAGGAAAATCATGGCCAATAATATATTAAGAATTACAAGGATGCAAAAGGAATTAAAATAACCGTCATCTTGACAACTATACCCAAACTTATACAAAGAGAATGATCCAAAATATTGGATTGCTTCCATGTTTACTTGTAGAACAAAACAAATAAATAAGTGAAGGAAACTTTACTTGAAGTGCTGTTTTTGTCTTGTTGATGATGATCCAACAGTTTCCATTGTAGTAGTCAAACTTTTCCTGCACATTAACAGATGCAATTTCACAATTTCAATTTCCAGCTTCAAGCAAAAAACTCTCATTCAAGCCAACAACATCACGTAACAGAGGAATTTTAAAATAAAGACAAAACTCTCATTAAAAGCCTTTGTATTTACAACCCTTTAGGATAGGGTTTACATGGGGTTATATCAATCAATCCACTTTACCAAATTGGGAAGGAGAAAGTCCAAACTAGTGGACCATTTTGTTATATAAAACTCCACTAATTAAATGTAATAAAAATAATCTATTCTTTCAATTGAAACGAACGAAATCATTTTAATACAAATGATTTGCATCTCTTTTTCCTTCCATTTCAACTGTAAAAATCTTAGTAGTACTTAACAAGGTAGACAAAAAAATTGGTCATTCGAACCAATTGAGCAACATCCAACTGCTAAAGATGTTGGGTGAGATTTATTCATCTCCTCTGTTGGAAATTACAAATCCAGCATATGATTATTGAATTTATGCATATCAACATCCAGCGTATGATAATTGAAAACTAAAGATGTTAGAATTCAAAATATTTTAATGCAAAAAAAGAAAAAATAAGAAAAAGAAAAACAACTTGAAGAACTTAACAAAAATTCACTGTAAAAATTCACTGTAGGAGCCAGGCTTTGCATTCTGTACTGTGCATCACAAGGCTCAAAATCCCATCTCATCACTTTGACAATAGCCGTAGAGAATAAACTATTTCACTGAGAAGAATGTCTCTAAAGTGTGCTTTGACATGATTTCCAGTATGTGTTTTGATTTGTTTTGAGCCTAACAAGGCTTTTTTCAATAGGTATTTTCCTAGACGATAGAATTTCTCATCATCTAATTAATAAATTTATTGTTCCTTAGCAATTAATATGTATCTATTCAATTAGGTGTCGTCCTCTTTAGTTCACAGGCTGACCTCCTAGCCCATTGACCCATTTGACTCTTACAAACCTTAGGTCAATGTGCCAAAATTGAATCCTCTATTATCATCAAATCCCATAACATGGGCTCCACACCTCAAGGACCACCAATATGCCACTCCCCTCGAAAAAGAGGTCTCTTATGGGATAGATATCTTTTCACTAAGTATAATATGTTTCAACAAAAAAAGAAAAAAAAAAAAGAAAACCATAAGAAAGCAAAAGACCAAGGTCTCAGTTGGGACCAAAAGATATCCTCTTTGATTGGGGTCTCAAAATCTATCTAGCACAAATATTGACCGTTAATGTGTGAAACTTGGAAAAAATTATAGGAATGCAAGATAATGGACTTTCATGATCAGAATTTTGGATTTTTACAATGCTTTATTAGAGCAAAATTTATAGACTTTTTAATTTGAAAATATCTGGGCATAGGAACCTTGACAAGGTGGTTACCTAACTCTATTCCGCCAGTTTCCCTATTTTCATTTATTTTTTCCTGGAGTGTTTTAGGATTTTTAATCAATTCAAATACAATACTTCTATGTTCTTCTGGAGGATTTGAAGTAATCCATATGTTATGGAGACCTAGATCTTAGGGAGGATCATTGAGTAAAATAGAATCTAAGATGAAGACAATAAGAACTTAATTATCTGAAGGAACTTATTAGGCATAAAATAAGAGACTTGAGACTAACATATGATATAATCCAGTATTAGTGAGGATATTATCAGAATGAATCTTACCCGAAGATTTGATTCTTCAACAAAATCGAAAGAATCAATGGTGGCATCATTTTTTTCTATATATCTCACTTTCTTAGTCTTTCACCACTGCCTAATTTCCATGTCTTACACACCCACTTCCCTTTTTTAAACAAGCAACACTGGGGGAATGACTGCATTATTACAGTTCGGGTCTATACTAGATCAGTCTCTGTGTTACCTGATTACAGCTTGGCATACATGTCTCTGGGTGACAGTCACGGCAATAAATATGGATGGTGATATAACTTCTGATGGCGTTGAAGTTTGTTGTTCAGGATATATTTTATTTATATTGAAATTTTTATTGGAGCAGGAATCTGATCACGAGCAATGAGAATTGCATGCTTGTCTTTTTTCCTTTTATATCAAATGGCATTGCATGCAAGGAGTTACATTTCTGATTTCACCAGCATATCATCGGCAACATCCATTTAGGGGAAAAAACGATTTGAAAATAAAAAATCGATTGCAAACGTACCAGTTAATTCGTATTTCTCCAAAAACCTCTGACTTTTGTGCCTTTTGTTCGTTGGAGAGGAAGGAGGTAAACCAAGAAATATGCAAGCGTTGTTTCTCGTTCGTTGGAGAGAAAAGAGGTAAACCAAGAAGTTTGGTGCCCTTCGTTCGTTGGAGAGGAAGGAGATAAACCAAGAAGGTTGCAAACGTTGAAGAGGAAGGTGGTTTTGTAAACGTTGAAGGATTTTTTGAAAATCCTCTGCCTCTCGCGCTCATCGGAACAGGTATTTGGGCATTGGTCGAGTTCGTTCAAATAGTAGAGGAATGCTCATGGGCGAACCACGATCTAATGCCTCTTTGGTCTAGTGGTTGAGACGGTTGAAAACAAACGGGAGCAGGCCGAAACGAAAACTTACGTTATTTGAGGTTAGTGGGATTGCTAGACACGTGTCACGGCGTGGTTGTTCGAATGGTCATTCGAACGACCATCCGGAAGAGAGGATGCGGTTTGATTTACGAGATGACTGAGCTCTTTTTTTCAAATACACGGACGAAAACAAAAAGAATGGCTTTTTAGTGATGCTTTTTAAAATAATTCAGATTCAATGTCCAATTCTTGCAAACGAAAAATTAGTGATGCTTTTTTCAAATAATTAGGATTCAATGTCATTTTACTATTCATGAAAAAATTCTTCCAAAAATACCTTCAAAAAGAGTTGCAAACCTCACTTGTGCCTAAATGAGTGAAAAAGTTTTCAATGCCTTTCGTGGGCATTGTCGGAAGAAAATCTCTATGAACAATAAAATGATACTATAGCTCAATTATTTGAAAAAAGTGTCACTAATTCCCAATTTTCAAGAATTAGCCCACTAAATCTGAATTATGTTGAAAAGTATCACTAAAAACCAATTTCCCCTTAAAATCTATCACTTTTCCATACGTGGATACGCATGCGTTCCATTTGATTCTACCTGACGCTACACTCTAGATTCTCTCGCCTCTCTAGACTCATCACCACCGGTATTGTGAATTGTGGAATCTAAATATTAAAGAAAAAAATAGAGAGAAAAAGAAGAACAAACAGATTTAAGTAGTTCGGCAATGTGTCTACTTCCACCATGTTCGACAAAATTTTTCACTATCAAAAATCGTCAATTAGAGTTACATCAATGTAACCCTAATTGACAATGTGCTTTTCTCCCTCCCCCCTTCGACCCAGAATATGAACAACTATTTCCAAAAGTGGGTCACCATGATAATGCAGTCATCCTTGTTAGGTTGCCATCCTTGTTGGGTTGCCATCAGCATGACATGAGATCATTGCTTGCTTCAACAAAAGTCCCTTCAAGAACGCAAGATTAATTACTTGCAAATTTGAATTTGAAGTTAAATGTTACATACATCTTATAATGATCAAATTGTGTTATATCTTTTTGTTTAATTGCAGGCAAGGCTAGCAAAATGGGAGGACAACCAAGTTGGTTTTAGGACACACTGGATATTATTGGACATTAGTGTGAGACATGGGAAAAAATCAATCTAATGATTTCCTCAATCATCACACGGGATTATATAAAACAAAGAGTCGCCACCATTCAATTTAGGTGTGAATGGACACCAAAATATTAAATAAGCAAAAAGGCAAATTTTAGGGCAAAATATCCCTCCTAAAAAAAACAACCAGAGATGGGTAAGGGGATTAAGTTATGAACAGGGGAAGGTGTTAGGCACCCCTATTCATCCACACAAGGTGGTTGCCAGGTATTGTTCATGTTTAAAATAAAGGAAAAAGCTTGCTATAAAAATAAGGAAAAATCACAAAAAAGGCAAAAATATATGGTTTTTTTCATATGAATAGTCTGATTGATCCAAAACTATCAAATATGATCATACCATTCCTAGGGTTTCATGATCAAAACAAATTTGAGATCAAATCGAATAAAATCAATTTAAAGTGAAAAATCCAAAAATCTAGCTTCAAGTCAAATTCTAGAAATCTAGAAAAATATGATTTTTATAAAATATTTCAAAATTGAACTTGAATAGTCCAGGACATAGATAAAGCCCAAATTTCACATTAAATTAGAAAATAAAAACCAAAAATACCCACGTTGATGAAAAACACCAAAAGAGGAGAATTTAGACTGTAGGGTCTTCTCTCAATAATGAAAAACAATTTGAAAACCCACATCATGAAACCCTAGAATTTACTTTCAGGCTTCTAGATTTAGATCTACCATATTGATCATGATAAATCCAAGATCCTAGCCTAAAATCACAAAAATCACGAAAACAGTGCTGTAGGTGCAAAAATGGTAAAAATCCAAATTTTATCAAAAAGAGAGGATCTCATGCTATAAACATCATGGATTCATGTAATTCATTCAGATTCATCATAAAAAGCATTAAAACATGATCAGGATATTTAAAACAGCCACATCTCACAAATTAGAGCACATGGGGGTCTACCCTACGGATCCACCTGTTCTCTTTTCCCCTAGTTCTCTCTTCACGTTTTACGGCTAGAGAGACTCTTGAGGTACTTGGAGATAGGTTTGGTTACACAAACACAATCACAGGCTTTATTCTAATAGAAAAAGAAAAAAAACAGATATGGGGTTCTATTCTAGGGATCCACCTGTTCCCCTTTCCCCTAGTTCTCTCTTCACGTTTTACGGCTAGAGAGACCCTTGAGGTACTTGGAGACAAGTTTAGGGATACAAAATAAATATGGCCTTATTCTACAGCAATAGAGATGATCCTATTACTTCTAGAATTGAAGACAGAAAATAAAAAGGGATAGGGGACTTACCTGGATTGAGCAGGCAGAGCAGCAGGGATTCCTTTCTCTTCTCTTGGAGCTTTTGATTCTTCAAAATTTCGTGGCCCTTAGCTAGAGGAGAGAGCCTCTATTTATAGACAAGCACAGGGGTATGGTTGGTCCAAGGTTTGGCAAGATAGAGTTTCAGTTTGAGTTAAACACAAGATCATGCCAATCCTTTATCCACAAGGATAAATGAGATAATTCGAACAGATAAATAAGAGAATTCGATTATCCAAGAGAGATATTTGGGTGCAGATAAGGCTCAAAAATAAAAAAGGTAAAATTCGCACAAAGACCCCCGCGCCCGTATATATATTACGGGCGCGCCCTGCCCGTATTAATAATACGGGGACGCCGTGACCGTATATCAACTGCAGGTATGACCAGACCGTAAACAAAATACGGTCATGATCGGTTTGGCCAGATTTTATACTTTTTTGACCTGTTTCAAATCCCAATTAATATTTTCAATTATTTTCTCATTTTTAGTGCAATTTGGGGTGTCTACAGCTGCCCCCTCTTTGCTGGTAATTGGAACCAATTACAAGCAGAGAGTAAAAAGACCCACCAATTGCACTTTTTGAGATCTCTGTTTGACTAATTGCACTTTGCAAGGATTAAATGAATGATTTTGCTAAAAAGAATTGATTGTGGAAGATTTGCTAAGAAGTCCCTCAGCTTAAGGGCCAAATCCTCCTCTCTCCTCTCACTGAGCACTTGTGGGCTATGAAGTGAGATTTGAGACAATTTTTAAACAAAAGTGGGTAAGGTGGCAATCCTTGCAACTTACAACTAATATAAACATTAATCTCCCAAAAAGTGTGGAGAAAATGATGAAAAAGACAATTTTTCTGGGTGGCCTGCAGTTGTAGCACAATGAACAGCAAATAACATACACAACTCAAAATTACACATTTGAAAAACATCTCATTAATTGAACTTGCTTTGGTCCAACAAAGAAATGATAAAAACATGGATTCGAAGATAGCCAATGAAACCCCTGCTTGAAGTCTGATGGAGTGGCGTCTCTTCCTTATCTCAGATTTCTTTGAGCTCTCGTGGCTATGAAAAGAAATCTGAGACAAGCAGTTTTTGAAAAGTATGTGGATTTAAAATTGACCACTGCAAACTCAATTGATTTTGATGTTTTTCACTATTTGAATTTTCCTGATTGATTTTCTTATTTGATATACCTGGGTGCCATTTGATGCCTGAACCTGTGCTTGAATATTTTGCAACTTGCTTTTGCTTCTTTATCTTCTTGCTCTCTCAATAACGATGTATGTGCCCTTACTGCCCATAACCTGTCTTCATGCATTTTAATTGCCCAAGTGAATGCCCTCATCTTGATTGATGGATCATGATCTGTTGATCTAACCTCATGCCCTTACAACCTATGATCTGTTTTTCATGCCTTCTTGCTGCCCCAGTAAAATCCTTCTTCATGATTGAAGAATTGGGAACCCTTGTTTAATGAAGAAAATATGCCATTGCTTTGAAACCTCTTTTTTTTTTTCAAATTCGAAGACTAAAGCTTGATTGCTTCTTCCAGATGTTGGAATTCATTCCAATGAAAACCCAGAAGGAAAGACATTGAGCATGCCCCGGTTTTGATTGTTTGAAGAAGTATTTGCCCCTCAGTAGAGATGATCATCTTTTTTCCTTTTTTCTCTTTTTTTTTTTCTTTTTTTCACTTTTTTTTTCTCTCTCTTTTTTTTTTTTTAACCTTTGCCAAAAAGAAACCCTAATAGAAGAATGCAAATTCAAATGCAAATATAAGAAAATATGTTTTATACTAGTGGCCTCAGAATTCTCTAATGCTTGCAAAACCAATGTTTTATGAAAAGATATAGATTCTCATCATAGGCCAAAAATATAGTTTTTGCTTTTTTGTGTTTTTATATTTTTTGAAAAAATGATCCAATCACTTATTAGCATATAGTCCAAAAGAATTAAAATCAAGTTGAATAATGAGAAGATTATTTCAGAAAATGAAGAAAGACCAAAATAAGCCTTTGGAACCTTTAGAATCATTCCCATGACCATCAACTTGTCAATTGATGCGCCAGATATGACGACTCTTTCAATCTGACTATTTTGCCCCAGTTTAGAAAGACATTTTCCTTCATCCAATTGAAGAGCAATTGTTTCTCCATTGTCTCCATGATATGAGAATTTATGACTTCAACTTCAGCAATAATTTCCTAATGGCAATTTTGATGGCCATCAACTTGTTCATGGATGATTCATATCATAGTTCTGATTATGTTGCTTCAGTCTTGAAAAGAGAATTTTCCTCAATCACTTGAAGAGTGACTGTATCTTAAAATAACCACCAACATGAGGACTTCATCTGGATCTATGCCAATTTTGGACTTTCCTCTCTGACGATTTCCTTCTTGTAGATAGCTGATTATTTGCCATGTAGCGCCCTCCCGGGTTTTCACTACATTTTCTCCATTTTTTCCTTTTTCTTTTTTTTTCTTTTTTCTCTTTTGTTTTTATCCTTCATCACCAACAACCATGTAGTCAAAACTGCCTTAACTCAAAATTTCTTAATCAAAGAGGACTTATGAATAGGACGAAACGAAGGCTTGGTGTTAGTTTAGAAAGAAAATGAATAAAAGGCTCAAATACCATATGATCAAATGGGTTAACTGAAATTGTAATTTTTAAGGCATTTCTTCCCTTGGAATGAATACAAAATTGCTCCCAATAATGAAGTTCTTTCCTCAATTTGATTTCTTCATTTGAAACTTATTCTCCAGTATTGAACTTCTTATTTTTTTTCCATTCTTTTCTTCACAATTTTGAAGACATTCTCCAAATATCATTTGATTATCTTTTTTTTTTCTTTTTCTTCTTTTTTTTTCTTTTTTTTTTTTCATTTCTTTGCCCCATTTTCTGAAAACATATTCAAAATCCCTTTTGAACTTCAATAATTGTCCCTTCATTCCCTTTTTTTTATGCCTTAATAAATTTGCCCCAGTGTGGGGTTACAATTCTCAGTTTAGGTTACTTGGAAAAATGTATCAAGCTCAAAGGGTTTAACTAGGGATTTCAAAATTTTTGGGGATATAAGAAAGAAAGGCCTCTTATCATTTTAACAAAAATTGAATTTTAGACTTGGTAGAGTTGTACTACATGACTGGCTCAGGATTTTTTTCTTCTCTTTTTTTCCTTCTTAATCACCTTCTGTCAAGATAAAAGCATCTTCAAATAGAACCTCTATTATGAACAAGCTCTTCACCTTTTGATCAATCTTTTGAATTTGGATTCTTTCCATCAAATGATGCCCAATTCTATTTCCAACGAAAATGTCAAATCTTCTCATATTTTCAAGTGCAAAGCCCCAAAATTTCTTCAAACAATATTATCAACCTCCCTTTGAACAAATCAGCAAGTGGTGCGATCCTTTTCTGAATTAAAATGAAGGAACTTCAAATCTTCTTCTATCTTTTCTGTTGAAGACTGTGGGTCATCTTTGGTTCCAAAGGCAATAAAATTGGTCACTTCATAATTTTGCAGAATATTCTTCTCATGACACTTAAAAAGATTTGAATTTTCATATAAAATGTCTTTTTCTTCGATTTTGGTCTCAAAATTGAGCCCAATGTCAAAGTCATATTCAACTCAATGAAATTCAATAAGAGATATGATTCATAAGTAAAAGGACCTTGATGAAAACTTTTTTTTTTCCTAAAAAAATGTTAAAGGGGAAAAATCTTTTTTTTTTTTTTTTTTTGTTGAAGAGACTTTATTAAAATCACTTCCTGAGAACAAGGCTCCTTAAGATCCTCAGGAAATGTGCATTCTTCTTATGCAGGTTTCTTTTTAGAGAACGTGGGAGTTCGAAAACTGCCCCTGTTCTCAAAGGCAAAAGTTGACTTCTCTCCCTTTTTCAGATAATTTCTTTCTCTTGTTGAGTAAGGCAAGCTTTCCTGCTCATAACCAGGAGCATTTCTTTCAAGATAAACCCTAACTGTTGGACCAATAGGAGCGATAAGCTGAGAAGGGTCAAATCTTCTTTCTCCAGAAAAAATTTCCCCTATTGCATTTGAGCTACCTGCCCCATTGTTATCGGTAGGTGGGATGGGGGTGACTGAATTGAATGATAAAGAGTTATTATCCAGCAAATCCTGAATTGCATGCTTTAGGGCTAAGCAACGATCTGTGGTATGCCCTGGACTACTCATATGATACTCACAGATTGCAGATGAATCATAATTCTTTCCCTTGCTTGCATGAGGATTTGGTAACCTCAAAGTCACATAACCCTTTTGAAGTAAAGTAGGCAAAAGCTCAGATGGTCTCATAGGCAGTTTAGAAAATTCCCTTCTCTTCCTTGCTTCTGTTTCCCCCTTCACAGGCTGTGCAGAAGGGACATTAATTTGGATAGGTAGTAAAGGAACTTGATGGGTTGGCTTGATAGGAGGTTGATAGGCATTGATTTGAAAGGGTTCCCTGGGAAGTTGCACCAAATTCACTTCTGCTTCTATCCTTTCTTCATTCTTTCTTCTTCCATTACCATTCTCCTTTTTCTGTGTAGAGAAAGTAGTGGAAGCTTCCTAGTTCAACACTGCAGAGTAATCAGCTATTTTCCCAGACTTGATCCCATCTTCAATTCTGTCTGCCACTTGCACTAGGGCAGCAAAGTTGGTGGTAGTTTGACCCACCAAGTGACTGTAAAAGGGTTGCCCCAATGTGCTGATGAAGGTTGAAATCATTTCTGGTTCTCCCACAGGTGGTTTGACTTGTGCAGCCAACTCCCTCCACCTTTTAGCATATTGCCTTATGGTCTCATCATTTCTCTTTGTCATCCTCATCATGTCATACCTATCTGGTATAATCTCAGAGTTGAACCTGTATTGTGCCAAAAAGGAATCTGCTAAATCCTTCCACCTTCTTATTTTCCCATGATCCAAAGTGGCAAACCACCTCAAAGCAGCTCCAGTTAAACTCCTCTGGAAGAGCTGAATTAGTATGCCGTCATCCCGGCCAAACTGGCATAAAGCCCCGCAGTATAACTTCAAATGGCTCATTGGGCAACCAATGCCATCATATTTATCAAAATCTGGGCATTTAAACTTGGCCGGTAGACATACATCGGGGTATAGGCACAGATCTTCAAAATTGGTGCCCCCAAAGTTACGTATCCTTTTCACTTCCCTTAGCTCGTCCTGAATAATCTCCAGCCTATGCATGAACTTCTTTTCCATCTCATCCCTCATTCTCTCTTTTTCCTTCTCTTTCTCAGACTCAACCGTCTCCTCCCTGATCAATATAGGTTCGGGGGTAGGTTCAGAAATGGGTTCAAGAATAGGTTGAACTGGAGGTGGAATGTTGGTTTGAGGCGGGGGTGCTTGGTTGGAAGTGGAGGCTTGGTTCTGGGCTTGGACTTGCTGGGCCTGCACCGATAGTATGTTTTCTAGCATTCGGGCTAGTCCTGCCACTTGTTCTTGGAGTAGGACAACATCTGGATGAGGAGCATCAGCTTCGTCTTCAATGGGATTCATGGCGCGAGCTCTTGATCTGGTTACAAGAGCTGGATTACAAGTGTATTAGTACCTGGAAATAAAGGAAAGAAATATTAGTGCCAATTTAATCTCATTCACATACCTATGTGCAAGCTGAGTGAACACGAGTTTGGATTTGTTTCCTTTTTTTTTTTTTTTTTTTTTGAATTGTTGGAATATTCTAGGGCTTCCAACAAGTCCCACAAAAAGAGAAAAAGATCTGAAATTCAAAGGCTTTCAGAGGCCCAGGGATATTTTTGGAAAAAGTCTGAAATTCAAAGGCTTTCAGAGGCCCAAGGATATTTTTGAAAAAAGTCTGAAATTCAAAGGCTTTCAGAGGCCCAGAGATTTTTGAGAAAAGTCTGAAATTCAAAGGCTTTCAGAGTCCCGAGGAAAAAGATCTGAAATTCAAAGGCTTTCAGAGGCCCAGGGATATTTTTGGAAAAAGTCTGAAATTCAAAGGCTTTCAGAGGCCCAAGGATATTTTTGAAAAAAGTCTGAAATTCAAGGGCTTTCAGAGGCCCAAGGATATTTTTGAAAAAAGTCTGAAATTCAAAGGCTTTCAGAGGCCCAAAGGATATGTGTCTATAATTCAGAGGCTTATAGACGGCCGAAAGAAATGATTTGTCTAAAATTCAGAGGCTTTTAGACGGCCCAAAGGATATGTGTCTATAATTCAAAGGCTTATAGACGGCCCAAAGAAATGATTGTCTAAAATTCAGAGGCTTTTAGACGGCCCAAACAAATTATTTGTCTAAAATTCAGAGGCTTTTAGACGGCCCAAAAAGGATATGTGTCTATAATTCAGAGGCTTATAGACGGCCCAAAAATGAAATGGATGTTTGAAATTCCAAGGCTTTCAAATGGCCCAAAAGAAAAAATGTCTGAAATTCAAAGGCTTTCAGAGGCCCAAAAGATCTGAAATTCAAAGGCTTTCAGAGGCTCAGGGATTTTTTTAAAAGAAGTCTGAAATTCAAAGGCTTTCAGAGGCCCAGGGATTTTTTTTGAAAAATCTGAAATTCAAAGGCTTTCAGAAGCCCAAGAGTTTTGAAAAAGTCTGAAATTCAAAGGGTTTCAGAAGCCCAAGGAACCTTTCTCTCACATTTTTTTTTCAATTATTTATTTATTTTTTATTTATTTTTGAAGCATTTTATTCAAACTTGTTTTCCTTTATCGTTATTTAAAGGTTAAAGGAAGATTTTAGTGGGAAAAATTGATTAAAGTTGAATATTCCGAGAAAACCGTATATACAGTACGGTCCAGCCTTGCCCGTATTCAAATTACGAGCAAGCCGTGACCGTATGGAAAACACGGGCGAGCCTAGCCCGTATAACCAATACGAGCAAGCCCAGCCCGTGTACCAAAAGCGGTTTTACGGAACCCTGTTACATTTTTTCAGTTTTTACATGGTTTGATCACTTTGATTGCTCATCCAAACATACGGTTCACCCAGTGCAAGGCTTCTAAACTGTCCCAAAGTGGACCTTGGCCTTTTTGCTAAAACACATGCTTAGGAGGGCACATGTACCCTCCAAATTGACACCATACTCAAGAATTCGGTACCCTTTTGTTGCCTCTTGTGTGTACATAGGGTAGGATTGATTCTAAACAGAGTTAGAGACTCTTCCTATGGGCTACACCATGCTTAAGAACAAACATATTTGGGACCAATTTTGTCCCCAACCAATGGGCACCATGACACCCCTATGACATGATAATAATGCAAAGCAATAGGATTACCTTGTTACCTTGTTTACCTTCAATATGGCATACACATTATGCCCTAGTTTGTAAGCCATGCACACGGCCTTCCCACAATCATACAAACCCATATTCCCACGTAATTGTGTACTTTAGCCAAAAACGTGTAACTCCACCTTCAAGCGTAGGGGTTTTGGGTTTTGGCTTAATGGCAACTTAGCACTCAAGCCTAGTGATGACCAGAATCCCAGATCCACGTTATCATCACATCATTAGCTCAAAGTTCTAAGGTGAATGTTTTCACTTTCGCTTTCCGAAGTATCGACCTCGTTGCGCCAAGCTACACACATTCGGGTTCAACTTCCTATAGGTTAAGGGTAGGTCGTGTAAAAAAAATAAAAGGTGCACAGTGCATTGTAAACATAGGTTACATTCACAACGTCCCAAACCCTTGCCACTCTTTTCGCAGCCATGCATAAACAAACCAAGGCATAATAGGAAAGCATATTTAAAATAAACAAGGAAATAAAGCAATCCTATAGCACCCAAAACATGCTCATGAAAAAAAATCATCTATCATGCAAACATATGATCATGTTATACACCCAAATCATCATGGAGATCATGCTGCAAATTAAAACATGCTATCCTAAAAATATAGCAAAAAAAAGCATATTTCAGCAAAACGGACCTCCCCTATGCATGTTTGTAGAAGCAATCCTATAAATCAAAATTAAGCATGTTTCTACCCCCATGAATTCTTAAGCAATAATTCAGATTTAAAATATACTCAACATGCTTAAGAACACAAAATAGCAAGCAAATCAAAAAATCAAAAACATGAACAAACACCAAAAGGCTTAAATCCACAAGTCCCCAGCAGAGTCGCCAGTTGTGAGACATGGGAAAAAATCAATTCTAATGATTTCCTCAATCATCACACGGGATTATATAAAACAAAGAGTCGCCACCATTCAATTTAGGTGTGAATGGACACCAAAATATTAAATAAGCAAAAAGGCAAATTTTAGGGCAAAATATCCCTCCTAAAAAAAACAACCAGAGATGGGTAAGGGGATTAAGTTATGAACAGGGGAAGGTGTTAGGCACCCCTATTCATCCACACAAGGTGGTTGCCAGGTATTGTTCATGTTTAAAATAAAGGAAAAAGCTTGCTATAAAAATAAGGAAAAATCACAAAAAAGGCAAAAATATATGGTTTTTTTCATATGAATAGTCTGATTGATCCAAAACTATCAAATATGATCATACCATTCCTAGGGTTTCATGATCAAAACAAATTTGAGATCAAATCGAATAAAATCAATTTAAAGTGAAAAATCCAAAAATCTAGCTTCAAGTCAAATTCTAGAAATCTAGAAAAATATGATTTTTATAAAATATTTCAAAATTGAACTTGAATAGTCCAGGACATAGATAAAGCCCAAATTTCACATTAAATTAGAAAATAAAAACCAAAAATACCCACGTTGATGAAAAACACCAAAAGAGGAGAATTTAGACTGTAGGGTCTTCTCTCAATAATGAAAAACAATTTGAAAACCCACATCATGAAACCCTAGAATTTACTTTCAGGCTTCTAGATTCAGATCTACCATATTGATCATGATAAATCCAAGATCCTAGCCTAAAATCACAAAAATCACGAAAACAGTGCTGTAGGTGCAAAAGTGGTAAAAATCCAAATTTTATCAAAAAGAGAGGATCTCATGCTATAAACATCATGGATTCATGTAATTCATTCAGATTCATCATAAAAAGCATTAAAACATGATCAGGATATTTAAAACAGCCACATCTCACAAATTAGAGCACATGGGGGTCTACCCTACGGATCCACCTGTTCTCTTTTCCCCTAGTTCTCTCTTCACGTTTTACGGCTAGAGAGACTCTTGAGGTACTTGGAGATAGGTTTGGTTACACAAACACAATCACAGGCTTTATTCTAATAGAAAAAGAAAAAAAACAGATATGGGGTTCTATTCTAGGGATCCACCTGTTCCCCTTTCCCCTAGTTCTCTCTTCACGTTTTACGGCTAGAGAGACCCTTGAGGTACTTGGAGACAAGTTTAGGGATACAAAATAAATATGGCCTTATTCTACAGCAATAGAGATGATCCTATTACTTCTAGAATTGAAGACAGAAAATAAAAAGGGATAGGGGACTTACCTGGATTGAGCAGGCAGAGCAGCAGGGATTCCTTTCTCTTCTCTTGGAGCTTTTGATTCTTCAAAATTTCGTGGCCCTTAGCTAGAGGAGAGAGCCTCTATTTATAGACAAGCACAGGGGTATGGTTGGTCCAAGGTTTGGCAAGATAGAGTTTCAGTTTGAGTTAAACACAAGATCATGCCAATCCTTTATCCACAAGGATAAATGAGATAATTCGAACAGATAAATAAGAGAATTCGATTATCCAAGAGAGATATTTGGGTGCAGATAAGGCTCAAAAATAAAAAAGGTAAAATTCGCACAAAGACCCCCGTGCCCGTATATATATTACGGGCGCGCCCTGCCCGTATTAATAATACGGGCACGCCGTGACCGTATATCAACTGCAGGTATGACAAGACCTTAAACAAAATACGGTCATGATCGGTTTGGCCAGATTTTATACTTTTTTGACCTGTTTCAAATCCCAATTAATATTTTCAATTATTTTCTCATTTTTAGTGCAATTTGGGGTGTCTACAATTAGTAGTATTGAGTTCCATTAATCGTGTTATATATATTGAGTTACATTAGCAAGTTACTTATGTTCGTTCACATTTTCATTTTAGTTTGTTTGAATTTCCAGTAATGTTTATCAATATAGTCAAAAAGTTGGATTGGGGATATTGGGACAACGTGAGAATGCAAGGGTGGGGTGAGAATGGGGTGCAGATCGGCCTACGAGGGTGGTATGGAGGTAAGTGGGTGTGACACCCTAATCCCACATCAGAAATGGATGAAACCCCTATAAAGTATAAAAGTCAGGAATAAGACCCTACATAACGAGGTGCCTTTCAATGACAAAACCATGCGGGTTAGGCCAAAATCCAACAATACCTTGCTGGGTTGGATCGTTACAAATGGTATCAAAGTTGATTCTGGGTCTAGTAATCAGTGACTGTAATATATGGTTAGATTGGATCTTTACAAATGGTACCAAAGCTAATTCCGGGTCCTGTAATCCATGGCTGTAATCTATGGCTGGATTGGGTCCTGGCGTTGCCCATGCAAGGTGGTTGGATCAACGAGGGTGGGCCATGAGGGGCTAACAGGCTTCTAGGTTTTCTAATCCCACATTGGAAACGGAAGAACATTTTTTGTGTTTAGGATGGGAAACTATATGAGAAAAGCACTCTCTCAGTTATAAATACTATGGAGATTTTAGGAATTAAAGTTAGCAAGCAAGCTTAGACAAAAAAAATGGACACATTAATGGTACATAAACTTTCCATTCGAAACTTCCCAAAAGAAAAGAGACAAATTAACACAACCGCTGCTCCTTTTTATTCGTCTAAAATAAAGCATATAGCCATACATAACTACAGACATTTATTCGTCTAAAATAGAGCATATGGCCATAGAGTGCACTGCATATTTTTTTTTTTTATCAATTAAACGCCCGCATAAGCCTTGATTGAATTTTTATAATTATCATCATTTAGGAACTTAAACAAACGGATGTAGTCCTCGTAATAGAAGGGGCGATAACGAAGGGGATGCTCTTCATCCACGAGTTCACTGAAGGGCTCAACCAACGTTCTATCCTTAACCGCTGTAAACAGACCATAAGAGTATCTCACCCTCTCTCCGGCTATATCTACTGCGTGTTGTGGAGCCTGCAATCTGCCATTGCTCATCGCCTGCAAAACAATTAATCGATCTGAAACTCAACTTCAAGGCCTACAGATGGGATTGTTAAAACAACTATACGTACATACCTCGAGCAAGTCACCAACAAGCACTACGAAAGTCCCCTTTGATGGTTGCACTTTGATCCAATCACCCCCTTTAGAAAGTACCTTGAGGCCATGCACTTCATTTTCACCTAGAATTGATAGGACGGTTTCGTCAGTGTGATGTTGCAAGCCAATGGTCGAATCGGGAGTGTGGGGTGGGTCGTATTTTATCAGTCGAAGGTGGGCGTGGTTGGTTTCAATTTGTGAAGCCACGTATTGTCCCACACCAAGGCTCTGGAAGACCATTTCAGTGACAAGTTGGTGCAGATCGAACATCTTTGCAGCCATGGAGTGGAAAGCTCGACTGTCAATCAAACAAAAATGTTCGTAACTAATGCGGTAGAAAGGTCCAATAAAAGACTCTCATGGACTCTAATAAGGATTACAAGAGATAGATATTACCAGGCATCTGGGTTTCCCTGTGGCCATATGAGATCTGTAAAGGCTTTAGTTGCATCCAGTTGTTGTGCATTGTCGATGACCATGCTCTGAAAGAAAGGAAGTTCCTCCGTCTTTTTTGTGTAACCTGAGGAGTAAAAGCTGCCAACGTTCTTCTCCTTGGTCTCCTCTGGAAGATCAAACAAACTCTGGAGGGACAAGAGAACGTCATCATAAAGATGCATGGGAACCTTATCGTAAGACACCAGAAAGCACCCATACTCTTCACATGCCTCTTTAACTTCGTCGCAAAGGCTCTTCCATTGTTCGGAGTTAAGAGCATTTTCTGAGAAATGAAAAAGTGGGATTTGAGACCGAGTTGCAACCATCCCTTACCGCCTCTGTGCTGTATCTTTCTTCCTCTCCCTTTGGTACGCGAATGGGTTTATAGTGCTAGAGATATATATCTATTATAATAAGGCTGACTGCCTCGGGCTGACGTGGCTGCCTCGGGCAGCCTCGCCAGTCCGAGCTTCTAAATATTTTACGAAGCTGCCCGAGCATCTAAATATTTTACAAAATTTCAACACAAACCTGACACTTCACCTGCCAATTATAAATATTTTACAAATTTCAACAGAGACCTAGCACTTCACCTGCCACTTCTAAACTAAATATTTTACAAAATTTCAACAGAGACCTAGCACTTCACCTGCCACTTCTAAACTAAATATTTTACAAAATTTCAACACAAACCTAGCACTTCACCTGCTACTTCTAAATATTTTACATATTTTATAAATTTCAACACAGACGCACTACAAAAGAACACGTTTTTACCTGCGGTAGGGTACCGCCGGTAAACATACAATTACCGCCGGTAATACCATTACCGGCGGTAAGGCCTCCCGTCGCAAAAAATGCTGACGGTAAAGGTTTTAGCGGCGGTAATTTCCTTACCGCCGCTATTTCTAAGCCATTACCGGCGGAATAATACCGCCGGTAAAAAAATATAAAAAATAAAAAAAAACAAAATAATGGTTTTTAGCGGCGGTAAATTACCGCCGCTAAAAACATATTAAAAAAATAAAAAAATTTCTGCTGCCGGATTAGAGAGAGAGAGAGAGAGAGAGAGAAGGATATAGGGATAGAGAGAGAAAGAGAAAGAGAAAGAGAGAAGGAGATAGGGATAGAGAGAGTTTGAGAAAGAGAGATAGAGATAGAGAGAGAAAGAGAGAAGGAGATAGGGATAAAGAGAGTTTGAGAAAGAGAGAGAGAGAGAGAGAGAAAGAGAGAGAGTGAAACCTTTGAAGAAACCTGTAGAGAGAGAAATACTAGGATGTTAGTGAGAGAATAATTTTACAAAAGAGAAAAGAAAATATAAATAATAAATAAAAAGAAAAATACATACCTGTAGAGAGAGAGAGACAAGAAGAAAAAGATAAGAAGAAAAATATAAGGGGAAGAAGAAGATGTTCGGTTTGTATATATAGAAGAGACTTTTAGCGGCGGTAACAAAATTACCGCCGCTACAAGTCGAATAAAATTTCAAATTTGGCGGTTTAACTTTTAGCGGCGGTAGTTACTGCAGCTAAAAGTTAAACGAAATTCATTTGATTTAGGATGCGGGAAAAATTCCCGCTTTTGCTTTTACCGGTGGTAATAAATTCCCGCCCCTAAACAGTCTCTCAATAGCTCTATATGCATTTTTTTTTAAAAATGACTAACTTATTTACCGGCGATTAACCGCCGGTAAAACCTGTTTTATTTCGTTTTTACCGGCGGTTGTAAAAACTGCCGGTAAAAAGTTTACATTTTTTCCTGAAAACGCTTTTTTTTTTACGGCGGCAATACCTTACGGCCCCTAAAAGTCCACTTTTAGCGGCGGTAATCTAATTCCCGCCGCTAAAAGTAATTTTTGTTTTTAATAAATGGCTTTTAGGGGCGGTAACTTGTTTACAGCCCCTAAAAGTCCTCTTTTCGCGGCGGGAACTTGTTTACCGCCGCTAAAAGTAATTTTTGTTTTTTTAAGAAATGACTTTTAGGGGCGGTAAACAATTTACCGCCCCTAAAAGTCCTCTTTTTAGGGGCGGGAGTTAGATTACCGCCGCTAAAAGTCTTCGCGGGAACTTCCCGCCAACTTGTTGCCGGCGGTAGTTATGTTACCGCCGGCAAACTTAATATAGCGGCGGTAGCTACCGCCGCTAAAAGCTATTTCAAAAAATGGTAAACTAATTTTTAGGGGCGGGAAGTGCTTTTACCGCCGGTAATAGTGCTTTTAGCGGCGGGAATTTGGTTACCGCCGCTAAAAGCCGTCGCTAATGCTCCTCATTTTTGTAGTGACGTGGCAATTCACCTGCCACTTCTAAATATTTTACAAAGGTAATTCCACTTCTAACTATCTGTTCAAGGAGACCTGACACTTCCAAAAGAGGAAGCCACAGACATTTTAAACAACGTGTGTTTGATAATAGGTACAGTTGGTCATTACAAAAAAATAAAAATAAAAAAAAATAAGTTAGGCCCCGCAAACCTTTCTTTTATTTTTTGGTAATGCGGGCCCCACAAAACTACAAAGCTAAAAGAAACGATGAGCTTTGTTAATGTTTAGCGTGTCATTATCGTAACTACAGTCATGATCGTGTAGGGTCATTTAAGGGGGTGGCGTGAAAGAAAGGATCTAAGCTTCTTTAAAATCTCTCACATTATCAAAAAAAAAAAAAAAGTTTCTTTAGAAGCAAAAAACGTGTCTAAATCCAGAATACAAATCCCTTAATGGATCTGCACGTAACTAGAAGGGAATCGAGGCGTGTGTCATTTGTGTTTCATGTTTGTAATGGCAGCCCCACCCACGCCCCTCCTCTTCTTGGAGAGAGAGAATTTTTTAAGAAATAATCTAGAATCAGCCATTTAGTTTTTGGTAATTAGAAAGTAGTGACACTTTTTAATATAATTGAAAATGAGTATCATTTTAATGTTTACAAAAATTTCTTCAAAAAATGCCCTCAAAAGACTTATCTCTTACTATATATATATTAAAGGAAAAGGAATTTTAAAATTTATCTAGATTCGATCGTTTGAGCTTAAGGAGACGCATCGTTTATAGTGACGTTTTGGCTAATAAACATGGAGAGCTCCAATATCCCCAATCGACTTCCCTCTCTACCAACTAATCACCTACTCTTTTGAGTGACCGCCATAGAAATCAGTGCACCATAGCTTGAGACTGGCAAAATCCCACCAGCTCCATCTCCTTTTTGAGAGAGGGAGAGATGGAGGGAGTATCTTATTTTATTTTTTAATCACTCTTGAATCTTTTTCTCCTTTTTCCTATCATCTCCTTCCTCCTCTTTTTGTTAAAGTGGAATTTTTCTTCTTCATCTTTGTGCTAATTCAAAATAAAGTAGATATTTTTGCTGATTTTCTTAAATAATCACCTACCACAATTTGTAGCTCTCAAGACAAGTTTCTTCAAGTACTAATAAAATAAAATAAAAAACCAAATTAACATATTTAATTTCTAATTCATTTGTTACACTATTTGATGCCTAATGATAACAAAATAATTGCATGCATTACCGTAAATTCATCTTTAGCGGCTTCTTTCGTTGGCCATTTGTATTGTTTAATCACAAAGACCGAGCTGGTCATCATCGTAATGTGCTATATGTAATTGATTTCACTTTCTCTATTGCAGCGAAGAGTGAGGGAGGTCCGAGTTATGTTATCGAGGAGTCATCTCTTACAATTTATTATTAATAAATATTAAATAGTAATAATATTATTAACAACCAGTAATATTATTATCTAATTAATATATAGTATATTTATTAAAATGAGACATAACTTACTAGAAAAGCAAAAAACGAAAGGTGCTTTATACATATAAAATTAAATTTATGCTCTTCCTTTTCTTCACAGAAGCAAAAATAGTTGAAGCCCTTAAAAAAGGAAAAATAAGAACCTAACAAACATTATACTACATTTAACTCTACATATGATGCCTGTGCATCCCACGGGCTGTTTGCTAGTGTATATATATATATATATATATACTAGCAAAAACCCTGTGCGATACACGGGCTATTGAAGAAAAGGAGACACTAAACATGTATTTTAATAATAGCCATGAGGAGGACTATCATGCATATATTGTCAATGAAGTTTATGACAAGCTAATCACACCTAAAACAAACGATATAATTTTTTAGTTAACTTACATAGAAGTTTTTTAGTTAAAATATATATGTTTGTCATAAATTCTATCCAAAAAGATAAGTTTACTCCCAAAAAAACAAGGGAGCATTCAAGCATCACAAAATAGCCCATCATCAATTGCACAATCTCCACCAACTACGCCCAACAACCCAAAATGCAGGTACCTTTCAAGGAAAAAGAAACATTTTTCTTTCATTCTTAACATGTAAACTGTGATCAAACACACACCTTGATAAATCAATTGAGAACCAGGATCAGCATCCAGATATGGCCTAGTTGAAACCAGCTAATACATACAGATATGATTTATTCATTCAAGCACACAATCACACCCAAGCACCCACCCATATATACCCATAGATTCCAAAAGTGATATGTATATTCAAGTTGCAAACACATTGACAGAACTTGGCCTATGTTCAGGTGCGTTAAGAATTATTGACTAGTATCAATATTCATGCGATGCCAACCTGAATCAGATTAGAACAAGATTGAACTTTGGTTGTACCTAATAAACAGCAAACTTCCTTAACTGAACTATATCCGTAAGTTCAAAAGCACTTTGCAACGGATAAGCATGACATTAAATGCCTCACTTGTACCTCTTATACGTCATATATCTGTTTTTTTTTTGTTGACTATCAAAAATATATATATATATCTGTTTTTGTTTCTCTGTTTTTTCTCTCTTAATTTCTTTTCTGTTAATAATATTTTTTTTTTGTATTATTTTTGTGACTACCAAAATATATAGAACAACCAAGGTTTACATTTTTTGTTTTATGACTACCAAAATATATAGAACAACCAAGGTTTACATTTTTTGTATTATTTTTTGTGATTTTCAAAGCAAAAATAACTAATGGCCTATTTATAGATGCAAGGTAATTTATAGGTAAAAAACACATAAATTGAAGGAAATCAAAATTAGTAACTTACTATATATTTGTTCTTTTAGTCTATGAAAGAAGTTGTCAGAAGAATATATGGGATTTGCCACAACAGGGTATGTTGGCCATTCTTTCCGGCTAATCGCATTTCATTTCACTATAGAAATATTTAAAAAAAAAGGGAAAAGAAAGTTCAAAGAAAAACAACGAAATCCAATGCGATCAAAGACTCGGAATTTGGTTGCACGGACTTTAAAAATAAGGGAACCCTTTCCAAGTCAAAACACTTGGGAAAGGCAACCAGAAGTCAATCACCAATCTGCCGTACAATGTGGGCATCGTTACAACTGCAAGTTGAATTCTTCAAAAGTAAATCAAGTTATTCAAAACATAAGCTTCAAAAATAATCTCTGCAGAAAAAATGGTGCACATACTCTAGAATATAAGAATGCAAGCTAATGCATCCTAGTAAGAATATTTAATAATGAAAAAGACAAAAACAAAAATAAATAAAAAAGTAATAGCATTCACAATGGTTACCAGCACTGAGGATTTAAAATTGGTTCAAGAAGATATCTCACAGTGAGGATTTGAACTTGGACCAAGACGATATCTCAGGATGTCATCAACATCAATGTATCCTCCAAACCTGTTGATCAATGGAACAATTAATGATATTAACATATTAGATATAAGCCTGATTAATGTATTAAATCATTAGATCTAGATCTGCTTGTATAAATACTCACAAATTCAACTGGAGTTGTAAGAATTCTGTAAATAGCAAGAGACATTATAGTGGGGCTACCATTCATTTTTGGAGGGCCCCAAAAAGTGATGTGTGTTGCTGTTTACACAGGACGCTGTAGACGATGTGCAGTCAAACCCTGAAGCAACTCCACCAACTAACTTGCATGCTTTCATGAATCCAACTCCTCCATAAATGAAAGATTGCTTCATGCTAGGTTCAGCCCCTTCATTGCAGTCAAAGCCCGAAAGCAACTCCACCAACTAACTTGCATGCTTTCATGAATCCAACTCCTCCATAAGTGAAAGATTACTTCATGCTAGGTTCAACCCCTTCATTACTGCAACGAAAATTTAAAGACTTGTGGTTACCAACCAAAACACAATCAAACTCAAAAGCAATGATACCTAACACACTAAAATAATTTGCTAAGGAATTGCAGAAAATCATCCATAAAATGGAACTCAATACCAAGTCTTGGTTAAAAATAAAATAACCTAGGTATGCCATTTGTATTGTTGTTTTTTCCTGTCACACATTGAGAGAAGAGGCCACTAGTTAGTAGTCTTTCTCACCCAGCTTTTGTTGGGCAAGGCATTCAAAGCCGGGTATATTGATTTTTGCAAACAGATGTCATAAAATGGGCATGCACCACAACCACCCGGGTATAAAATGGGCTCCATGTCATAAAATCCAAGACTTGCATAACCACCACAACCACCCAGGTATAAAATGGGTTCCATGTCATTAAATCCAAGACTCTTGCATAACCACCACAACCACCCGGGTATAAAATGGGCTCCATGTCATAAAATCCAAGACTCTTGCATAACCACCACAACCACCCGGGTATAAAATGGGCTCCATGTCATAAATTCCAAGACTCTTCCATAACTACCACAACCACCCGGGTATAAAATAGGCTCCATGTCATAAAATCCAATCTAGATAGTCCAAGATATTACAGCTTATTCTTATTTAATTATTTATATTATATGACTGATTTTGGTATGGTCAGGGGAGTGAAAAAATCATCACACATTCAAAGACAGGGTTTGCATATAGTTGAGAGATTTCTCTGACCAAATCTTTTAGTGTGATCAACACATTTTGTTCCAAATGACTTTTTGACAGATTCTATTCATTCTCTACATCCACAATTTTTGGCTGTGAATCCATTGCAACAGCAAATCCGTATCTGGTCCTAAAAAAATATGATTTTTAAAATAATTTAAATATCTCAGAATACTGTGCTATGAAAGTGACTGGTGACACCTAGTCTACAAAGCATAACTTAAGTAAGATACAATCAAAGAATATTGTGAAATTATTGGGTACAGACTAGAAAGGGGGAGTATGAAGCCGTGACTCATTCAACTACACCATCATCACCTAACAAAAGTACCTTACAATGAGAAAAACCCTAACCTAAAACTCACAACCATTGAACACCCTTTGCCTTAATTTCAAGTCATAATCATAACTCTGAGCTTATGGGTTTCCAAATACCCACAGAAGTCCTTCATTGATTAAGGATTAATGTCAATGATCCTTTTTTCTTACATGCAATTTTTCCTTTTTTTTTTTTTTTTTGGGAGTAATAAGTTTATAATTGAAACAAGGCTCTTTCACTAGTTTTTTTTCCCCCAATCTCTATCTCTTAATATTAATTTAACACTATTTTCATCTTAAAAGTGGCATTGACTATTATTTCTGTGGATAAATAACAGTCTTTAACCACCCTCCATTTTTAGAAGCATGATAAACAAATGCATCGTAAAAGCATGATAAATATTTTTTTGGCATGAGATGCATGTTATTTAATTTATCAAATGGGTGGGAGTTGCTCAATTGTTGTGCATGATAAAATTTTGTCATCGATAAGTGTGAGACATGGATTCGTCATCTCGGATGACTTCCGATATCGTCACGCGGGGATCGATAAAATGTTAAGAGTCGCCACCATCCATTTTAGGGTGTGAATGGACACCAAAGGGTTCATAGATGTCAAATAGAGCCAAAGTGGCTCTAATACAAGGAAAAATCCAGAGATTGGGTACGGGGAATTATTTATGAGCGGGGGAAGGTGTTAGGCACCTCCACTCATCCGTCTAAGACGGTTACCATATGCTTGCTCATACTAAGAATTGTTTTTCTAACAAAATAGACAAAAGGGTGCTTACAACAAGCACCATGTATGTGATCATTGCACATGAGAAGTCTAATGAACTTAGGCTCTCTTTGTGGATTCATCACTTCTAAAACTTCATGAGTGAAATGAAATCAAAGTAAAAATGAGGAAAATCAAGCTAAGGCAAATATGGAGAAATTAGGTCAAAAGAGCTTGAAAGCTTTGATTAACCATAACTTACTCAATTTAAATCCAAATCCGATGAAACCAAAGCCATTTGAAAACGGGTATATAGTAGAGTATACAGTAAAAAATTCAGCTCAATCCGACTCAAAACGAGAGAAAAATCCACATCTGAAATCTACTGTTATAACTCAAAAAAAGCACTAAGTAGGCATTTTCAAAGCTCTATTCGTGGAGTTTGGCTCAATAAAAATCCATGAAAATTGGTATGGAGGAAGTATGCGGTGCCATCTTTCCAAAGAAGAAAACCTCACACAAATCTCTATCCGGATGTGACTTGTGTGCTCTCTTGAACAGGCCTAAAAGACCACAGATGAGCTCTAGACTATGCCAGCGAGCACTTCTGAGTCCATTGAGCACCCAAGGCACAAAACAGATTGAAATTTGCTGAAACCAGTTGGAAATGAAAATAGACTTCTCAAAGAAAACTCAGAAACTGGAATCACATGAAACGGATTAAAAATGAGCAAATAGTGCACCATCGAAGTGGCAAGTTTAGCAATCTGGGCTGAACTGACCTACAAACTTTGAAGAGATGGTGTCAAAAATTGGCTATATGGAAGTGGACGAAAATTTCCAGATATTAAGTAGGCTTTCCAATCTATCACATGTCTTTAGAATCACTCAAAAATTCATCCGGAGGATGAAGTTATAAGCATTCCAAGACAGGCCACAGATCTGCCCTATTTTGAAGTTTTTTGAAGAGGAAGCATGGAAACCAGTGCATGTGTGTATGTGGATTCGACCAAAACCTCAAAAATCCATAAAAAATCCTCTCATGAAGTTCTAAAAACTCATTCTAAGGCCAATGATCTCAGATTTTCCATATTTACACGGAAATCCAAGATCTAGCCTATCTTTGCAAAAACAGTGACAAGTGGGTGTGAAGATGTGGAAAATCACATTTCTATGAGAAAGTTGGAATCCATGGCTATTGAGAGCATGGATTCACATCTTCTCCAAATACAAAATAAATCAGAGAAGCATTCATGGATTCAAAATAACCATATAACATGCTTTTCATCATTTGTGGGTTCTAAACCTAGAGGATCCATTCCACCTTCCTTTTCCCCAGGCTCTCTCTTCACGTTTTACGGCTAGAGAGGATTCCCAGGTACTTTAGAAGGGGTTTGGGGCTACAAACAACACCAAGGCCTTACACTACAGAAAGGTAGAAGATGAGAGATTGTTAGAACTTAAAAAGGAAGCAATAACTCAAATGGGCTTTACCTTAGTAGCTTGAACAGTTGAGTAGCCAATCCAGCAGAGGTTCTCCTTCTTCTTGCAGAGCTTCTAAGCTTCAAATTGTCAGCCTTTTGCAAGAGGAGGACCCCTCTATTTATAGGCCAAGTCAAGGGTAGAAGAGTCCCAAGGGTAGGCCAAAAAGGCCTTCTAAATTATTCCAATTCTCCTCCAAGGCTTGAATTGGAGTAATTCAGCAAGTTTCGGAGGGTGAAATAGAGAGTTCAAGTCCCCAAGAGAGAGGTAATATGCGTAAATAAGGCTCAGAGATCGAGCCATTTCGCAAATCCCCGAAACAGCCAAAACCGTATACTCAATGCGGTTTCTACACAACCGTCACTCAAAGTGCGGTTCATATACAAATTTAACTAAACCGCATATACAGGGCGGTTCAATTCAGTTATGCTTTAATTGATTACTGTCCACGCGGCTCAACGGCCGAAGCTTCGCGAAGCCACGTGGCCGCCAGCGCAACAAGCATGGACCTGATCCGTGCTGTGTGTGCGGTTGCAACCGCACATACAGAGCGGTTGAGACCCAGATTATAAAAAACCGCATACTCAGTACGGTTGTTACCAATTTTGATTGTTTTTGAATGTTTGACATATGTTAATGCTCAAATATGACATTTAAAGCCCATTTGAAGTCTCTCTCTTATGGAAGTGTAATTTGGGGTGTCTACAATAAGCACACACTTCAATGTTTGTTTGTGTTGTTACAATTAAAAAAGTGGAAACAATTCAAATGTCTATCTAAAAGGTTAGATGTGTAGTTATGCCCGTTTATTTTTATCTACTTTGAAGATATTGCAGATTTTCAGTAAGTTTGCAATAACTCTTAGTATTTAAATATTGAAGGCATAGATTTACACATATAACATATTTTATTGTCAAATAGACAATTTGTGAATAGCAAGTATATTACTTTTTGACATGTGATTCATATATTTCTTTGATTGTAATTTTGGTTTCATCTCTTTGTTCTTCAAATTGTAGTTTTATTGACTTTATGCTATTTATTTTCCAATTTGGACGATGAAAGTGTAAGCACCTCATTTTTGCACCACTCTAAAAAGCCCAAAATCAAAACCCTAAAAGACAGGTCTAAACCCTAAGGAGCAAAAGATGACTTTCTGCCTGAGCCCGAATTGATTGTTACATGCTATCCTAATGGGTAGAGAATCCCGACATGGTTCTAACGCAATTAAGGTTGTAGGAATCGGAGCCCGGATGAAAAAGATATGAGAAAAACAGTCCCAAGGGCAAATCGGTCAAAACTTAAAACGTTTTAATTAAGTTAATCAAGACAAGTAAAAAATAATAAAAATCAGAAGAGCCTGATTCAACCAAAAAGGAGGGAGAGCCGTGACCGCACTATATATGCGGTCGCTTCACGACAGCATATAGAGTGCGGTTGAAGTTTTCGGCCGCCGTTCACACAAGCCAATTAGGGCAAGCGGCGGACGAAAAGTAACCGCACTGTAAGTGCGGTTCGCTTTTTGTCACTGCGCCAATTTGTCCCTTAGTTAATGCTGAAAAGACATGGCTGAACCGCACATACCCTATGGTTTCGACCAAATCGCACAGTGTGCTATTTTGTCTTTGTATTCTATAAAAAACAAATTTGAACATGGGATAGAGGATGGCTGGTTTTTATTGTTTCTTCTCCTTCTGAACTTCTGAACCACTCTTCTCCACCACCCTCAAGCCTTCAAACTCACTTCAATCCTTTCAAACACCTTCCCATCCCTTCCTCTTCAATCCAAGTGAGAAGGGGAGCTGGAGAGCTTGCTGGAAAGTTGAAGAGAGATGCTTCAACCACTGTTCTGGCTTCAAGGAAGTACCAACACATCACTCCAGGGTCTCTAAACTCCTAGGTAATGTTCCCTTTGCCATTTTGTTCATGATAAGTTAAAATGAGTATGTTTGGAGTCTCTTGAGCCAATAAGTATCCATGAATTGTTCAGACCATGTGTTCACTCTATTTTGTGAACATCTTAGTTGCCCTTTTGTATCTTCAGATATCATATATTTTGGGGTTATTACATAGATGATCTTTTGTTATATGGAAGTTTTTATTCCATGCTTCTTACTGCTTGTGCGTTCTGATGATTACATTGTAATTGCCCAGGTAATTGTATTTATTAGGTTCTATTGGGCCCATAAGTAAGTCTCTGGGACTCTACATTTCTTCCTCTTTTATTTGGGTCAATTGGATTAATGTCTGATTGTAGATGTTTAAATGATCTATGATGGATTAACAACATATTTTTTCATTAGGCATTAGCGGGCCGTGCTAAGATGTTTATAAGAACGCATACTCAAAAATATGGCACGCCAATAAATGATGAAGCGGCTAAGAAGATAGTAAGTTATATGAATTTATGATTACCCATGCACTTTTATTGCAATCATTTCATCCTATTATAGATGTAATGGTACAATATGATTAACTATATTGGCTGATATTTTGATAACTAAATGATTGCATAAATATTTTTTCCAGGATCAAATGCAAACTATTATGGAACAAGGCACACCAGATGGGATGGCCCGAGATGATGTATATACTCAAGTCATGGGGCATGACACACATGGCAGGGTGCGGTGTTGTGGGCTAGGCCACACTCCCACTAGGCTATGGGGTGGCGCATCCGCGAGCTATACTTCATCTCGTTATGTGGATATGGATGAGTTTAAAAGAATGCGATAACAATTGCAACGTATAAAAGAGCGACTAGATGAGGAGAGGTGACAATTAAGAAGCAATTGAAGCAACTACTGCACAGCATGCCAGAGAATATTCAGAACTTGGAAGCTTAATCAGTTCACTTCAAAGACAAGTATTATATAAATGCCTCAAAAATACATATAGTACAAGATTATATCAACTATATATTTAAATGCCACACTTAATGATCTTCGCCACAATGTATAGCATCCTGTCGAAACATCTGCAAATGACAGTCCTCCAGATTCTAGCTAGACACTCTTATTATTTGAGGTGAGTAACACAAGATAGCTGTTGTATTCCTAATTTTTTTTTATCTAATTTGATTTGTCTACTTATAATTTTAGAATTCAAAATTATGATAATACTGATGATTAATTGCTATTTTCATGCAGGGATGTTAAATTGATACGAGTTACAATGTCACCTGTTAATGGAAACCCAATTTACTTTTACTTAGTTTTATATAACATGAATGTTTGCAGTACTTTAATCTAATTTGAATCTCTTCTAATTCAAACTTTTTTGTAATTCTGTAGTACTATTCATTATAAAATTTGCTAGGAAAACAGGTATTTTACAGGGTCTTTTGGTTGATGGATAAATAGTGTACTAATTAGAAAATTTTGTTTTAGCAGGTCAAGGTCTTACCGCCGCTAAATATTCAAATGGGTTTAAGTGGCGGTATGTACCGCCGCTTAAAATATCCAAGTTCAATGATTCAACGACGGTAGCTACCACTGCTAAATTTACAAATTCTATTCACGACGGTAGTTACCGCCGCGAATAAATACAAGGGGTAACACGTGATGCTCTTTAGCAGTGGTATTAACCGCCGTTATTACTAATATAGTAATAGCGGCGGAAATATTGTTTGCCGCTAATTTCGTATTATTAAAGGGTGGTATCTACCGCCACTGAAAGCTCCTTTAGCGGCAGTATATACTACCGCTAAAGAGTCGTCGCCTATTAAACGTATTTAGCGACGGTGTAGACACCCCAAATTGCACTACAAAATGAGAAAATAATTGAAAACATGTAATTGGGATTTAAAACAGGTCAAAATGCATAAAATTCAATCATTTAAGCATTGCCCACATTGTATCTACGGGCTGACCGCGCCCGAAATTTGTATACAGGCATGCAGCGCCCGTAATAAGAATGCGGATACCACTTGCCCGCAATATATTTACGGGCGCAGGAGATTTGTGCGAATTTGATCTTTGCTCGATTTCTTAGCTTTATCTTCAGTCTAATATCTCTTTAGATGAGTGAATTATCTCTTTTATTTGTTCAAATTATCCTTGTTGGCCATGGATGGGCATTATCCTTATTTTTAATCCAATCTGGGGGGATCATGGTATATCCCTTTGGACCAGCCATACCCCTGGGTTTGCTTATAAATAGAGGTGAGATCCTTAAGCAAGGGGCCACGAAAATTTGAAGTCTCAAGAGCTCCAAGAGAAGAGAGGAATCCCAGTTGCTCTGCTTGCTCAATCCAGGTAAGTCCCTTTTCCCTTTTATTTTCTGTCTTCAATTCTAGAGATAATAGCATCTTCTCCATTGCTGTAGAATAAGGCCTTCTTTTATCTTGTATTCCTAAATTTGCCTCCAAGTACCTCAAGAATCCTCTCTAGCCGTAAAAGGTGAAGAGAGAGCTAGGGGAAAGGGGAATAGGTGGATCCCAAGAATAGAACCCCATATTTGTTTTTCTCCTTTTTTTTATAGAATAAGGCCTTTGATTGTGCTTGTATACCCAAACCTATCTCTAAGTACCTCAAGAATCCTCTCTAGTCGTAAAAGGTGAAGAGAGAGCTAGGGGAAAGGAGAACAGGTGGATCCGTTGGGTAGACCCCCATGTGCTCTAATATGTGAGATGTGGCTGCTTTGGATATCTTGATCATGTTTTAATGGTTTTATGTTGAATCTGAATGAATCATATGAATCCATGATGTTTATAGCATGAAATCCTCACTTTTTTTTTCTAAAATTTTGATTTTTCACACTTTTGCACCTACAGCACTATTTTCGTGATTTTTGTGATATTAGGCTAAGATCTTGGATCTATTATGATCAATATAATAGATCTGGATCCAGAAGCCTGAAAGTAACTTCTAGGGTTTCATGATGTGTTTTTTGAGTCCTTTTTCATTTTTGAGAGAAGACCCTACGGTCTAAGTTCTCCCCTTTTGATGTTCTTCATCAACGTGGGGTATTTTTGGTTTTGATTTCTTGATTTAATGTGAAATTTAGGCTATACCTGTATCCTAGATTGTTCGAGTTCAATTCTGCAATATTTTATAAAAATCATATTTTTCTAGATTTCTAGAATTTAACTTGAAGCTAGATTTTTAAAGTTTTCACTTTAGATTGGTTTTATCTGATTTTATCTCAATTTTGTTTTAATCATGAAACCCTAAGAATGGTATGATCATATTTGAAAGTTCTGAATCAATCAGGCTATTCGTATAAAAAAACCATACACTTTTGTCTTTTTATGCTTTTTATGATTTTTGTAGCAAGCCTTTTTTTTTATTTTGAAAAACATGAACAATACCTGGCAACCTCCTTGTGTTGAAGAATAGGGGTGCCTAACACCTTGCCCTGCTCATAACCTAATCCCCTTACCCATCTCTGGTTTTTTTTAATAGTGTTATTTTTACACTCAATTTGCCTTTTTGTGCTTATTTGATATTTTGGTGTCCATTCACACCTAAACAGAATGGTGGCGACTCTGTGTTTTTTACCAATCCCGCATGATGATTAGGAAGTCATTGAATTGATTTTTTCATGTCTCACAACTGGCGACTCTGCTAGGGACCTGAGGATTTCAGCCTTTTGGTGTTTTTTGTTCATGTTTTAATGTTTTGGTTTTGCTTGCTATTTTGTGTTTTTTAGCATGTTTGACTTGTTTTATTGTTTTGCTTGCTATTTGGTGTTCTTAAGCATGCTTGGTATGTTTTAAATCTAATTTATTGCTTAAAATCATGGGAGTAGAAACATGCTTAATTCTGATTTATAGGATTGTTTCTAGAAACATGCGTAGGGGAGGTTCGTTTTGCTAAACCATGCTGATTTCTTACTGTATTTTAATAATAGCATGTTTTAATTTTTAGCATGTTCTCCATGATGTATTTTGGGTTGTATAACATGATCATAGGTTTACATGTTTGGATGATTCTTGTGAGCATGTTTAAGTGCTATAGGATTGCTTTGTTTACTTGTTTACTTTAAATATGCTTTCCTATTATGCCATGGTTTGTATATGCATGGCTACGAAAAGAGTGATAAGGGTTGGGACGTTGTGAATGTACCAATTTTTTAAATGCACTGTGCACGTTTTATTTTTACATAGCCTACCCATAACCTATAGGAAGTTGAACCCGAATGTGTGTAGCTTGGCGCAACGAGGTCGATACTTCAGAAAGCGAAAGTGAAAACATTCACCTTAGAACTTTGGGCCAATGATGTGATGATAACGTGGATCTGTGATTCGATTCTGGTCATCACTAGGCTTGAGTTCTAAGTTGCCATTAAGCCAAAACCCAAAACCCCAACGTTTGAAGGTGGAGATACACGTTTTTGGCTAAAGTACACAATTACATGAGGATATGGGTTTGTAATTGAGGGAAGGCCGTTTGCATGGTTCACAAGCCAAGGCATAATGCGGATGCCATACTGAAGGTAAACAAAGTAACAGGGTAACCTTAATTTTTGCATTATTTTCATGTCATAGGGGTGTTATGGTGTCCATCGGTTTGGGATAAAATTGGTCCCAAATAGGCATGTATACTAAAATTGGTGTAGCCCATAGGAAGAGTTTTTTAACTCTTTTCAGAATTAATCCTGACCAATGTTCATACAAGAGGCAACCAAAGGGTACCAAATTCTTGAGTAGGGTGGCTAATTTGGAGGGAGCATGTGCCCTCCTAAGCATGTATTTTTGCAAATAGGTAAAAGTCCACTGTGGGATAGTTTAGAAGCCTTGCAAGGGTGAACCATATGTTTGGATGAACAATCAAAGTGATCAAATCATGTAAAAATTGGAAAAAATGAAAAAGGCTCCGTAAACCGCATTTATTATACGGGCTGGGCTCGCCCGTATTGGTTATACGGGGCTGGGCTCGCCCGTGTTGGCTATACGGTCATGGCTCGCTCGCAATTTAAGTGCGGGCAAGGTCAGACCGTATTGTATATGCGGTTTTCGCGGAAAAATAATTTTTAAACAGTTTTTTCCTACTAAATCTTGTTCCTTCAACCTTTAAGTGATGATAAAGGGAAATGAGTTTGAATAAAATGATTAAAAAAAAAATTAAAAAAATATATAATAAAAATGTGTAACAAGAAAAAATCTATAAAAAAAAGATCTTTAGGCCTCTGAAAGCCTTTGAATTTCAGACCTGAAAAAAAAATCCTTGGGCCTCTAAAAGCCTTTGAATTTCAGACCTTTTCCAAAAAGATCCTTGGGCCTCTGAAAGCCTTTGAATTTCAGACCTTTTCCTTTGGGCTTCTGAAGGCTTTCGAATTTTAGAAACTCCTTGGGCCTCTGAAAGCCCTTGAATTTCAGACTTTACCTTTAGGCCTCTGAAAGCCTTTGAATTTCAGAAAATCCTTGGGCCTCTGAAAGCCTTTGAATTTCAGATCTTTGGGCCTCTAAAAGCCTTTGAATTTCAAACTTTTTTCAAAAAATCCTTGGGCCTCTGAAAGCCTTTGAATTTCAGACCTTTTCCAAAAAGATCCTTGGTCCTCTGAAAACCTTTGAATTTCAGACCTTTTCCTTTGGGCCTCTGAAAGCCTTTGAATTGCAGAAAATCCTTGGGCCTATGAAAGCCCTTGAATTTCAGACTTTTACCTTTGGGCCTCTGAAGGCCTTTGAATTTCAGAAAATCCTTGGGCCTCTGAAAGCCTATGAATTTCAGACATTTCCCAAAAATACCCCTGGGCCTCTGAAAGCCTTTGAATTTCAGACCTTTTTCAAAAATACCCCTAGCCCCTGAAAGCCTTTGAATTTCATATCCTTTTCTCTTTTTTGTGGGACCTATTGGAAGCCCTAGAATATTCCAACAATTCAAAAAAAAAAGAGAAGCAAATAAAGAAAAAAAAATCCAAACTCGTGTTCACCTAACCTGCATATAGGCCTTCATAGGTATGTGAATGAGATTAAATGGGTACTGATATTTTTCTTTATGTTTATCCATTGTAAGTGTGAAAACTCACACTCCTTATATGGCAAATGTTTGACAAATTATATCCTCTAATAATCTTCAAGATGTGCAGAATCAAAATATAAATTCTGTGAATTTAGTAAAGAGGAAGGTGAGGCTGCCACACAGCTACCACGCCGCTGGTAGCTCAAGGAAATGAAATAGTTTCTAAATAAAACATTTCTTGAAAAGGCACTTGCGAGTAACAACGCCGCTGCCACTCCGCTGGCAGCGCATAAGTGAGATAGCACTTTGAAAGTAAAGCACGCGCACCTGCGTCGTAAAGCGACGCCGACACGCCGCTGGTAGCGCAGAGCAAGATTGAAGAATCTACAAATCAGCTGTGCACATGCCGCGTTCCCTCCCGCTAGTAGTGCGCTGGCAGCGTGCCCTTAACTGAGTCTATTTGGATTTGAGCGGGATTGAGTTCGCTTCCAGCCGTCTACCCCGATCGCAAGGCGACGCCACCAGCGCTCGATGCGATCTGAGTTTTCTCCTTTAAATAGACGAGCTGTATTTGTTTTTAAAAGACTTTTTTGTTTTGATTAATCCGATTTGGATCTTGAGGTGTTCGAGATTCAATCAATTGATCTTTAGAGAGTCGGTGATCGAGTGAGGGGGAGATCTGAGAGAGATGACCTGGAATTGAAGTTTGAGGATTCTTCTTCAGTTCGGAACTTCACTTGATCGTAAGATCTCCTGGATTTGTGATCGACCTTGTTTGATGCATAGGTGGATTCCTATTGCATTGGATCATCTCAGTAGACTCTGAGGTGATTGTCACGATCTGGATTGATCGTGAATTGCAGCTTGTGGATTCAAGTTGTGTTTCAGTTCGTGGATTCGAGCTGTGGATCTGGATTGATCGTTACTTGCAGCTTGTGGATTCAAGTTGTGTTGCAGTTCGTGGATTCGAGCTGTGGATCTGGATAGATCGTGAATTGCAGCTTGTGGATTCAAGTTGTGCTACAGTTCGTGGATTCGAGCTGTGGATTGATGTTGAGTGAGTTCAATTGTAAAGGTTAAGTGTGTCTTCCTTTGTAATTGACTTTCATTCAATAGTGGAGATTCTAAGGGTTAGTCGCCTCATATAGACTCGAGGTTTTTCCTGGATCTGGATTCAGGTTTCCTCGTATAATTTCTGTGTGTATGTTTCCGCATTGTTAAGTTCTTAATTATTGTAGATCGTGGACCTATAGAGTAGTCTCCTACTCTTTCAATCCAGGTACCAATACACTTTCAACCATAGCTCCTGTAACCATATCAAGAGCTCGAACCATGAATCCCATCGAGAATGAAGCTGATGTTCCAAACCCAGACGTTGCCCTGCTACAGGAACAAGTGGCAGGACTTGCCCGAATGCTGGAGAACTTACTGGCGGTTCAGGCCCAACAAGTCCAAGCCCAGAACCAAGCATCCACTTCCAACCAAACACCTCCACCCGAAACCAACATTCCACCTCCGGTTCAATCCATTCCTGTACCCATTTATGAACCCACCCCTGAACCTATACTGATCAGGGATGGGACAGTTGAGTCTGAGAAAGAAAAAGAAAAGGAGAGAATGAGGGAGGAGGTTGAAAGGAAGTTCATGCACAGATTGGAGATGATCCAAGATGAACTGAGGGAAGTAAAAGGGGTGAACAACTTTAGAGGCACCAACTTTGAAGACTTATGCCTATACCCTAATGTTAACCTGCCGGCCAAGTTCAAGTGCCCAGACCTGGACAAATATGATGGCACTGGCTGCCCCATGAGCCATCTGAAGTTGTACTGTGGGGCCCTATGCCAGTTTGGTCGGGATGAAGGTGTCTTGATCCAGCTCTTCCAAAGGAGCTTAACTGGAACTACATTGAGATGGTTTGCCACTTTAGACCATGGAAAGATGAGAAGATGGAAGGACTTAGCATATGCCTTCCTAGCTCAATACAGGTTCAATTCAGAGATCATGCCAAATAGGTACGATGTAATGAGAATGAGTAAGGGAAGAGATGAATTCGTAAGCCAGTATGCCAAGAGATGGGGGGTGACTGCCCTCAGGCCAGGCCACCCATGCTGGAGCAAGAGATGATCTCCACCTTTATCAGTACACTGGGTCTACCATTCTACAGCCACTTGGTGGGTCAGACCACCACTAATTTTGCAGCTCTTGTACAAGTGGCTGACCGAATCGAGGACGGGATCAAGTCAGGTAAAATAATTGACCATTCTGCTATGGTCAGTCAGCAAGACCCCAATCTGAAGAAAGGAAGTGGGTTGAAAAAGAACGGGAACAAGAAAGAGGGGGAGGTGAACATGGTATAGCCACCATCAGGCCCTAACAAGCCCATACAAATCAACATACCCACTCATTTTCCTACTCCATCTACCCAGGCCCCCATGAGGGTTAATGTTCCAGCAGCACCCTCAGACCAGAAGAGGGCTTTTACTAAGGAGGAAAGGGATGCCTATTTCGCAGCAAGGAGAAATAGGGTCTTCACCCCTATTCCAATGTCTCCATCTCAGTTGCTGCCCACTTTATTACAAGTAGGGTATATTACCTTAAGAGAGCCAAATCCGAATGCATCCAAGGGGAGAAATTTTGACCCCTCCACCACTTGTGATTTCCACATGGGTGCACCTGGGCACCATACTGACAAGTGTTGGCATTTGAAACACGCTATTCAGGACTTGCTTGACCAGAATACCCTGTCTTTCAATACAGGGGCTCCCAATCCTCCCAAAACAGACATTGGCCAAAACCCCTTGCCTCAGCATCATGGGGCAAGCCCATCTAATGTTATAGGGGTCATTTCTTCTGATAAAATAACCTTTGACCCGTCTCAGTTTATTGCTCCTATAGGGACAACGGTCAAAGTGTATTTTGACAGAAGGAATAGGGATAAAGAGGTAAATATGATTCAAAAAAGGAATGATAGTGCTGCTGAGAACATTAGCTCTGCTTTGGACCGGGCCTCCTCTCTCATGGCCCAATTGAATGTTGCAAAACCACCTCTGGTTATCAATTGCAATCCATCCACCCAGTCTTCACCAACTCAGTCCAAATCGCCATGGGTCATAAACTGTGACCCTTTCAATGCTTCTGTTACTTCTGTAACCCCTCAATCAAAACAATTTTCACCATTGGTTGTAGATGTTCCTCTTACTCAGACTTCCAGGACCAAGCTTCCTCCCCTTGTGATAAATGTCCCTAAGCCTTCCTACTCTGAATCAGCTGTACCATGGAATTATAGCGAAGGCTTCACCACCACATTTCCTGCAGTTGAGACAGAAAGTAAGAAAGAAGTGAACCTCATGATGAGGTCAGGAAAATGTGCAGGTGTAGGAGAAAAACAAAAGGAGATAGAGAAAGAAAGGGAAGAAGCCGAGAAAGAGAAAAATAAAGGAAAGGCTAAGGTAGGGGATGATGCCCCCCAGGTAATTGACAGTGAGGCTATTGACCTCATTAAAATCATAAAAAGAGTGAGTTCAATGTTGCCAAGCAGTTGAATAAAGTCCTTGCCCAGATCTCAATTCTGGAATTATTGTTGAATTCTAAAAAACATAGGGACTCCTTGTTAAGGGTACTTTAGGGGGCACATGTGCCTAAAAATATTGAACCAGATCAACTAGGCAAGATGGTTGGGTAGATTTTATCCCACAATGTCATAACTTTTTTTGAAACTGAAATTAGCCTAGTAGGGTACCATCATGTTGATCCTTTGCACATAGCTGTACTCAGTAAGGGTTGCATGATAGCCCGGGTTTTAATTGATAACGAGTCGGCTCTGCATGTCTGCCCATTAATTACCTTCGTAAAGCTTGGTCTAGAACAAAATAAAATTAAGCAAAATAGGAGAATCATAAGAGCCTTTGACAGCTCTAAAACACATTCCCTATGGGAGGTTGAACTACCGGTCACTATTAGACCGTATATTTTTAACATCACATTTGAAGTGATGGATATACCTGTAGCCTTCAACCTACTCCTAAGAAGGCCGTGGATTCATACGGCTAGGGCTATACCATCTACCCTCCACCAAACAGTCAAATATATTAGAGGGCAAAAGGTGATTTCAATCCTAGCTGAAAACTTGGTTCCTCCCATGTGGTCCCCTGATGTACCCTACATAAACATGGAAATGACTGCAGACAAGATGACATTTCACTCTTTCCAGTTTGAAACTGTTAATTTTATACCTGGGGGGTATCAGGAAAAAGAAGAAAAGTTGACTTGTGATAAGAAGATGGTCAAGAAAGTGCTGGGAAAGTATAATATTCAACCCTGGAAAAGGTCTGGGGGTTAACCTACAAGGAAGGATAGAACCGATAAAGGTTAAGAAGCTGGTCCCTAGAGCAGGATTGGGGTCCAAACCAAGAAATTGGAGAAGACAGAAGGAGATGGAAGACATGAAATTCCCTCACATCAGGGAAACTTTTCCAAAGTTTTTTCATATGATTCAACTGTCTCCTCCTCAGGATTAGTCCAAACCCCCATATTATAACATTAACCTATTCCAGAAATCCAAGTCCTCAACCTTGCAACCATATGTTCCACCTTCACCTCCACAAGCATTGGGTGAGCCTGGACCGCGGTCAGAATTGGGGCAGGATTTTTCTGAGGACGTTGGAGCCTTTTTTGCCATGACTGAAGGCAACCAAGAAGAAGGAGCAGATGAGCTACCCTTCATTGACTGGGCTGCAGTAGAAGTTCCATCTGGGACCAACCCTACAGCAGAAGCAGGCGATGCAACTCACCCAGTACTGGTGATTTCGGATGCGGACCCTGAGATTGGGGAGCAGGCTTGTGTTATTACCCCTGCCCTAGATTCTTTTATCTTGAACAATTGGGAGGAAACTCCCCTTACTTTTGAAGCCGTGTTTGTTTGGCAAACAGACATGGCTTCCCAAAAAAATTCCATTAGTGGAATGCCCTTTTCCTGAAGGTTTTAATGAACCTTCGTCTAAAGGAAAAGATTTTTTAGAAGGCTCTCAAAAAACACAAAAAGATTTTCCCATTTTCATAGAAAAATTAAATTTTTCAAAAAGGTCCAAACCACTTATGAACCATATAAACAAACGGAATTGGATCAGGTTAAGTATGACTTCGACCTCGAGCTCGACTTTGACCTAATGGGGGTTGAGGAAGAGACCGAGGACGAAGAAGACGACCCTCCAAAAGAAATCATATATCAGTTGGAGTGTCATGAAAAGGGGGTCCAACCCAATATTGAGGAAACCATATCAATAAACCTAGGGACTGAAGATGACCCAAAAATAGTAAAGATTGGGGTATGCCTATCTGAGGTACAACGTGATGAAATGATATGGTTCTTGGCTGATTATGAAGATGTATTTGCATGGTCGTGTCGGGATATGCCAGGGTTAGACACTGATATGGTTGTGCAAAGGCTACCAATTCTGCCAGATGTTAAGCCAGTTAAGCAGAAGTTGAGAAGGTTGAAACCTGAGTGGACATTGAAGGTCAAAGATGAAGTGGTTAAACAATTCCAAGCGGGATTTTTGGCAGTCTCCACATACCCCGAATGGCTAGCCAATATAGTACAAGTGCCAAAGAAGGACGGAAATGTCTGAATGTGCATAGACTATAGAGACTTGAATAAGGCAAGTCCAAAGGATGACTTTCCACTTCCACACATCGACATCTTGGTTAACAACACCGCTATACATAGCCTGTTCTCATTCATAGATGGCTTCTCTGGGTACAATAAAATTAAGATGGCTAAGGAGGATCAAGAGAAAACAGCTTTCATTACACCTTGGGGTACCTTCCACTACACTGTCATATCATTTGGGCGTAAAAACGCCGGGGCAACCTACCAGCGGGCCATGACAGCTTTATTTCATGATATGATCCGTAAGGAGATGGAGGTCTATGTAGATGATATGATAGCCAAATCATGTGAAGAAGAAGACCACTTGATCAATTTGAAGAAGGTGTTCGATAGGCTCAGGAAATACAGTCTAAGGCTTAACCCTGCAAAATGTGTCTTTGGGGCTACATAAGGAAAATTGTTGGGCTTTATTGTAAGCAGAAGGGGAATTGAGATTGATCCAGCTAAGGCCAAAGCAATCATTGAAATGCCCTCACCTAGAACAGAGAAGGAAGTTAGGGGTTTTCTTGGAAGGATTCAGTATATAAGCCGGTTCATAGCACAGCTCACTGCTATTTGTGAATCAATTTTCAAGCTTCTGAGAAAGAATAACCTGACAGTCTGGAATGATGATTGCCAAGAAGCCTTTGGCACAATAAAGGAGTATTTATTGAATCCACCTGTGCTAGTGCCACCAACTCCAGGAAGACCATTGATTTTATACTTGTCAGTTTTGGAGACATCAATGGGGTGTATCTTGGGGTAGCATGATGACACAGGCAGAAAGGAAAGGGTGATTTACTATTTACGTAAAAAGTTCACAGAATATTAAGCAAAGTATTCCCCATTGGAAAAGACTTGTTGTGCTTTAGTGTGGGCAACTCAAAGACTGAGGCAATATTTCCTTAGTCATTCCACCTATTTGATATCCTGAATGAACCCTCTGAAGTATCTTTTTAAGAAACCAGCTTTAACTAGCAAAACAGCAAAGTGGCAGTTGTTACTCTCTAAATTTGATCTCACATACATCACTCAGAAGGCCATTACGGGTCAAGCCATTGCCGATCACTTAGCTGCACACTCTTTACCAGAATACCAACCTTTGAAGACTAATTTTCCTGATGAAGCAATTCTATTCATAGAAGAAGAGGAAAGTGAAAGCTCATGGCAGATGTTCTTTGATGGGGCCGCCAACATGAACGGAAACGGAATAGGGGCAGTTTTGATCAAGCTGGATGGGTCACATATCCCAATCGCAGTAAAATTGAGGTTCTAGTGCACGAACAATATTGCAGAATATGAAGCATGCATAATTGGGTTACAAGCAGCCTTAGACCATGAAGTGGAGAAACTTGACGTATATGGGGATTCGAGTCTTATCATCTTCCAAACAATTGGTGAATGGAAAACCAAGGATCACAAATTGATCCTCTATCAGCAATATTTGGAAGAAATAAGCACCAAATTCACTCGAATTTCCTTCAATTATATGCCAAGGGCCAAAAACCAATTCGCAGATGCTCTAGCAACATTGGCTTCCATGGTCAGTATGCCAGAAGGTGTTGATATCAAACCACTGGAAATTGAAGTCAGAGATGAACCTGCTTATTGCCTTGTTTTAGAAGGAACACCAAAGGAAGAAGTACCATGGTTTCAAGACATTAAGAATTTCCTAAATGATCAGAGTCTACTAGAAAATGTCATTTCTACTGAGAAAAGAACAATACAGAGGTTGGCAGGTCAGTTCTTACTAAGTGGTGTACAGTTGTACAAGATATCACACAACGATATCCTACTCAGATGTGTTGCCAAGACTAAGTCATAAAGATTAATTGAAACTGTACATAGAGGAGTATGTGGACCCCATATGAACGGGTACATGCTTGCCAAGAAGATTCTGCGATTGGGATACTATTGGTCGACAATGGAGCACGATTGCTATATACATGTCAAAAGGTGTCATTTATGCCAAGTATATGCTGATAACAAGAATGCACCCCCAAGTGAATTGCACAACATGACATCTCCATGGCCCTTCTCTATATGGGGTATAGACGTCATTGGAATGATCTCTCCAAAGGCATCAAATGGACACAGGTTTATACTTGTGGCAATCGATTACTTCACCAAGTGGGTAGAAGCAGCCTCATAAGCAAACATCACAAGTAGCCACGTTCTTAAGTTTTTAAAGCACAACATCATTTTTCGCTACGGTTTACCAAGTGCCATAGTATCAGACAATGCTTCAAACATTAAGAACAAGGATATGAGGAAGATGTGTGAGCAATTTCAAATTACCCATCACAAGTCAGCTCCTTATAGACCAAAGATGAATGGGCCAGTGAGAGCAGCAAATAAAAATATAAAGATCATTCAGAAGATGATAGTAAGTTTCAAAGATTGGCATGAAATGCTACCACTTGCTCTACACACCTACAAAACCTCGATTCGGACATCTACTGGGGCAACCCCGTATTCCTTGGTCTATGGGATGGAAGCAGTTTTACCAGTGGAAGTGGAAATACCTTCATTAAGAGTGCTAATGGAAGTTGAATTAGAAGAAATTGAATGGATCTGAATAAGAAGAAATTGAATGGATACAATCAAGACATGATCAACTCAATCTAATAGAGGAAAAGCGTTTGAAAGCGCTTTGTCATGGCCAATTGTATCAGAAGAGAATGGCCAAGGCTTACAATAAGAAGGTGAAGCTTAGAACTTTCCAAGAAGGAAATTTGGTATTAATGAAAATTCTACCCTTTTTGGAAGACCTTCGTGGAAAGTTCAAACCAAATTGGGAAGGGCCTTATGTTGTTACGAAGGTCCTATCGGGGGGTTCTCTCATCTTAACAAAAATGGATGGGAAAGATTTTCCTGAGCCAATTAACTCTGATGCAGTGAAGAGGTACTTTCTTTGATTGAATATTACTAGGAAATGATCCGAGGCCATTTTTCTTTATTTCCCAAAAATTTTAATCCTTAGTCAAGCCAATTTGAGCCTGTTTGTCTTTTTGATAAACCTAAACTGGACTTACAGTCTTAAACAGGGGCAAAACCAATTGGGGCAAAGCCAATTGGGGCACAAAGAAAAAAAAGAAGGAAAGAAAAAATAGGGGCAAATGAAAGCCAAGTATAAAAAGGAAAGAAAAGAATACACTTTGGGGAATGGGATCAAACTCATCATGACTGTAAGTCCGGTTGACCTACTTTTACACATAGAAAATTTTGAGCCTTTAATACCTTTTCTTTCATAAATCGAGCTTAGCCTTTATTTCGTCCTATTCTTAAGCCCTCGATGATTTTAGTATATTCATTCAATTTTCAGAGTAAGATTGGTGATGACGGAATATAGAAGCCGGCCCTAGTGAAAACCGTAATTGGCGCTAGGGGCAATAGGGGTAAAAGAAAAAAAAAAGAAGAGGAAAAAAGAAGAATCAAAGGTTGAGTTGATCATGTGATCCAAGTTTGAAGTCAGAATGAGCACTAGAAACTGAGCAAATTAGCATGGTCAGTCATGGAGGAAAAACCATTTGGGGATGATTCTAAAGGTCACAGGATAGACAGATTTGGTCCCTCCCTATTGCTTGGATTACCATTTTCATTATTCAACCTGATTTTAATTCCTTTAGTTATATATGATTAAGTGTTTTGGATCAGCTTTCAAAAAAAAAAAAGACTATACTTTGGTCAGTGATGAGAAATCAAATACTTTTCATAAAACTTCTGTTTTTACAAGCATTTGAGAATTCTGAGGCCAATAATATAAAACCTATTTTTGAACTAAATTCTTTGTCTTTCCACTATTGGAGTTTGCTTTGTATAAAGGTAAGAAAAAAAAAGAAAAAAAAAGAAAAAAAAGAAAAAAGAATCTAATCCTTATTCCCTAACTGCTCCTCAAGCTCCCTATTCTGAGCCGCCTAAGTTGCAATGATTCCAGAAGCTCCCTCTGCATCAGGATCGCTCAAAAAGGAGATGACCTCATCTGAAAGTGATTGCTTAATATTCAATGCCCTAAGGTTAGCCAGGGAATCCTGATATTTCTTCTGCATCGCTCGGACTTCAAAGCGACGAGCTTGTCTTTGTTCTTCAAGTTTCTTCTCCATAGTAATGCGGCAAGACTTCTGCTCTTCAAGTTGCCTTTCTAGATCAATACCTTTTTTCCTGAGTTCTTGGGCTTCTCTTACCCATATTTGTTGAAGCCGCTTGTGGGTTGCCCTCTCAGACTCCAAGATGTCCTCATAAGTAGGGGGAAGAACTGCAGGAGGATCCTCTGGTACTGAGGCATGACTCTGCACCTGCTCTTTGATCTAGAAATGATAGTCCTTCACATGGGACTCAGAAAAGACTGGACCCCGCAGAAAGCGAACATAGGACCACTCATTCATTAACCGAGCATTTAGCCCCATGGTGGCTGGTGTAAGTGGTCCAAGGAAGTTCTCATGTCCAGTTGGGATCGTGATCCCCTGGGTCGCTCTAAACTGCCGAAGAACCCTCAAAGGAAGATAGAGAACAGCAGATTTCAAGCCTGCTAGGACCAGAAAGTTCCTATCTCTGAAGCTGATCACTGTCTCTGGATTGGGCTGATAAGTGCCAGGCCATCTCACCTGATCATCCTGGAAAGTACCCAAGAAAGTGAACCAACCTTGCTTGCCACCTTGGATGTTAGGACACCCCCTGTTGCTCATCAAAACAGGAACTTTCAATCTTGGAAAGAAGTAGCGAATTATCTCTTCAACCTAACTCAAGTGGTCAAGCAACCAAAGCTGCAGAAAAAGGGAGTATTTTAATTTATTTTAAAAGAAAAGGAAAAAAAGAGAGAAAAAAAAAGAGAGAGGAAAAGAAAAGAAAAAAAAAAGAGAAAAGAAGAAAAAAAAAGAAAAAAAATATTTCTCTTTTACCTGTAGGATAGGGGCGCATGCAAGGAAGCGTTTCTTCTTTCTGAAATAGCAGTCAGTCAGAGCCTGGTATATCTCTGCCAAGATCATAGGGGCCAATCTCTTACGTTCCCTAACCTGGCAGACAATTGAGATGAGAGCCAAGTCAACCTGGTCGTCACCCCATGGAAAAAGCAACTAGTTGACCACTATCAGAGTCAAAGCATTAAACCTGGCATCCTTGTCCTTACCCCTTAGAAGTTTTTCATTCAGAAAGGTCTTGGACAAAGTCAACAGTGTATCAAAATTTCCTAAGTCCCTCTTCCCTAAACCCAAGAAGGTGAATGCCTCCTTTTTGTAGGTAGGCTTTAGGGGTGGGTTCACAACTTTTTCAGAAAACCTTAGGCCAAGTATGGTTTCAATTTCTTCAATGGTAGGGGTCATCTCTTTGTCATCAAAACAGAAGAGATTTAATTCAGGTACCCAGTGTCCAATCAAAGCATCAATGATTTCCCACTTAAAGGGAATTTTAGGGATGTGTAGGATGTGGCCTAAGTGGATGGAATCCCAACGAATTTCCTCATCAAGGGTCATGGAGTTAACCCACCTATCATAGAAGGAATTCACAACATTGTACCTGGTGAGATTAGGAGGTTTTAATCTAACAGGTTGTCTTACAGGAGGAGATTCATCGACAGAAGAGAATGGGGTGGAGGAAGCCATGGAAGCACCAAAGAAGCCAAGGAAAGCAGAAAACGGAAGGCTCAGGGAGTTTTCAAACTTTTAAAAACGTCACAATGACGTTCCCCATGAGTTTATATAGAAAATTCGAAAAGGCAATAAAATCCACATTTATAATACAAGCGTGGCGTGCCCGTATAAAGAGTACGAACACACTGTGACCGTAAACAATTTACGGGTAGCGTGCACCCGCATTAACATTACGGGCACAGCTTGCTCGTAATATAAATACGGTTTTGTTGAAAAAATGCAAAAAAATGGGAAATTTCAATTTCATTGTTTCCCTAGGCTTCACCTGTCCCTGCTTTAACATATATCATGCAAGAAAAAGCTAGAAATGAAAAAGAAAAGAGCATATATGAAGAAAAATGAATAAAATTTCTTTTATATATATGGAAGTGTACATCAGTTTGTCAAAATACAAGTACATGTGATATCCTAATCTAATCTGTCTATCTAGGTCCACCCCTACTGCCACGACCACGTCCCCTACCTCGACCACTACCTGAAGGCCGCCGGCGCTCGAAAACATGCTCCACAAGGTGACGAGCTGTACTACGGGTCATCCTGCTCAAAATAGACTGAATATCATACCACATATATAAAGGCACAAGGCCAGCAGTGGGATGATAAGGAGGAACGTACCCCGAGGTATCTACATATCCCTCCGACTCGGTATCAGAATCCGTAGAGACTGGCTCAGTCATAGGATTGGCAGCAGCAAGCACCTCCTTGGTTACAGCAGGCTCCGTGGTAGGATCAGCAGGAACAGGCGCCCCAGGAACATCAGTATCAGGTCCAGGCTCTATAGGCTCAGCAGCGGCCTCCTCTATCACCATAGCCTCATCAGTAGGCTCCACCACAGTGGCATCCCCGGCCGACTCCATATTCATCTCAGCAGACACATTAGGAGCAGTCTCTGGTGCTGGAGTAGACTCTGGCACGTCCTCAATAGTAGGGACAGCAGTAGGTGCAACCTCGGCCTCAATCTCAGGCTCTGCTGCAGGAACCTCTACTGGTCTAGGAGAGGTCACAAACTCTACTCGTGCCACAGAGAAAACTTTGCCATGGAGATGCATAGGCAGTGATGAAGCAGGTGAAGAAGGGCCAGTTGTGTAATCCTGAAAATAAGAAAAGAAATTTTAGTCAGAACAGGATAAACAGATATAAGAACAGGAATGGAAAGAGGTAAAGAATTAACATGGGTATGAGATGGACCTGCCTGGTCCTGTGCACCAGAAGGACCCACCTGGCCTTGTGCCTTGGCAAGCTGTCCCCGGAGGTTTGCAATGGTAATAAAGACGGCGTCCCACTCGGCAATAGCAGCATCCCGCTGGCGCTCTATATCAGCGTGCCGAGATCGGATCTTTGCCAACTGAGCCTCCTGAAACAGAAGATAAGGTGTCAGAAAATACCAAATCAAAATAGAGTATAAGAATAGAAGATCAAAGAGGGAAAGGCATACTGTCGTATCGTAGGCCCTAATCACTACCCCTCCTATCTCCGTGACTCCGCCACGGACAGGCATGGGTGGCATGAGGCACCCAACTAAAGCCTGCTTGAACCAGGCATCATAGTCACCCTCATCTAATAATATCTCTGCCTCAATCCAATCTAGGAACTGAGCAAGATCAACAGGCATAGGAGGAAAAGGAGTAGTATCTGGTGGGATGGCAAGAATCCGATGCACTCCAATGTGCTGATAAAAGAAGCATTCACCACAGTACCAGATGCTGCCCATCTAACCAATGAAGAACTGGTAGCACTGACGTCTCTGGTTAAGGGCAAAGGCATCATCTCTATCCGCATGCAGGGCCAGCGCCTCATGAATGTCCTCCATCCGGGGGACGAACAGCTGAAAAATAGAAAGAAGAATATTAGACGTGTGATTCAGGAAAGGGAAAAAGGAAGAATTAAAGAAGCTTACCTCAGGCCAATACAACCTGTCCAGATGAGCCCGGGCAGACCTAGGATGACTCTTTTCAGAGTCGTGCTCTACATGGCACCATCTACGAGCCATAGGATATGTCTCCTCTGACATCGTAGAGGTAGGGCGGAAATAGGGAATATATACCCTAGCAAAAAACTGCAAAAAGAAGAAAATGGTCAGAAGAATAGAAAAGAAAAAAGAGAAAAAAAAGAAAAAGAAAAAAGAAATAGGTATTTCACCTGCAAGAAGGGCCAAAAGAATCTGCACCCAACTCCAGCTCATCGGGAAGTAGAGAGGCCTCTAACTGATCATCGTAGGCGAGCCAGAATGGTGCCAAAAATAAGCGGGCCCCAAGCATACCTCCTTGCTCGCTGCAAATCTCCCAATAAACTCAAAAAATGAGGACTGACAGAAGTCGTGTCCTCTAGGAAGAAGCAGGAGCCCATCATGTATAGAAAGATGAAGCGGAAGGCAAATGGAAAAGCTGGATGACTGGTGGCAAGCTGGCCAAGCTGTCTCCTCTGGAAGGTCTCTCTCAACCAAGTCAGAGACAATCTAGCTCTCCTTCTATCCTATGCCTCCAGAGGCAATACTATATATCCAAGATAGGAAGCAATCTCCTCAGCATCTGGTATCACCATCTCAGGGATAATATCTCCAGTCATCCTAATCCCTATGATGAGTGTGAAGTCGGACGGCCGGATCCCGATCTCAATATCTAGAAAGTGGAAGCTCAGCGTCTCCGGAAAGAACCTCTCGAGCATCGCAGCAATAAGAGCCTGATCCAAGGGCACATCGGGGATGGTGATGAAGAGGCCGAAACCATAGATGCCCAGCTCCCGGCGATAGGACGAACTGCAGTCTCTGAAAAATCTAATAAAGTTGGCCTAGCTCCCTCGATAATGAGACAAGGGATACTCCAAAGGGATGTCTGCCCTAATACAAGCTGAGGGATGAGTCCTCAAGCCATGCAAAAGGTCAGTATCCCTAATCTGGGCAGCAACCGCCTCAGGGACCTCAACCCTGGTCCTAGCCTCATCCCTGCCACGGCCTCCTCTGCGGCCTCCTCTACGGCCCTCATCATGGCCTCCGTCCCTACCTCCACCTCAGCACCTGCTACGGCCTCTACCTCTGTCTGAAGCCTCAACTGCCGGCTAAAGAAATAATGGGAAGGAAGAAATAATCAAAGTGTTGAATTTCGAAAGAAATTTGAATTCATAAGGGTTAGAGTATACCTCTGGGGTCACCTTACGCGAATCCCCAAAAGGAAGATCAGGGATATCAGAATCAAAATCCCTCGCTGCTCCCGAAGAAGACGCCACATCTGTGGGATCCCTCCGAACCTTAGAGGAAGAGGGCTCATCTGCAGGATCCTTGGAAGCTGAACGAATACGGGCCATTTGCGGTTCAAATTAGGGAGATGTTTCATTATTCTTGTTAAAAACTTTTATTGCTTGATTTTCATTTTAACCAAGTTTAATTGATTTTCAGGAAAAAGAAAAAATGGAAAATGGAAGAAAATGCTTTAGAAACTCCCGACCAAATCAGAAGTCAACTGAAGGAGTTTATATTTTGTTTTGAGAAATTTTATTGTTTTATTTACTCGTCTTTGCTTCAACCAAGAAAATATATAAAAATTATATATAAAAAGTTTAGGCTTCTTGTATATTCTCTTTATATGACAAAAAAAATGTGTCTATTAAATGTGTTAAATCTTAATTTTCTCTTTTGTAAAGAGGCTTAACCATTTAAGTTTATTTGGTTTCAGGATAGAAGTTCATGCTTACTTGTGGTGATACTGGGGTAATAGGAGAAATGCAAAGTTGGAAATCTATTGTGTTCGTGCCAAGACAATTGGACAAGATGTTTAACATCAAATCAAGTCAAGAATCAGTTCGTATCAAAACCCGCAAGTGTTCAACTCAAGCTAAGGTTTTCAAAGCAAAAATCAGGCATTGATTTGCATTTGCTACAGTCAGAACATGGAGATGAACATGAAAGCATGAACAGGTGCAAACAACAGGCCAAGTGAAGAACAAGTCAAATCAAGCAAATATAGTTCATGCAGCAGAGAATTTAAATACATTCAAAAGCCAATGACAATGGCAAATTGCTCCCAGATGGCCAATGGAAAAAGGGAGTCAGAATTCCAATTGAAAGTATACAAGATTAAAGCAGAAACTCAAAACAGAAATCAAGTTTGGGTGAGGAAAAGTTGCAAGCATGGGTCACTTGCAAGAGAAATTAGCAAGTCACATTTAGGAGTTTCCCACAATCAGATAATGCAGAATCATGGGAATTAAGTTCTCATCTAATCAGGAACCTAGACTCAAAGATTGCTAGCACAGGAATAGATTTCGGCCAAGCAAAAAAGTTATTCAGAAATTAAAATCACATGGGAAGAAACTCAAAACAAAAGCAAAGCAATGTAGTAAGCATGGGATATCATACGCATTGTAGGGTTGCAATTTAATCAGAATTGGCAGCTCAATAAAATTGCAAAGTATTTGGGAATTTCGGCTACTCACTTGGTTCAGTCAAAATGGAGAAAATTTGGCAAGCAAATCAGAAACGCTTACTCTACTGGAGCTTCAAGGAGTATCCACAATTGGTTGAGGAAACGTGAAGCACGACAAAGACTTATCACAGTTGCAACATTGAGCAAAGTTCAACAGGGAAAGGGAACTGTCGCTGGTTGAGGAACTTGGAAGTCACCAGAGAAGGTTGCCGGCGAATAAGAGAATCACAGGAGAAGAATGAGAATTGTTGGAGAACAGTGGTCGCCGGAGAGGAGGAGATTCGTCGGAGAGAAGAGGAGAAATTGTAAGAGAAGATACGGGCACAAGCAAATTAGGGTGAAGTGTGAGCAGAAATGGAAAAGGGCGCTCGCGGTCGCGATTAAGAAAGCCCTAAAACCCGCAGAAGATACACGGGCAGAAGAAGCCCGCAAAGGTAATGCAGTCAATTGCGCCCGTATTCAAATTACGGGCATGACTTGCCCGCAATACAAATACGGGCAAATCAGAAAATTGCATTTTTCATCATATTCTCCACATTTTTAGGAGGTTAATGTTTATATTAGTTGTAAGCTGCAAGGATTGCCACCTTACGCACTTTTGTTTTAAAAATTTGTCTCAAATCTCACTTCATAGCCACGAGTACTCAGTGAGACTAGAAAGGAGGATTTGCCCTTTAAGGTTAGGGACTTTTCAGCAAATCCTCCACACAAATTATTTTTCCAAAATCATCCTTTTAATCCTTGCAAAGTGAAACTTGTTAGACAAAATCTCAAAAAGTGCAATTGGTGGGTCTTTTTGCTCTCTGCTCGTAATTGGTTCCAATTACCAGCAAAGAGGGGGCAGTTGTAGACATCCCAAATTGCACTACAAAATGAGAAAATAATTGAAAACATGTAATTGGGATTTAAAACAGGTCAAAAATGCATAAAATTCAATCATTTAAGCATTGCTTGCATTGTATCTACGGGCTGACCGCGCCCGAAATTTGTATACGGGCACACAGCGCCCGTAATAAGAATGCGTATACCAGTTGCCCGCAATATATTTACGGGCGCAGGAGATTTGTGCGAATTTGATCTTTGCTCGATTTCTTAGCCTTATCTTCAGTCTAATATCTCTTTAAATGAGCGAATTATCTCTTTTATTCGTTCGAATTATCCTTCTTGGCCATGAATGGGCATTATCATTATTTTTAACCCAATCTGGGGGGGATCATGGTATATCCCTCTGAACCAGCCATACCCCTGGGTTTGCTTATAAATAGAGGTGAGATCCTTAAGTAAGGGGCCACGAAAATTTGAAGTCTCAAGAGCTCCAAGAGAAGAGAGGAATCCCAACTGCTCTGCTTGCTCAATCCAGGTAAGTCCCTTTTCCCTTTTATTTTCTGTCTTAAATTCTAGAGATAATAGCATCTTCTCCATTGCTGTAGAATAAGGCCTTCTTTTATCTTGTATTTCTAAATCTGCCTTCAAGTACCTCAAGAATCCTCTCTAGCCGTAAAAGGTGAAGAAAGAGCTAGGGGAAAGAGGAACAGGTGGATCCCTAGAATAGAACCCCATATTTGTTTTTCTCCTTTTTTTTTTATAGAATAAGGCCTTTGATTATGTTTGTATACCCAAACCTATCTTTAAGTACCTCAAGAATCCTCTCTCACAGTAAAAAGTGAAGAGAGAGCTAGGGGAAAAGAGAACAGGTGGATCCGTAGGGTAGACCCCCATGTGCTCTAATATGTAAGATGTAGCTGCTTTGGATATCCTGATCATGTTTTAATGGTTTTATGTTGAATCTGAATGAATCATATGAATCTATGATGTTTATAGCATGAAATCCTCACTTTTTTTGTAAAATTTTGATTTTTCACACTTTTGCACCTACAGCACAGTTTTCGTGATTTTTGTGATATTAGGCTAAGATCTTGGAGTTATCATGATCAATATGATAGATCTGAATTCAGAAGCCTAAAAGTAACTTCTAGGGTTTCATGATGTGGTTTTTGAGTCCTTTTTCATTTTTGAGAGAAGACCCTACGGTTTAAGTTCTCCCCTTTTAATATTCTTCATCAACGTGGGTATTTTTGGTTTTGATTTCTTGATTTAATGTGAAATTTGGGCTATACCTGTATCCTGGATTGTTCGAGTTCAATTCTACAATATTTTATAAAAATTATATTTTTCTAGATTTCTAGAATTTAACTTGAAGCTAGATTTTTTTAAGTTTTCACTTTAGATATGTTTTATCTGATTTTATCTCAATTTTGTTTTAATCATGAAACCCTAGGAATAGTATGATCATATTTGAAAGTTCTGAATCAATCAGGCTATTCGTATAAAAAAACCATACACTTTTGTCTTTTTGTGTTTTTTATGATTTTTGTAGCAAGCCTTTTTTCTTTTGAAAAACATAAACAATACCTGGCAACCACCTTGTGTGGATGAATAGGGGTGCTTAACACCTTCCCCTGCTCATAACCTAATCCCCTTACCCATCTCTGGTTGTTTTTTTAATAGGGTTATTTTTACCCTAAATTTTCCTTTTTGTGCTTATTTGATATTTTGGTGTCCATTCACACGTAAACAGAATGGTGGCGACTCTGTGTTTTTTACCAATCCCGCGTGATTATTAGGAAGTCATTGAATTGATTTTTCCATGTCTCACAGGCAGAAAATGGCTTACCGCCGTTAAGATTGTCGGTTATTCATTTACCAGCAGGGTATGCAGGGGCAGGAGCTCTTATCGCCGCCGAAAGATTTAACTGTGGGGATGCCGTAATTACCCGCGGTAAAAATCCCCTTTTTTTAGTGTGTTTTACTCGTATCTTCTTCAGAAAAGGAGTGCATTGATTTTCGTTTGAAATACTTTTCCATGTACTGGTTGATAAATATAAATATTAGTAAAATTATCATTATTAGCAAAACATATAGACAACTAGATAGGACATAATTCTTAATTAACCACAAATCTAATAAAACATGAAAGGAAAAATTAAATCCAAACATACCTAAAGAACAAGTGATGTTTGAAGAATCCGGAACAGTGAAGAAGAGATGTAAGACGGAAGCTCTTGACTGCTCTTGTCTCGTGAATAGGGTTGAGATAGTATGATGCAATAGCAGCAATATGAATAGGTTTCTCTAGTGTAGGGTTAAGGTAGAACACTTAAAATATGGGGAGAGACGAACTTTGAAAAAAAAAAGGATTTTTTTTTGTCTTACGTTTTGTTGGTGAACACGAACCTAAAATTAGCTCCATAACTTTAGATAAGAGCATAGGTGAACACGGCAGCTAGGCTCTTATCTAAACTTACCTTAGGGATAGGATCCTAGCCTCCTAGGTCCTAGGCTACTATGTTATCTTATCTTGAGATAGTAGCCTAAGTTGAACACACACCATAATTTTCTTTTTTGGAACACTTAGGAGAGTAGTTGAACTTTTTAACGATTAAAAAAGTACTGGTATAATTAAACTTTTATAAAAAGTTTGGGGAGTAGACTTCTAGAAAAAATTATGCCTCGGCTCCGCCGGTGCATAGATTGCTGCACAAAATTCGATAAAGATTATTTGATCTTTTGGTAGGTGATGTGATTTGCCGTCAAAATACACAGGAGTGAACCTCGTCAATAATACACAGGAGTGGTTTACCAAAAAATTAAAATACACAGTGGTTTACCAAAAAAAATAATAATAATACACAGGAGTCAACGTCGTGACTCTTACACCCGAAAAAAAAAAAAAAAGTACTCTTTCCGCATCAAACGCAAGAGACTTGCATCAGCAACAGTGTCTCACATGATTGAATCAACGCACATATCCGTTTTGAAGCAAATCGAAGTCTCTGTCTTTGTCTTGGCTTTGCTTCGGTATTCATCGATATGCAAGCCATTTGAGGCATTAAAAACATAATGATTATAATTTTTCAAATTTCCCTTATTTTTTTTATTTTAAGATTAATTAAAATACCCATCTTGTAACAAAAAATACGGTTATTTTTTTTAGGATATCGTAAATTATTGGACCAAATCTAACCTATTAATACAAGCATGCGTGAACCGTTTTTATTTTCACTTGGCCAAAATATAGGAATCTTGGAAGTTGTTTTGATTATTGTGGTATTTTTCTAGAAAATGCGGTGATAACTTGTTTATAATGGGCATCTGCTGATGAAATGTCATAAGTGCCGTTATATTTGGTGTTATAATGTGATAAATGCCGTTATATTTGGTGTTGTTACATCTCCTTTTTTGTTTTGTAATGATAGTATATATATCGTTGTCTTATATATAGGAAAAAAAAGGAGTGCTAAGAGAAGAACGAATTTGCGTCGGAACCATTCAATGTTTATTAATTGACATAATTTATGAAATTATTATCAAATGGATGCTGGTCATATTCCTTCTTAATCAGGCCATAGTATCAATTTATGAAGTGTCTTGATGTCTTGATTTTTTTTTTTTGAGAAAATGCAGCCAGCTCAAACCCCAAAATAATTGACAAAAGATGTTCATTAAATATAAAGCTAACAAAAACCAATAAGAGGCCCACAGATGTAAATAAGTTAAGAACTAAAGACTAAATCTATGTCTTCTATTCACAGTTACCATAAAGACATTCTGCAAATTAGTCGATGCAAAATGAAGTGAGTTCCTGCCATCACATGGACACATAATCAACAATATAACCACCATTATCAGACCTTATCCATCTTCATCCTTCCTTGAAAAAGATACGAACAAAAGGACGACAGACCCATTCTGACTAGTCTTGATCAGGGCAATCTTTGGCAAGATGACCCTGCTCCCCACAATTAAAACAGTGTCCACCACTACCGCCGGAATATCCAAAAACACCACCTCTGTCACGACCACTACTTCTTCCTTGATTACAATCCCTTGCTAAATGACCTGTTCGACCACAATTATAACAATCACCTCCATCTCCACCACCACTGTCACCAACAACTCTATTGCCTCTGCCACTTGCTTGACAATCCCGAGCCAAATGACCGGTTCGACCACAATTATAACACGGACCAAGACCAGGACCGCCACCGCCTCCGTGACAATCCCTAGCCAAATGACCAGTCTTGATGTCTTGATTAGTTCAGCAAAAGAAAAACAGTTTTCTGTGTAATTTTTCCAGCAAAGACAGAATTTTGCAGCTGAAGAATCCCAATTATTCCATGAAAATGATTCTCTATTAATAACAAGGTGCATAATTGGAGGCCAGAAGTTAATAAGAATCGCAATAAGAAAAAAAAAAAAAAAACAAAAAACAAAAAAAAAGTCAATAAGAGTCGCTCAGCCAGACTGGAGGCCGTTGTACAGAAAGATGTACTGGTCCCGTCTTTGAAAGTTCGAAATTTTTAATTGCCTGTTCAAGAAATTCCTCTGCCACACGATTTCTATCTGCAGTCGTGCATAGATCTGAAAACGTGCGAGATAAAAATGTTAATGCTGTAATCCTTTGTTACAATGATAACCCTATTTATAATTGTGCGAAGCAAGTATCGAGCACAAGAGTTTCCATTATTTGAAAGGAAACAAAGAAGAAGATGAAGGTTGAAATCATCTCGAAGGAGACTGTCAAACCATCTTCGCCGACTCCCCCTTCCCTTAGAACCTTTAAGCTCTCCCTTCTCGACCAGCTCATCCCCCCCTTGTATGAGTCCATCGTTTTCTTTTACCCCTCTATAAGCAATAGCCAAGAAAGGATCCCAGCTGCCAAAAGATCTGATCAGCTCAAGAAATCCTTATCGGAGGCCTTGTCCAGATACTACCCATTTGCCGGAAGATTCAAAGGTGACTTCTCCAGTATCGACTGTAACGACGAGGGAGCTGATTATATAGAAGCCCATGTCAACTGTGAGCTCTCCAAGTTCTTAGAGAAACCCGAAATCAAGGTACTGAATCGTTTCCTTCCACACGATTTTTCCACTACTGAAGTAGATCATAACGCAGCTCAATTATCCATTCAAGTGAACAACTTTGATTGCGGAGGACTAGCAATCGGTTTGTGTATTTTGCACAAGATCATTGATGCAATGTCCATGGCGACGTTCGTTAACGATTGGGCCTCCATCGCTCGCGGTTCTAATGAACCTGTGTCTCCCGTCTTCTTACAAGATTCTATCTATCCATCAAGGGATATATCAGGATTGTTTCAAAATATTGAGTTACCCAAAGAGGAGTCCATCACTACAAAGACAGGAAGGTTTGTGTTTACAGGTTCAAGCATAGATGCCCTCAAGGCCAAGGTGAGCAAAAACATTTCTGAAAGTACTATGAAGCGTCTCACGAGGTTTGAAGTGGTGTCGTCACTCATCTGGCAACGTATGATGGCTGCCTGTAGAGCAAAACCAGGTTCGAAAAGCCTTCCTTTCTTGGCGAGACATATGGTTAACGTCCGGGGGAGGGTAGTTCCACCCTTACCGGGAAACACTACTGGAAACTTAGTCTGGGTCACAAATGTGCCATTGAAGAATGAGAGGGAGAGCGAGTTGGTCGACTTGGTACTTCAGATAAGAGAAGCAATTAGAAAGACTGACAGTGAATATTTAAGAGAATTACAGGGTGATGAGTGGATCTCAAAATTGCTTGAAGTAGAAAAGCAAGAGCAGCTCTTTTGTGAAGCAGATTCCTGTACCTTCAGCAGTATGTGTAGGATGCCTCTATATGAAGTTGATTTTGGGTGGGGAAAGCCTGCATGGGTAAGTTATTTCGTTCCAGCAATCACTGGAACGGGCAATGAAGTTCTTCTGATGGACACCAGATGGGGTGATGGAATAGAAGCATGGGTGACCTCGGATGAACAAACCATGGCCGTGCTTGAACGTGATAAGGACCTCCTTGCCTTTGCCTCGTCCAATCCCAGTGCTGATGGCATCGCTTTTAACTTTTAAGTTCTAATAGATCTTCATTGTAATGCATCTGATTCTAAACCAGACCCAAAATGTTCTACTGTGTGTTATGGTGTCCTCTACCGTGCTACGTAATTATTTGTTAGATGCTTTGTCACTTTTCAACTATTTGGTTTCCACCCCTCCCGTTTGGTAAAGAGTTTTTGTGCATGTATGGATCGATGTTAATCTTTCTAATATTATATGATGTTGATGTCTGTGTTTGTTTCACAATTTTCTTTCGCCCAGTAAAAGTCTTTAGATGTCAATATTCTTGCCCAACTGATACACGTGGATTCAAAATTGGGAAAATTACTAAAACGACCCTGATTTACAAAGTTAATACAAAAAAAGTCGTAAAAGTCTTTTCTCCAAAAACCACCAACTTTTTGAAACTATTTACAAAGTGGTTCACGGATACAATTATAGTAATCGTAGGATACTATCTTATGCTTCGTGATTGTTCAACGACAAACTATTAGTATCCCTCAATTAATATAATTGTATCCCACACGAATATAAATTGTATCCACTGATTCATAGGATTGTATCCCATGACATCGATTAATCGAAATTTAAAGCCTCGATGAACATTTCGATTTCAATAAAATTCATGGATTAATTGGAAATATTAACAATCAACGGTCCATGCTTCATTGAAAATTGTGCCATTAGGTGAGTCAAAGGATGAAAGTGTGATTAATGGGGATGTATGCGATTAATCGAAAGTTGTTGATACCAGTATACAGGTGATACCGCTATCACTGTATACTGCTACCACGTGTATAGATCGTTAATATTTCTGATTAATCGATGAATTTTATTGAAATCGAAATGTTTATCAAGGCTTTAAATTTCGATTAATCAATGTCATGGGATACAATCCTATGAATCAGTGGATACAATTTATATTTGTGTGGGATACAATTGTATTAATCGAGGGATACTAATAGTTTGTTGTTGAACAATCACGAAGCATAAGATGGTATCCTACGATTATTACAATTGTATCCGTGAACCACTTTGTAAATAGTTTCAAAAAGTTGGTGGTTTTTGGAGGAAAGACTTTCAACGACTTTTTTTGTATTAACTTTGTAAATGACAGTCGTTTTAGTAATTTTCCCTTCAAAATTTATTGTTCCTTAAGTGGGGAAGTTGGGTTTTAGTGATCCATACTATCTATCTATATTATTAATAAAGGGAAGAGGGGGGAATATTCCCTTAAGATTTTGGTCTTCTTTTTTTTTTCCAACTATTGCCCTTTCTAATTAAAACAATCCCAAACTATAACTACCCACTACTCTTTCTCCTTCAGGCTACATTAAAGGTAAGGACATGCAGTATGCACGTGCCTCCCCTAGTACTTTTTAAAAATAACCCAAATTCAGTCATCTAATTCTTTTTTTTTTCTTTTTTCAAAGGTTGTAGATATTCACCATATAACTAGGGAAGTTGCGTTATAGCACTAAGATTATAACCTAACCTAACCATCGCGTTGGCACACATACTTGTTTCTTTTTATAAATGTTCAAGATCTTACAAACCGATCCTTTTTCAGTTTGTCCTTGATTTTGAACTTGGGATTTTGATCATCGATATGATCTCTATTTACTTCTACTAGCAGATACCCATGCGATGCACGGGGTGTGACAAAAAGTAATATAAGAGACATTAAAAAATAAATTGTAATATATTGAGATTTCTTATTTAATTAAGGGTTCCAATTGAAATATAATATGATAACATGGAGGTTTATGTGACAACTAAACATTTATATGGATTAATATCTAAAATAATTTTATTGAAATAAATAATCCTATGTAAATAAATAGAATATATTACAAACAAAACTACAATATATATTTATATATATTTATAGAGAGAGAAATAAAATTAACAACTTTGTCTTATAGTATCTTTTAAAACAATTTTGAATAAATAAAATTATTACTAACTAATAGGCGGTAAGAGTTAATTAGTTCCAAATAATGAACAAAACCAATGGCAATAGCATTTTTCTATTATTGATTGATATTGTATACCTAGTTGAACAAAACCATTTGTGCTAAATGTTAAAAGATGGCTGTAGGATGTTTCTCTTTTCACTAACCCACTGGTTTCATGTTCTTTTGAAAAGGCATTATGGCTTGATCACCTCAATATTTCCATGCCTCTTATCAAAAGAAGAGATCAAAATTTTGTGAGATGGCATAAATTTCGAGAGCACCCCTATGTTCTTAATACAGATGGAGCTTCCAAGGGAAACCCGGGTTTAAGCGGTGGTGGTGCTGTTATTAGGTTTGCTAATGGAGATTTCCTTGTTGCTTATTCAGCCTTCTATGGCCAAGCCACTAATACTTGGGCAGAAATCCTAGCCATAAGGTATGGTCTAAGATTGGCTGACAGTTTGGGTATTCAGGATTTATGCATCGAAAGTGACTCCAAGCTCTTAGTCGATAGATACTACAGTAAGGGAGGCATTCCTTGGCATTACCAACTTGTTTGGAAAGAGATAACAGATAGAATATCCATCTACAACAGAAATTTCAAGCACGTTTTTAGAGAAGCCAACTCTGTGGCAGATTCTTTGGCTAATGAGGGTTGTTCCAGGCAAGGTAATTGTACGTTCAATTCTGTCTCTACCCTCCCTCAAGCGGTTAAGATTGCTCTATTTGATGACAACACAAGACTTTATCATTTTAGAAAATAGCTTAGGCTATTTGGTCGTCGGTGCTGGTCATTTATTCTTGTTCCTATTTGAGATGTTTCGCTTAGTTGTCATTGATGATGTTTTTTACTGCCTAGGTCCTTGCAGGGGTAAGGTTTTATGTCCCCCCCCCCCCCCCCCCCCCCCCCCCCGCCCCGGTTTTGTTGTATCTGGCGTTTTGTCTTTAATATACAGGTCTGCCTCAACCCTCCTCCCACCGATGGAGTGTCACTAGAGCTTTTCCTGCCTTAGTGGGTTTTTACCCAAAAAAAAAAGAAATCGATGTTGAATTCTTTGAAGTTATAAATGTATTTTTGCTGAGAATAATTTACCTAAACAGATAAGAAATCTATGGACGTATATGGTTAAATATTGTCCATTTGACCAATTGAAGCGTCAGGAAATGGATTATTTTCATGAGAGATTTAATATTTGCTCAACTTGTAGCAGTTTTAAGCATTTATACATTAGGATTTTGAATTATTAATAGTTGGAATATTATATTTGCCAAATTCATCCACAGGTTGTTCATCCAATAAAAGCAAATGTTTGTCCCGCAATACCCAAATCACAATAAGAGTCATCAGTGCTAAACAACATTAAAGCAATCTAGAAATCTAAAGAAAGCCTCATTCGCTATCAAATTTGGTCTTTAGCTTCTCATCACAATCAATCATCCTCTTATTCATGGGGTTCAGCAAAGCTCAATGTGATAAACCATTTGAAAATTGTGATGTAAAAATTACTATCTACCCAATAAGTATGCAACCATAAGATTCAACTTCAAATAAAATAAAACAACAAAGTAAAAAATTAGTATACTAAAATCGCATTATGGCTTAAACAAATCAAATTGTCCTGTACATATATCAAGTGCAGAAAATTTGGTTAATTCAATCTGCCCAAACTGACAAGCAATCTTTAATAATAGAAATTGACTTGACGGTACAACTTACCTATAAATAAAACTCAGCAAGGTATAAATTTACTGCTTGTTCAACACTTAATCCTGTTTGTGGACCCATAAAACAGAATGACGCCATCCTAACAAATCAATCACGCATCCGTAATGGAAAACTTGCGGGGTGATCCTGTGAATGTCCGTCATCAACCTAAAAAGACACCAGCCTTGATCTACCAACCCACCATGGCTGCATCCAGTCAGTACGGCCACAAATGCTATAGCATGAGTTTTCACTCCTTGCCTGAGCATCTCCTCAAACAACTCTATTGCTCTTTTCACCATTTCCTACCATAGCCATATCTCTGATAGCAGCCGTCCAAGCAGAAACATCTCTTTCCCCCCATTTCATTAAACACTTGCAATGTGGATCTCCAGGGTTGTACTAAGCCGGGCATCACATCCAATACTGTTCTTATGAATATAAGGGTGCGCCCATTTTGCAAGATCAATCATAAGCTCCTTGGTAACCACAATTGGAAAACCACGCTCACCATTGTTACCTGTCTGCTTTTCTGCCATCACTATGCATCACTCTGAAGAGCTCAATTGCTTCCACAGATTAACTCTCTTTCACCAAAGCACCAATCATGGTGTTCCCAGATATAAGATCAATATTAGGCATCTCATTGAAAACCTTCCATGCTGACTCCAAATCATCATTTCTGGTCTATAGACCCATAAAACAAAATGAAACAATAAAGAAGAAAGGAAACAAAACCTAAAAGTTTCAACTGTAAATGATAAAACTAAGCTCAGCTTTAGATAAACTTGGTAAGTCAAATTGTAATAAGATCGGGAAGCCTTATTGAAAATCCTAAGTCAAATCATAACTCTAATAAACAATGAGAAAAAAAAATTTTCTTAACAATTTGATTGACGATATTATAAAAAGAACAGATGCCAAAGATAACAGAGCAAAAGAAAACGAAATCAGATGCATTAACGTGATAGAAGGCAACATATAGCATGTTAGAATATCAAATCACCATATCTAACATATATGGATTCACAGAACCAAGCAAATGTCTTGGAGACTTCGAGAAATGTTTTGAAATAGGAAGAACAAGATAAATGGATGAATAAAGAATAAAAAATATTCTGTCAGAGCAGTAATCTTAAATTTGAAACGAAAACCGGTGAGAATTTACCTATAGATATTCATTCAAGACTTTTCCAATGATCGCCGGACTGATAGGTTGCTCAAGTGGCTCGAAGATGGGATCTGATCAATAGAAGAAGATAAAAAATAATAAATCAAATTAAAACCTTATCTTCATATCCTAATTTTTTGTTATCTGTTAAAAGGAAAAGTAACATTATGGAAATAGAAAACTCGAGCACCTAAATCTCTTAGTCAACCCAAACAGAACCTAATCTCCAAACAGCACATCTTTCGATTGCAAAATAATGGGAGAGAAAGCGACAACGAAAGTGAGTTGGGTTTTGTACAGAGGGAGAGCTCGAAAGAGAGAAATAAAAAGAGAATAAAAAGGTTATTAAAAAAAAAAGAAAGAGAAAGAGTCGGTGACGGGAGGGCTTGAGGAGTAAGGGTTTCAGCGGTGATTTTTAAATAAACATCCCCTAAAAATCCTCTCCTCCCGCCCTTAATTCTTTTTTTTTTGGTGGTGTGGAAGACGAATGTAGACACCTGATTTTTGCACCCCTAAAATGAAGAAAATAAAAACTTAAACCCTGAGGGGGCCAAAAGTTGACTTTTTCACCTAAGGAGAATTGACCACTAAACTTCATACTATTGGAAAGAGGATTCCGATACGGTTCTAACGCCACTGAGTTTGCTCAAATCGGAGTTCGGATAAAGAAGTTATAGGCTAGTCAAATTTGGAAATAGCATAAATCGGCTTTATGCAAAACTCCAAATTAGCTGCTTAATTGGACATTAGCAGAAAAAGCGTGTCGACACGACTCCAACGCAATTGAGTTTGCTGTAATCGGAGTTTTGGATAATGAGATATGAGCAAAACTTGCTCTAGGACGCGACTTTGCACTTCTGCTAAAAAACCCAAATTTGCTACCAAACTCTAGCTCAGTGGATAGGGAATCTTAACCTGATTCCAACGCCACTAAGTTTGTTGAAAATAGATATCAGATGAAAGAGTTGTGAGCAGTCAAAATTTCAATAAATCTGCACATGTGGCAAGAATTAAAGAAAGGACAAAAGAATAAAAATCCAATAATAAAATAATAATATAATATAAATATCTAAGTAATTAAATTAAAAAAAAAAGTTAGAGATAAGAATGGACGAATTCTCCCATGTGGAGAATTCGTCCAACACTTGCTTGGAGAATAAGAAAGGAATCTAAGCCATCATTGTTTTCTTTAAAAAAAAGACATAATATAAAAAATATTTGTCTTTTGGTCACTTTTTCAACTATAAAAGGGAGGCCACCCCCCATTCCGAAGACAAGCAAAAAACACCTCTCTTCTCCCCCTTTTTGCTCTCTCCCACTTCACTCACCCTCTCCCTTCTCTCTTCCTCCTTGATCTCCCCTCAAGAGAAGCTGGCCCCCTTAAGCCCTCTCCCTCTCCTTCCTTGACTTTTCTACGTCCAAACCCTGCCCAACCTCCGTTGCTTCCAACCCAAATGACTATCTTGACCTTAAAACCTGCCTAAGCCCTTCTTTTTTTAACCCTTTGAGCATAAAAACCCAATGAACCCCTGTTTAAAACCAATTTGGGAAATCCACCAGAGTGCGGAAGCGCTGCCGAAATCACATGGAGAGCTATCACATACCAGAAACAAGAAGGTAACACCAAAAGTGTATTTCCAGTAATTTCTTCTTTAATATACATGTGAATTCTCTTATTTGGAATAACTTTAAATTCCTCTACTTCTATTATGTTATGACTAACTTGTTTGGTTTATTTTTGCATACCATGAGAGACTCCATGAAAATGGATGTCCCTAGACGGAAAAGAGAGAAAGTGGATTCATAAAACAAAACAAAAACAACATAGATTTATTCATGGGTTTTATTTGCAAATGCAAGAGGGGTTTGTCCTCTTTGGATCATCCCATGTGACTCCAACCTATTCCCCTCCTTCCTTTCTCCTAATTTCCGCATGATGTGTCGGAAAATGACTTGATCAAATGAAGAAAAGTGAAGACTTTATCCCATTGACGAATACCACCAAAGAAGGATATTTGGAGCAAAAGAAGCATATGTAGCACTGTGAAGAAGCTGAGGAGCCCAACAGAGGTCGCCGGAACCTCCAGGAAGACAACTAAAATGTTCCCGGTCAGAATAGGTGCAAAATGGCAAATTCGGATGAAAACTACATACACAGTGCGGTCTGGACTTGACCGCACTTAGTATGCGGTTTGGTCTAAACCGCACTGCATCTATGGTTCAGACCAAACCGCATAATAAATGCGGTCAATTCATAATAAATATAAAAAATGAGATTTTTTTACTCGGATAAGTTTGAACCAACCCGAATCGGTTTAACCCGACCCATATTGGCTGTTTGGGCTATTTTTAGCCCATTGGTAGACCGTGGGTCTAGATGGGCCCACCAAGACCCCCTGGGCCCACCTAAGTGGCCCACCTTTGACTAGCCCATACCAGGCCCGTTTTCAACAAACGGGTCCAAGGCCACGGGTATATCGGCTATCGGGCCTAATCCAAGCCCACCAAGCCCTTTACATATTTAATTGATAAATAATATAAACCAAAAGGGTTACCCAATAACCCTGCTGGGCTCAAGCCCAACTTTGGCAACCCACGGGTCCTCCAGTGGGACCCGTATCCGACCCATCTAACCTAAATAAAAAGACAAATAAAATAAAAGGGACCTACACTTTCGATGGTCCCCACCAAACCAAATAAGTTATATGCTGAAATAGGAAAAATTGGGTGAGATTAAGTTGACTCAAAACCAGGGAGACCCGAGGGACCTGTCAAATCAACGGGGTGGGCCAGGGTGTCTTTGGACTTCCTTGGACGTAACCAAGAACTTACCTCGAATCTCTAAAAAGCTGCAGACCAGTAAAAATAGACCTGTATAGGCACCCCTTGTGTCTGTCTGCACCTTTCAGGCAGTGGCAACTCCGAAAAGTCCCGAGGCACACACATCGTCATGTGCGCCTCGTCATGCCACCGATTTCAGGTGCGCACAGCTTGGCGACTCCGCTGGGGACCCCTCAACCCAATCGGACCCTGGGTAGGAAATGAGTCAACTTAGGAGGATATAAGCTGGTTTAGAAAGTACTTGTTGTCCAACCTTAGTGATTTACGAAATTTATGCAATTACGTGATATTGGGGGATCCTGTCAAACGGACATAATAATCGCCTAAGGTAAGTGGTTTTTAACCGGGACCAATGTGACCCGCCCACTTACCTGGGGATCCATCCAAACGTCGTATTGCATATTGTTCTGTACTTCCACTATAAAAGTGACATGAAGGAACCTTTTATCAGCCCATTATCCGAGAATCACCGGAATAGACATAGCACTTTGTCCCACTGCACATACAAGCACCTCACTACACTGTGAATGAATTTTTAACTGTGTGGGGTGACATGCATGAGGGAGTCTGCATGGATGATCCGAACTGAATGATGTCCGAATATCTATGAATGCTCTTCTTAACCAAAATCTAGATCTCTCTAGCAGCCACCCTTCTTGAAATGATGAACTTACTTTTGGGATGGTATTAGCCCTACGCTCCTGTGGCTTGTCGGGGAAAGTAGGGTAAACCCCCATCTCCCTAAGTTTCTAGATTCCTTAAGCGCCATTGGTTTCTTGCCATGGTACGCAAGGGATCTAGTACTTGGTCCAGACCCTTGTAGGCTGATGTCTCGGGCTGGGTATCCTTTTCCCACCTATTACTTCTGAAACCCCTACAGTACATCCATATGCTTGAATGATGAATAAAACCAATTTAAAACTCAAGAGTCCATCAGGGGCAGCAACCCTGACTCCTTCTGCATTATCTGAGTGGACCCTAGACTCAGGGCTACCTCAGCCTTAAATTAGGAAGCCTACCTGCTTTTGATCAGGGGAACCACCCCATGATCCATGCATCAAGTCCAAAAAGCCGTGGGCCTTGACCCATTGAGTCTGCTGGAAGCACATTAAGTCCGGGTTAGTCTTCAAGCAGACGAAAGCCGGCCAGATCAGGAAAAAGCAGATAAAAGCAAGCCAAATCAGAGCAAGGGCAGTGACACCCTAGATCTAGGACTTTTTCAACCTACCGTGGTAAAATCAATTGTACCCTTTCCTAGGGTTCCCAACAACCTTGGGATTGAACACTTTCCCCGCTTTCTTCGCCCTCGCTGGCAAGTTGTAAATAGCTCTTCAATTGGACAGCAGGGACTCTTTGGAACAAATGAAAAGACTGATCTGGACTCAGATGTGCTTCCTTACACCAGTACGTCTAGGAGTCGTGCCTTTACTAGCACTAACCCCTTTTAGGATTGCACACACATTTCAATTCTGTTTATATATTTTGCTTGATAGAATGGCCAAGGATGGTGAGCCTAGCCACACTTGCCCTTATCTTCCTGCACATGCACAGATCATTTGCACAGCACAGGTGCACCCATTCCCGCATTAGCACTTTTTCTGCTTTGAAAAATACACAAAAAGAATTTTCAAAACCATTTTACCACCAGGCATACATCAAGGTGTCTCGGGCATACACTGAACTAATTTTTCATGCACCATACCATCCACGGTATGACATTTGGAACCACTGCACTCAGTTCCCCAGCTTTGCTATCTCACAGCATTTCAAAATTTGCCATTCACGGCACAATCCAAAAATTTTCAGAACCACTGTGCCATCCACGGCACAAATCATGAAGCTTTTCCAAAAAATCCATTATGCCATCCACGGCACCAAAACCAAGATTTCAAGAATCCTTGTTAAAAATTTCTAAATACATTTTGAGCTACCCTTCCCATACACTGGATAGCACAGCTCTCATGCCTTTCAGCTACCCTTCTTGTATATGGGATAGTACAGCTCAGGCTACCCTTCTCATATGCAAGATAGCACAGCTCACAATAAGCCATTCACGGCATTCAGCTACCCTTCTTGTATATGGGATAGCACAGCTCAGGCTACCCTTCTTATATGCAAGATAGTACAGCATTCCTCTTGAGCTACCCTTCCAATACACGGGATAGCACAGCTCACCCTCGAGCTACCCTTCCTATACACAGGATAGGACAGCTCACAAACCACCCTTGGGCTACCCTTTTTGTGTTCGAGATAGCACAGCTTCGGCTACGCTTCTCATGCACGGGATAGCACAGCTTTTAAGATGACCACCCTTGGGCTACCCTTCTCGTGTTCGAGATAAAATAGCTTCAGCTACCCTTCTCGTGCACGGGATAGCACAGCTTTCAAGATGACCCTTGGGCTACCCTTCCCATATACGGGATAGCACAGCCTTCAGGGAAGCCATTCACGGCAGTTGCCTTCCACGGCTGCAGCACTGTTTACAGTGTCAAGATTCTTTTTCATGCATAGCCATTCACGGTGGCTGCCTTACATGGCTGCAACACTGTCCGCAGTGCCAAGATTCTTTTTTCCATTTACAGCCCTATTGTTATGCTCAACCTGAAATCTATATGAAAGTAGACCATTTTTTTAAAAACTAACCTGTATTTGCTTTTGTTCTTTTTATTTTTATTTTTCACAGGGCTGGAGGACATTGCAGTCATTGCTAGTCGAAGCCCATACCTGCTAAGGTCCCGCGTGAGAATGGATCCAAAAGAACCACCCGCGCCACCGCTTCCAGCACCACAACCCCTTGCACCACAACCACCTCAGCGCAGAATTGAGGATGAGCCAGTAGTTGTGAACTTAACTCAGAAAATGGGGCAGTTCACCCAACAAATGGGGCAAGTCTCTCAGATGCTCCAAAACCTCCTCAGACAAATGCCACAACCAGTAGGAGAGCCACAGCCATTGCCGCAGGAATTACAAGGGCAGCCACAAGCCCCACTATCAGTTCATGTAATACCCCCACTTGCCCTCCCTCCACAAATACCACCGCCCGTTGCTCCACAAGGTCAGCAGCCACATCAACTACCTCAGGAAGAAGCCTTACGTCATCCACATGTCCCTGAAATAATCCATGAAGAAGAAGAAGAATGGCACAGGCAGAGGAACGAAGCAAGGATCGTTCTGCCTGAAGTCAAGACCGAAATTAACGACCTCAGATATAATAGTAGACAACTTCTGCTTCTTCCCAGATATACAGCTTCCACCAAAATTCAAGTGTCCGGACTTTGAGAAGTTTGATGGAATAGGATGCCCGATTGCACATCTGAGGGCGTACTGCGGAGCCATGGTTGGGTACAATCGTGACGAGCAACCGATGATACAGCTGTTCCAGAGGTCTTTGACAAGACAGGCACATCACTGGTTTTCCATGCTAAACCCGACACAGATCCGCACCTAGCTAGATCTGGTGCACCTTTTCATAGAGCAGTTTAAATTTAATTATGAGGTAGTGCCCACTAGGATGGAGCTCATGAGGATGAGCAAGAAGGCTGGAGAAACAGTCAAGGAATATGCTTGGAGGTGGCGTGAACACGCGATGATGGTACGTCCACCATTGACAGAAGAAGAGATGGCCACTCTCTTCATCTCTACTTTGGGGCAGCCATATTATTCCCACTTGATTGGCCAACAGGCAACGAGCTTCAGCGCCTTGGTTCAGATCGTCGACAAAGTTTAAGGCAGCATCAAGGCTGGGCTGATAGAGGCAGGTGCACCGGGCACCACAGCAAGGAGGCCCACAAATGGAGGCAGAAAGACCGAGGGTCAAAAATAAGTGGCAAGTGTTGACGCGGCACAGGGGCAATAGCCATTTCACCTGCAGAGAGGGAACCAAACAGCTGACATGAGGCCTACAGGACTGACAAGAGAACAAAGGGAAGAAAGAAGAAACAGGGTGTTCTCACCACTTCCCTATACGCCAGCTGAACTTCTTCCCACATGCTAAAGAAGGGCTACTTAAGGGTTATATCCCCTAACCCAAACGCAGCATTGGGTAGAAACTACGACCCCAAGGCAATCTGTGAATATCACATGGGGTCACCGGGGCATGGCACTAATCAGTGTTGGGCACTCCGACATGCAATTCAAGACCTGATTGATGCCAAGAAGATCGCTGTGGATCCTCCGGCTCCGGTCAAAACTCCACCCACAGCCATCAACCTGGACCCTCTTCCAGACCATCATAAAGGGGCATCTCCCAGCGGGATGAACTGAGAGGTTAGGCAGGGCTACAAGGTGCAACCTCCACCATAACCAGGATAAGTTTGAAATTTAATTTTTTGTATCAATCTCTCCGGGTATTTAGTTATTCTATAAATACTTTACATACTTTCTACTTCCATGCAAACTTTTTGAAACATATATATGAAAAGAAAAAAGATTCAAGTGTTTGGTTGGTGATGACATTGCTCTGAGACCACACTGTAAGCACCTTATTTTTGCACCCCTGGAAGTGCTGAAAATGAAAACCCTGGTGGGAAAGTCAAACCCTGAGGGGACAAAAATTGACTTTTTGATCAAGTGATAATTGACCACCTTGCTCTATCTCAATGAATAGAGAATCTCGACATGGTTCCAACGCAACTGAGTTTGCTGGAATTGGAGTCCGGATAAAGGTTCTGCAGGCCTGTCAAACTTGAGGGGGAGCCGAAAGTTGACTTTCTGCTAAACCCCGATCCAGGTGCTTACCCCCATGCCATTGGACAGAGGGCTCCAATACGATTCTAATGCAATTGAGTTTGCCTAGTGTGCGCTCCTGACTTTGGTTTTGCACTGGGTAAAAAATGGGAAATTGGAGTCGCCACCGCCTGATGGGGTGCAGGCGAACACTTGGGTGCCTAAGTTTGTCTATTTGGTCTACGGCTTGAGATTCTAAGCAAGTTCTCGGTTACGGTCTGGGGAAGTTCGTAGACAGCCCGGTCCGCCCCGTCAAGAGACGGGTCCCATAGGTTTCACTGGTTTAAGTCAACTTTGGTCTCTCACTCACCTGATTCCTATTCCAGCATTCAATTGGGTTAAGTCTGGCGGGACTGCTAAAGTGGTGTGGGTCCCTTTACTTAATTTTATCTTCTTAGCTTAAAGTGAAGTGAGTCTGATTGGGTGGGCCTCGTTGGAGGGCCCACGGATTCCTTGGCGGGCCAAGTGTGGCCCGCATGTTCCCTGAGCGGGCCTCGGTCTAAGCCTGCGAGGCCCTTTGGGCTTTGGTTCAATGAATTGGTTTTATCTTGAAATTCAAGTTTGATTATTTAATGATTTCATGCCAAAATGGACAGGATGGCTTTGCGGGCCTTTGAGTGGGCCCCACAGTTGTTTGCCAAATGATTAGGGATTATCTTGCTTAAGTTTCCAAAATGAGCCAGGCCTTGGGCTTGGGGCCCTTTACCTGGGCTTGGGCTTGAAAGCCCAAGACTTCCTGGGTTAGGGCTTGGGTGGGCCTCAAGTGGTCTGGCCCACTCAAATCTTTTACTTATCTTATTTAAGCAAAATTGAATGGTTCGGGCTGGGTGGGCCCCGTTGGAAGGCCCACTGGAAATCAAATTGGACCAGGGGTCCAAGTCCCATGTCACCTGGAAACCCTTTTGGCACATTTGGTTCGGTTTGAGAATGTCAGCCACAGTCAGCAAAAATTACAGAAATCACGAAAATCAACCAATCACAAAAATCCCATAATCTGGGTCCAAGGAACGAGTTGGGTGCGCGGTGAACAAAGGGGTTGGGGGTGCGGAGGGCGAGGCCTTCGCCCCCTGTGGTATGGTATAAGGGTAGTTTCGGGTTTTAAAAAATATAAGCAACTCGGCCTTAAAAGGGGGTGCGCTGACCTCCGGGCGCTGGGTGCGAGGTCAGCGTGACCAAAACAACCAAAAAGACATCCGCGCGTGCGCTCCGCGCGAGCTCGGCGGGCGCAAAAATGCTCCGCGCGAGCTCTAGGCGTGAGCTCAGGGGACGCAAAAACGCTCCGTGCGAGCTAGGCACGAGCTCAACGCATACCCATTGATGAAACGCAACTCTTTTTTTTGCTCAAACTCCATTACTGACTGGCTTTTAAGCTCTGTAATAGCTTTCTGGTGATCCTTAGACTCCCAAAAGCCGTCTAAACACAACCCGAAGTCAATCCAATCTACTTCATATCACACGACTCAAATCTCCTCGAGAGAATCCGAAACTCGAAACCAAACATAGATGCGACTAACAGAGAAAGGAAAAGGGGGGTTTAGATCGGGGTACATGAGACAAGCAACAGAACGGGGGAACAAGCTCCCACCCTCGAATCAGACTAGCAAGAATAGCAAATAACGTGCTAGAAAAGAAATGGGAAGCCCGATTTGTATATGTTAAACCAAAATAGGGAGAGCTCACCTGGGGTTTTTAAGCCTTCATAGAGTCTGCGTGAGGCCTCCTTGGAGTGCACGAGTAGTTGCCGGGGCCTCCTTCTTTTAGCACCAACAGAAAGTCTCCTTCGGGTTTGTCGAGGAAGAAAGAGGAAATGAAAGGCCGAGGGTGGAAGGGGCTTACTAGGATGTTAGGTGGTTCGAGGGAGCAAGGAGAGGCGAGTTGTAGACACCCCGAATTGCACTAAAAAAATGAGAAAATAATGAAAAAATTAATTGGAATTTAAAACAGGCCAAAAATGCATGAAAATCAATAACTTGAGCCTTGCCCGTATTGTATCTACGGGCTAAGCGCGCCCGAATTTTATATATGGGTATGCAGCGCCCGTAATACATATACGGACACCTTTGGACTATAAATCATTTACGGGCGCATCAGACTCATGCGAGTTTTATTCTTCTTTCGATTTCTGAGCCTTATCTTTAGTCCAATATCCCTTTAAATAAGAGAATTATATCTTTTATTCGTTCGAAATATCTTTGAGGATAAAGGATTGGCATGATCTTGTGTTTAACTCAAACTGAAACTCTATCTTGCCAAACATTGGACCAACCATGCCCCTGTGTTTGCCTAGAAATAGAGGGCCTCTCCTCAAGCAAAAGGCCACGAAAATTTGAAGTCTAAGGAGCTCTAAGAGAAGAAAGGAATCCCTGCTGCCCTGCTTGCTCAATCTAGGTAAGTCCCTTTTCCCTTTTATTTTCTGTCTTTAATTCTAGAAGTAATAGGATCTTCTCTATTGCTATAGAATAAGTCCATCTTTTATTCTGTATTCCTACACTTGTCTCTAAGTACCTCAAGAGTCTCTCTAGCCGTAAAACGTGAAGAAAGAGCTAGGGGAAAAGAGAACAGGTGGATCCCTAGAATAGAACCCATATCTGTTTTTCTCTTTTTTCTAGAATAAGGCCTTTGATTATGTTTGTATACCCAAACCTATCTCCAAGTATCTCAAGAATCCTCTCTAGCCGTAAAACGTGAAGAGAGAGCTAGGGGAAAAGAGAACAGGTGGATCCGTAGGGTAGACCCCCATGTGCTCTAATTTGTGAGATGTGGCTGTTTTGGATATCCTGATCATGTTTTAATGGTTTTTATGTTGAATCTGAATCAATGATATGAATCCATGATGTTGATAGCATGAGATCCCCACTTTTTTTTTATAAAATTTGGATTTTCACCACTTTTGCACCTACAGCACCGTTTTCGTGATTTTTGTGATTTTTGGCTAAGATCCTGGATTTATCATGATCAATATGATAGATCTGGATTCAGAAGCCTGAAAATAACCTCTAGGGTTTCATGATATGGTTTTTGAATTGTTTTTCACTTTTGAGAGAAGACCCTACGGTCTAAGTTCTCCCCTTTTGATGTTCTTCATCAACGTGGGTATTTTTGGATTTGATTTCTTGATTTAACGTGAAATTTGGGCTTTATATATGTTCTGGAATGTTCGAGTTCAATTTTGAAATATTTTATAAAAATCATATTTTTCTAGATTTCTAGAATTTAACTTGAAGCCAGATTTTTGAAGATTTCACTTTAATTTGGTTTTATTTGATTTTATCTCAATTTTATTTTGATCATGAAACCCTAGGAATGGTATGATCATATTTGAAAGTTCTGGATCAATCAGACTATTCGTATGAAAAAACCATACATTTTTGTCTTTTTGTGATTTTTTTATGATTTTTATAGCAAGCTTTTTTTTTCCTTTATTTTAACATGAACAATGCCTGGAAACCACCTTGTGTTGATGAATAGGGGTGCCTAACACCTTCCCTTGTTCATAACCTAATCCCCTTACCCATCTCTTGTTGTTTTTTAAAGAGGGTTATTTTTACCCTAAATTTGCCTTTTTGTGCTTATTTGATATTTTGGTGTCCATTCACATCTAAACAGAATGGTGGCGACTTTGTATTTTTAACCAATCCCACGTGATGATTGAGGAAGTCATTCATTGAATTGATTTTTTTCCCATGTTTCACAACTGGCGACTCCGCTGGGGACTTGAGGATTTCAACCTTTTGGTGTTTGTTCATGTTTTTGATATTTTTTTATTTGCTTGCTATTTTGGGCATGTCTTTGTTTTGGTTGCTACTTTGTGTTCTTAAGCATGTTGGGTATGTTTTAAATATGAATTATTGCTTAAGAATTCATGGGGGTAGAAACATGCTTAATTTTGATTTATAGGATTGTTTCTAGAAACATGCGTAGGGGAGGTTTGTTTTGCTGAACCATGTTTATTTCTTGCTATATTTTTATAATAGCATGTTTTAATTTTCAGCATGATCTCCATGATGATTTTTTGGTGTATAACATGATCATATGTTTGCATGATGGGATAATTTTTATGAGCATGTTTTAGGTGCTATAGGGACTGCTTTGTATATTTGTTTACTTTATATATGCTTTCCTAATATGCCTTTGTTTGTATATGCATGGTTACGAAAAGAGTGGCAAAGGTTTGGGACGTTGTGGATGCACCCTATTTTTACAATGCACTGTGCACATTTTATTTTTTATACAGCCTACCCATAACCTATAGGAAGTTGAACTCGAATGTGTGTAGCTTGGCACAACGAGGTCGATACTTCGGAAAGCGAAAGTGAAAACATTCACCTTAGAACTTTGGGCCAATGATGTGATGATAATGTGGATCTGTGATTCGATTCTGATCATCACTAGGCTTGAGTGCTAAGTTGCCATTAAGCCAAAACCCAAAGCCCCTACGTTTGAAGGTGGAGACACACGTTTTTGGCTAAAATACACAATTACGTGGGGATATGGGTTTGTAATTGTGGGAAGGCCGTTTGCATGGTTTGCAAGCCAAGGCATAATGTGGATGCCATATTGAAGGTAAACTAGGTAACAAGGTAACCTTAATTTTTGCATTATTTTCATGTCATAGGGGTGTCATGGTGTCCATCACTTTGGGATAAAATTGGTCCCAAATATGCAGGTTTTCTAAAATTGGTGTAGCCCATAGGAAGAGTTTCTAACTCTGTTTAGAATCAATCCTACCCAATGTTCATACCAGAGGCAACCCAAGGGTACCATACCCCTGAATATGGTGTCGATTTGGAGGGAACATGTGCCCTCCTAAACAAGTGTTTTTGCAAATAGGCCAAGGTCCACTTTGGACAGTTTAGAAGTTTTGCAATGGGTGAACCGTATGTTTGGATGAGCAATCAAAGTGATCAAATCATGTAAAAATTGGGAAAACATAAAAGAGCTCCGTAAAACCGCATTTGGTACACGGGCTGGGCTTGCCCGTATTGGTTATACGGGCTGGGCTCGCCCGTGTTTTCCATATGGTCACGGCTTGCTCGTAATCTGAATACGGGCAGGGCTGGACCGTACCATGTATGCGGTCTTGGCGGAAAATTCAATTTTAATCAGTTTTTCCCACTAAATCTTGTTCCTTTAACCTTTAAATAATGATAAAGGGAAATGAGTTTGAATAAAATGCTTCAAAAAAAATAAATAAATAAATAAATAAATAAATAATGTGAGAAAAAATCCCTGGGCCTCTGAAAGCCTTTGAATTTCAGACTTTTTCTCAAAACTCCTTGGGCCTCTGAAAGCCTTTGAATTTCAGACCTTTTCTAAAAACTCCTTGGGCCTCTGAAAGCCTTTGAATTTCAGACTTTTTCTCAAAACTCCTTGGGCCTCTGAAAGACTTTGAATTTTAAACTTTTTCACAAAACTCCTTGGGCCTTTGAATCTCAGACTTTTTCTCAAAAAAATCTTTGGGCCTCTGAAAGCCTTTGAATTTCAGACCTTTTTCAAAAATATCCCTGGGCCTCTGAAAGCCTTTGAATTTCAGATCTTTTTCCTCGGGCCTCTGAAAACCTTTGAATTTCAGATCTTTTTCCTTTGGGCCTTTGAAAGCTTTTAAATTTCAGACTTTTTCCTTCGGGCCTCTGAAAGCCTTTGAATTTCAGATCTTTTTCCTTTGGGCCTCTGAAAGCCTTTGAATTTCAGACTTTTTCCTTTGGGCCTCTGAAAGCCTTTGAATTTCAGATCTTTTTCCTTTGGGCCTCTGAAAGCCTTTGAATTTCATATCTTTTTTTTTGGGCCATCTATAAGCCTCTTAATTATAGACACATATCCTTTGGGTCATTTAAAAGCCTCTGAATTTTAGACAAATCATTTCTTTGGGCCGTCTATAAGCCTCTGAATTATAGACACATATCCTTTGGGCCGTCTAAAAGCCTCTGAATTTTAGATAATCATTTCTTTGGGCCATCTAAAAGCCTCTGAATTTTAGACAAATCATTTCTTTGGGTCGTCTATAAGCCTCTGAATTATAGACACATATCCTTTGGGCCGTCTAAAAGCCTCTGAATTTTAGACACAACCTTTTTGGGCCATCTAAAAGCCTCTGAATTTTAGACAAATCATTTCTTTGGGCCGTCTATAAGCCTCTGAATTATAGACACATATCCTTTGGGCCATCTAAAAGCCTCTGAATTTTAGACAATCATTTCTTTGGGCCATCTAAAAGCCTCTGAATTTTAGACAAATCATTTCTTTGAGCCGTCTAAAAGCCTCTGAATTTTAGACAAATCATTTCTTTGAGCCGTCTAAAAGCCTCTGAATTTTAGACACAACCTTTTTGGGCCATCTATAAGCCTCTGAATTATAGACACATATTCTTTGGGCCGTCTATAAGCCTCTGAATTATAGACACATATCCTTTGGGCCTCTGAAAGCCTTTGAATTTCAGACTTTTTCTCAAAAAATCCCTGGGCCTCTGAAAGCCTTTGAATTTCAGACTTTTTCCAAAAATTTCTTTGGGCCTCTGAAAGCCTTTGAATTTCAGATCCTTTTCTTTTTTTGTGGGACCTGTTGGAAGCCCTAGAATATTCCAACAATTCAATTCAAAAAAAAAAAAAAGAAGAAGCAAATAAAGAAAAAAATCCAAACTCGTGTTCACCCAGCTTGCACATAGGCTTTCATAGGTATGTGAATGAGATTAAATTGGCACTAATATTTTTTTTCTTTATTTCCAGGTACCAAGTACACTTGCAACCATAGCTCCTGTAACCAGATCTAGAGCTCGCGCCATGAATCCCATTGAGAATGAAGCTGATGCTCCTCACCCAGATATTGTCCTGCTTCAGGAGCAGGTGGCAGGACTGGCCCGAATGTTAGAGAACATACTATCGGTGCAGGCCCAACAAGTGCAAGCCCAGAATCAAGCATCCACTTCCAACCCAGCACCTCCACCCCAAATCAATATCTCACCTCCGATTCAACCTATTCCTGAACCCATTTATGAACCCACCCCTGAACCTATACTGATCAGGGATGAGACCGTTGAATCAGACAAAGAAAATGAAAAAGAAATAATGAGGGATAAGATGGAAAAGAAGTTCATGCATAGGCTGGAGATGATTCAGGATGAACTGAGGGAGGTAAAAGGGGTTAATAACTTTGGAGGCACCAATTTCGAAAATTTGTGTCTATACCCCAATGTATGCTTACCGGCCAAATTCAAGTGTCCGGACTTGGAAAAGTATGATGGCACGGGCTGTCCCATGAGCCACTTGAAGTTGTACTGCGGGGCCCTATGCCAGTTTGGTCGGGATGATGGCATACTGATTCAGCTCTTCCAAAGGAGTTTGACTGGAGCTGCTCTGAGGTGGTTCGCCACCATAGATCATGGAAGAATCAAAAGATGGAAAGACCTAGCGGATGCCTTCTTGTCTTAATACAAGTTTTACTCGGAGATCATACCAGACCGGTACGACATGATGAGGATGAACAAGAGAAATGATGAGACTATAAGGCAATATGCTAAAAGGTGGAGGGAGTTGGTTGCACAAGTCAGGCCACCTATGCTGGAACCAGAAATGATTTCTACATTCACTAGCACACTTGGGCAACCGTTTTACAGTCACTTGGTGGGTCAAACTACCACCAACTTTGCTGCCCTAGTGCAAGTGACAGACAGAATTGAAGATGGGATCAAGTCTGGGAAAATAGCTGATTACTCTGCAGTGTTGAACCAGGAAGCTTCCACCACTTTCTCTACACAGAAAAAGGAGAATGGTAATGGAAGAATAAAGAATGAAGAAGGGAGAGAAGCAGAAGTGAATATGGTACAACTGTAGACACCCCAAATTGCACTGTCAAAATGATCAATAATCATCAAAAATCCTTATCTCCTTGAAGGCCAACACATAATTTGAGAAAATGAGTTTTTTCCTTGTATCCGGCAACTCAGGCCGGATACAAGTGTTTTTCTTCGTATCCGATGGAACAAGCCGGATACAAGCAGACCTCAGTGTATCCGGCATCATAGGCCGGATACATTAAGGCACTCGTGTATCCGGCCTGACATGCCGGATACATAAGTTTTGCTCAAAATTAGGGTTTTCTGAGAGCTTTCACCTTTTACCATCATATCCCTCATTAAATGAGTGGAAATCTCGGAAATAGCCTTAGGGTTAAGGTTGGTGGGCTATAGACCTTATGTTGTGTCTACCATTCTCACCAACCCTAACCCTAGCCTTTGCCTATAAATAGGAGGCTCCTCCTTAAGCAAATGGCCATGAACTCTCTTGCCAATAATTCTTGCCAAGAATCTTTGCCAAGAAGAGCTCCGAGTGAAGAGGGAAACCGCTGCGGAATTGCTTCCAGAACTCAGGTAAGCCTCAAACTTATCTTTTATTTTCTATTTTACATTTCTAGATCTAGATCTCTTCTTCTACCTTTTTGTGTGTATGAAAATCCTTCCCCGGCTCAAAGTATCTCAAGACTCACCCTAGCTGTAAAACGTGAAGGCGGGATCTAGGAGAAACGAGACTGGGGATTGACCCTAGTACTAGAGCCTATTTAGAATAAAGCCTCTGGAATCTTTGAAGCCCGTTCCAATTTCAAAGTACCCCAAGATTATCTTGAAGAACCGTGTTTAACGGGGAGAGAGAACTAAGGGAAACTGTAAGTGTGAAAACTCACACTCCTTATATGGCAAATGTTTGACAAATCATATCTTCTAATAATCTTCAAGATGTGCAGAATCAAAATGTAAGTTCTGTGAATTTAGTAAAGAGGAAGGTGATGCTGCCACATAGCTACCACTTCGCTGGTAGCTCAAGGAAATGTAAGGTTTTCTAAATAAAGAATATTTCGTAAAGGCACTTGCGAGGAACAACGCCGCTACCACTCTGCTAGCAGTGCATAATTGAAATAGCGCATTGAAAATAAAGAGCGCGCACCTGCGTCGTAAGGCGACGCTGATACGCCACTGACAGCGCATGAGTCATGCAGTGCTTTGAAAGTAAAGAACGCGCACCTGCGTCGTAAGACAACGCCGACATGCCACTGGTAGCGTAGAGCAAGATTGAAGAATCTAAAAATCAGTTGTGCACATGCCGCGTTCCCTCCTGCTAGCAGCGCGCCCTTAACTGGGTCAATTTGGATTTGAGCGGGACTTGAGTTCGCTTCCAGCCGTCTACCCCGATCTCAAGGCGACGCCACCAGCGCTCGATGCGATCTGAGTTTTTCTTCTTTAAATAGACGAGCTGTATTTTTTAGGAAGGACTTTTTCTTTTGATCAATTCGATTTGGATCTTGAGGTGTTCGAGATTCAATCAATTCATCTTTAGAGAGTCAGTGATCGAGTGAGGGGGAGATCTGAGAGAGATCTCCTGGAATTGAACTTTGAGGATTCTTCTTCATTTCGGAACTTCACATGATCGTATGATCTCCTGGATTGGTGATCGAGCTTGATGGATGCATAGGTGGATTCCTATTGCATTGGATCATCTCAGTGGGCTCTGAGGTGATTGTTAGGATCTTGATTGATCGTGAATTGCAGCTTGTGGATTCAAGTTGTGTTACAGTTCGTGGATTCGAGTTGTGGATTGCTGTTGAGTGAGTTCAATTGTAAAGGTTAAGTGTGTTTTCCTTTGTAATTGCTTTTCATTTAATAGTGGAGATTCTAAGGGTTAGTCGCCTCATATAGACTCGAGGTTTTTCCTGGATCTGGATTCAGGTTTCCTCGTATAAATTCTGTGTGTATGTTTCCGTATTGTTAAGATCAAAATTGTTGTAGATCGAGGACCTGTAGAGTAGTCTCCTACTCTTTCAGAAACGATAATGGAACGAAACCCTAGGTTGTTTTTAGAACCTTATTTTAAATGAATGAGAATGCATGCTATGTTGTTATATTGTTCTTGAATGATTTTCACTTACACATACATTGCACCCGTTTTGGCGGGATAGGCTCATATTTTGGGTTTATTACATTTATTGTGATAAATTTGAAATAAATGGCCTCAATCAATTCTGGAATGTTTTTAAAAGGTTTTTAAAAGATTTGGATTCATCTTGCACGAATCACCACATTTTATCACAGTTTTGAATTGGTTTTGTTCAAAAAAAAGCTTAACTTGACAGCAACTGTACCCCTACTTTGGACACTCATAACTTCATCGTCCGGATGAATTTTGGAGTGATTCTAGAACCATGGGAAAGGTGAGGCTGTCTAGTTTATGCCTACAAAATTTCATTAATTTCTATCAAGCGGATTTTTGACACCTCTCTGTCGAAGTTGATTAGATAGTTCAGGTTTAAATACGGAACTTGTCACTTCGACGGAGCGCCATGTGTTCGTTTTAAATCCGATCTGAGTGATTTTTTTTTCTGGGCACTCCTTTATGAGTATATTTTCAAATCCAGTTGGTTTAATAATTTTTTGACTCCATTTGTATTATTGGTAACAGATTTACTCAGAACTGGTCATCAGCACTTTTCTGGGTAAATCTTTGATCTTCGGGGCCCATTCGGGAGACCACCCAAGGTACATCCGAATGAATTTTTGTATGAGGCTAGTTTCGTTCGAAAGATGGCCATACAGACTTCAATCACACCAAATTTCATGGATTTTTATGGAGTGGATTGTTCTAGGTGATTTTCCAAACTTGCATGCTTATCACTTTTGATTTTCCCCAACAGCAACTTTAAAGGAGCATAACTCCTAGGATTTCAACCGGATTTACTTGAAATTTTGCTTGAGTCTCTTATTTACCATAATCTTTCAAATGGATTTGGTTTGATTCAATTTAAAATTGGATTTGAATGATTTCAAGATAAATGGCATTGCTTTTACCGAATTTTCCGGATTTAACTCAACTTGGTTTTGTGCAACTTTTGCTTTGGATTTCTATCTTTTGATGATATTCCAGAAATGATATTGACATAAAAGAAGATCTAAAATTCATTTGGATTTTCATGTGAAGATATCATACAAGGTTTTTAATGATTTTTAGCAAGCATTCTTACTTTTTTGCATGAATAAACACTTGGCAACCACCTTGTGTGGATGAATGGGGGTGCCTAACACCTTCCCCCGTTCATAATCTAATCCCCTTACCCATCTCTGGATTTGATTTTCAAGTAGAGTTATTTTTACTCTAGAATTTGCCTTTTAGCTATTTTTGCTAATCTTTAATCTTTAATCTTTAATATTTTGCTAATCTTTAGCTATTTTTGCTAAATTCATTTAGCTATTTGCTAATCTTTAATCTTTTGGTGTTCATTCTCACCCTATAATTCTAAATGGTGGCAACTCTCCCACTTTTTACGTTGAGCCCCGCGAGTTGCCCCGTGTGGCAACTCTCTCACAACAACTTCCCAGGGAACCCTTTCAAATCAATGTCCATCCACCTCCTATCAAGCCAACCCATCAATTTCCTTTGCTGCCTATCCAAATTAATGTCCCTTCTACACAGCCTGTGAAGGAGGAAACAGAAGTAAGGAAGAGAAGGGAATTTTCTAAACTGCCTATGAGACCATTTGAGCTTTTGCCTACTTTACTTCAAAAGGGTTATGTGACTTTGAGGTTGCCAAATCCTCATGCAAGCAAGGGGAAGAATTATGATTCATCTACAATCTATGATTATCATATGAGCACTCCAGGGCATACCACAGATTGTTGCTTGGCCCTAAAGCATGCAATCCAGGATTTGTTGGACAATAACTCCTTATCATTCAATTCAGTCACACCCATCCCACCTACCGATAACAATGAGACAGGTAGCTCAAATGCAATATGGTCAATTTTTTCAGGAAAAAAAAGATTTGACCCTTCTCAACTTATTGCTCCAATTGGTACTACAGTCCGGGTTTATTTTGAAAAAGAAGATGAATGGGGCCATATGGAGAAAGAGACTCACACAGGGGCAGAGTTTAAGCTGAAGTTGAAAGAAAATAAAATGACAGGTGAAAGGGCAGAGGAGGTGCAAACAATTCCCTTTGAGCGGTTTGAGCAAACAAATGACCTAGCACTGGATGTTGAACAGGAATTTAGTATGGACGCTAATGATTGTCCGAAGGGTATGGAATCACTCTTCATACAAGAAGAAAATGAAGCAGGGGCAATTGAAAGGAGAGAATCCCAAGAAAAGAAAGAAGAAGAATCAAATGAAAAGATTGAGGCCAGGTTTAAGCTTCCATTGATTGACTGGGCTGCAATCCAGATTCCATATCAAGGAATGTCACTTCTTTCAGAGACTGAGCATAATGCCCCAGAGAAGGAGATCATCCCAAGTCATGAAGGTTTGCCTCACTCAGCAAGAGAAAGAAATTATCTGAAAAAGGGAGAAAAATCAACTTTTGCTTTGGAGAACTAGGGCAGTTCTCAAATTCCCTTGTTCTCTGAAAAGAAACCCGCATAAAAAGAATGCACATTTCCTGAGGATCCTAAAGAGCCTTGTTCTTAGGAAATGATTTCCATAAAGGCTCTTCAAAAAAAAAAAGATTTTTCCTTTTAACATTTTTCTAGAAAAAAAAAAGTTTTCAACAAGGTCCTTTTACTTATGAATCATATCTCTTATTGAATTTCATTGAGTTGAATATGACTTTGACATTGGGCTCAATTTTGAGACCAAAATCGAAGAAAGACATTTTATATGAAAATTCAAATCTTTTTAAGTGTTATGAGAAGAATATTCTGCAAAATTATGAAGTGGCCAATTTTATGGCCTTTGGAACCAAAGATGACCCACAGTCTTCAACAGAAAAGATAGAAGAAGATTTGAAGTTTCTTCATTAAAATATAGAAAGGATTGCACCACTTGCTGATTCGTTCAAAGAGAAGTTGATAATATTGTTTGAAGAAATTTTGAGGCTTTGCACTTGAAAATATGAGAGAAGATCTGACCTTTTCGTTGGAAATAGAATTGGGCATCATTTGATGGAAAGAATCCAAATTCATAAGATTGATCAAAAGGAGAAAAACTTGTTCATAACAGAAGTTCTATTTAAAGAGGCTTTCATGTTGACAAAAGGTGATTAAGAAGAAAAAAAAAAGAGAAGAAAAAATCCTGAGCCAATCATGTAGTACAACTTTACCAAGTCTGAAAATTCAATTTTTTCTTAAAATGATAAGAAGCCTTTCTTATATCCCCAAAAATTTTGAAATCCCTAGTTAGACCCTTTGAGCTTGATACATTTTTTCAAGTAACCTAAACTGAGAATTGTAACCCTATACTGGGGCAAATTTATTAAGGCATAAAAAAAAGGAATGAAGGGACAATTATTGAAGTTCAAAAGGGATTTTGAATATGTTTTCAGAAAATGGGGCAAAGAAATGAAAAAAAAAAGAAGAAAAAGAAAAAAAAAAAAAGGAAGAAAAAAAAAAGATAATCAAATGCTATTTGGAGAATGTCTTCAAAATTGTGAAGAAAAGAATGGAAAAAAGAAGTTCAATACTGGAGAATAAGTTTCAAATGAAGAAATCAAATTGAGGGCAGAACTTCATTACTGGGGCAATTTTGTATTCATTCCAAGGGAAGAAATGCCTTAAAAATTACAATTTCAGTTAACCCATTTGATCACAGGGTATTTGAGCCTTTTATTCCTTTTCTTTCTAAACAAACACCAAGCCTTTGTTTCGTCCCATTCATAAGTCCTCTTTGATTTTGAAATTTTGAATTAAGGCAGTTTTGACTACATGGTTGCTGGTGATGAAGGATAAAAAAAAAAAAAGAAAAAAAAAAGAAAAAGGAAAAAATGAAGGAAATGTAGTGAAAACCCGGAAGGGCTCTACATGGCAAATAATCAGCTATCTACAAGAAGGAAATCGTCAGAGAGGAAAGCTTAGAATTGGCATAGATCCAAGAGAAGTCTTCATGTTGGTGGTTATTTTGAGATACATCCACTCTTCAAGTGATTGAGAAAATTCTCTTTTCAAGACTAAAGCAACATAATCAGAACCATGGTATGAAGCATCTGTGAACAAGTTGATGGCCATCAAAATTGCCATTAGGAAATTATTGCTGAAGTTGAAGTCATAAATTTTCATATCATGGATACAATGGAGAAACAATTGCTCTTCAATTGGATGAAGAAAAATGTTTTTCTAGACTGGGGCAAAATAGTCAGATTGAAAGAGTCGTCATATCTGGAGCATCAATTGACAAACCGATGGTCATGGGAATGATTCTAAAGGTTCCGAAGGCTTATTTTGGTCTTTCTTCATTTTCTGAAATAATCTTCTCATTATTCAACTTGATTTTAATTCTTTTGGACTATATGCTAATAAGTGATTGGGTCATTTTTTCAAAAAAATATAAAAACACAAAAAAACAAAAAAATATATTTTTGGCCTATGATGAGAATCTATATCTTTTCATAAAACATTGGTTTTGCAAGCATTAGAGAATTCTGAGGCCACTAGTATAAAACATATTTTCTTATGTTTGCATTTGCATACTTCTATTAGGGTTTCTTTTTGGTAAAGGTTAAAAAAAAAGAAAAAAAAAGAAAAAAAAAAGAGAAGAAAATAAAGAGAAAAACGAAAAAAAAGAAAAAAAAAGAGAAAAAGGAAAAAAGATGATCATCTTTGCTAAGGGGCAAATACTTCTTCAAACAATCAAAACCGGGGCATGTTCAGTGTCTTTCCTTCTGGGTTTTCATTGGAATGAATTCCAACATCTGGAAGAAGCAGACAAGCTTTAGTCTTCGAATTTGAAAGAAAAAAAGGGCTTCGAAGCAATGGCATGTTAAACAAGGGTTCCCAATTCTTCAATCATGAAGAAAGATTTTACTGGGGCAGCAAGAAGGCATCAAGAAGAGATCATGAGTTGTAAAGGCATGAGGTTAGATCAACAGATCATGATCCATCAATCAAGATGAGGGCATTCACTTGGGCAATTAAAAAGCATGAAGACAGGTTATGGGCAGTAATGGCACATACATCGTTATTGAGAGAGTAAGAAGACAAAGAAGCAAAAGCAAGTTGCAAAATATTTAAGCATAGGTTCGGGCATCAAATGGCACCTAGGTATATCAAATAAGAAAATCAATCAGGAAAATTCAAAAAGTGAAAAACATCAAAATCAATTGAGTTTGCAGTGGTCAATTTTAAATCCACATTCTTTTCAAAATTTGCTTGTCTCAGATTTCTTTTCATAGCCACGAAAGCTCCAAGAAACTAAGATAAGGAAGAGACGCCACCCCATCAGACTTCAAGCAGGGGTTTCATTGGCTATCTTCAAATCCATGTTTTTATCATTTCTTTGTTTGACCAAAGCAAGTTCAATTAATGAGATGTTTTTCATATGTGTAATTTTGAGTTGTGTCTGTTCTTTGCTGTTCATTGTACTACAACGGCAGACCACCCAGAAAAATTGCATATTTTATTATTTTCTCCACACTTTTCAGGAGATTAATGTTTATATTAGTTGTAAGTTTTAAGGATTGCCACCTTACCCACTTTTGTTTAAGAATTGTCTCAAATCTCACTTCATAGCCACGAGTGCTCAGTGAGAGGAGAGAGGAGGATTTGCCCCTTAAGCTGAGGGACTTTTAGCAAAGAGGGGGCAGTTGTAGACACCCCGAATTGCACTACAAAAAATGAGAAAATAATGAAAACATTAATTGGAATTTAAAACAGGCAAAAAATGCATGAAAATCAATAACTTGAGCCTTGCCCGTATTGTATCTACGGGCTAAGCGCGCCCGAATTTTATATACGGGCACGCAGCGCTCGTAATACATATACGGACACCTTTGGACTGTAAATCATTTACGGGCGCATCAGACTCATGCGAGTTTTATTCTTCTTTCGATTTCTGAGCCTTATCTTTAGTCCAATATCCCTTTAAATGAGCGAATTATATCTTTTATTCGTTCGAAATATCTTTGAGGATAAAGGATTGGCATGATCTTGTGTTTAACTCAAACTGAAACTCTATTTTGCCAAACCTTGGACCAACCATGCCCCTGTGTTTGCCTATAAATAGAGGGCCTCTCCTCAAGCAAAAGGCCACGAAAATTTGAAGTCTAAGGAGCTCTAAGAGAAGAAAGGAATCCCTGCTGCCCTGCTTGCTCAATCCAGGTAAGTCCCTTTTCCCTTTTATTTTCTGTCTTTAATTCTAGAAGTAATAGGATCTTCTCTATTGCTGTAGAATAAGTCCATCTTTTATTCTGTATTCCTAAACTTGTTTCTAAGTGCCTCAAGAGTCTCTCTAGCCGTAAAACGTGAAGAAAGAGCTAGGGGAAAAGAGAACAGGTGGATCCCTAGAATAGAACCCCATATATGTTTTTCTCTTCTTTCTAGAATAAGGCCTTTGATTGTATTTGTATACCAAACCTATCTCCAAGTACCTCAAGAATCCTCTCTAGCCGTAAAACGTGAAGAGAGAGCTAGGGGAAAAGAGAACAAATAGATCCGTAGGGTAGACCCCCATGTGCTCTAATTTGTGAGATGTGGCTGTTTTGGATATCCTGATCATGTTTTAATGGTTTTTATGTTGAATCTGAATCAATGATATGAATCCATGATGTTGATAGCATGAGATCCCCACTTTTTTTATAAAATTTGGATTTTCACCACTTTTGCACCTACAGCACTGTTTTCGTGATTTTTGGCTAAGATCCTGGATTTATCATGATCAATATGATAGATCTGGATTCAAAAGCCTGAAAATAACCTCTAGGGTTTCATGATATGGTTTTTGAATTGTTTTTCACTTTTGAGAGAAGACCCTACAGTCTAAGTTCTCCCATTTTGAAATATTTTATAAAAATCATAATTTTCTAGATTTCTAGAATTTAATTTGAAGCTAGATTTTTGAAGATTTCACTTTAATTTGGTTTTATTTGATTTTATCTCAATTTTATTTTGATCATGAAACCCTAGGAATGGTATGATCATATTTGAAAGTTCTGGATCAATCAGGCTATTCGTATGAGAAAACCATACAGTTTTGTCTTTTTGTGATTTTTTATGATTTTTTATGCCTGGAAACCACCTTGTGTGGATTAATAGGGGTGCCTAACACCTTCCCCTGTTCATAACCTAAACCCCTTACCCATCTCTGGTTGTTTTTTAAAGAGGGTTATTTTTACCCTAAATTTGCCTTTTTGTGCTTATTTGATATTTTGGTGTCCATTCACACCTAAACAGAATGGTGGCGACTCTGTATTTTTAACCAATCCCGCGTGATAATTGAGGAAGTCATTCATTGAATTGATTTTTTTCCTATATCTCACACGAGGGAGGGCTTCGAACCAAGCAAGATGAGCTCTCTGTGGGAAGAGCCAACACTGAAGAAAGAGAGCTCTTCGAACAAAGGCCGGGAGCAAAATAAAATCAGAAAAGTCGAACCCTTTGAAAGAGGGTTGCGTGGCTTTTATAGGAGAAGAAATGGGTGTCCGCCGAGTTTGGCGCTGTAGCACCCTGGAACCAGGTCCACCCTTATCGGGTTTATAGTGGTTCCAGAGCACTAGCTTAGGGCTCAAAATGGGTGAAAATTAACTTAACAACTAACCAGACACAAAAATAACATCCTAAAATTTTTTCCGAAAAACGGCTATATAACGCCTGTACATACGAGTATGGGCTAAGCCCTCAAACCACAAAAATGACCTGATAAACACAGTTTATATATATCCATTCAACAAAACTAAACCATTCGGATATACAACAAATAAGCTTACTAAGATCACACCCTCTCATTCTCTCATTTACAACATATACAATACCCAGAATAAGATCTACAACTATAAAAAAATTTGCCTTCTATGGGTCTAGCCGGGGTAGAAATAGTCCTCTGGCCTATATTCGGGATAACCTTCAGCTTCTGCCCCACTACGCGTCTCACTTGCCGGATCTGAAAACAAAACCGGTAAAAACAAAAACTCGCGTGAGACAATTGTCTCAGTAAGTAGCATCATGCATGCTAGAAGCAGTTTTATGCAATTTCAAATATAAATAACATGCTCGATTATAACACGATCAAATCTCATCAATTTCATGCTGAAAATAATTCAAACACAAAGAAGCAGTTCATTTTCAATTAAATCAATATTTCACTATTCAGGATCATACTATTAAACAAATAAAAAGAAAATCAATCCAATTTACAAGATAATCACCCTTTACCCTCTAACCAAGATTCAAGGTCTAGCGGAGTGCTTCTCTACGCTTCCTAACAATTCAAAATAAGCGGAGTGCCCTCTACGCGACCTAACGAATCCAGGTTAACGGAGTGCCTCTCAACTCTGCCTGATGAAGCAAGGCAAAGCGGAGTGCCCCTCAACGCTGCCTATTTATACCAAGTGGAATTCCCTTCCACTTCCCAAATCATACAAAGAACAATTCTATACAAATAAAATAAACTCGTACAAATCAATTACTGATAAACCAATTTCACAATTCTGAGCTTCTGGGGTGAATTTAGGTTCACAATCCACAATGCCTCAAAGCATGTGGTGAACTTAGTTCACGATCCCCATAACTCATATTTGTGGTGGATAGTTCACGATCCCCCTATTAGGGTGAACAACAATCCACGATCCACAAATATCCAAGGTTGTGGTAGATGCAAGTTCGCGATCCCCTACTAGGGTGAACACTAGTTCATGATCCCCAGCCGAGGTGAACAGCAATCCCAGTCCATAGAACATTCAACCATAGGCCCTCGGCCCTTTTTCAACTACAAGGAAGCCTCAGCTTCAATTTGTTCGATTACATAATCACCATCTATCACAACTAATGTTATAGATTCCGCAACACATATTTCACCCTTGGCATTATTGCCATCAACACTTTTCCTTTCTAATAACCTACCATTTGAGTGCACAGTAACAGCAATTTCGAATTGTCCGACACTAACAACAATTACAAAAAGTAATTAACCAAGTACTAATAGTAATTACTAACAGTAATTCCTAACAGTAATTACTAACACTAATAGCAATTACTAACGATAGTTATTAATTCACCACTTTCGGTTTAAACTAATTAACCAGATACTAACAGTAATTACTAACAGCAAATTCTAATTACTAAAAGTAATTACTAACAGTGAATTACCCATTTAATTAACTAAATACTAACAGTTATTAACAGCAATTCATTTTCGAGTTACTAACAGCAATGAATCTAGGCATCATCTTGCAACCGATTACTAATAGTTACTAACAGTAATTCATTAAAGTAATTACTAACAGAGAATACTAACAGTGATTACCCACAGTAATTTACTAACAGTAAATTACCCATTATCAACAGTGCTACACCGATGGAGTTACCAATTCCTAAAAGCAACGAAGCTACCAATTCCGAACAGTAATTTATAACAGAAATTTCCAACAGCAATGAAGTTACCCATTACCAACAGTCCTACAATCAGTTACTAACAGTAATTTACCAACAATAATTTACTAACAATAATTTACTCATTACCAACAGTCCTCCACACATATGCAAATAACATCGTCTTGACTGGAAGATCTAACATTCTATATCACCATCATGTGCCTCACAGTACCACAAAATATTACAATTTATGTCATATATACTAATGCAATTTTTACTGACGGTAGAGTTTTGTTCTTTGGGGCGATAATGCAAAGGTTGAAAGAAAAGATTGAGCAGTTTAGATACGAAATGTTTATGTGTTCAGTAGTATAAAAACTAAAGGCTTTATCTTGTTTACTACATTGATAGTATTCACAAGGCCTACAAAAATAAAGAATAAAAGCAGTAGCTGCATAATGCACCATCAGAAAATTTAAAGAACCCCAATTGATCTTCAGGTGTTAAACTAGTTGATTTATTAAATAGCTTGAATTCAACAAAAGTGACCATAAGTAATTGGTAAACTTATATGCATTAATATCTACTGACAGACGCATCAAAAAAAAGAAAGGAGAGAGCATCCAAGAGAGAATAATGATGAACAATGGAGCCACAATGGTGAATTGACCTCAATCACGACTATAAGCAAGAAAGCTGAAATAACTGCTAAAGATTAAACAAAAATACGAAGGAAGCAAAACCAAAAACAAAAACAAGGATTGGGCGTTTTCTTGCAACCAAAAATCAATAAGGAGCAATCAAACCAACAATAATAAATTAGGACCGAAATCATTTGAACCCAACAGTAATTGCTCGAACAACCAGAAATAATAAAAATAGCGACAAATCGTTTAAACAGAGAAACGAAAACATGCTACTTACCTCAATTGCACAGCCTAACCGCCAGAACAAAACCAGTCGCAGTCAATCGCACACAGTCGCACAACTGAAGCCAAAGGAACCCAAACAAAAACCCAATATGAACTCAACAGTAATCTATCGAAATCAAAACGAATTGATTGAAATCAAATAATCAGTGGTCGAACAACAGAAATTGCAAACAGTAGCCGATTAAACAGAAAAATGCTACTTACCTGGTTTGAACGAATCCAAACGCCCAAACCCTCTTTCCTCTTTCTCCCTTTTCCTTCTTCTTTTTCCTCCTACTGCTAGCCTTCACACGAACGACCCCCTTTCTTTCTTCCTCTCTTCTTCTCGTCTCTTTTCTCTCCTGCGTCTACCCCTCACGGACGAACCAAAACCCCCTTGCTTCCCTTATTTTTCTTCTTCCTCTCCTCCACGATTCCTTGTTTCATTTTTTTCCTTCTTCTCAACCCCAACGCCCAAACACATAAACCCCCAAATCCACAATTCCTCCTTTCTTCTCAAACCCTAACGCCCAAACACAAACCCCCAATTGAAAAAAACGTGAAATTGCTTTTCTTTTTTTCTTTTTTTTTTACCATTGAACCATTTAACCTTCATTAGACCTTGAACCATTGGACCAGTTCAATTAACTAAACCAAACCCCATTCACCCACTAACCTAACCAACCCATTCAAACCAAATGCTTAAATTTATTTATTATTATTATTTTTTTCCTCTATTTGTTCTTATTCAATATTTTTAAATCTTAATTACAATTTCTATTAAGTCCGGGTCTTACAGGCACTGAGCTCGCGCCGAGTAGCTATCGCTCGGCGTGAGCGACAAAATGATTAAAACATTTAATTCGGCCGCGGAATTGTCCGAAAAATCTGAAAATTAAGATTTAGTCCCTGGGCATTTTTGATTTAATCCGATACTCTTGGATTTCTACAGATTTAGTCCTTGAGATATTTGGGATGTTTGGATAGTTACGGATTTGACCCCTGAGATATTTTCTTGCGCAACCTGCCACGTGTGCAATTTTCCAGTTTTGTTGCTCAGGAACTTTGACAGCTCATATTTTCTTCATCCAGGCTCCGATCTGGGAAAACTCAATTGTGTTAGAATCTTATCGGAGCCCTCTATTCAATGGCATAGGGTTAAGCACCTGGATCGGGGTTTAGCAGAAAGTGAACTTTCGGCTCCCCTTCAAGTTTGACTGGCCCGCAGAACCTTCATCCGGATTCCGATTTCTGCACACTCAGTTGCGTTGGAACCGTGTTGGGATTCTCTATCTATTGAGATAAAGCGAGGTGACCAATTTCCACATGATCAAAAAGTCAACTTTTCACCCCTCAGGGTTTGACTCTTTGTTCAAGGTTTTCATTTTCAGTGCTTCCAGGGGTGCAAAAATAAGGTGCTTACACCCAGATCGGAGCTGGATGAAGAAAATATGAGCTATCAAAGTTTTTGGGTAGCAAAACCGGCAAACTGCACACGTGGCAGAGACCTACACACGTGGCAAGTTGCATAGGAAAATATCTCAGGGATCAAATCCGTAAATATCCAAACATCCCAAATATATCAGGGACTAAATCTGTAGAAATCTAAGAGTATCGGATTAAATCAAAAATGCCGAGGGACTAAATCTTAATTTTTAGATTTTTCGGACAAATCCGCTGCCGAATTAATTATCTTTAATCATTGTGTCTCGCTCGCGCAAGCAAGCGAGCGTGAAACGCGTTCGGCGCCAGTCGGTGCCAACTCGGCGGATACCCCGAATTTCCTCTATAAATACAGCAGCCTCCGTCTTACAAAGGGTTCGGCATTTTTGGTTGGCTTTCTTCTTTCTGGTTCGGCTCTTTCCGGTGGGATCTCTCTTTGCGTCAGCCCTTCCGTCGTTGGCTTCACTTTTGGTCGCCGGCGATAACCCTTCTTCCTTACTGTGCCTAAGTCGAAACCCTCCCCTCTCACTTCTCCTTGCTCCCTTTAACCCCAAGCACCTCGTCCTGTTTTTGCGACCCTTTCTTTCCCTGCTTCTTCTCCGTTGTCTCATAGCCCCAATCCATGGCCAACTAGGATAAATAAGATAATTCGAATAAGTAAATAAGAGAACTCGCATATCCCAGAGAGATATTTGGATGCAGATAAGGCTCAGAAATCAAGCAAAGATAAAACTCGCACAAAAACCCCGTGCACGTATATACATTGCGGGCAAGTGCTGCCCGCATTCTTACTACGGGCGCGGCATGCCCGGATAGTAATTGCGGGCGTGACCAGCCCATAAGTACAATACGGGTACTGCCTATTTGATGAAATTTTATGAAATTTTATGCATTTTTGACCTGTTTCAAATCCCAATTACATATTTTCAATTATTTTCTCATTTTGTAGTGCAATTTGGGGTGTCTACAGGTATTGGTAAGAGCATTCAATCCAAAACACTTAGCATCAATAAACAAAGACATAAGCAGAAAGATATGCACCAGACCCAAAGACACTCTTTAAAAGTAGACTGTTGGCTCAAAGAAAAGGTTTAGACGGGAAATTCAGCAAACATGTAATGACAACCCAAACAAAGTAAAATTATTATTATCAAAACAAAGGAAAATAACCAGAACAGAGGAAATCTAAGGTGAAGAGTTTCCGGCTTTACCTCATAAATAGAAGGGAATGCAACAGCTCTGCGACAAGAATACCAGCAAGAATGGACCATTGGAGAAGCAAGAGTTTAAAATAGAGATTGCATATAGAAGAGTGATGGCGAGGCCTCCCTTTTGCATGTCTTTCGTTTGTTAGTGTGAAAAACTGCGCCATTATTGTCTTTCGTTTTTTGGTGGGAGAAACTGAATACCCTCCAAGTAGCAGCCACGTCAAAGGACCATGTGGAGCTACCAAAATTAAGAAATGGAGGTTTGGCCTAATTTCGAGGCCTTGCCATTGAATGCTCTTTCGTTATGGAATACCGCCGGCCATAATTCATCTAATTATCTTGTCCTCCGTTAACTGTCGCCAATTATTCGCTACCGTTAATAGTGGTTTTGGAGCTGTTGTGTGAATGGGAAGGAAATAAAGATTGGACATTGAAGATAATTGAAGACAAATCTTCAGGACTTCTGTTTGGGTTCCTCACTTGGATAGCCTTCCGTTGTGGGAAGGCTGACGGCCATGGTTTCAATCATTTATTGTGTTTCATTAACAGGTGATAGCCTCCAATTAGGCAGCCACGTCAAGGGTGATGTGGGCTACAAGGATTGAGAGTTTGAGGTTTGGAGCTCTGTGGTGAGTCCTGAGAAAGGATTGATTGCTATATAGATATACTAGCAAAAAGCCCATGTATGCTAGCAAAAAGCCCGTGCATCCTGTTGAAGAAAATGAGATATTAAATAGGTTATCTAAAAAACAAGGTTTTAAACCTCAAATAAAAACCTACCATAGAGTGCTTGCATGCATTGTTAAAAACTCGAACTCAAAGGGCATAACGGCATTCTATCCAATATCAATTTCTTTGGTAGTCAAGTGAAGTTATAATGGTAACAAACCTAACCCTCAGTTTTGCCCAATCTAAAAGAAAGGGTTTCAACCACCCAACCGAGTATGGAAAGGACAATGTAATTAGTCATAATGCATACATAAGGTAATTTTGAATAAAATAAACCAATATCTTATACTTTGAAAAAGGGCATGAAACATACCTTTCAACATCTATTTTCCTTAACAAAAGAAGTGGTACCCACTTTGTCCTTGAGATTTTAGCTGACACAGTTAATAACTCATATGTTGTAATCTTTCTCAATGACAATTTATAATTATTGAAGCACTTCTCACCTCTAATGAACTTGATGGGTCCATAGCAAGCTCTCCAAAGTGATTCGAAAGCCTTCAACGAATAAACAACAAATTTAGATATCTATACTATGATATAAAGCCAACTTAACTTTTTTTGGCTGACATTTGATACCTGAACTGCCCCTCACATTCTATTATATTGAATTTCATCTCCCCTTAACCAATTTACACTTACATATCTATATGATATTATTCAAAATGCCCTTTATATTTAACTTGATTATACTTTTTTATCCAAGCTTACACATAACTACTTTTGTTCCATGTCCTTTAGTTTATTTTTTTTCTTTTATCTCCCAATTAATTGCAACCATTTATTTAATTCTTTCACTATGTGCATAATTCCCCTAGTTTAAGAAAAATAAAAGGCAAATTTAGATATTTATGAAAATTCAAACAATTTTTATCAGTCTAGTTTTGGACATGGCCAAAAAGAAAAAAAAAAGTAAACCCTTTGAATTGTCAAGCTTTGTACAATCATTTCATAACAGATCGATCAAGTATATATGTTCCTCCCCAGCTCAAAAGGGGAAAAAATAACAGGGGGTCTTCTACGAATCATTATATTGCTAGTCTATATAAATAAACAAAAAACTAAAATGTGGGAGATGGTAAAGAAGAAAGTATGATGGATGGCATATGTAGCACAGTTCTTATCTATAATCTCATAGATCCCTTCCCTCCTCAGCTGTTGTCATGCTTCAGTCCCTTCTTCCTCTCACCCTACTCTGCTACTGTCAGTAAATAAATGGAAAATCCAAATGTTGTTCTGTTACCTAGACAATTAACCAACAAAAAAGTTAAAACAAAAAATGAATTCAGACTTGTCTATGGAACAAAATGACAACATTTATTGGAACAAATAATATTTATTAGCTTAATAGTCATTAGAAGCCAAAACAAAGTTTCAATCTGTGAATGACTTGCTAATGATGCATGTAATATTTTAGATGCATAGGGTAACACCACATCCTCCAATTGTTCTCTTATTGTCACCAAGTGAAGTAAAAGCCTTTTGTATAGTAGCTTCTACTACAGAAAAAACATGAACTTTATTGGTGCCTCCTATTCTTAAATAATAAGGAATAAGTAATTTTTCAGAATTAAAATAAGTTGAATTGAGTCAAGGTCCCAAAAACTTCATATAGCTTCTTGTCCTTCACCGGAAATCCTAATAGTAAAAATTGAAGCAAATATAAGTAATGACTAAACAATTTAACTAAGTTAAAAAAAAGGGAAATTTAATTTTTAGTGGTACTTTATCAAATTATTTAAGATTTAGTCGGCAAACTTTTGAGTTTTAACTTTTAATACACTTTTATCAAACTATTTAATTTTTAGTGTCATTTCAATGTTACGGATAAATTCTTCCAAAAATACCCTTATACAGTTTATTTTCGAGACTTGTACAAGCAATAAATTGACTTGTACAAGTCATTTTTGACTTGTACAAGTAATAAAATGACTTGTACAAGTCAAAAATTAACTTGTACAAGTCAATAAAGTGACTTATACAAGTCATTTGGATAAGTGACGTAAGGGCATTTTTGGAAGAATTTATCCGTAACAGTGAAATGACACTAAAAATTAAATAGTTTGATAAAAGTGTATTAAAAGTTAAAACTCAAAAGTTTGCCGACTAAATCTTAAATAATTTGATAAAGTACCACTAAAAATTAAATTTCTCTTAAAAAAAACATAGAAAATAAGTTTTATTAAAATATAAAATAGTATAAAAATATAGAATTAGTAACAGCACCAGAACTGTTCATCGTGTAGAAGTACAAAATTTAAACTCATCACAATTTATAAGGCCAGATCGTGTAGGTGGAAACCACGCTCATTGTCAAAAAGCCCACTATTTTTTTTTCAAAGTGTTCCATCATAGTCAGAGGAAACACTACTCTTGTCAAGGGCTGTGATCATAGCGCCAACGCTGGTTTGCAGCAGTTTCCTTCGACCAACTTTATCTAGAAACAATGTGGCTAACAAGATAAACAGTACATCTTAGTAATCGTTCCGAGCAAGAGCTTTACTCTTCTTGGTGACTCCAGCTTTGTTGAAAATTCTTGGACTGTACAATTGTTTACACCCTATATAACCGACGAATAAGAGAAGGACACGTGGTGCCTAGGTGGCTTGGTTAGGCCACGGCCCGTAGACTTTGAAGGGTTGAGCCGGCCACGTCAGCACGCATACAGAAGAATGCGGTTCGAGCCACGCAAGCCAATACGACAAAACCATAAATATCATAAGATCGTGCAATCGGCCGTTCAAGAATGGAACTATTTTTAGATCATGGCCGAGCGGTTATCACTTTGAAACAGAGAACTGAAGATAACCAACCGCCATGAAGATCGTGCGAGAGTAGGACGTTGAGCAACCGTCAAGGAGCGGCTATAAAAGGCCCCAATTCGAAGAGCTCAAGGACACAATCCACACAACCGCAACCGGTTATTATATTATTTTGATCATCCGTGATCCTTTATCCCCTCTAATACAGACGGATAAACTAGGACTTCTCTCACTGCTTCCAGTCGCAGTGACATCTTCAACCCCTCTTTACTCCGATTAACACCAGAATCCTGCCATCGGAGAGTAAGTTGAGGCCGCCCCTGACTCGCAATTCTGTCTTTACAAAATCCCGAGCAGCCGGTCCCGAGACTCGCTCTGTTCACGCCAGGTGACTTGTGTATTTTCGGGTAAGCAGCAATCCAAGGTGAACCCCCTGAACCGACTTTGTAAGCAGCCGCCCCCTTCCTCCTGCGCTTATACCCGATTACGGTTATAAGACCAGGACAGGCCGGTCCTGCAAGCCCTGTCGGTTTTCTTTTGTACTTTTGTTTCCATTTTGAGGATTATCTGTTGTCGCTTTCGGCTATTCGGCCGATTTATTAATAAAGGATTTGTGTGCCGTTAGTTGCTTTCGCTTTCAAACACTTACAAGAACCCGAAACGAAGACCGAACCCCTAGTCTTCATACCATCGCCTGACCCGTTTTATTACAGGTGACTTGCAGTACGATTGAACCGATCCCGGTTCAGATTCGGAACAGGTGCCCGGGGTCAGGAATCGACTCGAAAATCATTGTATCAAACGATACTGGCACGCCCGTGTAGAGACACATCACCACCTTTGACACGTGTCCACACCGGCCCATTTTTGGAGCAACATCCCTTTTTGGCACGCTCGGTGGGACCCTTAGTCTTTGAAAGAGCACTAATGGCGGCAAGAAGAAGTACTCGGCATGCTGAAAATACAGCGCCAGAGGAACCTGCCGAATCTCAGGTAAATCCTCTTTATGCTCCAGAGGCCCCGGAAGAAGGACCTTCGAGTTCTCAGCCAGACCTTAATGAGCGACTTATTCAGGCCATACAAGGTCTCAGCCAACAAATGGCAGGCTTTGGCCAAGGTATTAACAAAATTTCTTCTGATAATGGTAGAATCCTAGTGGTTTTACAGGAAGGTTTCTCTACAATGGCAAGACCGGTCATGATGACCGAACGAGCCGAAACATCGGCTGCTGGGTCAAATGCTCACGAAAGGATAAATATCCGGGAGCAGCAACCGATCATGACCCTAGGTGTAAACGGCCGAAACGAACAGGCCAACACCGCCGTTTTTAGGGGAGAAATACCTCCTGTTGTCCCAGTTCATCCCAATGTGCCTCCGATCGAGGTGCGACCCATGGGACAAAGGGAAGCACAGGAGAACCATAGAGAAGATATCGGGGTAAGAAATATGGCCGTAAACCGTAATTACATCCAAAATGTAATTCAAGAAATGATCGGAGATCAATATCACCGACGAATGACTAGGCCAGTTTATAGGAAACCTTACCCAGGCTGGATTGACCAACAATTTGAATTCCCAAGGGGATACAAAATTCCCGAATTCATTTTGTTTTCAGGAGAAGGTCAACAATCTACCATTGAACACATTGGCCGATTTACAGTTCAATGTGGGGAGGCGTCCGGTAATGATTTCCTTAGACTTAGACTATTTGGAAACTCATTAACCGGACAGGCCTTTACATGGTATATTACCTTGCCTGCCAATTCAGTTACAAATTGGAGAATGATGGAAGGGAAATTCCACTCCCAATTTTATCGTACGGAGCCCGAAGTAACCATGGTTGATCTTGCTCGGTTAAGACAACAACCGGGGGAATCGGCCGATAAATATATTGCTCGCTTTAAATATATGAAAAACAAATGCCGAATTCTTTTACCAGAATCGGAATTTGCAAATTTGGCTTTAAACGGACTACACTTTGAACTTCGAAAGAAATTCGAAGGTGAACAGTTCGAAGACTTATTTGAGTTGTCGGCCAGAGCCACCAAATACGAGTGGCTATTACAGGAAGACAACGAAAAGAAAGTCTCGTCTTACGGGTCTTATTACAAGGACCCGAACTTTGAATACGGAGTTGTAGAAGTAGTGGGAAAACAATCAATCACCTGTCCGATTCTTATCCGAAAAACCAAGGATACAGAAGCAACAAAGGAGACGAGTACTTTTAGCCGAAATTATTCCTTTGACATAAATAAGACGGCTGAAGTATTTGAATACCTTTTGAAACAAGGATTCTTCAGATTGACCAAAGACCATCCTTTTATCGCAGCCAATGTGGCGGCCAAGGGTAAAGCTTGTAAATGGCACGGGGTAAAAACTCATGAAACTAATGAATGTACTGTGCTTCGTAATGTGATACAGGAGAATATTGATAAAGCGCTTCTGAAGTTTGCAGAAACCGACAAAGAAAAGATGCAGGTTGACACACAACCATTCCCTAAAGAGGTGTCGGCAAATATGGTTACCATTGGGTTGCCAAAACGCACTCCAGCAGTTAAAATCGACTTGGATGGACCTTCCTCAAGGAAATGGGGGAGAACAGCACAACCAGTGCAAAACCAGGTGAATTTACGACCAAGAAACCATTGGAGGTATCCACCTACTCAAGGACGGTCATGGCGTCAAGAGAGGAAAGGTGAAATCTGGGGTGAGTGGTGGCATAAGCCCAGACGCGAACCCAGGATAGAAGAAGACAGGAAACCAGACCTCAATGAGAAAACAACAAAGAAATTGGCTTCGGTTCCTTCTGAATTGTCTTCCAATCAAGATGCAACCAAAAAGTGACCGGAAACGGTTGCTAAATCCTCAGAGGAATCTTCCGTTAATAAAGATACATCATGCAAGATTCCGGAGAAAATAGAAATGTCACCAGGCCTCCTTTGCCAAGACTGCAAGCAAAAAGTGATAGCAGAATACCGGTATTCCCAATACGAAGGGAAATCAGTCAAGTATGAAGATGCACGCCACACTCAGGGGGGCAAGAGACCCTTGTACTTAACTTCTGGTAGACAAGTAGGCTCGCCGACAAGGACGGCAGCCACCTATAGCTCCACTAGGGATAGCGGCTACATGACTCACGAACAATATAGGATGGTAAACGGGGTCAAATCCAGAATGGTAAAACCACCTATTATGCAAGATGGTCATTGGAAAAGATTGACTCATCCTAAATTTCCTTTCCATGCGCAGGCAAGTATCGCAGAACTGACCAGAACGCAGAAGCGACGCTGGCAGCGACAGCAAACTAAGAGACGATACCAGGAACAAAGTACTGGATCATCCGAGCCATATTGGTCGTCTAGGTTTGTTGCCAAAAGGCGCATTCCGAAACCACAAAGGCTCAAAAAGAGCCCGCCTGATTCACCAATCCCTCTAGATACTACGCCCGAGCACAATTCCAATGCAGTGACCGAAAGGTTGGTTTCGGACGAAGAATTGACGGACAATTTCGCCGGAGGAGAAGGAGAACAATTGTTAGTTGAACAAATGTTAACAGAGTACAGTAAGATCTCAACTCCTTCTACGGTAGAAATAACAGAGGAATTGACGCTCGAAACTCCCAAAGACGAGATCAGTGAGTCGCTGAGTCAACCTCCTTTGAGTGCGGATGCATCAATCTCCGAAATCTGTTTCGGTCGGATGCCCCCGATACCACTTGACTGTCATATGGTCCTCACTTTACCTATGACTTTTGGGGCCAGCATGGAGTTACTACGTTTAGAGGAGATCTAGGAGGAGGAAGACCCAGTAGCTTTGTATGTGATTGATCCAGAACATCTCGAAGAAGAGAAAAAAGACCAGAAACCGGCCGATGGTGACAAAATCGGTCTGGTGGGAGAGGTATGTTTCGTTGAACCATCCTTAACCATGACTCAACATCTAAAACCTTTATTTATAAAGGCGCACATGAACGGGATCCCTATCAATAGAATTCTAATTGATAATGGGGCAGCAATAAATTTCATCCCAATATCCACATTGAAGAAATTAGGTAAGTCTTATTCGGATTTAATTTCTTCCGAGATCACCGTCACTAACTTTGCAGGAGGTATTACAGGAACTAGAGGAATCCTCCCAATCGAACTAACGGTTGGGACACGGCAGTCTCTTACGGCATTCTTCGTAATTGAATCATCCGCCGGATACAACGCATTGCTTGGAAGAGATTGGATCCATTCAAACAAATGTGTACCATCTTCTTTGCACCAATCGTTGCTGTTTTGGAAGGATGGCAAGACCGAAGAAGTAAAAGCCGACCAGCGGCCATTTGCCGTGGATTCCAATGCCGCACATGCATCCCTTTATAACGAAGGGGTAAAACCAATTTCATTTAGTGGATATGACAAGAATGGGCAGCCGATCACTTCAAGTTCGGCTATACTACAAACGGCGCAACTACAGATTACAAAGGTAGCTGCAGTCGCCGAACTCAAAGAACTACCAAATGATGGTTAAACCATCAGAAGTCGCAGAAGCCGTCGTAAGAAAGATGACGGCTTACATGCAGGAAGAAAAGATAGGGAAGTTGCAGCAGGAACAACAATGGCTGGAAAACGGCGAGATAATGATAAACTCGGCCGAATTCATTAATGAACAAGAAGATGAAAGGGTACAAGACCGGAATGAGATTACTCTCGCCGACCTACAAGCAGCACCAGCCAAATTAGAAGACCTGAAGGTAGATACCCAAGATCCATTAGAAGAAATCAACCTGGGGACAGAGGCGGAACAGAAGCCTGTTTTCATAAGTAAGCTACTACCACCTTCGGTCAGACAAGAAATGAGACGATTGCTAACCGAATATTCGGACTGTTTCGCCTGGACTTACCAAGAGATGCCAGGATTGGACCGAAAAATGGTAGAACACAGGCTCCCTATCAAGCCAGAATTTAAGCCATTCAGACAACCTTCAAGGAGGATGGGTGACGACGTGGTATGTAAAGTGAAGGTTGAAATAGAACGGCTTTTATCAGCCGGGTTTATTAGGCCGATACGATATGCCGAGTGGCTTTCAAACATTGTACCCGTAATTAAAAAGAATGGTCAAATTAGGGTATGTATTGATTTCCGCAATCTGAATTCTGCAACGCCCAAGGACGAATATCCAATGCCGATCGCAGACCTCTTAGTTGATAATGCATCACGGCATAAGTTTTTGTCATTTATGGACGGCCACTCCGGATATAATCAAATCTTTATTGCCGAGGAAGATGTAGCTAAAACGGCATTTCGATGCCCTGGAGCATTAGGAACTTATTGTTGGGTGGTTATGCCGTTCGGATTGAAGAATGCTGGCGCAACCTATCAAAGGGCAATGAATCTTATCTTCCATGACATGATCGGTCAAATACTTGAGGTATATATTGACGACGTTGTGATAAAGTCTCAGACCGAAATGGACCACTTGCAGCATTTAAAACAGGTTTTTGAACGACTTCGTAAGTACAGCTTGAAAATGAATCCATTAAAATGTGCTTTTGGTGTATCGGCCGGAAATTTCCTAGGCTTTCTCGTACACCAGAGAGGAATTGAGGTCGATAAAAATAAGGCAAAGTCGGTCATAGAAGCCAAGCCACCAGCCAATAAGAAATAGCTACAAAGGTTGCTCGGCCAGGTGAATTTCTTGAGAAGATTCATTTCAAACCTGGCCGGGAAGATCAGGGTCCTATCCCCATTATTGAAAATCAAGAATACTGAAGAGTTTATCTGGAATGAGGACCATCAAGCCACTTTTGAAGGCATCAAACAGTATTTGGCAACCCCACCGGTCTTGGTGCCACCTTCAAAAGAACGGCCGCTAAAACTTTATATAGCGGCTGCGAGCGATTCAGTTGGAGTCTTGTTGGCTCAAGAGAACGATCAAGGATATGAGCAGGCTATTTATTACCTCAGTAGATTCCTGACTCCGGTGGAAGAAAGGTACACTAATCTAGAGAAGTTGTGTCTCACACTCTATTATGCAGCTACCAAACTACGACATTATCTCCTGTCGGCCAAAGAAATTTTCGTCATAGCGGCCACTGATGTGGTCAAATACATGCTCACTCGGCCTACAGTGAGTGGTAGACTCGGAAAATGGACCCTGACTCTGATGGAGTTCGACTTCAAATATGTACCGCAGAAAGCGGTAAAAGGACAAGCATTGGCCGATTTTTTGGCTGATCATCCATCTAGTGTATAGGAAAAAGAATTGGATATCCCAGTATTTCATGCCAGTTTTTGCTATGCCGAATTCCAACCATGGACACTGGAATTTGATGGCTCAAAAACGGAGTTTGCATCTGGGATCGGAGTAGTAATAACCTCACCCACTGGTGACAAGCACGAGCATGCGTTTCAACTTGAAGAATTATCCACAAACAATCAGGCAGAGTTTGAAGCTACAATTATAGGGTTGGAAATTCTATGGGAAATGGGTGCTCGAGCGGTTAATATTGTTGGGGATTCCCAACTCGTCTTGAAGCAAATGGAGGGCATATATAACTGCAATAGCGAGTCATTAGTACTGTTGCTACGAAGGGCGAGATTCTTGGCCCAGCAGTTCAATAGAATTGAATTCGAACATCGGCCAAGGAAGGAAAACTATCAAGCTAATGAACTGGCCCAGTTGGCATCTGGACTCTGACTGCGCGATTCAGTTAGAACGGTGACCATACAATCTCTCCCCAACTCCGAGAAAAGACCATTTCTGGTGGATTCACTAGCATGTTGTAACCAGATAATAAGACAGGATTGGAGAGGTGAGATCTGGGGATATCTTAAGGATCCTACTATAAAGACTAGCAGATCGACCAAAAGGAAAGCTGCCAACTATTTTATTCTGGGCGATGAGTTATATAAAAAGAGTATTGAGGACATCCCACTTAGATGTGTCAACCCAACAGAAGCCATGTTAATAATGGCCGAAGTACACGAAGGGATTTGTGGTGCACACCAAGCAGGAGTCAAGATGCGATGGTTATTACGTCGGCATGGTTATTACTGGCCGTCAATCTTGAAAGATTGTCAGATGTTCGCTGTAGGATGTCAGGAATGTCAGAAACATGGACCAGTTCAGAGGGTGCCGGCATTCGAATTGCAAACCATAGTCAAGCCATGGCCCTTCAGAGGTTGGGCAATGAATTTAATTGGAAAAGTGTATCCTCCTTCGACCGGTCTACACAACTTCATCATAGTAGCCACTGATTACTTCACCAAATGGGTGGAAGCCAAACCTTTGAAAAAAGTGGAACAATCGGATGTGATTGAGTTTATCAGGGAACAGATAATTCACAGATACGGTATCCCCGAAACCATCACGACTGATTCAGGTACCGTTTTTGTAGGACAAGAAGTGACTGAATTTGCCAAAACATATGGCATCAGAATGATTCAATCTACACCTATTACGCACAGGCAAACGGACAAGCTGAAGCAACGAATAAGGTGTTGAAAAATATCCTAAGAAAGATGATTGAAGATAAGCCAAGAAGTTGGCATAAACTCTTATCTGAAGCATTGTGGGCGTATCGAATGTCTTACAAGACGTCTATTGGAACTACCCCTTTTGCGTTAACCTTCGGTCATGAGGCAGTTATTCCGGCCGAAATCACGGTCAAATCATTAAGGGTGGCTATTCAGAATAATTTCACTCCCAAGGATTATACGGAAGCAATGTTAGTTGAATTAGAAGACTTGGGAGAGATGAGGAGGCTAGCCCTGGATCGGCAGAGAGCCCTCAAGCAAAGGATTGCAAGATCCTATAATCGCCGAGTAAAACACAAATCATTTGCTCAAGGAGATTTAGTGTGGAAAACCCTTCTGCCAATAGGAAAGAAAGATTCCTTATATGGAAAATGGTCCCCCACGTGGGAAGGACCATTACAAGTCAGCAAGGTATTGCCCGGGGGGGCATACCATATACAGTCATTGGATGGCCAAGAAAAGAAGATTATCAACGGCAAGTTTTTGAAACGGTACTTTCCCACTCTATGGGAAAGCCGCGAAATCAATAACCAACCTGAGGAAAATCAGGAATAAAATAAAATATCTACTGTTCGGTACCTGCAACGCCAAATAAATGGCATTGTCAAATCGAGGAGCCGACATACAGTGCGGATTAGACTAAAATAGGAAATCTCTTCGAGATCCGCTCAGACCCATTGATCTTCTTTCTAACGATCGGTCTATAAATACTAAGGCAATGCTCGCCATTCTTTCAAGAAAGGGAAGAAGAGAAGAAATGGCGAAAGATCAAGAGCCGACGACGGAGACGATCGGAGAAGAAGAAGTCAACAAAGCCGATGACTTCATGAGAATGGGCGGGATCGGAAAAGGCGACTCTACTCTCGCTGACCCCATCACGGCTGGTCTTCGACCACCGAGTTCTGGGTAGAGACGAGAGTTCTCTCCTCCGACCAACATTTACGCCGGTCGGAGTATTCGCCATCCCCCCCTCTTTCCTCTTGCCCCTTTGACTAAATTGGCCCTCACTAACACCGTCTATGGTTGGAGTGCGGAGCAATTTCAGGGGCATATCGGCCCCGGTTGTATTATCAGACCCCGGCTGAAACATCTGGCCTTGATTGTATGAAAGAGCCAGAAGAGCTCGGCTTTGGTTGTATGAAAGATCAATGTTGAAATAAAAACATTCTTATTCCTTTTTTTTAAGTTCTAATCTTTCTATGACGAGCAGTAGATATGAAATAAAACGAGTATGTTACGCATCCAAAAAGCATGCAAAAAAAACTACCGTTTAATAAAAAGCCGAGAAGTCGGCTGAATAAAGTTTAAAATGCCAGCCATATGGCATTATCATAAAAAAGTGAATACTGAACAAACGATATAATTGTTTAGAAAAGGTTTTATAACCTTACCTTTCGAACCAAGTTTTAAATCGGGCATGATCATACTTCGCCCGCTCCAATAATAACTGCATCTCAGCTCGACGTACCTCCACCTCCCTTTCATCCCTCATGTGCTCCTCCAAACGGTGACAGCTAGATTCGATCAGCAGCATCTGAGTCTGGATAGATTCTTTAAGATGATGTTCCTCAGATTGTAGCCGAGATAAGTCATCCGGAGCGGTATCTGATGGGTCACCAGCAATAGAGCCCTGGCCAAGAGAATTTTTATGAAGAGACCACCTCAAAGTTTCCAACTGGCGATTATGACCATATACAGCACGAATTTCTTGACGAAAATCGGAACATCTCACGTTGACAGAACGGAGAAAGTCCATGGCTTCCCTTAGCTGCGGCACGGCACTATAAAAACCAAGCATGGACATCAGCCGATCTCCGGTTGAACGATCCCCGCGAGAATTCATCACTACGGCTCTGCATATCAACAATCGAACTTCTGACAATTCCTCGTCAGAAAGTTCTTCAGGCCGACGAAGAACAAAGGAGCGGAGTTCGTTCCAACTGTCAAAATCCGAAAGAAATGCTGGACGAAGGTCATGAAATTCTGGAGATGAAAGACAACGATATACTTCCATGAAGCAAAATCTGACAAATCCGAAGCAAGTACCAGGGAGGGGTCTATAATTTTCTTCCTTGGCCACAGGAATTTTTGGCTCAGAAGGTAATTCACCAGAAGAAGAACCAGAGGAAGCATCACCAGGAACAGTGGATGGACCAGCTTCATCAACCACGGGACAAGGGAAGAAAGGAGCCGGCCTAGATGCACTAGGCGACGGATCGGTCGGAGGAGTGACAAATCGAGTTGAGGTACGGGATGGGGGACTAACATAATGAAATGCACGGGGAGGAGTCGGCATGGGAGTTGATCTACCACTACTTCCAGAATGAACTGGGGGCCCATGCTGAGGATGAGATAAATCAATATCTTCTTCCTCGTCCGAAGAATCGTCAGCCACGAAGACACGCTCACCAGGATGCTGAACTCGGAGTCGCAAACTGGAACGAGTAACGTAAGCATGACCGTCCGATACCTCACCAATCTTCCGTTTTTTCAAAGGCGACTGTTTGAAGGAAGGGTTGCTCCGACTGGCAGAAGCCTTGGAAGGTCGCCTCCAGTTAAAGGTGACCGACGCCTCGGCTTTCTTTTTCTTACTCTTCACATTGGAGGATCGAGGATCAGCTAATAAAGAAAAAGAAAGTCAGACACGACCGAATAGAAAAGATCAGTTTACAAGAGCATAAAAGAAAAGTTACCTGGGTAATGGGCCTCATAATACCCGCGAAGTTTGCCTATACTCGCTATATCGACCGCATTCGGTTGAAAAAGCGCAATATACGACTCTGAATCAAGCTGGACAAAGTCAGAGTAAAGCTGAGCCCACCATCTACGAAAGGAGGGTTCGACTGAAGATTCCCGGGGAAGAGGATAGTTGCAGAAACGATCAGAAAGATCGCGAAACCGACTAGTTGCTAATGACAGATAACTAGGGCTCAAAACAGACCGAAAGCCACCCTTGGTAGATGAAAACACCACCAGAGGAATGCCTTGGCCATAACCAAGCTGCCGACTGACGAAATGCGGCAGATATATTTCCACCCCTTCTCTTCTAGAAGTGGCAGGAGCATCTCGGTTATGCAAGCCAAAAGGGAGCTCCCGGGCAATAAGAAAACTGGCCGTAGCACGTCGGCGAGCCTCTGAAGAAGAATTGATGGCGGCATAAAGGGGAGACCCATGAAATTGGTCTAAAGAAAAGCGATGGAATAAAGGAGGATTATTTTCCTGTAGACCTACCAAGAAGAAATCAAGAACAGCCGTGAAAGACGATTGCATGGGCGTCGCGGTAAGCCAGCGACGGCCGGCATAATAATAATTAGGAAAAGGGTTGTCTACGGCTGTACAGAAAAAGCCGGGGAAGTATTCGTAAAACCAGAACTGTAAGAACCAAAGAGGGCCACTGGCAACCCCTAATCGGCCGGAAGACAGACTGTGTAAACCACGGTAGACCTGGCTGAGAAAGAAAGGGGCTAGAGCCAGACGGCGACCCTGGGCAAGGGCTACCGCAATACCGGCAAACTCCTTTACCATCTGAGCAGATGGGCCACAGCAGAAAAAATGGCAAAGAAAAAACAGCAAGAAAGAGCAATGCTCTTGAAGGGAAGGAGGATTATCGGTATTTGAAACTCGCTCAGCACGGACGAAGGTGCCGAAAGCAGAAGAAGCATGAGCTGTGTTAAAAACAGAAGATGAGAAAACAGACAGGGTAGAATCTATTTCTTCCCCAAGGACCGAAAGACCTGTGATACAGCAAACATCCAGCAGAGTAGGGGTCATAGGTCCATGGTAAAAGGAGAAGGTGTTGGAACCCCGACACCAGAAAAATGAGGCCACCCCAAGCAAAATAGGATTGAAGGGAATGTAGAAGGTGGAATAGAAGATCATCTCCGCCAAACCTAGCCTAACCCAGGTCTCCATATAATAAGACCGTAACCGCTCAACCCATTTGTTCCACTCAGGGGAACACTTAGGCCCGGAGCGAGGAAGAGTAATCAGATTACCCCATCTCACAGGATCAGAGGCGCCGATCAAGTGGTAGGAAGAGTGCAGGACTTTTGGGGCCTTTTCCATATTGTCATCAGTGCATGGACCAAGAACAGGACCATCCTCACCATCAAGGAACAGATTCAAGTCATTAGGGTTGTTGTCCGCCATGATCGATACCAGAAACCAGAGAAGAAAAGCTCGAAGGAAGAAGAAGATGAAACGAAGCAAGGAAACATCTGCAGGAAGGAGAGCTCGTAATGATTCAAAATATCGAGAAGGGCGTTGATAAGACTGCTGTCTTCCCGAAAAAGGTGCTGATAGTACGATGCCCTTCCCGAAGAAATCAAAACGGCGGCTCAATATCTTCTCGAAAAAAGCGTTTTTAAGGGTAAAGATCATACGGACAAATCAAATTGAAAAGATGACTTTGTCGAAAAAGGAGCCGATTCTGACGGCTAGGACAGTTGGCAAAATGGATTCCAAAAAAGAGTTTAATTCATTAAATGCTTTACAAAGAAGTATTTAAAATGGCAGACTATATACGGTCAAAAGACTCTTGGGCAGACCGTCTTTCTTCAACCAAAGTGGACCGAAGCAGAGAATAACCTCGAGCCAACTCTATCTCCGATTTCAGCTCGTGGGAGATCTCGATGCACTGACGGGTCTTCTCTTTCAGGGTGTCATCAATAGCGTTATGCGTACGAAGAAGTTCCTCCCGTTGATTTACAAGATCAGACCTCCTAGACTGAAACTCAGCAATCTGACGGTCGACCGCCGAAATATCATCATCAATAATATTTATATGGTGGGCCGCTTCAGTAAACTGATGATGACAAATCTAGCGCTCATTCCTCAACTGTTGCAAAAGTTGATATCGGCCATCAACAGAATCGGCCGTATTACTCATTTCATGTAATTTGGCCGAAAGATGGTCAAAGACAACTTTATAGGGGTAAAGGAGAGTAAGTTGAGAGAACACCGATTTGACATCAGGAGATACAGAAGAGAGATCCCGAAGCTGTGCAGCCAACGCCATCACACGGGTAAGAGTCTCTTCGGAAATACCAATTATTCCTGGAGAGAGGAGGCGGGTAATCTCCGATCGGATACTCGTTGGAGATAAGGGCTCAGATGAACCATCCGATGAGAGAGTAGAACAGACATCATTCAAAATAGTGTCCAATCGGCCATCACCAGGGAGTGATCCCGCAGCAAAAGAAGGAATAAGCGATGAACTGGAACTCCCCAAGTCAATAAGCTTTTGCTTCGACCGATCAATATCAACTTCCGCTGCTGTAACAGGAGAATCAGAAGGAATATCGGCCAAGGCAGAAGGGCCGGAAGGCCCAATAGAAATGGTAGACGTTGCAATCCCAACTACCGGTAAGGTAGCACTTTGCTCATATCCAGGAGGTAAGTCGGGAGACGAACTTCTTTCTGAAGAAACCTCTCGAATGGATAAATGCTCCTGACCTTCAGGAAGTGCTAAAGGGGCTGCTGCAACGACACTACCAGGAGAATCCAATGCTTCGGTAGGAACAGAGAAATTGGCCGAATCAAAAACAGACATGGGATCAACAACTAGATCCGAAGAAGATTCCATGACATTGGAAGAAAAAGCAGTTGGACCCGAGGAACTCGAAGCCTAGAAGAATGAGGTGTCAGAAAGAAAAATAAAGCTAAGAAGATGAGCAATAAAGATTCAGTACCTTCCGGGGACGCCGTCGTAGTGGGACATCATCGGGATCCTCATCATCTTCATACGGGACAATCGAGAGAGGACATTCTGGTGACAACGCATCATCTTCGGCCAATTCCCCGGAAGGGGAAGCATGAGCCTCCAAGGTAAGAAACGGCATTTCACCGGGTGACCGAATACCTGAACTGATATCTTCTTGGACAGGTTCAGGCAAAAGTTCAAGTGGACTAGCCTCCAAAGCTAGAGCCGGAACTTTACCTAATGACAGAAAAACTGAGTGAACATCAAGCAGATCAGAAACAAGAAAGATAAGAATATACCTTCTTGGATAGGTGAAGCCGGAGGCTCAAACAGACCCAGTCTTTCTAGATAATAATCGGCCGAATAACAGCAAATGTTGTTCCATAAAGATTTCCACCAAACATGGAAATCATAGCGACAGTCGTGACGACGAGGAAGAAAGGGAAGTCGAAATTCAACGGCAGCAACTCTATAAGCATCTTCCATGTCGGCAGCTTCGGCTACAGTGACAGACGGCCGATCAACAGATTTGGCATTAATTGTGAACAAACCATCTATATCAAATAAGGGGATCCTCTGTTCACATTGAAATTGCCGGCCGACACAATTGGGCAAGTATACCTCAAACCCCGGTTTCTTGTTAATTGACTTCACAGCATAATTTAAATTTCGAGCCTTCAGAAAACTGGCCCAGATAAGATGCTGCTCGTCAGTTATGTCATCTGCCATTGAAAGGAAACTGGGAGAATTTGCGGAGACTTCAAAAGGAGGAGTAGGAAAATGATGAAGATTGAAAAAGAAACGGAAACAATCGGAAAAAGAGAGAACAGCTGGAGTGGCATCCAAACAGGCGTAGCCACCAAAATCAGAAGGCATGTTGGGAGTGATCGGTACTTGAGCATAAAATTGGGATGGAAAATAGTGATAAGCCCAAAATTGGAGGAACCACAATGGCCCCCCAGGATTCTGAAGGGTGCCATGAACAAACTCTTGAAGTGAACGGTATAAAACCGATAAAAAGTAAGGAGCAAGGGCAACTTCATACTCACCCAGAATTAACTTGACCAATGAGTAATACTCTTTGGTAACTGCTTGAGCCTTGGAACAGAATACAAAGTTGCAGAAAAAATAAAGGAGAAAGTAGAAGTGTTCCACCTCATCTGCATAAGCGGGAGGCCGGAATTTGGCACAGTCCTTGATATAAGACCGATAAGAAGAATGAATTGAAGTTGGTGGAGATTCGCTCTCTGACGGTGGAGGTTCATGCTCAGACAACACAATACCTTTTGGCCGAGAAGATCGTGCCTTCTTGAAAGCCCTGTTATTCCTCGTTGAGGGTTGCTTTCTTTTCTTTTCTACCTCTTTCCCTTTGTCACCCACTTCCATCGGAGGTAAATGCTGGTAATCCTTAAGGTCCGCCATACCGACCCGGATCTCATGACCAGTCGCGAAGAAACCAGTAATAAAGCAGACATCCATGATAGTAGGAGTCATCATCCCGCAAGGGAAATTGAAGGTATTGGTCTGAGAATTCCAGAATGAACTCATGGCACAGAGAAGATCGCGATTGCAGGGAATAGAGCGACAGGAAAAGATAATCATGTCATAAATACCTGTCTTACGCCAAACTACGGCAAAACGATCCTTCATGCGGTCAACCCAGGCTTTCCATTCAGGGTAAGCAGTCGGCCAATTTCGAAAGCAAAGAGGTAGATGGAGATTCTCTTCGTCAGTAAAGAGTAAAGGACCCCTCACTTTCTCAGTTGGGGCCTCCAAAGGAGCATTACTGGCGCAAATGAAGGGGCCTACAGATATCGAGCCGCCGAAAACTTCGACTGTAGAAGGATAGTATATGAGAGTGCCCGCCATTGAAGACAAAGAAGAAGAAAAGACAAATAGCAAAAAAGAAAGGGTAAAGTAAAATCTCGGCTGTGGTACTTTATAGAAGATGAAATCCGAAAGGTTTCATCATTACGATCGTAGGGAAACGGCGCGATCTTTTCACATCAAACGACGGACAAATTTTGAAAAACCCGAAAATACTTACTCATCACATCGGCCGATGACGGCGTCACAAGTAAGTAGGGGGGCAATGTTTACACCCTATATAACCGACGAATAAGAGAAGGACACGTGGTGCCTAGGTGGCTTGGTTAGGCCACGACCCGTAGACTTTGAAGGGTTGAGCCGGCCACGTCAGCACGCATACAGAAGAATGCGGTTCGAGCCACGCAAGCCAATACGACAAAACCATAAATATCATAAGATCGTGCCATCGGCCGTTCAAGAATGGAACTATTTTTAGATCATGGCCGGGCGGTTATCACTTTGAAACAGAGAACTGAAGATAACCAACCGCCATGAAGATCGTTGCGAGAGTAGGACGTTGAGCAACCGTCAAGGAGCGGCTATAAAAGGCCCCAATTCGAAGAGCTCAAGGACACAATCCACACAACCGCAACCGGTTATTATATTATTTTGATCATCCGTGATCCTTTATCCCCTCTAATACAGACAGATAAACTAGGACTTCTCTCACTGCTTCCAGTCGCAGTGATATCTTCGACCCCTCTTTACTCCGATTAACACCAGAATCCTGCCACCGGAGAGTAAGTTGAGGCCGCCCCTGACTCGCAGTTCTGTCTTTACAAAATCCCGAGCAGCCGGTCCCGAGACTCGCTCTGTTCACGCCAGGTGACTTGTGTATTTTCGGGTAAGCAGCAATCCAAGGTGAACCCCCTGAACCGACTTTGTAAGCAGCCGCCCCCTTCCTCCTGTGCTTATACCCGATTACGGCTATAAGACCAGGACAGGCCGGTCCTGCAAGCCCTGTCGGTTTTCTTTTGTACTTTTGTTTCCATTTTGAGGATTATCTGTTGTCGCTTTCGGCTATTCGGCCGATTTATTAATAAAGGATTTGTGTGCCGTTAGTTGCTTTTGCTTTCAAACACTTACAAGAACCCGAAACGAAGACCGAACCCCTAGTCTTCATACCATCGCCTGACCCGTTTTATTACAGGTGACTTGCAGTACGACTGAACCGTTCCCGGTTCAGATTCGGAACAGGTGCCCGGGGTCAGGAATCGACTCGAAAATCATTGTATCAAACTATACTGGCACGCCCGCGTAGAGACACATCACCACCTTTGACACGTGTCCACACCGGCCCATTTTTGGAGCAACAACAATACAACAACTTCAATGCCTGTGCTTTGCCTTTTCACAAAAAAAATAGGGTTACCTAACATTTTTAAACCAGACAAATATATAAATTGGGACAAAGCCAATTTGACCAATTGATGATAATCAGATCGAAGTGCAATACTATCATTGTTGATCTCCAAGATGGGTGGTACTAAATTGGACTATAAGCCAATTTAAAAATATAAGCCAATTTGACTCACGGCAAGTAGAAATATATTTTTGTATTTATTCTGTTTTCTAAATTAGTTTTATGTTTTCTCTTCTATATGCAATACCACTTTTGAAGTGATTTCTTATCAGAAATCACTTTTGCATCACACGTTATATGGTACTTCCCTTGAAATTTATTATAAATTCCAACTCTCAGACTTGACCTCATTAGACAAGAGGATAGGGCTGAGGCCTTCTTTTCCTTATCCCCATGGGCAAAAACTGCTAAGATTGTAATAGGGATTATTGATGATGTAGCGAAGATACCTACTACATCAGATCTTCAGATTTCCTTTTGCAAATATGAAAATAAAAGAGAGGATGTTTACATACATTTGCCCTGTAGGAGCACTTGCACGCAGGCGATCTTCTATCCATAGCAGCCAACATGAGTGAAGCCTGTACCAATCAAGATAAGTAGTAAAATAAAAGAAAAGATAAAATGAAGGAGCTAGCATTGCTTAATCGAAGCACAAAAGACGAAACATCAGGAAGCAAATTCACCTGTTTATGACGATTCAAGATATCTGGACGAACAGATTGATCCAAAATCTAAGAAAGAACCTTGCTAAACCCATCAAGAAAAACCCACCAATTACGACGAAACGTAAGAGAAGAAAAAGATTGTAATCTGACAACCCCGCCAAAGAAAAGCAACGAACAAAAACTCCACCTGGATTCAGCAGCTATATAAAAGGTGTAGAATGCCTATCATAAATGGTGATCTGATGCAAAAGACTTGGGTCTCTCTGCAAAAGAGCTTCAAATTGATACAATTCTTTGATCAAAACGACAAGGAACCGATAATCGAGCGAGAAGAAATCTCTGTTTCGAACTTTAACGGTGAGATCCAACGAGATGTCGAGGAAGATCCGAGGAGTTGTGTACACATGAACATGGTTGAGATTCAGGCGGAAACGGGAGGAGAAGAAGAAGGTAGTGACGGCGAGAAGGATGAGGGAGGACAAGCATATGAGGCATCACCGGAATCGTCATTGCCCTTTGCTACCTTGTTCTTTTCGGTTACATGGAGAGAAGACGAATGGTATCCTTTGGTCAACCTAACGCTTGGATGAACTTGAAAATACGAAAGCATTTACATGGAGAGAAGACGAATGGTATCCTTTGGTTAACTTATCGCTTGAATGAACTTGAAAGATGAAAGCACTTAGGATCTCGAGTAGGCTGCCACATCAGAAATGACGTGGAGCTATCAGGGTTCAAAGCTTGGGATCTGGAGCTCTCTCGTGAAATCTGAGAAAAATCCGATTCATATATATATAAACTAGCAATGTGACCCGTGCAAGGGCCAAAAAAAAAAAAGGTAATTATAATAATTTAAAATTGCTTTTTTTTTTCCTGATAAAATTGTACTTAACTAATCAATATTTTTTTTTCTATATTCTTGTTTAAAGAAAGAAAAAAATTTATTATTATAGAAAAATGATATTATCAAATAAGTTTTGAGAGGTTTCCATGATAAGATATGTTTTTCAAATGAAAAATAAAGCGAAAAATAATGGAGATATTATTAGATGTTAGGAAATATGATTTTGTAATAAATACGCTCTTATGCTAAACTTAGTCTTTTATAATAGGTGTTTTTAGGTTCTTCCCCATCGTATTTTCTGCATGCAACCTTTGCTAGACATAGGCTTGCTTATCGTGCCAGCTCGGCACGGCCCAGGCACGACTGGGGCGTGGTGGGCGGGCCACAGGCCATGCGGGCTGCGTGTGCCGCATGCCAGGCGGGTCGCGGCACGCGCGGCCCGTTTAGCCAAGACCCCTGGCTTGGCAGGCTAGGGGTATTAAAAACCAATTTTTAAAAAAAAAAAATCAAGAAAAAATCCAAAAAAAATCACAAAAAAATTCTTAAAAATATTTTTACTATTCAAAAAATTGTCTTACACATATTAGGATAGATTTTGCTAAAAAATATAAATTCATTAATTATCACAAGTACAATTATAACTTTGCAAATAATACATAATCACTTGAACAAATAATACTGCGTCACTATAGTATAAGCACATCCCAACTAGGTTGGCACCCACTCAACTATCTTTCATTTGCAATTTAAAAGAAGAAAAAAAGAGAAAGTAAAGTTCCTACACTTTGATTACAAAAAATATAACAAAACTTAGACTAATCTGGATGACTAAATTCATCAATATTCAAATCATCGAAGTCTCCAGCAAGTTGATCATCTTCATATTCCTGATCTCTCAGTTCCGCCCTTAACTAATCTGTAAGACAGACACATACTTGCACCATTTCCGGCGTTAATTTGCTCCTGTAGTCGTCCACGGTTCATCCACCTGCGCTAAAAGCTGATTCCAATGCAACTGTAGACACCGGAACCGTTAGTAGATCACGTGCCATAGTGGCAAGCACAGGATAATTAGCCTGATTTTGCTTCCACCATGTCAAAATGTTAAAAGAATTATGCTCTTATATAGTATTGAAATTTATTGGGGGGCTTTCGAAATAAATCCTTAACTCAGATGATCCCCCACTACTAAATGCTAGTTGTGAGGAATTATTTGATAGTGTTTGTTGGGTTTGAGTATGACCTTATATGCTACAGCTAGTATCATATTCACAAAAAATTCTTTCTAATAGGGTTCTTATTTTACGTATATCTATTTGAAAAGAATAATTCATATTCTCATTTATTCCATCTATTAAGTCTTCCACTCCTAATTTAATCCTAGGGTCCATTGTAGTAGCTAAACAATATAAATTAAGCATATCTTGCTAATATTTTAAAATTTTAGCTTCCATTGCAGGGAAAATATCCTTAGCAACGGGCATTTTTCTATATTGTTGAAAACAAATACTTATTTGAAATAAACAAGTTAAAATACTCGGGGATGTTGGGTAATAAACCGCTGATAAATATCTTGTTGCATCATAAAAAACTTTTAAAAAATCTCTTAAAATTTTTGCTATTTGCCAATCAAATTCTATTAGTTCACTTTCAGGCACTTTAGTTTTATAAAATATTGTAAGTTCTTGTTTTAATGCAAGTGCAGCTTCTAGCATTAAATATGTTGAGTTCCACCTATGTTCAACATCTAGGGTAATTTTGTTAGATTGCTTTCCTAAACTTTCACAATAATATTTAAATTCTCTAGCGGTTGTGCTATATTGTTTTAAATATCTTACTGCATCTCTAATATTTGTTAAATGATGTTGGACAATTTTTAAGCCATCCTGCACAACTAAATTTAGGATGTGACAAGCACACCTAAAATGAAATAAACTTCTATCTATATTTAAGTTTAAGTGTTGTTTTAATATATCTACTGCAACATTTTTAGCACTTGTATTATCAAGTGCTAAAGCCATTATTTTAGTCTAGAATGGCTAGAATTTAGTGTTTCAAAAGTTAGTATTCTATTTTCCATATTCCAATTTTCATCTATATAATGTGTAGTTATAGCTAAATAACTTATTTGTTGTCTACTTGTCCAAATATCTGAGGTTAAAGCTACCTTAAAGTTATTGTTTGAAAAAGTTTCTATTAATGCTGTTTTCATTTTTTTCGTATAATTTTATAGCATCCTTTCTTAAATGTGGCATGAGAAAGATTTAAATTGTCAGCGCGCATGCTGGCGCATGCCCTGGTGGGTCGTGCCCAAATGGGCCGCGACCCCCAGGCCCGGCACGGCATGCCCTAGGCACGCCCCAGGTGTGCAGGGCCGTGCTAGGCTTGGGCCAACACGGCCTGATAAGCAAGCCCAGCTAGACAATTCAAGAAAACAAAATTAAATTAAGACTCTAGCTACAGGTAAAAAAGGCAGAATGTCAAGCTCAACGAGAACATCTACTTCCTAAGATTGTGGGTCATTCCTAGGGTCAAAAATGTCCTTTTCATATAATGCCTCTTTATCAAAGAGGCAAGTGTCCGGTTAATAACTTGCTAGGGTTGATCCGGTTGGTAAAGCTGACCTGTGCATTATCTCCTCAAGATATACACATGTACAATATAAATGTAAAATCCCAGATTTTAGTAACTAAACAAATTGGTTAATAATATGCAAGAGATGAGATCTTGGTTCAACTCGAAGGAGTTCAAGATGAACCGGATATGATAGGAGAGCCTATATAAGGTGAGCACCTAATGATTGACATAAATATAGTTTAATATATTAATTATTGTGCTATTATAATATTAGTAGGAATTAATTGTATTATAATCAAGGAGAATACAAAGGGATTTGGTCGAACCCAAGGATAGTGGGTTGACCCAAGGGTTGAATTGGTTTAATGGGTTGATTTAAATTGGCTTAAAGGAGAAGGGGCAGTAAAGTAAAAGACATTAAGTATTAAACTAAACCTAGTGGTGCATGGAGAGAGTGATTCACGTTGAGCACAAACACCAAAATAGAAACCAGCCATGAGTTTCTCTTATTTCCTATTTTTCTTCTCCTAGTTGCCTTATGATCAAACCTAAACCCTAAACCATTGTTGGAGCCATCTTAGAGAAGGAAAAGAGAGGATTTTTTAGCACAAAGAACTTAGGTAAGAGCCCTATAGAGATAAGTTCTGTTCTGGAGATTTTCATATGTTTAAGAGTCTTAAAAATGTGATTTTTAACCCAGACGTGATCAGACTTGTTGGGATCGTTTGACAAAACTTTGGGGTGATATTTCAAGGCTCTTAGAGGAGATTTAAGTTCCTAAAACCAGGTAAGTAGTCCCTTGACAGTTACAAAAATCTAAATTTGCGTTTTAGACGATATTCATGGTTATTCGATGTTTGATACGTTGATTTCGTTATTTATGATGTTTTATGTGTTGGGAATTGTTCTAGCATGTGTATAACGTATTTTGGAATGATTTAGAATGGTTTTTATGCATTGATTATTGAGTTGTAGAATTTTTATTAAATTTCGCAAAGTTACGGATTTTTCACGTATCGGACCGCCTGAGCAGTCGCTCGAGCGATCTATGTATATAGTTGAAAACCCGAGAGCAATTTTACCCAGATTGTACTACCGCTAGAATAGTCGCTCGAGCGACCTACTGTGAGACATGGGAAAATCACCGGTGTGATCATCCCTCCGTCAACACACGGGCTCAATGCAAAAATAAGAGAGTCGCCACCATTCATAATTTTGGGGTGAGAATGGACACCAAAGAATTCAAAATAAGCAAAAAGTGAAAAAGGGCAAATTCTAGGGTAAAAATAACCCTACTTGAAAATCAAATCCAGATATGGGTAAGGGGATTAGATTATGAACGGGGGAAGGTGTTAGGCACCCCCATTCATCCACACAAAGTGGTTGCCAAGTGTATGTTCATGCAAAAGTAGAAAGCTTGCTAAAATCATAGAAAACCTTGAAAAAGGACTAATGTATGATATTTCACATGAAGATCTAAATGGATTCTAGATCCTCTCTTATGTCAATATCATTTCTGGAATATCTCAAAAGATGGAAATCAAAGCACAAGTTGCTTAAAACCAAGTTAAATCAAATCCGGAAAATTCGGTAAAAAGTATGCCACTTGCATTGAAATCATTCAAATCCAATTCTAAATTGAACCAAACTAAATTCATTTGAAAGATTAGGGTAAATAAGAGTCTCATGCAAAATTTCACTTCATTCTGATGAAAATCCTAGGAGTTATGCTCCTTTGGAGTTGCTGCTAGGGATTTTTAAAAGTGATAAGTGGGCAACTTTGGAAAATTGCATAGAAAAATCCACTCCATAAAAATCCACGAAATTTGGTGTGATTGAAGTCTGTATGACCATATTTCAAAAGAAACTAGCCTCATACAAAAATCCCTTCGGATGGGCCTTGGGTGGTCTCCCGAACAGGCCCCGAAGATCACAGATTTACCCAGAAAAGTACAAATGAACAGTTCTGAGTAAATCGGCTACCAATAATTCAAATGGAATATAAAAATTATGAAACCAACTGAATTTGAAAATAGACTCATAAAGGAATACTCAGAAATAAAAATCACTCGAATCGGACTTAAAACGAACACATGGCGCTCCGTCGAAGTGACAAGTTCTGTATTTGAACCCGAACTGTCCACTTAACTTCGACAGAGAGGTGTAAGAAATCCGTTCGATGGAACTTTATGAAATTTGGTGGACATAAACTAGACAGCCTCACCTTTCCCATGGTTCTATAATTGCTCCAAAATTCATCCGGACGATAAAGTTATGAGCGTCCAAAGTAAGGGTACAGGTGCTGTCCAGTTAGGCCCTTTTTGAAGAAAACCAAATCCGAAAAAGTGATAAAGTGTGTGAGATTCGTGTGAGATGAATCCAAAACTTTTGAAAATGACTTGAAAACACTCCTGAATTGATTGAAGCCATTTATTTGAGATTCATCACAATAAATGTAATAAAAAGGGTGTAATATGTGTGCAAGAGTGAAAAACCAAGCAAGATTAATACAACAACATATCATGCATATAGATTCAACCAGATAGGTTCTAGCATAGCCTAGGGTTCCGTTCCATTATCGTTTCCCTCTGTTCTTTCTCCCCGTTAAGCACGGTTCTTTGAGATAATCAAGGGTACTTTGATTATAGAACGGTTTTCAATCATTCAAAAAGCCTTATGCTACATGGGTTCTAGCACTAGGGTCAATCCCCAGTCTCGTTTCTCCTAGATCCCGCCTTCACGTTTTACGGCTAGGGGGAGTCTTAGGATACTTTGAGTCGGAGAAGGATTTCCACACACAAAAAGAGGCTTTATTCTACAGAAAGGTAGAAGAAGAGATCTAGATCTAATAAATTAAATACAGAAAATAAAGGAGGGTTGAGGCTTACCTGGGGTTCTGGAAGCAATCCGGCAGCGGTTCCCTTCTTCACTCGGAGTTCTTCGATCTCCAAAAACTTGGTCTTTTGCTTGAGGGGGAGCCTCCTATTTATAGGCAAAGGCTAGGGTTGTTGGTAGACACAACTTAATGTCTAGAACCCCCCAACCTTAACCCTAAGGCTGTTTGCGAGATTTCCCCTCATTAAATTAGGGACATGATGGTAACAAGTGATTTCTCTCGGAAAACCCTAATTTTGAGCAAACTTAATGTATCCGGTATATCAGACCGGATACACAAGGGCCTTAAGGTATCCGGTATATGATACCGGATACACTAAGCACTGCTTGTATCCGGTACTTGTTACCGGATACGAAAAGGCCTGCTTGTATCCGGCCTGCGTTACCGGATACAGGTAAAAATTCATTTTCTTCAATTTCTGTACTGGCTTTCAAGGAGATAATGATTTTTTATGATTGTTTGTGCAATTTGGGGTGTCTATAACTGCCCCTCTTTGCGGGAGCTGCGAAGCAGTGAGCTGCAAAGAGTAGACAAGCCCAAATTGCATTTCCTTGAGCATGATTTGCTCGGTTCAATTCAATTTTGTAGAAAACAATTTTTGAGTGGAGATTTGCCAAAAAGCCCTAACTTTAAGGGGGGCATCTCTCCAAGAGTTCTTAAATTCCACTGAGCTCTCGTGGCTATGAAGTGGATTTTAAGCCCAAAAATAGGATTGTTGAAAACTGATCTTTTTATCAAACCAAGTTAAAAGTTGAGTGGATATCATCCTTTTGACCAGGCACATTTCCCATGGTTGTCCCAAATTCCACAAAGCTCTTGTGGCTGTGAGGTGGATTTCAAGACAAAATAGGGATTTTGAGAAAATAGTAAGAATTATAGCACAAGTTTGCTCTTTTTCTTTTTTTTCTTTTCTTTTCTCTTTTTTTTTTCTTCTTTTTTTTTTCTTTTTCTCTTTTTTTTTTCATTTCCTTTTCTTCTCTTTTTTTTTCTTTTCTTTTCTCTTTTTTTTCTTTTTTTCTGTTTTTTCTGCTTTTTTTTCTTTTTTTTTCTTTGGTATCCGGTATGTATATCCAGATAATCAAGGGCCCGTGTGTATCCGGCCTGAGTGACCGGATACACGCGGCTTTATAAGTCGCGCGAGACCGCGACCTTTCCTCTTCTTTTCTTCTTGCTCCGATTACTCAGACCGGCTATCTTCTTCTTCTTCTTCACCCGACGGCTTTTCCTTATTTTCCGGCGATCTCCGACGATTCCCTGAGCTCCGGTGGCTCCTGTTGACGCCGGCGACCTAACCTGGTTGCGCGACCAAGCCCTAGCTCACCATTTTCGGGTTTTGCTCGATTCTGCTCGACAGTTTCGCCCAAGTTCCGGCGATTCTCTGGTTTGATTTCCGGTGGTTCCATCCAAGTTCCAGCAATCCATCCGATCCCTTTCACTTGCAACTAGGTTTTTCTTGCTCCTTAATCAGACAGTGAATTTACTTTGGCATTTTTCAATCGACATTTCCATATTTCATCTGATTTTAGCACCGAATTGCCACTTTCACAATTTAGTCTGCAAATTGGACTTGGTTGATTACTTCTCCATGCAAGTATGATCACTTGAAATTTCCAGAATATTTCCTTGCGATTGAATCCTTGGATGAATTATGATTGATGCCGAATTTTCGGACTTGATGCCATGTATCTTGCTTCGACTGGGCATATTGCTTTGCAATGTATTTGTTCATTTGCCAAGCATGATTCTTTGCTGCTTGCAACTATGATTTTCAATTTATAGTAGCTGGGAATACTGCCTCGTTTGGTTTCTGAATTTGCTGTCTTTTAACCACTTCATGTCCTTCAATGATAAATGAGTCTTCATGTGCCATGCTATTTGTTGTTGTTTTTCTTTTTCGGATGGTTTGCCGATGATACTGAAATTGATCACACCTTCTGTTTATGCATTGTTGGCATGGCCAATTTGCTGACTTAGGACTGCTCATTACCATACCCTGCTATAAAATTTCCCCATTCCTCTTGACCCAGCTTGTCAATTTTTACCTCTGCTTTTATCCCGTCTTCATGAATATGTCCTGCAATCACAACAGATTAGGAAGTGTTAAGCATCGTAGGAATCTTTTAGGAAAGTATCTCTTACTTCCCAAAACTTTTAACACAAATGAGATAAACTTCCTTCGAAACCTGATAAAAATTTTGTGAACCTAGACAAAGAGTTAGGTAAAATTTCTGATAAAACACTTCCCTGTGTAGATGGCTAGGAGTCGGTCCCGGGTTAGAGAGGATGTTGACCTTGCGGACCAGCCTTCTACCTCACGGGCTCGGACAGAGGCGAGTTCCAGCGCCACCTTATCGGAGCCACTAGATGTCTCCCGGGAGAGCTCTACTGAGGTAGGCTTTCAAATTTTTCTCCTATTTTTTTTTTTCATTTTCCTCCCACACCAATCTTCACACCTTTCTCTTGAAATTTAGCCCGTAGTTGCACCTACTCGAGGTCGAGGCCGAGGCAGAGGCAGAGTTCAGGATCAGGCCCTTGAGGGCGAGAGAGGCCATGGCAGAGGCCGAGGTAGAGCCAGAGGTGCGGCTCAGGAGGGGGTTGCTGTAGCTCTATCAGGGGTATCTGAGGAGTTGAGGACATCTGTGCATGATACAGAGCTCCTCCGTGGCTTGGATAGCCACCCTTCTATGTGCATCAGGGCTGATGTGCCGCTTCCGTACCACTCCTCTCATCTGCGAGGCAGCTGGGGGAGATTCAGTGAGTTGGCACAGTCGCTTTCTCTGGCCCTCCGGCGCGAGTTTGGGAGGTGCCATCTGGACCACTTCCTTAGCATTCCATCCTTCAAAGCCGATCGTCCGCTCATCTTCGCCATGATGGAGAGATATTTCCCGGAGACCCAGTCATTCCATCTACCGGACGTGGAGCTAGGGAACCGCCCTTCTTACTTCGTGATGATCACTGGCATTCCTCTGACGGGGCAGACCATCGTCTTGGAGCGGCCTTCTGCGGAGGACGTCGGCCTTCTCTTGGGATATCAGGCCCTGCCACCTGCTGCTTGGGATGGGCGGAGTGGTCGCCTATCTATCAGTTGGCTGCGAGAGAGCCTAGCTCGTCATTATGAGGGGAGACATGCGACCATTTCTGTGGAGGATGCAGATTTCGTGCCTATCTTCCGGCATGTTTTCCTGTTGATGCTTGGGAGCTGCTTTTTCCCGGAGGATACGACCAGCGTCAGCCCACTTTTCTTGGACGCCTTGAGAGATCTTCGTTAGACCCGCCAGCTGGCATGGGGTCGACTTATTTATGGGACCATCCTGGCCGGGCTGTGCCGAGCGGTTCGAGGCTTAGCATCTCCGAGAGGCGATGGAGTCAGCAGCCGGTTTTTCTGGCAGATTCTATAGGTATTGAATTCATCTATTTGGTTTAACCCTTTAGGCTTTATCTTTTCCTGACCGATTTTTCTTTTGCCAGGTGTTCATGTACACCTACATGACTTTCTTCCGCCCATCCCCGGTACCTGAGGTCGCAGATTTTCCAGTGGCTTTGCGATGGTCGGCCCAGGTCCGGGATGCTGATAGGAGTCAGCCCCGCACCGCTGGGGTGCACTTGGACCGTGCCCGCCGACCTGATGTAAACCCTTTATCCTTTTTCCTTCTATTTCTTTTCTTGTATCTTGACTGTATCTGACTATATTTTTTTCTTGCAGCTCCTCCTGTCCCGATTTGATGACATGGATGTCGGAGTGGCTCGTGAGATGGCGGTACAGGATGCCTTCGATAGAGATCGACGACGTCAGCCCTACCAATGCTTCCTTGGGAGGATTGGTAGGGTGATGTACTTGGGAGAGCGCCTGTACTTCCAGCACACCACCGCACTTCGTATCCCCGTCCCTCCTCCTCCTGTGGGTCCCGACACACTCCTCCCAGGTTTTGATGTAGATCAATTCGATCATTTCCTGGATGCAGAGGGGCTCACAGTAGCCGGAGATTATGACGAGTGGTTCCAGAGGGTATCTATTGGATGCTTGATGGATCGACCCACTCGTGCCGGGGTGACAGAGATCGGCGGGATCCGTATCCGGATCCATGAGGACATAGTAAGCCTTGTACTCTTCATATTTTTATCCCCTTTTCCTCCCTTATTCATTTCTGACCCTGCTTCTGTTCTTGTTGGCAGGTACACGAGCTGAATACTATCCGGGATCGGTTCGAGACCCAGCGGGCCGCGATCGATGATATGATCGCTGAGCACGATGCGGTTGTGGCCCAGCGGGATGCCCGGATCAGGGAGCTGGAGGCCCTAGTTGCTGAGCTTCAGGCTAGACAGGTATCTGGCCTTCTTATATTTTTGTTTCTTTTATTTTCATGTTTCTGATATGCCTATTTGACTTGTGCAGGGCCCAGTCCCAGATCAGGATGCTGCTTTCGAGCCTGACTTCCTTGCCCCTGATCCATCCCCCGTTTGGGCTACTGCTCCTGTGGATGTCTCATCTGCTGATCCGGTGGTAGCTGCTCCTGCGGATCCTATGGCGGATACTCCTGGTAAGTATAGCTTTACTTCTTTGGTTTATCCTGATATTTCAATTTCTGACTTTTTCTGTTGACCAGATATTACAACTCCTAGTCCTCCTGCTACTGCTGCCAAGTCTTCTGTGGTTGCAGGAGTTGAGGCTGTCGTGGTCGAGGATTCGGCTGTACCTGAGGCAGCCCCCCTGCCTGCCGAGACTGTCCTTGCTGGCTCTTCATCTCCTATGGTGGTTCCTAACCTTGCTCCTGAGGTCCTTGGTAAGTTTCTTTAATTCTTCCCTCCTTGGTTTATCCGGGTACTTCAATGTTCTAATTTTTCTATTGACCCAGATATTTCTGCCCCTGGTCCTTCCTCTGATGTTGCTGGGCCATCTGGATCTGCAGGAGTGGAGGCTACTGTAGCTGCAGGCCCGGTCGAGCCGGTTGCTGCGGAGCCAGAGGCTTCTTCTGATTCTGTCCCTGTCCCTTCCCCTGATACATCGGACTACTGCATCGAGTACCAGCTTCAGTCCTTCATAGGACGGAGACCACGCTACATGGCGGAGCGTCTACTGTCCTATTATAGGCGTCGATCATCTTGGGGGAGAGGTCGTAGAGGAGGATGAGGCAGAGGTCGCGGGGATGATCCTGCACAGTAGCAGTAGATTAGGATTTCTGTTTTTTTCATTATCACTTGTACAAATGAGACTTATATATAAAAGAATATTTTTATTCATTCTCTCTTGTCTTGTACATCTTTTGTTTTCAATTTCTTGCAAATATGACATGTAAGCAGGTAAAACAGGTAAAAAATTCGGATTTTCCATCCTTAGCTCTCTTTTTTTGCTGTTTTTCTTTGTATCCGGTATATCAGACCGGATACATTGATTGCTCTTTGTATCCGGTATAACAGACCAGATACACATGATCCCCTTTGTATCCGGTATACTTAACCGGATATTAATAAAGCCTTTTGTATCCGGTCTGAGTTACCGGATACATTAAAAGATGCTATAAATGCAACCACCTCGGGATTTGAGCTTTTTTACGAGTTTTTGAGTTTAGAAACCCCCTTTTTCGCCTTTTTCTTCCTTCTCTTGAGTTCTAGCTTGCTCCCATTACATCCAATGGAATCCGGATCATTTTCTGCCCCATTACTGTCTGTCCACACTGCCTCCCCTGCAAAACAACCTTTTAGATCAAAACCCCCAAATCTCACTTGGTACAACCCTATGGATTCCTTTTACACAAGGTGAGTTAACTCTATGACCCTAGATGAGGAGAGGAGATGGGATTCTACTAATCTAGGTCATACCCTGCTCATTCCCAAGGTTCCCTTCAAGTGGGAGATTATAGAGGCCATGATTGGTCATTGGGTACCCGACCTCAACCTTTTCCGTTTTGGGACCCATGAAATGACCCCAACCATTGAGGAGGTGGAAACCATCCTGGGATTGAGGTTTAATGAGAAGGTGGTGAATCTACCTCTTAGGCCCAGTTACAAAAATGAAGCTTCTACCTTCTTGGGCATAGGGAAGAAGGACTTGGGGGATTCTGACACCCTTTTGACCCTATCTAAGGCTTTTTGACTGAGAAGCTTTTGAGGGGGGAAAATAAGGAGGCCCGGTTCAACGCCTTGACCCTGATTGTGGTCAACCAGTTACTTTTCCCACAGGAGGATGACGAGGTGGACTTGGCCTTGATCTCAGTGATATGCCAGGTTAGGGAGCGGGAGAGGTTGGCCCCTATGATTTTGGCTGGGATGTATCAGGCCTTGACCGACTGCTACAATAGGAAGTCGAAACGCTTCCTAGCATGTGCCCAGATCCTGCAGGTAAAAAAATTTTTTTTATTTCTTTTATTTTATTTTATTTTTTTTGCTTTTTGGCTTTCTTTTTGCCTTTTTTGTTTTTTTTCTTGCTTTTTTGTTTTTTATTTTTTTATTTTTTTATTTTTTTATTTTTTTGCAATGTGCTGACATATCTCTCTTCCTTTGCAGCTTTGGCTACTTGATCATTTGAGCCAGATTGAAGAAATCAATCGACACTTCTTCCCGAGTCTGAAAGTCCCTTTCTTGATGAGCAACAGGGGTGCCTCGATATTCCAGGAGGCAAACAGGGCTGGTTCACTTTCTTGGGCTCACTTCAGGAGGACCAAGTGAGATGGCCTGGCACTTATCAGCCCAATGCAGCGACAGTGATTAGCTTCCGTGACCGCAACTTTCTGATCCTAGCGGGCCTGAAGCGTGCAGTGCTGTATCTTCCTCTGCGGGTCCTTCATCAGTTCCGTGCGACCCAGGGGATTATCATCCCATGTGGATATGAGGATCATCTTGGGCCCCTTTCTATGAAGCTGAATGCCTGGTTGATGAAGGAGTGGTCCTATGTCCGCTTCATGCATGGTCTAGTCTTCTCAGAAGCCCATGTGAAGGATTATCTCTTCTAGATCAAGGAGCAGATACAGACTCAGGCCCTGGTACCCGAAGATCCTCCTGTAGTCTTGGCTCCCACCTATGAGGACATTCTAGAGTCTGAGCGGGCTTCTCATAAGCGGCTTCAGCAAATATGGGTACGGGAGGCCTAGGAGCTCAGGATACAGGGCATTTATCTGGAGAGGCAGCTTGAGGAGCAGATCTCACGCCGTACTACCATGGAAGAGAAGCTGGAGGAGCAGAGGCAGGCCCGTCGCTTCGAGGTCCGTATGATCCGGCAGAAGTACCAGGATACTTTGGCCAGCCTTAGGAGTATGCAGATCAGGCAGGCCCTTTCAGATGAGGTCATTTCCTTCTTAAGTGACCCCGCTGCAGAGGGGGCTTCGGGGGTTATCGCGGCTCAGGCGGCTCGGATTCGGGAGCTTGAGGAGCGGCTAGGAGACAGAGATTAGCTTTATTTCCTGCACATTTTTCTTTCATACCTTTGTACGAAATTGAACTCCAATAGTGAAAAGCCAAAGTATTCAATTCAAAATAAAATTTTATATTATTGGCCTCAGAATGCTCAGATGCTTGTAAAAACAAAGGTTTTATGAAAAGTATTTGATTTCTCATCACTGGCCAAAGTATAATTTTTCTTTTTTTTTATATTTTTTTTATTTTTGAAATTTGGTCCATACACTTAATCACCTATAATTAAAGGAATTAGAACTAGGTTAAATAATAAAAAGGGTAGTCCAGAAAATAATGAGGGATCAGAACCGTCCATCTTAGGACCTTTAGAGTCATCCCTAAATGCCAAAACGGCCCCATTCTGCCCATGCCAACTTTGCTTAAGGCTCAGATCCCCATGATCAACTCAACCTCTGATTTTCTTTCATTTTTATTATTTTTTTTTTGTTTTTTGCCTTTTTGCCAATATTGCCCCTAGCGCCAGTTACGATTTTCACTAGGGCCGGCTTCTGAATTCCGTCATCACCCATCTTACTCTGATATTTGAATGAACAAGCTAAGATCACCGAGGGCTTAAAAATAGGACGAAATAAAGGCTAGGCTTGGTTTATGAAAGAAAGGATATTAAAGGCCCAAACATTTTCAAATGTAGAAATAGGTCAACCGGACTTACAGTCATGATGAATTTAACCTTTTTCCCCCAAATTGCATTTTTTGCATTTTTTTTTTCACTTGGCTTTCATTTGCCATTTCCATTGCTTTTCTTCTCTTTTTCTTTTTCTTTCCTTACTTTGCCCCAATTGGCTTTGCCCCAATTTGACTGTAAATCCGGTTTGGGTTGATCAAAGAAACGAACCGGCTCAACTTGGCTAGACTAGGGATTGAAATTTTGAAGGAAGTAAAGAAAAATGGCCTCGGGTCCTAGAAATATTCACTCAAGGAAAATACCTTTTTACTGCATCAGAGTTAATGGGCTCAGGAAAATCTAACCCATCCATTTCTGCTAAGATGAGTGCTCCCCCTGATAGGACTTTCTTGACGACATATGGGCCTTCCCAATTGGGCTTGAACTTACCACGAGGATCTTCCAAAAATGGTAGAATTTTCTTTAGCACTAGGTTTCTTTCTTGGAAAGTTCTGGGCCTCACTTTCTTATTGTAAGCCCGGGCCATTCTCTTCTGGTACAACTGTCCATGGCAAAGCGCTTTCAACCGCTTTTCTTCTATTAGGTTAAGTTGATCATGTCTCGACTGGACCCATTTGGCTTCTTCTAGTTCTGCTTCCATGAGCACTCGGAGTGATGGGATCTCTACTTCCACGGGCAAGACTGCTTCCATCCCATAGACTAGGGAGTACGGGGTTGCCCCAGTTGAAGTCCGGATCGAAGTTCTATAGGCATGTAGAGCAAGTGGTAGCATTTCATGCCAATCTTTGTAACTCACTACCATCTTCTGAATGATTTTCTTTATATTCTTGTTGGCTGCTTCTACTGCCCCATTCATCTTTGGCCTATACGGAGCTGACTTATGATGGGTGATCTGAAACTGCTCACACATTTTCTTCATGTCCTTGTTCTTAATATTTGAAGCATTGTCTGATACTATGGCACTTGGCAGTCCATAGCGACAAATGATATTGTGCTTCAAAAATTTGATCACATGGTTGCTTGTGATATTTGCATATGATGCTGCTTCCACCCATTTAGTGAAGTAATCAATCGCCACCAGGATAAATCTGTGCCCGTTCAATGCCTTAGGTGAAATCATGCCAATAACATCTATGCCCCACATAGAGAAGGGCCATAGGGATGTCATGTTGTGTAACTCACTCGGGGGTGCATGCTTGTTATCTGCATATATCTAACATTGGTGGCACCTCCTGACATGTATACAGCAATCATGTTCCATGGTCGTCCAGTAGTAGCCCAACCTCAAGATCTTCTTTGCCAACATGTGCCCACTCATATGGGGCCCACAAACTCCTCCATGTACGGTCTCAATCAGCCTTTTTGATTCAGCTTTGGCAACACATCTGAGCAGAATGTCGTTATGTGACCTCTTGTACACATGTCCACCACTTAGCAGAAACTGACCCGCCAACCTCTGTATTGTCCTCTTCTCAGTAGCAGTGGCATTCTCTGGCAGACTCCGATTGTTCAAGAAATTTTTGATATCTTGAAACCACGGAGCTTCTTCTTCTGGTGCTCCCTCTAGAACGAGACAGTAAGCAGGTTCATCTCTAACCTCAATTTCCAGCGGTCTGATGTCTACTCCTTCTGGTATGCTAACCATTGAAGCCAAGGTTGCTAGAGCATCCGCAAACTGATTCTTGGCCCTTGGCATATAGTTGAAGGAAATTCGAGTGAAATTTGTGCTTATTTCTTCCAAATACTGGTGATAGGGGATCAATTTGTGATCCTTGGTTTTCCACTCACCAGTTGTTTGGAAGATGATAAGACTCGAATCCCTGTATATGTCAAGTTCCTCTACTCCATGATCCATGGCTGCTTGCAATCCAATTATGCATGCTTCATATTCTGCTATGTTATTGGTGCACTGGAATCTCAGCTTTACTGCGATTGGGATGTGTGAATCATCTGGTTTAACCAAGACTGCCCCTATTCCATTACCATTCATGTTGGCGGCCCCATCAAAGAACATCTGCCAAGAACTCTCACTGTCCTCCTCTTCAGTGTACAGAATTGCCTCATCTGGGAAGTTGGTCTTCAAGGGTTGATATTCTGGCAAAGGATGTGCAGCCAGGTGATCAGCTATGGCTTGACCCTTGATCGCCTTCTGGGTGATGTATGTGAGGTCAAACTCGGACAGTAGCAGTTGCCACTTTGCCGTCCTGCCAGTCAGTGCCGGTTTCTCAAATAAATATTTAAGCGGGTCCATCCGGGATATCAATAGTGTGGAGTGACTAAGGAAATAATGCCTTAGCCTCTGAGTGGCCCACACTAGATCACAGCAAGTCTTTTCCAATGGTGAGTATTTGGCTTCATATTCCGTGAATTTTTTACTCAGATAGTAAATTGCCCTTTCTTTTCTACCAGTCTCATCATGCTGCCCCAAGACACATCCCATCGATGTTTCCAACACTGACAAGTACAGGATCAGCGGTCTTCCTGGAGTTGATGGCACTAGCACAGGTGGGTTCGGCAAATACCTCTTTATTGTGTCAAATGCCTGCTGGCAGTCCTCATTCCAAATTGTCGGGTTATCCTACCTCAGAAGCTTGAAAATCGGTTCACAGATAGCAGTGAGCTGTGCTATGAACCGGCTTATGTATTGAATCCTCCCGAGAAAACCGCAAACCTCCTTCTCGGTTCTGGGTGCTGGCATTTCAATTATGGCCTTGGCTTTAGCCGGGTCAATTTCAATTCCTCTTCGGCTCACTATAAACCCCAGTAACTTCCCTGATGTAGCCCCAAAGACGCACTTAGCCGGGTTAAGCCGTAGACTGTACTTACTGAGCCGATCAAACACTTTCTTCAAATTGATCAAGTGGTCCTCCTCTTTGCTTGATTTGGCAATCATATCGTCCACGTAGACCTCCATCTCTTTGTGGATCATGTCATGAAATAGTGCTGTCATGGCCCGCTGATATGTTGCCCCAGCGTTCTTGAGCCCAAATGGCATGACTGTATAGTGGAATGTGCCCCAAGGTGTGATAAATGCTGTTTTCTCTTGATCCTCCTTAGCCATCTTGATCTGATTGTACCCCGAGAAGCCATCCATGAAGGAGAACAGGCTATGTACCGCAGTATTATCGACCAGAATGTCGATGTGTGGAAGTGGAAAATCGTCCTTTGGGCTTGCCCTGTTTAAGTCTCTATAATCCACGCACATTCGGACCTTCCCGTCCTTCTTTGGTACCGGCATTATGTTTGCGAGCCACTCTGGGTACGTAGATACTGCCAAAAATCCGGCTTGAAACTGTTTGACCACTTCGTCCTTGACCTTCAGAGTCCACTCAGGTTTCAATCTTCTCAGCTTCTGCTTAATCGGCTTAACCCCTGATAAATTTGGCAACTTATGCACCACCATGTTCGTGTCCAACCCCGGCATGTCCCGATATGACCAAGCGAACACATCTTTGTAGTCTGCCAAGAACTGTGACATTTCATTTTTCTGCACATCAGACAAGCATGACCCGATTTTCACAATTTTTGGGTCATCTTCGGTCCCAAGGTTTATGGATATGGTCTCCTCAATATTAGGTTGGACCCCCTTTTCATGACGTTCCAATTGGTATTCAATTTCTTTTGGAACGTCTTATTCGTCGACCTCGGTCTCTTCTTCGACCCCCATGAGATCAAAGTCGAGCTCAAGGTCGAAGTCATATTCAACCTGGTCCAATTCGGTCTGATTATATGGTTCATAAGTGGTTTGGACTTTTTTGAAAAAATTAAATTTTCTAGAAAAAATAGAAAAATCTTTTTGGATTTTTGTGGGCCTTCTAAACATAATCCCCCTGAAGACGAAGGCCCATTAGAACCTTCAGGGAAATGGCATTCCACTATTGGAGTTTTTTTTTGGAAGCCGCGTCAGTTTGCCAAACTAACGCTGCTTCAAAAGTAAGGGGAGTTTCCTCCCAATTGTTCATTACAAAATTTTTGGGAGCAGGGGAAATAGGGAAAGCCTGCTCCTCAAACCCAGAATCCGATGCCATCATCACCTGGTGGGTACTGCCCTTTTCTGCTAGGGGGCCCAATCCAGAAATGACCTCCTCTGGAATCTTGACTGCGGCCCAGTCAATGAACGGCAGGTCCATGTCACCATCAGTCTTTTCGCCTTCAGTCATGGCGAAGAAGGCCCCAACATCTTCAGAAAAGTCCACCTGCTGCTCGGGCTGTGGCCTAGGCCCATCTTCTGCTCCCAGTATTGGAGAAGGGTTATAGGGTTGTAGGGCCGAAACAAAAGGCTTTTGAAATGGGTTAATGTTTCGGTATGGAGGCTTGAACTGGTCCATGGGAGGAGTTATTTTGATTGTATAGGTGGGTTTTGGAAAATTCTCCCTCAGATGAGGGAGTTTTCCTCTGCTTCTACTCTCCCCTTCTTCATATTTCATTCTTCTCCAGCCTCTGGGCTTGAAGCCCAACCCTACCTTGGGGATCAGTTTCTTAGCCGTGATTGGCTCCACCATCCCCTGCAGATTGATCCCCAGGCCTTTCCCTGGGTGAAAGTGGTATTTCTCCATCACTTTCTTGACCATCTTTTCTGCAGTGGTCCCCTTTTCCTTCTTTTTATCACACCCCCCAGGTATGTAATTGACCGCCTCAAATTGAAATGAGTGGAATGCAATCTTGTCAACAGTTAGGTCTACATTGATCAAGGGTACATCAGGTGACACGATGGGCGGCACCAAGTTTTCGGCTAGAACTGTTATCATCCTTTGCCCTCTTATGTACTTCACTCTTTGGTGGAGCGTGGATGGTATTGCCCTAGCCGAGTGTATCCACGGCCTTCCTAGGAGCAGATTGAAGGCTGCGGGTATATCCATCACTTCGAATGTGATGTTGAAGATATTCGGCCCAATTGTGACCGGCAGTTCAATCTCCCCTAGGGAGTGGGTCTTGGAGCTATCGAAGGCCCTCACTATCCGCCCATTTCGTTTGATCCTTGACTGGTCCAGACCCAGCTTGGTAAAAGTGATTAACGGGCAAACGTTTAACGCCGACCCGTTGTCAATTAGTACCCGTGCGATCATGCAGCCCTTACAGAGCACTGTGATGTGCAAAGGGTCCACATGATAACACCCACCTGGGCTGATCTCACCCTCTGAGAAACTTATCACATTATGTGACAAGATTTGACCAACCATTTTGCCAAGCTGGTCTGGATCAATGGTCTGGGATACGTGTGCACTCTGTAGCACCCTTAACAATGCATGCCTGTGCTTTTCAGAATTCAGCAAAAGGCCTAGTATTGAAATCTGGGCCGGGACCTTGTTCAGCTGATCCACAAGATTAAATTCACTCTTTTTTATTATTTTTATGAGGTCGGCTGCCTCATTTTCTGCACCCTGGGGGTGTCTTCTCCCACTTTATTTTTTCCTTTTTGTTTTCTTTTTCTATTTTTTCTTTTTCTGCTTCTGTCTCCTTCTCCTTCTCTTCACCCCCTGCACATCTCCCTGACCTCGTCATGAGGTTCACCTCCTCCTGGTTCTGGTTCCTGACCATTGGAACCGTAGCTGTGATTCCCTCGCTGTAGTTCCATGGTACAGCGGCCTCAGAATAGGCTAGTTTGGGGATGTTAACCACTAATGGCTGGAGTTTGGACCGGGATGTATGGGCGGGTTTAGGGATAGTTTGGGCTGGCTGCACATTTACAACCAGGGGTTGAAGTTTGGATTTTGTGGGGACAGAAGAAGTGATGGAAGCAGTGGTGGGGTCGAGGTTGATGACCAGTGGAGCCTTGGACGGCTTGGATGGTGAATAAATGGGTGGACTGCAATTGAAGACAAATGTGGGCCTTGCAGTATTCATCTGGGTCATAAGAGATGAGACCCAGTTTAAAGAGGAACTTATGTCCTCAGCAGCTGTATTGTTTTTTTGGGAGACCATGTTGATCTCCTCTTCTTCCTCTTCTGGGAAAAATCGGACCTGGACTGTAGTCCCCACAGGTGCTATAAGCTGAGATGGGTCAAAGGCCCTTCTCGTGGTGGATATGGCAGTGATGGAGTTGGATGGGCCTGCCCCATTGTGGTATGGTAGAGGGTTCTGCCCAATATCATTTCCCGACGGGGCGGGTGCAGCAGTGTTAAAGACCAAAGCCTTCTGGTCCAACAGGTCCTAGACCGCATGCTTCAATACCCAGCAGGTATCTGTAGAGTGCCCCGATGCACCCATGTGGAAGTCACAGGTGGCTGCCGGATCAAAATTCCTCCCCTTCGGGGCATTTGGGTTAGGCTCCTTCAGAGTCAAGTATTCCCCTTTCAGCAGGGTTGGCAGTAGTTGGGACAGAGATATCGGGAGAGGAGTGAAGACTCGGTTCTTCCTTGCTGCGAACCAGGCCTCCTTCTTTTCCTTGGAAAAAGTCCTCCTTGGGTTAGCTGGCACAGAGGGAGAGAAGTTGACATTGTGTGGGGTCTGATAAGAATGCTGGGCCTGTTGGGGTGCCGAGATGTTTACATGAAGTGGCTTCTTGGCTGGAGGAGCCTGGACCAAGTTCACCTCCCCTTCTTTTCGGGCCCCTGTCTTCTTGAACCCGGTTCCCTTCTTCTGGGCCATGGAGGCCGAGGAATCAGACTGCCCAGCCAGAGTAGAGTAGTCTATCAGCCTTCCTGACCTGACCCCCTCTTCGATCCGGTCCGCCACTTGCACCAGGGCTGCAAAGTTGGTGGTTATTTGACCCACCAGATGGTTGTAGAAGGGCTGGCCCAGTGTGCCCATAAATGTGGAGATCATCTCCGGTTCTTGCATAGGTGGCCTGACCTGGGAGGCGACCTCTCTCCACCTCTTGGCGTATTGCCGTACCGGCTCATCTTTCCCCTTGGTCATCCTCATCATGTCGTACCAGTCTGGCACGATCTCAGAGTTGAATTTATATTGGTCCAGGAAAACGTCGGCTAGGTCCTTCCACCTCCTGATCCTTCCATGGTCCACTGTAGCGAACCACCGAAGGGCTGACCCGGTCAGACTCCTCTGGAAGAGCTGGATCAGTATGCCATCATCCCAGCCAAATTGGCATAGGGCCCCGCAGTATAATTTCAAATGGCTCAATGGGCAGCTCGTGCCATCGAATTTGTCAAAATCTGGGCACCTGAACTTAGCCGGTAGACATACATCCGGGTACATGCACAGGTCTTCAAAGGTGGTGCCTCCATGGTTGCTTCCCCCTTCACCTCCTTCAGTTCTGCCTGAATTCTTTCTATCTTGAGCAGCATTTTCTTTTCCATCTCATCCCTCGCCTTTTCTTTTTCTAGCTCTTTCTCAGACTCCGCTGTATTTTCCCTGATCAGAATGGGTTCAGGGACTAGTTCAGAAATGGGCTCCGGCATGGGTTGAGCCGGAGGCGGAATGTAAGCCTGAGGTGGTGGTGCCTGATGAGAAGTCGACGCCTGATTTTGGGCTTGGGCCTGCTGGGCCTGAGCCGCCAGTAAGTCTCCCAGCATTTTGGCCAGATTGGCCACTTGCTCCTGCAGCTGAGTAAAGTCCTGAGCGGGGACAGTAGCTTGGGCTTGGTTCTCTTCAGTATTCATGGCTCTTGCTTTGGATCTGGTCACGGGAGCAATGACTGCAAATAAGTGCACCTGGGTTGAAAGTAAATGTAACTGGGGAAAAAATGAACAGAACATGTTAGCTTCCATTTAACTTGAGTCACACCCCTATACATGTAAACCAGTAGGTTAGGTGAACACCAATCCAAATTTTTTTTTGTTTTTTTGTCTTTTTTGTTTTGTTTTGATTTTGTCTTGGAATATTCTAGGGCTTCCAAGGGTCCCAAAATTTGTTTGATTTGATTGATAAAAATAACCAACCAAGGTTTTCATGGAATATTCTAGGGCTTCCAAGCGTCCCACACATGTTTTGATTGATAAAAATAACCAACCAAAGGTTTCTTGGAATACTCTAGGGCTTCCAAGTGTCCCACAAATGTTTTGATTTGATTGATAAAAATAACCAACCAAAGGTTTCATGGAATATTCTAGGGCTTCCAAGTATCCCACAAATGTTTTGATTTGATTGATAAAAATAACCAACCAAAGGCTTCTTGGAATATTCTAGGGCTTCCAAGTATCCCACAAATGTTTTGATTTGATTGATAAAAATAACCAACCAAAGGTTTCTTGGAATATTCTAGGGCTTCCAAGTATCCCACAAATGTTTTGATTTGATTGATAAAAATAACCAACCAAAGGTTTCTTGGAATATTCTAGGGCTTCCAAGTATCCCACCAATGTTTTGATTTGATTGATAAAAATAACCAACCAAAGGCTTCTTGGAATATTCTAGGGCTTCCAAGTATCCCACAAATGTTTTGATTTGATTGATAAAAATAACCAACGAAAGGTTTCTTGGAATATTCTGAGCTTCCAAGTATCCCACAAATGTTTTGATTTGATTGATAAAAATAACCAACCAAAGGTTTCTTGGAATATTCTAAGGCTTCCAAGTATCCCACAAATGTTTTGATTTGATTGATAAAAATAACCAACCAAAGGTTTCTTGGAATATTCTAGGGCTTCCAAGTATCCCACAAATGTTTTGATTTGATTGATAAAAATAACCAACCAAAGGTTTTTTTTTATTTATTTATTTTTCAAATTTGCTGAATTTTCTCAGTTTTCAAGTTCCAAAGTTTGACTGACACATGTTTGAGTTGAGTTGGTGTCAAAAAATATGATACCCTCGTTCCTTCTTTGAGTTTCGAAATTAGGTTAAATCTTGAAAGAATATTTTATTTTATTTATTATTTTTTTTTTGTTTTTGATTTTGTATTTTTGGAACACTTTTATGTTCTTTTTGGGGTGCCTAAGGATTATCCACAGTGTTTTAGGCATTTTATTTTAAAAATTCGGGCTGAAAAGCCAATTTGTGCATTTTTTGAATGTATCCGGCCTGAAGTACCGGATAAGGCTATGGCTTATTGTATCCGGTAACAATAACCGAAGACACGCATAAGCCTTTGTATCCGGTACTTCATACCGGATATGAAGAGAACTGTTCTTAACCGGCCTGAGTTACCGGTTATTGCCGAAATGGCCCTTTTTCTCTCATTTTTTCACCAGATTAGGTTTTTTTTCCATTTCCACTTGATGTTCACCCTAATTTGACCTTCAAAACTTGCCCCAAATTGGGCTTGGACACCATACTTGCAAAATCCCCAAATTCATGAAAGGAACATGGCTTTACCTTGCCACCTTGTATTACCTTCATTCAATATGGTATTCACATTGTACCTTGGCCTGTAAAACATGCAAACGGCCTTCCCACATTTACACCCAATTCCCCAAACGCAATTGTGTACTTTTAGCTGAAAACGTGTTTCTCCACCTTCAAGCGTATGGTTTTTGGGTTTTGGCTTAATTGGCAACTTAGAACTCAAGTCTAGTGATGCCCGGAATCGAAGCACAGATCCCATTGTCATCACATCATTGACTCAAATTCTAAGGTAAATGTTTTCACTTTCGCTTTCCGAAGTCACGACCTCGGTGCGCCAAGCTACACACATTCCTGGTTCAACTTCCTAATAGGTAATGGGTAGGCTGTGCAAATTGTTTCAAGTGCTCAAGTGCAATTTAAAATTGTGGTAACATTCACAACGTCCCAACCCCTTGCCACTCTTTTTCGTAGCCATGCATTCAATTTCAAGCCAAGGTACATATGACAAAAATAATGAAGCTAAATACAAGCAAGCAAGCACCAAAACAACTAAATATGCACAAAAAATATTACATGCCCAAAAAGTGGTATACGAAACATGTTATTTGTACAAACAACAATTAAATCATGTAAGCATGCTTGAAACCCAAAAGCATTCCCTAAAATCCCAGATTTTCATGCTCTTTTTCATGTTCAAAGTGTACCGTTTCTACCCAAATTTGAAGCCTAAAAATTCAGCACTACTTGACATGATACAAAAGTGTGTCAATGATGTCAAACATGCTTAAAAACCCCCAAATATACACTGAAATTTCCAGATTTTTTTTCTTCTTCATTTTTTTTGCTCAAGTGACATTGTTTTATGCCCAAATCCAAGCCTAAAAATACAGCACCTAAATGTATTGTACAAGAGGTGTTTTATTGAGGAAAACATGCTTGAAAAAGCCCAAAATACCTACTTAATTTCCAGATTTTGTATTCTTCATCTTTGGTACTCAACATGCTTCATTCATACCCAAATCAAAGCTTACAAAGTTAATACCTACCATAGGGCCCAAAAAGGTTTGAATTGGAGGGAAAACATGCTTTGGAATCCCAAAAATATACATTGAGTTACTGGATTTTTGCACTTTATTTTCATGGTCAAAACATGGCACTAAAAAAAAACCTCCTAAAACAAGGCACCCAAAAATAAGTAGGCATGCACAACAAGGTAAGGCCATAAACATGATCCTAAGCATAATCCAACCATATACACATGCCTTTATCAATGTAAAATTTAAAAGCATCCCAATTAGATTTAGAATACAACAATATGCCCAATAATCAAAGCAAAATAGCAAGCATTCAAAAATAAGTAAAAAGCATGAATATAAACAAAATGGCTTAAATCCACAAGTCCCTAGCAGAGTCGCCAGTTGTGAGACATGGGAAAATCACCGGTGTGATCATCCCTCCGTCAACACACGGGCTCAACGCAAAAATGGGAGAGTCGCCACCATTCATAATTTTGGGGTGAGAATGGACACCAAAGAATTCAAAATAAGCAAAAGTGAAAAAGGACAAATTCTAGGGTAAAAATAACCGTACTTGAAAATCAAATCCAGAGATGGGTAAGGGGATTAGATTATGAACGGGGGAAGGTGTTAGGCACTCCCATTCATCCACACAAAGTGGTTGCCAAGTGTATATTCATGCAAAAGTAGAAAGCTTGCTAAAATCATAGAAAACCTTGAAAAATGACTAATGTATGATATTTTCACATGAAGATCTAAATGGATTCTAGATCCTCTCTTATGTCAATATTATTTTTGGAATATCTCAAAAGATGGAAATCAAAGCACAAGTTGCTTAAAACCAAGTTAAATCAAATCCGGAAAATTTGGTAAAAAGTATGCCACTTGCCTTGAAATCATTCAAATCCAATTCTAAATTGAACCAAACTAAATTCATTTGAAAGATTAGGGTAAATAAGAGTCTCATGCAAAATTTCACTTCATTCCGATGAAAATCCTAGGAGTTATGCTCCTTTGGATTTGCTGCTGGGGATTTTTAAAAGTGATAAGTGGGCAACTTTGGAAAATTACATAGAAAAATCCACTCCATAAACATCCACGAAATTTGGTGTGATTGAAGTCTGTATGACCATCTTTCAAAAGAAACTAGCCTCATACAAAAATCCCATCGGATGTGCCTTGGGTGGTCTCCCGAACAGGCCACGAAGATCACAGATTTACCCAGAAAAGTACAAATGAACAGTTCTGACTAAATCGGCTACCAATAATTCAAATGGAATCTAAAAATTATTAAACCAACTGGATTTGAAAAAAGACTCATAAAGGAATACTCAGAAACAAAAATCACTCAAATCGAACTTAAAACGAACACATGGCGCTCCGTCGAAGTGACAAGTTCTGTATTTGAACCCGAACTGTCCACTTAACTTCGACAGAGAGGTGTCAAAAATCCGTTCTATGGAACTTTATGATATTTGGTGGACATAAACTAGACAGCCTCACCTTTCCCATGGTTCTGTAATCGCTCCAAAATTCATCCGGACGATGAAGTTATGAGCGTCCAAAGTAAGGGTACAGGTGCTGTCCAGTTAGGCCCTTTTTGAAGAAAACCAAATCCGAAAAAGTGATAAAGTGTGTGAGATTCGTGTGAGATGAATCCAAAACTTTTGAAAATCACTTGAAAACACTCCAGAATTGATTGAGGCCATTTATTTGAGATTTATCACAATAAATGTAATAAACCCCAAATATGAGCCTATCCCGCCAAAAGGGTGTAATATGTGTGCAAGAGTGAAAAACCAAACAAGATTAATACAACAACATATCATGCATATAGATTCAACCAGATAGGTTCTAGCATAGCCTAGGGTTCCGTTCCATTATCGTTTCCCTCTGTTCTTTCTCCCCGTTAAGCACGGTTCTTTGAGATAATCAAGGGTACTTTGATTATAGAACGGTTTTCAATCATTCAAAAAGCCTTATGCTACATGGGTTCTAGCACTAGGGTCAATCCCCAGTCTCGTTTCTCCTAGATCCCGCCTTCACGTTTTACGGCTAGGGGGAGTCTTGAGATACTTTGAGCCGGGGAAGGATTTCCACACACAAAAAGAGGCTTTATTCTACAGAAAGGTAGAAGAAGAGATCTAGATCTAATAAATTAAATACAGAAAATAAATGAGGGTTGAGGCTTACCTGGGGTTCTGGAAGCAATCCGGCAGCGGTTCCCTTCTTCACTCGGAGTTCTTCGATCTCCAAAAACTTGGTCTTTTGCTTGAGGAGGAGCCTCCTATTTATAGGCAAAGGCTAGGGTTGTTGGTAGACACAACTTAATGTCTAGAACCCCCCAACCTTAACCCTAAGGCTGTTTCCGAGATTTCCCCTCATTAAATGAGGGACATGATGGTAACAAGTGATTTCTCTTAGAAAACCCTAATTTTGAGTAAACTTAATGTATCCGGTATATCAGACCGGATACACAAGGGCCTTAAGGTATCCGGTATATGATACCGGATACACTAAGCACTGCTTGTATCCGGTACTTGTTACCGGATACGAAAAGGCCTGCTTGTATCCAGCCTGCGTTACCGGATACAGGTAAAAATTCATTTTCTTCAATTTCTGTGCTGGCTTTCAAGGAGATAATGATTTTTTATGATTGTTTGTGCAATTTGGGGTGTCTACACCTACCCTGAAATTACCTGTTTTGTAAGGCCGATCGAGCGCCCTTGGCCGCTCGAGCAACCAGTCTGTTAGATTTTGGGAAACTTGACTTTTCAACCTAGTTTTCACTAAGGAAGTGGTTCTATTCAATTTTAGCCGATGTACCATCAAGATTGGGTTATGTTGGAAGTGTTTGCATTGGTGGATGTTTAAAATTTAATTTTATAAAGATTTGGGTAGATGTTTCTAAAAAAGAACTTATACATGATTCTATTGTTCCAAAAGGTTTTATTTTTAACCAAGGTTGGTTTTGTGTGTTCATACACCTGTGTTTGGGTGATATGAAGGTATTGTGTGCATCGATGGAGTCGATACACATTCGAGACATATTGACTCATTGAAACTTGGAGTTTTAGACATATGACTTGGTACATTCTGTTTTGTTTCTGGGTTACATGGTGTGACAAGGCAGGTGCCTGATTTATTGTATCCCGCATGGGCGGATTTGATTACAAATATGGTTCTATATTTGGTGGGTGTCATTGAGAAGTGTGTTCATTACCCTGGTTGGTTTTCTCACTGTTGAGTGGGTTTAGCAGTTATGTGGATCCGTAGAATAGCTAGCAAGTGAAATGTATATTAGATGGGTTTGAATTCTGTGTCTGAGGCATTCCATCATCTCGAGGATGGTACCGCTGCTGGATTGGTTGGTCACTATGTTACTCACTCTTGGATTGTAAAACCCCGAATTTTCCTTAAATAATATAATAAATTAATAAATAATATCTTTGGGAATTTTAATTGATGGAAATATTTTATTAATGTAGGGGATGATATAATTAGTAGAGATCCAGAGTTGGACGCAGATCCGACCCTCTGATCATGAGATATCGAGGTATGATTTATATTTTGAGTTGATGTGTTCTGATTGGGCAGTGTGTATAGGAAAGTTTGTAAGTGAGCTACGTCGGATCAAGGGATATATATATTAGTTTGATACCCTAATCACATACGATTGGTATTCTCGTTCGTATTCTACAGCCGCAAACAACAAGCCGTGAGCGACTGACTAAGGAAGAAGAGAAGAAGAGGAAGAAGGAAGGGTGTTGGCTTGTGTTTTTCATCAACTAGGGAGTACCTCGCATCTGTGAGTATCATTGTTTAGAGAAGAGGAGAAGAAACAATCGTAGAAGGAGGTAAGTGACACCTTTTGATCGATTGTTTTGTATTTACGTTCGTTTAATCTCCAAAGCATGTTTTTATATGATATATTGATGTATTTAGTTTGATAACAATGTTATATATATGTTAGAATGATATTGGACGAGAAAAATCATGTTTTGAAACTGTTTCTGTTCGTTTTTGGGGGACCGCCGACCTCGACTGTGCTCGGAGATCCTCGGCGCTAGTTAAAAATTTGAGACCGCCGAAGATCGCGTGAAGACTTATCGTCGGCGATCTACTTTACACTACCGCTGACCTTAGACCGCCGGGGCGATCCTAGGCGCTCTGTGCAGAAATTCCAGATTTTCGTAATTTCGAACCTGATTAAATTCCAAACTATTTTTTGTAAATTTTAATGATTAATTAAGATATTTTAAGACCAAAATAAATTATTTAATTCCCTGTTTTACAAAAAAACAAATTAGGAAGATATTTAGGACTATAGTTGCCAAACTTTGAACGTAATTGAGAAATCTAGTTTTTTGAAAACTTGACTATTATTTAATTACCAGAACAACTTTAAATGACATTATAAACCAGAAAATTACATAAAGAGAATTCAGAACTCAGATATCCCGAATATTGAAGTAATTGACAGATTTAACTTTTATATGCCGCTAGGCACCAACCCTTATAGAAATATTATATTTTAGGGTATTTTGGAGTCTATTGGGCATAGCTAGTTATGGATCCATAGTTGTAGCTAGATAGCTGAGGGATATGTCATTTGGGTTGAGTTTCTCCCTTGTGCGACGCGCTTCCTTTGCAAGTTAGTTTGTTTGGGAATGTCCTATGTCTGGAGGGACACCCCGGTGAGCCGCTGGTCATTCCCTGTACATGTGGATAAGTGACCATCTCCATGTATTAATTCTGGTGCTGCATGCTGGTGGTACATGCCAACTCTGATGGGTACGTGTGCAATAAGTCAATGACTACGGCTCTTGTCTAAGCTGCATTGCATGGGACTTGAGTATCATTAGTAGCATTGCTCCTAAGACGCATGGTGGTATAGCGATTGGTCGAGAGTAATCTCAAAAGGTTTATCTATCTTTGTGAGTCCTACAATGACACTAAAATCACAAACACTTGTTATTATTATTGTATACATGCTGGAGGCATATGATTGAGATATTGGTCGGATGTGCTGTTTAGTGCATCCTAGAAAAGTATGAATTATGTTATTGATTCTGATATTGGATTCTTATAATAGAACTTGCTGAAATTCATATTTAGAACTGTTTAACTATACTGTTTTGTATTTGTAAGCACCCAAATTTTGATCAAACAAAAAAAAAAGAAGAAAAAAAGAGAAAAGAAAAAAAATAAGAAAACAAAAAAATGTGCTAAAAGACAGCAAAACAGCTCAAAACCCTAGCTGAAAAGTCAAACCAGAAGGGAGCAAAAGTTGACTTTTTGATCAAGTGCAATTTGGCCACCTTGCTTTATATCATTGGATAGAGAATCTCGACACGATTCCAACGCAATTGAGTTTGCAGGAATCGGAGTCCGGATGAAGGTTCTGAAGGCGGTCAAACTTGGGCGAAGCCAAAAGTTGACTTTCTGCTAAAATCCGATCCAGGTGCTTACCCCTATGCCATTGGATAGAGGGCTCCAATACGATTCTAACGCAACTGAGTTTGCCCAGATCAGAGCCCGGATGAAGAAAATATGAGCTGACGAAATTCCCGAGCAGCAAAACCGGCAAACTGCGCACGTGGCAAAAAGCTGCACACGTGGCGAGTTGCGCAGGAAAATATCTCGGGGATCAAATCCGTAAATATCCAAACATTCAAAAGATCCCAGGGACCAATCCGAAAATATTTGAAAATATCTTAATAAAATAATATTAAACCAAAATATCCCAGGAACTATATCTTAATTTTCGGATTTTTTAAACAAACCCGCGGCGGCATTTAATGATTTAATCATTTTGTCTCTCGGGCCGAGCTCCTGTCGCTCGGCGCGAGCTGGGCGCCGAAGTCGGCGGATACCCCGTCCTCTTCTATAAAAGCCGCAACCTCCTTCATTGCAGGGGGTTCGGATTGTTGAGGTTGGACATTTTTTTGGCCCGAGGCATTCAAAGGTGGTCTTGACCATCATCTTCCCCAAAGAAAAAAAAACCAGACCCCCCATTCCTCTCTTCCTCTTCTTCCTCATCAAACCCGAAGGAGATCTTGCTGTGGGCGTGGAGAGGTGTTCCACCGGCGGCTGCTCGCGCGCTCCAAGGAGGCTTCACCCACTTCGGAGAGTGTTGAAACACCCAGGTAATGTTCCTGACGAACTCTTGTCCAAAATAAATAAGTTCATTGAGATATCTTGTTTTCTAGTATTTTTGTTCTTCACTGCTATTACTTGTTTGTTTGATTTGAAATGGGAGCATGTTCCCCATGATTTCTCCATCTCTGTTGTTGTAACCCCATAAAACCCCCCTGTTCCCTTCTTCATAATCATGTTCTGTTAGCTAGGGTTTTGATTTCGGAAGTTTATTCATGTTCTGTAGTGTTTGGTGTTCGGATTTGTAGGTTTGTAAAGATCTCACAACTTAGGTTAGATTAATTTCAAATGGTGTTTAGAGTTCTTCTGGGGTTTTAATGATCCCCAGGGATGGCTTACAGAGTTTAAAAAACAATCAGAAATGGAGTTTGAGCAAAAAACCAGAATATCGGGTTTTTTAAGGGGTATGCACCGAGCTTTGCGAGGTCAGCGCACCCAAAAAAGGGTGAGCGGATCATTTTTTTAGCATCCGCCCACTTCTCAAATTTGGATGCACTCACCTCGCGCTCACTTAGTTTTGGATGCGCTCAGCTCGCGCTCACTTAAATTTGGATGCGCTCAGCTCGCGCTCACTTAAATTTGGATGCACTCAGCTCGTGCTCACCTCGCGCTCACTTAAATTTGGATGCGCTCACCTCGCGCTCACTTAAATTTGGATGCGCTCAGCTCACTCTCACTTGATTTTTGGGTGCGCCCACTTCACCTTTACCTTAAAAAATCCCGAAAATACCCTTTACCCTGAAAAATCCCGAAAATGCCCTTTACCCTTAAAAAATCCTGAAAATGCCCTTTACCCTGAAAAATCCCAAAAATGCCCTTTACCCTTAAAAAAATCCCGAAAATGCCCTTTGCCTTGAAAATCCCGAAAATGCCCTTTACCCTGAAAAATCCCAAAAATGCCCTTTACCCTGAAAAATCCCGAAAATGCCCTTGACCTTAAAAAATCCCGAAAATACCCTTTACCTTGAAAAATCACGAAAATGCCCTTTACCCTGAAAAGTCCCGAAAATGCCCTTTACCTTGATAAATCCCTCCCCTTGGACCCAGTATAATGAGCCAGTCTCTCCTTGATAAATGTCAATTTTGATATGTTTGTGTGATGTATATTCTGTAACTTTTGCTAAACATGGGTGGCATTCCTAAACCAAGCCAAATGAGCCAAAAAGGGTTTTCGGGTGACCCGGAAACCCAATATGGGACTTGGACCCCCGGTCCAACTTGATTTCCAGTGGGCCTTCCAACGGGGCCCACCCAGCCCAATAAACACAATGAAGGGTATGCATGCAACTTAATCAAGTTAAGTAAAATTAACTGATTAAACCGGGCGGGCCAAACCTAAGGCGGTCCACCCGAACCAAATTAGTGAAATTGATGCATGAAATGCGTGGTTTGGCCGAGACTAAGGGCAAGGGCCTACCGGGCCCACCAAAGCCCACCAACCGAACCAAGGAAGGGTGCAAACCCTAACTTCTGGTAACTTGGGTTTACAAGCCCAGATTTGGACTATGGGCCCCAAGCCCAGTGTCCAACTCACTTTGGTAGATTAAAAAGATAAATCCAATAAAACTACTCGGCCACCAGGTGGGCCCACCTAAGGGGTCCACAAACCAATCCGGCCCACCTTCGCATGGAAAACACTTAAACTTCAAATTTGAACCTAAAGTAAAATCAATTGAACCAACCAAAGCCCAAAGGGCCTCCTAGGATACGCCAAGGCCCACAAGGGCACACGTGCTTGACTAAGCCCACCAAGAATACCGTGGGCCTTCCAACGGGGCCCGCCCAACCAGACTCAGATCACCTAAGTAATCAAGATAAAAGCAATTAACGGGACCCACACCACTCAGGTGGTCCCGCCAGACTTAACCAAACTGCATATCGGATTAGGAATCAGGTGAGACCAATGTAAGCTGACTCAAACCAGGGAACCCACAGGACCCGTCACTCGACGGGGCGGACCGGGGTGTCTACGGACTTCCCCGAACCGTAACCGAGACCCTACTTAGAATCTCTAAGCCGCAGACCGCCTAATAGAAAAACCTAGGCACCCAGGTGTCTGCCTGCACCCCATCAGGCAGTGGCAACTCCAACATTCCCGAATTACCATTTAGGAGGCGTGCCTACTCGTGCGACTATGCGCACAGTATTCATGATTGATACGAATGATTATGCGAGCCTGCTTAATCGAGATTGCTTAATCGTGCATGAACTGTTATTTTACTTCTATGAACTGTTTAAACATGCATGTGTTATCTACTGGGATATTCGTATCTCACCCTACTTTTATTTCATTTTTCAGCTGATACGCGAGAGGGAGATCATAGTGATTTCCAGGGAGAGGTAGCTGAGTATTCACCGGAGGATTGCTTTTACCCGGATATTGTCTGAGGTGGAGGATTGATATAGACTTTGTTATTTTTTATTAGAATATTATTCATTTGGTTTGATGTATTAGAGAGATGAGAGAGATAGTAACCATTTTATTTTACCAAACTTTCATATTGAGATTGATGGTTGATTATATTAGTTCTTGAGGATTTTAGACCACACTTCCGCACATATTTGTTCCGCACTCTGATAGTTAATTAATTGAATGGATTATTTAATTCATTAGTCTGGTATATTCTTGATGTATATTTGATATGGGCTAGTAACACCATGGATTTGGTTGTTGAACTGAATTCGGATTGTTACAGTAGCGAATCGGGTTCGGGTCCAGTGCCGGTTTGCACTGACCCGGGTTCGGGGCGTTACACTTGGATTGGTTGGGCCGTACATGCTAACTCATGGTTGAGTTCTTCTGTTGGTGTTGAATAGCCAGACTGCAGGAAGAAGAAGAGGGAATGTCAGTAGGAGTGGGTAGGACCGAAGCAGAGGGAGGATCTGGCAAGGAAGAAGTCGAAGGAACAGAGGGGCGGGGCACGGCAGCAGAAATCGCAGCCCTCCTACCCCGGGAGACACCTGCAGTAGCTCTGCAAATAGGCTGACTGAGAGGTGAGATAGTAAAACTAGGGTACACGGCTGGAGAAGCAGAAACGAGTCTAGATATCAAACAACCGTAGGGTAATGAGATCAACCGCCTATGGTCCTCATGCACCCCAAGCATGACAGAAATAACCAACGAAGGAAGATCAATGGAATCTCCCCTCAGGATGGCATAGAGAAGCAGAACACGAGAGCTGGGAAGAGAGGAAAGATGAGAAACAGGCTAGAGATCGGTAAAAACAATCCTAGATAGGATAGCAACATCGGCAGGGAACCCCGAAGTATGGAGAGGACCCACCCCAGAATACTCAGTAGGCCGGCCCATAAGGAATGTGGCGGCGGCAGAAAAATCAGGCATGGTCCCACGGGAGTATGGATATACCGGGTGATCCACCCTAAGGACCCTAAGACTGGCAGCTACAAACTCAAGAGAAATCTGAAACCGGGTAGCTCGGATATAGACATAGAAGGAGGCTTGATCAGGAGAGATATCATGAATATTGCTATAAAACTCCTGAACTAGCTCCTCGCAAGTGGGAGTGAAGCCACTAAACACGAGTAACCAACCATGGACTCTGAAATTATCCTTTATAGAAGAAACAAAATCATCAAACCTAACCTCTCTCTCTAATAGAACTGCACGATGCTGCAGATACCTAGTGTATATATCCCTCTCCTTGTCGGAATGAAATCTAATGTCTCTAGGCTCAACCCTAGACCTCTTGGAGGGATTCCCAGAAGAAGTCCTAGTCATCTAAGATTTGGAACCAGAAATTTTTTTGGAAGCAAAAAAAAAAAAAAAAACAAAAGAACAAACCAATAGAAACCAGAATTTGTCAGCATCAATAGTTAAATAAATGCAATTAAAGGAGAATTTTCCTTTTATATAACAAATGGGTTGAAATGAAAAGAAAATTAATAATACATCAAATTTACAACAACTTCTGAATCCGGCAGCAAAGCAAAAAAAAATAAAAAAATGATGATCGACAGATTTAAAGTCTAACACAACATAGAAATGTCTAGAAAAAAAAGGGTATATAGCAACTATCACCTCAGCATGGAGAACAAAAAAAAAACAAAAAAAACAAAATTTTTTTTTAGTGGAACCCGAAGGTCGCACCCCATTTCTAGGTTAATCAGAAATTTTTTTTTGGGGATTCCATGGTTCGGGCGATCGCATACGAAGAAACAGAAATTTTTCTTCTTTGAGATCGACCACGAATGACCGATTAGAGTGATCAAAAAAAAAATCAGTAGTGAACATCATGTTCAACTGGCGAACCAAAAAGTTTTCTTCTCTAAATCGCGATGCCCTAATCTCATAAAAGAAATTTCTAAAGGGGGGTAAGCGCCTACCTTGTGGCGAATCGGTGGAGATGGTGAGCTCACGTCGGGTAAAATCCAGTCTCCGCCGAGTGAATAGAGCTCGGCGAACGGAAAAATGGCCGAGCGGTTGTGTCGAGAGGAAGAAAGGAGGAAGGAAAAGGGTTCGGGCGAGGGAGAGAAATGGGAGAGGGCTAAGGGTTTTGTTCATTTTGTAAGGGTAAGCTAGTGGGTTAGGCCGGTCGAGGGATTAGAGTGGTTGGGTCTTAGACCCAAGACCTCGGCAGAAATTTTTTTTAGTGAGCGTTAGTTTTGTTCATCAGATGCAAAAAAAATTTTTCCTTTCGCAGTAAAGTTAAATTTTGTTTTTCTTTCTCAGTAAAGTGAATGTGCAAAGAAGATTTACTAGTCATAAGCAACTGTTAGGTAAACTTTACATTTTACTAATTTTATAAGTAACCTATAGGGGGGAAATTGATATGTTGTCTGAAATTTAGGTCTACATAAAGAATTGTCTCTGAACTCTGTGAAACCTCCGGATCAAATTGAAAAATATATATATATATATATATATATATATATATATATATATATATATATATATATATATATATATATATATATAACAGGTTATTGATTCATAGAATGGAAAAAAAAAAGGGGTAATAAATAAAATAAAATAAATATATATATGGTAAGGATAAACTATGCAATTATAAATTGAGGATGAGTGAGTTACTGAATTTAATGTTGTTGCTAAATGATATCCAATGTTTATTTGCTGCTGAGTGCTATCTGATGATTGTTGAGCCAGTTGAGTGGGCTGCGTATCAAGGTGTGGTGAAGCAGGGTACCATGCGGAACCACACTGAGTGCGAAACCTAGGCAATTGGGATATGTATTAGTACAAATAGGAAAGTGTGTAAATGCATAAGGCAGATATTGTTATGAATATCTTCAAGTTAACAACTAATAGGAATTGCAAACTCCTGCTCAAAATTTTCGTATAGGCAGACGCGTTTATATGGAAGGATTGAGAATAGAAGGTTTGCGGATTTCTTCTACAGTATTTTAAGTTAAGAAATTTCCGGCTTTGATAATCAAATCATGAAATGAAATCTGACTGCGAAAGTTGGCATGGAGCTGTGTGTTAAATTTCGAGGACGAAATTTTTGTAGGGGGAAAGAATGTAAAACCCCAGTTTTGAGAAAAATAATAATAATAAAAATAATAGAATAAAATGAATTAACAGTCAAAAAAAAAAATATATATATATATATATATATATATAGATATAAAAGAAAGAATTCATTGCGAGGAAATTTGTGGTTCATTAGTGTTAAAGAAATTTAAGTGGAACTATAAATAGGTTACATTCGGACCCGGAAATAAATTGGGTAAATAGTTAAGATCCGGGGAAAACCCTACACTAATAGAGGGTAGAACAGGGATTCGAGGAATAAAAGGGAAATTAGGTCAAAACTTTGCGATGTCTATAAATAGGAAGCTCCTATAAGTTTTCGGGGATTTGGGAAAAATTGCTGCTCGGGAGAAAGTTAGGGCGGCAGTCCGGCGGGTTAGGCCTCGCAGTCAAATCCCCAGGATGGCCGGAAGTTTGAAGAAGGTCTTCAATACTAAGTGAGTAGCACTGATTTACAACTGGGTTTTGTGTTTGATGTTTTCGAGAGCTTATTCTTATGCATGGTTTGTATTTTAAGTGATGTATGAGTTTTCTGGTTTTCTTCTGGTTTTCTGAAATGACATGAAACAGAGTCGGAGATTGAATTTTATCTTGAAATTTAAAGTGTTTAGATTAAATCCAAATATGGTTGGGAAGTCTTCTGGGAGTACTAGGAGGGTATTGGAGCAATAACAGACCGAAACAAACCAGCCAGAGATATAGATCTCGAATTTAGAGGAAAATTTAGTGAACTTCTCCAAAGCTTCCAAGTTGAGTTTAGATTATTTATGAGTGTTGTGCCGGATGCCAAACCACTAAGAGTTACCAGTTACATTTGCTCTGTTTTATACACTGTTTTGATTGAGGAGTTATTCTATTCTGGTTTCACTTGTTTGGAAACTTTAAATGTATTGTAAGGATTTCCTTGGTATGAATAAATTGAGTTTTGTTTCCGAATGGCATGTGTTACGAAAATGAGAAAATGCTGAAAGTACTTGAGATACTGCTTGGTCCAGAGGGACAGGTGATGCACTGTGATGGGTTTTACATGATGTGGAATGAATGGTTTTACTTTGATATTGGTATTGAGATTATACGATGTTTTACTGTTTTGGTCTAGCTTGTCCTGGATCCAGATGTTTAAGCTTAGTAATGTGATGCTTTTATTTTATTGGAGTAATGGCATGGCCATGGAGTGTTGCCACGACTGGTGTAGAGCAGCCAGAAACCCTGAGTAGGCCTGGTTGTCAATGCCGAAACCCTGAGTAGGCCGGCATTGGATGACGAAACCCTGAGTAGGCCGTCATTTCATAGTATCCGAAACCCTGAGTAGGCCGGAACTGTGTACATGGAGGTGTGGAGGTCGCTCTGGCATGTTGATTACCCAATCAAATATTTGTATGACATTGACCACGTGGATTTGTTGTTTACTTATCAGTTGGAATACCATGGGATACTTAGTGGAAATTGTCTTGTTGAAGCATGGACTATAATAATAATTTTTTCTGAAACTGATCTGGGTTTTGTTGACCAAGGTATTACCGATGTTAATTGCTTATAGTTAAATGGTTTCCTATACTCTGGGGTCAACAATATAAAAGAAAAGGGTACACAGACTTTACCGGTTATTCCTTGTTTATCTCGTCCGATTATTCGATCATGGAAGTTTTTAAATTTGAAGATGTGTATTTCTGCATGCATGTGCTACTCGCTGAGATATTCGTATCTCACTCTTTTATTTCTGTTTGTTTTTTTTCAGATACGTATGGAGAGCCGATAATTGCGGGTAGTGAAATTTAGTCATGTGAGTTTTACTTTGGGATTGTTTAGCGCTCTCTATTGCATAGAACTATTTAGTTTCATGTTTTCTTTACTCTGGTAGTGCGATCCTGTTAATTTTAATAACCTCTGGATACGAGTTGCTGGTTTTTCATGTGACTCGGATCCGGGGTGTTACAAAAGCCTTTGCTTAGTTACAAGAACAAGTGGCAGGGATGACCAAACTACTGGAAAACTTGCTGTCTAATCAAGCAGCCCAAGCCCAGATGCAGGCGCAACAGGCGCAAACCCAAGCCCAGGCTCCGGCTCAGGTTCACCAAGCCTCATCATCCCACAATGCACCTACACCCCAGGCCAACATTCCGCCACCAGTTCAACCTATCCCCGAACTTCAACCTGAATTCCACCAACCGATCCCCGAGCCTATCTTGATCCGGGAGGAGGAATCTGAATCTGAGAAAGACAAGGAGAAAGAAAAGGAAAGGATGAGGGTAGAAATGGAGAAGAAATTTCTCGATAGGCTGGAATCAATCCAAGAGGAGCTGAGGAAAGTCAAAGGGGTCAACACATTTGGGGGCACTAACTTTGAAGATCTGTGCATGTATCCAAATGTATGCCTTCTGCCCAAATTCAAGTGCCCGGACTTCGAGAAGTATGATGGCACTGGGTGCCCGATGAGCCATCTGAAACTATATTGTGGGGCATTATGCCAATTTGGGAAGGATGATGGAATCCTAGTCCAACTGTTTCAAAGGAGTCTGACGGGGTCTGCTTTAAGGTGGTTCTCCAATGTGGACCACTCAAGGATTAAGAAATGGAAAGACTTAGCTGATGCATTCCTGGCACAATACCGGTTTAATTCAGAGATTATTCCTGACCGGTATGATATGATGAGGATGGTGAAGAGAAATGATGAAGCCATTCAAGAGTATACGAAAAGGTGGAGAGAATTAGTTGCACAAGTAAGGCCACCCATGGGGGAACAAGAAATGATCTCTACTTTTATCACTACATTGGGGCAACCTTACTACAACCATTTGGTGGGCCGGACCACCACTAGTTTCGCTACTTTAGTGCAAGTGGCAGACAGGATAGAAGATGGGATCAAGGCTGGAAGAATAATTGATTACTTTGCAGCGGTGAATCAGCAAGCTTCCACCACTTTTTCTGCACATAAAAAAGAGATTGGTAATGAAAGAAAGAAGAATGAGGAAAGGAGAGAAACAGATTAATATGGTGCAGCCACCTAGACAACCTTTTCAAATCAATGTCAAGTCCCCCATTCCTGCCAAACCCATTCATCCAGTTCCCTTACCTCCCATTCAAATAAATGTACCTTCAGTACAGCCTGTCAATGAGGAAATGGAAGTACGAAAGAGAAGGGAGTTTTCAAAACTTCCCATGAAACCATCTGAACTCTTACCTACTTTACTTCAGAAGGGGTATGTGACGTTGAAACAGCCAAATCCTCATGCTAGTAAAGGCAGGAATTATGATGCATCGGTGACATGTGACTTTCACATGGGAACTCCAGGCCATACTACAGATCGTTGTTTGGCTTTAAAGGATGCAATCCAAGATTTGCTGGATAATCATTCTTTATCTTTTAATTCAGTCACACCCGCTTGATAAGTCATGAAAATATCACATTATAGTACATTAAATTCATGACTTATCTAGTTTTATTTCATATTTAATTCCCAATTTTACTTAGAAATTGTCAAAGTCTTTCATCTTTGCCTTTTATTTTCATTGTCTAAATTTTGCCTAATTTGTTGATGTAGAGATACTCTTGGTGATTATAGAAGTCACGGTTCAAACGGCATAACAATCGAAGTCAAATTGTAGAAGATATGATGAACGTTCGCTGACCGTTCGCCTGTCGTTCGAACGTTGGTGATCTACAGAGAAACCCGAGAGCAGCGTTCGCTGACCGTTCGCCTGTCGTTCGAACGTTGGTGATCTACAGAGAAACCCGAGAGCAGCATGAGCTGAACGTTCAATTGAAGTTCGAACGTTGGTGAAAAAATAGAGAAGTTATGAGCAGCGTTCGCTGACCGTTCGATGAACATTCGAACAAGAGAAGAAGAAACAACTTTTTGACCTGAACGTTCGACCCGCGTTCGATGAACGTTCGAACGATCAAGTATTAAAACTTGTTATAAAATTCCGAACTTTGCAGATTTGTTTCATTTTTCTTGGGGATCTTCTTCTAGTTTTTAGGAGGACTTTAAGGGGTTTCTAATTAAGAAGATTAGGTCTTTTTGGACTTCTAAGTCGTGGATATACAAGGAAAGGAAGTTCTCTCTTCCTTAGGAGTCTTGGAAGGAAAGTTTCTATTTTCTCTTCAAGGGATTTTTGGGCAAGTTGAAAGAGTAGGAGACTACTCTACAGGTCCTCGATCTACAACAATTATGATCTTAACAATGCAGAAACATACACACAGAATTTATACGAGGAAGCCTGAATCAAAATCAAGGAAAAACCTCGAGTCTATATGAGGCGACTAACCCTTAGAATCTCCACTATTAAATGAAAATCAATTACAAAGGAAAACACACTTAACCTTTACAATTGAACTCACTCAACAGCAATCCACAGCTCGAATCCGCGAACTGTAACACAACTTGAATCCACAAGCTGCAATTCACGATCAATCCAGATCCACAGCTCGAATCCACAAACTGTAACACAACTTGAATCCACAAGCTGCAATTCACGATCAATCCAGATCGTGACAATCACCTTAGAGTCCACTGAGATGATCCAATGCAATAGGAATCCACCTATGCATCCGACAAGCTCGATCACCAATCCAGGAGATCATACGATCATGTGAAGTTCCGAAATGAAGAAGAATCCTCAAACTTCAATTCCAGGAGATCTCTCTCAGATCTCCCCCTCACTCGATCACCAACTCTCTAAAGATGAATTGATTGAATCTCGAACACCTCAAGATCCAAATCGAATTGATCAAAAGAAAAAGTCCTTCCAAAAAAATACAGCTCGTCTATTTAAAGAAGAAAACTCAGATCGCATCGAGCGCTGGTGGCGTCGCCTTGCGATCGGGGTAGACGGCTGGAAGCGAACTCAAGTCCCGCTCAAATCCAAATTGACCCAGTTAAGGGCGCGCTGCCAGCGTGCTGCTAGCGGGAGAGAACGCGACATGTGCACAGCTGATTTTTAGATTCTTCAATCTTGCTCTGCGCTACCAGCGGCATGTCGGCATCGCCTTACGACGCAGGTGTGCGTACTTTACTTTCACAGCGCTATTTCACTTATGCGCCGCCAGGGGAGTGGTAGCGGCGTTATTCCTCGCAAGTGCCTTTATGAAATGTTCTTTATTTAGAAAACCTTACATTTCCTTGAGCTACCAGCGACGTGGTAGCTGTGTGGCAGCATTACCTTCCTCTTTATTAAATTCACAGAACTTATATTTTGATTCTGCACATCTTGAAGATTATTAGAAGATATAATTTGTCAAACATTTTCCATATAAGGAGTGTGAGTTTTCACACTTACACAAGTTTATGTGATTTCTATAAAGGAGGAGTTGAAACGTGAAGAGAAGGAGGTTGATGCTGGGAACGTGAGGAGGAACCAAGGAGCGTGGGAGAGATCAAAGCTTGGATCTCATTAGTTTATTTCTTCTCTTCTCTTTTTAATATACTCTGTTTTTTATGGTTGTTCTTAGTTCAATCATGAACTAATTTCTCTTTCTAAGGCTTTGATGTAATCTAAACATGATGTTTTAATTCTGAATACTATTGCTAAAGGATTTATGATTCACTATTTGAGTATTTTATCATTGTGCTTAACCCAATTGAGTATTTTATCACCATTCAATTGTATTTGATAATTGTATTGAGACCGAGAGGAGATATACAATTTTAGTTCCTGTGATAAAATATCATATTCTACATGTTGATAGAGATATTGGCATGGTTTATGTAGCTTTGTGTTTTTGTACATGAAAATCCACAGATCTTAATGTGCCTTTTTGCCTTTAAATTCACATAGAGATATCGTGAGTTATCGTGGGGAGGTAAGTTCGTTGGTGCTCGAGAGAGACCATTGGATAGAATAGGGATTTTCGCTTTCAAAGTGGATCATAAAATTCAGTAGCATGTGTATTCAAGAGTTAATTCAGATTTGTTTATGATGAAATCAAATGCCTTAGTATTTTAAAACTCTTATTGAACCTTAATCTTATATTTTCTTAGTTAATAATTTTAATTGATAGTTAAAAACCCATCTCACTTTTTGATTATCCAAATAGAATTTAGGATAGTAATTTCAGTATTTAGTAGCTACCATTCCCTGTGGGTTCGACATTCTATTTCATCACTTTATTACTTGTTACGAATTCGTGCACTTGCAAAAAAGTACATCACCGCTCCTCACCCCAATGGCAATAATGTGGCAAGCACATCGAATATAGTTGGAGTCATTTCAGTTGAAAGTAGATACTTTGACCCTTCTCAACTTATTGCTCCTATAGGGTCAACTGTCTGGGTTTATTTTGAAAGGGAAGAAGAACAAGAAGCCAGTATAGAAAATGGGGCAGAGTCGATTGAGAAAGAAGGATAGCAGAGAAAGAATGGGGGTGTTTTCAAAGAAAAGAATAAGGCAAAAGTTGAATTCATTTTGCCACTCATTGATTGGACAGTTGTTCAAGTTCCAGATCAAGTAACGCCATTTCTTCCAAGGGCTGAGCATTATGTCCTAAATATGAAGAAAATTGCTGAACAAAGAAAGGAATTCTTGCCTCAACCAGCAGAAGATGAAAATTTTTGCAAAAATGGAGAAAAATCAACTTTTGCCTTTGAGAACAGGGGCAATTTTCGAATTCCCACGTTCTCTGAAAAGAAAACCCCATAAAAAGAATTCACATTTCCTGAGGATCCTAAGGAGCCTTGTTCTCAAGAAGTGATTTCAATATAGGCTCCTGAAAAAAAAAAAAAAAAGATTTTTCCCTTCAGCATTTTTATAAACAAAAAAAAAAAAAGGTTTTCAACAAGGTCCTTTGTACTTATGAGTCATATCTCCCATTAAATTTCTTGAAGTTGAATATAACTTCGACATTGGGCTCAATTTCGAGACCAAAATCGAAGAAAACGACACTCTAAATGAAAATTCAAATCTTTTTAAGTGTCATGAGAAGAATATTTTGCAAAATTTTGAAATGACCAATCTTATGGACTTTGGAATCAAAGATGACCCGTAGTTTACACTTGAAAGCAGCAAGTACGGAAATTTATTTCATATGGATTCAGAGAAGATTGCATCATTTGCTCGTCAAGGAGAAGCCAAAGGAGAAGATATTGAAAGAAGAAGTTTTTGCATTTTTGACTCTGAAGATGAATCCAAGTTTGCACTTTGCATTGGAAAATATGGAAAGATTATATTTCTTTGTTGAGATATGAACTACGAATTAGCTACAAAGTCTAATGAAAAGGAGGCGTGATTCAAGAGGCTGATCCATTGAGAAGGATGTTTTATGGTTATCTTGACATGTGGTGGTGATTGAAAAAAAAAAGAAAAAAATCCTGAGTCAGTCATGTAGTACAACTCTACTAGGGCTGAAAATTCAAATTTTTCTTAAAATGATAAGGGGCCTTTCTTTCTTATATCCCTGAAATCTTTGAAATCCCTAGTTAGACCCTTTGAGCTTTATAAATTTTTCCAAATAACCTAAACTGGGAATTGTAACCCTACACTGGGGCAAATTTTTTAAGGCATGAAAGAAGAAGAATGAAAGGACAAATAAAAAAAGAAGAAGGGAGCACTATTGAATTTCAAAATGGATTTTGAAGATGTTTTCAGAAAAGGGGGCAAAGAAAAAAAAAAGAGAAGAAGAAGAAAGATGAAATGAAAAAAAAAAAAGAGATCATCAAATGTCATGGGATATTTGGAGAATGTCTTCCGAAAGGGGCAATAAAAATTGCAAAGAGAAGAAAGGAAGTTCAATACCGGGGTGAAAGTTCTAAAGGAAGAAGAACTTCAACACTGGAGGCAATTTTGTATTCCAAGGAAAGAAATGCCTTAAGAATTACAATCTCAGTTAACCCATTTGATCATATGGTGTTTGAGCCTTTTATCCCTTTTTTTCCTAAACAAAAACCAAGCCTACATTTCGTCCCATTCATAAGTCCTCTTTGATTAAGAACTTTTGAATTAAGGCAAGTATGACTACATTAGCTTATGGTAATGAAGGATTAAAAAGGAAAAAAAATGGAGAAAATGTAGTGAAAACCCAGAAGGGCACTACATGGTAAATAATCAACCATCTACAAGGAGAAAACCAATGGTGTCATATGAGAAGAGAAGTCCATGATTGTCATGAAATATGAGGGAGTTTTCATATCATGGATGCAAGAAACAACTTTTTCAAGTTGAAGGTCTTTCCAAACTGGGGCAAAATGGTCAGATTGAAAAAGCTGTCATATCTGGAGCATCAATTGACAGGCCGATTGTCATGGGAATGATTCTAAAGGTTCCGAAGGCTTATTTTGGTCTTTTTTCATTTTCTGAAATAATCTTCTCATTATTCAACTTGATTTTAATTCTTTTGGACTATATGCTAATAAGTGATTGGACCATTTTTCAAACAAAAAAATTTTATAAAAACACAAAAAGGCAAAAAACTATATTTTTGGCCTATGATGAGCATCTATATCTTTTCATAGAACATTGCTTTTGCAAGCATTAGAGAATTCTGAGGCCACTAGTATAAAACCTATTTTTTTATATATGCACTTTTGCATTCTCTTATAAGGATTTCATTTTATAAAAGGCAAAAAAAAAAAAAAAAAGAAGAAGAAGAAGAAAAAAGACAAAAAAAAAAAAAAGAGAAAATAATTCATCTCTGCTGTGAGGTAAGTGCATTTCCAAAGCATCAAGGCTGGGGCATGCTCAATTTCCTTTGCTTCTGAATCCTCAATGAAAGGAATCGTATCATCCTAAAGATTGGGCAATGCCTCCAAACAAGAGCCCTTATCTTTCAATCATGAAGATGGCATTCAGTTTGGTAGTAAGAAGGCATGAAAGAGAGAACATGGGTAGTAAGGGTATGAGGTTAGATCAACAGATCATGATTCTCAAATCCAGCAATCAAGAAAAGAGTATACACTTGGGCAGTTAAAAAGCATCAAGGCAGGTTATGGGCAGCAAATGCACATACATCATTATTGAGAGAGCAAAAAGATGAAAAAGCAAAAGCAAATTGCAGAATATTCAAGCACGGGATTGGGTAGCACATGGCACCCAGGTGAGTCAATAAAAATCAAATCTTGAAAATTCAATAAAATATTTCCTTCCTTATTGTTGAGCTGTAAAGTGAAAAACATCAAAAGCAATTGAGTTTGCAGAGGTCAATTTTAAATCCACCTTTTTTTTAAAATTTGCTTGTCTAAGATTTCTTTTCATAGCCACGAGAGCTCCAAGAAATTTGAGATAAGGAAGAGACGCCACCCCATCAGACTTCTAGCAGGGGTTTCATTAGCTATCTTCAAATCCATGTTTTTTTTATCACTCATTTGTTTGACCAAAGCAAGTTCAACTGATGAGATGTCTTTCAAACGTGCAATTTTGAGTTGTGTCTATTCTTTACTGTTCATTGTGTTACAACTCCAGCAAAGAGGGGCAGTTGTAGATACCCCAAAATTGCATGATTTTTTATAAGTCTTGAAGGAGAGAAATATTTTATTGAAATTTTCAATTCTTAGCATTGGGTTTGAGATCCTTAACCCATTTGAATCCAAAGCCGCAAAGGAAAAGGCCCGAATTCAATCTTTTATGCAAAGTCAAACTTTTTCGGGTTGAATTTTGTTGACTTTTGACCCCAAAAAATGAAATATTTTTTAAAGCAAGATTTGAAGATAATTTTTCCCGGTAATTAGGTTTTTAGCAATGTTATTGCATAAATGAATTTTTTGAGATTTTAAATCTTGATAAATACCTTGGTATTAACATGTTGAATCTTTTTACCGGACCTAAAAAACCGGAATTTAGCCTGGAACTGGAAAGTTGACTTTTTATTCACTTGGAATTTGGGTCTGGAACTATTTTTAATGGATTCAAATTGGGGGGGGGGGGGGGGGGGTGTTTGCTTATTTACATGTAATATCTTAAGTAAATGGAGATTAAAAAATACGATGACATTTACTTAAACTATATTACATGTAAATAAGCCTGGCCTGTGCAGCTACGGCTCAAAACCAACAAAAAATGTGTTGACCGTAGTATATGTGCGGTTTTTGAGAATTTGGTCTCAACTGCCCTGTATGTACGGTTGCAAATGCATACACAGCACGGTTGATGTTCATGCTTCTTGCGCGGGCTGCCACGTGGCTTCTGGAAGCTTCGGCCGTTGAGACACGTCGACAGCTATCATGACAAGTGTAACTGAATTGAACTGCCCTGTATGTGCGGTTGGGTTGAATTTGCATAGAAACCGCACATATAGTGACAGTTCTGTAGAAACCGCACTTACTATACGGTTTTGGCTGTTTCGAGGATTTGCGAAATGGCTCGATTTCTGAGCCTTATTTACGCATATTACCTCTCTCTCAGGGACTTGAACTCCCTATTTCACCCTCTGAAACTTGCTGAATTACTCCAATTCAAGCCTTTGAGGAGAATTGGAATAATCTAGAGGGCTTTTTTGGCATACCCTTGGGACTCTTCTACCCTTGGCTTTACCTATAAATAGAGGGATCCTCCTCTTGCAAATGGCTGATAATTTGAAGCTTGGAAGCTCTGCAAAAAGAAGGAAAATTCTGCTGGATTGCTGCCTCAATTGTTCAAGCTACCAAAGGTAAAGCTCCATTTCATTTCTTGCTTCTCCTTTACATTTCAACTCCCAACTTCTACCTTTCTGTAATGTAAGGCCATTTGGTGATTGTTTGAAAGCCCCAAACCTCTTCCAAAGTACCTGGGAATCCTCTCTAGCCGTAAAACGTGAAGAGAGAGCCTTGGGAAAAGGAAGATGGAATGGATCCTTTAGGCTAGAACCTACCTTGAATGATTTGCATGTTATTTTTATATGCTGATTATTTGTGCTATTTGAATCTGGAGAAATCAACATGATCCATGCTCTCAATAGCAATGGACTTTAATTTTCTCCTAGATATGTGTTTTTACCAATATCACACACTTTTTCACTATTTTGCATCAAATAGGCTAGATCTTGGATTCTCCCTGCTCAATATGGAAAATCTGAGATCTCTGGCCTTAGAATGAATTTCTAGGACTTCATGAGTTGCTTTTCATGATTTCAAGTTATTTTGGTCGAATCCACTTGCATACATGCACTGGTTTCACACTTTTACTCAAGGTTTTTCAAAACAGGGCAGCATCTGTATCATGTCTTAGAATGCTCATAACTTCATCCTCCGGATGAATTTTTGAGTGATTTTAAAGACATGTGATAGATGGGAAAGCCTACTTTATATCTGGAAATTTTCGCTCATTTTTATGAAGCCAATTTTTGACACTATCTGTTCAAAGTCTGTAAGTCAGTTCAGCCCAGATTGCTGAACTTGCCGCTTTGATGGTGCACCATTGGCTCAGTTTTAATCCGTTTCGAGTGATTTCAGTTTCTTAGTTTTCCTTGAGAAGTCTATTTTCATTTCCAACTGGTTTCAGCAGAGTTTGATCTGTTTTGTGCCTTGTGTGCTAGATTGACTTAGAGCTGCTCGCTGGCATAGTCCAGAGCTAATCTGTGGTCTTCTAGGCCTGTTCAAGAGAGCACACAAGCCACATCCAGATAGAATTTGGTGTGAGACTTATCTCTTTGGAAAGGTGGCACCACATACTTCTTCCATGCAAATTTTCATGGATTTTCATTGAGCCAAACTCCACGAATAAGACTTTGAAAATGCCTACTCACTACTTTTTTCGAGTTATAACAGCAGATTTCAGATGTGGATTTCTCTCTTGTTTTAAATCGGATTGAGCTGAATTTTTTATTGTTTACTCTACTATATACCCGTTTTCAAATGGCTTTGGTTTCATTGGATTTGGATTTAAATTGAGTGAGTTATGGTTAATTGAAGCTTTCAAGTTCTCATAATCTGATTTTTCCAGATTTGCCTTGAATTGATTTTGCTTCAATTTTCACCTTGATTTTTATTCACTCATGAAGTTCTAAGAGGTGATATATCCATGGAGAGAGTTCATATTTACTAGACTACTCATGTGGAAGAATCACTTACATTTTGTTTACTTTTAAGCAACCTTTGTTCTTTTTGATTAGCAAACAATCCTTAGCATAAGCAAGCATGTGGCAACCGTCTTAGACGGATGAGTGGGGGTGCCTAACCCCTTCCCCCGCTCATAAATAATTCCCTTTACGTAATCTCTGGATTTTTTCCTGGTATTAGAGCTACTTTGGCTCTATTTGGCTTCTATGAACCCTTTGGTGTCCATTCACACCTTAAGATGGATGGTGGCGACTCTTTACTTTTATTGATCCCCGCGAGACGATATCGGAAGCCATCCTAGATGACATTTCCATGTCTCACAAAACCAAAACAAAAAACAAAAATAATGGCTTTTTTAGTGATGCTTTTTAAAATAACTCAAATTCAATGTCCAATTCTTGCAAACGAAAAATTAGTGATGCTTTTTTCAAATAATTAGGATTCAATGTCATTTTACTATTCATGAAAAAATTCTTCCAAAAATACCTTCAAAAAGACTTGCAAACCTCACTTGTGCCTAAATAAGTGAAAAAGTTTTCAATGCCTTTCGAGGGCATTGTTTGAAGAAAATCTCTATGAACAATAAAATGACACTAGCTCAATTATTTGAAAAAAGTATCACTAATTCCCAATTTTCAAGAATTAGCCCACTAAATCTGAATTATGTTGAAAAAGTATCACTAAAAACCAATTTCCCCTTAAAATCTGTCACTTTTCCGTACGTGGATACGCATGCATTCCATTTGATTCTACCTGACGCTACACTCTAGATTCTCTCGCTGCTCTAGACTCATCACCACCGGTATTGTGAATTGTGGAATCAAAATAGTAAAGAAAAAATATAGAGACAAAAAGAAGAACAAACAGATTTAAGTAGTTCAGCAATGTGTCTACTTCCACCGTGTACGACAAAATTTTTCACTATCAAAAAACGTCGATTAGAGTTACATCAATGTAACCCGAATTGACAATGTGCTTATCTCCCTCCCCCCTTGGACCCAGAATATGAACAACTATTTCCAACAGTGGGTCACCATGATAATGCAGTCATCCTTGTTAGGTTGCCATCCTTGTTGGGTCGCCATCAGCATGACATGAGATCATTGTTTGCTTCAACAAAAGTCCCTTCAAGAACGCGAGATTAATTACTTGAAAATTTGAATTTGAAGTTAAATGTTAAATACATGTTATAATGATCAAATTGTGTTACATCCTTCTGTTTAATTGCAGGCAAGGCTAGCAAAATGGGAGGACAACCAAGCTGGTTTTAGGACACATTGGATATTATTGGACATTGGCAGTATTGAGTTCCATTAATCGTGTTATATATATTGAGTTACATTAGCAAGTTACTTATGTTCGTTCACATTTTCATTTTTGTTTGTTTGAATTTCCGGTAATGTTTATCAATATAGTCAAAAAGTTGGATTGGGGATATTGGGACAACGTGAGAATGCAAGGGTGGGGTGAGAATGGGGTTCAGATCAGCCTACGAGGGTGGTATGGAGGTAAGTGGGTGTGACATCCTAATCCCACATCAGAAATGGATGAAACCCCTATAAAGTATAAAAATCAGGAATAGGACCCTACATAACGAGGTGCCTTACGATGACAAAACCATGCGGGATAGGCCAAAAGCCAACAATACCTTGCTGGGTTGGATAATTATAAACGGTATCAAAGTTGATTCTGGGTCCAGTAATCAGTGACTATAATATATGGTTAGGTTGGATAGTTACAAATGGTACCAAAGCTAATTCTGGGTCCTGTAATCCATGGCTGTAATCTATGGCTGGATTGGGTCTTGGCGTTGCCCATGCGAGGTGGTTGGACCAACGAGGGTGGGCCATGAGGGGCTAACAGGCTTCTAGGTTTTCTAATCCCACATTGGAAATAGAAGAACATTTTTTGTGTTTAGGATGGGAAACTATATGAGAAAAGCACTCTCTCAATTATAAATATTATGGAGATTTTAGGAATTAAAGTTAGCAAGCAAGCTTAGACAAAAAATGGACGACATTAATGGTACATCTACTTTCTATTCGAAACTTCCCAAAAGAAAAGAGACAAATTAACACAACCACTGCTCCTTGTTATTCGTCTAAAATAAAGCATATAGCCATACATAACTACAGACATTTATTCGTCTAAAATAGAGCATATGGCCATAGAGTGCACTGCATATTTTTTTTATCAATTAAACGCCCGCATAAGCCTTGACTGAATTTTTATAATTATCATCATTTAGGAACTTAAACAAACGGATGTAGTCCTCGTAATAGAAGGGGCGATAACGAAGGGGATGCTCTTCATCCACGAGTTCACTGAAGGGCTCAATCAACGTTCTATCCTTAACCGCTGTAAACAGACCATAAGAGTATCTCACCCTCTCTCCAGCTATATCTACTGCGTGTTGTGGAGCCTGCAATCTGCCATTGCTCATCGCCTGCAAAACAATTAATCGATCTGAAACTCAACTTCAACGCCTGCTGATGGGATTGTTAAAACAACTATACGTACGTACATACATACATACCTCGAGCAAGTCACCAACAAGCACTACAAAAGTCCCCTTTGATGGTTGCACTTTGATCCAATCACCCCCTTTAGAAAGCACCTTGAGGCCATGCACTTCATTTTCACCTAGAATTGATAGGACGGTTTCGTCAGTGTGATGTTGCAAGCCAATGGTCAAATCGGGAGAGTGGGGTGGGTCGTATTTTATCAGTCGAAGGTGGGCGTGGTTGGTTTCAATGTGTGAAGCCACGTATTGTCCCACACCAAGGCTCTGGAAGATCACTTCAGTGACAAGTTGGTGCAGATCGAACATCTTTGCAGCCATGGAGTGGAAAGCTCGACTGTCAATCAAACACAAAAGTTCGTAACTAATGCGGTAGAAAGGTCCAATAAAAGACTCTCATGGACTCTAATAAGGATTACAAGAGATAGATATTACCAGGCATCCGGGTTTCCCTGTGGCCACATGAGATCTGTAAAGGCTTTAGTTGCATCCAGTTGTTGTGCATTGTCGATGACCAAGCTCTGAAAGAAAGGAAGTTCCTCCGTCTTTTTTGTGTAACCTGAGGAGTAAAAGCTGCCAACGTTCTTCTCCTTGGTCATCTCTGAAAGATCAAACAAACTCTGGAGGGACAAGAGAACGTCATCATAAAGATGCATGGGAACCTTATCGTAAGACACCAGAAAGCACCCATACTCTTCACATGCCTCTCTAACTTCGTCGCAAAGGCTCTTCCATCCTTCACTCCCCTGTTCGGAGTTAAGAGCATTTTCTGAGAAATTAAAAACTGGGATTTGTGACCGAGTCGCAACCATTTCTTACAGTCTCTGTGCTGTATCTTTCTTCCTCTCCCTTTGGTACGGGAATGGGTTTATTGTGCTGGGGATATACATAGACAGATTTTGGCCGGGATCCCTTTTAAATTGGACTGAGATATCGTCTCGTGCAAGCAATAATATCTCGGATGATATCTACCCTTTTTTTCTTCTCTTCATATCTTCATCAGGTCCCACTCGCCTGACTATACCAGATCGGGAAAGTCACATCAGGCACGCATGCCCTCCTTGGTAAAGCCCACGCGCCAAGCGACAAGAGAGCAACAAACGATTTTATGTGCCCAATGGCTTTTTTCCAAAAGATGTTAATACAATGTCGTGTTCTTCACAAAAAAAAAAAAAAGCAAAAGGTTCTAACTAGTGAAAAGCACACGTTATGCACGTCTTAACTGTGTTGCTGCTAGAGACTATTTGGGGTTATGTGCAGTGGCCGAACCAGGACTCCAAACCTGAGGGGGCAAAAAAAAATTTCAATTAACACTTATACATAAAATATAGAAATTTCATGGAGATAGAGGGGCAAACCAAAAATTTTAGGGGGGGCAAAACCTGAATTTCAATTAAAAAATAAAAATTTAGGGGGGGCAATTAAAGCCTGGTTCCGCCACTGGTTATGTGATCATGCTTATGATGTAGACTCTCCCAAATCTTTGCTAACTATAATGCTTTCTAATGTGATATGTTTTTATTATTATTTTTTTCCTCTTTAGCAATTGGTATGATCAGTTGGTAATGCAGATTGCTAAGCTTTGTTAGGTTTTTTAAGTTAAATTCCTATTGTTATGAATTAATTGTGGTGATAACCTTGGCTACAGAATTAAATCACACTATCGACAACATGTATCCCGCTACGATGATTTAGCTTGTGACCCCAAAAAAACAAGGAGTTTCCTAAAAAAATAATTGAATAAAAAAAGAACCAAGAATATTTGAAGGAACAAAAGTGCACAGCCTTGAGAGTCTTACAAAAATATGAATTGATTTGTTCGATCTCGTAAGAATACATTTTGAGAGAATTGTAAAATTCAAAATTGTTTAAAGAAAAAAATGGGTTTTTATATTGTTGTTTTTTAAAATAAAATAACCTAGTTATGCCATTTTTATTGTTGTTTTTTCCTTGTCACACATTAAGAGAAGAGGTCGCTAGTTAGTAGTCTTTCTCACCCAGCTTTTGTTGGGCAAGGCATTCAAACCCAGGGATATTGATTTTTGGGAAAATTACTGTACACCCTGTCTTTTAAAACTTTATTCCAAACTGCACTACCTTTACAACTAATTGCCAAGTTTACACTAGTTTTATAAACAAAATGACGGAATGCCCTCCTGCATGTGTCAAGAGACAAAATTGCCCATTTTACCCTTGGGTTACAACTCATAAACCAGTTTTTATACTTGTGGTTCAGCATGTTAGGTAAGAAGCAGACACAACAAAAGCACCAATTAATCTCAGTAGTAGCACCAATCCATGTTGTGTTATTCTTTTAACCATAGAAGAAGGTAGACGAAAGGTTTTGATTGAATTTCTTTTTTTTTTGGGGGGGTTTGGAACAACCAAAATAAAGGAGTAAGGTTCAACAATTTTATTGTTTAGACCGGTTTGTGAGTTGTAAACCGGGGGTAAAAGAGGTATTTTTTGTCTTCTGATATATGCAGTAGGGCATTCTATCATATTGTTTATAAAATAAGTGTAAACTTGGCATTTAATTATGAAGGTAGTGTTTTTTGGAATAATATTTTAAAAGATAGTGTGTACAGTAATTTTCCCTTGATTTTTCCAAACAGATGTCATAAAATGGGCATGCACCACAACCACCCAGGTATAAAATGGGCTCCATGTCATAAAATTCAAGACTTTTGCATAACCACCACAACCACCCGGGTATAAAATTCGCTCCATGTCATAAAATCAAAGACTTGCATAACCACCACAACCACCAGGGTATAAAATGGACTCCATAAAATCAAAGACTTGCATAACCACCACAACCACCAGGGTATAAAATGGACTATAAAATGGACTCCATAAAATCAAAGACTTGCATAACCACCACAACCACCTGGGTATAAAATGGACTCCATAAAATCCAAGACTTGCATAACCACCACAACCACCCGGGTATAAAATGGTATAAAATGGACTCCATAAAATCCAGGACTTGCATAACCACCACAACCACCCGGGTATAAAATGGACTCCATAAAATCAAAGACATGAGACCACCCGGGTATAAAATAGACTCCATAAAATCCAAGACTTGCATAACCAGCACAACCACCCGGGTATAAAATGGGCTCCATGTCATAAAATCCAATCTAGCTAGTCCAAGTTATTACAGCTTATTCTTATTTAATTATTTATATTATATGACTGCCTTCGGTATGGTCAGGGGTGTGAAAAAATCATCACACAGTCAAAGACAAGGTTTGCATATAGTTGAGAGATTTCACTGACCAAATCTTTGAGTGTGATTAACACATTTTGGTCCAAATGACTTTTTGACAGATTCTATTCATTCTCTACATCCACAATTTTTTGCTGTGAATCCATTGCAACAGCAAATCCGTATGTGGTCCTACAAAAATATGATTTTTAAAATAATTTAAATATCTCAGGATATTGTGTTATGAAAGTGACTGGTGACATCTAGTCTACAAAGCATAACTTAAGTAAGAGACAATCGAAGAATATTGTGAAATTATTGGGTACAGGCTAGAAAGGGGGAGAATAAAGCCGTGACTCATTCGACAACCCATCCTCACCTAACAAAAGTACCTTACAATGAGAAAAACCCTAACCTAAAACTCAACCATTGAACACCCTTTGCCTTAATTTCAAGTCATAATCATAACTCTCAGCTTATGGGTTTTCAAATACCCACAGAAGTCCTTCACTGATTAAGGATTAACGTCAATGCTCTTTTTTTCTTACATGCAATTTTTCCATTTTTTTTGGGAGTAATAAATTTATAATTGCAAGCATGCTCTTTCACTAGTTTTTTTTTTTTTCAATCCCTATCTCTTAATATTAATTTAACACTATTTTCATCTTAAAAGTGGCATTGACTATTATTTCTGTGGATAAATTAGTCTTTAACTACCCTCCATTTTTAGAAGCATGATAAACAAATGCATCGTAAAAGCATGATAAATATTTGTTTGGCATGAGATGCATGTTATTTAATTTATCAAATGGGTGGGAGTTGCTCAATTGTTGTGCATGATAAAATTTTGTCATCAATAAGCACACACATGTTTGTTTGTGTTGTTACAATTAAAAAAGTTGAAATAATTCAAATGCCCGTCTAAGAGGTTACATGTGTAGTTATACCCATTTAATTCATCTACTTTGAAGATATTGCAGCTTGTACATGTGTAGTTATACCCATTTATTTTATCTACTTTGAAGATATTGCAGCTTTTAAGTAAGTTTGCAATAACTCTTAGTATTTAAATATTAAAGGCATAGATTTTGTGAGACATGGAAATGTCACCTAAGATAACTTCCAATATCGTCACGCGGGGAATGATAAAAATAGAGAGTCGCCACCATCCAAGTTAAGGTGTGAATGGACACCAAAGGGATTATAAATGCTAAATAGAGCCAAAGTAGCTCTAATACAAGGAAAAAATCCAGAGATTAGGTATGGGGAATTATTTATGAGCGGGGGAAGGTGTTAGGCACCCCCACTCATCCGCCTAAGACGATTGCCACATGCTTGCTCATACTAAGGATTGTTTACTAATAAAAAATAAACAAGGGATGCTTAAAATAAGCAAAATGTATGTGAGTAATCCAATGAACTTGGACTCTCCTCATGGATATATCACTTTAGAACTTCATGAGTGAAGGAAAATCCAAGTAAAATTTGAAGAAAACCCAATTCGAGGCAAATCTAGAAAATTCAGATTATAAGAACTCGAAAGCTTTGATTAACCACAAATCACTCAATTTAAATCCAAATCAAATGAAACCAAAGCCAATTGAAAGCTGGTATGATGTAGAGTGTACAGTAAAAAAAATCAGCTCAATCCGATTTAAAATAAGAGAGAAATACTCTATGGAAATCTGTTGTTGTAACTCGGAAAAAGCGGTGAGTAAGCATTTTCATTACCTTATTCGTGGAGTTTGGCTCCATATAAATTCATAAAAATTCGCATAGATCAAGTATATGGTGCCATATTTCAAACGAAATAAGCCTTGCACCAAACTCAATCCATTTGTGACTTGTGTGTCCTCTTGAACATGCCTAGAGGATCACAGATTAACCCAGAACTCTGTTACAGAGCCACTCTGAGTTAATCAAACACACAAGCCACAAATCAGATCAAAAACTGTTGAAACCAATTGGAATGGAAAGTAGACTCCTCAAGGAAAACATAGAAATTGAAATCACTCAAAACAGATTAAAATTGAGCAAATTGTGCACCATCAAAGCGGCAAGTTCAGCAATATGGGCTGAACTGACTTACAGACTTCAAACAGATGATGTCAAAAATTGGCTCTATAAAAATGAGCGAAAATTTCCAGATACAAACTAGACAAACTCATCTATCACATGCCTTTGGAATCACTCAAAACTTCATCCGGAGGATGAAGTTATGAACATTCTAAGACAGGCCACAGATGCTGCCCTGTTTTGAAGATTTTGGAGAAGAAAGCCAAACTAGTGCAAGTGAATTCGACCAAAACACTTGGAAATCATGAAAAACAACTCATGAAGTCCTAAAAGTTCATTCTAAGGCCTAGGATCTCAGAATTTCCATATTGAACATGGAAATTCCAAGATTTAGCCTATTTGATGAAAATAGTGAAAAATGTGTGAAAAGGTGTGGAAAATCACATTTCTAGGAGAAGATTGGGATCCATTGCTATTGAGAGCATGGATCCTTACATCTTCTCCATATTCAAATCCAAATCACAGCAAACATAAGAACAATATGAAATCAATATGCATCTTATTCAAAATGGGTTCTAAACCTATGGTTCCATTCCAACTTCTTTTTCCCCAGGCTCTCTCTTCACGTTTTACGGCTAGAGAGGATTCCTAGGTACTTTGGAAGTGTTTTGGGGCTCCAAACACACACCAAGTCCTTACACTACAGAAAGGTAAAAGGAGAGAGTGCTGGAAATGTAAAGAGAGAGCTGGAAAATCAAATGGAGCTTTACCTTGGTAGCTTGAGCACTTGAGTAGACAATCCAGCAGAGTTTCCTTTCTTCTTGCAGAGCTTCAATGCTTCAAATTGCCAACCATTTACAAGAGGAGGACCCCTCTATTTATAGGCAAAGCCAAGGGTAGAAAAGTCCCAAGGGTATGCCAAAAAACTCTTCTAGATTATTCCAATTCTCCTTAAAGGCTTGAATTGGAGTAATTTCGCAAGTTTCGGAGGGTGAAATAGGGAGTTCAAGTCCCTAAGAGAGAGGTAATATGCGTAAATAAGGCTCAGAGATCGAGCCATTTCGCAAATCCCCGAAACAACCAAAACCGCATACACAGTGCGGTTACCACAGAATCGTCACTTTATGTGTGGTTTCCATGCAAATTCACTTCAACCACATATACAGTGCGGTTCCAATTCAATTACGCGCTTCATGATTGCTGGCGACGTGGCTCAACGGCCAAAGCTTCTAGAAGCCATGTAGCAGCTCACGCAAGAAGCATGAACCTCAACCGTGCTGTGTGTGCAGTCGAAACCGCACATACAAGGCGGTTCAGACCAAATTAACCAAAACCGCACATATACTGCGGTCAGCACATTTTTTGTTGGTTTTGAGCCTTACTTGCACAGGCAGGGCTTATTTACATGTAATATCGTTTAAGTAAATGTCCTCGTATTTTTTAATCTCCATTTACTTAAGATATTACATGTAAATAAGCAAACACCCCCATTTGAATCCATTAAAAATAGTTCCAGACACAAATTCCAAGTGAATAAAAAGTCAACTTTCCAATTCCAGGCTAAATTCCGATTTTTCAAGTCCAGTAAAAAGATTCAACATGTTAATACCAAGGTATTCGTCAAGATTTAAAATCTCAAAAAATTCATTTATGCAATAACATTGCTAAAAACCTTATTACCGGGAAAAATTATCTTCAAATCTTGCTTTAAAAAATATTTCATTTTTTGGGGTCAAAAGTCAACAAAATTCAACCCGAAAAAGTTTGACTTTGTATAAAATATTGAATTTGGGCCTTTTCCTTTGCGGCTTTGGATTCAAATGGGTTAAGGATCTCAAACCCAATGCTAAGAATTGAAAATTCCAATAAAATATTTCTTTCCTTCAATATTTATCAAAAATCGTGCAATTTTGGGGTGTCTACAACTGCCCCTCTTTGCTGGAGTTGTAACACAATGAACAGCAAAGAATAGACACAACTCAAAATTGCACGTTTGAAAGACATCTCATCAGTTGAACTTGCTTTGGTCAAACAAATGAGTGATAAAAAACATGGATTTGAAGATAGCCAATGAAACCCCTGCTAGAAGTCTAATGGGGTGGCGTCTCTTCCTTATCTCAGATTTCTTGGAGCTCTCGTGGCTATGAAAAGAAATCTGAGACAAGCAAATTTTAAAAAGAAGGTGTTTTTAAAATTGACCTCTGCAAACTCAATTGCTTTTGATGTTTTTCACTTTTCAGCTCAACAATAAGGAAGGAAATATATTATTGAATTTTTCAAAATTTGATTTTTATTGACTTACCTGGGTGCCATGTGCTGCCCAAACCTGTGCTTGAATATTCTTCAATTTGCTTTTGCTTTTTCATCTTTTTGCTCTCTTAATAATGATGTATGTGCCTTTGCTGCCCATAGCCTGCCTTGATGCTTTTTAACTGCCCAAGTGTATGCTCTTTTCTTGATTGCTGGATTTGAGAATCATGATCTGTTGATCTAACCTCATACCCTTACTGCCCATGTTCTCTCTTTCATGCCTTCTTACTACCAAACTGAATGCCATCTTCATGATTGAAAGATAAGGGCTCTTGTTTGGAGGCATTGCCCAATCTTTAGGATGATACGATTCCTTTCATTGAGGATTTAGAAGCAAAGGAAATTGAGCATGCCCCAACCTTGATGCTTTGGAAATGCACTTACCTCACAACAGAGATGAATTTTTTTCTCTCTTTTTTTTTCTCTTTTATTTATTTATTTTTTTTTTTTGTCTTTTTTCTTCTTCTTCTTCTTCTTCTTTTTTTTTTTTTTTTTTTTTTTTTTTTTTTTTTTTTTTGCCTTTATAAAAAGAAATCCTTATAAAAGAATGCAAAAGTGCATATAAAAAAATAGGTTTTATACTAGAGGCCTTAGAATTCTCTAATGCTTGCAAAACCAATGTTTTATGAAAAGTCATAGATGCTCATCATAGGCCAAAATATAGTTTTTTGCCTTTTTGTGTTTTTCTAATTTTTTTTTTTTTGGAAATATGGTCCAATCACTTATTAGCATATAGTCCAAAAGAATTAAAATCAAGTTGAATAATGAGAAGATTATTTCAGAAAATGAAGAAAGACCAAAATAAGCCTTTGGAACCTTTAGAATCATTCCCATGACCATCAGCTTGTCAATTGATGCTCCAGATATGACAGCTCTTTCAATCGAACCATTTTGCCCCGGTTTGGAAAGACCTTCAACTTGAAAAAGTTGTTTCTTGCATCCATGATGTGAAAACTCCCTCATATTTCATGACAATCATGGACTTCTCTTCTCATATGACACCATTGGTTTTCTCCTTGCAGATGGTTGATCATTTGCCATGTAGCGCCCTTCCGGGTTTTCATTACATTTTCTCCATTTTTCCCATTTTTTTTCTTTTTCCTTTTTAATCCTTCATTACCATAAGTTAATGTAGTCATACTTGCCTTAATTCAAAATTTCTTAATCAAAGAGGACTTATGAATGGGATAAAATGTAGGCTTGGTTTTTGTTTAGGAAGAAAAGGGATAAAAGGCTCAAATACCATATGATCAAATGGGTTAACTGAGATTGTAATTCTTATGGCATTTATTTCCTTGGAATACAAAATTGCCTCCAGTGTTGAAGTTCTTCTTCCTTTAGAACTTTCACCCCCGGTATTGAACTTCTTTTCTCATTCTTTCTCTTTGCAATTTTTATTGCCCCTTTCAGAAGACAGTCTCCAAATATCCCATGGCATTTGATGATCTTCTTTTTTTTTCTCATCTTTCTTCTTCTTCTCCTTTTTTTTTTCATTTCTTTGCCCCCTTTTTTGAAAACATCTTCAAAATCCATTTTGAAATTCAATAGTGCCCCCTTCTTCTTTTCTAATTTGTCCTTTCATTCTTCTTCTTTTATGCCTTAATAAATTTGCCCCAGTGTGGGGTTACAATTCCCAGTTTAGGTTATTTGGAAAAATTTATAAAGCTCAAAGGGTCTAACTAGGGATTTCAAAGATTTCAGTGATATAAGAAAGAAAGGCCTTTTATCCTTTTAAGAAAAAAAATTGAATTTTCAGCCCTAGTAGAGTTGTACTACTTGACTGGCTCAGGATTTTTCCATCTCTTCCTTTTTTTTTTTTTTTTTTTTTTTTTGCCAAGATGGAAATCTATTCATATCAAATTTCAACCACAAAACATCATTCTCATCGGATCAGGCTCTTAAATCAAGCTTCCTTTTCATTAGACTTTGTAGCTAACTCACAGTTCATATCTCAACCAAGGAACCAAATCTTTCCATATTTTCCGATGCAGAATGCAAACTAGGAGTCATCTTCAGATGCAAAACTTTCTTCCTTTAGTTTCTTCTCCATTTGCCTTTTCTTGATGAGCAAGTGATGCAATCCTCTCTGAATCCATATGAAATAAATTTCCGTACTTGCTGCTTTCAAGTGAAAACTACGGGTCATCTTTGATTCCAAAGTCCATAAGATTGGTCATTTCAAAATTTTGCAAAATATTCTTCTCATGACACTTAAAAAGATTTGAATTTTCATTTAGAGTGTCGTTTTCTTCGATTTTGGTCTCGAAATTGAGCCCAATGTCGAAGTTATATTCAACTTCATGAAATTTAATGGGAGATATGACTCATAAGTAAAAAGGACCTTGTTGAAAACATCTTTTTTTTTCTTTTTCTATAAAAATGCTTAAGGAAAAAGAAAAAAAAAATTTTTTTAGGAGCCTTTATTGAAATCACTTCCTGAGAACAAGGCTCATTAACATCCTCAAGAAATGTGCATTCTTTTTATGGGTTTCTTTTCAGAGAACGTGGGAATTCGAAAATTGCCCCTGTTCTCAAAGGCAAAAGTTGATTTTTCCCCATTTTTGCAAAAACTTTCACCTTCTGCTGAGTGAGGCAAGCATCTCATTTCATGAATTGGGATATCCTCTTCTACTTTTTGATCAAGTAGCCTCACCTTATCTGGATGCTGGACAATTTCCCAATCAATAAATGGAAGTTCGAGGTTGTCCTCATTCTTTTCTTTATTACTTCACCTCTTTTCTTCTGCCATCCTTGTTTCTCAATCAACTCTGCTCTATTTTCTTTCTGCTTCAGAACATGCCATTCTTGTATTGTCATTAGGCCCTCTCTTGCTTCTTCACATAGAATTTCTTTTTCCTTCCACATTTGTATCTCTTCTTTTTCATTTTCTTCACCCATTTTGTCTTCTGATACTCTTCTTTCTTTTCGGTACTTCCCATCACACTCACCTCTAGCAACATCCATTTAAGGAGATTCATTTTCTCTTTCAAAACAAAACTCAACTATTGATCCAATGGGAGCAATGAGTTGAGAAGGGTCAAACCTTCTCTTTTCCACAAAAATAGCTCCTAGTGCATTTGATGTGCTTGCCGCATTATTGCCATTGGGGTGAGGAGTGGGTGTGGTTGAATTAAAAGATAAAGAATTGTTATCCAGCAAATCCTGGATTGCATGCTTTAAAGCCAAACAACGATATGTAGTATGGCCTGGAGTTCCCATGTGAAAGTCACATGTCACCGATGCATCATAGTTCTTGCCTTTACTAGCATGATGATTTGGTTGTTTCAACATCACATACCCCTCCTGAAGTAAAGTAGGTAAGAGTTCAGATGGTTTCATGGGAAGTTTTGAAAACTCCCTTCTCTTCCTTACTTTTATTTCCTCATTGACAGGCTGTACTGAAGGTACATTTATTTGAATGGGAGGTAAAGGAGCTGGATGAATGGGTTTGGCAAGAATGGGGGACCTGACATTGATTTGAAAAGTTTGTCTAGGTGGCTGCACCATATTAACTTCTGTTTCTCTCCTTTCCTCATTCTTCTTTCTTCCATTACCATTCTCCTTTTTATGTGCAGAAGAAGTGGTGGAAGCTTGCTGATTCATCGCTGCAGAGTAATCAATTATTCTTCCAGCCTTGATCCCATCTTCTATCCTGTCTACCACTTGCACTAAAGCAGCGAAACTGGTGGTGGTCTGGCCCACCAAATGATTGTAGTAAGGTTGCCCCAATGTAGTGATAAAAGTGGAGATCATTTCTTGTTCCCCCATGGGTGGCCTCACTTGTGCAGCTGATTCTCTCCACCTTTTCGCATACTCTCGAATGGCTTCATTATTTCTCTTCACCATCCTCATCATATCATACCGGTCAGGAATAATCTCTGAATTAAATCGGTATTGTGCCAGGAATGCATCAGCTAAGTCTTTCCATTTCTTAATCCTTGAGTGGTCCACAGTGGAGAACCACCTTAAAGCAAACCCCGTCAGACTCCTCTGAAACAGTTGGACTAAGATTCCATCATCCTTCCCAAATTGGCATAATGCCCCACAATATAGTTTCAGATGGCTCATCGGGCACCCAGTGCCATCATACTTCTCGAAGTCCGGGCACTTGAATTTGGGCGGAAGGCATACATCTGGATACATGCACAGATCTTCAAAGTTAGTGCCCCCAAATGTGTTGACCCCCTTGACTTCTCTCAGCTCTTCCTGGATTGATTCCAGCCTATCGAGAAATTTCTTCTCCATTTCTACCCTCATCCTTTCCTTTTCTTTCTCCTTATCTTTCTCAGATTCAGATTCCTCCTCCCGGATCAAGATAGGCTCGGGGATCGGTTGGTGGAATTCAGGTTGAAGTTCGGGGATAGGTTGAACTGGTGGCGGAATGTTGGCCTGGGGTGGAGGTGCATTGTGGGATGATGAGGCTTGGTGAACTTGAGCCTGGGCTTGGGCTTGTTGTGCCTGCACCTGGGCTTGCTGTGCCTGATTAGACAGCAAGTCTTCCAGCAGTTTGGTCATCCCTGACACTTGCTCTTGTAACTGAGCGAAGGCTTCAGCGGACACAGTTGATTGTTCTTCAATAGGGTTCATGGTGGCAGATCTTAGTCTCTGAGAGTGCCTGGGAGCAATGGTTGCAGGTAGGAGCCGAAGACCTTTGTAAAAGAAAAGAAAAGAAACACAATTAGTGCACATTTCAAGTTAAACTCACACACTTTCAAGAATGCATGTATGCATGTTTGGGTGAACATGATTTTGAATTACAATTTTTTTTCTTTTGTTTTTTTTATTTTTGAACTTCTTCTTCTTTTTTTTTTTTTTTGGTTTTTGTTTTGGTCGAAATTGACCTTGCGAAGAGAAGTGGTTGGTACAAATGACCATCCAAAAGAATATGGAATTTAAGGGCTTCCAAAAGGTCCCAAAGAATGAGAAATGTTTAAAATTCAGAGGCTTTTAGACGGCCCAAGATATGAGTTCTGAAATTTAAAGGCTTTAGAAGTCCTATGATTTTTCTAAATTCAGGCTTTAGAAGGCCTATGAGGTGTCTAAAATTCTGAGGCTTTTAGATGTCCCAAGAGATAAATTCTGAAATTTCAGGCTTTCAGAGGTCCTATGAGGTGTCTAAAATTCAGAGGCTTTTAGACGGCCCAAAAGAAATGATGTTTGAAATTCAGAGGCTTTCAAATGGCCCAAAAAGGTTGTGTCTAAAATTCAGAGGCTTTTAGACGGCCCAAAAAGGTTGTCTAAAATTCAAAGGCTTTTAAACGGCCCAATATATGTGTCTATAATTCAAAGGCCTATAGACGGCCCAAGATATGAATTCTGAAATTTCAGGCTTTCAAAGGTCCTATGAGTTAAGGAATTACGCAGGCTTCCTAAGGCCTACGAATTTGTTGGTACAAAAAAGACCGACCAATGCTGGAATATTCTAGGGCTTCCAACGTCCCACAAAAATGAAATGCCTAAGGTAAAAGCCCTTAGACAAATCACAACTTGGAATTACGTAAGCTTCCAAGGGCTTATGAATTGGTTGGTATGAAAAAGACCCACCAATGCTGGAATATTCTAGGGCTTCCAACGTCCCACAAAAATGAGATGCCTAAGGTAAAAGCCCTTAGACAAATCACAACTTGGAATTACGCAAGCTTCCAAAGGCTTATGCTTTGGAATTAAGGCTTCCACAACCTCCTGAAATTACTCAGGCTTTCAGGGGCCTATGAGTTGGTTGGTACGGAAAAGACAAACCAAAGTTGGAGTTAAGGCTTCCACAGCCTCCTGAAATTATGCAGGCTTTCAAGGGCCTATGAGTTTCTAAATTAAGGCTTTAGAAGGCCTATGAGATTTTTGAAAAAAATCTGGAATTTCAGGTTTCCAGTGTCATATGATTTTCTAAATTAAGGCTTTAGAGGGCCTATGAGATTTTTGGAAAAAAAAAGTCTGGAATTTCAGGCTTCCAGGGTTCTATGATTTTCTAAATTAAGGCTTTAGAAGGCCTATGAGGTTTTGAAAAAATCTGGAATTTCAGGCTTCCAGGATCCTATGATTTTCTAAATTAAGGCTTTAGAAAGCCTATGAAGTTTTGAAAAAATCTGGAATTTCAGGCTTCCAGGGTCCTATAATTTGATTTTCTGAAATTCCAAGGCTTTTAGGTGCCTAAAAATATTTTGAACCTCCTTTAGGTGTTTTGAGTTAAAAAGATACTCAAATTGCTTTCAAGGAGATGATTTATTTAAAATTTTCCTTTCACTTGATTTTTAAATGATTATTTGCTTGGAATTCAAAGATTTCCAAGTGACCCAATTGCTCTTTGGAAGAAATCTTAAAAGTTTGAATACTTTATGATTAAAGATTTCTTATTAGAGATTGATTTTTTTTATTGGAATTTGCCCCATTTTAAAAGAATTAAGCTTCCTTTCATGAATTGTATTACACTTTAAGCTTAACATGTTTTGGAAGCTTATTGTGATTTCCAAGTACAATTCTTGAGATTGAAGTATGATTAGGTTGGTTATTTGAACCAATTCTCTTTTAATCATTTACTTCACTTAAGATGGGTTAAGTGTTCAAACTAGGTAAAGAAAGCCTTAAATGAACTTAAACCCCAAAAATGAGGTGCTTGACTTGGTTTCTGTTTTAAACAAGTTTTACTTTATCATTTGCACCCTTAAGTTAAACCAATTTGTTCATTTTAGGTGAAGGATGCCTAAAATGATCTTAATCCTTTGATTTGGGTGAATTTGGAATGGTTTAAATACCATTTATCTTATTTGGAACCCCTGCCCCCTTGCTTATATGACTTAGGGATGAAAGGACCCAGAAATGTTTGATAAACAAGATTTCGGCTTAAAACCGCGCACTTAGAACGGTTTGGCTCAAACCGCATATATCCTGCGGTTGCAGTAAAAATGCAGGAAACCGCATACTCAAGACGATTTTAAGCCAGAAATAAAATTTTCGAATTGTTTCCTTTTCCAATTGGTTTTATTAGCTTGATTACTTGCCCAAACTCACTGTTCACCATTGGATGGCTTCCAGACTACCCCAATTGGGCATTTGACACATCAAATGACTTATAATAACACATGTATTTCATGAACCTTATGAGATTAAACAAAGTTACTACAAATATATACAAAAGGACTCCTTACTATAAAGGAAGTGAAATAAAATACAAATTTGCCTTCAAGGGCATGAAACAAAATACAATTTAGCCTTCTTGGGCTTGAGAAAGAGAATTTCTAAACTAAAAAAAAAAAAAAAAAAGGACCCTTGGTACCAGCAGCTCCTGGGTGGCCTTCACACACAAATTTCCTGCAAAAAAAAGAGGATTAGCCATATTTATACAGAGGAGGGCCTAGGCTCCCTCCCAAAAAAGGACACCCAATGCATGGATTTTGGGACTTTTTGGTGCCTCCTAAGAGGGTTTGGGTAGAATGACACCTAAGAAGAGTAAAAACTCTCTCTAAGGGCTACACCAATCCTAGGATAACAGCAACTTTTTTGGGAAAACAGAATCCCCACCAAATGGACACCATGAGCTTGATTTTACAAAGTATAGTGGCCATTACAAGAAGTAGCCTGAAAATACCTTGTTACCTCATGTTTACCTTCAAGATGGTGACTATATCATACCTTAGATCACATGAGCCATGCAAGACGGCCTTCCCTCATTACAAACCCTTTTCTCATCGCATTTGGTTTACTTTGGTCAAAATCGTGTTTCTCCACCTTCAAGCGTGGGGGTTTTGGGTTTTGGCTTATTGGCAACTTAGAGCTCAAGCCTAGTGTATGACCAGAATTCTAGATCTACCATGTCATCACATCATCGGCTTAAAGCTTCTAAGGTGAATGTTTTCACTTTTGCTTTCCGAAGTAACGACCTCGGTGCGCCAAGCTACACACATTCTTGTTCAACTTCCTATAGGTGATAGGTAGGCTGTGTAAAAAATAAAAAATAAAGTGCACAAGTGCATTTGAAATAAGTGGGTCACATTCATCACAACGTCCCACCCTTGCCACTCTTTTTTCGTAGCCATGCATACACAACCACATTCACCAAGGCATGATATAGAAATCACATATGAGATAAGTAAGCACAAGTATATCAAGGCAATTTTAAAACACCTAGCATGCTCAATCTAAACATGCATTCACACAAGACATCATACAAGCATGGGAGCATGGTATCATGTTATACAAAAAAGCAATCAATCATGGTGAGTATACTTGACATATTCAAAACATCTCTCAAAAAATTCAGATCTCATGCTCATGACATTTAATCACAAATCAAAGCATGCTATCATGGAAACATAATGATCTAACATGGTAAGACTAATTAGGCCTTCCTAAGCATGGTTCTAAACACAACCAAGCATACATCACATACCCTATTCTCATGGGTCTCATATTCTCTAAAACAGAACCATACAAATCAAACATGCTTATTACAAAAAAAACAAACAGCAAACAATCAATAAAGTCAATCAAAGCATGATCAAGCAATCAAAACATGGCTCAATTCCACTAGTCCCCAGTAGAGTCGCCAGTTCTGAGACATGGAAATGTCACCTAAGATGACTTCCAATATCGTCACGCGGGGAATGATAAAAATAGAGAGTCGCCACCATCCAAGTTAAGGTGTGAATGGACACCACCAAAGGGATTATAAATGCCAAATAGAGCCAAAGTATCTCTAATACAAGGAAAAAATCCAAAGATTAGGTATGGGGAATTATTTATGAGCGGGGGAAGGTGTTAGGCACCCCTACTCATCCGCCTAAAACGGTTGCCACATGCATGCTCATGCTAAGGATTGTTTGCTAATAAAAAATAAACAAGGGATGCTTAAAATAAGCAAAATGTATGTGATTATTCCACATGAGTAATCCAATAAACTTAGACTCTCCTCATGGATATATCACTTTAGAACTTCATGAGTGAAGGAAAATCCAAGTAAAATTTGAAGAAAAACCAATTCGAGGCAAATCTAGAAAATTCAGATTATAAGAACTCGAAAGCTTTGATTAACCACAAATCACTCAATTTAAATCCAAATCAAATGAAACTAAAGCCAATTGAAATCTGGTATGATGTAGAGTGTACAGTAAAAAAAATCAGCTCAATCCGATTTAAAATAAGAGAGAAATACTATATGGAAATCTGCTGTTGTAACTCGGAAAAAGCGGGGAGTAAGCATTTTCATTACCTTATTCGTGGAGTTTGGCTAGATATAAATTCATAAGAATTCGCATAGATTAAGTATATGGTGCCATATTTCAAACAAAATAAGCCTTGCACCAAACTCAATCCATTTGTGACTTGTGTGTCCTCTTGAACATGCCTAGAGGATCACAGATTAACCCAGAACTTTGTTACAGAGCCACTCTGAGTTAATCAAGCACACAAGCCACAAATCAGATCAAAAACTGCTGAAACCAATTGCAATGGAAAGTAGACTCCTCAAGGAAAACACAGAAATTGAAATCACTCAAAACGGATTAAAATTGAGCAAATTGTACACCATCAAAGCGTCAAGTTCAGCAATATGAGCTGAACTGACTTACAGACTTCGAACAGATGGTGTCAAAAATTGGCTCTATAAAAATGAGCGAAAATTTCCAGATACAAACTAGACAAACTCATCTATCACATGCCTTTGGAATCACTCAAAACTTCATCCGGAGGATGAAGTTATGAGCATTCTAAAACAGGCCACAGATGCTGCCCTGTTTTGAAGATTTTGGAGAAGAAAGCCAAACTAGTGCATGTGTGCAAGTGAATTCGACCAAAACACTTGGAAATCATGAAAAACAAATCATGAAGTCCTAAAAGTTCATTCTAAGGCCCGGGTGTGCGCACCCCGTTTCGGTTTCGCACGACGAGGTGCATGAAGAAGTGATGCTCGCCTCGGGACTGGTTTGGAGTCGCCACTGCCTGAGAGGTGCAGGCAGACACAAAAGGGGCACTTATTCGGGCCTAATTATTCTGGTTTGCGGCTTATTAGAGTTCTGAGTAAGTTCTCGGTTACGTCTAGGGAAGCCCGGAGACACCCTAGCCCGCCCCGTCGATTGACAGGTCCCGTGGGTCTCCTTGGTCTTGAGTCAACTTAATTCTCACCCTTCCTAGATCAGCATGCACATTTATTTGGTCTGAGTGGGGACCATTGAAGGCATAGGTCCTGTGCGCACCCTATTTCGGTCGCACGGCGAGGCGCACGCAAAACGACGCGTGCCTCGGGGTTTGTTTGGAGTCGCCACTGCCTGATGGGGTGCAAGCAGACACCTGGGTGCCTAAGTTCTTCTTCTAAGGCTTTTGGTCTGCGGCTTTGAGATTCTAAGTGGGGGCTCGGTTGCGGTCTGGGGAAGTCCGTAGACACCCCAGTCCACCCCGTCAAGTGACGGGTCCCATAGGTTTCCCTGGTTTGAGTCAACTTTGGTCTCTCACTCACCCGATTCCTATTCCAGCATGCAATTTTGATTAAGTCTGGCGGGACCGCCAAAGTGGTGTGGGTCCCTTTACTTGATTTTATCTTTTTAATTTAGATGATCTGGGCCTGGTGGGGTGGGCCCCGTTGGAAGGCCCACGGTGTCCCTTGGTGGGCCAAGTGTGGCCCGCATGTTCCTTGGTGGGCCAAGTGGGGCCCTTTGGATTTTGGCTCACTTTGAATTGATTTTATTTTAGAGTTCAAGTTGGATTAGTTAAGTGGTTTTCATGCCAAAAGTGGGCCGGGATTGCTTTGTGGGCCCTTGAGTGGGCCCCACAATTGGTCGCCAAGTGATTTTGATTTTATCTTTCTTATCTGTGCCAACACGGGCCAAGTACTAGGCTTGGGGCCCTTTACCTGGGCTTGGGCTTGAAAGCCCAAGGCTTCCTGACTTAGGGTTTGGAAACCCTGAGTTGGTCGGGTTCATGGGCTTAGTGGGCCCGATAGGCCCTACCCGTGGTCTCGGCCAAACCACATCCTACTTTAATCATGCATGGCCCAATTAGGGCTTGGGTGGGCCTCAATTGGTCTGGCCCACTCAAATCTCTTATTTATCTTATTTAAGCATGAATGGGTTGGTCGGGCTTGGTGGGCCCCGTTGGAAGGCCCACCGGAAATCAATTTGGACCGGGTTGGTCCATGGCCCATGTTGGGTTTCCGGGTGACCCGGGAACCCTATTGGTTCATCCGGTTCGGTTTGGAAATAAAGCCCACATTCAGCAATAATCACATAAGAAAATACACAAAATTGACACCTGATCAAGAAGAAAAAAAAATTGGCTCAATGTGCTGGGTCCAAGGGGAGGTACCCGGGGGCACCTCCTGAGGTGTCAAATTGGCTCAATGTGCCGAATTGTCATTTTTTTTGGAATTTTCAAAAAAAAATGACAATTCGGCCTGTTTTGGACCTGGCGCCCACCTCCTGAGGTGAGCGCCAGGTGGGCGCCAGGTGGGCGCCAGAACCGGGCGAAATTTTTGACCTGGCGCTCACCCGATACCAGGTGAGCGCGAGCTGGGCGGGAGGTGAGCGCGAGATGGGCGTGAAGTGGGCGCCAGAATTTTCACTTGGTTTTAGGTGGGCGCGAGCTGAGCGCCAGGTGGGCGCCAGCTCGGCGGGAAGTGAGCTAAAAGGGGCGCCCACCTCCTAGGTGAGCGCCAGGTGGGCGCCAGGTGGGCGGCAGGTCACTGTGATTTTCGACTCTCTGTTTTTTTGAGATCTCCATCTCTGGCCGGTTTTTTTCGGTCTGTAACTGTTCCACTAGCCTCCTAACATGCTCAGAACACCTCCCAACTAATCTTGGATTTAATCTAACTACATTTTTATGAAAATCAAACCTCCTTGTAAACCTGCAAATCCGAACACCTAGACACTAACAGAACATGCAAGGAAGGGAACAGGGGGTTTTATGGGGTTACAACAAAGAGAGAGGACTCGTGGGAACAGACTCCCACCTTCGAATCAAACGAGCAAGAACAAAAATATATAACATGCTGAAGTGGGAAACATGCTCGATTCATATATGTTAAAACCACAACACAAAGAGAGCTCACCTTGGTTCCGAACCTTTGTAGAGCAGGCCGGAGGGTTCCTGGAGTTCACGAGGTGCTGCCGAGCCTCCTTCTTCTCACATCAAGAGCAGGACCTCCTTCGGATTCGTCGAGGAAGGAGAGGAAGCGAGAGGCCGAGTGTCTGGTTTTATTTTTCTGAGGAAGATGGTAGCCAAGACCCCCTTTCGAATGCCGAAACCCCAGGATGCCTAGCCACAAAACAAAAATCTCCCACTAAAAATCCGAACCCTCCCCAAAATTTTCGAACCCTTGGAAATGAAACCCTGCGCGGCTTATATAGGCAAGGGAAATGGGGTGCCGCTCACCTTGGCGCCCAGCTCAAGGTGAGCGCATACCCCCTGCCACGTTCGCGCGAGCGACCGAATGATTAAAAAACCATTAATGCGGCCGCTCGATTGTTTTTAAAATCTAAAAATTAGGATATGGTCCCTGGGATATTTAGGTTTAATATTATTTTATTCAGATATTTTCAAATACTTTCAGATTGGTCCCTGGGATATTTTGAATGTTTGGATATTTATGGATTTGATCCCTGAGATATTTTCCTGCGCAACTCGCCACGTGTGCAGCTTTTTGCCACGTGCGCAGTTCGCCGGTTTTGCTGCTCGGGAACTTCGCCAGCTCATATTTTCTTCATCCGGGCTCCGATCTGGGCAAACTTAGTTTCATTAGAATCGTATCGGAGCCCTCCATCCCATGACCTAGGGGTAGGCCTCCGGATCGGATTTTAGCAGAAAGTCAACTTTTGGCTCCGCGCAAGTTTGACCGCCTGCAGAACCTTCATCCAGACCCCGATTCCCGCAAACTCAGTTGCGTTGGAACCGTGTCGAGATTCTCTATCCAATGATATGGGGTTAAGCACTTGGCACGGAATTCGAGAAAAAGTCAACTTTCGCTCTCCCTTAAGTTTGACTGCCCGCCGAACCTTCATCCGGACTCCGATTCCAACGAACTCAGTTGCGTTAGACTCGTGTCGGGATTCTCTATCCATTGATATAAAGCAAGGTGGCCAAATATCACTTAATGAAAAAGTCAACTTTTCACCCCTTAGGGTTTGACTTCCTGTCCAGGGTTTTCATTTTCAGCAATTCCAGGGGTGCAAAAATAAGGTGCTTACAGGTCCCCTTTATTTTGATTTTATCTTTTTATTTAGCGGAATGGGTCGGACCCGGGTCCCGTTGAAAGACCCGTGGGCTGCCATGGTTGGGCCTTGGGCCCAGTTGGGTTATTGGGTAACCCATTTGGTTATTTTATTATTTTATTTATTTACACTTTAGGTTTGGGCTTAGTGGGCTTGGAATGGGCCCATTAGCCAAAGTCAAGTGGCTTTGGGCCTGTTTATTGAAAACGGGCCTGGTATGGGCCAGTCAAAAGTGGGCCCCACTAGTGGGCCAAAGGGATCTTAATGGGCCTATCTAGGCCCAAAGTCCAAAAATGGGCTTAATATAGCCAAAGTGGTTTAAGGGAGTAGTTCAAGCCGGCTTATGCCGGGTCAGGCCCAACCGAACTAAGAAATTACACTTTTTACATTATTTTTACATCTACCCGTATTTTCTTTACGGTCTCGCTTGCCCGTGAATGAATTCCGGTCCCCCTTGTCCGTGAATCAAACATGGTCCAGGCTGGACCGGCTTGAGTTTACGGACGCGACCTGTTTTGTATGTTTGCTGCCGATTCTTCCTGGGATCAGTTCCGTGGCCTCTTTGGAACTTTCTGCAACTTCGGTGGTAGTTCTGGTGTCTTCAATCACAGCACATTTGCTTCATTTGGCCTAAAAGGCCTTCTTCTTCTTTCTTCCTCTTTTAACATGAAAACCAGCATCTCTTGGGTGGTTCATGATCATCTTTTGGATGGGGGAAGTAGGGAATTACAGGGCATTTATTTAACTTCAAGAAGGATTCAATCCTTCCATGTCAAAGATTGAAGAAAAGAGTTATTTGCTTTGTTAATTCAAAATGCTCTTTAGGCACTTTCTTTTCCTTCTTTCTTGTAATGACTGATTCTTTAATATCATCTTCTCATGATACTCAAAACAGCAAGTGAGTTAGTAGCATTAGTAATATAAAAAGGTATTTAAAAGAGACTTAGAAAAGGAATGGAAAATGAAAATATTATACAACCCAACATACTTACAATGTGGCTTTTGCTAGTGATGGTTTCTCCGGCGATTTTGGCAGCGCTTCCGCGTCCTCCAAAGATTCTTAAGTTGGTTTTGAAAGGGATTTGTTAGGTGGCTATATTCAAAGGAGGGTTATGTAAAGCTTGGGCATGGTTTTGGTAAGATAGGGGTATTTTGGGAACAAAAGAAGTTTGGGTTAGGGGTGGTGGTGGTTGGGCAGAGCTTGGCCGTGGAGAGTACCAGGAGGGAGAGGGGAGCCAGCAAGGAGGAAGGCTTGTCCAAATGAGGGGGGTGGCCTCTCTATTTATAGGCAAAATTTTCGTGCCCGTATTTGAACTACGGGCATGCCTTGCCCGTATTTCAAGTACGGGCGTGCCTTGCCCATACTTCAAGTACGGGCGAAAAACGAATATTTGCAATTATCGCAGATTCTTCCGTACGGGACGCGTGTCCCGCCACGCGTCCTCTTCTAGAAGCTTGCCCGTATTTGAAATACGGGCATGCCTCGCCCGTACTCCAAATACGGGCGTGCATGTTTTTAAAATGCTGGATTTCAAATGCTTTATTAAATTTGACTTATTTAAAGATTTTTATCCGATTTTTTGATTATTATATTATAAAAACGAGATTCTCTTATTAAAATAATATTTAAAAATAAAGATATGATTATTTTATTTATCTAATTCATTTTTGCTGCTGTTTTGCCACATGGGCAGCTTTCTTTGAAACTTCAACTGCCCATAACTTCTCCGTCTGATGTCCGATTTTAGCAAATTTGGTGTCGTTGGAATCAGCTCGGAACATACTATCCACTGGGATCAAATTGGGTAGTTGAATTGGGATCGAGCAAAAAGTCAACTTTCGCTCCCCCAAAAGTTTGACCGGCTCCTAACTTCCTCATCCGGACTCCGATTCCAGCAAACTCAGTTGCATTAGAACCGTGTCGAAATGCTCTTTTCAATGAGAGGAAGTTTGATGGCCAATTCTCTTTGGATCAAAAAGTCAAATTTTGGCCCCCTCAGGGTTTGACTTTTTAGTTGAAATTTTCATTTTCTGCATTTTTTGGGGTGCAAAAATCAGGTGTCTACACCGGGATCTCAGATTTTCCATATTGAACATGGAAAGTCTAAGATCTAGCCTATTTGATGAAAATAGTGAAAAATGTGTGAACATGTGTGGAAAATCACATTTCTAGGAGAAGATTGGGATCCATTGCTATTGAGAACATGGATCCTTACATCTTCTCCATATTCAAATCCAAATCACAGCAAACATAAGAACAATATGAAATCAATATGCATCTTATTCAAAATAGGTTCTAAACCTATGGTTCCATTCCAACTTCTTTTTCCCCAGGCTCTCTCTTCACGTTTTACGGCTAGAGAGGATTCCTAGGTACTTTGGAAGTGGTTTGGGGCTCCAAACACACACCAAGTCTTTACACTACAGAAAGGTAGAAGGAGAGAGTGCTGGAAATGTAAAGAAAGAGCTGGAAAATCAAATGGAGCTTTACCTTGGTAGCTTGAGCACTTGAGTAGACAATCCAGCAGAGTTTCCTTTCTTCTTGCAGAGCTTCAATGCTTCAAATTGCCAGCCATTTGCAAGAGGAGGACCCCTCTATTTATAGGTAAAGCCAAACGTAGAAAAGTCCCAAGGGTATGCCAAAAAACTCTTTTAGATTATTCCAATTCTCCTTAAAGGCTTGATTTGGAGTAATTTCGCAAGTTTCGGAGGGTGAAATAGGGAGTTCAAGTCCCTGAGAGAGAGGTAATATGCGTAAATAAGGCTCAGAGATCGAGCCATTTCGCAAATCCCCGAAACAACCAAAACCGCATACACAGTGCGGTTACCACAGAATCGTCACTTTATGTGTGGTTTCCATGCAAATTCACTTCAACCACATATACAGTGCGGTTCCAATTCAATTACGCGCTTCATGATTGCTGGCGACGTGGCTCAACGGCCAAAGCTTCTAGAAGCCATGTAGCAGCTCACGCAAGAAGCATGAACCTCAACCGTGCTGTGTGTGCAGTCGAAACCGCACATACAAGGCGGTTTAGACCAAATTAACCAAAACCGCACATATACTGCGATCAACACATTTTTGGTTGGTTTTGAGCCTTACTTGCACAGGCAGGGCTTATTTACATATAATATCGTCTAAGTAAATGTCCTCGTATTTTTTAATCTCCATTTACTTAAGATATTACATGTAAATAAGCAAACACCCCCCATTTGAATCCATTAAAAATAGTTCCAGACCCAAATTCCAAGTGAATAAAAAGTCAACTTTCCAGTTCCAGGCTAAATTCTGATTTTTCAGGTCCGGTAAAAAGATTCAACATGTTAATACCAAGGTATTCATCAAGATTTAAAATCTCAAAAATTCATTTATGCAATAACATTGCTAAAAACCTGATTACTGGGAAAAATTATCTTCAAATCTTGCTTTAAAAAATATTTCATTTTCTGGGGTCAAAAGTCAACAAAATTCAACCCGAAAAAGTTTGACTTTGCATAAAATATTGAATTTGGGCCTTTTCCTTTACAACTTTGGATTCATATGGGTTAAGGATCTCAAACCCAATGCTAAGAATTGAAAATTCCAATAAAATATTTCTCTCTTTCAAGATTTATCAAAAATCGTGCAATTTTGGGGTGTCTACAGATTTACACATATATCATCTTAGATTGTCAAATAGACAGTTTGGTAATAGCAATTATATTACTTGTTGACGTGCAATTCATATATTTCTTTGATTGTAATTTTGGTTTCATCTCTTTGTTATTCAAATACGTAGTTTTATTGACTTCAGGCTATTTGTTTTCCAATTTGGATGATGAAAGCATAGTTGTAACGCCCAAGACCCATAACCAGCAAGATATTGTCCGCTCTGGACCCACGGGCCCTCACGGATTTGTTCTTAAGGATAACACGAGAAAACTTCCCAGGGGTCACCCATCCTAGCAGTGCTCCCACCAGAGCACGCTTAACTTTAGGGTTCCCAGGGGATTTAGTCCCGTGTAGCTCCTTAAAAGGCCTCTTGTTAATTTGGGGGTCTTAAGACTACTTATAGCATCCCCAAGCGTTGTGAGATCCCAACCATATGCACATCCTCGCCTGGTAGCTCACCACTGTGGTAACTCGCCCAGGTCTCTCACCCCGCCCACATCACAGCTGCCCACTTAGACAGCCAAGATGTCACAATAGTATGTCAAGAAACTTTACATATTTGGAGAACTATGCAAAGATGCTACCGAAATTCGTAGAGAAATATATAAATCATATGGATAAACGAGTACTTTGCTTGCTATTTCTAAATGGGCAAAACGAAGCATCAACTTTAAAACTAACCAGAGTACCATCTGATATTTAGAAAGGAACCTATTTATGGAGTATTATTTTGCAAAAGAACGAGGATAGTGTTCCCACGTTGCTTTTACAAAATATATTAGCGTATGGATAGAAGTTGGATTCGAAGCTCTAGGTATTTAATACGTTTTTTTTTAATGTTGTGATGTTAGTTTAATATTATCAAATATTAACTACATAGGTTATGTTTTAATTTATATGTATGGATGAAATATGGCTAGTCAAGAGTACATTGATGGAGTAAATGGGTTCATCAAGTTTGCCCAAGATCACGGTATAACATGTAATGAGAAGTTGAAGTGTCCTTGCCCAAAATGTTGTAATGTATTGTATCAGAGTAGTCAGGTAGCATACGAGCATATGATATGCAATGGGTTTGACCAGAATTACAAGTAATGGTATCACCATGGCGAGGACATACTGTAATTACAAACTTGTCAACCTAAGTTTGCATATGGTGGAGATGATTTACATAAGAAGGGTGATGAGACTAGGGTTATGTTGAGTGAAGTTTTCGGGGTTTGGACTAAAGGAGATATATCGGCAAGTTCGTCACACAAGTCACCAGCTGAAACGCAAAATCAGGAGAATTTTAAGTTTGGAAAACTGTTAAGTGATGCTGATCAAAAGTTGTATGATATGTGTAAAATACATACAAAATTGTCTTTCATTATTAGGCTATTCCATTTAAAATGTTTGGGAGGATTGAGCAATAAGATATTCAGTTTGCTGCTTTGTAACGCCCTTAATCCAGGTCAGTGCAAAACCGGCACCCAACCCAAATCTGGTTCGCTACTATAACAACCCAAGTCCAGTTCAACAACCAAACCCGAGGTGCTACTACGAAGTTGGTGTCAGATACAAAGTAAGGTTTACAAGAGATTTTAAAATTTCTTAACTACATCAGAGTTATGGTGGAACAATGAGATTTATTCTTTATTCAATTCAATATCAAATGCAATTACAAAGAAGTATACATATATTCATGAATGTGATATAAATTACATTTACAATTCTACCCATCAAATTTAACCCCATCTTCGCAATCTCTCCAAGCAAACCTGAAAAATAGGTGAAAACAGAGTGAGATTTATATCTCAACAAGTAGCAAGTGCATGCAAATAAAAACAGTCCAATTTAATCAAATAGTCATGAGGTAAGCGATTAATAAATGATAAGGCGATAAATTCTATTCAACATGGCCAATTCCAAATAAGGCGATAAGATATGCAATCAGATGTAAAGTACCAACAAAAGATGTTATTGATAAATAAAACCGACGAATAGCGATAAAACACGTGTCACTGCAGGACTCACAAAGATGAAAAGTTTTTTAGATGACACTCAACCACAAGCAATACCACCATGCGACTTATGGGCGAAGCTACTAAGACACTTAAGCCCGAGACATATCCTAAGACAAGAGCCGTAGTCATCGATTTATTGTGCATGACCTCAACAAACTTGGCATGTACCACCAACATGCAGCACAGAAATCAATACATGGAGATAACCGCTTATCCACATATACAAGGAATCACCAGCGGTGCACTGGGGTGTCCCTCCAGACATAGGACCTTCCAGAGCAAACTAACTCGCAAAAGAAGCGCGCTCGCACATAAGAGTAACTCAACCCAAAAGAAATATCACTTAGCTATCCAGCCAAACACTATGGATCCATATACAGCTAAGTCCACTAACACAAACCACGATAAAACAACATACGGGAGGACACGCTACTATAGGAGGCATACACACCTTTACCGTAAAGGATTACACATCTTTACAACAAAGGATTACCCATCTCTACCATAAAAGCTAGTATCAACTCAACCACAGGAAGTAGTATCGCTCAACCATAAAAGGAAAACGAATAACATCATACCACAATCCAATCCATACCAAATATTCAATTCCAATAGAAAACCATGATTCAATCCTTATAAACCCAAAATAATGCCTTTTGCAAGATAACATATGCAATTTCTCAATTATATTCAAAATAAAACTCATGAATCATAAATCAATGAAAATCAGAGTTCATACAATTCTAGAAACCAATATTTATATTTAAAGCGCAAACAAAAGTAATTCAAGTCTTTCTTAGAGTTTTCCTTATTAATCCCCTTATTATAATTCAAGTTCTCATATTAATACCTAAGATAGTATTTATTTCAATTTTCTGTATTTATAATTTCCATCATATCCTACAAACCTAAAACAAAGCTTAGAAGATGATTTTAACCTATGAATACAATTTAATGTTATTCCTAACACTATTTCCTATGATTTAGCACTTTCATACACTAACCTCTCATTAAAACTCTAATTATTCAGTTATTTACCAAAATTAATTTTTATAATTTCTATACCCCAATTATGTCTTTATAAAGATGGTAGAATATTTAAGTTACTAGAAAAACTATTAGAAATTTATTTGGATTACAAAAATCCCCTAAATCTAACTTTTCTGCATAGAGCACCTACCTCAGGCCGACTAGGCGCTCCTAAGCGATCTTAGGCGCTAGTACAAAATCTGGATATATTTCTCCAGTTTGCCAAGTTTGGATCTTTAAGCTTTTGCTTTGAGTTTGATTACTCTATACTAATCCCATAACATTCTAAATCATGCCTAAAGCCCTCTAGATTAATTAGTGTCAATTAAATACCATTCCATGATTATTTACATGATCCAATCTAAGTTTCTTCCATACTTTTGTAAATTTATGCAAGAATACAAACTCTATAATAAATACCATTCGATTCCATGCAAAATCGGTTCTGACTAATCAAATCATACGATATTAAATCACAGAAAACAAATGTAAGATCCTGGATTTTTTAGGAATTTTAATTAAAATTAAATGGAGATTAAAGGATTTAATGAGGGTAATTAAATAAAAATTTAAAAGACTTAATTAGGTTGGGTTGGTTCAATTGGATCGGTTCATTTAAAAGTATTATATAAATTGAAGTGGTTTATTTAAGTTGGTGGTTTAAAGGGTTTGATTGGTTTAGGGGTTCAATGGGGGTTTGGTTTAGTTTAATTGAATTGGTTCAATGGTTTAAACAAAAACAAAAAAAAAAGGAAACTTAAGCAATGGACGATTTGTGCATTTGGGGGTTTTTTTGTGCTTAGGTCGTCAACGGTTTGAGGAGAAGAACAAAAACGCAGCAAGGAAAAGGGAATCGTGGAGGAAGAATGAAGGAGGGAGAAGAGAAAAGAGAAGAAGAAGAGGAGGAAAAAGGGGGAGTCGTTCTTGAGGGTGTTAGGATCCAATTATCAAATGAGTATTCAAACTAGGAAAGAAACGAATTGCTGGTCGTTAACCACAATAACATTAACGTTTTACTGGACGTTAACCACAAGAACTAACTTCATTCAAAACATGACCAGTTTACAAAACAACTCCACTACTTATTGATGATCTCCTCCTCCTATCATGGAGATCTATTAACAGAAAACAACTAAAAAGGGATAGCCTAATCCTCTAGGATAGAACTAAATAAAAGATAAGCATATCTAAAAGATATTTTAGATAAGATCAAACAACTACAACTGTAGCTTGGTTTTGCATGGCCGTTGCATAACAGATTGTAAAAGATAAGCCATGCATTCTTGTACGTCCCTATCAGAGGGTTTGCTGCAGAGAAAAGAAGAAGAAGAAAAGAAGAAGAGGAATAGGGGACGTCCTTGGTTGCTGTTGGGAGTTTAAAAAAAAGGGGGGGGGGGGGGGAACGAGTGGAGGAGGAGAAAAGAGAAGAAGGAAGAAGAAGAAGGAGGAAGAAGAGAAGAAGAAGAAGAAGGAGAAAACGTGGAGGAGAAAGGAAGAAGAAGGAGAAGAGGATTGGGCGTGTGGATTATGCGAAATCAGGTAAGTAGCATAGTTTTATCGTTCGATCAATTCTCGTTTGGGTTTTTTTTCTGATTTCTGTTTGCTTATTCGATGACTGTTGGGGTTTCGATGGAATTCTGCTTTGATTGATTCCTGTTGATAACTGTTGGGTTTCTGTTTGGATTGATTTCTGTTTTTAGCGATTACTTTTGGGTTTCTATTGGATTTCGAAATCTGGTTGATTGCTGTTGGTCGATTGAGCATGAGTTTGATTGAGTACTGTGGGAGTGTCGATGGATTTCTGTTGTGTTCAATTCTTGATGATTACTATTCTGATTCTGTTTGTTATCCCTCTGTTGCAAACGAAAAATTCTTCAGTCGGAGGTTATTTTACTCTGAAGTTAAATCTGATTTATGTTTGTTATTTCACACCGAAATGGAAAAATGGCAGCAACTCCAAAGTAACACCACCCATAGATTTTGATTGCTTTAAAGTATAGATTTGGATTTTATTTTACACCTGAGTTACAACTGTTGGTTTTGCCGATTGACTCATAGATTTAAAACTGAAAAATCTATCTCTAAATGAGTTGAAGTAAACTTTAGATTTTGGTTGAGAAATCAGTAGCTGAAAATATTCGATTTAGGTTCTGATTTTGGGTTATGTGAGAGACATTTGATTTAGGTTTTGATTTACCAAGAGAATTGTAATCTAGGTTCAGATTTTTCTATATGTTATTACTTGTGATGAGAACTCTAATCTAGGTTCTGATTTTAGACCTTTGATTTGGTATGAGAAAATACTGATCTAGGTTCTGACTTGGGGTTCTATCAAAGCCATCTGATTTTAGATTGTTCTATGGTTTCTTAGTTGAGATGAGAATAGTAAATTAGGTGCAGATTTTTATTTTTCAGATTATGGTTTTATTTCTGGAAATTATTTAGTTGTTCTATAAGAAAAGAATAGTCTTATTATTATTATTTGAGATTTAGGGTGATTAAAGCGTGGTTAGGAATGGTTAGGAAATCTTATCTTGGTGCTCATGTGTTGTTGTAAGAGAGTATCCTTTTGGTTATCTAAATCAGAAGAATTCAGTTAGCAAAGGTTCTACAATTCGGCATTTTATAGAGGTTATATAATGATTTGGGTGTTTGAAGGTTTGATATGAGTTTGGAATGTTGATCTTAAGTTCGATTCTTAGTAAAGCTGTGGGGATGATGTAGTGATCCTGACTTTGTCTCTTACATGCTTGACTTGTTGAGGGAGGCCTTCCCAGATGGTACAAATTTGCCAGAAAATTTCTCTCAAACAAAAAAGATAATAATAGATTTGGATTTAAGCTATAGCAAAATTGATACGTACCCAAATGATTGTATGTTATATTGGAAAGAGTCTGCCGACAAGGAGTCATGTGATATATGTGGAACTTTTAGATGGAAATCCCTAGATGGTCAATCCAAACAAAAGGGACAAAAGAAGGCAAGAAAGGTATTACGCCACTTTCCTTTGTAGCCACGTCTACTGAGGATGTATATGTCATCTAAAATCGCTGATGACATGAGATGGCATGCAGAGGGTCGCAATGAAGATGAAACGTTAAGACATCCTGCAGATTCTCCCGCTTGGAAAGCTCTTGATTTGCTGAACCCTCTGTTCCATTCTGATCCTCGCAATGTCAGACATGGTTTAGTAACTGACGGCTTCAATCCATTCAATAGTATGTGCATCACATATAGTACTTGGCATGTTATCTTGATTCCGTATAATTTGCCACCCTGGCTATATATAAAGCAGCCCAATATGATACTCTCCTTACTTTTATCTGGGCCTCTTGGCACCGGAAATGATATAGACATTTATTTGAGGCCTTTAATAGAAGAGCTCAAAGAGTTGTGGACGTTGTCAGCACTTCATTTTTGCACCCCCAAAAATGAAAGAATAAAACCCTAATTGTAAAAGTCAAACTTGAAGGGGTCAAAAAGTTGACTTTTTGACCGGGTGCAAATTGATCATCAAACTTCTTACCAATGGATAGAGGATTCCGATACAGTTCCAACGACACTAAGTTTGCTCAAATCGGAGCCGGATGAAGAAGTTATGGGCCGGTCAAATCTGAGAATAGCAAAAATAAGTTTTCGACAAAACTCTGAATTAGCTGCTCAATTTTATACTAGCAGAAAGAGCATCTCAACACGATCCTGATGCAACTGAGTTTGCTAAAATCAGAGTCCCGGATAAGGAGATATGAGCAAAACTGGCTTCGTAACGCGACTTTGCACTTCTGCTAAAAAATCCGAATTTGTTGCCAAACTCCAGTTCAGTGGATAGGGAATCTCGCACTGATTCCAATGCCACTAAGTTTGTTAAAATCATATATTAGATGAGCAAGTTACGAGCAGTCAAAGTTTGGGTAAAAACGGCACACATGGCAAGAATTGAAGAAAGGACAAAAATAAAATAAAAAATCTAACAATAAAATAATATTATATCTTAAAAATCTATTAGTTAAATTAAAAAAAATAAAAGAAAATTGAAGACACGTGTTTATCTAAACAAAAAAAAATCAAAGAATAAAATAATAGTAAGAACATTAAAATCAAGTAATTAAAATAAATAAAAAATTTAAAAAAAATGAGAAGGTGACAACGCATTCTCCCATATGGAGAATGCGTTGAAATGACTTGGTTGAAAAACGACCCACGTGTCCCCAATATCTTATTTGGTAACAAGTGAAAAACTCAAATTAAAATTAAAATTTGGTCACTTTTTTCTATTATAAATAGGGGGTTCCCTTCCCCCATTCAAAGGAGGATTCTTTCCAACTCCCCCTCCATTTCCTTCTCATTTTAGTCGTCCCCTTGCCCCTCTGCTACCAAAAGCTTCCCATCCATTCTTCTCAACCTAAACCCCTTCAAAATACCCACTTTACCCTTCATACACATCACTTTCATCCTTTTTTTTTTTCTCTTAGCTCCTCAAAGACAAACGAAAAAGACTTCTTTGGAGTAAAGGGGACTCTCTATAATGCTGTCCATCTTCATTTAAGGAACCACATCAGCTCCCAAGAGTAAGGTAATATTAAAGTAAGTGATTTTGTTGTAATTCATTTCATATATATATATATCAAGACATGGTCTTTTGAAGATGTGTTGTTCTACTTGTTTTGAAATTTATTCTTTGTTGTATTATTCTAACTACTTTTTCTTCTTGTATGTGCCGTGAGATCCCCTTGGTAAGGAGGGGACCTCCCTGCGGAAAACGGGAAGAAATGGGAGATTTATGTAAAGTGAAGAGTCTTACTTTAGTATTCTTGACATCATCCTTGTTTTCATGCTAATTTATTTTCAAAGAGGGGTCCTGTCCTCTTTTAATTTCCATTGTACCCCTAATTCTCTCCCTCACTCCCTTCATTTGTTTATTTCCATATATATTTGAGTGTCTTCTCTTTGATTGTAGATGTTTGATTGTGCATCTACGATGAAAGTATTCCACATACACACACACATGGTTTTATTTCATTTCCTCTACTGTTTTTAATACATTCTTCTTTTGATAAAAACACTGCACACACTTATTTAGGATGTATTAAAAGTGTGTTCAAAATTCATTTAAGCTTGTCTTGTTCTATTTTCTTTAGATATAAGCATGAAGTACTTTGTTTTTAACTCACAAGCACATACTCATTAGATCACATCACCTTTGGTATATTTCGTTCATCTTTAGGAGCACGTTTGGCATCTTACAAATTTTTCTTTATTTGCTAATACTGAGGGTTTCGTCTTATATATTGCGGATTTCTCATGATAAGTAGATGGATGATCATGGAGTAAGTTTGAATGTGTAAGGATTATTTGTGGTCTTTTCGGCTATGTTTAATCCCTCTTTCTGAACAAAAGAAGGGAGATCTTAGAAATACCAGAAGGAAGGGACCATTAGAGCCCCCTTGCAGGTTCTCAATCTTGACCCCAGGAGATGGGAAAAGTCCCATATCTTTCTTACTACCCCCATTTGAAAAATATAAGAAAGGTGGATGATTTTAGCCCAAAAGTAGTATTAAACCGTTTTGAGTTCACCTTGGAACTCACTGTAGATCCTGGATGTATATAATTGATTAACCTCAAAATCAAAATAACCAAATCCAATAAGGGTTAGCTTATAACCTTAGTTGGGCCTTGGGCTTGACTTAAAGCCCAACTTGGCAACCAATGGGCCTTCCAACGGGGCTCACATCCGACCCACTTCACTTAAATGGCTAAAAAGATAAAAATGAATAAAAGGGACTTACACCTGCAAAGGTCCCTACCAGACTTAATCTGATACATGATGGGCTAGGATCAGGGTGAGAAGACTGAGTTGACTCGAACTAGGGGCCGGGGTGTCTTCGAACTTCCCCGGACGTAACCGAGAACTTAACCAGAATCTCTAAAAAGCCACAGACCATCCCAGTAGACCTGTATAGGCACCTAGGTGTCTGCCTGCACCCCATCAGGCAGTGGCGACTCCGATATCTTCCCATTTTCAGTGTGGCGCCTCGCCGGGACGTGCGCACAGACGTCTGGGGTTGAAACTTATGACATGTCAAGAAAAGAGAACTTTACTTTACGTGTAGCATTACGTTGGAATATTAGTGACTTTCCAGGATATGCTATTCTTTCCGGTTGGAGCACGAAAGGGCTCTATGAAACTCTAACTTGCTATGATATTTTATCGAATGTGTTGCAACTCTTATATGTGAGTTTATTTACCCACATTTACGCACCCAAAAAAGGAATTCTCTTATGGCATGAGTTGTTGCCCAATTTTAGATTATAAGCTTCACATCTCATTCTAAAAGGGTATTCATTATTGCATTTTTCATACGATTTAATCATTATTCATAATCATTTATAATTCCACAAGTTCTTATATTAATTGGGCTGAATGCCTATAACAATCTAATGTTGTATACTTCAACTATACTGTATTATGGTGTTATGATTATATCTGTAATCCAAATTAAACATGTGATTCAGTAAATTAATTAATACACTTAGCCATGCGGTCATTAGAGTTTGGTGGTTTAACTTTTCCATGTTCATTAGAGTTTGGTAGTTTAATTATACTTAACACAATTCTATGAAAGGCTTCCAATTAGTGTAGATAGAGGCAAATGGCGTTTCCAAAATTTTGGGTGAAAGTAGTGGCAAACAAATAAGGAAACACGAATGCAATCGCCCTCTCTGCGGCAGCGTTGCCGAAATTACAAGGGAAAGTGGTGGTTAATGAATGAATAAGGAGACACGACGCGTGAAAGATCGGATATTTGCAACGAGACGCAATCTCGAGAAGTGACAGTTAGAGAGGGAAGGTGAAGATACACGACGCTTCGTTGTACGAAGCAGCAAAAGAGGAAGCATAACTCAAGGCCACGTGGCAAGTAGACTGTGACTGACACTGCTTTACCTCCCCATTTCCGGCTTTTATTTGAGTTATAAACCCTCTCATTCTTGGAAAATTTTCAAATCTTCAAACCTACATTTCAAAAGCTGTCAACATGGTAACGTAAATTTTTAACCACAACAAAATCCCATAACAGATTTTATCAATCTGAAAATTAACTACAACAGAAATCCTGATAGATTCTTTTAATCTGAATTTTAACCACAGAAAAAACCCTGAGTGGTTCTTTCAATCTGATTTTTTTAATCATGGTAAGATTTCTACCAATCTGAATTTTTAATCATAGTAGAAACTCTAAGAAGTTTTATCGATCTGAAGAAAAGGCGACACTTCCTTCTTTCTAATCTTAGACTTGAATTCACTAAAATATATCCAAGTTCACCTTTAAAATCAATCTGAAACATTTTCAAAGTTCTTGAAACAAATTTGGAACATCAAAACCAAATTTATACACAAAACAAGCTAATTTTTGAGATGGGTGGCCAAATATTTTGTCTATTTTGAAAATTACATTTGGTCATTTAAAACATCTTAAAATTACCTTTATAAAGGTGTTACAAGAGTTGAAACCATGTAAAAATGCCTTTTGAAACATTTGGAACCAAAAGTCCCCTTTCGAAGTTAACCAAGGAAAATTCACATCCTTCTTTCCAAAATACAACCTTTTTATCATATTTGGAATCCACCTCTTCCAGCAGCTCAAAATAACTCAAATATAACTTATACAATCGACCAATCCAGGAAAAACCATCTGATAAGGATTTGGGTACGAAAACCAAGATTATGTACACCCGTATATGCAGCTTGAGATTATGTGCTAATTTTGTCCCTTGAATAAACAGGTCAATTGTTTGTCTAATGTTAGTACACGGTAGGGCTGTCAATGGGTCAAATCATGACCCGTTTACCGTTCGTTTCCAATTAAATAATCCGATTTAATCGGATTTTTTACCAATTAAATGCTTTGTTGGGTCAGATTCGGATTCGGATCATAATCATATCCATTTGATTAAGATTTTAGTCCGATTACATTGTATATATATATTTGTTATTTTTTAGATTTTTTAGGATAGTTAAGTAATTTTATCATCCATATATTTAACCCTAAGTCCCTAACCTTTCAACCCTAAAGGATCGAATAGTTCTATGCGCCTCTCTCGTTTGCTTTTTGCTCATCTCTCCTCTTCATCATCTATTTGCTCATCACGCTGCCTACTCCTCTCTTTTGGTTAATGTATGTAGTTTTCCCCATCACACCACAAGTCGCGATCGCTCATCACTCTGCCTACTCCTTCTTCCGTCTACTATTTTCCCCATCACGCAGCAACCGCAAGTCGTGATCGCTCATCACGCTGCCTACTCCTTCTTCCGTTTGCTGTTTTCCCCATCACACCACAACCACAAGTCGCAACCCCAGGTTGGGTGTGATCTGTGGTGTCAGTGTCGTGAAGGGTTTCAAGAAAGCTGCCCAGTATGAGTTAGGGGTGGCAATCGATCGAATACGGATCGGATATATGTATATTCGTATTTGAATCCGAATTTTATCGGATCTTAGATTTCGGATCCGTATTCGAACCACGGATCTAAATCCTATATTTGAATCCGCCAATTTCGGTTTCGGATCGAATTCGAATATATATCCCACTCATTGCTAGCCCTACTCAGAGAGGGATTTAAATGAGAAATGGGTTTGAACTTCAAATTTGAAGCACCACGCAACAATAGATATTGAGCGACTGACAAAAAAAATCGTACCCCGGAACTTAGAACAACCGGCCTGTTTTGGACAATGGAATTTTAGAGCAAAAAAAGTTTCAAAATAGGGGGTTTTGTAATTGGTTCTTTAAGTGGGTTTGCAGGTACCAGTCGCCAGAGGGTGATAGCGACAAAGAGGATAGAAAGTTTAGATTTAGGGCAAATCGTTCTCTAAAGGTTTTTGGTTTTAGTTATGATGGTTCAACCGTAGTTTATAAATGGTCTACATTCTAACCAATGTCTGCCATGGGTTTATGTATAAGATATATATGATTTTGGTCGGATCTTTTTCGGATCGGATATATGTATATTCGTATTTGAATCCGAATTTTTTCGGATCTTAGATTTCAGATCCGTATTAGAACCACGGATCTTAGATTTCGGATCGGATTCGCCAATTTCGGATCGGATTCGGATCGAATTCGGATATATATCCGACCCGTTGCCAGCCCTAGTATGAGTTGTTGGGTGGTGGAGCCAACGTTGTGAACGCTAGAAACTCCAAGGTTAATGGTCTTGGTGCCGAAATTGTTGGTACCTTTGTTTTTGTTTACACTGTCTTCTCTGCAACTGACGCTAAGAGAAATGCCAAAGACTCTCATGTCCCGGTGATTAAATCCTAAATCCTTCTTCTATTTCTTCTTTCCTTCATGCGATCTGGTCTCTTATTTGTATAACTAGATTTTTCAACTTCTTCCCTTGGGTTTTTCTTGCAAATGGGTTCTGGATCTGTAGATTTAGCTCTGTAAGTGATTTCAAGTAGTTCAAGCTGGTTTTCAGATGGTTTGATGGTTTTTTGAAGCCCATACGTGGTTTGATGGTATTGGTGGGGTTGGTAGCTTCAGGGAATGGTCGCCATGAGAGGTGCTTAGGTTTTGGATTTTAACAAATTCTTAACGGATTTGAATCTTTAACGGATTCGAATCTTAAATGAATTCAAATATGGATCCCATAAACATTATTGAATTCGGATTCTGTAATATATCTGAATGATCCATTGGACTTTAATCGGATATCGGATTCTCTTAAACTTAATCGGATTCGAACTCGGATATGCAAAGATCCACTTCGAATCCGATCCGTTTACAGCCCTAGTACACGGATATATTATCTATTTCATGGTCTTTGTTATATGTTTCACATGTGCTTATTCTTTTATTGTTCTTATATTACTTTCTTCCAAATATAGTTTGTGAGACATGGAAAATCAATTTAATGACTTCCTAATCATCACACGGGATTCATAAAAAGGAGGAGTCGCCACCATTCCTTTTTAGGTGTGAATGGACACCAAAATAATCAAATAAAATACCAAAAAGGCAAAAATAAATAACTTTACTTTAAAATATAAAAAAAACCAGAGGTGGGTAAGGAGATTTGGTTATGAATAGGGGAAGGTGTTAGGAACCCCTATTCATCCACACAAGGTGGTTGCCAAGTGTGTTCATTCTAGAAAGAAAGCTTGCAAGAAAACTTAATCTAAAGTAAAGAAAAGTATTAAAAAGATGTATGGTTCGTCTCCATGAATGATCCAATTAATTCTGGACCCTTCATATGAACACACCATATCTAGGGTTTCATGATAAAAACTCAGAATCAACATTAAAGAAAACAATCCTAAAGGAAAACCCGAAAAATCAGCTTTAGGTTAAATCATTAAAATGTTGAAAAATCAAGTTGAAATCTCTTGACTAAAACATTGAAGAATAAAGCTTTTTAGGGTGTAGATCTGGTCCCGATCTCTCATTAGTTGAGAAATAGAAACCCAATCAACCCATGTTGATGAAAAAAACATAAAAAAAATGGAGAGTTTAGACCATAGGTACCTCTCAAAGATTAAAACAATTGAAAAAATCACCTCATGAAACCCTAAAGGTTACTTTAAGGCTTTTGATTTCAAATCTACCCTATTGATCATGGTAGATCCAGAATCCTAGCCTAATAATAACTAGAAAAAAGAAAACAGTGAGGTGCGTGTAGTTATGTGACAAATCAAAACCTTTAGGAAGAGAAGAGAATCTCATGCTATGAACAGCATGGATCCATAGGATTCCTTCAGATTTGGAATAAAACAAGAACACAACATAAACAAAATATTAAAAGACACATATCAAAGATTATAACACATAGGGTTATATCCTACGGATCCATTCCTATTTTCCTTTCCCCCCCCTTAGCTCTCTCTTCACGTTTTACAGCTAGAAAGGATGCTTGAGGTACTCAGGACTAAGCATGGGGTTACAAATACAAAAAGGCCTTATTCTACAAAAAAAGAAGATCAGACTATAGGGTTCTATCCTAAGGATCCATCCCTATTCTCCTTTCCCCTAGCTCTCTCTTCACGTTTTACGGCTAGAGAAGATGCTTGAGGTACTTGGAGTTAATCATAGGGTTATAAACATGAAGCAGGCCTTATTCTACCGAAAGGGAGAAGATCAGACTAACCCTAGAATTTAAAAACAGAAAAGAAAAGGGGAGAGAGGCTTACCTGGATTTGAGAAATTGGAGAGGCAAGGTTTCCCTTCTTCACTTAGATCCCTTCTAGCTTCAATTCCCAGCCACTTGCTTGAGGAGAGGCCCTCTATTTATAGGCAAACTCAAGGGCATGGGTGGTCACAAGTAGGGGTGCAACTCGGTTCGGTTCGGTCCAGGTTGATGCCAACCCAAGACCAAACCGACATTACATATATTCAACCCAAAACCGAACCGAACCGATATTAAATAACATAACCGAAACCCAAACCGAACCGAACCGACTTACATGAGATCAGTTCGGTTCGGTTTGACCAGATGATTTTTTTCAACACGATGGAAGCTGAGAACTCTAATCAAGATTACCTGGTAAGCAACCTAAACCCCCGGTCCAAATGTTCAAATTTCTCGAATGCCACCATTTCCAATGACCAAGTGAAAAAAAAGCAAATTCAACGAAATCAAACCTAAAATACTTGTAAAGACAATCAAAAGTCAAGCTCTCTTACAAATTATTTATATGCAAGTTCAAGAGATCCAAATCCTTAACTTGCAGAACCAAAACCGCACGCACGACGTAGATTAATGATACAGCTTCATTTTTACTCAATGTCTTCAACATAAAATGCGCAATAACGGAAAATGTATTTAAAAATAGCTCCACCCCATATCATCCGATGACTAATCGAAGAGCCCTATTTGTCTTTTCTCCCGCTTTCAGGCGAAAATGTTGGAGACATCTAAAACGAGGACTTACGTGAAGCGAAAGATCTGCGATGCCTTCCGGGTTTCTGGATAGGCCCCTTCAGTTGCAGTAAGAACTTGGGGAGAGAAAGGAAGATGTTAGGGTTAGGATCTGAGACATAAATAAGAGGACAAGAGAGGAGGAAGAGAAAGGAGTCCATGGGGATTCACAGAGACTGAGGAGAGAGTTCGTGGAAGACCGTAAGAGAGAACGAGAGGTCTTAAGAGAGATAGAGAGAGCGGAGTCCATAGTTCGGTGGTCGGCGGCCAACAATCTAGGTTGCAACTCGGCAAAGGCAAATGGAGTTTAGGGTTTGAAATGGTGCTAATGAACGAATGGTATGATATATAAGAGGGGGTGTGGTTGTAATTTGTTTAAACTTTAAAGGTAAATTTATATAAATTTTAATATTATATATAATAAATCGGTTCGGTTCGGTTTAGATAAATACCTTAATTCTGTTCGGTTCGGTTTAACCGAACACCAAACCCAAAACCGAACCGATTTAATTCGGGTTAGGTTATTTTAGACCAAAACCAAACCGAAATGTTAAAAAACCGAACCAAAGTCGGTTTGGTTTGGGTCAGTTTCGGGTTTACCCGGCCCGAGTTGCAGCCCTAGTCACAAGGGTATGCCAAATTAGGGTTCTAGAATCTTCCAACTCAGTTTTAAAACATGAGTTGGAGTAAATCTAACAAACCACGGAGGGTAAAAAGGGGAGATCACATCTCCTAGAGAGAGGTAAGAGTGGTAAATATGACTCCAAAATCGAGTATTTGCGAATTTGCGCAAATTGAACGTGACTGCATATACAATTCGGTCAAGGAACATCCACATTATATATGCGGACAAGACCAAACCACATACTATATGCGGTTCTGTCCAAACCGCATACCATATGAGGTTTTGTCCAAACAGCATACCATATGCGGACATGACCAAAATGGCCTGTCTGCACAGATTCTGCACAACCCTGACCCTTACCTACACAGGCAATACTTATTTACATGTAATATTATTTAAGTAAATGTCCTCGTATTTTTTAATCTCCATTTACTTAAGATATTACATGTAAATAAGCAAACACCCCCCCCCCCCATTTGAATTAATTAAAAATAGTTCCAGACCCAAATTCCAAGTGAATAAAAAGTCAACTTTCTAGTTCAAGGCTAAATTCCGGTTTTTCAGGTCCAATAAAAAGATTCAACATGTTAGTACCAAGGTATTTGTCAAGATTTAAAGGCTCAAAAAATTCATTTATGCAATAACATTGCTAAAAACCTGATTACCGAGAAAATTATCTTGAAATCTTGCCTTAAAAAATATTTCATTTTTTTGGGTCAAAAGTCAACAAAATTCAACCGGAAAAGTTTGACTTTGTGCAAAAGATTGAATTTGGGCCTTTTCCTTTGTGGTTTTGGATTCAAATGGGTTAAGGATCTCAAACCCAATGCTAAGAATTGAAATTTTCAATAAGATATTCCCCTCCTTCAAGATTTATCAAAAATCGTGCAATTTTGGGGTGTCTACATAGTTATATTGTTTTTTTTTTTTTTTTTGGTCATGGTTAATTATTACTCACTTTATCTTTTTTCCAATTGTTCTCTCCAAATTCATGTGCCACATAGCAATTGGCAGACCGAGCAAAGACTTTCATTGAAACACATACTTGAAAGGATGACACCCCAGTGAATGATGATGCAGCTAATAAGATTGTAAGTTGAATGTAATTAAGAATTAACCATTTTTTTTAATTTCATAAAATTCATGTTGTTCTTATGGTTCCTAAATACTTTTCTTTTTTTCAAGAACAGATGAGAAATCTTATGGTTGGAGGCACACCAGATGGTACGTCTCGCGATGATGTTTACACTCAGGTCATGGGACCTGACACCCATGGGCGAGTTCGATGTTGTGGGATGGGGCTTACTCCAAGAAGAATGTGGGGCCCAACCTCCAACTGTTTTGTAGACATGCAAGAATTTAATCGAATAAAAGAATAGTTAGATGAGGATTGGTGCCTACGAGAGATGCAACGCAAGTAGCATACTAGAGAGATGGCAGAGCTTCAACGCTTAGTCCTATCACTTGCAGGACAAGTATTATGCATCCAATAATATAAATAGTAGAACACATTATTAGTTATATTTTAAATATGTATATTTAATTAAGCAATCATCATTATTATGCTTCCCAGGGTAGACAATCATCTGTACCTGAGAGTCCTTCAAATCATAATTAGATGTCATACTTAAGGTTTGTATCCTATTATATAAGATTTTTACTTATTTTTCTTTTCATTTTTCTTTTTTAGCTATAGTATATATGTGAACATATCGTATATCTACTAATGAATTGTTTTTCCATGCAGGAAGGCCAGGCGCAACAGTTAATTTCATGCTGGATGTTATACGAAAACATTTGGATACTATAAATTTTGTCTTTCTTTTTTTAAAACTCAGTTTTATTAATGGGTTATTTTAGAAATTGTATGACTCAATTGTTTATATGATGCTTGTAATAGGTTGAAGGGTTGTATTAGATTGTAGTTATTTATTTCCTTCAACATTTCTCACATGTAACCTTTAAACAGAATCGAAAACCAATAAAACTAACAGAATTTTTGTTTTTGCAGGTAAGACATTTAGCGGCAGTAAGGCTATTACCGCCGCTAAAGATAAACAACGGCAATAACCTACCGCCACTAATAGGTTGTAGAAACAACCATTATACCTTTTAGTGGCAATAATTACCGCCGCTAATAAGTTCATAAGGGGCAGAAACATATCCTGCCAGATTGATTGGATACTCATAACCAACATCAAGGCCGGAAACACATTATCGCCAGTTATTATTTACCTTATTAACGGCGGAAAAATTATCCTCCCTTGATTTACTTATTACTGGCGGTAAGTTACCACCGCTAATAGAATATAGAATCCGGTAGGAGATATTTCCGCCCCTCGTGTATGTTATTAGTGGTGGTATTTTTCCGCCGCTAATAGTTATGACTGGCGGTACTTTTGCCATTAAACATGACAGTCGTAATTTCTTCCCTATTGACCGGCGGTAAGTGTTTATGTCGCTATTTGCACCGGTAATTGATTTAGCGTCAAAGCTTTTAGCGGTCACTCTATTTATAGCCGTTATTTCTTTTAGCGGCGGTAATCTAACATCTACTTGTGAGACATGGGAAAAAATCAAGTTTTCAATTGACTTCCTCTCAATCATCACACGGGATTAAACAAAACAAAGAGTCGCCACCATTCAATTTAGGTGTGAATGGACACCAAAATATTAAATAAGCTCAAAAGGCAATTTTAGGGTAAAAATAACCCTCCTAAAAAAACAACCAGAGATGGGTAAGGGGATTAGGTTATGAACAGGGGAAGGTGTTAGGCACCCCTATTCATCCACACAAGGTGGTTACCAGGCATTGTTCATGTTAAAATAAAGGAAAAAGCTTGCTATAAAAATCATAAAAAATCACAAAAAAGACAAAAATATATGGTTTTTTCATACGAATAGTCTAATTGATCCAGAATCTTCAAATATGATCGTACCATTCCTAGGGTTTCATGATCAAAATAAAATTGAGATAAAATCAAATAAAATCAATTTAAAGTGAAAAATCCAAAAATCTGGCTTCAAGCTCAATTCTAGAAATCTAGAAAAATAAGATTTTTATAAAATATTTCAAAATTGAACTTGAATAGTCCAGGACATAGGTAGAGCCTAGATTTCACATTAAATCAAAAAATAAAAACCAAAAATACCCACGTTGATGAAAAACATCAAAAGGGGAGAATTTAGACCGTAGGGTCTTCTCTTAATAATGAAAAACAATTTAAAACCCACTTCATGAAACCCTAGAATTTATTTTCAGGATTCTGAATTCAGATCTACCATATTGATCATGATAAATCCAGGATCTTAGCCTAAAATCACAAAAATACGAAAACAGTGCTGTAGGTGCAAAAGTGGAAAAAATCCAAATTTTATCAAAAAGTGGGGATCTCATGCTATAAACATCATAGATTCATGTTATTCATTCAGATTCATCATAAAAAGCATTAAAACATGATCAGGATATCCAAAACAGCCACATCTCACAAATTAGAGCACATGGGGGTCTACCCTACGGATCCACCTGTTCTCTTTTCCCCTAGCTCTCTCTTCACGTTTTACGGCTAGAGAGGATTCTTGAGGTACTTGGAGATAGGTTTGGTTATACAAACACAATCAAAGGCTTTATTCTAGAAGAAAAGAGAAAAACAGATATGGGGTTCTATTCTAGGGATCCACCTGTTCTCTTTTCCCCTAGCTCTCTCTTCACGTTTTACGGCTAGAGAGACTCTTGAGGTACTTGGAGGCAAGTTTAGGAATACTAGATACAAAAGATGGCCTTATTCTACAGCAATAGAGATGATCCTATTACATCTAGAATTGAAGACAGAAAATAAAAGGGAAAAGGGACTTACTTGGATTGAGCAAGCAAAGCAGCAGGGGTTCCTCTTCTTCTCTTGGAGCTTCTTAGACTTCAAATTTTCGTGGCCTTTTGCTTGAGAATCTCACCTCTATTTATAGGCAAGCCCAGGGGTAAGGTTGGTCCAGGGTTTGAAGTGATAGAGTTTCAGTTTGAGTTAAACACAAGATCATGCCCATCCATAGCCAACCAAGGTGACTTCAGCGAATAAAATACTTAATTCGCTCATTTAGAGATATATTGGACTAAAGATAAAGCTCGGAAATCGAGAGAAGGATAAAACTCCCACGTGTCTTTAGTGACCGTAAATGTACTACGGTCCAACGGAGACCGTATTATTACTACGGGCGCGCTTGACCGTAGATTGATTTCGGACGCGACCGGCCCGTGAAGGAAATACGGGCAAAGTCTGCTTATTCAATTTTTATGCATTTTTGACCTGTTTTAAGCTCTAATTACATGTTTTTATTATTTTCTCTTTCTGTAGTGCAATTTGGGGTGTCTACACTACTGCCAATAATTGATTTGGCGTCTGTAAAACCCCGAATTTTCAGTAAATAAATAAATAAACATTTAATACGAATATTTGGAGTGTCAATGAATTTGTCAAAATAAATTGGGGATTTAATATAAAGGAATGATTTAGGGTACTTATAATTCATTCGGGATGTATAACGGACTAATAATGACAAAGAGAATAAACTTGGAAATTTTAGAAGAAATTGAATGGGTAGATGTGAAAATATTAAAAGAAGGGTATTTCGGTCAATTCACATTAATTATCGGAAAATAATTAAATACATTAATTAAAATTGTTATTAGACTTGAGAAATAATAATAGATTTAAGTTGGGGTTTAGATTGTCTATTAACAATGATATTTAAAGCTTAGTAATTTGAATAATGGCATATTGGTAATTATGTTTGATTTGAAGCCTGAAGTCGAGGAGATGAGAATTTTATTGAAGGATATTAATTATAATTATAGATGATCACACTGATAGGGGAGATCCGGAGTTTGACGCAGATCTGATCGTTGGATCGCGAGATATCGAGTTAAGTATGGATTAACGGTCCTTATTAAGTCTAATGGGTGGATGAGTATGGAACATGATCATAGGCAGATGCATGGGATCAGATGAGAATAAAATAGGGTTTTTATTTGGGGTTGATCGTATGTCTCGTTTTGGGTTTTGACGGCTGAAGGGAAGAATAACGAAAGAGAGAGAGAGATCGAGAGGAGAAGAAGAAGAAAGAGGAAGAGAACGTATCTCTGGTTTCTCATCATTCCCGGAGTGTCTCTTGCCTACGAAGAGGAGAGGAAGTTGCTGGTTGGAAGAAGAAAGGATCTTGAGCGAACAGAGGTAGGTAGCACCGTTTTCTCGTTCATTTTGATTTCCTGCAGTTTATTCGATTCGATTGCATGATTTATGGTTGTATAAGTATGTAGATAGATAGATTGTATGCTTATATGAATGTTAGAAGCAATTAAAATACAAAAAAAATGAGTTTTCGAAACTCGGTTTGCCGTTTTGGATAGAGGGCCGACCGTGCCTGCACTAGGCGCTCCTCAGTGCTGTTCGGCGTTAGTTGAAATATTTAGAGTGCCCATGATCGCCGACTAACAGTTGCTCGGTGCTCGCTTTATTTAAAACGAAACACACAAAACGCGTTATCGCTCAATAGCGCCGACTTGGTCGCGATCAAATATGTAAAGCGAATTCATGCTTGTAATCATTACAAGCCTAAACTTTAAATATTTTTATATACTTTAATTAATTAAAACTTAAACTAAAATACTTTCATCTTACTTTATTGAATTAAACTAAACTCTAAATACTTTCATATGCCTTTTTGACCCTCACCAAACTTTAAATAACTTGAAAAACTTAACCTAAACCTAATTAGATTGTATACGTAATCTACTCTTCTACCAAATCTAAACTGTAATAACTTTTGATAAATTAACCAAATCTTAATTAAGTCCTAATGCTTTAACACGACCCACATATATATTATTAAACAATTAAATTTTTATATTAATGTAATTAATACATTATTAGAACCGCACTTTAGCATGCGTGTTATGCGTTCAATTTCCAGTGTAATTAAATACCTGTCTAACACTAAATCAGGATGTCACGCTAAACTTATTTGAATGTACTGAACAAAATACTATAATTAATAAACTGAGAAACTGTTTAGAACCAAACTTTGAATTATCAACTAAAAATGAACCTAAAATGTTATAAATAATAATGGAATTGAGAATTATTTGTGTATTGGCTTGCTGGCCAGTTTTATTAATAACCTGCTTGGTGGCAAAGATGTATTGTATATTACCTGCTTGGTGGCAGAGATTATAACCTGCTTGGTGGCAGAGATAACGCGTTTGGTGACGGAGACCCAACCTGCTTGGTGGAAGAGATAACCCGCTTGGTGGCGGAGACCCTAACCCGTTTGGTGACGGAGACCCAACCTGCTTAGTGGCAGAAATAACCCGTTTGGTGACGGAGACACAACCCGCTTGGTGGCAGAGACCCCTAACCCGCTTGGTGGCGGAGACCCAACCTGCTTGGTGGCAGAGATAACCTGCTTGGTGGCGGAGACCCTAACCCACTTGGTGGCGGAGACCCAACCCGCTTGGTGGCGGAGATACCCGCTTGGTGGCGGAGACATTACCTCCTGCGGGAGAGATTCATTACCTCCTGTGGGGCAGATGTATTTCGGATGGATTGCATCCTACAGGAGAGATACCTCATGTGGGGGAGATGTGATTATGTGTGATTGCATCCCACATGGAGGATGGGTGTGTGAATTACCACTGGAAGGTGAGGAAGCTATCTCCTACGGTAGAGATAGATGCTAGGTGTTCACATCCTGCGGTAGAGTTATGCTGTCTCAGTCTTAGAGATGTGCATTCTCCTGCGGAGCTTGTGTGGATACTATGTGTTTGCGTCCTGCAGTAGAAATAGGCTACTACCTGAAGGTTGGCTTTTATTACCGATATGATGATTGATTCTCATGTTGATGGATTGTTTATTTAAAAAGGAAATATTGAAATGTCATAACTGAATAGAATTGCTATGATTTAATGAGAACTGTTAAAATGGAATATTATGGAATCATGAATAAAATGTGGAACTGCTCTTAAGAAGACACTAAAGAAAATAAATCAGAAACCATGGGAATGTGAAATATAATACATTGTCCTTTAAATTGAATGGAAATGCACAGGATTAACTTCTTTTATTTCGGGCACTGAGTAAATGTTTGTTTTATATCGAGAATATTCGTTTATCTTATTGACCGTAATTACTCATCTATTTTACCGAGCACGAAACCACTGTTATTTTCTATATGTATAAACTGTTTCCTCATGCATGTGTTACCTACTGAGATATTCGTATCTCACCCCTACTTTATATTCTATTTTTCAGGTCATCTTGGAGAGGACGCCACGGGTTAGACAAATAGTGGGTTGAAGTCTAGAAATTCCATATGAAAAGAGTAGGATAATTTTATATAATTGTATTTATTTTATTGGAATCATAATAGATTATTTGGTAGGATATTAAGAGTTAGCTAAAATTTAGTTGCCTTTCGTTTGATAAATTGATGTAATAGGAAGATATATTTCCAATGAATAATTTAAGCTTCCTATCACTCTGATAAATCTTAGTTCTTTATTTCCTTATATTTGAACTGATTGTAATGTACCACAAGTTAATGCCTTGATCCGAATCAAAATGAGAAAAAAAAAATGACCCGGATTTGGGGCGTTACAGCATCTACTATTTTGTAGTGTTTATTTGAGGATTCTTCTACAAGTAGGAAGTTTCAAGGAACGAAAGTAATTACCTACATGGCGAATTTTGAGTATTTGGTAATGTAAACGTGGGGTGGTGTAGGAGTGCATTTAGGATGCTTTTTGAATTTGAAATTAAAAATAAATCTCATTTGAGCAACTAATTTTAGATAACCAATGAAACTTTAGAGTTTAGGAGACATCACGTTCGTGTGACAAATTTGGGAATATGGCGTAAATAGGTAAGTAAGTGGGGGGTATTTTTGGCACAACAGCAACTGAAGAGTAGTAATCAATGTATTTAAGACCACGGGAAGGTAGTTATCTATTTTGATGCATAGATTTATATAAACTGCTAAATCAATGTAAATACATATGTTTAGTAGGGGAATTTTAGGCACTAATGATCAGGCTAGAATCTGGCTAGTTCTCTTTATAAGCAATATAGATATGTTAAGTTGGTTTAATTCTATGTCAAAAGAGTGTTAATGGTGTTTAGGTTGAGTCAAATAGGTGACAATTTAAATTGTGAAGCAGTAAAAGCAAAAATAAGTTTTTTTATGATCAACATGTTGTAAGGCTCGAGGAAGTGTTTGAGCAACCTAGAAAGAAAACCTACAAATGTCAGAAACCCAACAGTTATGTTGGAGAAGGTTTGATCTGGCGTTCGAGCGATAAAGATAAGAGGATGATCACTTTGAACGGTCTATCTCATATTGTCGAACAGTACACTCTATCTGTCAATTTCTGTAAACACGGGAGTGGCGTGCGAGAGCATTGGACTCATGGCTCGAGCGGTCAAGTAATAAAGTACAACGTAAGACCCGCGTTCGAACCAAAGGAAGACTTTGGTATTTATGTATTGAATGTGTGAGACCAGTGTGAGATGGGGCACTAAAACGTTCAATACAAAAAATATTTTTAAAAAATCCTATTTTGTTTCCTACTTCATCTAGACTTCTTTGTAACCTATATAATCACTTAGGGTTCGTTCCTAATTACTTTAGACATTATTTTTGGGGCCCTAAGCATTGTGGTTTCCAGAAGTAAAATCTCTCTCATATTTTTCTTCACTTGAGCCATCAATTCTTCTTTTCTACTTTTCTTCTTCTACCTTAGAGTTCCGAGTTAAGGAGATTGTTAATGAGAGTTCCTGCAGTTTCTGAGTAAGTTCATTTCGTTGTTCACAGAGAAGATCTGCAGAGTTCTGAAGTGTTGCAAAAGTGCAAGTCTGAAGAGTTCTTCAGATATTGGGTCATGAGTGTTTGAGTCTATGAGTGTCAAAGTATGTGTTGAGTTATCTAAACCACGATCTGTAAGTCATCTTCTTCTAGTAAATTTTTGAGGTAGCTCATGATAGCCCAGAGGGTTTTTCTCTTTGAGAATTCTCGTAGAGTTTCCCTTCGTCACTCAAATTGTCTGGTGTGATCTACTTTCTACATTATCTTTAATTAAAATTTGGGTGCCTTGGCTATTGATTGGTTTGTGTTTGATTGAGATTTATGCATGCCTATTATTCAAAGACTTGTTTTTGGATAGTAGAAATTTTTATTCCACATATTACACCTATTCTCTCCCTCTTAGTGTATAAAATTTTAAACTATCTTTTTCAATTATATTATATTATACTAGGGGCCTGCATGCGCTACGCGCATAGAAAACGTGGGCCCACTAAGATAAATAGCCCGAGGTAGTTACATGTTTAAAATAGTGGGGAATTGTGTTTTTCTGAGAAGGGCAATATTTGGAAAAGAAAAGTGAGGCCAAAATCTAGAGGGAATATTCCCCCTGTTCTCTTTATTAATAGTATAGATGATTGTTGTTCGTGTGTGTGTTTTTAACTTTTATTTCGTTTTTAACATTTTTATAGAATCATAGCATTAAGATGAGAAGCGCAAACTCGAAAATCAAAAGGGGGTGTGCAAGAAGTTGTTTGTTTTTACAAACTCCAACGTGTGATTTAAGGAATTATAAATTTACCTACCGAATTTGAATGTAATTTTAAAAACAAGTTCATCAAAATAAAAAACATTTCCGTTTTTTCCTCGATTCTTTCCATTGTGTTTTCATGACCGTCAAAGCAAACAAGTATAAAAGGGAGAAGGTCTTCTAAGAAAGAAGAGCAACTCCAATCAAATCAAATCACACCCAAATATTACCTTTTCACACTGCATATTAATTCACTGGTGTGAGAAACAAGATCTGCAAAACATAAGCTCGTCCGATGTGATATATCGAATACGGCAAATTAAAAGCCTCTAATAAGAAAATTCAGGTGCATCCGATTTGAGTAACCAAGTTTATACTATAACATGGCATAACTTCTAAAATACCAGGCAGGCTCCCCTTTGTATATTCAATCACTTTCTAGCATTAGTTTATCAACTTCTCATCATAACCATCCAATGACTTGATCATTTGGAGCCAAAATGCGGATGGGAGGTCAATGCCATTATGTGCATCACATGTTCACCTGCCAGAAAACTTCCTTAAGGCAAATTAACCACATGGATACACCCTCTTTTTATCCAGCCCGCATCCTCTCTTCCTGATGGTCGTTTGAATGGTCATTCAAACGACCACGCCGCGACGCGTGTCCCCACTTCCTCTCACCTCAATGAACGGCGACTAACGTTAGTTTTCGTTTCGACCGGCTCCCGTTTGTTTTCAACCGTCTCAACCACTAGACCAAAGAGGCATTAGACCGTGGTTCGCCCGTGAGCATTCTTCTACTATTCGAACGAACTCGACCAATGCCCAAATACCTGTTTTCCAACGAGTACAAGAGGCAGAGGATTTTCAAAAAATCCTTCAACGTTTACAAAACCACCTTCCTCTTCAATGTTTGCAACCTTCTTGGTTTATCTCCTTCCTCTCCAACAAACGAAGGGCACCAAACTTGTTGGTTAACGAACGAGAAACAACGCTTGCATATTTCTTGCTTTAACTCTTTCCTCTCCAACAAACGAAAGGCACAAAAGTCAGAGGTTTTTGGAGAAATACGAATTAACTGGTACGTTTGCAATCGATTTTTTATTTTCAAATCGTTTTTTCCCCTAAATGGATGTTGCCGATGATATGCTGGTGAAATCAGAATTGTAACTCCTTGCATGCAATGCCATTTGATATAAAAGGAAAAAAGACAAGCATGCAATTCTCATTGCTTGTGATTAGATTCCTGCTCCAACAAAAATTTCAATATAAATAAAATATATCCTGAACAACAAACTTCAACGCCATCATAAGTTATATCACCATCCATATTTATTGCCGTGACTGTCACCCAGATTAGCATGTGATCATCTTTGGTAAGTCAATATTTTAAAAATGCCCAACCTCAAGTGAAAAATCAACATATTTGAATTTGTCGTTGCCTTACAAGCTTATGGTCCATGTGGCAAAAGGATGACATGTATGCTGAGCTGTAATCAGATAAGACAGAGACTGATCTAGTATAGACCCGAACTGTAATAATGCAGTCATTCCCCCAGTGTTGCTTGTTTAAAAAAAGGGAAGTGGGTGTGTAAAAATGGAAATTAGGCAGTGGTGAAAGACTAAGAAAGTGAGATATATAGGAAAAAATGATGCCACCATTGATTCTTTCGATTTTGTCGAAGAATCAATACTTCGGGTGAGATTCATTCTGATAATATCCTCACTAATACTGGATTATATCATATGTTAGTCTCAAGTTGTGAGACATGGAAAAATCACCGAGATGATTCCCTTCTGTCATCACATGAGCTCAACGAAAATGGGAGAGTCGCCACCATTCAGATTTTGGGGTGTGAATGGACACCAAAAGATTCAAAATAAGCAAAAAAGGGCTAAAAGGCAAATACTAGAGTAAAAATAACTCTACTTGAAAATCAAATCCAGAGATGGGTAAGGGGATTAGATTATGAACGAGGGAAGGTATTAGGCACCCCCCATTCACCCACACAAGGTGGTTGCCAAGTGTTGTTCATGCTAAAAAATAAGAAAGCTTGCTAAAATTATTAAAAACCTTGAAAAAGGATTAAACAAATATGTGATATTTTCACATGAGAAATCCAAATGAATTCCAGATCCTCTTTTATGTTAATATCACTTCTGGAATATCACCAATAGATGGAAATCAAAGCAAAAATTGCATAAACCCAAGTTGAGTCAAATCCAGAAAATTCGGTAAAAGATAATGCCATTTGTCTTGAAATCATTCAAATCTAATTTAAATTGAATAAAACCAAATTCATTTAAAAGATTATGATAGATAGAAGACTCATGCAAATTTTCAATCCATTCCGGTTAAAATCCTAGGAGTTATTCTCCTTTAAAATCTGATGCTGGAGATGGTTAAAAGTAACAAGTGGGCAAGTTTGGAAAATTATCTAGAAAAATCGGCTCCATGTAAATTCATGAAATTTGGTGTGAATGAAGTATGTATGACCATATTTCAAATGAAACTAGGCTCATACAAAAATTCATTTGGATGGACCTTGGGTGATTTCCCGAACAGGCCACGAGGATCACAGATTTGCCCAGAAAAGTGCTGTCGAGCAGTTCTGGGTAAATCTGTTACCCATGACACAAATGGAGTCAAAAAATTATGAAAATAACTGGATTTTAAACTAGACTTCCAAAGGAAAACTCAGAAACAAGAATCACTCAAATCGTACTTAAACCGAACACATGGCGCTCAGTCGAAGTGACATCTTCTGTAATCAGACCTGAAATGACCTATCAACTTCGATAGAGAGGTGTCAAAAATCCGCTTGATAGAAATTAATGAAATTTTACAGGCATAAACTAGACAGCCTCACCTTTCCCATGGCATTAGAATCACTCCAAAAGTCATCCGGACGATGAAGTTACGAGTGTCCGAAGTTGGGGTACAGTTGCTATCAAGTTAAGCCTTTTTTTGAAGAAAATCAACTCAAACAGTGATAAAGTGTGTGGAATCCGTGCAAGATAAATCAAAACCATTTTGAAAAAATATTGAAGAACCTCTAGGAAGAAATGGGGCACAAGCTTGGCTCACCATCCTCTCCGATTGGAAAGGATATTTCAAAAACCCCAAAATTGAGCAAAAGTGCCCAAAACCGAGAGGTTAGACCTGGAGGTCTTCAATACTTGAAATAAACTTGATTGAAATCGATAACGAACATTCCAGAATTGCTTGGGGCTATTTATTTTAGATCTACCACAATGACGGCAATAGATCCAAAGTACAAGCCAAATCCGACAAAACAAGTGTTATGCGTGTATGTGTAAAAATCCATTCTTTAACAATATAATAACATATAGCATGCATTTAAATCAATCAAATGGGGTTCTAAAACAACCTAGGGTTCCGTTCCATTATCGTTTCCCTTAGTTCTCTTTCCCCGTTACACACTGTTCTTCAAGATAATCTTGGGGTACTTTGAATATGAAACGGTTTTATAGAATCAAAAGGCTTATTCCAATCAAGGTTCTAGCACTAGGATCAATCCCCAGTCTTGTTTCCCTTAGATCCCACCTTCACGTTTTACAACTAGGGGGAGTCTCGAGGTACTTTGAGTAGGGGAAGGGTTTTCACACACATAGAAGAGGCCTTATTCTACAGAAAGGTAGAAGAAGAGATCTAGATCTAGAATGTAAAAACAGAAAAATAAAGAGAGGTCTGAGGCTTACCTGGGCTTCTGGAAGTAAGACTGCAGCGGTTCCCCTCTTCACTCAGAGCTCTTTGATCTCCAACTTCTTGGCAAAAGTTATTGGCAAGAGTTAATGGCCATTTGCTTAAGGAGGAGCCTCCTATTTATAGGCAAAGGCTAGGGTTAGGGTTTTGCATGATGGTAGACATAACATAATGTCTAGAGCCCACCACCCTTAACCCTAAGGCTATTTCCGAGATTTCCACTCCTTTAATGAAGGATATGATGGTAAAAAGTGAAAACTCTCGGAAAACCCTAATTTTGAGCAAAAAACATGTATCCGACATATGAGGTCGGATACAAGAGCATCTATACGTATCCGGCATATGTCGCCGAATACATTAAGGTCTGCTTGTATCCAACAACTTATGTCGGATACAATAAAGATGTTTTGTATCCTACATTATCTGTCGGATACAAAAAAAAACCTTTTATCCGAATTTTAACACAGGCAATACTTATTTACATGTAATATCGTTTAAGTAAATGTCGTATTTTTTAATCTCCATTTACTTAAGATATTACATTTAAATAAGCAAACACCCCCCCCCCTTCCCCCCATTTGAATCCATTAAAAATAGTTCCAGACCCAAATTCCAAGTGAATAAAAAGTCAACTTTCCAGTTCCAGGCTAAATTCCGGTTTTTCAGGTCCGGTAAAAAAATTCAACATGTTAAAACCAAGGTATTCATCAAGATTTAAAATCTCAAAAATTATTTTTTGCAATAAAAATTATCTTGAAATCTTGCTTTAAAAAATATTTCATTTTCTGGGGTCAAAAGTCAACAAAATTCAACCGGAAAAAGTTTGACTTTGCACAAAAGATTGAATTCGAGCCTTTTCCTTTGCGGTTTTGGATTCAAATGGGTTAAGGATCTCAAACCCAATGCAAAGAATTGAAAATTCCAATAAAATATTTCTCTCCTTCAAGATTTATCAAAAATCATGCAATTTTGAGGTGTCTACAACTGCCCCTCTTTGCTGGAGTTGTAGCACAATGAACAGCAAAGAATACACACAACTCAAAATTGCACGTTTGAAAGACACCTCATTAATTGAACTTGCTTTGGTCAAACAAATGAGTGATAAAAAACATTGATTTGAAGATAGCCAATGAAACCCCTGCTGTTTATAGTTTGACGAGGTGGCGTCTCTTCCTTATCTCAAATTTCTTTGAGCTCTCGTGGCTATGAAAAGAAATCTGAGACAAGCAAATTTTGAAAAGAATGTGGATTTAAAATTGACCTCTGCAAACTCAATTGCTTTTGATGTTTTTCACTTTACAACTCAACAATAAGGAAGGAAATATTTTATTGAATTTTCCTGATTGATTTTCTTATTTGATTTACCTGGGTGCCATTTGACGCCCAAACCTGTGCTTGAATATTTCCCAACTTGCTTTTGCTTCTTCATCTTCTTGCTCTCTCAATAAGGATGTAAGTGCCGTTGCTGCCCATAACCTGCCTTCATTCTTTTCAACTGCCCAAGTGAATGGATCTTCTTGATTGATGGACCATGATCTGCTGATCTAACCTCATACCCTTACTACCCATGATCTCTTCTTCATGCGTTCTTACTGCCCCAGTAAAATCCTTCTTCAGAATTGGAAACCCTTGTTTAAAGGAGAAAACATGTAACTGCTTCGAAACTTCCCCCTTTTTTTTTTCAAATCCAAAGACTAAGGCTTGATTGCTTCTTCCAGATGCTGTAATTTATTTCAATGAAAACCCAGAGAGAAAGACGCTGAGCATGCCCTGATTTTTGGTTGCTTAAAGAAGTACTTGCCCCTCAGCAGAGATAATCCTTTTTTTTCCTTTTTCTCTTCTTTCTCTTTTTTTCTTTTTTCTCTTTCTTCTTTTTTTCTTTTTTTAACCTTTGCAAAAAGAAACCCTTATAAAGGAATGCAAATACAAAAATAGGTTTTATACTAGTGGCCTCAGAATTCTCTAATGCTTGCAAAACCAATGTTTTTATGAAAAGACATAGATGCTCATCATAGGCCAAAAATATATTTTTTTGCTTTTTTTGTGTTTTCATATTTTTTTTTTGAAAAATGATCCAACCACTTATTAGCATATTGTCCAAAAGAATTAAAATCAAGTTGAATAATGAGAAGATTATTTCAGAAAATGAAGAAAGACCAAAATAAGCCTTCAGAACCTTTAGAATCATTCCCATGACCATCGGCTTGTCAATTGATGCTCCAAATATGACGACTCTTTCAATCTGACTATTTTGCCCCAGTCTAGAAAGACATTTTCCTTCATCCAATTGAAGACTTCAACTGCAGCAATAATTTCCTAATGGCAATTTTGATGGCCATCAACTTTTTCATAGATAATTCATATCATAGTTCTGATTATGTTGCTTGAGTCTTGAAAAGAGAATTTTCCTCAATCACTCGAAAAAGTGACTGTATCTCAAAATAACTACCAACATGAGGACTTCACCTAGATCCATGCCAATTCTGGACTTTCCTCTCTAATGATTTCCTTCTTGTAGATAGCTGATTATTTGCTACGTAGCGCCCTTTCGGGTTTTCACTACATTTTCTCCATTTTTTTCATTTTTTTTAATCCTTCATCACCAGCAACTATGTAGTCAAAACTGCCTTAATTCAAAATTTCTTAATCAAAGAGGACTTATGAATGGAACGAAATGAAGGCTTAGTGTTTGTTTAGAAAGAAAAGGAATAAAAGGCTCAAAGACCATATGATCAAATGGGTTAACTGAAATTGTAATTCTTAAGGCATTTTTTTTTTTGGAATGAATACAAAATTGCCCCCAGTAATGAAGTTCTTCCCCTACTTTGATTTCTTCATTTGAAGCTTATTCCCCAATATCGAACTTCTTTTCTCATTCTTCTCTTCACAATTTTGAAGATATAGCATTTGATGATCTCTTTTTCTTCTTTCTTCTTTTTTTTCTTTTTTTTTTTTTAATTTCTTTGCCCCCTTTTCATAAAACATCTTCAAAATCCCTTTTGAACTTCACTAATACCCCTTCATTCCTCTTTTTTTTTTTTTTTTTTTTGCCTTAATAAATTTGCCCCAATGTGGGGTTACAATTCTCAGTTTAGGTTACTTGGAAAAATTTATTAAGCTCAAAGGGTCTAACTAGGAATTTCAAAATTTTTGGGGATAAAAGAAAGAAAGGCCTCTTATCCTTTTAAGAAAAGTTTGAATTTTCAGACTTGGTAAAGTTGCACTACATGACTGGCTAAGGATTTTTCTTTCTTCTTTTTTTTTTCTTCTTAATAACCTTCTATCAACATGAAAGCCTCTTCACATAGAACCTTTGTTATGAACAAGTTCTTCACCTTTTGATCAATCTTATGGACTTGGATTCTTTCCATCAAATGATGCTCAATTCTATTTCCAACGAAAATGTCAAATCTTCTCCCATATTTTCAACTGCAAAGCCCCAAAATTTCTTCAAACCATATTATCAACTTCCATTTGAATGAATCAACAAGTGGTGTGATCCATTCTGTATTCTAATGAAGAAACTTCAAATCTTCTTCTATCTTTTCTGTTGAAGACTGTGGGTCATCTTTGGTTCCAAAGGCCATAAAATTGGTCACTTCATAATTTTGCTGAATATTCTTCTCATGACACTTAAAAGGATTTGAATTTTCATATAAAATGTTTTTTTTCTTCGATTTTGGTCTCAAGATTGAGCCCAATGTCGAAGTCATATTCAACTTAATGAAATTCAATAGGAGATATGACTCATAAGTAAAACAGGATCTTGTTGAAAACTTTTTTTTTTTTTATAGAAAAATTTTAAAGGGGAAAATCTTTTTTTTTTTTACAAAAATCTTAAAGGAAAACTCTTTTTTTTTTTTTTTTTTGAAAGAGCCTTTATTGAAATCACTTCTTGAGAACAAGGCTCCTTAGAGTCCTCAAGAAATGTGCATTCTTTTTTATGGGGGTTTCTTTTTAGAGAACATGGGAATTCGAAAGTTGCCCCTGTTCTCAAAGGCAAAAGTTGATTTTTTTCCATTTTTGCAAAAATTTTCATCTTTTGCTGGTTGAGGCAAGAATTCCTTTCTTTGATCAGCCATTGCCTTCATATTTAGGACATCATGCTCAGCCCTTGGAAGAAGTGACGTTACTTGATCTGGAACTTGGATGACTGCCCAATCAATGTGTGGCAAAATGAATTCAACCTTTGCCTCTTTCTTTTCTTTGAAAATACCCCCATTCTTTCTCTGCCATCCTTCTTTCTTCTTTGTCTTATTCTCATCGGCTTGTTCATGTAGCTTACACTGCTTTGATGCTTCTATCTGCCACTTTTCTGCCTTTTCACCCATCATTTCATTTCCTTTCAATTTTAGCTTTTCTTCTTCCTCTTCCTTCCTTTCCTTGATATTAAAATCTACCCCTGTATGAGTTTCTTTCTCCATATGGCCCCGTTCATCTTCTTTTTCAAGATAAACCCGGACTGTGGTACCAACTGGAGCAATAAGTTGAGAAGGGTCAAATCTTTTTTTCCCTGAAAAAATTGACCCTATTGCATTTGAGCTGCCTTGCCCCATTGTTGCTGGTGGGAGGAGGAGTGGGTGTGACTGAATTGAATGATAAAGAGTTATTATCTAGTAAATCCTGAATTGCATGCTTTAGGGCCAAGCAACGATCTGTGGTATTGTAACGCCCCGGATCCGTGTTGTTCATTAAAGATATAACACGTCTCACGGAGGTTAGGCAAGGATCGTTAATCAATTTATGATCGCTGGATAATCATACATCTATAACCTAACAGAGTGCACATTCCCATTTATGCAAAATTTCAACATTTAAACTGAACTGAAATCATATGGTTCATTCCCAATTACTTTAATACATCTCAATTAATTCAAGTTCTCAAATTCGGAACAGATAACCTACAAGTCTAAGGAAGGTAATAGTAGTCTTCCTCCCTATATGCCTCAGCAGGATCTACCCCAGAAATCGCCTCACCACGAGTATCTGAAAAAAATAGAACAACAACATAGTGAGATACAAATATCTCAGCGAGTAGCACATGCATGCAGAAATAGTTGAATCATATTTTAAAACTATGCATCGACAACACTACAATACGTTTAAACAGCCAACATCAATTTCCCAAGTTCAATTCAAACAAATCACATCTCAGTTAAATACAATAACACATCGATTGGTCAATGTCATGACTATCGTTTGGTTGATAAATTAAACATGCCAAGTAGACACTCCACACCTCCATGTACACAGTTCCGGCCTACTCAGGGTTTCGGATACTCTGAAATGACGGCCTACTCAGGGTTTCGTCATCCAATGTAGGCCTACTCCCCGGGTTTCTGCATTGACAACCAGGCCTACTCAGGGTTTCTGGCTGCTCTACACCGGTCGTGGCAACACACAAGGCCATGCAATTCCAACAACCAACAATAACATCACATTACTAAGCTTAAACATCTGGATCCAGGACAAGCTAGACCAAAACAGTAAACATCGTATAATCTCGATTTCAATATCAAAACAAACCATTCATTTCCACATCATGTAAATCTCTCATCACAATTCATCACCTGTCCCTCTGGACCACACAGTGCCTCAAGTACATTCGGTACTTTCTCATTTCCATAACACAAGTCATATGAAAGTAAAACTCAATCCATTCATACCAAAAAAAACCATTCAATACGTATAAAGTTTCCAACAAGTGAAACCAGAAATACAAGAACTTCTCAATCAAAGCAATGTATAGAATAAGGAAAAGTGACTGGTAACTCTTACTAGTTCGGTGTCCAGCACAATACTCATAAGTAACCTAAAACCCAACTTGAAACTCATAAGATGTTCACAACATTTTCCTCTATTAATTTCATAGGCAAAAATGGTTTTCCAGGTTCCTAACCAAGTGAATAGTGAAGTGGTTTAACCCCTAAGAAGTGCAATTACTCTTGGTCAAGTCAGAAATTCCATTTCATTAAGCAAAATAGGTCTACCGCTCACCTATCGAGGTGGGCGCGAGGTGAGCGCCGGTCGGCGGTGAAGAAAATGGGTAAAAACGACCTGCCGCTCACCCGGCGCTAGGTGAGCGCGAGATGGGCGTGAGGTGGGCGTGAGGTGGGCGTGAGATGGGCGCGGGATTCGCGCGAGATGAGCGCCTTGTTTTCCACTTCGCGCGAGATGAGCGCGAGGTGGGCGCGAGATCGGCGGTAAGTCATTTTTAACAGGGCGCCTACCTCCGAGGTGAACGCCGGTGAGCGCGAGGTAGGCGGATACCCCCTGTGATTTTTCATTCTCTGTTATTCCAAGATCTACAAGTCTGGCCGGTTAGTTTAGGTCTGTAATTGCTCCAATACACTCCTAATACTCCCAGAACACTTCCCAACCATATTTGAAATTAATCTAAACACTTTCATTTTTAATTAAAACTTAAATCCGGATACTCTGTTCATGCAACTTTCCGAAAACCCAGAAAACAGAAAAACCTCATACTATCACTAAATATTCAAAACATGCATCCGACTAAGCTCGAGAAAACCCAAAAGACAAACCCAGTGATAAAACAGTGCTACTCACCTGTGCTTATTCCCGAACGAGAAAACCTCCGGCCGATCACTTCTCGGCCACGCGCGCGAATGAACAAAACTATCGAACTAAACTTCTCGAGCTGAGGGAAATAACCCAAGTAAAATCAGCTCCGAAATCCTTCTTCCAGCACTCACGATAGAGGGTTCTTCACGAACGAAAGCCCTAGTCGCCCTCCAGCCGAAATCGCCAATTTCCTTATGTCCAGGGTTAACGAAAATATTGCCGAAATTATGCTAAGCGCATTTTCATAAACCCGAACCCTACTTTCCATTTTCGTCTACTTACCTATTACATGCTCGCTCGAATACTCTCCCATTTCTTGATCCTATGCATGTTCGCCTACGGAAGACACTACCTATTCAGCATCTATTCCCGTTTAAAATCACATAACTACACCTTAAGAATACCAATGATAATAATACTATTTTTCGGAAAAATGGCTATATAACGCCTGTACATATGAGTATGGGCTAAGCCCTCAAACCACAAAATAACCTGATAAACACAGTTTATACATCAGAATAAATAACTAAATAAATAAATAAATATTCACAAAAATTCAGGGTCTTACAGGTATGCCCTGAACTACTCATATGATACTCACATATTGCAGATGAATCATAACCCTTCCCCTTGCTTGCATCAGGATTTGGCAACCTCAAAGTCACATAACCTTTTTGAAGTAAGGTAGGCAAAAGTTCAGATGGTCTCATAGGCAGTTTTGAAAACTCCATTCTCTTCCTTACTTCTGTTTCGTCCTTCACAGGCTGTGCAGAAGGGACATTAATTTAGATAGGCAACAAAGGAACTGGATGGGCATTGATTTGGAAGGGTCCCTTGGGAAGCTGCACCATATTCACTTCTGCTTCTCTCCTTTCCTCAGATTTTTTCTTTCCATTACCATTTCCCTTGTTATGAGTGGAGTCTTGTTGACTGATCATGGCGGAATAATCAATTATCTTGCCAGATTTGATCCAATCCTCAATTCGGTCTGCCACCTGCACCAGGGCTGCAAAATTGGTGGTAATCTGACCCACCAAATGGTTGTAGAAGGGCTGACGCAGCGTACTTACGAATGTCGAGATCATCTTAGGCTCCAACATAGGCGGCCTGACTTGGGAGGCAGACTCTCTCCACCTCTTGGCATATTGCCTTGGGGAGATGACCAACTTAGCAAACTCCGTAGAAAAATCTGAATTTAATGTATGATGGATACAATATGATGAGGAACCTTACCTGAGGGTTCTTGTGCTCTGGAGTAGGGTGGAGACACCTCCTGGAGGTAGAACAGCTGCTGGAAGCTTTCTTGGTGCACCCACTTCTCCACAACAGCAACTAGGCTCCTTTGACTTGTTTGAGAAAGTGAAGAAGAAGAAGGGGACAAAGGTGGAAACCCTTGAGGTGGCGTGGTGGGGGCTATGGAGGGCAAAGAGAGTTGAAGGAGGGAGGATTTGGGTGGGAAAGAATGGTGGAAGGAAGCCCAGAAACAGCCAAAGAAGCCAACCCCCAGCCAGAGGTTGCTGCTGTGCTTTTATAGGCAATTTTAATGTATCCGGCATTAAATGCCGGATACACTACATGTCCTTTGTATCTGGCATTAATCTTCTTTAATTCCTCTATTCCACATATTAAGCAAATAGAAATCTTCATATAATATCATTAACACTTTGTTGGACCCCTTGACTAGAATTTATAAGCTAAAAATTTAATATACAAACTCTAATAATTCTGCCTCACTTGGACTTGTGAACTTGAATGGGCACCAACCTCACTATAGGTTAGCCCTTCTTGGCGCCCATGAGTTTTCTATAAATTCATAAAACCAGATTCCATTAATCCCATTTGATTCCTCTATTCTACATATTAGACACTTAATAATCCTTCTATAATGTTATTAGCACTTGGCTAGATCATTTAGACTAGGTTTTATAAGTTAAAAACTTCAAATACAGCTTCCATAAAATCTGCCGCACATCTTCATTGGATTTGAATGGGCGCTGACCCTTAACTGAATTTTCTATAGACTATACTTGCACAGATTTCATAATCTCTACCTAGACCAAGTTTCCAATTTCTATGAATTTAACCTCAGGTTTGACCCCTATTTCATGGTCTCCCCTTTCATTAAAGTTCAGTAACATCTATTCAATAAGTTTCCTAAGAATCTCTTAATTGTATTTTAATAACAGTCACCAAAGCTAAAATGAAATACCTTAACCGCCCATGATAACTTCAAACAAAGTTCTGCAATATTGCTCATGCATTCCATTTTCAGCACCTCTTGCTTCCCCTAAGAACTTCCATTTACTCTTAATTTAGGTCTCTAACAATTCCCAAATAAAAACCTTACAGCACTTATAAAATATACAAAATATAGGCTGAGAGTTAACTGGGTGCTGACCTCTAGAGAGGTTGGCGCCAGTTAGCAGCACTCAGCCCCAAATCAAAATTCCCAGATTCAAGTGTGACTAAACCATCTAAATCTAGACTGGCCTAAAATCATTCTCCCAAACCAATTCTAACATGATTCTAACTCATTATACAATGTTTTAGCACAATTTAGAATTTAATTAAAGCTTGAAACAAATCAACATAGCATTAGACATACATGTGAGTTTTCTAACACATATTTAGCAAAGCAAACATAAGTCTCTGATTCTTATAAGGTTATTTGCATTCTCTTCTGGATTTCCCCTCCAGTACACTTCAATTTGTCTAACAAATCGGTAACCATGTGATTAAATCTATTTGAATCAAAATTTAGAGGCTGCTCAGGCTTAGGCGTCAATGAGTATCTAGGAACAGGGTTCGTCCATCTACTTGTTCAAAACCATACCAAGTTCCAGTTTTAAACATCTAAACCAAGATCAAAATTATGCTACTTACCTTTCAAACGCTTAATTCCACTTGCTGAACTTTAGATCCTCAAAGAAAACTCTAAAAATCTCCACACCAGAAACACACGAATGAAGTTTTTCTGCAGAAATTTAATCCTCAGCTCAAATCTGATTTCAGCTCAGATCTATTCAGATCTGAGTTTCTGTTTCAATTAGAGATATAATTCCACAACTTAGATATGAATTTAACTAACCTTACCTGTAATTTTTTTTTTTTGAATTGATTAGCTGAGATTTGCAGCTCTTGATCGAAACTGAGTTGCTGCTACAGATATCTTTATCTTCTTTTGAACAGGGCTAAACGACCACACTAAATTCCCAATGATCTCCACCAATTTCTCAGATCTGATTCCACAACCCTAGCTCACCCCTTTCTTCTCTGAAATCTTTGATCTCCCATTAGTTCGTTCAACCTCCCAATAAAACAATTGAACAACCAGCAATTTATGTAGTTGATGCCATCAGCTAACTTAGTTTCATGATTCCCTACTACATCACTCCACCAACTCCCTACAGTAGCACTCAGATTTGCCTAATATCTCATGCATGCCACCTCATCAACCCATCTTAAATCACCCAAGCAAAATTTAAATAATATTTCCTCACCTTTATAAATAAAGTTTTCCTAATTTGATTCACCCAAAACCTCGAACGAACCCTCTCGATCCCCGATTCTACCTATTTTTTTTTTCCAATTTGGCCTTACTTAGTTATTAAAATAATAAATTTTAATTCCATTAAAATTTGGGATTTTACATAGATCTTAGACTTACCATGTTTAATATGGTAGATCTGAGATCAGAAGCCTTAGAATAATCCGTCAGGGTTTTGTGAATTGGTTTTAAATGGTTTTAATCTTCTAGAGAGGACCTTATGGTCTAATCTCTTCTATTTGGATGTTTTCCATCAACCTGGGTAGATTTGGCTTTCCCTCTCCAACTAATGGGAGATTTAAGCCAGATCTGTACCCTTAATGATTCCAAGTTCGTTTTTCAATGTATTTCAAGTGATTTCAATTCATATCACATGGGCACTCATTGTTTTTATGGATTCATAACGGTAGATTTTAGCAAATGTACCTTCTTTAATTTTTATTGAATCTGAGTAAAATTTCTACTGCGTTTTCTACTTTGTATAAACCTTCAAATGGCTATGGTTTTAGTCGATTTAAGTTTGGATTGGAAGACTTATGATTGGTTGAGTTTTCAAAGCTTTAATAATTTAACCTTAAGCTGATTTTCTAAGATTGACTTTAAGCTTTATTTTCGTTGAGTTTATTTTGACCTTGTCATTTGATCATGAAGCCCTAGAAATGGTTTATCCACATAGAGAGTCCAAAATCAATTGGACCACTCATATGGGAAAACCATACATATGTTTGTCCTTTTAAGCACTTTTTGAATGTTTTTTTGTTAGCAAGCAATTGTTTGAGCATGTACAACATATGGCAACCACCTTGTTTGGATGAGTAGGGGTGCCTAACACCTTCCCCTACTCATAACCTAATCCCCTTACCTGATTTCTGGATTTAACCATGGATTAGAGCTACATTTAGCTCTATTTTACCCTTTTATGATCATTTTGGTGCCCATTCACACCTTAAATTGAATGGTGGTGACTCCAACCTTTTGTGAACCCTGTGTGATGATTAGGAGGTCACGCAGGTGATTTCCCATGTCTCATAGAAACAACCTTTGCTACATAGTTGTTGGGAGATATATACAGGTTTAGGGGAGTAAACGAGTCGGATTCGGACCGGAATATCCGAATCTGATTAAGTTATAGGATATCCAAATCCGATTAAATATCCGATGGATCTTTCATACTTGTTACTGAATCCAAATCCGAATATAGTTATAAAATCTGTATCTGAATCTGATTAAATATTTTAAGTTGAAAAATCCAATTAAATAGGCTTTCTTTATTATAATTATATTCAATAATATTTCAAATAATCTTAAAATGTATATCTTATGTTCATATTTAAGATGATACATATATTATTTTAAAAGAAGAATATTAAAATTACTTAAGCATCCTTAGAAATCTGAAAATATTACAAACATATATATAATTTAATCGGACTTGGATCTTAATCAGGCATATATGACCTTGATTCGAATCTGAATCCGATTATAAACGGATCCAATTTTAAGATTCGAATCCTACCCAACGGATATTTAAATGGTAAAAAATCGGATTAAATCGAATTATTTAATCAGAAATGGGTCATGATTTGACCCATTGACAACCCTATACAGGTTGCTGATGTTGATTGATTGCTTGAGGATGTGTTTGGTCTAGCAGGTTGTGATTGGCCTAATTCCATGCCAATGTTTAGAGTGTTTAGATTGAGTCCAAGAAGTTGTGATTCAAACGGTGTAGAAATCGGAGCAGAAATAAGGTTTTTATGCTCAACATGAGACAAGGTTTGAGTGAGCGTTTGAGCACACTTTTTAAAACAAACAGACAGTCACACCCTAGAGTGGCGTTAGAGTATGTTTTATCTAGCATTCTAGCAATAGTTAGTTAAATTCAACGTGAGACTTGTGTGAGACCCAATTCTCAAGCGGTTAATTTCTGCAATTTTTGAAAAGTTACGAAAAATTGCATAACTCGCTCGTTTCAATTCAGATTGACTTCAAAATTCTTGAGGAACCTTTAAATAGGATTAGGGTTCATTCAAACTTATAAGAGACATGTTTAAGGAGCCCTAAAAATTCCTTATCTCTTTTGAAAAAGCCTTCTTTATGGTTTTCCTATTTTGAGCCATCAAAACCTTTCTATTTTTCCTTCTTCCTTTACCTTGGAGTTTTGGGTTGGGGAGATTGCATCGTGGGAGGTCCTACGGATATCAGACGAGTTTGTTTGGGTGATTGTGTAAGAAGATCTTTAGACTTCTGGAGTGTTGTTGTGGAGCAAATCTCAAGAGTTCTTTAGATACTTTGAAGTCTGTGAGTTTGCAGAGTCTAGAATAGGGATGTTGAGTGTGAGACATGGGAAAAATCAATCCAGTGACTTTCCGGTCATCACACGGGATTCATAAAAATGGGAGAGTCACCACAATTCTTTTTAGGTGTGAATGGGCACAAAAAATCATTAAAATAAACAAAAAGGCAAATCTTGAGTAAAAATAACCCTACTTGAAAATAAAATCCAGAGATGGGTAAGGGCAAATCCGGATGATGAAGTTATGAGTGTCCGAAGTTATGGTACAGACGCTGTCCAGTTTTGCCATTTTTAAGTAAAATCAACCCAAAACAGTGATCAAGTGTGTGTAATCCGTGAAATCCAAACTAAAATCATTTGCAAAAACATTGAAAAACCTTCAGGAGGAAATAGGGCACAAATTTGGCTCACCATTCTCTTCGATTGGAGAGAATATGCCAAAAACCCTAAAATGGAGCAAAAATGCTCAAAACCGAGAGGTTAGACCATGAGGTCTTCAATACTCAAAGATAAACTTGCTTGAAATCATTAAGAAATATATCAGAAATGCTTGGGGCTATTTATTTCAGATCTATCACAATGAATACGATAGATCCAATAATACAAGCCGATTTCGACAAAACGAGTGCTATGTGTGCATGTGTAAAAATCATCTCTCTAAACACATACATAACAACATATAGCATTCAAAATACATTAATAAAATGGGGGTTCTATAACTAGGGTTCCATTCTCATTCTCGTTTCCCTTAGTTCTCTCTCCACGTTTTACGGTTTCGAGATAGTCTTGGGGTACTTTGAGTAGGGAATGGGGTTTCACACAATCATAGGCCATTCAAGATGGTTCTAAGACTAAGGATCAATTCCCAGTCTCGTTTCCCGTAGATCCCCCTTCACGTTTTACGGCTAGAGGGAGTCTCGAGGTACTTTGAGTAGGGAAAGGGGTTTCAAGCACAAAGAGTAGGCCATTATTCTACAGAAAGGTAGAAGAAGAGAACTATTTCTAGAATTTAAGAACATAAAAGAAAAGGGGTTTTGGGCTTACCTGGGGGTGCTGGAAGCAATGGGGCAGAGATTTCCCTTCTTCACTTGGAGCTCTTCAATCTCCAACTCTTGGCCATTTGCTTGAGGAGAGGCCTCCTATTTATAGGCAAAGGCTAGGGTTAGGGGAAACCCTAATGGTAGACACAAGGAAGTGTCTAGCATTCTTCCACTTAACCCTAAGGTAATTTTCGAGATTTCCACTTCTTAAACAAGGGATAAGACAGTAAAAAGTGAAAACTTTCAGAAAACCCTAATTTTGAGCAAAAACCTTGTATCCGACAACTCAGGCCGGATACAAGCAATTATCTTTGTATCCGACGAAATCCATCGGATAAAATTAAAGTTATTTGTATTCGATGCATTCTGTCGGATACAAAGAACAAGTTCATTTTCCGATTTTTTATGTCGGTTACAAAAGAAAGAATGATTTTGGCCAATTTTTCATCATTTTCTCAGCGTAATTTTGGGGTGTCTACATTGAGTCGTCTGAACTATAGGTTGTAAGTATTTTTCTCATAGTAGATCTTTTAGGTGGCTCATACATAGCCCAAAGAGTTTTTCTCTAGTGAGAGTTCTCATAGAGAGTTTTCCTTTCGTCAACAAATTGCTTTTGTCTTACTTTACATGCTTTAATTGTCTACTTGCAATTTGTGTGGCTTTATATTTGGTTATTGTGTTTTTTGTCTTCTGCCTCTTGTGGACTTGGGACTCTCATCTGCTCCAACGGTCTGATTGTAAATCTCCACTGCTCTGCTCAATCCTGGCATCTCTAATCTCCCTCTCAACTCTAAGGGTTCTCCTCACAATGTCAATGTACTCTGTACACATCAAAACAGACAACATGCTCCAAATCTCCGATCTTTGTCCCCTCTCAAAGTGATGTGTCCGTCTAGCTCATCTTGCACCATATGGGGAGCAAATTGAGATAGTGCCGCATAACGGGCCTCGTACTGTGCTATAGTCCGAGTCTCCTGCATAATATCCATAAACCCCCTCTCCTTCTGTAATCTCACCTCCGAGGAAAAGTACTGCTCAAAGAATGCCTGTCGGAACTGTGTCCAAGTCAATTGTACTCCATCGGCACTCTGCCTCCTCAAGGATTGCCACCAATGCTAAGCCTCTCCCTTAAGAGTAAATGTAGCTAATCTCACTCTCCGGTCCTTTGGACAAGCCATGGTATCAAAGATACGCTCTACTCTCTACACCCAACTCTTAGCCTCCATCGGATCAGGCTCTCTGTGGAATGGTGGGGCAGTCAACCTCATAAATTGCTCAATGTCTCTCAAAGACAGTCCATCTTCATCTCCCCTCTACTTCTCTACAATTCCATGACCATTTCGATGGCCACTACCATTTCTTGTCTGACTCATCTTCTCCTCTCTTTCCATAGTAAGGAGATGTGTCAATGTGCCAACAACAGCCCATATATCACCCATCTGATATGGAACATACCGTGGCTGCTCATAGGACTACTCCTGTGGTAGCTCATCAACTGGAGGATCCATATTCCTAGCTCGTTTGCCTTTGCCTTCCATGTATAGCTACAAAATATAACACTATATTAGATAGGAACTCTCCCTAGTTCAAAGTTCTATCTAGCGAGCACAAAATCCCTCAAGGTCTTTCTAAGGTCATATTACCTAGGATTAGAATTCCTAGCATTGCTCTGATACCTTCTTTGTAACGCTCCGGATCCGTGTTGTTCATTAAAGATATAACACGTCTCACGAAGTGTTATGCATGGGCCCAGATTGCTCATACCAAACTCATATTTACAATCATGAGTCATTTATCAGAGTGCGGAAATTAAAATTTCTATTAAAGCATGGGAAAGTTAAAACCATTCTCAAAGCAAGTATATCATCTAACAAATCTAATACCAACAATTAACCCAAATCAAATTAATACAAATCCATCCGAATTCATCCATACAACCATCAACATAAACCTACTATGTCTAAGAATGACGTAATCCAGAGCTTTATAAAGATCCCCGGTCTCTACCTCAACAACTGTGTCCTTTCCAGGAGTAGTTGGAAACAAAACAAAACAAAACCAAAATGAGATAAAATATCCCAGCAAGTAGCACATGCATGCTAAAATATTTTAGTGCAGTTCTAAATCATGCCACAATAAAGGATCATAATAAAGTTAATACCAATTCATGTATAATCCAAATAAACCAAACATGATCTCAATAGTATTAATAAACCAAAGTATCAAACCAAACAGTTATTTTACAATCAAATCAAGTATCATCATGGGCCAATGTTATGTAGTTTACTTTAATTGGGTAATTAGCATGCCAGAGCCAAATACACACCTTCATGTATAAATTTGGCTTACTCAGGGTTTCGGATACTGAAATGACGGCTTACTTAGGGATTCGTCATTCAATGCCAGCCTACTCCGGGTTTTGGCATTGACAACATTGGCCTACTCAGGGTTTCGATGCTGCTTTACACTGGTCGTGGCAACACTCATGGCCATGAAATTACATTAATAAAGTCAAACTATTACATTACTAAGCTTAAACAATGGATCCAAGACAAGCTAGACCAAAATAGCTTAAAACAAAATCAACATGTAAACCAATGTACTCAATATATAATCATGGGCCGATCATGACCAAATCCACTCCATCATGGAGAATCTGCAATACATGTCCTCAAGATGAATTTCAATAATGAAAACAATATTTATAACAACTAAATCATGAGATAAAGCGAATAATTCAAATCTGTAGATGTAGACACCCCAAATTGCACTAAAAATGAGAAAATAATTGAAAATATTAATTGGGATTTAAAATAGGCCAAAAATGCATGAAATTCAATAATTTGAGCCTTGCCCATATTGTATCTACGGGCTGAGCGCGCCCGAATTTTGTATACGGGCACGCAGCACCTGTAATACATACATGGACACCATTGGCCCGCAATATATTTACGGGCGCGCTGTTTTTGTGCGAATTTTATCTTTGCTCGATTTTTGAGCCTTATCTGCATCCAAATATCTCTCTGGATAAGCGAATTTATTTATTTATTCGAATTATCCTTGTTGGCCATGGATGGGCATTATCCTTGTGTTTAACTCAATCTGAAACTCTATCTTGCCAAAACTTGGACCAACCATACCCCTGGGTTTGCCTATAAATAGAGGGCCTTTCCTCAAGCAAAAGGCCACGAAAATTTGAAGTCCAAGGAGCTCCAAGAGAAGAGAGGAATCCCTGCTACTTTGCTTGCTCAATCCAGGTAAGTCCCTTTTCCCTTTTATTTTCTGTCTACAATTCTAGAAGTAATAGGATCTTCTCCATTGCTGTAGAATAAGGCCATCTTTTATCTTGTATTCCTAAACTTGTCTCTAAGTACCTCAAGAGTCTCTCTAGCCATAAATCGTGAAGAGAGAGCTAGGGGAAAGGGGAACAGGTGGATCCCTAGAATAGAACCCCATATCTGTTTTCTTCTTCTTTCATAGAATAAAGCCTTGGATTGTGTTTGTATCACCAAACCTATCTCTAAGTACCTCAAGAATCCTCTCTAGCCGTAAAATGTGAAGAGAGAGCTAGGGGAAAAGAGAACAGGTAGATCCGTAGGGTAGACCCCCATGTGCTCAAATCTGTGAGATGTGGCTGCTTTGAATATCCTGATCATGTTTTAATGGTTTTTATGATGAATCTGAATCAATCATATGAATCCATGATGTTTATAGCATGAGATCCCTACTTTTTTTTTTTTATAAAATTTGGATTTTCCACATTTTTGCACCTACAGCACTGTTTTCGTGATTTTTATGATTTTAGGCTAAGATCTTGGATCTATCATGATCAATATGATAGATATGGATCCAGAAGCCTGAAAATAACCTCTAGGGTTTCATGATGTGGTTTTTGAGTTGTTTTTCATTATTGAGAGAAGACCCTACAGTCTAAGTTCTCCCCTTTTGATGTTCTTCATCAACGTGGGTATTTTTGGTTTTGATTTCTTGATTTAATGTGAAATTTGGGCTATACCTATGTCCTGGACTATTCAAGTTCAATTTTGAAATATTTTATAAAAATCATATTTTTCTAGATTTCTAGAATTTAACTTGAAACTAGATTCTTGAAGATTTCACTTTATTTTGGTTTTATTGGATTTTATCTCAATTTTATTTCAATCATGAAACCCTAGGAATGGTATGATTATATTTGAAAGTTCTGGATTAATCAGGTTATTCGTATGAAAAAATCATACACTTTTGTCTTTTTTGTGATTTTTCATGATTTTTATAGTAAGCCCTTTTCCCTTTATTTAAACATGAACAATACCTGGCAACCACCTTGTGTGGATGAATAGGGGTGCCTAACACCTTCCCCTGTTCATAACCTAATCCCCTTACCCATCTCTAGTTGTTTTTTTAGAGGGTTATTTTTACCCTAAATTTGCCCTTTGTGCTTATTTGATATTTTGGTGTCCATTCACACCTAAACAGAATGGTGGCGACTCTGTGTTTTTAACCAATCCCGCGTGATGATTGAGGAAGTCATTGAAATGATTTTTTCCCATGTCTCACAGTAGAATAACTCACAATTTACCAAATCCAATGCAAGTTTTTCAAACAAAACCAAAGTAAACCAAAGTATTGCAAAATTGAGCTCAAAACACTATTTTCTCAAATCTGATCAGAATTGTGCTCTCAGAGTTTTATTTACTTAAAATATGTATAAGTATGAGGATTACATGAGTAGAAACATTTAGAATCCTTTCAAGTTAGTGTGAAACCATAAAATCCACTTTTAACCCCAAAATAAGCTAAATTGGAGGAATAGGTGGCCAACTATTTAGTATAGGCTCAAATTTACAATTGGCCTTTGGAAATACCTTAGAAAAGATCTCAGAAAGATGCTACAATTGGTAGAATTAAAATAAACTCATTCTATAATAATTTGGAACCAAAAGTCTCTCAAAGATCTAGTTTAGTAGAATGTGTCCAAACTCTTTGTTAAATTAAAATTTGAGATAATTCCAATGCAACCACTTTCTAAATACCTAAATCTTAATTGTACATAGGTTGGATTTGAATAAAAACCAATCCGTAATTGAAATCATCTCAATTTGGAAAAATAGAGAAATCTGCGTTGGGCGTTCGACATAGCGCTTGAGTGTCCATAGAGGCGTCAAAAGAACTTAAACGTTAGAAATTGGCACTTGTCAGAGCGCTCGAGTGTCAGGTTGGGTGCTCGGCTTAACTAGATTTGTCAACTTTTGGGTTCTAAGTTTAAAAAAAAACACACACACAGGTGGGCCGCTTGGGATAGTGCTCAAGCGCGACTCCGGGCGCTCGGCCAAAATACAGTTTCGCGAACAGATATGGAAGTTTCTGAGATTTTCGAAATTTAAACTACCAAAACCTAATTTAATCATTCTAAAAACATACGGACATCTTCTAAAACACTAATAGGAGTTTTCTAACTAAATACACAACAATTTAACATGATTTTTGGATTGGATCTATATTTTCTACTTAATTAGCTCAAAAACTCATAAACTTGAACTCAACCTTTCATTTTCAAATCTAATGCAGCTAATCCGAAAATTCCAACATAATTCATTTAGAAAGGTGCTATTTACATAGATTAGCTCAATCCAACTCCTGTTAGCTCAGAATTATAAATCCGATCTGCTATTCAGCAAAATTTCTTCAATTATCTATTAAAATTATATAAACCTCTTTAATTTGTCCAGATCTGATTAGATCTAACCAAATCCTTATCAATTCATTGTAATAAACATAAATCAGAGATTAGATCATCCCCTAGCCGAGTCCTCTTTGGATCTGGACGAAATCACTCCAATTCTCCACTATTTCCTTGAATCAGCTAATCTGAGTTTTCATTATCATTCCATTTGATCAACTAACTTGAGAAAATCAGATTGAGATTGCTTGTATTGATCAATTTCCGAAAATAAACTGATCTTACCTGAATTCTTTCGATCTAAATAAAACTCTCATATCTTCTCTCAGTTTTTAGCAACTCCACTCTTGAAACAGCTTCTTTTCCCAAGCTCCTGTTTGTAGATTCTTCTAGTTGGTTCTCCAAAATTCTCCCAACTAACAAACAACCTCACCAACTAATTTACACTTCCTATTTATACTCCATGATTTGACGCCAAACCACCTCTTAAATTTCTTTGATATGCTACCATGCCACTCCGCAATAACCTATATACACCACCAACATTAAATCATTAAATAACTCATGATATTTTATATATATAACTATATCACCAAGTTTTAAATAATAACTACTTACCACATTTAAATAAATCCTGTTCATTTAATTTCTAAAAATTGCTTAAATATCCGCATTCTACTTTTCTTTTTTTGAAATTTACACCAATAACAGTAATTATTCATCATAAAATCAAAATTTAATTTTGTAGACACCCCAAAATTGCACTGAGAAAATGATGAAGAATTGAAATATTCTTTATTGTATCCGACACAAGTCATCGGATACAACAAAGTGATTTTATATCTGACAGAAGTCGTCGGATACAAGCAAGTATTATTGTATCCGACGACATATGTCGGATACAAAAATGTTCACTTGTATCCGACCTGAGTTGTCAGATACAAGGTTTTTGCTCAAAATTAGGGTTTTCCGAAAGTTTTCACTTTTTACCATCATATCCTTTGTTTAAGAAGTGGAAATCTCGGAAATAGCCTTACGGTTAAGTGGGAGAGTGCTAGACACTTCCTTGTGTCTACCATTAGGGTTCTCCCTAACCCTAGCCTTTGCCTATAAATAGGAGGCCTCTCCTCAAGCAAATGGCAAAGAATTTTAGAGCCAAGAATTTTTGCCAAGAGTTGGAGATTGAAGAGCTCCAAGTGAAGAAGGGAAACCTTTGCCCCATTGCTTCCAGCATCCCCAGCTAAGCCTAAAACCCCTTTTCTTTTATGTTCTTAAATTCTAGAAATAGATCTTACTTCTACCTTTCTGTAGAATAATGGCCTAATATGTGTGCTTGAAACCCCTTTCCCTACTCAAAGTACCTCGAGACTCCCTCTAGGTGTGAAACGTGGAGAGGGATCTAGCAGAAACGAGACTGGGAATTGATCCTTAGTCATAGAACCCTCTTGAATGGCCTTGTGTTCTATGAAAACCGTTTCATACTCAAAGTACTCCAAGACTATCTCAAAACTGCAAAAACGGGGAGAGAGAACTAAGGGAAACGAGAATGGAATGGAACCCTAGGTTTTTTAGAACCCCATTTGATTGATATGAATGCTATATGTTGTTATGTATGTGATTGAAGAGTTAATTTGTACACATGCACTCGTTTTGTTGGAATCGGTTTGTATTTTGGATCTATCGTATTCATTATGGGATATTTCTTATTGATTTCAAACAAGTTTATCTCGAGTATTGAAGACCTCTAGGTCTAACCTCTCGGATTTGGGCATTTTTGCTCCATGTTAGGGTTTTTGGCATATTCTCTTCAATCGAAGAGAATGGTGAGCCAATTTCATGCCTTATTTCCTCTTGGAGGTTTTTCAATACCTTTTCAAATGATTTTGGTTTGGATTGCACGGAGGGGTTGATTTTACTTAAAAATGGCAAAACTGGACAGCGTCTGTACCCTAACTTCGGACACTCATAACTTCAACATCCGGATGAATTGTGGAGTGATTCCAAGATATATGAAAGGTGAGACTGTCTAGTTTATGTATATAAAATTTCAGCCATTTTTATGACGTGGATTTTTGACACCATTCAGTTGAAGTTGATAGGTCAGTTCAGGCCAGATTGCTGAACCTGTCACTTCGAATGAGCACCATCTGCTCGATTTAAGTCCGATTTGAGTGATTCTGGTTTTTGTGTTTTCTTTTGGGAGTCTACTTTCAAATTCAATTAGTTTCATAATTTTTTGATTTCATTTGTGTCTTGGGTAACAGATTTACTCATAACTGCTCAACAGCATATTTCTGGGCTAATCTATGATCTTCGGGGCCTATTTGGGAGGTCACCCAAGGCACATCCGGATGAAGTTTTGTATGGGGCTAGTTTCATTTGAAATATGTCCCTACATACTTCTTTCATGCCAAATTTCATGGATTTATATGGAGCCAATCTTCCTAAATGGATTTCCAAAGTTGCCTACTTTTTACTTTTACCGATTTCCGATAGCAGATTTCAAATGAGCATAACTGTTAGGGTTTTAACCGGATCTACTTGAAAATTTTCATAAGCCTTCTATTTATTATAATCTTTCAAATGGATTTGGTTTGATTCAATTTGAATTTGATTTGAATGATTTATGGTCAAATGGCACCATCTTTTACCGAATTTTCCGGATTTGTCTTAACTTGTTTATGTTCAAGTTTTACTTTGATTTCCATTTAAATGGTGATGTCCCAGAAGTGATACTTCCATAAAAGAAAGTCTAAGTTTCATTAGACTTCTCATGTGGAGGAATCATACATGTGTTTAATCTTTTTAAAGCCTTTTTGATTACTTTAGTAAGCCTTCTTTATTTTGAGCATGAACAACACTTGACAACCACATTGTGTGGGTGAATGGGGGCGTCTAACACCTTCCCCCATTCATAATCTAATCCCCTTACCCATCTCTGGATTTTATTTTCAAGTAGGGTTATTTTTACTCTAGATTTGCCTTTTTGTTTATTTTAATGATTTTTGGTGCCCCTTCACACCTAAAAAGAATTGTGGTGACTCTCCCATTTTGTTGAGCCCGTGTGAAGATGAAGGGAATCATCTAGGTGATTTTCCATGTCTCACAAATTTATTAATGAGAATTTAGGGATTTTACAGATATTGCTTGCCCCAGACCAATGAAGATCTTGCCATTGGTGACCAAATTGTAGCACCCCCTTTAACTCATTTGTTCTCTGACACCATGGTGCTATGCGAGAGCTAGCTACCATGTTAGCTTTGATCAAGATACGTGAGTAACTGAAGTAATCATGGCCAAGTAGTACAGCTGGCACGAACCTTCGAATTGAAATTATCGGTGGACTACCCCTTTAACTCTCTCTTGTCATCCGACACCATGACGATGAGAGGAGAGGTCAATACCATTGATCTTTTTGATTTGCTTTGATTTTTTTCCTTTTTTTTTTTATATAAAGGTTGATTGTATAGTTCAACTTCTCTTCGTCATTAAGTGTGGCATCATTTTACATGGCCATCAGTTATTGTACCTGAGAACATGTGTATATATATACTTGGCCAACTTATACTGGTTGGGCCTTCGCTGAAATCACATGTTCACAATCATTGCCATTTGTTTTACCTATTGACCAAAAACCTATATCGAAGGACAAACCCCAACCTTTGTATGATTGCATGATTCCTCATTTATTATATAAGTGGCTTGCAGTAGGATTGAGTCGACCACGTCTAATTGCGGCTTGGATCAGAATAGGCGCTTGGGATCAAAACTCTATCCAACACATTGTACGCGTAAGGGTACTGGCATGCCTGTGCAATATAATATTACACTTGTCATGTGTCAAGTTCGTAAAGGCATGGTTTATTGGACCTGATGGAACTGGAATCGGATGACCGTAGTCCAGTATTCCGGTCCGGGATCGTCTGATTCAATGGATGACATTGGATTGGGCAGTACCGATCCGGTCAGTATGGTCCGAAAACGGTACCGGCCAATCCTGGTCCAGTTTGATCTGGTTTTTAAAATTCTGAAAATTTTTTAATATAAATGATTGACATAAATATAATAACATTGATATTACATGTTATAATGCCAAATTATAAGATATAAATTTGATATATTATAATATTATAACATATCATTATTTGTCAAATTATATTATAAGAAATTATAACATATAGTATATAATTTGATATATTTCAAATTATATTAAGAACAACTTATAATCCAAAGATTAGTCCTGTTGCCTTTCGTTCAAGAAATTAGTAATTTTGCTTACCTCGAGGTGTACAACTGAGAATCTATTGCATTCTCTTCTATGTGTTCATTCATGTTCTTCTATGTTTTGCCCACAAACATAGAGAAAAGAGCTTTAGTGATGATCCATCAGTTTCTCTCGTTTTGAAGGTTAGAGTTTGTGGAAAATGCAAAAGTGGCTTCCTTTTCTTGTTTCTCGAGGAAATTTCCTATCTACACACTGATGAAGATAAGTCTACTAGGGGTGCAACTCAGTCCAGACAGATCCTAAACCGATCCAAACCGACTTCGGTTCAGTTTAGGTTGGGTTTTAACACATTTTGTTTGGTTTTGGTCTTAAATATCCCAAAACTTAATTACTTTGGTACAGTTTTGGGTTGACGGTTCAATTAACCAAAGTGAATAGAAAACCCAACCAATTAACTTTCTATATATTTAAATAATAACATTTATTAGTATAAATAAATATATTATATAGTATAAGATAAAAATATTATATTTTATATATGGTCAAATATTTTTATCACATACACATGTTATGCAATACGTTTGGAAGTGAGCGTTGGGCTTTGATGAGGGTAATGCCTTCATAGGCATTCCGCTATGGATGCTGTTCTTCCCCAGTTGTTGTGAAATGTGGGATTAGCCTTAATCCCACATTCCACGTTGACTGGGAAAGAAAAAATTCCCCAGCTGAATGCCTATAAAGGCATAGCCTTCATCAAAACCAAAGGAAATTGTGAATTGACCAACCTTTGTGCAAGCCAACCATCATGAGTTTTGGTTTGCTTGAGTTGTGGTTTATGTAATTTATATGTTTCATATCATTGAATCATAAAATAAAATTCCTCACCTTTGAACTAAAATTTAACTGAATTTATGATTTGTTCGATTTGGTTTGGGTTTCGGTTTCTTTATTTAGATGGGTTTGGCTTTTTGGTTTTACATTATGGGTTTTATATTCGGTTCAGTCTTGAATTGAGATTAAACTGGACCAAACTGACCCGAGTTGCACCCCTAGATTCTAAACAACCCGTCCTAACCAGAAGATTTCATTCCCACAATGAGATAGAAAGCAGCCCGCATCCTCTCTTCCTTATGGTCGTTCAAATGGTCATTTGAACGACCACGACGCGTGTCCCCACTTCCTCTCACCTCAACAAATGGCGACTAACGTAATCAGCCCGTTAGTTTTCGTTTAAGGTCGTGAGCCGTTAGTCTTCGTTTTTGGCCGAATGGCTAGTAAGATCCATTCGACCGTGGTTTGGCCGGTCGATTTTCTCCTTCCTATTGCGCACGCGAAACGCGAAACGAATGAATTTTTCAAAACTCCCTCCTTTGTCATCTCCGCTTCTTGTTGCGCTCAGACGATTGAAATTTGTTGATTTCCCCTCACGTTCGTTGGAGAAGAGAATGATTGACTTGTCCCACCGATTGCGTTCAAGTTGATTAGTTGTGCGAGACTGTAGATTCAGGTGCTTCTTCTTCCCCATTTGGTTTCCATCTACCTGGCAATTCATCTAAATTTAACTGTGCGACACTGTACATTGCGTTCAGGTTGATTAAATTGTCTGAAGGAGTTTGTACCTAACATCTTGAGGAACTGCGTGAATTTTGGGAGCTAACGACTTGAAGGAGTTGCTTCGGAATCGAGTTGTGCGAACGGTGAAGGTCTAAATATTTTTGAAAATGCATGGAATGAATTATTTGCTTTTTCACTATCAAATAATCTTCAAGTGACATTGTGTTTCTTCGTTTTTTTTGTTAGTAAGAAAATGAGAATATTATTTAATTGAAACAACTCTGTCAAAAGATCTCCCACGAGCATTATCAAAAGGAGATTGCTCAACTGGCACTTGATTTCCTCCTTCGTAGATGTGTAAGAACTTCACAATCATGAAACAAGAAGAGACCCAATATTTAATGTTTAAATTTTTAGAGATTTCTCACCAAATTTTATGCTTGTCCCTTTGCCATTCCCAGAAGATAGAATGGCAAAAAGGATAGATGGTAGAATCTAAACACAAGACAACTTTTGTAGCAACAGTCATAATATTTTTATGTTATTTGTCTCTTTCAATATTTGTCTTGGCATGTGTCCTGTAATGGGGACTTTGAATGGTTTATACTCAACTTAGGAAGCCTTTTGATAAAATTATGGTGTGGCATTTGCAGTACTGCACATACATACTTAAAATCTTTTTACACTTTGTTTCAATGAAATACAAAGATTGTTATATAAGTAGTGGTATATGGGTAGTTATTTAGGGGATTTAGGAGCCTTAAAAAATTTCAACAAAAATTATGTGCGGTAAGTTATTCAGGCGAATGGGGGCTTTAAAGTTTTTAAAAGATTTTTTGGACAAACGAAAATGTCAGGTTAGAATTTTTTATGTTGGCTTTTAGTAGTATATATTTATGTGCTTGAAAAAGGTTATGTGACGCCCCGGTTCCGGGTCCAATTCCCAAGACCCGAGGTGTTATGATAAGCAACAAAAGCAACTAAAATATGGAATAATTTAAAACTTTTTCTAACTTTATAATCAGAGTAAAAGCGGAAACTGGAATTCAAATTCTCTTTATTAATCAACAATTATAATATAAAAGGATAACAATTATATGAGCAATCCTACATCTATATAGACTACCCAGCTACAACTAGCCCACAACTTGACGTCCTCACCAAGAGTACCTGAAAAATGGGAGAAACCGGAATGAGAATAAATCTCAACAAGTAGCAAGGTGCATGCATGAAATCAGTCCATGTTTACAAAATAAGTCATGAGGTGTACGATTAAACCAATAACATCAACAAAGATAATTCCAAAGTTTAAATCAAATCCCATTATTATTATCAACTCATATTTCAATAACAATACCGATAAAACATCGAATGGTCAATGTCATGTAGTTGCTTAGCTTGGTTAATCAATCATGCCAGAGCGACATCCACACCTCCATGTACACAGTTCCGGCCTACTCAGGGTATCGGACACTGTGAAATGACGGCATACTCAGGGTATCGTCATCCAATGCCGGCCTACTCCGGGTATCGGCATCGACAACCAGGCCTACTCAGGGTTTCTGGTTGCTCTACACCGGTCGTGGCAACACTCCATGGCCATGCCATTACACCAATAAAGCATATACATCACATTACTAAGCTTAGACTCTGGATCTAGGACAAGCTAAACCAAAACCGATAAATAACCAAATAAAACTCCGCATTCAGTACACACATCACAAGTTGTTCCAACCAGAACAGTAATTTCCTCACAAGTGTTCCAACCAGAACAGTAATTTCCTCACAAGTGTTCCAATCAGAACAGTAATTCCTCACAAGTGTTCCAACCAGAACTTCAACTCACACAAGCAAATAGTCTTTACAATTCATTTCAAAACTTGCCAATAAGTAAAATCAGGATTTAATAAATTCTCAACCCAATACAGTGTATAACCAAAGAGAACTAAAATAGGAACTCCTTGTAAAACCCCAGTTTTGAGTAGGAAAAAAAATTATTAATAAACAATATAAAATAGTAGATAAAATAAAATATATGAAAAAGTATGAACACATGGATTTATGGACAGGCTTAATCAAAATTTATTTATTGCTGGAGATTTGTGGTCATTAGTTGTCAAAGAGAATAAGCTTAAGTGGATGCGGGAAAATGTAGGGTTTTCAGTGGGCGAGCATGCACAGGATCAAGGCTTTTAAAAGGTTGTGGTGCGGCAATACGTATGGGAGCGTGTGGAAGGTATATATACTAAAGGGGAAATTAGGTTTTGGTTTGGAATGCTCGCATCGTATTTTGTAACTGAAGACATTTGGTGTTTTGCGGCTACTGTGGCGATTAGGGTTTCTCTGGGAAGAGATCAAGAATCGCAAAGGCTACGGGAAGGATTTTGGAGTCGAAGTTCAGTGGGTTATTTCTCTCTGCTCGAGAGGATTCGTTCGGCTATATTTTCACTCGCGCGCGCAGCCGGAGTCGTGATCGACCGAGGTTGGGTTATTCTGGGAAAAGCGTATACTGGTGAGTAGCACTGATTTACAACTGGGTTTTGTGTTTGATGTTTTCGTGGGCTTATTCTTATGCATGGTTTGTATTTTAAGTGATGTATGAGTTTTCTGGTTTTCTTCTGGTTTTCTGGAATGACATGAAACAGAGTCGGAGATTGAATTTTATCTTGAAATTAAAAGTGTTTAGATTAAATCCAAATATGGTTGGGAAGTCTTCTGGGAGTACTAGGAGGGTATTGGAGCAATAACAGACCGAAACAAACCAGCCAGAGATATAGATCTCGAATTTACAGAGAACTGGAAATCGCAGGGGGTATCCGCGAACCTGGCGCCCACTGGCGCTCACCTCTTAGCTAGACGCCCCGTTAAAATTCGACTTACCGCCGAGCTCGCGCGAACCCTGCGCTTAGCTCGCGTGCACTCGAAAACCGGCCACTCGGCTCGCGCGAACCTGGCGCTCAGCTCGCGCCTATCTCGCGCTCACTTAGCGTCGAGTGAGCGGAAGCAACTTTTACCCTATTTTTCTTACCGCCGACCGACATCCACCTAGCGCCCACTTCAGGAAGTGAGCGCCTACCCTATTTTACTTACTGAAATAGAAATCTGATTTAGCCAAGAGTAATTGGGTGTCTTATGGGTTAAACCACTTCACTATTCACTTGTTTGGGAACTTTGGGATCTACTTTGCCTATGAAAATATTAGAGGAAAATTTAGTTAACTTCTTAAAAGCTTCCAAGTTGAATTTAGGTTATTTATGAGTGTTGTGCCGGATGCCAAACCACTAAGAGTTACCAGTTACATTCACTCTGTTTTATACATTGTTTTGATTGAGGAGTTATTCTATTCTGGTTTCACTTGTTTGGAGACTTTAAATGTCTTGTAAGGATTTCCTTGGTATGAATAAATTGAGTTTTGTTTCCGAATGGCATGTGTTACGAAAATGAGAAAATGCTGAAAGTACTTGAGATACTGCTTGGTCCAGAGGGACAGGTGATGCACTGTGATGGGTTTTACATGATGTAGAATGAATAGTTTTACCTTGATATTGGAATTGTGATTATACGATGTTTTACTGTTTTGGTCTAGCTTGTCCTGGATCCAGATGTTTAAGCTTAGTAATGTGATGTTATTGTTGGTTGTTGGAATTTCATGGCCTTGTGTGTTGCCACGACTGGTGTAGAGCAGCCAGAAACCCCGAGTAGGCCTGGTTGTCAATGCAGAAACCCGGGGAGTAGGCCTGCATTGGATGACGAAACCCTGAGTAGGCCGTCATTTCAGAGTATCCGAAACCCTGAGTAGGCCGGAACTGTGTACATGGAGGTGTGGAGTGTCTACTTGGCATGTTTAATTTATCAACTAAACAATAGTCATGACATTGACCAATGTTGGTATTTGATTTTGTTTGACGTGATATGTTTTATTCACTGGTTTGTTGGTATTTATGGCTCGTGGAATATTGTTTACCGATTATTGGGTATTGTACCTCCCGCCGGTGTAGAGCAGCCAGAAACCCTGAGTAGGCCTGGTTGTCAATGCAGAAACCCGGGGAGTAGGCCTGCATTGGATGACGCAGTGATTTCAATATCCGAAACCCTGAGTAGGCCGGATATACATTTGGAGGCGTGGGCATGGTTATGAGAAGACTTTGTGTTATATGACATTGGTATATCTGGAATTATATCTTGAGATATGAAATTATGGTTATTTGCTATGTTGTTGTCAATTAATCATTATTTTATCTATATCTTCGGGATTGGAAACGGATTGTTATTGCTTGGTTTACCGGATGGTTTTCCGCACTGATATGAATTGGATTATTGAAATTTAGTGGGATTATTCGGAATATGTGTGTTATCATCATTGTATATGGTTTATAACCGTGGCATGTTTTAGAACTGAAATAACTGTATTTGTGCATGCATGTGCTGCTCACTGGGATATTCGTATCTCACCCCGTTGCTTTCGTTTTGTTTTCAGATACTCTTGGAGAGCTCGATACTTGCGGGTAGTTACTTGGTCATGTGAGTTTATTTTCGTTTGGGATTATTTTAGCGCACTCTGTTATATAGTTATTGTTGTATTCATGTTTTCCTTCACTCTGATATTGCGATCCTGTGTTTTATAATAACCTCTGGAGACGAGTTATGGGTTTTTCATGTGACTCGGATCCGGGGCGTTACATCCTAGTGTTGGTATCCAAAACATCACCTACAGATAGCCCTAAATTCACCTTGGAAGCTCCTAAGAATTTCCAGAATTTATCTTTAATATTCACATAGGTAATATTGTTTCTAGAGTCCTACACAAGTGATTTGTTAAGTGCTTGAACCCTTATATCATCAAAATCCAACTTGGTTTACTCATACATGCAATTCGGCAAAGAGAAGGGACCATGCGCTCACCTCCTGCGCTAGGCGCGAGGTGGGCGGATAGTCGATGGTTGGCGGATAGGTCAATTGGTCGAAAATTTGGGTATGCGCCCACTTCAAGTTTAGTGAGCGCGAGCTAGGCGCGAAGTGGGCGTGAGGTGAGCGCGAGATGCGCGTATCGGTTTTAAGTGCGCACGAGCTGAGCGCCAAGTGAGCGCAAGCTCGGCGGATAGTTAGATTTAACCTTGCGCCTACTACCCGAAGTGGGCGCCAGTGAGCGCCAAGTGGGCGGATACCCACTGTATTTTTCAAGTCTCTGTTAAATCCAGATCTCCAACTCTGGCCGAATGTTTTCGATCTGTAACCATTTATTTAGTCTCCTAATCTCCCCAGAACACATTCAAACTAGTTTTGGAATTAATCTAACACAATTTTATTTATCCTCATCCAGTTCTAAAGAAACAACCCACGGACTAACTCCGTCCAGAAAACCAATGAAAATCTCATTCCACAAACATATGCATTCGGATTAAACCTACGATTAATATAAAACCCAAGTTTTAAAACAGTGCCACTTACATCTTGGTAATTAAAATTTAACTAGGGTTTCTTTCTAATTCAACCCACCCATGAATAACATTTTTCTTGATTCTTAAAAAGAGATTCAAATCACCAAATCGAAACTTTATAAACATCTAACTTTTCCAATGAAATCCAATTTAAGAACCAATACGATCAATCATCAAAAACACAAGAAAATATGCAATTCCTCCAGTTTCAAGTGTTTGCTACTTGCCTTTTTGATGAACCCAGATTTTTCAGAACATCTTCGGTGCCCCTTTTTGGTGCTCGACCGGACCCCTTTAAACTTCTCAAATTTAGATCTCCACCGTTCAGTTTGAAGTCCTCCATGAGTAGAACAAAACCCTAAAATTGCAGCCCATTCCAATAGTTGGATCTTTCTATCTCACCGTTCGAAGTTGACTAGTCGGCCATCTCTGCAACTCCTTTTTCTTCCAAAATCCGATTTTGCACCAACTTCTGGGTTAATTCGCACCACCTTAGACTCATCCAAATCCAATCTCCACCGTTCCGATTAAAGCATCTCATGTATAGAGCATACCCTCCAAAATTCATGACGATCCAACGACTAGATCTCCGGGGATCGTCGCTCAAAGTTTGCTGGTCGGACCTCTGCAGTACCTCCCTTTTTCCTTTCTTCCCTCTCTTTTCTCTCTTCTCTTCTTTCCTTTATTCTTCTCCCAAACCCATGCACGAATTTTCCCCTCTTTCCTCCTTATTTTTGGACTTGCTAAAAACCCTAAACCTTTCCTAGACTTCTCCTTTTATAAGCTCTCTTAATTAGAAAATCCTATTGGGTTTAGGAAACCTTCTAAATAGACTTTTCACTCTTAATTGGAAACCTCCCCATCTTAACCCTCCTTCTAATTCCTCTTTTAAGTATCTTATATAAGAGAAGGATTTATTTTAATTTATTTTCGTGCTAATTAAATTTCTTATTTTAAATATTACTAAAACACCCTAAAGCTACTTCTTATCCTCAAACTTAAGGCTCCTTATCAACCATAATCACCAATATACCCTTTTTCCTACTTTTAAGCAATAATTTGCTATTTAAAACCAAACCTAACCCAAATTAAGTCTAGTTAAATATTTTAAGTCTAATAATTATTTATTTAATCAATATCTTAATTTGGCTAATTGGGAAATGACTAAAATACCCTTTTCTTGGAATTCCATACTTAACCTTTGAATCTTTTTCCAAAAATTCTCCTCTTTATTCTTCACATCAATCTTAACCATATAATGTACTTGGATTAATACATATCTTCTCAATATTTAGGCTTATTTAATTTACTTTATTTTTGGAAAATTTGGGGTTTTACAGGTTAATCGCTTGTAAAGCAGTCACACACCTAATTGTGATTCCTTCTTAATGGGCAAATCCAACCCTAATCAATTTTATAACCTACCATTTGATTTCTTGTATCCCTACTTAGATTTCATAATCAATGTTAACAATTGTATATTATTCACATAATAAAAATTGTAATGTTAAGTATCGACACATTGAATAATAATGTATGACCCAACCCACAAACCTAATTGATCTTGTTCATTTTCAAATGGATTTTGTTGTTGGTGTGAGATGTTTACATTAACTTCTTGTAAATCCATTTATTAGGTAAAGTTGATTTGTGTTTGGTCATTGTTTGGGAAGGTTAGAGTTGTTTTTCTAACTTCTTATATGTATAAACAAATTGGATTCATTGCAACCCGACCCGAATCCGTTTATTGTCGTATATATTATTATATAATATGTATATTTTTACATAATATATAAATTTATATATAATATAATAATGTTATATTATGTGTATTATAATAATATTATTGTAACAATATATAATACTATTATAATATTATATAATATACATAACAATTATAATTATTGCAATATTAAATTTTGAAATAGTATATATATTATAATATTATATTAATATAATTAAAATATTATAAATATAATATTATTAATAATATATTATATTATAATATTATTATATTAATGGCAATAAATCAATATAATAGGAATTATTAATATTATGATATTACGTAGGATATATTAATGTATTATTATATTTTAATATATTAATATTATGTTAATATATTAAATATTATCATATATTATAATAATATATTAAATTTATTATAATATTATGATTATGCAATTGGATAGTAGAATCCGAGCTTAAAATCCCAACCAAACACGGCTTTTAGATTATGAAATAAGATTTAAGTATAATCCAGATTCAATAATGCCCACCAAACACCCCCTTAGGCTTATATATTTAGTGAATTTAGTTTCTCATTTTTATTAATTGTCCATTTGTTATTATTATTCTTTACAAGTGGCTTGATCATGTACTCGTGTCTGAGTAATGCTTATTTTCTTCTCCATTTAAATAAACCTTTATTTTATTTAATTGTTTTTTGTTCAATTTGAGTGTACCATGGCTTGATCATCTTGGATGTTAATTACTTCGTGAATGTTGTTTATCCATTGTATTTGTTGGTTTTAAGAAGGATGTAACAAACCTTGCCTCTTATGATCTTTCATTTAAAGTCTGGTTATTTGCTTATACAATACTGAGGGTTTTATATGTAAACAGAAAACACAGCGGAAATGGATAGTGGGGAGGACATGTCATCTAGATCAATTGATGGCATTGAAGACACCATCGATGAGGATGTTGATGGTTTGCAAGAATCAATACAGACATCATATTTACCAAAGATTGGGATGGTGTTTGATTCAGAAGACGACACACATCAGTTTTATAATGAGTATGCAAGACGAACTGGTTTCGGAACGAGAAAAGACTTACAGTACAAGCAACAACGTACGGGCATCCTCCTGGATAGGGTTTTTTGTTGCTCAAAGGAAGGTTATCATCAGACAGATAAAAGGGATATGACGGTTGTAAAACATCGTGCAAATACAAGGACTGGGTGTAAGGCAAGAATAAAAATTGTATTGGAAGCGAGTGGAAAATATATAATTACACAGTTCGAGGAGAGGCATAATCATGAGTTACTTTTGCCAAGCATGGTCCATATGTTACGATCGCATAGGAAAGTAACAGAGGCCTAGGCAGCTGAAATTGATCTTGCAGATTTGAGAGGGATACAGCCCAAGAGAACTGTCTAAATGATGAGAAGGGAAGTAGGTGGCGTTGAATGCCTAGGATTCACGCGGGTAGACTGTCAGAATTATTTGCGGTCCAAACGTAGGGTTGCCATGCAACAGGGAGATGCAGGAGCCTTATTGGAATACTTTCAAAGAAAGCAATTGGAAGATGCATCCTTTTTCTATGCCATTCAGTTAAATGAAGACGATCTTATTAGTAACATATTTTGGGCTAATTCTGGGATGATGGCAGATTATACTTACTTTGGTGACGTGGTTTGTTTTGACACCACATATAGAACAAACAAGTATGGTAGACCATTCGGGTTATTTGTTGGTGTTAATCATCATAGAAAAACCAAGACCTTTGGCGCTGCCCTATTATATGATGAAAACGTTTAGACATTCAGTTGGTTATTTGAAAGCTTTGTAAGAGCTATGTCTGGTAAGAGGCCGAAGACAATTCTCACAGATCATGACCAAGCTATGACGAGTGCAATAGCTTCGGTGCTTCCGGATACATTCTATCACTTCTGTGTTTGGCACATGTTCCAAAACGCTGCAAAGCATCTTAGCGATGTGTTTAACCGTGAGAGATTGTTCGCAAAAGATTTTAGTAGATGTGTTTACGAGTATGAAGACGAGGAAGAATTCATAGAAGCATGGAACACAATGATTAACAAATATGATTTATCCTCGAATATATGGTTGAACGAAAAGGAGAAATGGTCTCTAGCATACGGAAGGAACACGTTCTGTGCAAACATGAGTACGACATGAAGGTCCGAGAGCATGAATGCTTCACTGAAAAGTCATCTACAGAGGCAAAAGGATTTATTACGATTCTTGGGGCACTTCGATGAAATATTGGATGATAGGCGGTATGAGGAACTCAAGGCTGATTTTAAGATGATAAATAGTATTCCTGCGTTACCAATTGAGGGAAATCAAATGTTGGAATGTGTACGAAACATCTACACAGAAGCAATCCTTGAATTAGTTGGCAAAGAAGTACTTGATGGTGTCCTTAATTGTGAGATGTATGTTTGTGGGGAAGTTGGTGGATTGGTTGAGTATAAAGTTACTAATGATGCCAAACGGAGAGTTCGTCAACATACTGTTACATTCGATCGCGAAACTACTTCAGTAAATTGTAGCTGTAAGAAATTTGAATTCAGTGGCATATTGTGTAGTTATGCATTTTATATTCTTTGTGCTAATAGGATAAAGAAGATACCTGATCAATATATCTTGAAAAGATGGACTAAAGATGCAAAGAGTGGTTTGGTTGCATATGAAGAAGGGACTGTTGCTGAGGAGGACTCCAAAGCGGCAATTGGGAGGAGGTTTAGGGAATTGTGTCACAATTTTGTCCAAGTTGCAAGGAAGGCCTCACTGCATGAAGAGTCCTCTACTTTTGCGAGTGATCTGGTTAAATAGATTGAATGTGAGGCGAATAGAATAGTAAAAGAAAAAAACAAAGCTAGAGATATGGATGATGCATCAAGAAAAGAAGGAAGTCAAAGTGAAGTTGGAAGGGTGAATGTTTCACAAGCAAATTCTGAGCCAGATTGCACACTTCTAGATAGTGTTGGGGACAATAGTGTTAGGGACAATGATTCTCCAGTTACCGATGTTGACGATACGGAGATCCTTTCAAGGGCAAAAGGTATTAGAAAGAAGGTAAGGGGTGGTCGGGTTGGCTCAAGTGTTCGTAGGCAAAAAGGTGCATTGGAACAATCTATCAAGCGTACACGGAAGAAAGCAAAACAAGCGGTCAATGAGTCAGTAGAGGAAACCATGAACCAAACAGAGGTTGCAGCAACTTTTGGGGCGTTTACCTCTAATAGCCAATCTACTCAAAATTCTTGCACTCCACTAACCCCTTATATGAGGGATGCATTTATGATGCCTATTGCACCGTTGACTCCACATATGCCAGTAGTGCAGTTATACTTTACTCCATTATTTTTGTTTTGCAAACAACCCAAGTCTTGGTGTTTCTTATAAGGCAACTGACAAAATATGCAGGCATATTTTGCTTCCAACCAAATGTCACAAGGTGGTGTTGTTGATCATAGGATTTTCGGCCAGGGTCTTCAAGGGAATTATGGCTTCACTCAGATGCTGCAAGTAATAGTTCAAATTTCTTGACTCACAATCAATAATTTACAAAGTTGTAATAATAAAATTATCGTTTTTGCAGCCATTTGTGTTGCAACATGGCAATCCACCAAATGCAAGCACACAATGGGACAACCTACGATATTAGTTGAATACTTCTAGTTGTGAATACTCTAACTTGCTCTTGCCATTTCATTTTATTAAGTCACTTGTTCGCTTTTTAGGAAGCGGATTCCTTCAACTTGCCCTGCCACTAAAGCATTGCTTCTTGCCCCATAGCTTTGCAGCTTGGATCTGTTTGAACCTGCTCCTATTGTTTTCTTTTGTCCTCCTCCTCGGTCCTAATTGTTAGCCCGATATGGGTTCATTATTAAACTTGAGTTAAGAAGTAAATGTAGCAATTATAGGAGCATAGACGTGTGAGTTTGTGTGATACTTTGAGTTTTATCTTGTATAGATATTCATCTTAGTGGCTTGCTTCAATATATTCTTAATCAGTTAGACAACTGACAATTACATGTTATTTGAGTTTGCGTGATACTTTGCATGTGTCTGATGCTTTGTTCTATGCACTCATCCTCAACTTGTGGAATTATCCATCCGATTTCCTCTACGGCGACCCTCTCTACGGCATTTTTATGGCGTCAATCACAAAACGCTGCGTCGATAAGACACAAGACCTTTGTTCGTGTTTACGCTGCTGAACCAATACGAACTGTAAACCAATTTCCAAATTGAGTAAGCAAAATATTGCATGGTGAGATCAAAACAATTTTTCTAAGAAGCATGCTTAGTGTGCTAAATTTGCAAGAGTGCAAGCCACTAATGGAGTACAACCTTAAATAAAAAAAAAACCGAGCATTAGGCCACAAAATACAGCAAATCAAAGCCACGACAAAAAAAGTAAAATTTCTGCTCCCCTCCCTGCTTCAGTCTGCCTCACTTTCTTCATCGTCATCATCCTCGTCATCATCCCCATCTTCGTCCTCTTCATCCTTGTTACGGAGCAGTTGAAGTTGCGACACTGCTCCCTGTAACTCTGAAAGCTACCGGCTTTGCGTCTCTTGGGTAGATCGGATCAGTGCCAGTTTTGCATGCAATTGTTGCTGGACTTCATAAATCCTTGACAAATAATCCATAACGGCAGATGGATCAAATGAAAGAGCAGCCGAAGATGAACTAGAATGAGAGGTTCCAGCCTGGGAAGATGATTGACGACGTGGATGAAGAGCACAGCCCGAGTAGCAGCATTAGTATGCGCAACACTTTGTGCTACGGTTGTGGGCCCAATAGGCGGTGGAAGCACTAGAGGTCGCTCAATATCTGGGATTACTACGCCAAGTCCTTGCATGAGTCGGGTAATGAGGCAAGGATATATAAGTTTTCGCTTCCGTTTGATCTTCATTACAATGTGTAGCATGAAACGAACCATTTGGGAAGGAAGGTCTATTGAATGACCTTGGAGTAATGCATAAAAGAAGCTAAGTCTCCCGAGTGGGAGGGTATGTAAATGCCCCACTGGGCATATGTTGGTGCTCATAATTCGAAGAACAACCGACTGATGAGTTGGAATATTATCAACCACTAGATGTGTTCCATGGAAAGGGGTAGTACTGTTGCACACAAAAGATGCCATATGAGTAGGTGAAGGGGTGTCAGTCTCATGGTAAGGATATCGTGGCTCGAGCACTCTGGGTATCCCTAATATCTGAGAGATGAAATCAGGGGTGATGGAAATCGTTTGACCATGAAAATTCACTTTGAATTCGGGAGGGGTAAGGGACCAACCACACATGTTTGCATAGAACTCCCGAATAAGGATGGCTTGGGGTGCAGGAAGATTTTTGAGCAAAGGTTCCCAACCCCTAGAAGTAAAAACTGAAGTAATCTCGGGATCAAGCTCGTTGATTATTACCTCCCGCTATAACAGGAGACTTCGGTTGTGCAGGTATTGACGAAACCTCGTTTGCGCATGGCGGTCAAGAAATATTTCTGTATCTACCTCATTAGGTTCTATGTTAGACGTTGACCCTCCGGTTGTTTTGCGTCTTTTAGGCATCTGCATTAACAGTATAGTATTAGATCTCGATGAAAAGAAAGGTTGAGAGGCACATATTCAAGCAATGGAAGAAGGAGAAAGGAAATATAACAAAAATAAAATAAATAAGATGAAATTGATTCAAATCTATATATATTTCTTTCTTATTCCTTTGATTACAATCGTTTTTGCCGGCATCCAAAGTTACATTGGTGAGTACTGTGATTAGGTGTTTCCGTTTTACAAAATTTCAGAGAAAAAACGACAAGAGTCGTCTTCTTCAACGTATAATCCATCCTAAATGAAATCCTTAAAGCATGGAATAAATATTAAAAGATACACCCCACGTACATTGGACGAACGCAAATATGCCCTGGATCCAATCCCAAGCACAAATTCGAAAATGCCTAGCGAAACCACTGCGAATAGTGAAAGGGGTGGCGGTTTGAAGGTTGCAATAGAAGAGTAGAAGGGCGCGCACACGTATTTAGGGTTCGTGGTTTTTTTTTGAAATTTACGCTTTGACGCTCAAGTGGTAAGAAAACGCGTAGAACGCGTCATGTTTAGGTTCGCTGGGTTTTGTTAGTTTAGCCTTGACGCTTGAGCGGTCGAAAAGCACGTAGAACACGTCACTCTCGGGTTTACTGAGTTTTTTTCAATTTGCCTTGACGCTCGAGAGGCTGAAAAACGCGAAGAACGCGTCATGCTCGGGTTTTCTGAGTTTGTGCAAAGTGTGCTTGACGCTCGAGCGAGCGTAAAACGCTCCAAAATTTTTAAAACCAAGCCAAATTCGGCACCTCCCACTCGAGTGTTTGGAAATCGTCACACTTGTCTTTTTTTTCCCATCTTTACGAATTTAAAGGCCCAGGTATAGTTGGACTTGTAAGTAGGCATGGTTGGACTTGTAAGTAAGGTTGGTTGGACTTGTAAATAGGCATGGTTGGTTGGACTTGTAAGTGGGCATGGTTGGACTTGTAAGTAGGCATGGTTGGACTTGTGGACTTGCATGGCTGGACTTGTAAGTAGGCATGGTTGGTTGGACTTGTAAGTAGGCATGGTTGGACTTGTAAGTAGGGTTGGTTGGACTTGTAACTAAGCATGCTTGGACTTGTAAGTAGGCATGGTTGGGCTTGTAAGTAGGCATGGTTGGGCTCGTAAGTAGGGTTGGTTTGACTTGTAAGTAGGCATGGTTGGACTTGTAAGTAGGCATGGTTGGTTGGACTTGTAAGTAGGCATGGTTGGACTTGTAAGTAGGGTTGGTTGGACTTGTAACTAAGCATGCTTGGACTTGTAAGTAGACATGGTTGGGCTTGTAAGTAGGCATGGTTGGGCTCGTAAGTAGGGTTGGTTTGACTTGTAAGTAGGCATGGTTAGACTTGTAAGTAGGGTTGGTTGGACTTGTGGGACTTATAACTGTGAGACATGGAAAAATCACCGGAATGATCATCCCTCCGTCAACACACGGGCTCAATGCAAAAATGGGAGAGTCGCCACCATTCATGATTTTGGGGTGAGAATGGACACCAAAGAGTTCAAAAATAAGCAAAAAAGAGACAAAAGAAACATTCTAGGATAAAAATAATCCTACTTGAAAATCAAATCCAGAGATGGGTAAGGGGATTAGATTATGAACGGGGGAAGGTGTTAGGCACCCCCATTCATCCACGCAAAGTGGTTGCCAAGTGTATGTTCATGCAAAAAATAGAAAGCTTGCTAAAATCATAGAAAACCTTGAAAAAGGACTAATGTATGATATTTTCACATGAAGATCTAAATGGATTTTAGATCCTCTCTTATGTCAATATCATTTTTGGAATATCTCAAAAGATGGAAATCAAAGCACAAGTTGCTAAAAAAACCAAGTTGAATCAAATCCGGAAAATTCAGTAAAAAGTATGCCATTTGCCTTGAAATCATTCAAATACCATTTTAAATTGAACCAAATCAAATCCATTTGAAAGATTAGGGTAAATAAGAGTCTCATGCAAAATTTCACTTCATTCCGATAAAAAATCATAGGAGTTATGCTCCTTTAAAGTTGCTGTTGGGGATTTTTAAAAGTGATAAGTGGGCAACTTTGGGAAATTGCATAGAAAAATCCACTCCATAAAAATCCACGAAATTTGGTGTGATTGAAGTTTGTATGGCCATATTTCAAAAGAAACTAGCCTCATACAAAAATCCCTTCGGATGTGCCTTGGGTGGTCTCCCGAACAGGCCCCGAAGATCACAGATTTACCCAGAAAAGTACAAATGAACAGTTCTGAGTAAATCGGCTACCAATAATTCAAATGGAATCCAAAAATTATGAAACCAACTGGATTTGAAAATAGACTCCTAAAGGAATACTCAGAAATAAAAATCACTCGAATCGGACTTAAAACAAACACATGGTGGTCCATCGAAGTGACAAGTTCTGTATTTGAACCTGAACTGTCTACTCAACTTCGACAGAGAGGTGTCAAAAATCCGTTTGATAGAAATTTATAAAATTTTGTGGACATAAACTAGACAGCCTCACCTTTCCCATGGTTCTGGAATCGCTCCAAAATTCATCCGGACGATGAAGTTATGAGCGTCCGAAGTAAGGGTACAGGTGCTGTCCAGTTAAGCCCTTTTTGAGTAAAACCAAATCCGAAAAAGTGATAAAGTGTGTGAGATTCGTGTGAGATGAATCCAAAACTTTTGAAAATCACTTGAAAACACTCCAGAATTGATTGAGGCCATTTATTTGAGATTTATCACAATGAATGTAATAAACCCCAAATATGAGCCTATCCCGCCAAAAGAGTGTAATATGTGTGCAAGAGTGAAAAAGCAAGCAAGATTAATACAACAACATATCATGCATATAGATTCAACCAGATAGGTTCTAGCATAGCCTAGGGTTCCGTTCCATTATCGTTTCCCTCTGTTCTCTCTCCCCGTTAAACACGGTTCTTCGAGATAATCAAGGGTACTTTGATTATAGAACGGTTTTCAATCATTCAAAAGCCTTATGCTACATGGGTTCTAGCACTAGGGTCAATCCCCAGTCTCGTTTCTCCTAGATCCCGCCTTCACATTTTACAGCTAGGGGGAGTCTTGAGATACTTTGAGCCGGGGAAGGATTTCCACACACAAAAAGAGGCTTTATTCTACAGAAAGGTAGAAGAAGAGATCTAGATCTAATAAATTAAATAAAGAAAATAAATGAGGGTTGAGGCTTACCTGGGGTTCTTGGAAGCAATCCGGCAGCGGTTCCTTTCTTCACTCGGAGTTCTTCGATCTCCAAAAACTTGGCCCTTTGCTTGAGGAGGAGCCTCCTATTTATAGGCAAAGGCTAAGGTCATTGGTAGACACAACTTAATGTCTAGAACCCCCCAACCTTAACCCTAGGGCTGTTTCCGAGATTTCCCTTCATTAAATGAGGGACATGATGGTAACAAGTGATTTCTCTCGGAAAACCCTAATTTTGAGCAAACTTAATGTATCCGGTATATCAGACCGGATACACAAGGGCCTTAAGGTATCCGGTATATGATACCGGATACACTAAGCACTGCTTGTATCGGGTACTTGTTACCGGATACGAAAAGGCCTGCTTGTATCCGGCCTGAGTTACCGGATACAGGTAAAAATTCATTTTCTTCAATTTCTGTGCTGGCTTTCAGGGAGATAATGATTTTTGATGAATGTTTGTGCAATTTGGGGTGTCTACAATAACATGACAGTGCTTCATCCTGTTCTCCCTACAATGGTGGTTTTGCTTCGTAATGATAATTTTGATTACCAGAAAATTATATAGCAAAAAAAATGGGGATAGAATGAAAATTATATAACCTAAAATTATATACAAATATTGTAATTTTACAATTGTTTTCCTCTCACAGATAGAGACCGAAATTTACAACCATCTTCACTCGTTAGCAAAATAAATTTACAAACAATTTAATGTACAAGTTTTCTATACACAATCTTCCGTTGTACTTGGATGTTTAAAACGGCCTTCAGCTTCTTCACCTTGCTATCAAGCCAGGAATGCCGGAGTTGTGAATCATACCTATAAACAATGCAATCATAAGTTTATGTATGCACCTGAATGTTATTAGTCTCAAATAACCTTGTTATTGAACATGTGACAGATAGGTCTTACCTCTTAGGTTTCTTCACCTTCACTAGTCTCCACTTCATTTTTGTTTGCTGCTTTAGAAAGAACGATGTCCCGCACTTGGTTTGAAGGGTGCTTAACGAGGTCAACAAGGAACTTATCCCTAAAGTGTGCGATATAGCTCTGAATTCATAGAAGACGTACTTGTGTGTTACTAGTGACGTACTTGATAACTATAATTATAAAAAAACATTTAAGTTATATGTGCACCTGATCAAATTCTTGAGACAAGGTGCTGCCATCCCACACCTCCATAAATTTCATCATGAAGACACCACAATCAGACATGACGGTATATAATCACATCACATCACTTGTAAGAAGCTAACATATGTATGAAGCGAAACAAACCTAACGGCTTACCCGTTGGTTTGGTGTGGGACCTTAACCCGCCGCAACTCCCATAGTAGAAGTGGAAATTCATCACCACCTCCAAAGTCACGTAAGATCTTATCCAACATCTGGATCTACAAGTGACAAAGCGAGTGTCAATATGATAAGTGTTGTAAATGGTATGAGAAAATTTCATTAATATAAAAATTACTTGTGTTTCAATTATGGATTGATGTCCTGCACGACGCCCCCCATCCATTGAGTCAAGCACATCCACTCTCCACTTTTTTAGGTTTAAAATTAAAAGAAACCAATGATTGCGCAGATATATGGGAACAAAAATCTACATACAAGTAAGACACCCTTATAAGTAAAAAACTGATTACAGACTGCTAAGTAAGGATAAAAGCATAAAAAATTTGAAACTAATCACTTGTTAAGGTGGCACATTGCATTCCAAGGAACTTACAAGATTGCATGCAACCACAGAATACGGTGGGATCACGATCAATATTCATTATCCACTCCTGCATAATATATGAAAGGAAATTTTATTCATTAGTCTAACCTTGAACAACAACATTTGTACAATCATAATGACTACTAGTGCTATCACAAAAAGTCCTTACACAAATATATGTGGGACAATAATGTCGGCTAACTTTGCGGCTCGTCGACAATTGTTGGTTCTTCATAAGACATGCTCCAAAAGCATTAATAGTCTATAAAAAAATACCATGAGCGATGACATGTACAATTGAACAACCAATATATTATTCACAAGATAAGCTTTGCATACCACACTATTAACATGTTTGTTGTCTAACAAACATGCCAATTCAGATGCTGACGCAAAGATGGAATCAAATTTGAATATAATTTCACTGAAAAAAATGAAGAGGAATTATTCACTACGAATTATAATACATAAAATCTTCATATATGTTCTATTTGAGTATGTGTATGGTTGTTGATGAAAACCATGTGTGACCTATGATTAAATCTGCATATATGTTCTATTTGCACTCACATGCATTAATATTGCATATTTGACACTGTTTTAGAACGGGTGAGGTATGAGGGTTTACCAAAATCACCAAAAGACCTAGTTCATAACCTTACAAACACAGGCAATTATAAAGGAGCAGGGGGGGAAGTTCTTTATAATTTGCAATTCTAAGATATTTCATGAGGCGAAGATGAATGTCTGTAGAGGTTGTGCACACACTTTCTCACTGCATACATTACATACATAATTGTTTGAGCATGATTTGTGGATTTTGGAGTGTTTCTTTCATATAAAGTCCATAGGAATCCATATAACATTTACAAGTTAGTTTAGAAATATTATCTTACTCAGAATGCTTGTTTCCGCGAACGTATTGTAGGATTGAGCTTCCTTCTGGGCCTAATCGAGGATGCAAGCGATGGCCAATATATGGAGTGCGACAATGTCTCCCACGTGTCTTCTTGCATGACCCTCTTCGAGGTTTGGTTACCTCGGTCCCGGTGCTGCTTCGAGACGGAACTGTCGCCACCTCATCCTCTTGCATTTTATCTTTCTGTACCCCCACAAACACCGCCGTGTCGAGAGCGGTGGTATGATCACTGCTCTTGTGGGTGCTATGACGGGAGGGTGCCATCATTGCTTCATCAGGAACATCAGGCATGGAATAGTCGGGAGTATCCATATGATCAAGGCTCTCACATCGCACGTGGATATCGGAGGGTTCCCCGGTTTCCCTTGACTTCACATGATTTAGCATCTCGTTATACGTGTCCAATATCCTCTTGAGATGACCTTGAATAACCTGAAATACACAACACCCAATCATAAAACATGCGAAAGTGTTCGTAATAAGAAAACTAATACAAAAAAAAAACCCAATCTTATAAGATCTGGATCTCCACGAAATTGCCGAAGATCAATGAAATTTAATTCATGGGCTTCGCCTGATGCCTCATATTCGACACAGTTGTCAACACGGTGCTCAACCACCTACAATATTTAACATGTATATTAGTGAGTACATAGAAATGTTGCGTTATTTGCAAAATTGACAACAAAACCTACAATAATCAGTTCAACTCAAATATATATATGTATACCTTCCCGTTTCCATAGCCACCGAGCACCATTTCATCTTTCTCCCTTTGGAAAAGCAATGCATCCGTCCACGCTGCCATACGTGGAGTGGTAGGAGGTGTTGCTTGACCAACGATCATCCGATCGTAATACAAATACTAAGCAACGATCGAATTATCATTAGACGCACTATAATTATCATAAGCTAGGGTAAAGAAGCCAATGCATCTTTTAAATACTATACATACCTGTAAAAATAATAAGCAGCCATTGACGGATTTCCGTTTGCCCTTTTGAAACTTGGCTACGTGATGCATCAATGTGTCTAAAAGGTACTTCCCCCAGTTGTAATCTCCTATCCTCTCTACATCGACCAGCAAGGGAAGATAGGATGCACTCACATCAATAATTGAAGATGGACTTACTAAGGTTGTCAACGAATATAATACAAAAGAATGGATCCACTCCTGATTGTTCTCTGGGCTCTTCAAGCTCTTCTCAACATTCTCAATAGGGATGCTTCCATTGCGTACCCCGTAAAATCTATGCAACTCTGTCATATCGGGGATTTCTGATTTAGATGTATCAACATCTATCCCCTCTATGGGTAACCCAATTATAGTCTTCACGTCGTGTGTGTCAAAGAAAATATTCTGGGACCCAATTCTGATACATCTCTTCTTAGTATCTACATTTGGAAGAATCCAATGACAGAGTCGCCGATAAAGCTTCGTCGCGTGTAAATTCAGTAGGCAGTGAAAGCCACTATCTCTAAGGCACTGCTCCTGAGAAGCGGTGAATGAAATACCGTGCATAAACGTAATGAAACGTCTAGGTGAACAACGTGTCTTTATCTCAGCCTACAAAAAACAAAGGTAAAACGAAAAATATATCAGTCTCAACTAATTATCCACAATAATTCCAATTATAGATAAGAAATTTTACGAACGTGTTGTTTTTTTCGCGGCCCTTGTTGTGGGATAGCCCTCTTGTATTCGTCCCACTTAAGCCGTGACGCTCGCTTAAATACTTCTTTCTCAGCTTGATTCATGGACCTCCATGCTCCACCAGCATCCGCGAATAACTGAAATGCAATAACTAAATAGATAAATTCATTTGAATAGGATCGACGAACTGCAAAATAAATAAAATTAAGGATGTTCCTTAACTGGTACCATTGATAATGCCCACCTGCTGCTTCGTCAGGATTTGTTCACCTTCAATATGATTCTTTATTCTTTCGTTTAGATAATATTCCCTGAAAGAACAAAACGAAAATCATGGCCAATAATATATTAAGAATTACAAGGATGCAAAAGGAATTAAAATAACCGTCATCTTGACAACCATACCCAAACTTATACAAAGAGAATGATCCAAAATATTGGATTGCTTCCATGCTTACTTGTAGAACAAAAAAAATAAATAAGTGAAGGAAACTTTACCTGAAGTGTAGCCAACTGTTGCGCGGCTGTTTTTGTCCTGTTGATGATGATCCAACAGTTTCCATTGTAGTAGTCAAACTTTTCCTGCACATTAACAGAGGCAATTTCACAATTTCAATTTCCAGCTTCAAGCAAAAAACTCTCATTAAAGCCAACAACATCACGTAACAGAGGAATTTTAAAATAAAGACAAAACTCTCATTAAAAGGCTTTGTATTTACAACCCTTTAGGATAGGGTTTACATGGGGTTATATCAATCAATCCACTTTACCAAATTGGGAAGGAGAAAGTCCAAACTAGTGGACCATTTTGTTATATAAAACTCCACTAATTAAATGTAATAAAAATAATCTATTCTTTCAATTGAAACGAACGAAATCATTTTAATACAAACGATTTGCATCTCTTTTTCCTTCCATTTCAACTGTAAAATCTTAGTAGTACTTAACAAGGTAGACAACAAAATTGGTCATTCGAGCCAATTGAGCAACATCCAGCTGCTAAAGATGTTGGGTGAGATTTATTCATCTCCTCTGTTGGAAATTACAAATCCAGCATATGATTATTGAATTTATGCATATCAACATCCAGCGTATGATAATTGAAAACTAAAGATGTTAGAATTCAAAATATTTTAATGCAAAAAAAGAAAAAATAAGAAAAAGAAAAACAATTGAAGAACTTAACAAAAATTCACTATAAAAATTCACTGTAGGAACCAGGCTTTGCATTCTGTACTGTGCATCACAAGGCTCAAAATGCCATCTCATCACTTTGACAATAGCCGTAGAGAATAAACTATTTCATTGAGAAGAATGTCTCTAAAGTGTGCTTTGACATGATTTCCAGTATGTGTTTTGATTTGTTTTGAGCCTAACAAGGCTTTTTTAAATATGTATTTTCCTAGACGATAGAATTTCTCATCATCTAATTAATAAATTTATTGTTCCTTAGCAATTAATATGTATCTATTCAATTAGGTGTCGTTCTCTTTAGTTCACAGGTTGACCCCCTAGCCCATTGACCCATTCGACTCTTTCAAACCTTAGGTCAATGTGCCAAAATTGAATCCTCTATTATCATCAAATCCCATAACATGGCCTCCACACCTTAAGGACCACCAATATGCCACTCCCCTCGAAAAAGAGGTCTCTTATGGGACAGATATCTTTTCAATAAGTATAATATGTTTCAACAAAAAAAGAAAAAAAGAAAAAGAAAACCATAAGAAAGCAAAAGACCAAGGTCTCAGTTGGGACAAAAAGATATCCTCTTTGATTGGGGTCTCAAAGTCTATCTAGCACAAATATTGACCGTTAATGTGTGAAACTTGGAAAAATTATACGAATGCAAGATAATGGACTTTCATGATCAGAATTTTGGATTTTTACAATAATTTATTAGAGCAAAATTTATACACTTTTTAATTTGAAAATATCTGGGCATAGGAACCTTGACAAGGTGGTTACCTAACTCTATTCCGCCAGTTTCCCTATTTTCATTTATTTTCTTCCTGGAGTGTTTTAGGATTTTTAATCAATTCAAATACAATACTTCTATGTTCTTCTGGAGGATTTGAAGTAATCCATATGTTATGGAGACCTAGATCTTAGGGAGGATCATTGAGTAAAATAGAATCTAAGATGAAGACAATAAGAACTTAATTATCTGAAGGAACTTATTAGGCATAAAATAAGAGACTTGTGTAGACACCTCAAAATTGCACGATTTTTGATAAATCTTGAAGGAGAGAAATATCTTATTGGAATTTTCAATTCTTTGCATTGGGTTTGAGATCATTAACCCATTTGAATCCAAAACCGTAAAGGAAAAGGCCCGAATTCAATCTTTTGTGCAGAGTCAAACTTTTTCCGGTTGAATTTTGTTGACTTTTGACCCCAGAAAATGAAATATTTTTTAAAGCAAGATTTCAAGATAATTTTTCCCGGTAATAAGGTTTTTAGCCATGTTATTGCATAAAAGAATTTTTTGAGATTTTAAATCTTGACGAATACCTTGGTTTTAACATGTTGAATCTTTTTACCGGACCTGAAAAACCGGAATTTATCCTGGAACTGGAAAGTTGACTTTTTATTCACTTGGAATTTGGGTCTGGAACTATTTTTAATGGATTCAAATGGGGGGGGGGGGGGGTGTTTGCTTATTTACATGTAATTTCTGAAGTAAATGGAGATTAAAAAATACAAGGACATTTACTTAAACGATATTACATGTAAATAAGTATTGCCTGTGTTAAAATTCGGATAAAAGTTTTTTTTTTTTTGTATCCGACATAAGTTGTCGAATACAAGCAGACCTTAATGTATCTGGCGACATATGCCGGATACGTATAGATGCTCTTGTATCCGACCTCATATGTCGGATACATGTTTTTTGCTCAAAATTAGGGTTTTCCGAGAGTTTTCACTTTTTACCATCATATCCTTCATTAAAGGAGTGGAAATCTTGGAAATAGCCTTGGGGTTAAGGGTGGTGGGCTCTAGACATTATGTTGTGTCTACCATCATGCAAAACCCTAACCCTAGCCTTTGCCATTAAATAGGAGGCTCCTCCTTAAGCAAATGGCCATTAACTCTTGCCAATACCTTTTGCCAAGAAGTTGGAGATCAAAGAGCTCCGAGTGAAGAGGGGAACCGCTGCAGTCTTACTTCCAGAAGCCCAGGTAAGCCTCAGACCTCTCTTTATTTTTCTGTTTTTACATTCTAGATCTAGATCTCTTCTTCTACCTTTCTATAGAATAAGTCCTCTTCTATGTGTGTGAAAACCATTCCGCTACTCAAAGTGCCTCGAGACTCCCCCTAGTTGTAAAACGTGAAGGCGGGATCTAAGGGAAACAAGACTGGGGATTGATCCTAGTGCTAGAATCTTGATTGGAATAAGCCTTTTGATTCTATAAAACCGTTTCATATTCAAAGTACCCCAAGATTATCTTGAAGAACAGTGTGTAACGGGGAAAGAGAACTAAGGGAAACGATAATGGAACGGAACCCTAGGTTATTTTAGAACCCCATTTGATTGATTTAAATGCATGCTATATGTTATTATATTGTTAAAGAATGGATTTTTACACATACACGCATAACACTTGTTTTGTCGGATTTGGCTTGTATTTTGGATCTATTGCCGTCATTGTGGTAGATCTAAAATAAATAGCCCCAAGCAATTCTGGAATGTTCGTTATCGATTTCAATCAAGTTTATTTCAAGTATTGAAGACCTCCAGATCTAACCTCTCGGTTTTGGGCACTTTTGCTCAATTTTGGGGTTTTTGGCATATCCTTTCCAATCAGAGAGGATGGTGAGCCAAGCTTGTGCCCCATTTCTTCCTAGAGGTTCTTCAATATCTTTTCAAAATGGTTTTGATTTATCTTGCACGGATTCCACACACTTTATCACTGTTTGAGTTGATTTTCTTCAAAAAAAGGCTTAACTTGACAATAACTGTACCCCAACTTCAGACACTCGTAACTTCATCGTCCGGATGAATTTTGGAGTGATTATAGAGCCATGGGAAAGGTGAGGCCGTCTAGTTTATGCCTGTAAGATTTCATTAATTCCTATCAAGCGGATTTTTGACACCTCTCTGTCGAAGTTGATAGGTCATTTCAGGTCTGATTACAGAACCTGTCACTTCGACTGAGCGCCATGTGTTCATTTTATGTCCGATTTGAGTGATTCTTATTTTTGAGTTTTCCTTTGGAAGTCTGGTTTCAAATTCAGTTGGTTTCATAATTTTTTGACTCCATTTGTGTTGTGGGTAACAGATTTACCCAGAACTGCTCAACAACACTTTTCTGGGCAAATCTGTGATCCTCGCGGCCTATTCGGGAAATCACCCAAGGCCCATCCGAATGAATTTTTGTATGAAGCTAGTTTCATTTGAAAGATGACCATACATACTTCATTCACACCAACTTTCATGAATTTATATGGAGCCGATTTTTCTAGATAATTTTCCAAACTTGCCCACTTGTTACTTTTAACCATCTCTAGCAGCAGATTTTAAAGGAGAATAACTCCTAGGATTTTAACCGGAATGGATTGAAAATTTGCATGAGTCTTCTATATATTATAATCTTTCAAATGAATTTGGTTTGATTCAATTTAAATTAGATTTGAATGATTTCAAAACAAATGGCATTATCTTTTACCGAAATTTCCGGATTTGACTCAACTTGGGTTTATGCAATTTTTGCTTTGATTTCCATCTATTGGTGATATTCCAGAAGTGATATTGATATAAAAGAGGATCTGGAATTCATTTGGATTTCTCATGTGAAAATATCACATATTTGTTTAATCCTTTTTCAAGGTTTTTAATGATTTTAGCAAGCTTTCTTATTTTTTAGCATGAACAACACTTGGAAACCACCTTGTGTGAGTGAATGGGGGTGCCTAACACATTCCCTCGTTCATAATCTAATCCCCTTACCCATCTTTGGATTTGATTTTCAAGTAGAGTTATTTTTACTCTAGTATTTGCCTTTTAGCCCTTTTTTGCTTATTTTGAATCTTTTGGTGTCCATTCACACCCCAAAATCTGAATGGTGGCGACTCTCCCATTTTCGTTGAGCCCGTGTGATGACGGAGGGGAATCATCTCGGTGATTTTTCCATGTCTCACAACTGGCGACTTTGCTGGGGATTTGTGGATTTAAGCCATTTTGTGTATTTGTTCATGCTTTTTCTTTACTTTTGAATGCTTACTATTTTGCTTACTTTACTTGCGTATATTGAATCTCAAATCTGAATTGTATGATTAGAAAACTCACATGGATAAAAGCATGGGTATGTTGCATGATTGTGTCTAGGAATTTGTTTAAGGGAAAGCCCATCTTGTAATAGGACTTTGCTATATTTTGTGAGAGCATGTGTTATTTTGGGTTTCAATGCCATGAGTTGAACATGAAAAACTCTTTAAAACCTGAAATCTGGAAATTTAGTGTAACTTTTGGGGTATTCAAACACAATTCCCATGAACAATACTTTCTAGTGCTTAAGGTTTTTTGTGTGGCATGCCTTTGATTTGGGGTATGGGATGACTTGAGTTGAGCATGAAAACAATGAGCAAAAAATCTGGAAATTCAGTAGCTATTTTGGAGATTTTCAAGCATGTTTCCCCTAAATAAAATGCCTATTGTACCAAATTCTAGTTGATGTATTTTAGGTTTCAATTGGAGGTACAAACTATGCACTTTGGGCATGAAAATGAGACCATAAAACCCAGAATTCAGTAGAGGTTTGGAGGGGTTTCAAGCATGTTTTCCCCGGTTAAAAGCTTCTTGTACAATACATCTATTTGCTGTATTTTTTTTGGGTGTGAATAAGTACCTTAAGCAAGAAAAAAGAGCATAAAATCTGAAAATTTTTGGGATGTTTTGAAGTTTTATAAGCATGCTTTTCATGATCTAATGGTTGTTTGTGCAATATGATGCCAAGTTTGTATGCTACTTTTGGGTATGTAATAATTGTGTACATATTTAGTTGCTTGGGCTACTATGCTTGCTTGTGTTTGCTTTCATTATATTGTCATATATGCCTTGGCTTGAAATTGTATGCATGGCTACGAAAAAGAGTGGCAAGGGGCTGGGACACTTTAAACTATTTGCACAGCCTACCCATTGTGCGCGTGTCGGGAACGCGGCACGGGAAAGTTCGGAGTCGCCACCGCCTGATGGGGTGCAGGCGGACACCTGGGTGTCTAAGTTAGTCTATTTTGGGCTTGGGTCTGCGGCTTGAGATTCTAAGTCGGGGTCTCGGTTCTGGTCTAGGGAAGTCCGTAGACACCCCAGTCCACCCCGTCGGATGACGGGTCCCGTGGGTTCCCTGGTTTGAATCAGCTTGCTTTGGTCTCTCACCCGATCCCTAATCCGATATGCAAATTGGTTAAGTCTGTCGGGACCACTTGAGTGGTATGGGTCCCTTTAAATTGATTTTATCTTGTTTTACTTAATTTGTCTGAGTCTGATTGGGTGGGCCCCGTTGGAAGGCCCACGGTGTCCTTGGTGGGCTTGACTAAGCCCATTTACCCTTGGTGGGCCTCTGTCTAGTCCTAGGAGGCCCTTTGGGCTTTGGTGAAGTGAATTAATTTTACTTGGATTGTTCAGGTTTGGAGCTTAAGTGGTTTTTATGCAAAAGGCGGGCCTGCATTTGTTTGCGGGCCCCCGGGTGGGCCCCCACGTTGGTTGCTGAAAGGGTTTCAACTTATCTTATTTATATTTGCCAAAGTGGATTGGACATTGGGCTTGGGGCCCGTAGTCGAATCTTAGGCTTGAAAGCCCAAGTTAAGCGAAGTCAAGGTTTTGCACCCTTACTTGGTTGGTTAGTGGGCTTTGGCGGGCCCGATAGGCCCTTGCCCTTAGTCTCGGCCAAACCATGCAATTTAAATATCATTCCACAAGATGGGTTCGGGTGGGCCGCATTGGGTTCGGCCCACTCAATTTGGTTGATTTATTTATCTTGCTTATTTACATGCAAATGGATTTATCGGGCTTGGTGGGCCCCGTTGGAAGGCCCACTAGTATACCAAATTGGACCGGTGGTCCAAGTCCCAAGTTGGGTTTCCGGGTGGCCCGGAAACCCTATTGGTTTATTTGGTTTTGCTAGAAATGACATGAAAATTCGGCAAGGAGCACAAAAATCATAGGAACTGTATTTTTATCATGTATCCGGCCTTAGTTGCCGGATACACACAGGCCATAGGTGATCCGGCCTGAGTTGCTAGATCACCTCCAAAAATGGCCTTTTCGGGATTTGGCCATTGGGATGGCTTCTATGGGCTTCCTAAGGCCTTCTACAAGCTGTGCGGGCCCTCGGGCAGGCCCACATTGGTTCAGATTTGGGGCGGAGCCTTGTTTGGCTTTCTTTTTTTGGATTTACAGCAAGGCATGGGGGCATCGGAGAGGGCAATGTGGCTTGCTGCCTTTGGCTCTAACAAGTACCATGCATGAGGCTATCATGCATGGAGGTAGTAGGCTAGCAATGGGGGGTGCTGCTGCTGTTTCCAACAGTAGCTAAGGCGGGTCATGGCACATATATAACAAAAAAACAGCAAGTTACCAAAAGACAGCAAAGCATGCACTCCTATCCTGACATACAACAAAAGGTAAACAAGGCATGGCTGTGGGTTATGTGTTGGGCTTGAGGGGGGCTTAGGCATTTGGGTCAGCAAGCTTACCGGGGACAGCAACCTATATGGATCATTACAAGAGGGTGGGGGTGCTGCTGCCGTCTCCAGCAACAGCTTAGGTGAGCTAAGTCCATGGCCTAAAAGGAGGGTGGAAACATGCTCGCATGCATATACTTAAAAAGGAAACGGCAGGCTTGGAGAAATAAAGAGAACATGGCATTGGCATGCATCCCCATGTGATGACATTCTCCAGCAAATGATCAATAAGAAAGGGGTTATCGAAAACCACAAATCCACATGCATGCGAGAAGCAGAAAACAGCAAAAAGAAAAAAAAGAACCATACACATGCGAAAAGGACAATAAAAACCATAATCTAACATGTATTCCCTACACATCTTAGCAATGTTTGGACCTAAGACTCATGCTTAAACCTATCGAACATTCAGAGAAGGGGAAGAGAAGGGGGGTTTACGTAGGGATACATTGGATGAATTATGGAGGAACGAGCTCCTCCCTACTGAATCCCCAAGGATTCCCAAAACAACAACCTTGTTGGCCTCCAATGGTGTGGCCTATGCTCCCATATTTTCATGAGGTTGTGCATGGGGTCTCTCTCACCTTTAGAGACCTCCATGTTACCAAAGAAACAAAAAAAAACACATGCAAAACAAAGCCTAAAACAGGCTCATGCAAGGGGAGATGACCAACTTAGCAAACTCCGTAGAAAAATCTGAATTTAATGTATGATGGATACAATATGATGAGGAGCCTTACCTGAGGGTTCTTGTGCTCTGGAGTAGGGTTGAGACACCTCCTGGAGGTAGAACAGCTGCTGGAAGCTTTCTTGGTGCACCCACTTCTCCCCAACAGCAACTAGGCTCCTTTGACTTGTTTGAGAAAGTGAAGAAGAAGAAGGGGACAAAGGTGGAAACCCTTGAGGTGGCGTGGTGGGGGCTATGGAGGGCAAAGAGAGTTGAAGGAGGGAGGATTTGGGTGGGAAAGAATGGTGGAAGGAAGCCCAGAAACAGCCAAAGAAGCCAACCCCCGGCCAGAGGTTGCTGCTGTGCTTTTATAGGCAATTTTAATGTATCCGGCATTAAATGCTGGATACACTACATGTCCTTTGTATCCGGAATAAGATACCGGATACAAACAAAATTATTTCAAAAATTTAATGCGGCCGTGAATTTGTCGGGGAATCGGCGCGAATCTCGCCGAGCAAATCTTTGTATCCAACATTTGAGTCCAGATATGAAGATGGGCAAGTGTATCCGGCATTTAATACCGGATACAAATCAAAAAATTACGGATTTGCCCCTCGACTTGACTGATTCGACCGATTTGACACTTTTGGATATCTACGGATTGCCCCTGCGAATTTTGGTTTAGTCCCTGAGATATTTGATGATTTTTGGATATTTGAGATTTAGTCCCTGAGATATTTCGCTGCATTCATCGTCACATGCGCAGTTTCTTCGCCACGTGTGCAGTTTCCGGTTTTGCTGCGCGGAAACTTCGACAGCCCATATCTCCTTCATCCGAACTCCGATTTGAGCAAACTCAATTGCGTTAGACTCGTATCGGAGCCCTCTATTCAATGGTTTAAGACAAGGTACTTGGCACGGGGTTCGAGGAAAAGTCAACTTTCAACTCTCCCTCAAGTTTGACCGCCCGCAGAACACTCATTCGGAGTCTGATTCCTGCAAACTCAGTTGCGTTGGACTCGTGTTGGGATTATCTATCCATTGAGATAAAGCAAGGTGGCCAATTATCACTGGATCAAAAAGTCAATTTTTCACCCCTTATGGGTTGACTTTCTATTTAGGGTTTGCATTTCCGGCTCTTTCGGGAGTGCAAAAATGAGGTGCTTACACCCATTACCTATAGGAAGTTGAACCTGAATGTGGGTAGCTTGGCACACCGAGGTCGATTACTTCAGAAAGCGAAAGTGAAAACATTCACCTTAGAATTTGAGTCAATGATGTGATGACAATGGGATCTGTGATTTGATTCCGGGCATCACTAGACTTGAGTTCTAAGTTGCCATTTAAGCCAAAACCCAAAAACCATACGCTTGAAGGTGGAGAAACACGTTTTCAGCTAAAAGTACACAATTGCGTTTGGGGAATTTGGTGTAAATGTGGGAAGGCCGTTTGCATGTTCACAGGCCAAGGTATAATATGATACCATATTGAAGGTAACACAAGGTGGCAAGGTAAAGCCATGTATTCTTTTATCTTCATGTAAATTAAAAACCATAGTGTCCATATGCTTGGGATGAAATTTTTCCCAAAAATGTTTGTAGCCTAAAGTTGATGTAACCCATAGGATGAGTTTCCAACTCAATAAAGGTCATCCTACCCAAAGTCCAAGCAAGAGGCAACCAAGTGTACAAAGTCCAACAATTGGTGTGTAACTTTGGAGGGTACAAGTACCCTCATGAATTTGTGAATTTAAGTAAGTATGATGTCAAAGCCCAATTTGGGGCAAGATTTAAAGGCCAAGTCAAGGTGAACATCAAGTGGGAATGAAAATAACATAATCTGGTGAAAAAATGAGTCAAAAAGGGCCATTTCGGCATTAACCGACAACTCAGGTCGGTTAAGCAAAGATTTATTCATATCCGATATACTTCGTCGGTTACGAAGGCTTATGCGTGTATCCGATTATTTGTATTGGATACAATAAGACATAGCCGTAGCCGACATATTATGTCGGATACATTCAAAAAATGTATAAATTGGTTTTTCAGCCCAAATTTTTAGAATAAAATGCCTAAAACACTGTGGATAATCCTTAGGCACCCCAAAGAGAATGTAAAAATGTTTCAAAAAAAAAAATATATATATATATATATATATATATATATATAATAAAAAAAAACAAAAACAAAAAAAAATTCTTTTAGGATTTAACCTAATTTTGAAAATCAAAGAGGGAACCAAAGTGTCATATTTTTTTGATACCAATTCAATTCAAACATGTTTTTATCAAGCTTTGGAACTTGAAAACTGAGAAAATTCAGAAGAAAAAAAAACCTTTGGTTGGATATTTTTTCCATTCAAATCAAAAATTTGTGGGACACTTGGAAGCCCTAGAATATTCCAAGAAACCTTTGGTTGGTTATTTTTATCAATCAAATCAAACCATTTGTGGGACACTTGGAAGCCCTAGAATATTCCAAGAAGCCTTTGGTTGGTTATTTTTATCAATCAAATCAAAACATTTGAGGGACACTTGGAAGCCCTAGAATATTCCAAGAAACCTTTGGTTGGTTATTTTTTCCAACCAAATCAAAACATTTGTGGGACACTTGGAAGCCCTAGAATATTCCAAGAAACATTTGGTTGGTTATTTTTTCCAATCAAATTAAAACATTTGTGGGACACTTGGAAGCCCTAGAATATTCCAAGAAACCTTTGGTTGGTTATTGTAACGCCCCGAACCCGGGTCAGTGCAAACCGGCACCCAACCCGAACCCGGATTGCTACTGTAACAACCCCAATTTAGTTCAACAACCAAATCCGAGGTGTTACTGGCCCATATCAAATACAACATCAAAACATACCAGACCAAAGAATTCAAAATCCATTCTCTTATTATACTATCAGAGTTGTGGAAACAAGTATGTGCGGAAGTGTAATTCAAAATCCTCAAATGAACATCAACCCAATGAATAATAATAATCCAATCAAATGTACTAAGTCTATAGCAACAATCCACCTCAGACAAGATCTGGATAATAGTAATCCTCCAGAGAATACTCAGTTATCTCTCCTTGGAAGTCTAAGAGATCCCCCTCTCGCGTATCAGCTGAAAAAATGGAATAACAGTAGGGTGAGATACGAATATCCCAGTAGGTAACACATGCATGATTAAACAGTTAATATAAGTAAAGTAGCAGTTCATTCACGATTAAGCAACATCGACTAATTAGGCTCGCATAATCATTTATACTATTCATGAACACAAAACAGTTTGATAAACAGTTCTAGAAATGAACTTCAGCAAGTTTAATATGAGAATACAATAGTCAAATCAGTAACATAGTTCACACATTGCCAGGATGTACTAAGCAGTCACATCCGACCAATATCTCAAACACATGCCTCCCGCATGTATACAATAATAATACCAAGTGTTATGATTTCAGTGTCATTGTAGGACTCACAAAGATAGATAAACCTTTTGAGATGATTCTCAACCAATTGCTATACCACCGTGCGACTTAGGAGCGATGCTACTAATGATACTCAAGCCCCATGCAGCGCAACTTAGACAAGAGCCGTAGTCACCGACTTATTGCACACGTACCCATCAGAGTTGGCATGTACCACCAGCATGCAGCACCAGAATCAATACATGGAGATGGTCGCTTATCCACATGTACAGGGAATCACCAGCGGTTCACCGGGGTGTCCCTCCAGACATAGTACCTTCCCAGACAAACTAACTTGCAAAGGAAGCGCGTCGCATATAGGAGTAACTCAACCCAAATGACATATCCCTCAGCTATCTAGCCACGACTATGGATCCATAACCAGCTATGCCCACTAGACTCCAAAATTCCCTAAAGTATCATATTTCTATAAGGGTTGGTGCCTAGCGGCATATAGTGGTTATATCTGTACATTTACTTCAATATTTGTTTATCTGAATTCTGAATTCTCTTTATAATGTATTCTGATTTATAATGCCATTTAGAGGTGTTTTGATAATCAAAGCGTAGTTAGGCTTTTCCAAAATCACATTTCTCAATTACCTTTGAAACTTGGCAACTAATGTCCTAAATATCTCCGTAATTTATTTTTCTGTAAAACAGGGATTTAGATAGTTTATTTTGGTCTTAAAATACCTTAATTAATCATTAAAATTGTCTAAAAATAGTTTAGAATTGAATTAGGTTTGAAATTATGAAAATTTGGAAATTCTGCTTAGAGCGCGTAGGATCGCTCAAGATTGCCCTGGCGGTCCCAGGTCAGCGGTAGTGCAAATTCGAGCGCCCGCGGTCCGTCTTCTCGCGGTCTACGGCGTCCTAATTTTTTTAACCAGCGCTGAGGAGCGCCGATGATCGCCGAGAACAGTCGAGGTCGGCGGTCATACAAAATCGAGCAGAAACAGTTCTAAATCATGATTTTTCTCGTCTAAACTCATTCTAATATATTTATAACATGCTTATCTAGCTAAATACACCAATACATATAATAGAAACATGCATTGCGATTAAACTAAGGAAAAATCCAATTTCCGAAAGCAAAATGGTGTCACCTACCTCGTATACGCGCGTTCCTCTTCTTCTCTTCTGAACAGCAACCCTCCAATCTCTCTACAGTTGCAAAGCAACACTCAAAGCAAGGTAACGTGGTCTTCCTCCCTCCTTCTCCTTCTTCTCTTCTTGGTCGTTCAACGTTCGACGCTTGCGGCTGAGTAATACGAGTGACAATACGATTTAGGTTATTTTATACCTATATATACTTTCTGATCCCATGCATCTCCCATGCAAACTTTCCTATACACCTTGCCCAATTAGAATACATACCTCAATATCTCACGATCGGACGGTCAGATCTGCATCTAATTCTGGATCTCCGCTAAATTGATCACCCCCTACAATAATAAATTATTTCCATCAATCCTAACTCTCAATAATATTATTTACTAATTTAATTTATTATCTAAGGAAAATTCGGGGTTTTACAGTTTTTTTTCCCAATCAAATCAAAACATTTGTGGGACACTTGGAAGTCCTAGAATATTCTAAGAAACCTTTGGTTGGTTATTTTTTCCAATCAAATCAAAAAATTATAGGACACATTGAAGCCCTAGAATATTCCAAAAAGCCTTTGTTTGGTCACGAGAATCAATCAAAATCAAAAAATTGTGGGACATTTGGAAGCCTTAGAATATTCCAAAAACCCTTTGCTTGGTTACGAGAACCAATCAAATAAAAAAATTTGTGGGACACTTGGAAGCCCTAGAATATTCCAAAAAAACCTTTGGTTGGTTATTTTTTTCCAATCAAATCAAAATTTTGTGGGACATTTGGAAGCCCTAGAATATTCCAAAAAAAAAAACCTTTGGTTGGTTATTTTTTCCAATCAAATCAAAAATTTGTGAGACATTTGGAAGCCCTAGAATATTCCAAAAAAACCTTTGGTTGGTCATTTTCTCCAATCAAGTTAAACGTTTTTGGGCCGTCTAAAAGCCTTTGAATTTTAGACACAACCTTTTTGGGCCATTTGAAAGCCTCTGAATTTGAAACATCAACCTATTTTGGGCCGTCTATAAGCCTCTGAATTATAGACACATATCCTTTGGGCCATCTAAAAGCCTTTGAATTTTAGACACAACCTTTTTGGGCCATTTGAAAGCCTCTGAATTTCAAACATCAACCTATTATGGGCCATCTATAAGCCTCTGAATTATAGACACATATCTTTTGGGCCGTCTCAAAGCCTCTGAATTTTAGACACAACCTTTTTGGGCCATTTGAAAGCCTCTCAATTTCAAACATCAACCTATTTTGGGCCGTCTATAAGGCTCTGAATTATAGACACATATCCTTTGGGCTGTCTAAAAGCCTCTAAATTTTACACACAACCTTTTTGGGTCATTTGAAAGTCTCTAAATTTCAAACATCAACCTATTTTGGATCGTCTATAAGCCTTTGAATTATAGACATATATCCTTTGGGCCATCTAAAAGCCTCTAAATTTTAGACAAATCATTTCTTAGGGCCGTCTAAAAGCTTCTGAATTTTAGACACAACTTTTTTAGGCCGTCTATAAGCCTTTGAATTATAGACACGTATCCTTTGGGCTGTCTAAAAGCCTCTGAATTTTAGACATTTCTCATTCTTTGGGACTTTTGGAAGCCCTAAAATATTCCAACAATGGAAAAACAAAAAAATGGAAAAATATAGAAAACAAAAACAAATAAATCCGGACTTGTGTTCACCTAACCCACTTATCTACATTTATAGGTGTGTGACTCAGATTAAATGAGAGCTGACTTTGCTTTTCCTTACCCAGGTACACTTACTTGCAATCATTACTCCCGTGACCTCTACCAAAAAAAAAAATTACTCCCGTGACCAGATCCAAAGCTTGAGCAATGAATACTGAAGAGAATCAAGCTCAAGCCATCGTTCCCGCTCAGGACTTTGCTCAGCTGCAAGGGCAGGTGGCTGGACTAGCCAAGATGCTGGGAGACTTACTGGCGGCTCAGGCCCAATAGGCCCAGGCTCAAAACCAAGCCTCTACTTCCCATCAAACACCGCCACCTCAAGCCTACATTCCACCTCCTGCTCAACCCATGCCTAAGCCCATTTTTGAACCTGTCCCTGAACCTATCCTGATCAGGGAAAACACTGTGGAATTTGAAAAGGGGATGGAAAAGGAAAAAGCCAGGGAGGAGATGGAGAGGAAACTCCTGCATAAGATAGAGAGGATTCAGGAAGAACTTAAGGAGGTAAAGGGGGGAAACAGTTATGGAGGTACCACCTTCGATGATCTGTGCATATACTCGGATGTATGCCTACCGGTAAAGTTCAAGTGCCCAGACTTTGATAAATATGATGGCACGGGCTGCCCAATGAGCCACTTGAAACTATACTGCGGGGCTTTGTGCCAGTTTGGCCGGGATGATGGCATACTAATCCAACTCTTCCAGAGGAGTTTGACAGGATCGGCTTTGAAGTGGTTTGCCACAGTTGATCATGGGAAGATTAGAGGATGGAAGGACCTGGAAGACGCCTTCTTGGACCAATACAAATTTAACTTGGAGATCGTGCCAGACCGGTACGACATTATGAGGATGAGCAAGGGAAAAGAAGAACAGCCTGTTTTAGGCTTTTTTTTGCATGTGTTTTTTTGTTTCTTTGGTAACATAGAGGTCTCTAAAGGTGAGAGAGACCCCATGCACAACCTCATGAAAATATGGGAGCATCGGCCATACCATTGGAGGCCAACAAGGTTGCTATTTTGGGAATCCTTGGGGATTCAGTAGGGAGGAGCTTGTTCCTCCATAATTCATCCAATGTATCCCTACGTAAACCCCCCTTCTCTTCCCCTTCTCTGAATGTTCAATAGGTTTAAGCATGAGTCTTAGGTCCAGACATTGCTAAGATGTGTAGGGAATGCATGTTAGATTATGGTTTTTATTGTCCTTTTCACATGTGTATGGTTCTTTTTTTTCTTTTTGCTGTTTTCTGCTTCTCGCATGCATGTGGATTTGTGGTTTTCGGTAACCCCTTTCTTATTGATCATTTGCTGGAGAATGTCATCACATGAGGATGCATGCCAATGCCATGATCTCTTTATTTCTCCAAGCCTGCTGTTTCCTTTTTAAGTATATGCATGCGATCATGTTTCCACCCTCCTTTTAGGCCATGGGCTTAGCTCACCTAAGCTGCTGCTGGAGACGGCAGCAGCACCCCCACCCTCTTGTAATGATCCATATAGGTTGCTGTCCCCAGTAAGCTTGCTGACCCAAATGCCTAAGCCCCCCTCAAGCCCAACACATAACCCACAGCCATGCCTTGTTTACCTTTTGTTGTATGTCAGGATAGGAGTGCATGCTTTGCTGTCTTTTGGTAACTTGCTGTTTTTTTGTTATATATGTGCCATGACCTGCCTTTGCTACTTCTGGAAACAGCAACAGCACCCCCCATTGCTGGCCTACTACCTCCATGCATGATAGCCTCATGCATGGTACTTGTTAGAGCCAAAGGCAGCAAGCCACATTGCCCTCTCCGATGCCCCCATGTCTTGCTGTAAATCCAAAAAAGGGAAGCCAAACAAGGCTCCGCCCCAAACCTGAACCAATGTGGGCCTGCCCGAGGGCCCGCACAGCTTGTAGAAGGCCTTAGGAAGCCCCTGGAAGCCATCCCAATGGCCAAATCCCGAAAAGGCCATTTTTGGAGGTGATCCAGCAACTCAGGCGGGATCACCTATGGCCTGTGTGTATCCGGCAACTAAGGCCGGATACATGATAAAAATACAGTTCCTATGATTTTTGTGCTCCTTGCCGAATTTTCATGTCATTTCTAGCAAAACCAAATAAACCAATAGGGTTTCCGGGCCACCCGAAAACCCAACTTGGGACTTGGACCACCAGTCCAATTTGGTATACTAGTGGGCCTTCCAACGGGGCCCACCAAGCCCGATAAATCCATTTTCATGTAAATAAGCAAGATAAATAAATCAACCAAACCGAGTGGGCCGAACCCAATGCGGCCCACCCGAACCCATCTTGTGGAATGACCTTTAAATTGCATGGTTTGGCCGAGACTAAGGACAAGGGCCTATCCGGCCCGCCAAAGCCCACTAACCAACCAAGTAAGGGTGCAAAACCCTGACTTTACTTAACTTGGGCTTTCAAGCCTAAGATTCGACTATGGGCCCCAAGCCCAATGTCCAATCCACTTTGGCAAATATAAATAAGATAAGTTGAAACCCTTTCGGCAACCAACGTGGGGGCCCACCCAGGGGCCCGCAAACCAATGCAGGCCCGCCTTTTGCATAAAAACCACTTAAGCTCCAAACCTAAACAATCCAAGTAAAATTAATTCACTTCACCAAAGCCCAAAGGGCCTCCTAGGACTAGACAGAGGCCCACCAAGGGTACATGGGCTTAGTCAAGCCCACCAAGGACACCGTGGGCCTTCCAACAGGGCCCACCCAATCAGACTCAGACAACTTAAGTAAAACAAGATAAAATCAATTTAAAGGGACCCACACCACTCATGTGGTCCCGACAGACTTAACCAATTTGCATATCGGATTAGGGATCGGGTGAGAGACCAAAGCAAGTTGACTCAAACCAGGGAACCCACAGGACCCGTCATCCGACGGCGTGGATTGGGGTATCTACAGACTTCCCCATAACACAACCGAGACCCGACTTAGAATCTCAAGCCGCAGACCAGACTAATAGACAAGATTAGGCACCCAGGTGTCCGCCTGCACCCCATCAGGCGGTGGCGACTCCGAACTTTCCCATGCCGCGTTCCCAATGCGCGCACATTGTGCTTACTGGATTTCTCTGTTGGTTTTGGTTTTAGAGTCTAGTGGGCATAGCTCGATATGGATCCATGTTAGGAGCTAGATAGTGGGAAGGATTGTCCTTTGCTAGTCGTAACACTTTGTTCACGTACGCGTTCCATCGTGTATCTCGATGAAGCCTTCTCTGTATCTGGTTGGCTGCGGCTATGTTTGGGATAGTACATGCCAACCCATTACTGTATCTGAATGGGTTCTCCCGCAATAAGTCGATGACCGTGTAGCTCGGCTTCGCTCATAAGCCGGGAGGTGGCATAGTGAGCATGGTCTTACACTAGTTAAAGGCAATCTTATTTCATGAGTCTTGCAGTGACTCAACGACTGTTGTTTTGATTGATACAGATATGTTCGTTATACTGGATTACTCTTGTATCTCATACTGATTGATTGGATTACTGTTGAATTACTCAGATTATCCGGAACTGATGTATTATTGCTACTGTTGCATGATTTACAACGATATCATGTTTTTAGAACTGATAAACTATATTTTAGCATGCATGTGCTACTTACTGGGATATTCGTATCTCATTACGTTTTGTTTTGTTTTGTTTTCAGTTTCTAGTAAGGACGGCACCAGCGGGTATATGCTTGGTTCATGTGAGTTAGCCTCGGTTATGGTATTTTATATTGGAGCTTGGGTTATAGTGCACTCTGATTTTATAGTTAGTGTTGAATTCATGTTTTTTCCTTCACTCTGATTTGCTATCCTGGGTTATATAATAACCTTTGGAGATAAGTTACGGTTTTATCTACGTAACTTGGATCCAGGGCGTTACAATCTATGCAACCAAAAATCCAGTGATGTATGTGTAGTTATGTGAGGAATCAAAGTTTTAGGAGTAAATGGGGATCTAATGCTATGGAGAGCATAGATCCATACGATTTCTCTGGACTTGAAACAAGATCACATGAGATAACAACCACACAAAAAGTATCAAAAAGGCATGCAAGAGTATCACAAAAAGGGTTCTAACCTAAGGATCCATTCCTACTCTCGTTTCCCCTAGCTCTCTCTTCACGTTTTACAGCTAGAGAGGGGCTTAAGGTACTTAGAGAGAGGTTTAGAGCTACAACCACATCCAGGTTTTTACACTACAAAAAGGTAGAAGAAGAGACTATTCTAAGATTAAAGAAAGAGAAGAGGAGTAGAGACTCGCCTTGGAAGTGTGAGACATGGGGAAAAAATCAATTCAATGACTTTCCTTTATCATCACACGAGCTCAATAAAAAATCAAGGAGTCGCCACCATTCCTTTTTAAAGTGTGAATGGACACCCAAAATAATCAAATAAAAGAAATAATAAAAGAAAACAAATTAGAGTAAAAAAATAACTCTAATTCAAAAAAAAAGTAAACCAGAGATGGGTACGGAGATTAGTTTATGAACAGGGGAAGATGTTAGGCACCCCCATTCATCCACACAAGGTGGTTGCCAAGTATTGTTCATGTTTTTAAAAAGGCTTGCTAATCAAAACAAAAGTAAAAGAAAAAGAATGTATGGCTTTTTTCCATGTAAATGATCCAATTAATTCTGGATCCTTCTTATGAAAACAAGAGCCATTTCTTGGGCTTCATGATTGACTGAAATCAAGATAATGAAAACAAATCTAAAGTAAAAACTTCAAAAATCTGGCTTTAAGTTAAAACTTTGAAATCTAGGAATAAATAGAAAAATATTATTTTTACAAAATATTGAAGAATTGAATCTGAACAATCTAGAGCATAGATCTAGCCCGTATTTCTCATTAAATAAAAAAATCTAAACCAAAAATACCCACGTTGATGAAAAACATCAAAAGGGGAGAGCTTAGACCGTAGGGTCTTCTCTTAAAAATCAAAAATAACTCAAAAACCACCTCATGAAACCCTAGAGATTACTTGAAGGATTCTGAATCCAGATCTACCATATTGACAATCGCAGATCCAAGATCTTACCCTAAACGACTAAAAACATCAAAAAACATAAAAAGGGGAAAACAATATAAAAAATCAGAATCTAGAAGGAAAATGAGATCTAATGCTGTGTGTGCGCGCGTGGGAAACGCGGCACGTGGAGGATTCGGAGTCGCCACCGCCTGATGGGGTGCAGGCGGACACCTGGGTGCCTAATCTTGCCTATTAGGGCTTTTTGGTCTGCGGCTTGAGATTCTAAGTCTGTTCTCGGTTGTGGTCCGGGAAAGTCCGTAGACACCCCGGTCCACCCCGTCGGATGACGGGTCCTGTGGGTTCCCTGGTTTGAGTCAGCTTACATTGGTCTCACCTGATTCCTAATCCGATATGCAATTTGGTTAAGTCTTGCGGGACCACCTGAGTGGTGTGGGTCCCTTTAGTTGCTTTTATCTTTGATTACTTAGGTGATCTGAGTCTGGTTGGGTGGGCCCCGTTGGAAGGCTCACGGTATCCTTGGTGGGCTTAGTCAAGCCCGTGTACCCTTGTGGACCTCAGTCTAGCCTGAGAGGTCCTTTGGGCTTCGGTTAGTTCAATTGATTTTACTTTAAGTTCAGATTTGAAGATTAAGTGTTTTTCATGCACAAGTGGGCCGGACCGGTTTGTGGGCCCCTTTGGTGGGCCCACATGGTGGCCAAGGGTATTTTAGATTTATCTTGTTTATATTTGAGCCAAAGTGGGCCGGTCATTGGGCTTGGGGCCCATGATCCCGGCTTTGGGCTTTGAAAGCCCAGTTCCTTGGAAATTAGGGCTTGCACCCTAACTTGGTTCACTTGGTGGGCTTTAGCGGGCCCGACAGGCCCTGGCCCATGGTCTCGGCCAAACCAGGCATTTTATGCATTCCATACATTCACATCAAGGTATGGGTGGGCCGCATTGGGCTTGGCCCGCCCGGTTCCAATTGTTCATTTGTACTTAAGTTATTTAATGGCATGCTTTGGTGTTTATTGGGCCGGGTGGGCCCCGTTGGGAGGCCCATTGGAAGTCAAGTTGGACCGGGGGTCCAAGTCCTACATTGGGTTTCCGGGTGACCCGGAAACCCTATTGGTTTATTCGGTTCGGTTCGGAAATGGCATTCACATCTAGCAATAATTACAAAAAAAAACCACAAGATGGGCGCTCTGTCAGAAAAAAAAACTGGTTCATTGTGCTGGGTCCAAGGGGAGGTACCCGGGGGCCCTGTGGGCGAAGCGAAGCGGAGCCCACGGGGTGGGGTACCTCCCCGTACCAAGGTACGAGTTGGATGCGCAACGAACAAAAGGGGTGCGCGGTACAGTAAAGGGCATTTTTTGGAATTTTTCAAAAATATATCAATTTGGCATTTTTTAGGGGTATGCGCCGACCTCGGGCACTAGGCGCGGGCCGGGCGGACCAAAAACGCGAAAAACACACAAAAAACGAGGTGGGCGCGAGGTTCGCGCGAGCTTCGCGCGACCTCACGCGAGCCTCGCGCGAGATGAGCGTGAGCCTCGCGCGAGCTTCGCGCGAGCCTCGCGCGAGCTTCGCGCGAGCCTCGCGCGAAGGTGCGCGCGAGCTTCGCGCAAGCCTCGCGAGATTCGCGCGAGCTTCGCGCGAGCTCGGCGGATGCCCGATGCTCTGGGTTTTCCTTCAAACTCCATTTCTGAGCTGATTTTTGAGCTCTGTAACTCATTTTTTAGGCTCTGTAAGCCCTCCCAGAGCTTCTGCCACTCCCCAAAACATACTTAAACTTATATTAAAATTAATCTAAACCTAACTCATGCTTCATAAAAATCTCTTAAAAGAAAAGAAACAAACCCGATAAAAAAAACAGACAGATGCAGATGAATTAACATGTTGAAAAAAAAAAAGGGGGTGATGGGAGCATGCTTACAGGGACACTACCAGGAGCAAGTGGCATACGGCAGGGGGGTTGGGGGGGGGGGGGGGGGGGGGGGCGCATGTTAGCAAACATAATAAGCAATAAACAACAGGAGGAACAAGACACTAATAAACAGAGATTGCCTATACAACCTGGAAACCTAATTCCTTTTCACCTACGCATGTCCCTAAGCTCGGTGTATGCATGCAGACTCAGAAGGGAAGGAGAAGGGGGTTTACAGGGATACATTAGCTGAGGAAGGGAGGAACATTCTCCTCCTTTAAATCATACCAATATAACAACAACAAATAACAAAAAAAAACTACAACAAAGGAAAAACAGTGATCCGAACCACAAGGGGACTAGGATGGACTAACTCTCACTTTTATGACACCGACATCTGACCCTCTCTTTACCTGGTAGTCTTCATGAAGGGGGATAGGGGACGGATTCATGCCACTGAAGCATTTAAACAGGTTTATAACCAAGAAAAAACACATGCAGCAACTTGCTTAAAAAAAACTCCATTTTCATATATAAGGAATAAAAGGTAGCAAAGAGTATACCTGAGAGTGCTCGAGCACTGGTGCTGGGTGGAGACACGGGTAGTAGCTGGGTCCTCCTTCGAATCCTCAACAGCAACCTCCCTTTTTTAGGGCTTCGTGAGATGGTGGAGGAGACAGAAGGGGGAAGGGGTTGAGAATGGTAGGTGGGGTGTTTGGGGTGATAGGTAGTCAAGGCCGTATCAAGAGAAGTGGTTCGGGTGAGCGAGGGAAGGAGGAAGAGGGGGGCGAGCCAACATCAACCTGAAGCCAACCTGAAGATCCTCCAACCTCCAGAAAAGAAATCCCGAACCCTTAGTTTTTTTTCGACCAAAAACCTCCAACCCTGTGCGCGAGATTTCGCGCGGGTTATATAGGCAAGAAAAAAAAGGTGCCGCCCACCTTGGCGCCCAGCTCAAGGTGGGCGCATGCTCGCTCGCCACGTCCGCGCGAGCGGCATAATGATAAAAATCATTTAATGCCGCCGCTCGCCGGACGTAAAAATCTTTAAAATTTAGATTTAGTCCCTGACAATTTTTGATTTAATCCGATATTCTCGGATTTTTACGGATTTAGTCTCTGGGATATTTCGTATGTTTGGATATTTACGGATTTAATCCCCGAGATATTTTCCTGCGCAACTCGCCACGTGTGCAGCTTTTTGCCAGGTGCGCAGATTGCCGGTTTTGCTGCCCGGGAATTTCGTCAGCTCATATTTCCTTCATCCGGACTCCGATCTGGGCAAACTTAGTTTCATTAGAATCGTATCGGAGCCCTCCATCCCATGACCTAGGGGTAGGCCTCCGGATCGGATTTTAGCAGAAAGTCAACTTTTGGCTCTGCTCAAGTTTGACCGCCCGCAGAACCTTTATCCGGACCCCGATTCCTGCAAACTCGGTTGCGTTGGAACCGTGTCGAGACTCTCTATCCAATGACCTAGGGGTAGGTCTCTGGATCGGATTTTAGCAGAAAGTCAACTTTTGGCTCTGCTCAAGTTTGACCGCCCGCAGAACCTTCATCCGGACCCCGATTCCTGCAAACTCGGTTGCGTTGGAACCGTGTCGAGACTCTCTATCCAATGACCTAGGGGTAGGTCTCTGGATCGGATTTTAGCAGAAAGTCAACTTTTGGCTCTGCTCGGGTTTGACCGCCCGCAGCACCTTCATCCGGACCCCGATTCCTGCAAACTCAGTTGTGTTGGGATCGTGTCGAGATTCTCTATCCAATGATATAAAGCAAGGTACTTGGCACGGAATTCGAGGAAAAGTCAACTCTTGGCTTTTCCTTAAGTTTGACCGCCCGCAGAACCTTCATCCGGACCCCGATTCCTGCAAACTCAGTTGCGTTGGAATCGTGTCGAGATTCTCTATCCAATGGGATAAAGCAAGGTGGCCAATTTCATTTGATCAAAAAAGTCAACTTTTCACCCCTTAGGGTTTGACTTTCTGTCCAGGGTTTGCATTTTTTTTCGGGGAGCGCAAAAATGAGGTGCTTACACTGTGAACAGCCTAGATCTATGGTATTCCTTCATATTTCATCAATAATCAATTATACAACATAAACAAAATACTACAACCACATATTTCTAAGATTGCAGCATATGGGGGTCTGCCCTACGGATCCATTCCTATCCTCCTTTCCCCTAAAACTCTCTTCACGTTTTACAGCTAGAGAAGATACTCGAGGTACTTGGATTAAGGTTTAGGGTTACAATCACACACAGGCCTTATACTACAGAAAGGGAGAAGATTAGAACTATCCTAGAAATTAAAACTAGAAAATAAAAGGTTGAGAAGCTTACCTGGACTTGAGAAAGCAAAGAGGCAGGGGTTCTCTTCTTCACTTGGAGTTTTCTTTTCAGCAATTCTTAGCCACAATTCTAGCCTTCAATTCTTAATTCTAACTTCCAGCATTCAATTCTCAGCCATTTGCTTGAGGAGAGGCCTTCTATTTATAGGCAAGAGAAAGGGCAAGGGTGGTCCCAATAGGTTCTAGAATGTTACAATTCAGTTTTAGATACATGAGTTGGAGTAAATATGAGAACCAATGAGGGGTAAAAAAGGACGGACAAAACCCTAGAGAAATGTATAAGTGGTAAATATGGCTGAGAAATCGAGCAATTAAAAAAACGCACAAAATTGTCCGTGTCCGCATTTGGATTGCGAACATGCCTTGACTGCATACCAAATGCGGACATGCCATGACCGCATACCAAATGCGGACATGCCTTGACCGTAGATCAAATGCTGACAGCACAGGTTTGTTCAATTTTTCACCCTTTTTGACCCTTACCTGCACAGGCAATACTTATTTACATGTAATATTGTTTAAGTAAATGTCCTCGTATTTTATAATCTCCATTTACTTAAGATATTACATGTAAATAAGCAAACCCCCCCCCCCCCCTCTCCATTTGAATCGATTAAAAATAGTTCTAGACCCAAACTCCAAGTGAATAAAAAATCAAATTTCCAATTCAAGGCTAAATTCTGGTTTTTCAGGTCCAGTAAAAAGATTCAATATGTTAATACCAAGGTATTTGTCAAGATTTAAAAGCTCAAAAAATTCATTTATGCAATAACATGGCTAAAAACTTGATTATCGAGAAAAATTATCTTGAAATCTTGCCTTAAAAAATATTTCATTTTTTTGGGTCAAAAGTCAACAAAATTCAATCGGAAAAAGTTTGACTTTGCGCAAAATATTGAATTTGGGCCCTTTCCTTTGTGGTTTTGGATTCAAATACGTTAAGGATCTCAAACCCAATGCTAAGAATTGAAATTCCAATAAAATATTTCTCTCCTTCAAGATTTATCAAAAATCGTGCAATTTTGGGGGTGTCTACAGGTAGTTTGAGAGAGCAGAGAGGCAAGGGTTCCCTTCTTCTGTTGGAGCTCTTCAAGCTTCAATTCTCAGCCATTTGCAAGAGGAGAGACCCTCTATATAGAGGCAAGGTCAAGGGTATAGAAGATCACAAGGGTAGGAAAAAATTCCTTTCTAGATTCTTCCAATTCAATTCTAAGGCATGAGTTGGAGTAAATCTAAAGGATTCGGAGGGCAAATAGGGGAGATCAAGTCTCCTAGAGAGAGGTACAAATGGTAAATAAAGCTTAGATTCCCAGCCTTTGCGAATTTGAAAAATTTGTACGTATCCACATATATCATGCGGTTTTGCCTAAACCGCATTATATATGCAGGCACAACCAATAAATTGAAAACCACATAATATCTGTGGACAGAATGAAATTAAGAAACTCCGCACAATATATGCGGGCAGCGGCATGTCTTGCTGATTTTGAGGTTTCAACATTTTTCAAAACTCAATTAAGGTGCTTTAAACATATTTCCAATTATTTTCTCATATTCTAGTGCAATTTGAGGTGTCTACAGTTTCGTTCTTACAAAAATTCTTTGTTCATTTATGTTTTATGGTTACTTATTGTTTATATGAATCAATTTGATTTCAAGTAACCAAATCATGATGTACCAATTGTAGAATTTCTAGCATATCCGAACTATTTATATGAATCAATTTGATTTCAAGTAACCAAATTATGATGTACCAATTGTAGAATTTCTAGCATGTCCGAATAAAGATTGGAAACACAACCCGGTTAACAAGTTTAAATATTCTTTTTAAGGAGAAAAGAGAAATTTTTTGAAAATAATTACATGAAGGCAGAAAAACAATGTAACATTTTCTTCTCTTCAAAATTTGCCCTTATTTTAAAAAAGTGACTTCCCGATTAATTATCCAGTCCGTTGATTAATTTATCAAACACCCCAGGATTAATCGACCAAATTTTTGTGATTAATCGACCTCCTTTGTGATTAATCAATCAATAACTGGCGATTAATCACAAACTTACTCGTGATGAATGGGCTTGTATCTCACGATAATTGTGCTTGTGATTGGTCGATTAATCGTTAATTATTGATGGATTAAATGCATGGTCAATAAATCAAGTGTTAGTCGATTAGTCTCTAGGATGATCAATTAATCACGAGATCGAACAATTAATCGAGAAATCGCAATTGCGTAAAAGAAAATAAAAACTTATTTTTCAAGAAAAGGGCAAACTTGGAAGACAAGAAAATGCTTAGATCTCAATGGAAGCTAACTTGCCGAAGAATGAAGAAGAATTGATTGTTGATTTTCCATGTATGGTTTATACAATGTGTCACTAGTGGTTAAAGGATCTGATACATGGCTCTCTATGATGTGTCATGCCTTTCACAATATGAAAGAAAAAGGAAAATGATTGTCTTGACTAATCATAACTCATTATTCCCAACAAAAAAAAAAGACTAATCATAACTCATAGATCTTGTATTTGTATACTGTTACTACAAACACTTCAGAGTCCCCCCCTTGCTGACTACGATGAGGCAACAAAATCAATTATGCATTTTCAGGGCACATGATCATTTAAATAAAAGTTTGGTTGGTTTTAATGGGCTTCTCATCAATTTCTGTGATTGAAACTTCTTGTTATGTTATTACCAAAAAAAAAAAACTTCTTGTTATGTAACAGTCACTCAACACGCTGCATCATCAAGTTGAGATGCCTATATTATGTGACAAACTCAGAGAGAGATGGGTTTTATAAACATGGCCCCTCTTCCATTGGGTAGAATGGTGACGCGTCAGATTCCAATTGCCGACATGTCAGTTTCATCGGTCAACTTCAGCTGGTCTCTTGTCCTCCAGCTTTCAATCCAATGTCTTTTTCTTCTGAGTCTCATTCACATTAGCTATTAGAAACCAAAAGTAACTTCCACATTGTATGCACCCATAGAATGAACAGAACCAAAGTGTAGATAGCCTTTCACATCTTCTTGTTTGTCTCCAAACAAAGGCCGAACGGTAGAGCATGATTGAAAGGAATTTACGGGTCCACCATTTTGAGCGAAAGAAAGATGTTTCATCGATAACTAGATCCAAAACAATGATGTTAGAACCACCAAACTAATTAATATGGTAAATCTGTGGTTAAAATATATATTATCCTGATATTGGATTATACAATGTGAAATAACATAACAAATGAGAAGAAAAATAGATCACCATAACAATGCATACGTGATTCGCTCCATGTAAGAAATGATTCCTAATGAATTTTTTTTTAGACAAATTGGCATTGCTTATGATCACAAAGCTAAGGAGTGGGTTATTTCTTGAAGCTCTTCTCTAAGAAAGATGCACCATTGCACACGTATCCATATCCGATGCTATTTTAAGGCTCTCTGGAAGGACCAAAAGTTCGGCAACTGCAGTTGTTGTCTTGCCAATGTTTCCCATGAAGTTGTTATATCCTTGCCGCAAACCCTGCAGGATCCGTACAATACTTCCATGTGTAGCATCCCATGACTGCTGTTTTTTTTTTTTTAATTTAATATTTTCAAATGTGAAATGTCACTTCAATTGATATTTCACATTAAAAAATATGAAACATGCAACAGCCATGGAATGCTACAGGTCTGTCGTAGGATCGCAGCAAACGATTTCATCCCAATTCTAGGATTTCCATGATTTCCTTTTGCACAACCACCAGTGTTCGGCTTCATTCAAATATCTATATTTATTCGTACTAATTAAGCCATGCTTAAGTTGAGTCATACGCATGCAATAGCACGCCCACAGGGCACAATACAGTGGCCCAGGATTGCATCGCCCAAAAAAATTGGGCTGTGTGTCTTGCCATATGTGTGCCTAGGCATGGCCCAAACAGGCCATGAACCATGGCCCATGCTAAAGTACAAGAAAAAATATATGTGGGGAGTTCAACCCACATCCACATATGGCCCAAGACATATATGACCATTGAAGTTCATCACCGCCAGTAGAATAAAATAAGAAGATTGCAATGCTCTTGTAAAATAGATTTTGAATACTTACATTTGCATATATTAGTTTTCGCTATCCAAATTAAGGAAACATATAATAATATAATTTTTCTCTTTACATTTTTAACATTATAATCCTTACATATTTTCTCCATTGAATGTAATATTCCCTTAGCATTTTTAAAATGATAATAAAAATAACAAGCGAAAAAGAAGCTTGTACACAACCTAAAAATTAAAGAAGCGGAATGCATAGACTATGAAGAGGGATTTATCTAGTGCATTCCATAAAACCATCCATGAAACGCCCAGTTGCATGAGGGGACCCATACCCCAAACAAAATCTTAGTAGTACCATTGTACCACCGGACTGGGTATTTGGTAAACGGGCCTGGCAGGTCGTGGCCCGCCCGGCATGCCCTAAATGGGCCTCAGCCCATTTAGCATCCCTACTATGATTTAAAGGCAATTGTGACATTTAGAAATTTTAGTGATATGTCATTAATTAAAACTTAATATTCGTTGCAAATATATTGGTCACAAATAATAATTTTTACAACTAACATTTGCAACAATGAGTATTGTGTTGCAAATAGTTATGTATTTGCCACGATTCTATAAATTGATGTAAATAACTATTTTTTTTGCAACAACTTCTATGTCGTTGGAAATATATTGGTCACAATTAATAGTTTTTGCAATGAACATTTGCAACAAAGGATATTTCGTTGCAAATAATTGTATATCTGCCACGATTACACACATCATTGCAAATAATTATATATTCACAACGATCTGGGAAATCATGGCAAATAGTTGCTTTATGACAACGATTTTTACATCGTTGCAAATATTTTCGTTGCAAAAAGGCATTTTTCCTGTAGTATAAGTTCAAGAAATGGTAATCTTTGAACTTCCCTTAATAATCAATATTTTCTCTATACTGCACTTCATCTAGCCTCTCTGAAAATAAAATCAAAACTGTCTAGTATTTCAGATGAAATTAATTCTTTCCTGCACTAACTTAACGATACTTAAAAAAATAGGAAAATTTCAAAAACTTTGTAAAGGGTAGATGTGGAGACAGCGAGAGAGAGAAACGGGGTACTAGATGACCTAAGCACAGTAAAGTCACTATCCACGTGTTGGCGAAAAAGAGAACCAGCACTTATCCTCTGAGCTCCTTCATTAATTGCCATTGCTCAATACATGTTTATAAAATCCGACAAAACACAGACATGTTCATTGTTCACAGCCCAGTTCATTGTTCACAGCCCACCCCACTCTTTTAGTTTCCTCTTTGAATTAGAAATTCAAACTCAACTACATCATCCATTCATCCTGATCCCCCGGCCACACCTCCTCCTCCTCTCTATCTTGGCAAATCCAGAGGTCCTCTCACCCCTGCTCTTGCCCAATGCCGTCTCTTCCATGTGAGTCTTCTCTCTATTTCTCTTTTCTTTTTTAGAATTATAATTTAACAGAAGGGTTTCTTTATTCTCCTGTCCCCTTCAAAGAAAAGAAAAGAAAAATATTAAGCAAACAAGGCATGCTATAAAAGATGAGATAAGCATATGGATACGTAGGAGTTTATTCCGAGTTGCTGTTAGTTGTTGAGAAAACAAAGAGAAACATCTTATTGACTGTTTGGTTATTGTATTGTTTTAAGAAACTAATTTGCCTAGGACTCCTGTGACCAACTTTATTATATGTCTTTGGTGATGAAACATGACTGTGTTGGATAATTAGAATAGAATCTACCAATGATCATGTTGTGGTAATTTTAAAAAGAAAAAACCCCATTCTTGTTCAGAATATTTCAGACCCAATCCCGAAGCATGCATGAACCGGGATAGGATTTGGCTGTTTTTTATTGGATATAAATCCCATCCCATGTGCTTGTCCGTGCTGCCTTGAAGGGTCATAATAATCAATATGAATGTTTTCAGAGCCTTTGTCATCCCTTATCTCACCATATGTAATAGTGGGATAATTGTGATCAAGGTTTGGGAGTAAGTGTTAGGGAAAATTGGTTTTTAGTGATGTTTTTTCAAAATAATTCAGACTCAGTCGGCCAATTTTTGGTAATTGGTTTTTAGTGATACTTTTTAAACATAATTAAGAAGCAGTGTGGTGTCATTTTAGTAAGAGCTTCTTTCAAAAATGCCCTCAAAAAGAATTTCAAACTTCACTTATAACAAAATGAGTGAAAGGGTTTTCAAAGTCCTTTGAGGGCATTTTCGAAACTCTTAATGAACAGTAAATTACACCAATTCTCAATTATTTTAAGAATGTATCACTAAAAATAAATTACCAAGATTTGACTGACTGAGTATGAATTATTTTCAAAAAACATCACTAAACACCAATTTCCCCCAAGTGTTATTTCCTAACAATCCTTGCTGGATCGATCACAATAATGAGTCAATTCAACTCGGTAGAACTACAAGCTTATGTCTGTTAAGTCAACTCGACTCAGTAACTCGTGAGTTCAAAACTCATTTCCAATCACATGTTTCCATGTTTGCTTAATTATGTTCCATCAATCATATATTATGCAAGTAACTCCAAGGTATGTGTACCCTATGTTTGTTCTCCTATGTGTTTTGGTCCAAAGTCACACGTATAGGAAAGTGTTATCATATTTTGGGCCCCTTAAGATACATGGTTACACTCTCTCCCATCAACTTAAGCTTTTAGTGCAAGCTTTTGAGTGCACTAATTGTTTAATTAACATAGTATCAGAATGAGAGATCTAGTATTCGACTCATGTAACGTCCCGGATCCGTGTTGTTCATTAAAGATATAACACGTCTCACAGAGTGTTAGGTAAGGATCCAAAATTAATGTGATTGCTGGACAATCACCTAAGTTATACTACATTAGATTGCATATATATAAACAATAAACAACTAAGGAGCCCAAAAATAATCTTTATTTATAGTCAAACAATTCAACATTAAACTACTTTATTACATTTCCAAAATTAAACGAATCAAAAAGTCCAAACCAAAATAAACCTACTAGTCTATGGAATGTAATAATAATCCTCCTCCCTATAAGTCTCAGTTGGATCTACCCCAGTAGCCGCCTCACCACGAGTATCTGAAAACAAAACAAAAACAAACGGGGTGAGATACGAATATCTCAGCGAGTAACATATGCATGCAGAAATAGTTAACAACAGTTATAAATATGCATCGATGAATAGCCAGCACGATTAAATCAACCAAGACAATTCCCAAGTTTAAATCCAATCCCATTAATATTATCAAATCATATTTCAATAACAATACCGATAAAACATCGAATGATCAATGTCATGCCTATTGTTTAAATTGGTTAATTAAACAATAGGCATGACATCGTCATCCAATGCCGGCCTACTCCGGGTATCGGCATTGACAACCATGCCTACTCAGGGTATCTAGCTGCTCTACACCAGTCGTGGCAACACACAAGGCCATGCAATTACACCAACAAATAATACCATCACATTACTAAGCTTAGACATAGATCCAAGGGAAGCTAAACCAAAACAGAAAACAATTGCATAAACTCACACTGTCAACACATTAAACCAACCATGTCATCATTATGTATAACCCAAAACAATTTCATCACAAGTCACTCCGGACCAGCATAGTATCTCATGAAAACCCAATAGGTGCTCTGACCCCAAAACACAAGTCCATTCGGCAATAATCCCCATTACTCACACAAAACAATAGTCGTAAAACCAACTCAACACTTTGATAAAATCACATAACCTCAGCTTAAACATATTTACAACCAGAAACGATATTAAATCATGGATAAGATTTAAAATACTAACCCAAGGTATCAAGAATAATAATTTGCTTACCTACTGTCTTCCGAATATCTCTTCCGAAAACTCCTAAAATTCACCAATAATCAACCCAATACTCTCCAAAGGTTTTGAACAGATTAAATTATTTCTAACATCCTAATCTAGTTAGTTGGTAAAATATTTAAACCTTACAGTACCAAAAATATGCTCAAAAATAGAAAATCGCACATCTCTAGAAAATCAAGAGTGTGCGCCGACCTCGGCCCTTGGCGCCAGGTCGGCGCCAACCCGGCAGAACCAAAAATTTGCTTGCGCTGAGCTACCACTGAGAGCCAGAAGGTTGGCGGCAGCTCGGCGGATCCAACCTACGTTTTATGACTCTCTGTTAATGTGAAAACTCCATGACTGTCCTAGTTTTAAGCCTCTGTGACAATTTTTCCGGGCTTCTACCATTCCCAAAAGATGTTTAAACATGATTTGAATTTAATCTACAAACATTGATATTACGCCTCAAAATTTCTGCATATAGTTGACGTTCGAAAAAAAACTAACCTTCTTCCACAACATGCAGTTCGGCTAATCCAGAAAATCAAAACCCAAAACATAGTTTAAAACGATGCTACTCACCTCTATCACTCTCAACTCCCTGCACTGCAACTCCTACGACAGCAAGTCCAACAGTCGATCTCTCCTTTTTGCAAGATGACTTTCTGAACTCTCTGATCGACAGGAACACACAAGTATGCTCTTCTCCCAAATGCCCTAGAACTCCTAGCCGAAATCTTCGTTCGAATTCAAAGTATGCGGAAAACCTACGACTCCGAATACGCTAAGTATTTATACTTATGATTCGCTGCCTGTTCGCCCACACATTTCCCTACATGCACAGCCTCCCAGCCGTTTGATCTAATGAAAAATTCTCCACATAATCAGCAACATATATATAAACCTTTTATTTAACAACTGAAATCTAACAGCATAATAATTCTAATTTAAAAATTTACACATTACTCACCTTAATTCATCTAGCTTCATGCCCAATGTCTCGAATTCCAAATACACCCTTGCTTGACCCATTTCTGAAATTTCACCCACACAGACTTATTAATTCCCATAAATAATCATGCAAAAATTTGGGGTTTTACAACTCATGGGGTGTTGCTACCTCTTGGCATTTATTTGTCTACTTATGTATTCAGAGTGTGTGTGCCCTGTGTTTGTTCTCCTATGAATTCTTGTGCGAAGACATGCGTGGGTGAGTGCTAGATTATCTTATCAATTGTTGGTCGTTTAATATACATAGTTATGTCGTCACCTATCAGTTCAAGATTCAATGGTTGTTTAGCAATTAATGTACTCTTCTTTACTAATTTTTAATGAAAAAATACTTCTATGTTATGCATTAAACCTTCCTTTACTAATTTTCAATAAAACTCATAAAAAAATTATATCCATCTTTAGAAGGTACATGCACCAATCATAAAATCAATATATCTATACTATATATAAAGGGAAGTGCCATTTGGGAAGCATGTAGAATGCTATATCCTTTTTGCCCATAATGTCCTTATAGGGACATAGCTGTCTTTTTCTCTCTAATACATTTGAAGTTTCCCTAAATCTAAACAGTTACAAAACGGTTCCTACTTCTCCAACCAGTTGTCCAACTTTTCCTTCCCTTTTATCTTCATACGTTCGGTATTGCACGTGCACCGCGCTAGTTTATATAAGTTGAATCCTTTTAATTTATATAAGATACAATCTTGTACTGAGTTCTAATGCTTCCTATATGTGCACTACTTTGTGAAATCCAACTTGCAAATTTGAATATTTTCTACAATTTTATATTTCTTTCACTCTACGAAAACTGCAATGCATAGAGTTATGCTGTCTACGCAAGAATCCACAAGGGTGGACCTGTAATAGCTTCTGTAACAATGTGCAAAGCTCTGATCAATAAGAAATAAAGACAAAAATCTAGAAAATTCTAAGGAGATATATGTGTAGACACCCCAAATTGCACAATAATCATCAAAAATCATTATCTCCTTGAAAGCCAGCACAAAAATTGAAGAAAATAAGTTTTTTACCTGTATCCGGCAACTCAGGCCGGATACAAGTACTCCTGTTTGTATCCGGTGAAAGATACCGGATACAAGCAATCCTTAGTATATCCAGTATTATATACCGGATACATTAAGACCCTTTTGTATCCGGCCTGATATGCCGGATACATAAGTTTTGCTCAAAATTAGGGTTTTCCGAGAGATTTCACTTTTTACCATCATGTCCCTCATTAAATGAGGGGAAATCTCGGAAACAGCCTTAGGGTTAAGGTTGGTGGGCTCTAGACATTAGGTTGTGTCTACCATCACACCAACCCTAACCCTAGCCTTTGCCTATAAATAGGAGGCTCCTCCTTAAGCAAATGGCCAATAAGTTGGAGATCCAAGAGCTCCGAGTGAAGAAGGGAACCGCCGCCGGATTGCTTCCAGAACCCCAAGTAAGCCTCAAACCTCTTCTTTATTTTCTGTATTTACATTCCTAGATCTAGATCTCTTCTTCTACCTTTCTGTAGAATAAGGCCTTCTATGTGTATGAAAACCCTTCCCTGGCTCAAAGTATCTCAAGACTCCCCCTAGCCGTAAAACGTGAAGGCGGGATCTAGGAGAAACGAGACTGGGGATTGATCCTAGTGCTAGAACCTATCTTGCATAAGCCTTTTGAATGATTGAAAACCGTTTCATATTCAAAGTACCCCAAGATTATCTTGAAGAACCGTGTTTAACGGGGAGAGAGAACTAAGGGAAACGATAATGGAACGGAACCCTAGGTTGTTTTAGAACCTTATTTTGATAAAGATGAATGCATTCCATGTTGCTATATTGTTCTTGTATGATTTTTCACACTTACACATACATAGCACGATTTTGGCGGGATAAGCTCACATTTCGGGTTTATTGCATTTATTGTGATAAATCTGAAATAAATGGCCTAAATCAATTCTAGAATGTTTTTAAAAGGTTTTTAAAAGATTTGGATTCATCTTGCACGAATCACACATATTTTATCACAGTTTTGAGTTGGTTTTGTTCAAAAATGGCTTAACTTGACAGCAACTGTACCCCGACTTCAGACACTCATAAATTCATCGTCCGGATGAATTTTGGAGTGATTCTAGAACCATGGGAAAGGTGAGGCTGTCTAGTTTATGTCTACCAAATTTCATTAATTTCTATCAAGCGGATTTTTGACACCTCTTTGTCGAAGTCGATTGGACAGTTCAGGTTTAAATACGGAACTTGTCACTTCGACGAAGCGCCATGTGTTAGTTTTAAGTCCGATTCGAGTGATTTTTGTTTCTGGGCACTCCTTTATGAGTCTATTTTCAAATCCAATTGGTTTCATAATTATTTGACTCCATTTGTATTATTGGTAACAGATTTACTCAGAACTGCTCATCAGTACTTTTCTGGGTAAATCTGTGATCTTCGGGGCCTGTTCGGGAGACCACCCAAGGCACATCCGAATGAATTTTTGTATGAGGCTAGTTTCGTTCGAAATATGGCCATACAAACTTCAATCACACCAAATTTCGTGGATTTTTATGGAGTGGAGTTTTCTAGGTGATTTTCCAAACTTGCATGCTTCTCACTTTTGATTTTCCCCAGCAGCAACTTTAAAGGAGCATAACTCCTGGGATTTCAACCGGAATTACTTGAAATTTTGCACAGAACTATTATTTACCATAATCTTTCAAATGGATTTGGTTTGGATCAATTTAAAATGGGATTTGAATGATTTCAAGACAAATGGCATTACTTTTACCAAATTCTCCGGATTTGCCTCAACTTGGTTTTGAGCAACTTTTGCTTTGATTTCCATCTTTTTATGATATTCCAGAAGTGATATTGACATAAAAGATGATCTAGAATCCATTTGGATTCCTCATGTGAAAATATTACACATTGGCTTAATTATTTTCCAATGTTTTTAATGATTTTTAGCAAGCTTTCTTATCTTTTTGCATGAACAAACACTTGGCAACCACCTTGTGTGGGTGAATGGGGGTGTCTAACACCTTCCCCCGTTCATAATCTAATCCCCTTACCCATCTCTGGATTTGATTTTCAAGTAGGGTTATTTTTACCCTAGAATTTGTCTTTTGGCTATTTTTGCTTATTTTTGAATCATTTAGTGTCCATTCACACCCCATAATTCTGAATGGTGGCGACTCTCCCAATTTTGCGTTGAGCCCGTGTGCTGACGGAGGGGAAATCATCCCGGTGATTTTTCCCATGTCTCACAATATGTTAAACTAATTTCTTTAGGCAAATGTAATATGAACAAAAAGAACCTAAAGACAAAAATTCATAAATAATTTATTTATTGAGTGATGCAAATTTTCCTTATTTTCTCTTCCAAATCCATTTTATACTTTTTGTATTAATTCTTCATATCTCTCTTCTTCATGGCACTAACAATAGCCAGTGTTGCCTGGCATGTCATAATTTAAACCAGGACTTCAATCTCACTACAAAAATGAGGGGAATTACCGGCGGGCTTTTAGCGGCGGTAAGCAAATTCTGCCCCTAAAAGCACTATTAGCGGCAGCAAGGGCACTTTCCGCCCCTAAAAATTAATATATCATTTTTTTCACGCAAAAAACCTATGGCGCGAGTTTTTTGCGCGCGAAAAAACCTTTAGCAGCGGGACCTCCCGCTGCTATATCAAGTTTTACCGGCGGTAGATATCTTACCGCTGGAAAAACATTGGCGGGAAGCTCCCGCCAAACAAAAAGTTGTTCCCAGTGGTAAAAGCCCATCGATAATAACACTTTTAGCGGTGGTAATATATTTACCGCCCCTAAAAGGCCCTTTTCACCGGCGGTATCATAACTACCACCCCTAAAGTGCGTCTTCGTTGAAATAAAATAACACTTTTAGCGGCGGTAGGTAGCTTACCGCCGGTAAAAAGTTTGTGCGAACCTCCCACCAAATAGGAAGGTGTTCTCGGCAGTAAAAGCCCGTCGATAATAAAACTTTTAGCTGCGATAATATATTTACCGCCGCTAAAAGGGCTTCCTTCGTTTTTTTTTAAAAACAAGTATTACTTAGAAGGGAAAATAATTGAAGGAATGGAAAAGGTCTTTTAGTGGCGGTAACGTTACCGCTGCTAAAAGGCCTTCTACGTCTTCCAAATGAAACTGGCCTTTTAGCGGCGGTAAATTACCGCAGCTAAAAGGCCTTTCGGTGAAATGAGAGCGGGAGTTTTCCCCTGCGTTGCTAACGGGTTGAATTTTGACTGGGCTTTTAGGGGCGGTAAGTTACCGCTGCTAGAACTAAAGCGCTCCTTTCAAATTTATTTCGACTTTTAGGGGTGGTAAATTACCGCCGCTAAAAGTAAAAGCGCCATTTTCAAATTTCATTCGTCTTGCAGCACGGTAAATGTCGACTTTTAGGGGCGGTAACATACCTACCACCAGTAAAATTCGACTCTACAAATACCACCCGAACCTCTTCTTCTCTTCAACTAAAGGTATGTTACCTCTCTCTCTCTCTCTCTCTCTCTCTCTCTCTCTCTCTCTCTCTCTCTCTCTCTCTCTCTCTCTCTCTCTCTCTCTCTCTCTCTCTCTCTCTCTATCTCTGTATGCTGCCAAAGGACGGCAGCAAATTTTTTTTTATTTTTTAATATTACTTTTAGCGGCGGTACGTCCCACCGCTAAAAAATTGTGAGGTTATTATTTTTATTTCTTAAATACCATTGTTAGCGACGATAAGCCCCGCCGGTAAAGCAAGAGCGGCGGTAAATTACTGTTGGTAATGAATAAGCAATAGGAACTTACCGCCGCTAATGAGCAAGATATAGTGGCGGTAGATTTTTTACCGCCGCTATAACCTTTAATGACGACATCTTTTTCAGCAAGAGGAGTTACCGCCGGTGATGTTTTTAGCGGCGATAAATTAGTTTTTACTGGCGGTAGCTTACCGCCGATAAAAACGTCCTTTTTTTAGTGCCTCTCAAATCTTTTTTTCGGAACTCATCACCAAATAGCTTCATTCTTTTCTCATTTTATAGAGAAGTCCTATAATTGTCCTATTAACAATATCTTCCTCTTGAAGATAGAGAATAACCAAATTATCACACTGCTGAGTGAAAACATCAAAAGAAGTGATATCTTATCTGTTCTTTAATTATTAACTCAAGCATGTGACTATAATAGTATTGAAGGTGTTATGGTGCTTCAACATGTTCATATCATCCATCTAAAGTGATAAATTATGCATTTTTTTTTTTTTTACTATTGACAAGGTGTGGGATTATATTAAAAGTCCTTTAATTTTATGTCCTAAGAGCTCATTAACTCCTCTCTACAATGCGCATATACCAATAGAATTACACCATATATAACCAAATCGTGGTATATAGAGATCTACCTTGGATTAATTAGGATTATATCTATTAGCATGCAATAGGTTCTTCCTTAAATCAGGTGTCTATTTCCACTTCATGGTCTAAGAAATCAGTAATAGGAAGATAAAATTAATTAACAATTTTTCAGTTCTGTTTATCTCTTCCTCTCTAAGATTTATTTAGTTTATTCTTCCTATGTGTGTTCATTGCACATGCCTTCTAATATTCTTTAAGAATAAGCAAAAATGATTTGTGTCATCAAGAATAAACAAAGAAGTGGGTAGTTAGTCATGATAAAACACGTGCCGTTAAAAAAAAGGTGTTGGAGTAAATTTGAAAAAAATTAAAGGGCGTTTTCAATCAGTATAGAATGTTAGGCAGAATAGGGGGGCTTGGCTTTATATAAAATTATAGATGACATGTATGTTCTCCAAATTGTGGCATAGTTCACCCAAAATCAATCTAAACAATAAGTCAGGAGGCCCTTCTCAAAACTTACAATCTAAACCTACCATGTCTTATTAATTAAGGTCTAATTTGATGACATCTGATCACACCCTCTTTCTTATCTCATTAAACGTAATGAATAAATCTAGTAGGTTCCAAAGAGCTTTGATAAATCAAAACTTTATCACCCGGGAAGACACTTCATCCTAGTGAAAATGATGTCAATTATGACTTGAGATTAGACAGACTAATAACTCCTTGAGCACCTAACAAGCCTACTCAACCTTACCAAGTGATAAATGAAATCATGATTGTGAACATAATCCAATTGATGACTAAAGAGTAAAATGTCAATTGTGCCAGCTTTTAGCTTGATCAAAGGACTTTATGAAAACCAACCACTTTGATTTAGTTTATTTTTTGGAAAATTATGAAAACCACCAACTTTACTGCGTATTTATAAAAACATGCTTTGAAAAAGTCAATTGTTCAAAACTTGCAACTTTTCACACATAATTGCGTTTCAATCCGAAATCATTGTTCAATTACACCAATCGAACAATCAACATTGAGATTTGTCAATTAATCAAGTGTTAGTTCTGATTAATAGAATATTCACGATAAACTAACGTATATCCGTGGATTATTAAACTTGTATCTTTCGAAGATTTAACTTGTATCCTATGATCATCATGCTTGTTTCTATGATGGCCAACCTGATATTGTATGTATCCCACGAGGATCATACTTGTATCTGTCGATGATTCGTCTTATATCCTTGAAAATCTAACATGTATCCTTCGATGATTTAAAATTTTGATTAACTAAAATCTTAAATCATTGTTTTGTGATTAATCGAAAGGTATCTGATTGATGGAAATTCATGGACGCATGATCAACACAAGATTAAAACCTGATTCAACGTTTGTATGTTCGTTTGATTTCGATTAATTGTACTTTCGCACGATTAATCGAAGAGCAACTTTTGAACTTTGAAAAGTGTTACAGTGATTTCAATTAATCGCAATTTATGTGATTAATCAAGCTACAGTGATTTCGGACTGAAACACAATTATTCGGGAAAAGTTACACATCTTTTAACATTTGACTTTTCAAAGTATGTTTTTGTAAATACACGGGAAAGGGCGGTCCTTTCAATAATTTTCCCTTTAGTTTTTTTGGATGCTGAAAATCTTTTGTAGACCTTTTAGAAATCGGATCTAAAAGGAAAATCATTCATATTTATCCAGCTGTTGTAATATATTGTACAAAGATTCCTCTAATTAAGTGGGACCGAGTTGTGGATCTTCAACATTGTATATGTTTACCATGTGTTAGATTGTAAGGTTGTAAGGGCCTGTATCTTGGGTTCTAAAGTCCCATATTCTAGGTTTCCCAATTACCATAAATTAAAGGATATTTACAATTTACCCCTTGAGGTATCAAAAAATCCACAATTTTTCCCAAGGTTTCTAAAATACTAATTTATTACCTTGAGACTTTTTGTGTGTAACAATCTCGCCCTTTTAGAGATTTGACTGTTAAAATCATGATTGAACAAATCTAAGTTGACAAAGGGAGATTGTTACACAGACCAAAACTCAAAGTAGTAAGCTAGTGTTTCAAAATCTTCAAGAGGGAAAGTGAGATTGTCTAAAAACTCAAGAGGCTAAACAGTAAATATCCCAAAAATAATATTATCTTGATTACAACCCTTTTGATATTTAATAACTTGCAATATTTATGACCACCACTAAATTCAATATTTATTCATTTTTCTAATCAACAAATATAATATTTGTTGTCCTTCCAATTTGATGTCTAGTCTTAATCAGGTATCTCTCAATAACTAAGCATTTATAAAGTATGAGTTAGAGATGGCAATGGGATAGATTAAATGGGTAATCTGTCTTGCTCACAAATTTGGCTCAGGATTGACCCAAGGCAACCCCAGAATACCTTGTCACACTTCAAGTATTATGGCTAAATATCTTAACATATAAATTTTACTTAATTATATATAATGTTTAATTTATCATCTAACATAAGTCCCAGGCCTTCACTAACATCCCTCCTTCCAGGTTAATTAGGAGTTGGCTTAGTATGGGATAAATCCTATAAGGAACACTGTAATTGAACACTTCTGAATTCAAACTAGCAAATCTTGAACCACTATTATTAAAGGATAGTACTGTTAACCTTCTTCTTCACTGATTGTAGTCACTTTATTCGTCTACATGACCTCAAGGTTTCAAAAAAGTTGACACGTTTTGTAATGTGATTATCACCCACTTGACCCAAATCAAATAAATGATTTCTCAAAGAAGCGGTGATAAAACCATTTGATAGAACAGCTTGTGGGCAAGCTATATACTCTTTCCACCACGCACCCACTTGGGTTTAGTACCTTAAAAAGCCTAATGAAATGACTTCGAAAATAGATAGTTTAGCAACTGATCTGGGACTGAATCAGTGCTTTCAAGTGAACCACTTAATGACCTGATGAGATCAACCGGCAAAGACTGGGACCCCCCCACTTTAAGAATTACTAGCTAGTGATCTAATTAATGGAAAGGGCTGCACACAGTACCACCCACAAGGCCACAAATGGCAGGCTTTGTTAATACAACCATGTAACTTTAGTTGAATGATTAACACAAGAATGCCACATATAGGAGGTGGTCTGGTGGCTCCATCTGACCAGTGCGCTATGGCTTTGAAAATGGATGGGACATACAAAGCAATGCAAGTATGGTAGTTCAATTCAACATGAGATAAGGACCCCGTCATATGTTAAGTCAGTTATCATGTTGCATGTTTGGGCAAGTCAGATAAGGTTATCTTGTTCCACCTTTCAATACCCATATTGGTAAAAGATCGGTACATGTACAAATTCTGAGTTTCTCTATTTCTTGATGGAGAGGAAGAAGAGGGAGAGACGACTAAAGCAAGGGGTGTTATCGGATTACATACATACAAAGGAAATTAAAAAGTGCTTGAGTACGTATTGGATCTGTATCCTCTCGGGTTTACCTTCTATCCAGTTTGTTAAGTTGAAAATAAAATTTTTTTTTTGGTATCGAAAGTTTAAAATAATTGCAACTTAATTATCCCCTCCGCTAAAATTAATGCCACGTTATATGATGTCATGGTGGCCACTTGATTGGTGCAATTAAAATGATTAATTATAAAATATAAATTTAACTAAGGGACGATTTCCTTTTCGATCTTTCTTTTCTTTTTCTTTTTTCCTTGTTGAACATCTAGCACATGATGAAATTGTCTTCCATTTGAGCTTGAATTGGCTCATAAGGTTGAAGTGAGATGCTTTTACGTGGAGCATACCATAATTAAAACATTTACAAAAAGCAAAAAACACTTATCATGGGATGCTCTTGATAGAAAGCATCCCATTTTAATAGCAAAAGCCAATTCAAGCTCAAATTGCCATCCCATCCTGTACATAGACCCAATTAGGAAGACACCCTTCGTTGAGGGGGAGCATCATATGTCCTCTCCTTTATTAGTCTCCAAGGAGACTAAATACACTTGCTCCATTGGATTTGTAAGTCTTCCTTTGCATTTAAAATTCCTCTTGTTATTCGCGAGTGAATATACAATGGGAGGACACAAGATCTGAAAGGAATTGCTCCTCAGTGAGAGAGTGTTAGAACCTAGTCCCAACAAAGACACGGTCAAAATTTAACTGTTATCGATAATAGAGAATTGACACCCTTTGTAATTTTTTCCTACAATGGTTTCCGTTTTATGAGAGAAGTGTTGCCACATGCTGCATTCGACAGTAAGTGTATTTTCAACAAAAAGACTTCGCATTTACAACGTGAAAAAATTCTCAACCATTGGATTCTTCATGTAGCAATATCTTCTCAAAATGAAACAATAAATGTAGAAGAAAAGTGCAGAAGATGTGGTTAACTTAAGAGGATAGAATCTATTAAAAAACTAAAAAAAAAAAAAAGTACAGGAAGTCTTGTTAAGAAAAATTTACCAAAATGCCATGCGGGTTTTATAAGGACCGACAAGGCGGCTCGAATGCCGCCACAGATGGCGACGACAAGCCTCCGATTCCCTGCTGATTTTTTTTCAGGTTTCTGACATGCTCTCTCTCTTTTTCTCTTGTCTCTCTCACTCAACAAGTTTATTTTTACTCTCTTGTTTCTATATGTGGTTGCAGGAACAGTAGACAGTTGCATCTCATATAATGCAAGCCAAACCCTCAACTCCTCACTTCCCTTATGACATCACCTCTTCCTTCTTTCTATTGGCTCTTGTTGGATTTTTCTCTTATTTTTTTAGTGCAACTGTTTGATCTTGTTTCTACCATCACATCTCTCCCTTCTTCTTGCCCTTGATTTGTATATTCATCTCCTCTTCGTTTTCCAATATACATACTACCTTTCATGTCTCTTTCACTGTGAGACCATCTTTTCTTCACTCTGTCTTCCTCACTGTGAGTCCATCTCTTCTTCAACCTGTCTACCTCTTGCATATCTACACCTATAAGTATCAGCTCATCTCTTCCTTGCTTGTACTATTTTTCCTTAATACTCTCTTCTCCCTTCATCCAACCCCAGCACACCCTAATGGAATTTGAACCCAATACCTCTCTTCATCTCAGCTTATCTAACCAAGACCTCAATCTGGAACTTGTGCTCGAGCCGTCTTCATCTTCTTCCTCACCACCACGAAGTCCCATGGAACCCCGAGTGTTCTCCTGCAACTATTGCCAGAGGAAGTTCCACAGTTCACAAGCTCTTGGTGGTCACCAAAACGCCCACAAGCTCGAGCGCACGCTAGCCAAAAAGGGTCGAGAGATGAGCTCGGGGATAAGGCCACATGCCGGGATGAACTATCATCTTTCTGGGTCTGATGGCAGTGACCGGAGGGACAATCTCCGGCAGATAATAGGTGGTCTAGACCATCATCGACAAGTTGTCAGGTTTATGAATCAGGGTGGCCATGGAAGGGGAGATCTCATCTACAATAGAAGTGAAGGAGAGGCTTCATGGCCAAAAAGTAGGCCTGATAATGTTCAGGAAGAGTTCAGCCAACTTGATCTGTCACTTAGGCTTTGAATTGCTGTTTCTTCTAATCCTTTTATTTTTAACTTTCTTGGTTTATTTATTTTGAGTTCAAGTTTAAGGGATGATGATGAGGATGTTCAAATCATTCAATAAAATTGGATTTTTACTTGTTTTTGCTGGACAGACGACATAGGTCTTTGCAATTATTGTTGTGGTTTGGGTTCCATAAGTTTGCATACATAAGAACATAAATTGGAAGGAGCCTAAAGGTTTCTTGCTTAGATACAGAAGGTTTTGCTGGGGAGGATATACTGTGCGTGCGTTATTGGGGTCCAAATTGTTCATGACACGACTGTCATACTTAGTTAGAGATTGTAGGGACCGTCCGGTTGTACAGAGGGCAAGCTCGTAATTATAAGTAAATCAAAGTGGTATTTTGGAGAGGGTCTGCGTGGAACGGCAACAGTTGGATTTTCTAAACCATTTGTGAACCGATTATAATCATGTCATATATGACCTGAGCATGATTTGAGCAGACCATTGGTCCACACCATCCATGTGATGCACCTTTCACTATTTCTTATCCTATATACAAAACTACAAAATCAAAAGCCACTTCCCATCAAAGTGATATCGGTGACATAAATCTTTGTCTCTCTATCTTGTTCTGTCAAAAATCATATCTTTAGTTAATTTATATTTTTGTAGGTCTTGTTTTATTAATTTCATTCATGTCTTTTTAAGTTTTCCTCTTAATTTCTTAGACAATTTTCAGTCAAGCCTTCTTACAAGTGCATTTCTTGGTCTCTGTTTTATATGTCCAAACTACCTTAACCCACCCTCCTTTATTTTGTCCTTAATGCATACTATGCCTAACCATTTTTAAATGCCTTCATTTCTTAATTACTTTATCCTTTTCAACTTTGCAACGAATCTATTTTATCATCTTCATCTCAGTTACACTCATCTTCTGAACATATTGATTCTTTGCTGCAAACATTCTGTACTATACAACATAACTGGTCTAATTATTCTTTTATAAAACTTACCCTTTGATTTAAGCGGAACCCTCTTATCACACAATATTCTAGAATCTGCCCTCCACTTATGCCAACCAACTCCAATCTTTGATCCAAGATACTTAAACTTATTTCTTTTATTGCTATATCTTTATGTACTACAATCCCAAGCCCGGATAAATGAGGAGGGTTGTGTCAGTTTAGCAACCGGTATATAACTTTTGCTTAACCTAAATATGATATGGATCTTGAACTAGTATTCCTACAAAACATCTTTGTAAATTTTTAAATTCTAACAATCAATGCGCTTTTAGATTCTAATAAGTAGGTGCACAGTTCTGATCAAGATTTGAGTACATTGGAGAGAGAAGTCCAATGTGGTCCTAAATTACAATGACACAACCATTCTCATTGATGTAGGACAAGTTCCGATGGTTTTGTGATAATCAGACACCGTTTTCCGAACCAGGGACATTTTGGTCGTTTTGCCCAACATTGTCAAAATTGGCTGAATATTAGTATTCTGATTGGAAATAACGTGGAAATCAAAACTCACTGCTTTGCTCTAATGTACTCTAGCTTTTTAGCCAAATTCCATCATTTCGGCTTTCAAATCAACAAATTTACTATTTTAAAGAAAGAATTGACTACTTTAGTTTAAGGTCAAGGAAATTCCATTTTGAGTCATACTTTTGGTGAAACTCTTATTTTGAGCTATATTTTAGGAATTTGTATTTATCTCCAATTTTATAATTTTTAGTAAAAATCGTTTTTACTATTTTCAATAAGTTTCGTTTTTCTATTTTAGGTCTCTTTTCTTGTAATGCCTATATAAAGGCTTTAAGTGAGTTTGTTTACTTTTAATGAATCAATAATATTATAGAAGTTCAAAATTTTCTTGGGTTTTGAGTGTTTTCTTCGTCTTCTAGAACAATATCTATATCAATTCATCTATCAGAACAATATCTAATCTTTCCTTTAATTTCTACCTTCCCTGCGTCACTCGTGATGTTGCAAAAAAAAAAGGAGGCGTAAATCTCTAAAGTTTGAAAAGTAGGCTATGCCTACAAAACTAAGGTGGAGATTAACAACTGGATTTGTGCTACCATACTTTTTACTAACTCAAATGGTATTTTTCCTTAGGACTCGTTGATTAAGGAAAAATAGAAGAAGAAGAAGAAAACAACATGATTTGCCTCTTGTTGTAGGCTCTCTGTGTTTTTTTCTTCTTAATGATTTTGGCTTTTCTTTCTTTAGTTGTTCATAGATTTTTGTTATTCCCCGATCTCTACTTTTAGTTGATTCTTATTTCTCAAGATCTCAAGATGATTTCTCTTGGAGATAGCCCCTTTTGTTTGGCGGAGCTAAGCTCATTTGAATTTAAAAAACTTAATCTCTTTTATTTTAACTCAAACACAGTTTAAAATTTGGATTAAAAGAAAAAAAATATTCTCTTTCTCTAAGCTAGGTGACACCTCTTCTATTAGTGAGGACTCTACCTCTCTGTGTGCAAATCTACTGGGATCTACTTATAACTCATCACCCAATACATAGCAATAGATTTGTTTGAATTAGTCTTCAGATATTTGATTTTTCAATTCCTTGTATATCTCAAAAGTTGTTTTTAGTTTCATGTATATCTCAAAGTCAGTTCTATATTTTCTATATAAACAAACCAATACATATATTTTGCATGGTAGCCAAACTAGAATTCCTTTATTTAAAATATCTTTCATCTTCATCCCTTGGGTTGACCCATAAACCGAAGACCTGTTTGAACCATAACTTGATTATAATCAATTATGCCAAAGACCTTCAACTTATGAGGAGCATCAATTAAAGTTTAAGTTAATAGATGGAACTAATATAAACCATGAGCGAAAGTGCCTTAACCAATCATCTTCCCCGTGGTCCAATCCTAGAAGGTGACAAACATTGGAAAGGAAATGAAATTGCAGTTTAAAGAGTTATTAATTTTCCCAACAAATTAAAGTTTAGCAGGAAAAGAAGAACGTAAAAAGCTTTAGATTAGGAACTTCTTGTAGTATAACTCTACCACAACCTTGGATGGGAACAGTGTAAGACCCTGAAATTTACAGAAGTTTTAATTAATTAAATATATGAATATTTAATGTGATTTTTACAAAATTTGTGATTGAATTTATATAGGTGATCATATGGATGAAGGAGATCCGGATTATGAAGTAGATCCGACCGTTGGATCTTGAGATATAAGGGCAAGCATAGTTTAACAGGTTATTTTAAGTCTTATTGGGAGATGTATAGTAGAGGGTAGAGATGAGATGCATGGGATCATAATTAATATAATAGGGTTTTTTTCTTAAGGTAGTACACGCTTGTTCGTATACTCTTGGTTTTGTCTTTGGCGGCTGAAGAAGGAGAAGAGAACTGTGCGTGAAGAGTTGCTGGTCTTGGAGAGTTTTTGATTGCTTGAAGGAGTCCAGATTTGTTGTCGAAGAGGGATCAGATCGCAAGGTTAAGGAAATAGAGGAAGAAGAAGAAACGTCAGTCTTCGAGCGATCAAGAGGTAGGTAGCACACCGATTTATCGTTAATCCCTTGTTTTATTGTGTTTAAATAGAATAGCATGTTTTGGGATGTTTTATACATGATTTTGGTTGTATTAGAGGTGATTTTTATGGACAAAATAGGGTATACCATAGAGAAAATACGTAACAAATTTCCAGAAAATAGCTGCTGTTAGACGAGTGCTCGACATGCCTGTTAAGTGCCTCACCTGTAAATTCCATATGAACGATCGCTCAACATATCACTTGAGCGATAGAGCTTGAGCGCCCGTTCAAGTTTCTTAGTTAAAAAGGTTGCCCAACATGACCGCTTGAGCGCCCATGTTGAGCGCCAGTTTATTTTCTAATCAAAACTTTAGCACCGAGACCGCCCAACCACATCGCTCAAGCACGTGGGTCGAGCGATCAATACAGAACTATGCATTTCTGAAATTTTGAGCAAATCTATGTATTGAAATGATTTTAAAAGAATTCAACCTATATACCAATAATAATTAGGTGTTTACAAATTGTTTTCATTGATCATTCGATTAAAAATAATTTAATAAAGATTTTGGGTACGTGCTACTAAAATATGTCATATTTTGGTTATAAAAGGATTTTTGGATTTCCAAACTTGATTTGAGTTGAATGGGATGAATCTTACCCTGTATAAGTATGTTTTTAAAGTGTTTTGAGCATTGGAAATTGTTAGGAAGGCTTTACACCAAATTTGGGTATGTTAAGTTACTTGTTGGATATTGAACAAGCTTTCAAAACCTTATATGCCACTAGGCACTATTTTTTATATGCATTGATATTAAGTTAGTAATACTTATTGGTGTCTAGTGGGCATAGCTACATATGGATCCATAAGGTTAAACTAGAGAGTGAAGAGGTCTTTCTTTGGTTGGTTACTCCTAGTTTGTGTACGCACTTCCTTTGCAGGTTAGTTTGCATTGGGAGGTTTTTATATACAATAGGGTCTTATTTAAGATACCACTTGCTGATGAGATGCCCTATATATGTAGATTATCAAACATCCTCATGTTCAGATACCAGTGGCTGCATGCTTGGGTGGTACATGCTAAACTCCGTATTTCAGATACTAGTTGCTGGTACGTGTGTTTCATGCACAATACGTCGATGTCTAGGCCCTATATTTCAGATCCTAGTTGTTGGTATGAGGGTTGTGATTACTAGCTTCGCTCATAAGTCGCATGCTTTATGCATTTGGGATATATTGTTGACATTTCGCATACAATGATTTATTTGGCCTGTATGCCGAGTATTTTATTATTGGAATAGTTGCTGTGATTATGATGGCCAGCAGTATCCTCAGGTTAAAGATGGTACTTACATGATGAACTGTTTTATTTTGAGTACTGATTTATTGTTGGGTTTGTATTGTGATTATTCGTTTATCTTATTGAGCAAAAAAGCATGTTAATTTCCTTATATATATGACACTGTTTATTCATGCATAATGTTACCTACTAGGATATTCGTATCTCATCTGTGTTTTGTTTTGTTTCGTTTTTCAGCTGATCCACATGAGAGCGATATTGGGGTTGGCATACATGGAGAATTTACTGACTACCATGTAGAGGATTATTATTATCCATATTAGACTTTTCTTGGAGGTTGATAAAGATGATTCTTTTATTATTACTTTATGATTTGGATGGCTATGAGAGAGAGAGAGAGAGAGAGAGAGAGAGAGAGAGAGTGAGTGATAGAAACTCATTTTACCAGACTTATGATTTTATTTTAATGAGATAGTTTGGATGTTACATTTAACCACGCTTATTGGTGAATTTGATGTTTATCTTCCGCACTCTGATATTAATTGGAATTTCTTGAGTTTAAATGTTTGGTATTTATTTGGCTTTAGGCCCAGTAGCACTTTGAATAAGGGTTTGGTGTTTGTTTCGCATAGACCCGAATTTGGGGCGTTGCAAACAGAGGTGCCATTGGTAACAGATACAAGTTGTTTACCTATTTTTGTAGTGAAGTTAGATAAACAATTAGAATTATCAGGCATATGATCAGTGGCACCGGAATCAAGGATCCAAGAAGAGTTATTGGACAAAGATGAAAAAAAGGCTTGAGGATTGCATAAGTTGTTGTTCATTATCACTATTGCCATCATCTTTCCTTTTTTCAACCATGAAAGCGTTATTTTCATATGCCTCTGAATGTTTCTCCACCATTTTCCTAATTATTTTTTTCAATTGTGCATATATTTGAAAAAGAAGACAAGTACCGACTTATCAAGTTTTGGCTATGAAGAATTTCACATTCAGGTTTCCTTCTTGTAAGCAACTGAAAGATTTTATCTTATTGAACCCTCTTTTGTAGTATACTAAGGTCTATACTAGGGATATATAATACATGGGTGATTCATCCCCACATACTTATCATTTTTCCAAGATAATCAGTCAATAATTTTTCTCCCTAGCTATTTAGATTGAGCAATCCCTTCTTTAGTTGGAAGTTTCGTGTTTAGTTATTTTGGTAGCCATACATCTCTTTCATAGAATCCCAAAAACCTTAGTAGTCTTAGAGGAGGTAAATATTTCAACAATCTCGGGTTCTAGAATTCAAAAGCCATGACATCACAAGTTGATCATTAGCTTGTCATTCTTCAAACTCTTTTTTTTTTTTCTGGTAAAGGTCATTCTTCAAACTTAGGATCATCAAAATGCAACATGTTTTTTTTCCTTGTAATTTTTCCTAATTTTAATTTGCCTCCAAGTACAAAACTGCTAGATCCTGATCATGGAACATGATTCAAACCAATGAAGGGTACAAAGGTAAGGCTCATACTCAGATTTCCCTCAATTTGATGAACCATGATCTTATAATGTCCACTAGCCATAAAAGAATTGATTTAAGTCAAAGATTTTTGGGGGAGGGAACCACACAAGAACCTTCTTAACTCACTCCATGTAGACACCCCAAATTGCATCACATATTAGAGGAATAGATTGATGAATATATATTGAGGAGCAGATAAAGTTTTAATTAAAATATAGGTTTATCATGAATCCATATCGGCTATTTTAGTAACTCTTGTTTACCGATATTGAATATGGATCAAATTGATTGTTTTTACGACCGATCTTGAATATTGGTCAAATTGATACTTTTTCATGATCGATATTAAATATTGGTCACATTGATATTTCATCATTATTAAATATTGGTCACATTGATATTTCATCATGGGTGTTACATTTATAATTCTTCATGATCGATCTGAGTTATCGGGTATTCTCAGAAAAGCTCAATATGAAAATTCCTGCGAGCTTTCTCATATTTGTATTGAAATCTCTTTCTAAAAGGCTTGAATTGCCTAAATTAGCCTTCGAAATTTCCCCAATTCCCTCCAATGCAAGTCATAGTCTTCAATTGGAAGGATCTAAACATACTTTTGTGTCTACCCCTGGGACTCATCTACCCTCATTTGTACCTATAAATATGAGGTCTCTCCTCATGCAAAAGGCTGAAAATTTGAAGGTTGAGAGCCTTACTTAAAGAGGAGAAGCTCTGCTAGATTGTACACTTTAAGAAGACTTGGATTGCTTTGATTGAAGAAGAGCTCAAGGTATAATCTCTTTTAAATTCAGTATATCTTTTTCAATTCTAGCACTCTCTCATTCTACCTTTCTGTAGAATAAGGCCTCTTTATGATTGTAGCCCAAACCATTGATCAAAGTACCTTAAACCTATCTATAACCGTAAAACATGGAGAGAAAGCTAGGGGAAACGATCTATGGAATGGATCCTTAGGAGTATAACCTATTTGTTTTGATTGTTATTCATTCCTTTTGATTGTGCCTTGATTTTTGATTTTGTGGTTTTTTCCTTTTGATGAGTTTCATGGGTATAGGCCAATTCATGGCCATAGATCTGAAATCTTTCCATATTGCTTGAGTTTTATAAACTTTACTCACAAGCACACATCCACTTGTGTTTTTGTTCAATTCTAGGCACTAATCTCTAGATCTACCATGCTCAATAAGGTAGATCTGTGAATTCAACCTTAGATCAACATTTTAGGACTTTTGATTATCTTTTTGAAAGATTTTAATCCTTTAGATAGGGCTCATTGTAAAACCCTGAATTTTCTTTAAACAATATAATAAATTAATAAATAATATCCTTAGGAGTTATAATTGATGGAAATAATTTATTGACGTAGGTGAGCGTGATATCAGTGGAGATCAAGTGTTGGACGCAGAACAGACCGTCCGATCATGAGTTATCAAGGTATGATTCATATTTTAAGTTTGTTGTGTTCTGATTGGGCAGTGTGCATAGAAAACTTGTAAGTGAGCTACGTGGGATCAGAGGGTATAAATATTTGTTTAATATCCTAATTCTATATGCTTGGAATACCTATTGTATTCTCTTCGTATTCAACAGCCGCAAGAGAACTCACGACTGTGAGCGACCGAAACCGAGGCCGACCAAGAGGAGAAGAGAAGAAAAGGGAGAAAATAAGTTGATTTTGATCTTCTAAACATTGCTGAGTGAAAGTGGTCGTCGTTGTTCAAGAGAAGAAGGAGAAACAACGTAAATAGAGGTAGGTGACACCGTTTGATCGTTCGTTTTGGATTTACGTGTGTTTAATCTCCAAAGCATGTTTTTGTGATGTAAATATATGTATAAAGCATGATATAATCATTATATGTATTGTGGGAATGCTTAGAATAGGAAAATTCAAATTTTTGAACACTTTCTGATCGTTTTTGATTGACCGCCGACCTTACTGTACTCGACAATCCTCAGTGCTCTTAGGCGCTAGTACAAAATTCGAGACCGCCCGAGACCACTTGACGACTTATCATCGGCGACCTAAAATGAACTACCGCCTACCTTAGACCGCCGGGGCGATCCTAGGCGCTCTGTGCAAAAAATGCAGAATTTCTTAATTTCAAACCCTGATTCAATTCCAAACTATTTTTAGTCAATTTTAATCATTAATTAAGATGTTTTAAGACCAAAATAATTTATCAAATTTCCTGTTTTACAGAAAAATAAATTAGGGAGATATTTAGGACACTAGTTGCCAAACTTTGTATGAAACTGTGAAATTTAGTCTTTGGAAAATTTGACCTATTATTCGATTACCAGAACATCTCTAAATTACACTATAAACCAGATAATTACATAAAAAGATTTCAGATCATAAGTTCAACTCAGTTAACCCGAATATTGAAGGAAATGTCAGATTTACTTTTATATGCCACTAGGCACCAACCCTTATAGAATTATTATACTTTAGGGAATTTTGGAGTTTAATGAGCATAGCTAGTTATGGATCCATAGTTGTGGCTAGATAGCTAAGGGATATTTCATTTGGGTTGAGTTTCTCCCTTGTGTGAGCACGATTCCTTTGCAAGTTGGTTTGTTTGGGAAGGTCCTATGTCTGGAGGGACACCCCGGTGAGCCGCTGGCGATTCACTGTACATGTGGATAAGTGACTATCTCCATGTATTGATTCTGGTGCTACATACTGGTGGTACATGACAACTCTGATGAGTACGTGTGCAATAAATCAGTGACTACGGCTCTTGTCTAAGTTGCGTTGCATGGGGCTTGAGTATCATTATAGCACTGCTCCTAAGCCGCACTGTAGTATAGCGATTGGTCGAGAGTCATCTCAAAAGGTTTATCTATCTTTGTGAGTCCAACAATGACACTAACATCACAAAAACTTGTTGTTACTATTGCATACATGCTGGAGGCATGTAATTGGTATATTGGTTGGATGTGATTGTTTAGTGCATCCTAGTAATGTATGGATTATGCTATTGATTTATGATATTGGATTCCTATCATAGAACTTGCTGGAATTTATATTTAGAACTGTTTATTATACTGTTTTGCATTCATGATCAATACGAATGATTATACGAGCCTATTTAGTCGAGATTGCTTAATCGTGCATGAACTGTTATTTTTATGTATATGAACTGTTTAAACATGCATATGTTACCTACTGGGATATTCATATCTCACCCTACCTTCATCTTATTTTTCAGCTGATACGCGAGAGAGGGATCATAGTAGTGATTTCCAAGGAGAGCTAGCTGATTATTCGTCGGAGGAGTACTATTATCCAGATTTTGTCTGAGGTTGTAGATTGATATAGATTTAGTTATTTTGATCAAATTGTTATTCATTTTGGTTTGATGTATTAGAGAGATGAGAGATTAGTGACCCTTTTATTTTACCAGACTTTAATATTGATTTGATGGTTAATTATATCTTAGTTTCTTGAGGATATTAGACTATACTTCCGCACATACATGTTCCGCACTCTGATAGTTAATTAATGAATGGATCATTTATTTCTTTAAGTCTGGTATATTCTTGATGTTTATTTGATATGGGCCAGTAACATCTCGGATTTGGTTGATGAACTGAATTCAGGTTGTTACAGTAGCGAACCGGGTTCGGGTTGGATGTTGGTTTTGCATTGACCCGGGTTCGGGGCGTTACAGAGATAGCCTGATTTCTTCTAATTTGGTGAATATAAAGCTAATATGTGATGATTTGGCTCTCACTCTCCAAATAATGAGAGATCTGAGCAAAACCCTTGCCCTAATTTCTTTTTTCAATCCTTTTATTTTATTTCAAGTGTTTTAGAATGGATTTTAAAACTTGTGTACATAGACCTAAGGCTTTTGAGGTGATTTTCAATCTATGTTCTCAGATCTGGGCAAACACATGAGTATGAACTTGTTTCATTCATTACTTCATCTCCGGATGAATTTTTGAATGATTCCAGTTGCATATGAAAGGTGAGGAAGTTTATTTTAATCCTGTAAATTTTAAGAAATTTCTATAGAGCCTTTTGCTCATACCATTTGATTGAAGTTCTGCAGTTCTGTTTATACAAATTACATAACTTGTCACTTCAATTGAGCACCAGAGATCCATTTTAACTCCGATTTGACTGATTTTAATTTTTGAGTCTTCCTTAATGAGTCTACTTTCAAATCTAAGTGGTTTCATGATTGTTAAGCTAAAATTGAGGTATGTGTTTGATTGACCTTGTACTGCTCAATAGCAGGTTATAGGGTCAATTTGTGACTAAGTTGGCATGTTTATGAAAGCACACAGACTTCATATGGATGAATTAAGGGATGAGGTCTATGTCATTCGAATGATGGTGTTTCATACTTCATTCACATCAATTTTCACGGATTTATATGATGGGGATTTTCACGAATAAAACTGCAAAGTATGTCTGGTCATCATTGTCACTATGATAGATCAATAACTTTGAGCAAACATAATTCTCTTGATTTTAATCAGATTTAAATAAATTTTTTACTGAATTTTCTAATCCAAATAAGCTTTCAAATTGTGCTGAGAGTAGAGTCCAAAATTAATTGGACAACACATGTGGAGTATCACACATTTGTTTGCTTATTTGGTTTTATTTTGAATGATTTGATATATGTATGCAATCTTATAGCATGATAAGCATGTGGCAACCACTTTGTGTGGATGAGTGAGGGTGCTTAATACCTTCCCTTACTCATAACCTAACCCCTTTACCCTATCTTTGGTGTAGACCTTAAATTAGAGCTACTTAGGCTTTCTTTTGTTCTTTTTATGTACACTTTGGTGACCATCCACCCAAGATCCTTGGATGGTGGTGACTTCGTATTTCTTATATGTCCCATGTGGTATTTGAGGGATCCCAACATGGTCCCACACTCCCCCTCCCCAAAAATTTATCATTTAACCAATTAAAAGCAAAGTAAATGGTGGAGAAATAGAATCTAGAATAAAGGGAGATTCACTAATCGAAGATGAATAATTATCATGATGATGAAGCCAACAAAACCAATAGCAACAACAACAAGAATTTCTGCAACTGTACAATCGGATCTTGATTACAATAGCAGTAGCCAGGCTTGAAGGAACATGCAAGTAGGGCTTAAACTTTTCTTCCATAAAGCTTCATAACCTTGCTCTGATAACATGTAGAAATGAAAAGGAAAATAATAGAGAAGAAACATAAGGTTTTACGTGGTTTGTCAATAAGTATACATCCAAGGGAGGGAGGAAAGTGTTTCGCATTTAATGTTCATGGCTATTCTACAAAGATTTCACACATACATTTTCACCATAAAAAATTTAGGAAGAAATAAAAATACTGCTAAAAAGAAGACAAAATATTTGCAACATTCTATTTTAACTTTTTTTCCTTATTGGTTAATATAATATAAGAGAGATATTATCTCTTAATTTTTATATCCTCTAATGATCTAGAGAGGATTTGTAATCTATTACTTGATACAATAGGAGCTTATCAGCTAGACTAGGTCCAACATCTTACCTTCAGATTGAGGGATTTTCCACGCAAAAATTCTAGTGTTCTTTGTGATTTTCTTTGGTATTTTTGGTTTCTATTTGCTTTTAATTTTCGTTGTAATCTATACTTTGAGCGTATATTTATTGACTTGCACATAGAAGGAAAGGTGTGTGGTTTCCAACATACTAGTGGAGGCAAGTGCACTACTGCATATTGGCCCACCTCTTTGGGTAGTTTTGTTTGCAAATAATTGTATTTCTTTTGGTGATAACCATGCAGCATGAAAGTAGGCCGTTGAAGTTGGAAAGTGGATTAGGATGGTGGTTTTATTTGGGGTTTTTATGTGTTGTGGAGGTATTTATAGGGAGAACAAGGGAGGGCCAGAATCCCTGGGGAATATTCCCTAGGGTTGGCTTTACTAATAGTATAGATTATACTCATACTAGCTATGAAACAAAATGAAATCAATTAAATCTAAGAAAAATGATGCTTAGAAGCATAATTATGAATAGAGAGACATGAAATTTGAAGCCTTCATGAGTTCTAAAAGATGCATCTACATGAAGTTGATTATGAAATCTAACGACTATTGAACATAATTATAACTTTCAAGACTTCCTTTTTCATTGATTACGAAATCTAACAACTTTGAAAACAATACTCTAGCATCCCTTTTGGGAAACCATTAAACCAATTTGATTGAAATAATGCCTGGAATGTCCAATAGCAAACTTATCTTTTTCTTGACTATACATACTTGATCTAATTGATGAATATTAGTACGTAATCCCACACGTAACTAAAGCCAAAGGACCCCAGCAAGTTGTGTCGTAGTTAGCGTCTAAGCCAACAAAGTCTTCATGGTATGGCACACTAAACCCATAAATATCCTTGTTAAGTCAGTTGTACTTTGAGGTGTAACTTTTATTAATTAAAAGAATGAAGATAAACCGGTTTCATATAAAAGGCAGGGTAGGTTACATAAACCTCCCCTAAAATTTATAAAAATTATAGATAACTCTTTTTAAATTTTAAAACAGCACACTATATTGTAGATATTGTTGTAATTAATATATACCACCCTTATATAAAGTAATATCTAAGGGAGGTTATTTTAATTTGATTATTTTCACCAACTTGGACTGTTTCACCTTCATAAAAATCAGCTGTTTGACTAATTTTTTAAAGGAAATTAGTGTCAAATGAGAACAATAATTCAACTCATATAAGAGTAGAATAAAAAAAAATTGCAAAGTTTTCAATAAGAGTTAGTATGTTATTTATGCTATTAGTAAAGCCAATTGAGGGAAATATTCTCTAGATTCTAGCCCTCCCTTTTTTTTTCCCCAAAGATTGCCCTCTACAACCAAAAGAATCCCAAACCACCATATCCACCGCTCTTCCCACTTCCAAATTCAAGCCCTACCCCTACTTCTATGCTACATTTATTGGCTTTAGGACGTGCATTATTCACGTATCACCACTAGTAAAGGAAACTCCAACTACATGAGGGTAAAATGGTCCAAAATTAATGAAATTCTGCTTATTCAGAATTAATGGTCCAAAACTCCAACTATATGAGGGTAAAGGAGATATAAATGTTACAATCAACAAAATCTAAAAGGAGCCAATGTTAGCATAGAAATTTGAGGATAGCTATCCATTTCCAAATGTTAAAGGAGGTAAGGAAATTAAAAAGTAAGCTCAAGCATCCATGAAATTAAACTACCTAATGTTTCCCTTGGTCTCAAGATTCCCTAAGAAAGACTATCCTAATCGTTCAATTTGACAAGTTGATGAAATGTTATATTCTTCATGAATATAGTTGTCAATCAATATTTAGCATGATAAGAACTTCAACATCACCATCATTCAACTCTCCAAGTCACTAGCTTGTGAGGGGGATATCAAGAAAGGTGGCTTTCTTGAGAAAGATAGATACGGTAACATTTAGGGATTGCAACTGGGCGGATTTGGAGTGGGTTTTAGTACACCCTGAATTGCACCTAGCTACAAGGGTTTGGCCCTTACCAGACTCTAACCCGCCCCTATCGGGTTGGTAACATGGCAGTCAAGGTGGACCCAACTAGACTATAACATGCAAAATTATGTCTCTTTCGAATAAATAACAATTAATAATATATTCATTTCTAAATATGTATTCTTATATATAAAAAGTAATATTTTAACACATTAAGGTTGGGTTCAGGCAGTTTAGGGTTTGGGGCAGGGTTGAGCTAAACCCTAACCCATTTTATGCCGTATCAATAATCACATATAACCATTAGGGGCAGGGTAGTTACCCATTTAAGCCGCCCCATTTTCATATATACCTAGGGTTGACGTCTCTAAAATTGGCCTGCTAAACCAATTGGACTAACAACCAGAAATATCAACGATTAAGTTCCAATATCGATTTGTGTGCTAGTAAACCAATGGTAGTTGGCATAAACCAGATGATGATTGATTGAAGTAGACAATTTTGATCTTCTTTCTGTCCACATTCTTTGATTTACTGTCAAACGCCGTAATTGGATTCTAAAATCCGATTTAGGTCAGAATCTAGAAATTCATAATGCGGACCAAACGCAGGTTTTTAAGGCCAAACCGGGTTTGAGCTCACATAAGAGAGGCCAGGAATTGTCGACCCGGGCCCGACAGCCAGGCCCGTCTCTACCCCCACAGTATGAGAGTGCTTGCTTCCTTCGCCAAGCGAAGCATACCTTGCTCAAATTCCCGCCCTCGTTCGATTTGCTTTACCCACCCAAAAAGGGCTACAAACGGCCCTTCATTTGCATTTCGCATAGACCGATCTTGAAGAGCTTCGGAACTTCCTTCATGGGCACTGAAGAGACAACAGGAACGATGCCCTTTCAGCTTCAGTTCGACAAACCAGTCGCCTCTCAGGTTGGCGGGCTTGGTTCCACAGTCGTTGAATCTTCCGTTGTTGCTTCGAATTTCACTTTTTTTTTTCGTCTTACTTTTTTGCTAATTGTATGCTTCAATCGATCTTCTTTATCCACAGATCAAAATCGCAGAGTGGAACCCAGAGAAGGATTTACTGGCCATGGTTACAGAGGACTCAAAGATTCTCCTTCATCGTTTCAACTGGCAGAGGCTTTGGACGATCCCTTCAGGTGATTCTCTTGCTTCTTCTTTTCACTTTTAGTTTGCTATAGCTGTTTTTAACGCTCTTTAGGTTTTTTTTTTGTTGGTATTTTAAGTTACATTTTGCTTAAAAATTTGATAGTATGATTCTGATTTAGATATAGCTTGTTAGCTACACTTATGCGCATGCTACATCTCAGCGTGAGAATGAAGTGAGCCTAATTTAGCTGGTTTTCGTTTTTGTCTGTATTTTATTTGGATCACTTGTAATATGTTATTAATAATGTGCATACACTTGAAAAAGATGCCATTTTAGGGTTCCTCATAAGCATGAATTTAAATTAGATTTAAAATTTTGAATTTTTTATTTTCTGCAAAATTAGAGATGTTTAGGAGAATTCTTTTTTGAGAAATTTAATCAAAATGGTAACTTTGAGAAGAAAATTCTCTGGAAGTATCGAGGTGAAGTTTGAATATTTGGTAAAGTGTGCTCTGAAGGGAAATGAAGTTGACCTACTTCATTTCCCTTCACAGCACACTTTACCTTAGATAAATTTCCTTCCTGTTGGTCATGGAATTATCATCATATGATCTGAATCTTTTCTCTAGGAAGGCGCATAACATCTCTATGTTGGTGTCCTGATGGTAAAGCAATAGCTGTTGGGCATGAAGATGGGACCATTTCATTACATGATGTCGAAGTGAGTGGCTAATATGATATAATTTAGTCTGTTCATTATATGACATATAATTTACCTCATTTTGCCCTCTTGTTTTTTTTTTCCTTCATTCTTTTAAACCTCAACTTTGTGACTTTATATTTTTTCCTTTTTCTTATTCTAATTTTAGTATCTAATCTTTGGATGGGTTTTTGTGATGCTGATTATTACCTTATAAGAGGTAAAATGATTAGAGATTATATTTTTGTTCTGGGTTCCCCTCCATAAAGTTCATTACCATTTAATGGTGGTTGATGTTACCCTTATATTCATTGTGTGATAATATTTAATTTTGACATCATGATGTAATTTTGATGCATATTACCAAACCTCACGGTACAGGAAGGGTATACTTGAAATTTTCTTTAATGTACCCAGGATAGGGTTGTAACTGACGATTGAAGATTTGTAACATATTCATTTGAAGATAGTAAAAAATCTTCTTCCCTCCTGTGATCATAGGCATAATGCCCAAGAACATTAGGTTTGTAAGCAATTCTTAATCTTTCCATTGCTTTCACAGTCTCATTGCAATTGGTAAATCTCAACGAAAACAATATGTGTACTTTTTTTGCATGAGGAAGAAGAGAAGTAAGAAATGCTGCTATTGATCTCTATTGCATTAGATTGGAAAATAGTCATCCTTATTCTATTCTTTATTACATATTGCAATTTTTGTTTGGGATGATTGTTCTTAAAATGTAATAAAAAACCATAATGGTTGCATCACGGACTGTTCAGGAGATATAGGCCTCTAAGGGTGAGCATCATTTATTGAAATTTTGACCTTCTTGAGTCTTGTACCCTTCATATTCATTATTCCCTTGTGTTTCTGTATGTTGTATAAAAGTACAATAGTATATAGCTGCAAGACCTTGGTTTTCAAGTCAATGGACTGTCAAACCAATTTATTGAATTTGTCACCATCCATTGAGTTGAAGATGTGGATATTCTCCCATAAAAGTAAGCAATTAAATTTCAAATTGGTTTAACCAGACATTATGGTTCAGGGGGTTTGATTAAGAGATTGAAAAGGTATTTCAGCGGTTTGATTAAGAGATTGAAAAGTTATTAGGCATCCAATTTCCTCCAGTTTAATGAACTGGTTAACTTGTCTAGAATTAACCCTTACAAATAAATTATTTAGTAATTATGTGCAATTTCACGAAATTCCAAGAATTCGTAAAATTTTCACATCTCTAAAATCTCTAAGTTCTTTAATTCTTAAAATTCACATATTTTTAAGATTTCTATAGTTTTATCTAAAATTTATAATTTCCTAAATTATAGAGATCTCCAAGAGCCTAAAACTTTACAAGTTTCTAGAATCCCTAAAGATTCCACACCTCTAAGTTTCCTAAATTTGATGGTAAGGATAGAAATATGTTCTTCTGGGGTGAATTTGGAGATCGTAATAATTTATTTATGTCCTGATGATCCCTCCATTTTTAAAATGATATTTTTTTAAATCTCTTTGTAAGCATTTAGGGATTTGTAGTAAATCCAATGATTTAGGATACCAATAGATGGAGCTTTTCCATGATTTGTGAATCAATTTGGATTAAATAGCCATGATAAGTAACCAATTTTAACCTAATAATGAGACCCACTTGATCATAAATTGTTGGGTTGGACATGTGTAGAATATATACATATGTGTGTGTGTGTATTTATATGCACATATATGTATACATGCATATATGTGTGACAGTGTGTGTGTGTACATATATATATATATGTATGTATGTATGTATGTATGCATATGCATACACATACATGTATGTGTGTGTGTGTGGGTGTGATGTCATGTTGAGCAGTTTTTGACCTGATAATAAAGGGGCTGTTAGGGTTGGGCTTTTCTGAACCCGTGTCTCATTGTACACTAGCATATAATTGTTTTGGTAGTCCCTACTTGCATTTCATCTAGTTTTTACTTGATTTTATTTTTCTTAATTTTTTTTTCATATTAAGGACTGATTATTTGAATAGTAAGGGGAAAATCAGTGACTTAGGTTTTTCACTTCTCAACATATTTTTTAACTGTTTAATCATCAGTCTGCATGTACCTATAGTAAACCAAAACAGGAGTTGTTTAGTACCATTTTTTTTTCTTCTGTGTATCTCTTAGTTTGGTCAAACTTTCAAGCCTAGCACATGTGCTAACTAACTACCTTTGCAATTTAATGGGCATTAAACTAAGATTATTTTGCCTATTTTAGTTAATTTTAATATGAATTACTGAATCTGGCCCAAAAATAATTACATAGCAATGTTCTTTGTAGGCTCGTCTAGCTTTAAAATCCATTCTAGATTCTTGTCTTAGCTAGTGAGTGCATAGATCCTGGGCAGTCACTGCTGCTAGGTGAAGCAGTGATCATAACTGTTGTCTAGTTGGTGATATGATAATCTAAATGTTAACCATATTCATTTAACGTTACTATATAATACCTTGGAATTCTGATTTGATGTTGAATGGCACAGAATGGGAAGTTGCTCAGAAGTATAAAGTCCCACAATGCACCTGTTGTGTGTCTTAGCTGGGAGGAAGATGTACAACAGTTTGAGGTATGAATTGTTTGGCTCTATTTATCTTCATTCTTTTTTCACAGCACATCTTATCATTGCAGTGCTATTGAATGGGCTTTTTCTTTTTAGCTTGAAATTATAATTTTTCTTGATGGTTAATGAGAAACTTTATTAGAATCAAGAAAAAAGGAAAATGTTTACCAAAAAAAAAAAAAGAGAAAAATGGAAAATACACAGCACCCATGAGATATGGGTAAAGAGCTACACCTGCATCAAGACAAAACAGAAAAAAACAGAAACTAGTCAATAAGTGCCATTGCTGACCATTTTTTGCAATACATCATTACAATAGAGAGATCTGAACTCATCCAAAATGCACACCCAATACGAAGTAAGAATGAGTATATCTTTGAGAATCTTGTGCTTCTAGATGACTTACTCATAAAAAATGGAGCAATTATGGACTCAAAAGATAGCCCAAACAGTGGCACACAAGGCAGCATAATACATTAACTTTCCTTTATTAAACAGAAACCGACAAGATTGATTAGGCTTCTTGGGAAAACACAACTCAGTTGAATGAAGCCCAAAAGATTAAGACCAAGTAAATCCCCCTATCTCACAATGAATTAGTAAATGGTCTACAGATTCCCTATTCTTGAGACAAAGTAAACACCCGTTAGGAGAGATTGCTAAAAATGTTCTCTACCATTGGAGATTGTTGAAGGTATTAATGCTGTTATGGAATATGGAGTACAGTCCAAAAGAAAGCTTTGACTATAGGAGGGGATGGAGAATGCCAAAGGAAAGATGAAGGAAATGAGGGGATGGAGAATGCCAAAGAAATGAGGAAGGAAAGGAAGGCTGCATGCTCGTGAAAGAAGAGAAAAGAACGATGAGAAGATAAACTCCGAAAACGAAGACCGTGCTGGGAAGGTGAGAGGGAAACAAAACTAAGATCCTCCACCAATGAGCAAGTCTTTTTTACTTCTACCGGCCAAAGATCATGCCTAAAAAAAAATTTCAATTTAAGCTGTATATTAGAAACAAAAGGATCCAAAAGCAATCAAAAGCGAAAAAGCCTAGGAAAACTGTGGGACAACTGAATGTTCCTCTACCTAGAGTCATCTAAAAAATGTAAAGAAGTGCAAGAGCAAAGTTTGAACCTTACTAAAAGAAGGAAAGGAGAAAGGTCGGAAATAGATTTTCAAGGGCAAGCACCAAAAAATGTTGACCTTAGGATTAGCATCTTGCCCATTCTTATGTAAACCATATTTGCTCATGATAAAAAGTGAGCTGTTTAATGTGGGAGATAATGATACAGCAGCGGAGTTGTGTGGAATTTTGGGATGTAGGTTAGGAACTCTTCCAACTTCATATTTAGGAGTCCCAATGGTGCCCCGTTTAAGGCTACGGCAGTGTGGGAACCGGTGGTGGCTCGGATGAAGAGGAAGCTAGCGGGGTGGAAAGGCAATTTCCTGTCAAAAGGTTGAAAGATTGTCCTCATTAAAAGTGCTCTATCAAATCTCCCAACCTACATGCTTTCTTCTATGATGGCCCCGGTATCTATTATTGAAAGACTTGATAAAATTCAAAGGGATTTCTTATGGGCAGGGTAAGATGAATCTAAAAAGTATCATCTTGTCAATTGGAAATAGGTATGTAAACCTAGAAGTGAAGGAGGCTTGGGCATCAGAAATTTGCGACTCTTCAATGTCGCTTTGTTAGCAAAATGGTGTTGGAGGTTTGGAAGTGAAGCATCAAGTTTATGGAGAAATCTGATAACCAGAAAATATGGCTACAGTCAAGCCTCTTGGTTGCCATTGTTGGTGAACGGTAACAAAGGTTGCAGTCTATGGAGGCCAATTTGTAATCTCCACCATGTTCTTCTCCTGGGGTTGAAGCTTCAATTGGGAAGAGGTGACCGGATCAAATTTTGGGAGGACCCGTGGTGTGGCGAGGCTACCCTTAAACACACATTGTCCCAACATACTAGATGGTATTTCTTAATGATACCCCTCTCCGCTAAATCCCTATGCAATTTCTCCAAAATCCTTATTTCTTTCTCAGGGGCCCTAGACAGGGACAAAAAATGAACTTTTAGATTCATCAGAGATGTCTTATAAGACTAATCCGATTGCCTAGAGAGAGATAATTTCTTTTCCAGAGGGCTAGTCTGCTCCTAATTTTTTTTGACCAAAGGATCCAAAATACAACCCACAGTAGAACGCGCCCCAAGGAGAATACCAACGTATGACATGGACCACTGTTATGCTTTACAATCCATAAGCCGAAATGCACTTTGACAGAATTTGACTCTCCATTAGAATTTCAGCATACTACTTTTTTCAAGATTCACTTTGAGTCCAGATAGCATTTTAAAACATTTCAAGGTACATTTAGCCCACTAAACTTGCTCCATGGACTCCAAAAAAAGACTGGTGCCATCAGAAAATTACATATGGAAAACCGAAATCATAGATTGACCAACTTGGAAACCTTCAATTAGGCTTGTCTTCTCTTTGTGAATAAAAAGGAGACTAAGAACATCATTGAAGAAAGTAAAAAAGAAAGAGAGACAAAGGAATTCCTCGTATTAAGCCACCGGAAGAGAGGAAGAATCTAACCAAAATTTAATTCATAATGAAGGAAACAAATATATTGTGAAGACACACTCTAATTCACGTGCGCCATCTCTCTCCGTTGTAACTTCAAATTTAGGAAGCTGACTCCACTCTGTCATAAGCCTTTTCCAAGTCTAACTTACAAACTGTAACTGATCTACCGGATCTACGGTACTCTTCAATAAATTCATTTTCCACTAATATACTATCTAGGAGTTGTTTATCCTTGCCAAAAGGCACTTTGGTTTTTAACATGTCAGACCTTATTGCATTCCATAGTGTTAAGGAAATCGGACTAATAAGACAGAAATCCTTAATCTTCATGGAACCTTTGTGTTTAGGTACAGACTTAAAAATGTAGCATTAGTAAACTTATTCACAATACCATAAGAGTGGAGTTCCTTAAACACATTGACCATATCTCTCTTCACTACATCCTAGCAGTCTTGGAAAAAAGCCAAAGTGAAACCATCTGGATTGTAGGACTATAGAAGCCCTCACCATATCTCATAGAAATTTCCTAAAAGAGTTGTTGGCGACTGTTGCTTACCAGATTTCCCCACCTCACTCCCGCTATAAACAGTTGTTAATGACTGTCGGGTCTCGGACTCTGACAACTCACTCTTACTAACAGAGAATGCTCACACCTCATTCTAAGTAAGGTATGCAATTCATGCAAGTTTCATTAGTGCATTCATGTGTTTTTCAATCATCATTCTTATTCATGTATATACATTCAAGATCAATGAGAAAATATTTAAGATTTAACATCAACAATTATTCAATAATAAATTAAAATTAATTGTAGTTTCACTATACAACTTAGTAGTTTGAATGAGTACCAACAATTCACATTACACTTTAGTGATTCATGAACAAATCATTCAATAAAATAACCCAAACAAAAATCTATTGACTGATTGAATTTACTATATCTATCCAAAATTTCTGCATGCAATTATTTTTCCAAGATTATCAATTGGGCAGAAAGCCTATGATAAATACATGTCAAATTATTCTCTATTTTAAGGTTGTATGCTAGGACAACAGTCCTGTAATAACTAATTTTTTATTTCTAATTAATTCCAGCAATCTCACAACCAAAAAATTAATTAATCAATTTAAAAAAAAACTTGCTTGCAACTAACTAGAGCTAATTAACTAATTATTACAATTTGCACTAACTAATCCTCATATTTTAACTTAAAATTTATAAATCTTTTATGAAGATCCATCGTCTTATAAATCTTTAGATTTTCTCTTTTTTGCTTAATCTAGATTTTAATCACATTAGAAATCACATAATTGATTCAGTTGGTTTGACTGAGTCTAAGACATGTGGTGCAGTTTCTTTTTTGGCTTCCTGAAAATTTTGCTTGCTTAATGCTATTTTTATTTGCAAGATTCTTGTTTGTTTTGCCTTCTATTTTATTTTCACTGAGTAACAGGTGCTATATTGTCTTTTAAAACTGGGAATTAGGAGGGTGGTAACATCTTCAAATATGAAGACCGCACTCCTCGTTTTTTCCCTTCTGCTCCAAGAGTTCCTCGAATGCCTGGACTTGCATCTGGTGACGCTGGGCTTATTGATGACAATGATGATTCCTTTCGAGAACTATCGGGTTCTTCACATCAACGTTTTAACATCCTATGTAGCGGTGATAATGAGGGATGCCTTTGCTTCAGTATATTTGGGATTTTCCCAATAGGGAAGATTGTAAGTTGGATGTTATTTTTTCAAATGGTAATGTAGGACCAATATTATTATCAGAGGCTTGTATGCAGCTTTATGCACCTTAATCAAATAGTGTTTTACATTTTCTATATCTCCATCACAAATATATATGAAAAATTAGTTTTCCAACAGCATTTCAGTCTTCTAAATTTTTTTTCAACCTTATATAAGAATTAAGATGGTTCCTACTGTGAACCATTTACTCTAACTGTTTGATCATGCATTCAGAAAATTTATGGTTATACTGCTTGACTTCCTTTTTATTAGTTCTTCCTAAATTTGACAAATATTTTTATCATGAATTTCTTTATTTAAATCTTTATATCTGTAGTTTTTGGCGTTTTTTAAAACATTGTTTGAGATTCTTTATGGTTTTATGCTATGACATTCAATGTATTTGGAATTGGGGTTTTCAAATAAAAAAGAACGAATAAGAAAAGAAGAAACAGGTAAAACAATTTACATTTCTGTTGAGGGTTACATAGGTTAATCTGCTCCTATTAACCACATGAATCATACGATTGTTTACTTGCAGTCTTGATCATGGATGGTATCTTAAGTACACAAATTTTCTTCTACCTTAAAAAGAGCTTCTGTGAAGCTATTCCACTGATCTCATGGAAATTACTGTTTCAGTTGATTCATTATTGTCATGGTATTCAGGCATGGTTCTATGTACTGGTATTGGATCAGGCATTGGTCCCTTCAAAATAAGAAGAATAAAAATGAAATGAATTGGCTTAGATAACAAAAGGATGAGGTGTTAGCCTCACATGCTTGCATTTGTGTTAATAAATAAAGATCTAATGAGAAAAATGTAAAAGTGAAAGATATTGAAAGCTAGTCCTTGAATCCCTTTATTGTTTATGAAGGAGCAATGAATATGAAATGGAACCTCATCATGGTTTAAGAACCCAGACTACATTCAACCAAATTAAGGAGTATGACTTTGGAAAGAGTCATTTAAAATCAGTTTTGCATACTGTTTTGTGGAGGAAAACATAATTTACTTGATGGGTAAGACACATCCCCCATAACCTCAAGATTTGGGGCTTGTGTCTCATTTAAGCCTCAAACTTTTAAAGGCATGAGCGTGATAGCATCATGGTTCCAAATTTCAAGTTGACTTAGGGAATTGGTTTGTCCAAAACTGGATATGCTCTGAAAAGTGAATTGGATACATGTGAAGATGCTATAAAAATCATGGATATGGTGAATATGTATAGAAAATAACTCATTCAGATTCCAAGATAAGCTAAAGAACATAATAAGTTAGCATGAATTTTGTATCATATACCATACACATAATATATATCAATGTGGAAACAAATTGATACATACGTAAACACCAGGATAATTTGAGAAAAACAAAAGAGGACCTGATTAAGTACAAAGAAAAACTATTATACGTCACATTAACTAATAAAAGACAAGGAAAATTGCTCATATGTAATGGAATATATCACTCACCTCCAAGGAACATGATGTGATTAATTTAAAGATATAAACATACTTTAAATCAGGAAGAAAGAACTCAGAATCTGTTCAAGAAATCTTAGGATAGGTAGGGACAAATTTTATTTCATGGTGAACAGATCTCAGATTGTAATCCTTTAAAGTTTTTCCCTCTTTGATAGTTAATGAAATAGAAATATTAAGATAAGCAAAACAGTATAGGAGAAAACAGGGAAAAAGAAGAAAACCACCCATGAGAAAGTGAGTGGGATTACACCTGTAAGTGTTTCATCTAAAGTCCACATGAGCTCAAACCTAAAAGGTTTGCGTCTAGGTTTTATTGTAACATTATTTTTCAGGAGACTGGGGGCATGATCAGGGTGAAAAAAAGGTAGGTGAATCACTTCAGCTTCTAGATAGAGAGCCTTCCAGCCAGGGGTAACAAGTAGACAGTCCAAACATTCTAATATAATATCACCACCAAACTTTTTACTGCGCCATGTGAATGGGTTGCCTTTGTAACCCAAGTCCAAGAGGCCGCAATTGTTTATACAAGATTGAAAGGCCTCCATCTGTGAAGGCCTTAGAGGTCTACCTCCTTGTTTTTCCAAACACTAAGTAGTGCATTAAAGTACAACCCACTCTTTATCTATACATGAACTAAGCTGTTAAGATATGAGTAATTCAATTATTCATATCTTAACAGTAACTGGAAATTAAGTACTATTAACAACACTAGTGTAGGGCTTGTCGACTAAGACCGTGTACCCTAAAATAGTAGAAATTAATTTAAATAAATCAATTCTCACCTATACAGGACTTCTAATTATTAAATCCTTTAATTAATAACTACTGCTTGTTTAGGCTGAATTCTTTTTTTAATGCTTGTGATTACCAACTTTTATTTTAATTAAAACAGTTTTCTTATATTAATAATAATAATCGAACATGTAATGCTCACTTTATTTTGGGTTAGTAAATTGGGATAATATCACTAAGATTTGTAGTAGATCTTTTAGTCAACTAAAGTACACATTCACTGACCAACTAACCAACTAAATAACCATTACATGAGGATAATATTTTAGCAACTTACTAACCAGCTAACTAATTATCTTAATTAACTTTCACATGGTCTTGTCCTTTGAGACAATAACCTTGCATTATTATTTCTTATTTTATGGAACATATCCAATTGTTGTAGACTATAGTTATTTGATTTCCCTTAATTTAAATATCGGAATGAATTTGATTGCCTTATAGAAATTAATTAATTTTCTTAATCCATATGCTTGTCATCCAGGGCTAATATCCCTATTTTATGAGTACTTAAATAAGCAACTTTCATCCCCAATATTAAGAAGTTCACTTGTTTATCTATAAATACTCTCATTATGTAGACTCTATAATTAATAAATATTTTACATCATAGCTATCACATTATATAGTCAGTACACTATTTTGGTATTAATTATTATAATTAATAATTTGGTGATATTTTCATATTAATTGTAAGACCAATAACGTATTAGGGTTGGTAATGATTTATTATTTATCATTATCTAAAAGAAGACCATAATTCTTTCACTAGTTGTATATATTGCTATATCTTTTGAGCCCTGTTAGTCCCAATCCTGGATAAAGGAGGAGGTTGCATCAGGTTAGTATCAAGTGTAAAACTTTTGTTAAATCTATATATAACATGAATTTTGAATTAGAATCCAATATTCATGCTATGGCGTCTTTTGGAAATGGTGTAATGCAGTGGAGCTCAATTGCAGTGAGAAATGAGTAGGAGTTGAGGGCATCCTCCACAAACGACGCACTGTAGTGCCACCCAATTGCTTTAAAAACCGAGCAAGGGTTTTCTCGTCAAGGTAGACGAATGTGAGTAAAGAAGCTAGTCCAAGAGAGTAGGATGCGCTTAGGTACTTTGAATATAGGAACTTTAATAGGGAAGAAATTATAGTTAATAGATGCTATGAAGAGAAGGCGGATAAATATAATGTGTTTACGAGAAAATAAATGGCAAGGGATAAGGTATACCAATAAAACATATTGATGCAATTAAGGATATGTATGAGGGAGTTTGAACTAAAGTGAATACTGTTGATGTTGAGACCACTGCGTTTTTGGTTAACAAAGGTTTGCATCAAGGGTCATCTATTAGCCCTTATCTATTTTTTTTGTTGTTGTTATAAATGAGTTGACAAGTCATATTCAAGATGGGATGCCTTGATATATGTTATTTGTAGATGCTATAGTCTTGGAAGGTCAGACCAGAGAAGAAGTAAATGTTAAGTTAGAATTTTGGGGAGATACCTTAGAGTCAAAGGATTTTAAAATAATTCGTGCAAAGGCTGAATATATGAAATATCAAATTTCCTTTTCATACAAATAACAATATAACTAATGAAACTATTAGAATTGACAATCAAGTTATCCGTTTAAGCAATAAGTTCGAATACCCTGGTTTAGTTGTACAAAAACATGGAGAAATTGATGAAGATGTAGCACATTAGATTAGAGCTGGTTGCCTTAAGTGGATGGGTTCTTCTAGGGTGTTGTGTGATAAGTTGTTCCACTTAAATTAAAGGGTAAGTTTTATAAGACAACAATTTGACCAGCTATGTTGTATTGTGTAGAATTTTGGGCAGCAAAGAATCAACATGTTTAGAAGATGATTCTTACCAAGAGGATGATGCTAGGATGGACTTGTGGCAAAACTAAAGAGGACAAAGTAACAAATGAAAGCATTCGAAGGTGGTTAGGCATATTATGTATCAGGAATAAAATGGAGGAGAGTAGGTTAAGGTGGTTTGTACACGGAAAGCGTAGACCTACAAATGCACCTGTGAGGTGTGAGAGGATACATATTGAAAGGACTAAGAGATCAGGAGGAAGATGTAAAAAGACATGGATGGAGTTTATAAAACTTGAGTTACAAAAAAGTAACTTAACTAAAGATATGATTTTTGATAGAATGGGATGGAGAGAAGATTTGTGTAGCTGACCCCACTTTGGTGGGAACTGGTTTATGATGATGATGATGATTAATTAATACTCTAAAATTTTAGTAAAATAATAGAATGGGATTCAAAGTCCAAATCTTTCATCGATCTCTATTCTCTTTTTATATTACTTTGGGTTTCCCTAAAAATCTTATTTACACTTATTAATATACTTTTAAATTAGATAAATTGTAAATCTAAATTCAGATCTTCTAATCTTCCCCTAAGAACCTTAAAGATTGATTAATAAATGATCCAAGGTCATCAAAAATTATCCAAGAATGTTAAAAAGTTAGTCATTAATTATTAATGACTAAAGAAGATCAAAGAAGGATTTAAGAATCATTCATGACCATCCAGGAGCTTTAAAATCAATCTCTAATTGTTAAGAATTCAAGAAAGATTCCTGATCCATCATGTTCAACAAGAAATGTTGAAAAACAACTTTTATAATTTCAAGATTTTCAAGAATTACCTATTTTCTTTCAGGAATTATATTCTTACATGAAAAGCCAAAATTTTAAAGTTAAATTGTGATTCAAAATGCCCTAAATTAACTCTGTATTTTATAGAATTATAAAACACCTGAAGATTTAAGGTTTCTTTCACTAAATTATTAGCAATAATTTCCATAACAATTTTTTTTGGATAATTAATGAGGAATATTATTATAAAACTTAGAGAGAAATACAAGAGATAGAAGTGGACCCATGTGATATGGAGACCTCCATGACTAGTAAAAGTCACAAAACAACAAAAACTCCTCACTATACACCATACAATATCACCACAGTTCACCCTGAAATGATCATCGAGAAATCATCAAGAATCAGTCTTGGATTAATCCACTAGTCTAAAAAACCCAAAAGAATTAAAGTAGGTAGGATCCACTTACCTCGGTTGCTAAAATTTTTCTGCACTTTGATCTGCACTAAGAATGAGAAATTTTTTTCTTGAAACTTCTTCTAAGGTTGGCATGTGGTTCTTCTCCCTTCTTTTCTCCAATTTTTATCCCTCTTTTAATTTGGTAATTAAAAAACACCTAATCATGTTAGTTCTTTATATACTGCATTACTACTTGAATTAGGACTCCTTGAACAAGTACTATTGTCAAAATACCGTTTATTTCCTAAATGAGCTGCACAACTTGCTATTTAGATCCAATTTAGGTCAACTTATGTCTGAATGGGTTCTTGAGCCCAAGAAGATTAATTAATTAATCAATCAATTAAACTAATTAAATATAAACTAAATTAACCCTAGGTTATACACCATCTATTGCAATTAATGGTGGATTATGGAACTGCTTCAAGCAACTTATTAATTTTCAGCTTCTCTGGCTTTGGAAAATGGTAGTTGGTTGTGGAGACATTCTTATGTATTTATTTCGTGTAGTTCTTTTGCATGCCAGGATACCGTGTGTTGTTATTCAAAGCAATTGCTGATTTTTAGTGACTCTTATTAGTGGACAAGCTTTGTGTTTAGATCTTTAGTTTATGTTACATTACCTTACCTTGCTGTTATATCAGCTGTAAAGCGTATATACTTTAGTTCTGCCTTGAAGGTCGTTATATAAATATAGATGCTCAATGAAATTTTGGAGGCATATTATTGTAGAATTGATATATCAGTAACTTTTTTTTTTTTACATTGTTAAAAATTCATGTATTTTTTCCATTGTTATCTCTCTCCCATAGTTTATTTGCTTATTGCATATCATCTTTTGAAGGCTTATAGTGTTTAAGTTTGACAAGTTTTGTCATTGGCTTGTTCTTTATATACTCATTCAGCTATGAATGTGTTTGTCATGCAACAGAATATAAACAAGTTCTCTATTCATACTCCATCTTTGTACCAACAAGATACTTACCAACTTCTGAATGCTTCTGTATACAAGGTATGCTATTCATATTTCATGTTGATGACCAGGTGAGTGTTACATGTCTGACCTTGCAATTTGAAATGTGAAGTTTCCTTTTCGCTTTTGAGAAAAATAATTTTTATCTTTTGTTTATATGATTATACATGTTATAAAGTTATCTTGCATTGTGAACATTGTTTATTTAGTTTGCATCATACAGCTTCTTCGGTTAGATTTTATCCAAGATGAAACCAAGAAATCTTGGACATAGCACATTTTTATGTTTATGGCCCTATAAAAGTGAAATTATTTGGTGCCAATTCCTAATTTTCTTTTTTATTTTTTACTTTTTCTTGATTATGCCTCTATAAAAGTATGACTATTTGAAATTCATATGTCAAGTGTTTCAGATTCTGTTAAAACTTCTATGATAAAGTGGAATTGGAAACTGGAGATAGGTAAATTGTTAAAGTTCTTCTTGCTTAAAATAGAGGAGAGTACACATGTAGAAAATTTGAATCTTTTTGCATTGAGCATGGCTTTAAGGCATAAGAAGAAAATTCCTCGCATGTTACCACCTTATGGTAGAGTAAAGTGGAAGACCTGCACTACTGTAGAGGGAGTCTAAAAGTATGCTGTGAATGAGTAAGTTGCCTTTGCCATTTTATGTTGAAGTAGTCTATATGGCTTTTGAATAACAATGTCTCTGGTTCCTTCCGCTACTGTTAAAATCTCACAGTTCATGGTACAAATCTTAATATTCAATTCCTTTTGATGCTAGGTTGATTCAAATCAGTGGGGAAGAAAAATACCGATTATTACATTTGAATTTATGATTTTTATTGAATCCCACAATATATGATTCAATAATACGGTTCAAGCTACTTGGCTTTGAAATACAAAAAAAATTGAAAAATTCCCTTTTCCTTTTGTTTAATCCTTCTTTATGTAGAATCGATCAATCAATCAATTAAAGCAAAATGCTTTATCACAACTAGTTAGTGTTGGAAACATGAATACTGTTCCTCCATCCTAATCTATCTTCAGTTGGCCTATAGTTATTCATATCTATTCTAACAGACACAATTCACATTCTTTTTGGTCTTCCCTTGCCCTCTTGTATACTTCAATGAATAACCTTTCAAACCTTATCACAGGTGCCTCCATAGGTCTGTCCCTTGCATGCTGAAACCATCCTAACCTACTTTTCTTATTTTAATTGTTTTATCATAATATATAGAATATAGTACTATAAAACAATTAAAAAAATAAATTTAGTTTAAATATTTTAACAATTAAAGGCCATTTTCCTAGGAGAAATCCCAAACGTCTAAACCTGAAACCTTATTTCTACTACAAGGATATAAAATTTAAAGATTTATGATTCAATTCCAAGTGTGTCGTAATTGTTTTAGATTTGGTTCATGGTTTGAAAAACTTGTTTCCTATAAATGAAGATATATACTAGAGAAAGTCTGGATTCAAAAGGATTTCTCTCATTCACACTTGAATGCATTTGGGTACAAGGCTTTTGTGCCCATATTTTGAACAGGAAAATTTTAGTTGGATGAAGCATTCCATTGATGTTTGTGAGTGATTACAAATATGTTTGGGCATTGTTTATGTTATCTTGAACAAAAATGTGCTTCCTGGGAGTGAAACTTTGCAAGGAATATTAGAAATCCAAGAAGATGCAAAACTTCAGTGATAAGTTGCAATACACTTTCCCTTGTTATGCTATATGATTGTGCAGGGAAAAAAGTGCAAAAAGAAGTGATTGCATCATATTTCCATTATTATGGTGTATGATTGTGAAGGGAAAAAGTGCATAAAGAAGTGATTGCATCATATGATGGTGATTTTTAAGGTACTGGGTATCAATTGACATAGAGCATGAAGACAAGCCTGTTTAGGAAGTCGTTATAAATGGATTAAGGATATTTATAAACAGCCTGGGAAACATTATGAATATCTCCCATCAAAGTTTATCTTATAGATGGGAGCTAATTAGAAAGCTTCCAAGGAGCACAAGCAAGCTCCATGAAAAGATATGCAATTGGAGATAACTTGGTAAGGCATCCAAAAGGAAAGAAAAAATTTAAGTAACACTTAGGATGAGGACTGAAGATAAAATTTCACAACCAAGGTGAAAAGCAAGGCTGCATAGTGCTTACGAGGTATTATTATCAAATGAAAGGCATTAACATTGATGAGATTTTATGATCTGCATTTAAGATGTGAAAGGGTGCTTATGAAGGATTATTAGCAAATGAAAGCGCTGACCTTGGAGCATAAACATTCATATTGAGTGAGCAAGTGTTAAAAAAATCTTTCCCCATGGTGATTTTGAGGAAGGGATATGGATGGAACACTTGATAGAATTAGGAGGCGAGAAGGACATCATGTGAAATTTAATGAACTTAATGTGTTGAAACAGCTCCCAAGATAGTGGTCAAAAAGCTTCATTCCATCACGATATATTGTTGTTACAAGTTACGACACAAAAGAGAGCACTAGAAATTGCTTGTATATCTTGAAATTTTATGAATTTGATTTCATTATTCTATTTTTTTTTATGTTTATATGTTGATTAATCGCCAGAAAGCTACCAACATTTTCTGGTTAAAGCCAGAGCTAAGTCCTTTATTCAAAGGACTTAGGACCTACACAACAAATGTTAGACGTAAAGAGCTTTCTAGACAAGAAAGCCAAAATTCTGTGGTTGTCACAATAAAGATATGTTGAGAAGGTGCTTGAGTAGTTCAATCTTGCAGGACATTAGGATTGGATTTATTTGGAAACAGTATATTAAGAGACCTCAAAGATAAAATGAACTAGACAAATATATCATAAGGAGGGTTGATCTGTATTTCTTAACAGAATCTGATAAGGTTGAAGAAGTGCATATGAGTTATGGCTTGAAACATACATTTCCAATTTTCTGCCTGACCACCAACATTCACGTTCATGGTTTCTATTTCCTGAAATTTGCAGCATGAGAGTGGACAATTGCAACTAGTTGGTGAATCTAATGACATGAAACAAATTAGATGGAGTAAGTAACAACAGGCATAGCAGAAGTGTTGAAGTGGAAGATAGATCCCTCCTTTAGTTGCAGTGTTTAGATATCCATCTGCAAAAAATATTCCACTGGAATAGGAGAACATTGAAAGTTCTACATTTCTTGCTGTCATGTGATTCAGTGCCCCGAATAAATGATCCATGATGTGCAAGAATTTGACTAGGTGGATGTATTCTTAATTAAGCCATGACCTGATTACTTAGAGCTAAGAGAGGCTTATAGGACAGAAAGTTCATTAAAGATCTTCAATGACCTGATTACTTGGGTCTGATGTTGAGCTGCTTGGGATGGACTGCAAAAGGTGCATGCTCCTTCCAAACTATTACAGTAGTAGCATTTTTAGTCATCATCTTAGATCTCAAATGAGGATGGAATTCCAAGTTTCTACTTTTACCATAACAAGTGCATCTAAATTTTCTAATGTCAACCGACTGCAGCCTTGAGCATTTCTGTTTGCCGCCACCTAAACTGCATTGTAATTTCTGAGTGAATAAATAGGTGACACTGGAAATTGAATTTAAATATCTAACTGGGATAGGAGGCTGCTACACTGCTATTCTGAGGAGTGCCAATTAAACAAGTTCAGAAAAGTACAGTTTCTTGTTTTTGAAATACAAGATACCTTTCTATATAATGGGTATAATCCCAAAATTAAATAAGGAATGAAAAGGAGAAAAGGAATGGGTATTATATTTTTACATGTTTACAGATTCAGTACCAAGGTGTATGTAGCCCAAGGACGACGGGAAAAGCCAGAATGGAGGGACATGTGGAAATCCTTCGAATCGGGTTGCAGGAGGTTTATGGTGGCTGTTTAAAGAAACCTGTAAATGGAAGAGAAGAGATAAAACTGGATATGGTGCATCAGTGCATGTCAAATTGTTTTTGTACTGTCTCTTGAGCACTGTATTCGTCATTACCTAGTTTGCAATTTCAAATGGTGGATTGATATATGCTTTTCTGATTGGAAAAGATGGCCACCTCATTTACATCAGTGATAAAAAAAATTTCAATTATCCTTGTAGCCATCAGTTTCTTTTTTTTTTTTTTTTTGGCACTTCACAAGCTAATTTCTTCTGGGAAAGATATTTTTAACAGATTGACTCTATCATCAGGTTGCTTTGTCAAAAGATCTTTGTCAATTGATCATCATGTGCTTTGGGGAACTGATTGAAGAGAAGGTTGAGCTGACTAACGAAAAAATGCCTACACATGGTTTAGTTGGCTGTCACACTTTACTTCTTGATATTTCTGTATTTTGGAAGAGGTGGGCAAATCCATTGTGTTGTAGAAATTTAGACTGTTGATTTGATGCATGTTTAATTTTCTGGATGGCATATTCCTGAAATTATGTAATTGCAAAAATATTTGAGGTTTATCTTGCTGAATAAATGCATGTAAAATTCCTTTCACATAAATGTTTTTATTGATATTGGCTGAGATTTGTATAACCAGTTGATCATTGATTACTATGTGTTTATTTTCTATGAAGTGGTCATGAATGTCTTCGTCATAGTTCTCAAAATGGTTTTCTAGCACTGTGATTTAAGATTTGATTCATGGGAAATTTAAGTCTTTTGTAATAGGGAAAATTTCAGGGGAAATTTGTTTCTTGGCAATATTATATAGAACAATAAACAACTGAATGTAAGGGAAAATTTTCTGCTATTCAGAAAATAAAATATTGACGAGAATTTCGATAAATTTCATGTAAATTGGAAGCGATGAATAGAATAAATCTATAGTGGAAGATTTATCCATAAAACACAATGCTCAATTACCCTTGCCTTTTTTAGATTATTATGATCAATTTTCTTTCTAGGGTCAACAAGTTGTGATGTAACCACTCTCCATTGCTTTGTTGTTGTTATAAATCCCTTGCCGTGGTTGGCCTTATAAGAGCATTTTTGTCTTTCTCTAAATTTAATGAAAAAAACAGAAGTTGATCAGGTCCAGATATATGCTTTTCCTCTTATTTCTCCTCCATTCTTTTCTTCTTCATTTTTTTTTCCTTTATTGCGTTAACATCCATATTTTTTGATATGGTAGCAAAAAAATAAAGTACCAAGAGATCTGCTGGCTGCATCATGCATCTTCTTGGGCTTGACTGTTAGGGTTTCCTTCAATCAGCTTGGACGCAGGAAAGAAAAACCTAGGGTGCTGGTTCCCCTTTTTTCATATTTTCTTCACTTTTTGGGCAGTTCTCATGCATATTGATTTGCTAGGGATGTGTGGCAAATGGTTTGAATGCCTCTCAATGGAGGGTTTCCTTCTCATTATATAGAAAATAATTGCATAATAAATGGCTGATTTTCAGTTAATTACAACAATCTGTCTAGCTAAATATGGTATGAACTAATTACAACAATATTTCTAGCTAAATATGGTATGAACTAATAAGCATATATACAGAACACTAATTAGCATATATACATCCTATAAATCAAGGGCTGCCTTAATAGCCAAGGCCAGCTCACATAGGCCAGCTCACGTATATGACTAACATCCCCCCTCAAATTGATGCTGGTCAATCAAGAAGCATCAATTTGTCAATCATGAATTGATGATGGTGGCGAGATAAAGCCTTGGTACAAACATCAGCAGTCTGATGTTCGGTGGAAATGTGAAGAAGTGTAATCACACGTTGATCAAGTACTTCAGGAATGGAATGACAATCTACTTCAATATGCTTAGTGCGGTCATGAAATACAGTATTGGTAACAATCTGAATAACAGTTGTGTTATCAGCATGAAGTAGAATAGGAGTAAGCTGAGAGACACCAAGTTCACTCAAAAAACCTTGAACCCACACAATCTTTGAAAAGGCTGATGACATAGCACGATACTTGGATTTGGTAGAGGACTTTGAAACTCAATCCTTCTTCTTACTCTTCCAAGAAATAAGGGCATTGCTAAGAAACATGCGCCGACCAATAATTGAATGATGACTCAGCGAGTATCCACACAACCAGCCCAATCAGCATCACTATAACCCGTTACCTGTAAGGAATCCCCAGTGGAAAAGAATAGCCCTTGATCAAATGTACCCTTGAGATAACAAAGAATTCGCCGTACAACTGCTAAGTGAGAGTGGCATGGAGCTTGCATAAATTGAGTGACCTGCTATACAAAAAATGAAATATTTGGTTGAGTAATTGTCAAATAATTCAAACTCTCTACAAGCTATCGATATAGAGATGGATCAAGTAATAGTTTGCCTTCCTCCTGACAAAGTTTCACATTAACCTCCAGAGATGTAAGTACTGAATTCCTAGATTGAAGACCAGCCAAGGTTAGAATCTCTTGGGTATACTTGTGTTGATGTAGAAGCAAACCATTAGGACAGGAATGCACCTCAAGACCAAGAAAATACTATAAGGGGCCAAGATCTTTCATATGAAAGATAGTTTTAAGATGCTGTTGAAGTTGCTTAATCAACTGAGGATCAAATCCTGTGATGACAATATCATCCACATATACTAAAACCACAAGAAGTCCAATAGCAATCTTCTTAAGAAAGATAGAAGAATCAATGTGACTTTGAGTAAAACGAAAATCAAGAAAAGTGATACAAAACTTCTCAAACCATGAACGTTGTGCCTGCTTTAATCCATACAAAGACCGCTTCAACCCACAAACCTCAGTGGAAGAGTGAGTGAACATACTAGGAGGAGTTATATGTATTTCTTCCTTTAGATTCCCATGAAAGAACGCATTTTTAACATCCATCTGCCTGAGAGACCATCCTTTAGAAGCAACTATAGTCATAATGGTTCGCATAATAGTCATCTTAGCCACAGGTGCAAAGGTCTTCTCATAATCAAGGTCATACTCCTGACAATTCTCAAGAGCCACCAAGCGGGCTTTATACTTCTTGATAGTTCTACCAGACCGAAGTTTGATGGTATATACCCATTTGCATCCAATGAGCTTTACTACACCAAGGCATGGAACGATGTCCCAAGTATGATTGCCTGAAGTTCTTCTTGCATATCTTGCCACCAACAAGCTTGAGTAGAAGCCTGATAGTAAGATTTGGGCATAGAAGTAGTATTGAGGGTAGCCTGATGAGTAGTATGTGAGAACCCGTACTTGTCCAGGGGCATGAAATTTGAGAAGACTGTTGAGGTTTAGTGATAGGATTAGTGATGCAGGGGGATCTGAGACAGATGATGTTGAGCTGTCAGATTACACGTTGATGGCACTAAGATACCGTGAGTTGGTAGATTAGTGCAAAGGCGGGAAGTGAATGTGATATTTTCCTAATTGGGGCAGTTTTGAGTGCGTTTCAGTCTTTTGGCCATAACTTTGGCTACGAGTGTCAGAATCGGGCATAAGACCCCAATTCGGAAAGCTTTTTTCGGCGCACACGCTGTGGACACCCACTTAAGTCGGTGTGCATCTTTTTCGACCTCAAATTCCGCTGTTGTCTCTTCCGAATCACTATTTTTAGAAATTTTTGGTAATATTTTGTTTGTCAATTAGGAAGTGATTTTAAACTCGATTTGGGCCAGATTTTTCGTAGATTGCTTATTTCATTATGTATTTTATTTTGGTATGATTTTCAAGATTTTGCCGTTTTTGGTAACATTCGGATACAGATATTTTTGGCTATAAAGTTCGGCTTGTGGACTGATTTTAGTATTATTTGATTTAATAATATTCATTTGAACCTCAGAGACGTATTATTTGTGTTTTGGGCGATTTTCTTGTGTTCTTCCCTGTGAATCAACTGTTGGAACTAGCTTGCAGAATAATCGCTATTCTGTTTGACGTCGGTATCAAAGCTTCAACATCTTCCTGGGGTGAAATTTCATTAGTTTCAATGGCTGGTGGTTGTGGTCGTCGTGGACAGGTTTCGAATGAGGAAGCCTAGCACCGTGATCATAGTGTTTAGGATGCGATGATTAAGGATTTGCAGAGGCAAGTCGCAGAGTTAACCCAGCGTCTGGCGGCGCGTGATTTCGAGGATTGTGAGGTCTCTGATCATGATTTTGATTCCAATTTCAAAAACCCATATCACAATTGTGCTTTATTCCGGTAGCACTATGGTTAGGAGGAGCGTCGTGGAGACCTCAGTTTTTGGGTCGATCTGCCTGAGTTTTTTGTTACGTTACAGGCTGAGGGATTCATTGATTGGTTAAACGAAATGGAGCGTATTTTTTATTACAAGGAAGTCCCCGATCGTGTGAAAGTGAAATTGGTTGCCATCAAACTCAAGGCAGAGCATCTGCGTGGTGGAAGCAGTTGCGATGCTCACGAGACAGGTAAGGCAAGGCCAAGATCATTGATTGGGAGAGGATGAAGAAGAAGATGAAGGGTCACTTCCTTCCCTTCGGTTACACTCAAACCTTGTTTCAGCGATTTCATGCGTTGATGTAGGGCACGAGATCAGTCGAGGATTACACGGAGTTTTACCAGTTGATTGCCCTGAACGATTTATCTGAGACGGAGGAACAGATGGTGGCACGGTATTTGGGGGGTTTGCGCTAGCCCCTGCAAGATGTCCTCAGCCTTCACTTGCTGTGGACTGTTTCGGAGGCATACTAGCATGCACTTGCTGTTGAAAAACAGCAGAACAGGAGGCCAGCGATTAGGAGCGATCAAAGCAGTCGGTCAGTTCGCCTTTAGGATTCCCGTCCTGTCCAGCAGCCACCGCAAGATAATTCTAACCTTACTATTAGATGTTTTCGTTGTGGTGAATAGGGGCATAAGCTACTGATTGTAGGAAGCCTGCTAATCAAAAGGGCAAAAATTTGTTGATTGAGGAAGACGTGGTAGACGAGACTGAGGAGATTGGCGAGCCCATGTATGACAATGATGAAGCTGGCGATGTGCTGTATGGAGATGGCCATGAAACTCTGGTTGTTCGCAAGAGTCTAATGACTCCCGAGGGCGATTCAGGAGACGATTGGTTGAGAACCAATATTTTCCATACGACCTGCATGGTTGCAGATAAAATCTGCAAAATGATCATTGATAGCGGCAGTTGTGAGAATGTAGTGTCCGAGGAGGTTGTCTAGAAATTGCAGTTGAAGATGGACTGTCATCCTAAGCCATAATAGTAGATAGGTGATGCCTCATGTCTTTTTTAATTGATAGAAAATATTTCAATAATGCCAGATGTGATGTGTCTATGGATGCGTGTCATGTATTGTTGGGTCGACCTTGGTAGTATGATCACAATGTTGTTCATGATGGACGGAAGAATACGTGTTCCCTTAACATCAAGGGAAAAAAGATTGTGTCGGCGCCCCAATGGGAAAGATCCACTCCTACCCCGGTAGCCAATAGTTCTAACCTGCTTTCTATGTCCAGGTTTTTAGATGAGATTGAGCATGGAGATGTGGTTTATGCTCTCCTGCCTTGCGGGAACAATGCAGTAGCCATGGACTCTGATCTACCAGCAGAGGTGCAGCAATTGCTAGCAGAGTTTGCTGACTTGATGCTAGAGGTTCTTCCTCCTGGGCTACCACCTATGAGAAATATTCAGCATCAAATTGACCTTGTTCTAGGGTCGAGTTTGCCTAATCGACCAGCGTACCACCTCAGTCCCAAGGAGGATGAAGAGTTGTAGCGACAAGTGGTGGAGTTATTGGAGAGGGGTTATATTCGTGAGAGTATGAGCCCATGTGTAGTCCCGACCCTGGTCATGCCAAAGAAAGATGGTTCTTGGCGTATGTGTGTTGACAGCCGAGCAATCAACAGAATTACTATGAAGTATAGGTTTCCCATTCCCTGCTTGGATGATATGTTGGATCAGCTGTTCAGTTCTAAGGTCTTCTTAAAAATTGACTTTAAAAGCGAATACCACCAGATCAGAATAAGGCTTGGAGATGAGTGGAAGACAGCGTTTAAGACGCAACACGGGTTATATGAGTGGATGGTCATGCCTTTTGGGCTATCCAATGCGCCCAGCACATTCATGAGATTTATGCATCAGATCTTGCGGCCTTTTATGGGGAAATTCGTTGTGGTTTACTGCAACGATATTCTCATTTATAGTCCGACATGGGCTTCACACTTTGGTACACGACTCCTGGCTTTAAGCATTCAAAAGTACAAGACACATCATGAAACTTAGGAAGCTGAGCAGAAGCAGAATCATGAAGAACACGAGATTGGAAGAAATATTGGTTTTCAAAGAAAACCACATTTCAAGAGACTCGAAGCTTTTTAGTATCCACATCATAGCACACAAATCCTTTATGTAATTTACTATACACGAGGAATGCACACCAAGCAGCCTGTGCAGTAAGCTTGTGACGTTTAGTAGATGGCAAGTGCACAAAACAGACAGCTAAATATATGAAGAGAGTTATACTCAGGAGCGATACCAAACAAACGAGAATATGGAGAATTAAATTGTAAACTTTGAGAGGGTAGATTAATCAAATAAACAGCTGTATATAAGGCTTTTACCCAAAATCTAGGTGGCATAGAAGAGTCAATCAACAAAGTACGAACAATGTCCAAAAGATGATGATTCTTACGTTCAACAACCCATTTTGTTAGGGAGTGTGAGGACAAGAACGTTGGGAAAGAATTCCCTTTGTTTTGAGATAATTCTGAAATTTACCCAAAATCTAGGTGGCACAAAAGATTCAATAAACAAAGTACGAACATCCAAAAGATGACGATTCTTATGTTCAGCAACCCCATTTTGTTGGGGAGTGTGAGGACAAGAACGTTAGGAAAGAATTCCCTTTGTTATAAGATAATTATGAAATTTATTAGACATAAATTCCCCTTCCCCCCAAGAGTTAGAGCGTGGAATCTTAATGTAAACAGAAAATTGGGTTTCAATGAAGGCAACAAAGAACTAAAAATGGAGAACACTTCAGCTTTAGAACGAAGGAAATATACCCAAGTGAAACAACTATAGTCATCAATGAAAGTCACAAAATACTTGTACTGAGCATGAGAAATTACGGGACTCACCTCACACATCAGTGTGAATAATCTCAAAACATGTGGAAGCCCGACTGCCATGTAATAGAAAAGATAAGGTTTTGCTCTTGCCAAGTTTACAAGAATTACAAGTAGGATACACATTAGAAAATGAATATTTATTTCCCAAATGAACATTTTTCATGAGATGAGTCAAAAAATTAGAATTGGGATGTCTCAATTTCTTATGCTAGACATTACTATTATTAGTAATAGCAGTACAAGCAAAGGAATCAAAACTAGGAATGGAAAACTGAACAGGAAATAATCGTCCCACTTTAGGCCCCTTCGGATCACTTTCCTTGATGCTTGATCCTGTATACAACAGCAATTACAATCAAAGTGAATTTCACAATTATTATCCACCAATTGTCCTATAGAGATTAACTTAGTAGATAACCTAGGTGACACAAATACATCTGTGAAAGAAGATCGCAGATTTCCAATTGCGGTGATAGGAAGAGTACTAGCATTGGCTATTTGAATATGTTAGTCAACCTTATGTTACAAACATAATGTAAAGCATTTGTACTGCCAGTCATATGATTGGAGGCTGCAGAGTCAATAACCAAGGAGAAGTGAATAATTTTTCCTTACCTTGAAGACCAAATGCAAAGAAGGCGGAAACGATCATCTGTTGGACCATCTCTGGTGTAAGGGTAAAGGAAGATCCGGATATAGATTGCTGGCTTAAAGCAGGAACAGAGGAGACAACAGCAGAATCGGACTAGACAACATTGTGAAAGACTTGACCTTGTCTATTCTGAGGCCGCACGTGACAGTCTTTAATCATGTGTCCTTCCATTTTGCAGTAATTGCAGAATTTCTTGTTGCAATGCTTTGCAATATGTCCATACTCCTTGCAACTATAGCACTGTATCTGGTCCTTGTATTTACCTTTCCCTTGATTGGCATGCGCCACATTAACCATCCCAGTAGTTGTCGTTTCTTGAGTTATGCCAAGTTGAGTGGCAAGATGTTGCTCTTCACGTAATAACTCACCTAGGAACACATCCAAGGAGGGCAAAAGATTTCGGTTTATCAAACTAAACCTCACCATCTCAAATCCGATCTTAGTTTTATCAAGAATTGATCTCTTTGACTCTTCGCATGAACAGTTTGTAGTGCTGCTAAACCTTCCTTGGGCACTTTAGAATATTTACTCTACAGATTAGGAAACCGAGCATAAACTTGGTCAATAGAAAGATTACCTTGTTTGTAGTTGGCAATCTCTACCTCCAGTTGAAATTTCCGGGCAGTGTTGTCTTGATAATAAACGCGTCTGAGATAATCCCACATCTCCTTATTAGTAGTGAAGGAGCGAAGATTGTTGACCATATATGGTTCAACAGAACTCAATAACTAGGAAGCAATTTCGGCATCCTTGCTTTCCCATGAACTGTTCCTCTGGATGATATATTGGTTCCATTTTGGTGTAATTGAGCCTATGGGTTCTTTTGGATTTGTGGCTAGTTTGTTTCCTTTGTGTTAAGTTATATTAAAAGATTTAAAATATGTATTGGAGAATAAGGAAACTGCTGTTGATCTTATTTCGTAACATATTTCTTCTACTGAATCAAAAGAGATTAACTATGTGGCCAGGCTGTGAAACAGGGAAATGAAAGTATTTTGGAAAGGAGAAACCCAAACCCGATGAGAAAAAATTATGAAGAATGGATATAAGAAGATGCACAAGGTGTGGAATTGACAGATCCCAAGATTCGTGTCTCAGTCATGTCATTTGATAAAATCCAAGCAGAGTTGTGAAAATACCTAGTGGCTGTTTTTGGGTAAACCACTATGGAATGCATCAATGACCTATCAACTGAGAACAGGGAGAAAAAATGCAACTGACCATGCTTTTGATTATTGGGTTTTGCATAGAATATGAGCAAAATTTGCTAACCATGCTTTTGAATTTCAGTAATGGTGATGGAACTGATGCTTCTACATTGAGTACTGGTGCAGCTGATTTTTTCAGTGTTATTCTTTCTAAGGAGGAATATACCAATCTTCTGCCTCGAGTACTCAGCTGACTCATCCATCCGCAGATAATTTAATACAATGAGTTCTGTTTGCTTGTCTCTGTCTTCCAAACCCTTGTGATTGACTAGGGAGTGTTAGCCAACATGTCAGATATCCCAAGTATTTGCAGTATTGACATGCCTGTTGGTACTTTCGATAAGGTATCAGATGTTGGGATACTCTATCCAATCTTGTTCTCCTTGTTCTATGCCCGCATTTCCTTTAGTTTCTCCTGTTTTTGTTTTGTCCACTAAAACAAGTCTAATAATCTTGCCATGACTTTTTTTTTTTGGTCTGCATTAATTCTTGTCCCCAAAAGGCATTTAAGTGCTATAGTCCAAGCAAACATTTTGTGTTTGTTGATATATGTTTTCTGTGATTCCACTGCCTATTTCCCTGACAATTGATTGCTCTTAGCTGCAGCCTCCTACTAATTTTTTGTTATATCTGCTTAGTATAAGTGAAAGAACTCTGACTTGCACGTGTGTTCATAGATCCAAGCATGGAGCTCCAACTATTGTAGCTCCTCCATCATGCTTCTGGACCTTCCGTTAATCCATTGTGTGATCATTCAGTGTTCCATCATCTTCAATTGATTTGGATCTTGATATCAATTTACGCAATATTAAATGCTTTTGTACTGCTCATCCAATTCCAAACTTTGCATCCTAGATTGGTCTTTCTACTCCCTACCATTGTTTTCTTACATTATTGTCAGCACCTCATAGCTGAATCTGATCTAGAAGCCTTATCTCACTTAAGTCTGAGGAAGAATGATATATCTACTGTTAAATCTAGTGATATGTGGGAACCTATTCTTGTTCCTCCGAGCAAAACTGTTATATCATGCTGTTGTGTATTTATTATTAACTATTTGTCAGATTGGTCTATTGAACGTCTAAAGGCTTATCTTGTGGCCAAAGGCTTTACAAAGATTAAAGGAGTTTTGTTACTTTGAGACCTTTTAATAGTGGCCAAGTTACCATATATTTGTTTTCTTATTTCTTTGGCCATTCATTTTAATTGTGTGTGTGAGACGTGAAAATGACTTTTTATGTTGACCTTGAGAAGAGGTATGTATGGGGTCACCTTTTGGCTTTGTTGCTTAGAGTGACTATGGGAGGTTGTGTAAATTGAAGAAAGCTATTTATAGGTTGAAGCAGTCTCACCAAGCATGGTTTGGAATATTTGGTTATGCTGTTCTAAAGTTAAAGGTTTGAACATTAAGGCTGGTCTGTGTCATGGACCTGGGTAAGTAACCCAGTTGTGAACCGGGGAAGTCCGTAGACACCCCAGTTCATCCCACTTTTCAGTGGGTTCCTTCGTTCTAGAATGAGAGAACAGTTTGTAGTAATAATTCTCATTAAATTATAACATAGATACAAGGCAGTATATATAGGTTACAACAAAAGGAAAGAAGGAAAGAATAAAGTAGGAAAGAATAAAATAAATGCTAACTTCTAAGGAAACTAAATCTCCTAGAATATTCACACATTTACAGCCAATATCTCCTAGAATACAGTAGATTTGACTAGGCAGATTTTGGAAACTTTCCAACACTCGCCCTCAATATTTCCTAGAATAAGTAACCCAGTATGTTTGCTACTTGCTCAGCTGTAGAAATGTAGGGCAAACAGATTATCCCACTATCTATTTTCTTCTTGATAAAATGCTTGTCCACCTCCACATGTTTTGTTTTGTCATGGAGAACTAGATTATGAGCAATAGCTATTGCAGCTTTATTACCACAAACAGTCTCATTGGTAAAGAATAAGTAACTTTCAACTCTTCTAGCAATCTTTTAATCCACATTGCTTCACAAATTCCATGAGCAACAGCCCTAAACTCGGCCTCTGCACTGCTCCTTACCACCACATTTTGTTTCTTGCTGCGCCATGTCACTAAATTCCCTCCAACAAATGTACAATAGCCAGAAGTTGATCTTCTATCAGTGACACTTCCAGCCCAATCTGCATCACTGTATATTTCAACTTGTAAATTCCCATGACCTCCAAACAATAAGCCTTTATCTGGAGTCCCTTTTAGGTACCTTAGGATTTTGTAAACAGCATCAAAATGTTCGGGTCCTGGTGAGTGCATAAAATGGCTTACCACACTTGTTGCAAAGGCTATGTCAGGCCGTGTGTGAGAAAGATACAGGAGTTTCCCTACCATTCTTTGGTATTGTTCTCTATTGATTACTTCTTCAGGTTTAGCTGGTTGGAGTCTTAGATTTGGTTCTATAGGTGTCTCTGCAGCTTTACACCCTAATAAACATGTTTCCCCTAGTAAATCAAGAACATATTTTCGTTGGGAAACAAATATACCTTTCTTTGACCTTGCAAACTCCATACCAAGAAAATATTTCAAGTTACCTAAGTCTTTGATCTCAAACTCCTTAGTAAGAATCTTCTTTAATCTCGCAATTTCATTTTTGTCATCCCCTGTCAGGATAATATCATCAACATAGACAATAAGTATAGCTACCTTGCCTCCACCAGTGTGTCTATAGAACATAGTGTGGTTAGCTTGACCTTGGCTGTAGCCATGACTCTTTATCACCTTCCCAAAGCATTCAAACCAAGCTATAGGAGATTGCTTTAGTCCATACAAAGACTTCCTCAATCTGCACACCTTCCCATTACCTCCTTTTCCTTCAACTCCTGGTGGTAGATCCATAAAAACTTCCTCCTCTAGGTCTCCATTTAAGAAGGCATTCTTCACCTCTAATTGATACAAGGTCCAATTGGAATTGACTGCTAGGGAGAGTAACACACGGATTGAGTTCATCTTGGCTACAGGAGCAAAAGTTTCCTGTTAGTCAATTCCATATGTTTGAGTGAACCCCTTCGCCACAAGTCTTGCTTTGTACCTCTCTATGCTACCATCAGCCTTGAATTTGACTGTAAATACCCATTTACAGCCAACAGTCTTCTTCCCCTCTGCTAGATCAATTTCCCAATTGCTATTAGCAATTAGTGCATTCATCTCTTCTTGAACAGCAAATCTCCATTCCGGGTGATCCAGTGCTTCCTAAATGGTTCTTGGAATAAATAGATGAGAGACATTTGATGTAAAGGCCTTATGAGTATTAGAGAGTCTATGATAGGATAAATGGTTGGCAATAGGATGTGTGGTACAAGTTCTAACTCCTTTCCTAAGGGCTATAGGAAGGTCAAGATTAGCAGAATTATCAAAAGAAGGAGCAAGAGAACAAGAGGTACTTGGAGTATGTGAAGGACCAACTTCTGGAGGTGATGATGACTGGCCTTGCTCCGGATTTGAAGAATGATTTCTATTATTCTGATGATCTTTTCTTCTGGTATAAACACAGAGCTCAGATGAGGGAATATCTGGTAGTATTTCTCCCCCTGTTTGTGAATCACTTATGCCTTGTATCGGTAGGCAAGGATTTCCATTATTTTCACCAGGTAAAGTCTCGGTTTCCTGACCTTTTAAAGAAGTATGGATGTCAATGTCAAGGAAAACATTAGGGAGAGGTATAGAAGTTTTCCAAAACTCATCTTCACTTTTCTCTTTCTTCCCCTGAAGATAGTTATGGCTAAAATAAGGCTGTTTTTCAATAGAAACAACATCCATACTAATGTGAACTTTTTTAGTGATGGGATTAAAACATTTGTATCCTCTCTTATTAGGAGCATATCCAAGGAAAACACATTTTTCTGCCCTAGGATCAAGTTTGGATCGAAGATGGGTAGGTATATGAACAAAAACAGTGCACCCAAAAACTTTTAGTTGCAAATCTGATGTTATCTTACAAGTAGGGAAAATCTCCTTTAGGCAGGTTAAAGATGGGATGTATTTTAAAACACGAGGAGGCATCCTATTAATGAGATAACATGCAGTTAAAATGGCATCACCCCATAAATATTTAGGAACATACATAGAAAATATTATGGCCCATGCAACTTCTAATAAGTGACGATTTTTTCTCTCAGCAATGCCATTTTGTTGTGGGGTGTTACGGCAAGTGGATTGATGTTGAATACCATTTTCTGATAGAAATATTCCCAAACATTTGTTAAAGTATTCAGTACCATTATCGGTTCTAAGCATACTAATTGTTGTTTGGAACTAATTTTCAATCATATTATAAAACTCCTTGAATATTTTTTTCAACTTCAGATTCGTCATTCATCAAATACACCCAACACAACCGAGTATGATCGTCAATAAACGTAACAAACCTTTTTTTTCCAGAAACAATAGTGATTTTTGAGGGACCCCAAACATCACTACGGATTAAATAAAAAGGTTTTGAAGCACGATAACCTTTTGATTGATAAGTGTTCCTATGACTCTTGGATAAATGGCAAGTATCACAATGAAGAGAATTGCAATCCAAAGTTTTAAATAAGCTAAGAAACAAATGTTTTAAATAGAAAAAACTAGGATGTCCTAGTCTAAGATGCCAAAGCATTATTTGTTCACGTACAGAAATTGAACTAGTGCTACTACTCAAACCCTGAGCTTGTTTATTGTTTAATAGGGTCTCATCGAAATAATAGAGTCCATCAATCATCCTAGCACTGCCAATCATCCTTCTCGAGTGCTGGTCCTGAAATTCACAATGGGAATCAAAAAACATGACACGGCAATTAGAATCTCGTGAGAGTTTACTAACAGACAGTAGGTTACAAGCAAGTTTGAGGACAAACTCTTACCAATTGTTAGGATCAAGCGCTTACCATTAGACTGCAACTTTATTTCCTTTTACCATAGTAGGATGCTGGACCTTGGCCCAAAATCTCCAACAATCTCCCCCCTCCAGTACCTACGACCGCAAGCCAATACCTGCCAACCCAAGACTTGGCCAACGCTTGCCACTGCAGCATGCTTTCTTAGGACTCCCCTGGTGTGACATGAAGAACAGAGTTTAGTTCTATTTTCTCAGAGATTTGGACAGAACCTGTTCCGGCAATAGATAAAAAACTTCCATCTGCAATTCTAACCTTTTTATTACCAGGACAAGGGTAATAAGATTGAAACAGTTGTGAGGTCTAGTCATATGATCGGATGCACCTGAATCAATAATCCATGTTGTAAGAGTTAAGCCACAAGAGTAGGCACTAGGGATATCACCTGTTTGGGCCAATGAACCAATAGGAGAACCGGATGTAGGAGTGGATTTCAGCAATTGAAGAAGGTGATCCACCTGCTCAGAACTCAAGAAATTAGCCTTGGCTTCATTGGCTTTAGGGACTGTATAATTACTGTCAGAAGTTCCTGGTGATGATATAAAAAGTATTCATAATCCAAAGAAATTTTTAAAGCAGTTTTCTTATACTAAAGATCTTGGTGAGCTCAGGCATATTTTGTGTCTTAGAGGTGGTTTGATTGCGATTTTGGCATGAATGGAGAAGTCGTGTATTATAATCGGTAACTAGTTACACATAAGGGGTCATGGAGTACCATGGTGAAATACAATAATGGTTAAGGAGCCCAACATAGTTAGGTTAAAAGATAATAGGTTATGCCATGATTTTGTTAAGATCTCATAGAGGCTTTTATTACCCTGGCCTGTAACTGGGCCTTTGTGAGCCTCTAAACTATCTTTTAGGCCATGACCAATTCCCCCATGGATCCTATACATGTGACCAGCTATCAAGAAAGGAATTGAATAGCTAAATGATACTGTGCAATATCAGTCAGCAATGGACCCCCTGTTAATGGATCTGATTCTCCAAGGACCTTTAGGGTCTAAACTTGTTGAGCTCCTGTGGATCCTAATATTAATTGTGTATAGGTCTTAGAGATTTAATTGAAGATCTAGGAGGATTCAGGAGACCATCTGAAAACTCAACTACTTGATGGTTACTAGACCTGATACTTCTTTTGCTAGTTGGTGCTGTGAGAGAGTTTATGGAGTCACCAAGGTGCCCACATTTAGAGGCTATGATTCAAATTCTGAAATATCTTGAGACAGCTCCAACATCTGGTCTCTTATTTAATCATTTGAATAGTGAATGTTCTTAGATTCCTATTGCGCAAATGCCCCTTCTGGTAGGAAGTCAACTATTTGATACTGCATCCGTTCGTAATCTAGTATCTTGGAAGATCAAGAAGCAAAGTGTAGTAGCAAAATTAAGTGCAAAAGCAATACGGTCACATGTCCAGTGAGTTAATTTGGTTGAAGTATTTATTGTTTAATTTGGTTGAAACATCTATTGTTTGGGTTCGGTTTCGAAATTTACTTGCCTAGGAATGTATCTTGTGGTAAGAAAGCTGCATAAAAAAAAAAAAGCTGCTTTCATATTGTTACTAATACAGTATTGGAAGAAAGAATGAAACACATTGAAGTTGACCATCAAATTTTTTTTTTTTTTTTTTGGAGAATATTCAAAAGTGGAAAAGTTGACTGGATAAAGAGATTGACTTTTCCTCTTATCTTCTCACCCATATTCTTCTTATTTTCGTTGTATTCTTGCTGAAATTCATGTCTTTTGAAAGTTGTAAATTACTGTCAATTCTTTCTTGTCTTGTCTTTAGGAAAAATGAACTCCATCAGGTGGCCCAACAGGCTTCAAACATTGAGGACTTATTTGAGGTTATTCGAGAATCAATTTCAATTATGTCTAAACAATGGTCTGAAGCAATGCGTATGTTTAATGACAAGTTTGACCCTTTATCTACTCTGATTATTGATCATGGTAATTACTAATTGTTTATCATCATAAAATTTTATGGTGGAATTGAATGGAAACATGTTATCTGGAATACTTCTTGGGTAATTTTTTTTTTCCAATCTTATAGGATTGGACTCATCTCCGCAAGAAGAGTTCCTAAGCCTTTTAGGTGGTGCACGAACAAGTCCAGCTCTTCATCAGTTTCTGGTTAACTCTCTTGGTGAATCGGTATTATCAGCTTTCACATGGAATTATATTCTAACTTCAAGCTTGTTACCATATGATTTAATGAATTATTTTTGTGAAGTAGGGACTCAAGCGTGTAGCAAAGACCGTTCAAAGTGCTGGAAAAGAGCTTCCCATAATTGTCCGTGATCACCTCCAGGTGTGTATTGTATTTTCTTATTCTCTTTATTATATTTATCTCTTGAGAACATTTTATCTTCTTTCAGCTTTGTATCTGAGACCCATCTTATGGGCTGAGATGTGTCATTTTATTTTTATGTAACTAGAAATAACTTGCATAGATATGCATGAAGTGACGCAGTTTATGAAGAGTGAATGATCTTTCATTTCTTAAAATCCAGGACACATCCTGATGGGGCATCCATCATGATACATTGATATTTTTCAGGTATAACGTAGTCTTTAGTCTTTACAACGTGTCAAATTTGGTAGCAGTAATTATTTCAAATTCTTGGGTGAGATTGTCTAAATTTAACACCTGTTTATCTTGAACCTTTGGATACTAGAAAATGCATGCCATCATGCAGTATCAGGTACCAATTTCATTAATTTATCAATGTAAATAGGCATGGGGAGAGCAAGCTGAAGTACATGAGCATTTATGTTGAAGGATACCCCTCATTTTCTTGGTCTAGACATCTTCCCACATAGAAGATGCCACTGACATACAATTTTATCCATTTCATTAATTTTCTCCCTTTTAGATTTTTTATTGGGAAAAGTATTGTATCATAAGGAAAACGTGAAGAATGGGTTATGCCTCATTTGCAAAACAGATAATACACAAATTGAAGAAGTTGAAACCAACTCAGCTGCCTTAATACTTGAATCCATCAGAAGGAACTCTAATTATTTACAAGAGAAGAGAAACTTAAATTGATGTAGAAATTGCAGCCCACTTTAATAGCAAGGACAGCATGCAATGTATAATAGCTTCTTCTACTCCAGTGTCAGAACATTGGCTGTTCCTCTTCCTTCCACAAATCACGAAAAATGGCCAACTGGATAATTTCTGTGCTTTCCTACTTCAATCTTATCTCTTAAGAGTTAAGACTTAAGAGAGTCATCTAGATCTCAATTGTAGGTCTTAGGTGTGAAACCATAATTTCTCTGGGATCATTGAGGAAAATGCTCCTAAAATGAAGTTAAAATGCAAGAACAAGACATTCTGTTTATCAAGTTATAGTTTATTCTTTTTGTTTGGTAAGTATGCACATGTTAAACAAAGAAGGGTACTGAAATGAGCTGTATAAGTGGGAAAATGGAAAAATAATTGTAGTACCCTAGTTTTCGGATAGTTTCCTTTATCTTTTAGCGATCATATATTTTTTAAAGTACATTAATGCCCTCAATTACATAAAATGACCATACTGCTCTCCCCATTTTCTTACGGAGGTTGAAGTGTAAATATTAACTATTTCTTGCTGACCTTGTCGTTGCTGCATCTAATTACTCCTCCAATGGTGTCATCTCCTCCTTTCCTGTATCATCACCATTACCATCACCACCCAACTGTTGTAATATGAAGTCATGGGTAATTCTGTGTAAATAGAAAATTGAGAAGAAAATAAGAAAATAATATTTGAAGTGAGATGAAGGAAAGAGTGAATATAACTTACTTTTCGAACAACTAGCCTTTATCATATATTCAGGTTCATAAACTGAAAAAGATCAATTTTCATGCTATATAAATAAATACATTTACAGAAACTTTCTCCTTGAAGTTTATCTGGTATATGTTTTCTTTGACATGGTATATGTTTTCTTTGATGAATTATTATGATTTATTTGTTTTTATGACCTGGCCTTAGGATGGAAACATGTAGATTAAAAAATCCTATTTATCCTCTGTTTAGCCTGCAGCAGAAATTGTTGTGTTTCGAATTGGAGAACTAAGAGGCCTTTCAAAATGGCGTGCAAGGTTTCAGGGTATTGGTTTGGATGAAAAGCTCATTGATAATGTGACTGAAAAGGCTGGAATGTTGCTTATACAGGTTGAAAGATTTCTGAAGGTCCTGTCAACCATGGTTTATCAGGTATGCAAGCTAGATTCTCATTATTTAATGAAAAAGCATTGGTGGTGGCTTGACAACTATGTTTTTCCTGGTATGGATGCCAAATAAATTCTTTCCTCAAGGGTATGTTTGGATATTTTAAACTCTGGTTTGGATATCTTCTTCCAATAAGTTCTGGATTTGATGGAAGTAAAACTAACTCAATCCAAGGGTAGTATAATCAAACACAAAAGGAGGAATTAGAACCTCTTCAAGCCCAAAAATCAATAGAACACAGCAACATTATTGTTTATTATTTTTCAACCATTTTTTTTTTCATTATGGTGATTTGTCAAGCCTCAACTGTGGTGTTGATATTAATGTAAATCCATGGATTGGAGTGTGACTGCCATTCTCAGCTCACATGAGAATTAAGCCATGCACGTGTTGAACATAAGCAATAATTAAAATTTTAAATAAACTGTGACTAGGCATAAATTAAATCAGAGTATGATATCAAATGAAAGTGTCAAACAAATTTATTAATCACAAACTATGATTAGGCATAACTAAAATCAATCTCTGTGTGTGTGATTCCAATTGATAAAACCAGGATTGATCTGGTTTACCTTGCCAGATATAGTAGTTGAACCGAACTTTGTTTTTGAATGATTGAGGTGGCTGATCCAATATTTATCATTGAATAAATTTAGTAGAATCTTGATTCAGTTTGTTATTTCTTTAATTAACTTTGTTTTATATTCATTAATATGTGGAATGCTTATTGATTATGAGTTGCATATGTGGGTTTATACGGAAAATCTTGCATGAAACATGAATAAGAATAGCCTAAATTTATTATCAATTGATTTTTTAGTGTTAAAATCTTACATACTTTTATGTATCTATTCATGAAAGCTTATGAGACAGTTAAGTTGTTATGAATTGCATACATGAGTTTTTTGAAAACTTGCATAATTATGAATGATGATTGATAGCTTGATAACTAAATTAAATGGAATTTCATGAATTGCATATACTGTGAGATAATGATGTCCTACGACCCAGTTTGTAGGAAGTTATGACATGAGCGCCTAGATTATGGATTTCTAAGGCAATGATTTATATTAAGATCGTATTAGGTATTGGAGGTAGTTAGTCATAGGGATGTTTGGGACATTTGAGGGTGTATTACCCCTTTCTAAAAATAGCGATTCATGTGATAATTTCTTGGATATGTAAGGGTCGGTTCTTTTGGGTGTTTTGTACATCTTTTGTGTACCTGTATTGATCTCTATGACTTAATTAATATATATCTACTTTAATTCTGATAAAAAAAAAAAAAAGAGTGATTCAGCATTTTGATTTGATTGGTTGAAAGCCTATAGAATTATAAGGTACACACAGAATGACCTAAATGTACTATGAGGTTAATGTGTGCGGTCTGATGTGTCCAATTCACTTCACATATATTGCATGCATTTCGTAATTGTTGTGTGTCTATTTATATGTCTTGTATGGTATGCATTTTAGAAGGTATTGTTTGGGGCATGCATGCATTTGTAGGTTTGCATTAATTGCATGAAAACACATTTGCATGATTTATATTTTGTATTGCATATTTTTTATTTTACTTGGCAGAATTCTACGTGTCAAAATATTATAAAGGGTACTAAGCAAATAGAATATTATCTACTGAGTTTTGTTAATTAAATTATTTTATTTTGTGTAGGTACTGATCAAGATTGGGAATGGGATTAGTAGATTACTAAAATCAATGTGATGAGGTGTCGAGATAAGTCTGCATAGTATAGAATGGGCTTTCTTTTTGTTGTTAGGGCTTTGCTGGATATATTTTTTTAATTTTAGGTAGGTTATCATTTATTAATTAGGTTGAATTTTCGTGGAATATAATTATCCCATTTATTTGGTTGGCTTCCGCCGGTTTTATTTACTTATTATTATATTGTGATTCACTTTTTGTTGTATATATGAATTGAATTATTTTTTATGTTTTAAATTGATTACGATAGTTTAGTTTCACGCACTTGCTTAATTTTCATGTGAGGTAGGAATTAAAGTCACACTTCAAATCTAAGGGAATTACAATATTTATTATATTTTAGTACATTGGATTTGAGAAGTGAAAATATCTGCATTTGTTCCCCCTTTCCATGTTGTCAAGGTGGGGTTGGGGGCATGGAATGTAAAAATACCCTTTGTAAACATTCCTCCCAAGTATGGATCACGATTACCCTTCCTACTTTAAGTTTCACCTTTCTGGAAAATTTAGGAACTTTTGAAGAAGAAAATTGTAGGGAAATTTTCCATTTCATTGTATCTCCTGTAAGAATTGATAGAAAAACATCTAAAAAAAAGGAAATATCAATTTAAGGAAAGCTTTGGTGCCCTTCAAAAACAGAAATTTTGAAGGAAATTTTACTGAATTTTTAGGGACGTTCAAAACATTGGGGATAAACATCAATTCTCTTCATAAAATGTGTTTGGTAGTCGAACTATTTGATTGATGTTGGTATAGATCAAATTTTTATCATAATCTTATTTATTGAACTATCCTTTCTAAATTACCACCAGTTCATTCACCACTTTTTAGCATCCCTCATCATTATGTTTGAAAATGCGAAAGTGACTTGGACAAAGTTGCAGAGTCCCCTTGACCAGATTCAATTTGTTTCTATTCTCTCATTCATACCACAAGGTTCATTGAATCTTGTCTATCTTCATCGATCCTAAAGCTGGCATATGGAGAAATGATATTAGGTATATACTGAGTACTCCCTCAGTGTGATTCTATTAGAACCTACACAGGATGATACCAGAACTACTAAACCACCTATCCTCTTTGGTTAAGTATTTGCACACTAAAGCACATGCTATCCTTTGTCTTGATATAATTCTGTTGATTGAGGAAAATATCTAAGATTTATCCGTTTGTTTATTCTTTACTTTATTTAAAATATACCTATTAACTAGTGGCATATGCCTGGAATACATTTGATTGGCTGGTATGAAATTGTGACTGTTATCTCCTCTTGAAAGTGGAATATTTTTGTGTTCCTTCAGTTCCAGAATTTCTTCACCTGGCTTACGAAGTGTGTGAAACTTCTGATGTCAGAACCATGTGATCAGCTCCCTCCTTTCAATAGGTGTGGTTATCAGGATTCATTTTCATGCTCCCTTCACCAGTTGGATACTTGCTATTTATAGCATAAATAATTATATTTCTTGGTTTGTGCAGTGAACTTATTGTTGTGTTCTTGAAGTTTCTTTTTGGCCAAGATCCAGTGAAGCAGCTATTGGAAAACTCAGAATTAGAATGCAGTATTGAAATTGACTTGTAAGGGTGTTATGCTTTCTCCAACATTTTTTCCTTATTTTTAAATTTCATTTTCACAACCCCTTTCCTTGACATACTAGCATTATGCCGACACCATGTTATTTGATCTATCCATACGAATTATGAATTTTACGTTTGAGGGTTGTGGTTGTACATATGAGATGATAGTAGGAATGTGGGATCATTTTTATTGGAGTATGCAATGACATTATTCCATCTACCTATCATGAAAGATACAGCCATTCTGTTTGAAGCTTCTAACTAGAAACACTCAGGTTTAAAGGAAATTAATTTTTATTTGATAGACAATAAGTGACCACCATTACAACAGAGAAGGCAATTTTAACTTTTACGACGACTTTTGGGGAACCATAATAGATTTGCAAGCTCTGTTGTTCCCTTCTCTAATACTAGATTCTCGTGATGGGAACTGAATTTCCTATAGATGGTATCTAATGCTTGACTACTGCTGAAAAATTTTTCTCTTAATATTCGTAGAAACCTAAAATCTTTTGTCCTTGTCCTTCAAAGCTCATAATCCTTGCCTTCTTTTTCCTCACCTCACCCCTTCTTCCTATCTTCTTTGTACTTATCTTTTATTTTCTTTTAATATATGTAATGTAATACCTCATTGAGATGAACAAAAGCGACTGCAGGGACACAATTCAAAGACTTAAAGAACTAGCTCAGTTTGGTGGATTTTCAGACACTGAATTCCTGCGGAGAACATTAGCTAAAGAATTTGAGCTAATGGAGTACAGGTAACAACCTTTTCTTGTCTACTTTTCTTCTTTCCATTGAAATTTCATTATTTTCTTCTATCATACATTGTCAGCAGCAAAATGCTAAGGGCATAATGTTTTACTGCTCAGGCTTTCTTCTAGAATGTGGAAGGTTATATTTTTCTCTGCCTTGTGTAGTTGCGTCATTGCGTGTTCTTCTATCCGCTTCTAAAATAAGCATAGAATTGGGGGGAAAAAATACAATGAAACTGTAGGTTGTATTTCAGTGCGATGATGTTGACATCTTGAAGACTTAACTCCACTACATGGATATCATTATTCTCAAAACATGCTTTGATATTTTTCCAGGGAGAAAATGTTCTCAATATGCTGTACTTGAATTTCTAACTAACTAAACTAGAAATAGGCTTCGTTTCATTAAATTCTTTTGAGATTATTCAATATCATTTCTCTGTTGGTGTTGATTTCGGAAGCTAGGGAAATGATGGATTTCTTATCCAGTATTAAGCCTTTTCCGATATGAATTAAATAGATGTCTTGATTGAAACCCTGACCTCTCAGTCTCAATGATGTACTGGCATCCATTCTGAAGCAGTGTTACAGATGTGTGGTACTGTAGCATATGCTCTTAGCCAATATGGACATTTATATTTTTGTTTATCATTACCTGATGTGGGTGTATTCCTGATATAAATTGTTATTATGATTTTATGATATATTATTGGCTTAATTGAGTATGCAATCAATTTGAGACTTTACAACTTTGAAGAATAGCCACTGGACTTTTGTAGAAATGATGAAACTTTGGCATGTCACAATCATTTCCTTTGAAATTCAAGGAAAAAAAAGGAAAGGCAAAAGTAGTTTTTTTTTTTTTTTGGAACAAAAGACAAATTTTTGAAAATTCAAATAATTACTTATTATTCTTTTCATTTATATAGAGGTGGTACTTTCATCTTCTCCCTTTTTCCAGTAAATTTAATAATAATGTAGTTTGATGTACAAAAGTAAACTTTTCAATTTTTTTTTTGTGTCTTATCGCATTAAATATTTAAGATTATCCTGAATGATTAGAATAAACTAGGAGATTTGCTATATGTGGACTTGGATACTCCTGCATGCAACCCCTAAATCAGTTGATGCCTGTAATCATTGGATTTTATCAATTTACTTTTATCTTCTCCATCTACATTTGAATGACGCAGGCCACAGATTCCTGGTAAAAGTTTAGCCTACCCTTAAGCAGTATGATGGAACTGAATGACACTTGAGTAACAATAAATTTATCTTATCTGATCTGGTCCGATAAGTACGTCTTATTGGCTTTTGACTCAATTTGACCTAGTGACTATCCACATCATGAGTGGATAATAGTGATTCCATTACATTTTGCTTCTTTAGGGTTTTACGACCCTCGAATTGAAAACTGAGATCCCCACACAAAACAAGAAACTCCATCCCATACACAAATATCTTTAATTCCAACATCTAGAGATCCTAGGCCTTATTATCTCCATGGTTTCCTGATTCACAATGGCTATTGCGATGGCAAATGGTGCTGGAGGCCTGGGGACTGGAAAAAGAAACTCAATTTCAAAGTTGGGAGGGCACTTATACTTTATGGGGCTAGACTTAGTTGCAAGTTGAAATCAATGTTCTTTGGGGTTTGAGTTATTTTGTAGTGAAGGATAGGGTTGATTGTTGATCGTATAGTTGTTGCCTTGTTGGTGACCATGCATATGCTGAATCCTTAAAGATTTCATTGCATCATATTAGCTTCAATTAGATGTTCATAAAAATCCATCCACCTGTTGCAATCTCTTAATTTTTCTTTCAAAGATAATTGATAAGGACATGAAGCTTAAACTGTTCTACATAACATAGTTGACCAGAGCACGAAGGTTTATATACCACATTACCAATTATCATAATCAGCAGTTTTCCGAAGGATGCATCACTAAGGCAATTTCGCTGGTTCCAAATGAAATTGGATTCTGTTTGGAAATTAAAATGGTCTTCATTACAACCAGCATCAGCAGTATATTGCTTTGTGCTGGTCGAAATATCATCTATATTGACGGCACGAAGAGGATGCGGTCAATTTGAATTCTGCCGGGCGATATCATTGAAAAAAATCTGGAAAAAAGAAAAAAAAAAGAAGATGAAAGATGCAGATTGCATGTAGACAGAAAAAATGAGAGATAGAGATGGGTAGAGATAAGAAGGGGGGGAGAAGGGTGGGAAAAGAGAAAAGATGTACCTCTTCAACGAAGAGGAGAATGCTGTGGGGGCGCAGTCAATTTCTCAGGCTTGCTGTACAATCATCAAATCCCCCTTTATTGTAACATTATTGTTTATAAAAAGACCCCTTCACTTTTTTACTTTCTTTTAAACTACTGACATTATTGTTATTTATAAAAAAAACCCCCTTGTTTTTAATAAAAAAAACCCCCTTGTTTTTGTTGTAACTTATAAAAAAAATCCTTTATTTATTAAAACTAATAAGAAATAGCTTTTATTGTTATTTATTAAAATAACTTTTATTGTTTCTTCTTTTGGAAAAACATCCTTCTATTGTTATTCATTAAAAATAATAAAATTTCCGTCTAAAAGGTAATCATAACAAAAAAAATATATACTAGTCTATTAATTTGATTTAAATATACATTATAAAATTATAAAATAACTGATTTTATTGTATTTGCAATAAGTATAAATAAAAGAATCCTACACTAAAGAGCAAGGATGGGCTGAGATGGTTAATTAATTCCTTACATATAATACAGAGAATGTAAATGTATTTATTTGTCTCCTAAAATATTAGTAATTTTTAAATTTTTTCAACAGCGCGTAAAATTCAATGGTATGAGCAGCGTGCTGGCAAAATTCTGGTGAAATGGCACAGCAAGCCCTTAGCAAAACAGCATCGAAACCGGCTCGACGAACCTTGGGTTTATGATTGAGTATTCCTAGGACCAGCTCAAAATCAATGGGGAGAGGGTTTGAGCTAGCCCAAGATCATGGGGCCCTGGGATTGTATGCCTATGTCCAAGCCCAATAATTCCGTGTCCACGCTTACTATAAAAAATTTGATAAACTTGAAAACTATCTGATTTTAGCTCTTAGACTGACATCCACATTCCAACATCAGTTAATTGATAGACTTATTTCTTGCATTTGAGTTGCTTCACCATGATGATAGTACTATTTCAATTGTTTTTTAAAGGTCGTATAAGTATTATTTTATTATTAATTATTTCAAGGTTATCTATTAGACACTAAGCCAACCTTCTACATATAAGATGAGTTCATAAGCTCTTTCGCCTTAAACCTAGACCTGGCTCATTCATCTAATAGGCCTCAAAAGCAAGTCCATCCTATGAAGGAAGCTCAAAACTTTGCCATGGCTTGTGGGAATCACCACAGAACCAAATTGGTCCATCTGAGTTTATATTCCAATTGGACTCTTGAAACTAGAATGTTACAGTTAATTAGAGGACAAAAAAAATTGGGTGAAGATATGAGGGAAGTATTAGTTGCATTGGTATAGTGGGTAGGGGAGCAAAGAAGGAATATGGGGGGCAGGAGCAAAGGAGTTGTAGACTTCCCAAATCCCGAAGGTTTTATGTCAAGTGAAAAGGAAATAGGAAGAAGAGTCATACATACATTGTGTTCTTTGCTTCCCAAACCCTTTAGCATATGGATGAAATAATAATATGTTGTATCATGATTTTTTTATCTCTTCAAAATCAAGCACTCTAGCATGCATAATTGTTAGAAGCAAAAAGTATCTAATAAGCCCCTTAGACACCTTGTTCAGCTTACTTGACTCGTTCCCCAATGAAAAGCTGATTTCTCATCTCTTCAAATTCTAGCACTTCAATATGCATAGTTATTAGAAGCAAAAAGCATCTACTACGTGCATTCGACACTAGAGTTGCAACTCGGTGCGGTTTGGTTCGGGTTGGCCTCAACCCAAGACCAAACCAAGGTTACTGATGGTTGGCCAAAAACCAAACCGAACCAACCTTAGAACCTAAATATCCAAACCGAACACCGAACCGATTATTTTTTTTAAAACCCGTAACCCAAAAAATTCGGTTCGGTTTGGGTAATTTTCACATACTTAAAACCTGTTATCAAGAGAGAGATTCCCACTTTTGCCCAAAAAAAAAAATTTAAAGAATACACACAACAAATTTTTTCTTCTTGCACAATAACTAATTGACAATTCAACTTTATCTCAAAACAAAATTAATGAAATACAATCAGATCTGAAATGTCTTCTTTAGGATCATTTGTTTCATCACCATGATTCCAAAACTTAGTGTACTGATCATCACCAACCAAATTTAAAGAGCTGAAAACCAAGTACAGAGAACTACTCAAAAATGTCTCTATGGCATTCCTTTGAGTTTGTGTCAATTAACTTCTATCATTTCAATACCAAAACAAAATAAAAAAGTGGAAGATTAGGAAAAAACAAATGAGAGCCTTTTTTTTTGAATTTTTTTTTTAAACTGTAAATAGTATGCTCACCTCACAAAGATGATCAAACAGTGGCTATCATTCTAAAAGAATTTTGAAAGGCTGGTACTCCTTAATGTACATCACCAAATTAATCTTATTCATTATTTTATAACTTATAATTTATAAGTTATATTTTATTATTACAACTTATATCTATTATATATATATATATATATATATATATATATATATATATATATATATATATATATATATATATATCATTATATTTCGGTTTGGTTCTGTTCGGTTTTTCACTTAGGAAATTCGGTTTGGTTAACCCGAGCCTTCAACCCAAAACTGAACCAAAAAAATTCGGTTCTCTATTTTTAGAACCAAAACCTACCCAAAGACTATAACCCAAACCAAACCGACCCAAAGTCGGGTTGGACCAGTTCGGTTTCGGTTTTAACCGACCCAAGTTGCAGCCCTATTAGACACACTGTTCAGCATAGTTGACTTGTTCCCTGACAAAAGCTTAACTCTCAAAGATCATAGTTCAACTCAAATGTTGGACTAAGCTTCTTTTGAGAATTCAAGTACTAAAGCAATTAATTGATCAAATTCAAAGTGAACTTTTGGTTGCACTAAGTAATGTCATTGATGCTACAAGGCATGCATCAAGTGTAAAATTCCATGTTATGCATAGAGTAACTTGTAATGAAATTGTTTAGCTTGTTACTAAAGAGAGCTACAAGTCTATCTTCTTGCCTAAGAATAGATTGCATCCTCACGTGGGATGCATCAAAGTTATTGCTTCTGAATTCTAATTGATGGCCTTCAATTCCAGTTTCAAGGAGGCTTTCCAGCTGCCCTTTACTACAATTTCTAAGAATCTACGATGTGAAGATTTATTGCCACTGTTTCCTCTTTCATTTCCACCAATTGCAAACTCATTGATTTTTCCTACATCAATATCATACTACAAGGTATTTCTTTATTTAGACACATAAACTTGCAATTTCTAACTGGTGCTGTGATATTTGATTCCAAGTTGATATGAGTACACTGCATCATTTGTTCATTTTACTTAATATGTGAAACTACAATGAGAGTTTTTGTTCACTTTTCCTATTTGTGTAGTAGATGTTATTGCAGCTAAACTTTAAAGTTTTATCTTGCATATCTTTCCAATTGTTGGACCAGTAGGCCAATTTCCAATATTTTTATGTGATGCTACATTATAGATGCGAAACTGTTACAAGATGAAGGATGGCCCTAGCAGGAAGATGGATATGAAGGATGTTTGAATATATGACTGACATGTTCATAGCTGCTAAATCTAAATAAAATTGCATAGTTAAAAGAGTTAGATTTGGTTTGAACAGGATGCAGATTTTACACAACGTATATATGACAAGTTGACAACCCTAAACTCTACACCAAAAGATAAATCTCGTGAAGTTAATTCATATGCTGTTTCTAATAAAGATAGTCAACATAAGATCAAAGTATCACAAAATACAATGAAACGGAAGCATCAACTACTAAGGAAGAAAACACTAAGAACTGCTAGAAGGATGAAGACTTTCTCTTTATTCAAAGCCTTTCGCCTTCAGATCTACACTTGCATTATCATTCTCTGAAAAAATTAGAGATTTTAATGTGTCTCAACTCAGTAAGAAATTATATTGTTACATTCATCAAAAACATTTATTTCTAAATCAAGTCATGTAATGCATAAATAATACAGACAAATAAAACAATAGTTGAAATTCTGTTGTACAATGACACTAAAACTTGTATTAGGGCAAAATGACTGAACAAAAGTCTAATTACACAAAAGTATTGCTATACTATATTATTCGAACAAATGTAGAAGTTAACAGAATCAGGTTTGATAAAACATAGTTTTGCATGCATTAATCAGTAAGATACAATTTCATAAGTCGGCATGGATCCTTTGATGCCATCCCCTAATTAGGGTTTGCGTAAGCCTATTGGTCCTGGATCCAATGGCACGAATGGCACAGATACCATGTTGTCCGCCTTTCATGGCAGCCACTACTTGGCTTACTGGCCGTGAAGGCTCACAGTAAAATTCACTTTACCATGAAATGCAATTCATTAATTACATAATATATGTCATTCCAAGAGTTTGTGACCTAGATGGAGGGTCATAAACATTAGTAGACTACTTGCAAAGGTTTCCATTTACTTACTAACATCGATATCCATTCAATAAAATCATGGAAAGATCACATGCATCGCAATCATGTCTACACTTATTAACAATTCCCAAATAATCTGAGTTTAATTATTAATTACAGACTGGTAGGATATCAATTGCTCAAAAACTGTCTCATAATTTAATATATTGAAGAAATCCTTATGAGTAATCTCAATAGTCCAAAATAGGGCAGAAGACTCGATAGCATAAAACATAAACCATATAAAATAATTAACTACATATAATTGACGATTTGACATATAAAAGCTAAGTAACTAAGCTTGAAAAAAAATCAGCAGAAAAATATAATTAATTTACAGGTTGGGAAAAGTACACCATTTTAGGCATGTCATTCATTTACAGATTTGGAAAAGTACAGCAGTAACTAATTAACTTAAGATTTAAATAGTCTCAATTAATCAGAAAGTACAGCAATATAGTTAATTTACAGGTGTAGACAACTACTATAGTTCAGAAAAAAACACAATAACTAATTTACAGGTTTAGATATGGTCAACAGATCAGAAAACTGCATACATTTACTATGGATGAAGTTACTAGAAAAGTGCAAAATAATAGACTTCAAGGATTATTTTTGGGAATGAGTGCTTGATGTTAAGTACATTGCGAGAAAGGCTCCCCCGTATGAATATAGGTTTGTCAAGAATTAGTAATAATGGAGAACACTCGGTGGAGTACCAATATTCATTACACTCTTCAGGGAGATAAACCAACAATATTCATTTTCATACCTGTATCATGGAGGCTACCCACATTCCCACTTTGATTTTGCAATGTTAGAGTTGATAGATATTATAATTATGAGTGTCAAAAGGCTCCCCTGTATCAATATAGGTTTGTCAAGAATTAATAATAATGGAGAACACTCGGTGGAGTACCAATATTCATTACACTCTTCAGGGAGATAAACCAACAATATTCATTTTCATACCTGTATCATGGAGGCTACCCACAATCCCACTTTGATTTTGCAATGTTAGAGTTGATAGATATTATAATTATGAGTGTCAAGAAGCTCCCTATTTGAGTAAAAACACCAGGTATTGAACATCAATTATCATGACTACTTAGAATCTATCAAGTCATCTTCCTGGTTTTTTTTTTTTTTTTTCACAGGCAATAAGAAAAATCCAACCCACTATAAATACCAGTGAAAGCTAGAAAATGAAGATGACATTGGCATAGGCAATAGTTGCAGTTGACATCCCCCATCATGCAATGGTGTGACCCCTAAGAAATATGAATTTCCTAAACATAACATTCTAAGTGCCATGCCATACAATTCGCAAAATCATGCCCAACAAATATGCAATGTATGTGATCTGTCTTGGAGTACCTTGGATAGCACACACTTTTGACTGTAAAGTCTTCACTCACACTGCTCGTACAATTGCAGTATTCTATGTATACATCATAGTTTTACGGGCTTTTAATTGATCATATTGCAAGACTAAACCATTGTTTTTGTAAAAGAGAATATACTAATGAATGTCCTAGACATCCTTACAACAACAAGACTCAAACACAACATGATTTCATCTATAATATTGCCTAACTAAATCTCAAGTCCAGGCTCTCATCTCATACCATATTTTACTAGCTGGGTCTTGGACATTATGACTGCCCCACCACAACATGCAGGGATAACCAATAATATCAGGTTATTAGTAACTGACTAACTGTTAGGCTCTACCTTAACAACTCACCCGATCCATAGAGTTGTTGGTGATTATTGGACCCCGGATCCTCACACATCACTTTCTCACTATGTATATGCAATTCATGCAATGTTTCACTTAAAGCAATTTTATATGCGCCAGTTTGTTTCAAAATCATGCAAGTGATCTTCCATAACATTCAAATATGCATATTATAAGCAATTAAAATATCTCACATGTATTTGTAGACATTAAATAAAGAAATTCAAGATAATATCATCATGAATAAATCAACAAAACGTCAAGGTCATTTATATCAAATTTTCAATAATGTAATTTATATCAATGTGTCCATGTCCTTCTTCATTGTGTCCTTCTTCATTATATCATTGTGTCCATGTCCTTCTTTATGGAAGGAGATAGTAGTGAAGAAAGAATTCTTCCTCCTTTATATGGGTCTTGTCTTTGAAAAATGAAAAAGAAAAAGAAGTAAGCGAGAGCGAGAGAGAGATGGAAAGAGAACAGGTTGAGAGATGGAAAGGAAGGTGGTGGGGTGGTTTTGGATGTGCAGGCCCTCATCCTTCTTGTTGTATATATAAAAATATAAAAAAAATATTTATTTATATTTATGCCAATCTTTATATCTATCTCTCTATAATTATATATTTTTTAGATTTTAAAAAGAACTTAAAAAATGATTTTTGTGAACTTTTGTTCAATTCTTTTGGATTCTTATAATTTTTTATTTTCTTAAAGTTTTAAGGATTTCTTGAAAATGCGACATGAAAGTACAATAGCACAACCAGTATGCCAGAAAAATTTCAGCAAAATAGCACATTGCACACAAAGCAAACCTTGCTACAAAAAAAGTGATTTAAGATCTTAAAAAAGAAAACAATTCAGTTTCACATAAACTTTTGGAAAATATGAAAACCCAAAATGCAGTTCTTGTAAACTCCAAATTTATATATACATATATATATATAAACACTATTCTTTCAATAACACTTGATGGGCCTACCTATCTAAAAATTAATAGATATGGTTTGAAGTATTTAAAAAAGCGTCGAAGAAATTATTTTCCTTAAAATCAAAATTCTGAAAAACTATAGATTCTTTAATTTATTCGAATCTGAAACATAGGAGCCTCGATCTGTGTTTGAATCTCAAGAAGGATGATAATCACGTCAAATGTTAGTTGGGTTTGAAAAATATAAAAAAAAAAAGGATGATTCTAAAATTAGTTTGAAACTCAGGAAAGCCAAAAATGGCATCCCCAATTTTACTGGAACTTTTAGAAGGAGAATTGTGTGAGTTATTGTCAATACATGATTTTCTCTTGGGTCAGCTGTATCTAAGCCTCACATGGCCTCTGCTTAGGCCGATGTTGATATGTATCTGGATTTGATTTTCAAACCATGATTGATACTAGGTGGTGCTGCAGCTGATTAAAATTCTACTTGTACACTATAAATTGCAAATCACTTGGTTTTCTGGTATTTCCATTAGTGAAAACTGATACATTTTGATTGAACGAAGTTTTCAAATCATGGTTGATGCTAGATGGTACAGCAGCTTATTAAAATTCTACTCATACATCTTAATTGGCCAAAACTGATACATTTTCTCCAGTGCATATTTGTGTTCACTGAAACCTAATAATTTGCATTAACTTCTATTCCCCATACTCAGCGCCATCATTACATCTCCATATTATCCCTCAATATTGTTTATGGAACAAGTTTGTCTTATGTTGTCATTTTCATGATTTCATCATAGGATGTCGCCCCTGCTTCCCAATGCAGGCTACTGGACTATATTTTGTTCAGAATACCTGATGAATCTTTCTCAGATGTGGCAAGTAGTATAGGTATAGTAAGGGGTTTCATGCATGATTTCAGTAAAGTAAAAAAGGGTAATGCTTCTTTGGAGGCTGTATTGCTATGTCTTCCCGATGGATGTCACTGTGTAGATTTGTCTCTATATAAGGTAAAGAATTATCTATTACATTTGATTTCATTTCTTTTCTCGTTCAGCTCTTTTAATATAATTTCGCTGAACTGAAACAGGAAAGCCAGATTGTTTTATTACTAAATGAAACAAGTGCTACTTCTGAAAGCCCTGGAAGTGCTCAAATGATTATTCTGGAAGCAAATGACCTTCCCTTTGTATCTATTTCTGGATCTGACTTCAACCAGTGGAAGTTACATGAGCTGAAGGTATTTCTTTAATGTGTTTGTTGTTTTGCCCACTTTTCAGTTTTTTCTTGACTGTAGTTTATCAGTTCTGCAACATTTTTTAAAATTGTGCAGATCCAAAATTGTTCTCATGCCTTTGATTTATTTGTGTGGTGTGCATGCAAATGTTGTCTTTGTAACTGGTAGCTCCTAGCACTTGAGAAAGCTTCCCACCTCATCCTCTGCATTTAAATTTGTCTAACTCGTCGTCAAGATAAGATTTAAATTATTTGTAGAATGGATCTTCGTTTCTGGGTCCTAATTACTTTTAGTTATCCATGTTTGTATCAATATAAAGTTTAGCTGACTCAATACGTGTAAAACATATTCATAGTCAAATGGGGTATGACTTCATTGGTGACACAATCCCATGAAGAGTTTTATATGGGTTTAGTTATTAGATCTAGCACCTGAATTGTGTTTCAAACTTCAAAGATGTGAATTTTGCCAAATCACTCCCCCCATCACATAAATTGTTCCAGCCTGGTACCTACGATCTCAGAAAATCTCCTCTTTTCAGTTATTTTTATTATTATTTTTTATTTAATTTCAAACTTCAGCGGCTGAGTTTCGTTGATTGAGTGAAATATGGTGGGTGTAGCATTGATGTGGACGAGGAAAATGTGGATGTGCCAGAGCTAGAGAGTTCTTTTAGATGATTTTCCATATAATTTAAATGATGCCAAAGATAGTGCAATTCTCCACCATATTTTTTTGCAAATCGTACTGTAGATACCATATTAATCATATTATACTTACCATATTTAGATAGGATAATCCTGTAATATTCCTTTGTAATTGATCTCTAAAACTGGGATATTGGTTGCTGTAAATTGTAATCACAATAGAAATTTTATATATTGAAGGGTAGGAGTTTTGGGGTATCCAGAAATTTATCACATTCTTGTGTTTTGTTTATTCTCTTGAATATTGTGGTCTTGAAAAAAGAGAGTAGATAATCCATAGAGAAGTTCTTAATGGCCATGTGGAAAATCTGCTTCCTTTCTAAATTGATTTTCTTCAGATATTTCTTGTAAACTACAAGTAATTATATGGCATGGTACACTTACTATCTGATCCCAGCACCTTGAGCATCTATTTTCAGTCCCTTGCTTTGTCCTGTCATCTCAAATCATGGTTCCTTTTTTTCCCCTTTTATTTTGGAAGAAATGAATTATTTTATTTTGAATTACTTGTCTTGTTTCGCTACTTTTGTTGTTTATGGTGATTCTAAAACTTTTGGAGATGAAACAGGCATTGCTGACATAATTATTTTAATTCCAGGATTCTATTGTGGAACTGCAAATAGAAACTGAAAAGGCCCGCAGTATTCCTCACTCTGTAGTTGGCCCATTGGCTGTTAGCAGTAAGAGTTCTTCGTCTTTGATTTTCACAAATTTCACATATGTTTCTCTTATACTATAATATATGGTATTTAGATAAGATTTCTCTTGTAATGATGAAAAATCCAAGCCCATTTTTTATTTAATTATTTATTTCTGCAACTTCAGTGAAAATATAGTGACCTTCCAAACATTGTTTCACGTCCTCTGTTGGATATTACACCTTGTGGAAAAAAAATCGGTGCCTATTCTTGTTCAATTAGATGACATGATAATGTTATTATATTCGAAGTTATCATCATCACTGTTAGAAGCCATTTGCCACCAAAGTGGGGTCGGCAACGAAAATCCTATCTCTTCATCCCGCTTTGTCAAAAATCATATCCTCCATTAATTTACGTTTTTGTAAGTCTTGTTTTATTGACTCCATCAATGTCCTTTTAGGTCTTCCTTTTGATCTCTTATGCTGTGTTTGAAACTTTGGATTTGGGGAGGAAAAACAAAAAAGAAACCTAAAAAAGAAAAGAAGAGAAAAGAAAAAAAAACAATGATTTTTCTATTCTTTCTAGTGTTTGGATGAGTTGAGAAATAGGAAGAAAAGAAAAGCATATTTTAATAAAATAATGGGTGGTGGTGATGGTGTGGTAGTGGGGATGGTGGTGGCGGCCACAACAGCGATGGTGGTTGGTGGTGGTGGTGGGTGGTGGTGGTGAGAGTGGTGATGGTGGTATGTGGTGGTGGGCTGGTGGATAGTGGCAATATTGGGGTGGGTGGGTGGTGTTAGTATTGATTGCAATTTCTTTTTTTCTTCTTCCAAAATCTCTACCGTTTAGGAGAACATTTTTAACCCTCAAAGAGAAAGGAAGAGTAATATTTTGACAAATTTTCTCTTCAAATCACTTTCCTTTGTTCCAACCAAACCGGAGAAAAGAAATTTCTGTATTTTCTTTTCTTTTCTTCCAGAACCATAATCCAGAATCCAGACTTCCAAACACAGCTTTAGGCCCTTTAATATGAATCCTCACACATTCTTATAGGTGTATCACTAGGTCTTTGCTTTACATGTCGAAACCACAACCTACTCTCTACCATTTTAAACTTAATGCATCTTATGCCTAACTACTTTCGAATGTCTTTATTTCATATTTTGTCTTTCTTAGTTTTACCATAAATCCATCTTAGCATCCTCATCTCGGTAACGCTCATCTTCTGAACATGTTGATTCTTTACCACCCGACATTCTGTACCATACAACATAGTTGGTCTAATTGCTGTCTTATAAAACTTACCCTTTAATTTAAGTGGAACATGCTTATCACACAAGACCCTAAAAGCATCCCTTCGCTTAAGTAAACATACTCTAACCTTATGTGCTACATCTTTGTCAACTTCTCCATCATTTTGTACCACTGACCCAAGATATTTAAACTTGTTACTTAACTATTTACATATATATTTTTAACGTTTCCAATGGCCTTTCTAGCAAATCTAACAGGTTTGTGGCCATATAATTTTTAATCTGCAACTTGTGAAGGCTTGATTTGAACTTTGTGGCATCATTGCTTATGAATGCTAACATTTGATGCAACATGGCATGTCCTTTCAGACCACTAATAACCTGCCCCATTGATTAGTCCTTAGACAACCGGCTGCTGAAGCACCGCTTAATAGGTGAATACCAGCCGTCAACTTTGAGGGCTTTCAACATCAGGGCTCACTTGACCCTAAAGGATAGTAAAATAAAGCATTCTATTCATCCCCAGAACAGAGAAAAACCTGTCAGCAAAGACATCACCCTTGAGCATGATTCTCACCAATGAACTAAACCACATCTTGTGGCTGTTACTGCTGTACATTCACCTTCATTCTTATTCTTTTCTGGCCCTCACCCCTCAGTGCTGTCTTTGTAAACTTGTTTCATATGATTAAACTAAATCTGGTATTCAAATTAGTTGTTTCTACTTGGAATCCTAGATGAATACCAGAAAAAATACAGGTTAGTTTCCTTTCTGACCCTTTGATTCAGATGCGAAATTCTTTTGTGAACTTTATTGACAGCTTTTAATTTACTGTTACAGCTTCTAGAGGGGTGGCTTGTGTCTTTGCTGCACGAAAGCGAGCCTTGGTTTATATTCTGGAGGAAGATGAAGACGAAGTTTCTGAAGTTGACTGACATGCTTCCAGAGGTGATCCTGTAAATTTTGTTGTAAGATTATCATGGACAGGTTTTTTTGTGGAGTGATGATTCTTTATAGTTGAAGATTAATAATTAAGGTTAAAAATGATAAGGAATCCTTAACCTGATTAAAAGTATATAAGTAAGATGCCCCAGGTAAGAATCTTAATTGGAGATGTTTCTCACATTTTAAGTGTTATAGAAATCTGGCATTGTATGTCTCTAATACTGAGGGTTGCTAGGACAATGCGGAGCTGGTACCAAACATTAAATCAGTCTTCAGGGGAGTGCTACAATACAGGCTAGTAGTTAAGAATCTTAAGATGATATTTTGGAGGACCAAATTGATACAAAGCAAATCCCACTTTTATTGTGTCTCTAATAGCTAATAGTTGTGGAAGGAAGAATTTTTTTTAAATATCAGTTTTTAAGTATTTAATGTTGTTAAAACTATTGTGCATCCTCTTTGCTATAATGGGTGCATCCCAAGTTTATCAACGACTTGTGCATGCAAATTTCATTGCAGTGCCAATTGGTGGTTCATATCGTGGATGTACCAGCATTTTGAACAAACACAGGATGCAGAATCACTACTAAGGTACACTTACTATACTAAAAAGGGATGAAATTTTTCACTCACTTGTAATTTTTTTTTAGTTTAAATTAGACATTACTCACATAACAGCTCAAAAGCAATTAAGACATCCAATTCTGGCTCACATTTGTGACATCCTTATCAATATCCTTTCTCGTAGGGAGTAATTAATCCAAGGTAAGGAGATTAATTGCGTTAAGAATCTGTTACTTCTCTGTTCACGCTTTATTATTATTTGTGCTAAAATTACCATATTATTAGTCCTGGTAAAATTTATGTCGATAGTCGATACCATTTGATTCTAAAGTACACCTCCATATCATTAAGTTTGAATTTAATCATCATCTAGTTTGCACCATCAGAAATTATTTCATAGACAATAGCGTACAATAAGGTACCTCCTGTTGGATATAAACACTTAAGTCATCCATATTTAAACCCATAAAATAGGGGTTCATTGCTTGTCATTGATATGAAGTTATTATAGGCAACTCATTTGTCTCCATCATTTTCACTTTAATAGCATTCTTCTATGCATATATAGTCTTTTTCTGTCCAAAGCACACAAGATTAACTCTCTTGTTTCCCATTTTTTTTATATATATTTAATCTTTTTCTAGATTAACTCTTTTTGGAATATATTGGTTTCTTTTTCTAGATTAATGAAAAATTATGTGAAGACCTCTTCCCTTATCCTTACAACTTCACTAATTATTGAAAGATGGCCTTAAAACCAAATCTAACATAAGTTTTTCTTTTTTTGGGTGGGGGGATCATATTTCTTTGAAAAAATAACTGGAAAATGATAAAAATTTAAAACACTACTGAATTCAGCCTGTTCTTGTGCTCAAATAGTAATCCCCAATGGTCAAGAAAACATGTTTTCCCAACATCACATCTACCACTGGCTGGCCCTGGATACGGTCTACTTTGATCTTGCAGTTTCCAAGCTGAAACTCTGTCCTCAACTGATGATGATCCCTTGATTGCAGATAGATCTGCACACCTTCTACATATGTTGTGTTGCCCTCATATAATGCTAGAACAGCATCTGAGATGAACATCAGTGAGGGCATCAACAATTTGATAACAAAATGAAGTCAAACTACTTCTCTGACACTGATAATTTATCTTCTCTAGTAAAACTTGTAACTTCTAAATATTTCTGAGGCAATAATTATTTCCTGATAAAATTTTTTATATAAAAAAATTTGTCGTATACATCAAAATATGTGTTTAAACCCTCACCAAGACCATATAAGGCCATGAAAACTATTTCCAGGGTTAAAAAAGAGTGTTGCCATTATTCATCAATTATGACTGTGAAAGACAATCCCAAATAAATAAGTGAACTTAAAACTGACTCGAAAGACAATGTTGTGATCAAAGATCTAAAAAAAAGGCTCATTTAAGAGGGAAGGTATTAACCATGCCCTTTTATCCGTTTTATGCGTTCACCAAGTTCATTGCCACCTCTTCAAGTTCGATAGAAGAAGAGTAGGCTAACATTAGGTTTACTTCATGATGTGAAGAGGCTCTTTTTTTTTTTTCCTTCTTACTTTCCTTGGAAGTAAAAGAAAACTTCTAAGAGGTTTTGATGACTCTCCATTATAATAATGATTTTTGCATGTGATTTTTTTGTCAAACTGGCTCTAACAGTGTACATTGTTACTAATCTCAAGTTGCTCTGAAAATGTCAATTTAAGATATCAAATATCTAAGCACACTTCATTGCTTATTAAATTAAATCTGAAATAACAAGATAAAAGCCCATCTTAGAAAATATCACTTGGACCAAATGTTATATGGTAGATATTGGACCCAAAAATAACATTAATGTCATTCTTTTTATATGAGTTATAGTCGACAAGTCTTCTTGAGTTTTCTTAATTTTTATTGATCACTGTCAGCTTGGACTCTCTTTTTTTTCCCCCTTTGATTTTGGTAATGGGCAATCCAATTACGCATTTCTTTATATGATCTCTTCAATTGGTCATCTACATCCTTTAGGATCCTATGATTTGAAGTAGTCATGGTAGAAAGGTAGCAATCCTTTAAATTGCTTGTGTGTGTGTTGTGAAATAGGAAGAGATCATATAAAGAAATGCGTAATTGGATTAAACGGACCATTATTGTGTTAAACGGGTCATTATCGGGTTGAACGGATCATTATTGGGTTAAGCAGGTCATTATTGGATTAAACGGGTCATTATCATATTAAATAGGTCACTATCAAGTTAAACGGATAATTATTGGGCTAGATTCAAGTTGAACCGAATACGAATGGGTTACTAAATCCCCAACCCGAATCCGACCCAATTATTACACGGGTCAATCCGAGCCCGTTTATTCGGGTTAGATTGGACATGATGGGTCAATTTTTTCCCAATCTAGTTTTGTGTCAAGGGTTCTAGAAGCAAGAAAGTAAATTTATGGTTAAAGTGAGAAGCAACATTTTTATGCTTCTTTTGAAATTGCTTTTTTGCTTCTTATGAATTGCTTTATGTGTGCATAACCAAAAAGCACTTCGGCTTTTGAAAGCAATTTTTTGCTTTTAAAATAAAAAAACACTTTTGAAAAGCGTTACCAAACGGTATCTTAATCTCGTTCCAATAGGCCCGAGCATAGAACAAGAAGACAAATCAACTTACGAATTAAGCGGAATAAAGAGATTGATACCAACAATAAAAACAGGCCTTGTAGCACAAGGGGAAAGCGCAACTTCAATTCGTTTATATGGAGTGTCATGGGGGGTAAAGTCCTAATGGATGTTCTCTTGTTATTAGCCATCTGTTACTAACATCTCCTATCAAATAAAGACTTCAGCAAACATGTCCAACTACTTCTAACTGTTATGTAAAAACGGCAATGAGAGAATGTACTGGGCATTGAACACCCCCTTCCGCTATATTTGCTATATTGCTGCACCTGATTGAAATATTCTACTATGTTTACATGAATTGCCCTTGCTTTGGCCGTGAGATGATGTCCTGTCGAATATCTCACAATTATTGTTTTTTCATGTAGAGCCTACTTGAAACATTTATAAAAGTAAAAAAACACTCACGGTGAGAGGCTTCACATGGCAGCATCTCACGGCCATAGCAGGGGACAATTCACATGCTTATTTCAGCCCGCCTTATGAGGCCATTTCAGGCCCTTCATTCCATTGCCACCCACAATGGTTTGAGATCGTCTGCCACAAGGATCATGTGGCAAACCCTGCAGCATCCATGGGATTTTGCCACATATAGCAACCGTTCCATTTTTAATGTGAAATGTCAATTGTAGTGACATTTCAAATTACAAATGTGAAAAGCAATAGTCGTGAGATCTTGCACGTGGCATCATCCGAGCAGATGCTGTAGGGTCTACCATGGGTGCTACAAAGATCTCATTGACATCACCTGCTAGGGCTATCAAGGGTCAGATCTTGATCTAATTACCGCTCATTCCAATTAAATTCATCTGATTAATCAGATCTTTATCCAAATAGATGTTCGGCGAATCGAATACGGATCCAAAGATTAGATCCATTTAGTAATTGGATTTGGATTCAGATCTTTCTATATCCATCCGATAAAAATAAAGATTAGATCCATTTAGTAATTGGATTTGGATTCAGATCTTTCTATATCCATCCGATAAAAATCTGATTAAATTTAAGGTACAATTGAAATTTTTAGAATTGCATGTATAAGGGTGTTTAAGTAAATAAGCCAACATACTCTATATGCAAATAGGTTAACATATTATATGTGAAAGTAGTAGGTTGTAAAAAAGGTATATTTAATCAGATTTTCTTACTTCTAACTGAATTCGGTTATTTAATCGGATTCAAATATGGGTTTTGTAATTATATTCGGATTCGGATTCAATAACAAATATGAAGGATCCGTCGGATATTTAATCGGATTCGGATATCATACAACTTAATCGGATTCGAATTCAGATCTTGGTGGTTTTGTCCGAAACCAACCAGTTTACAGCCCTATCACCTACTATGTTAACTTGAATTGTTTCCTGCTTTGAGGTCAATGTTTTTTTACCGTTGGAACTGTTTAAAGGGCCTACAGGAAAAAAACATTGACTATGTGGCAGCATCTCATGGGCAAAGTAGGGGCAAAATTCAAGGCCTCACATCAGCCGGAGTCTCTTGCCTAGAAGATCAATTGGAGCATCCATAGATCTTCACCATGCATCCCACTCATTTCATCACGTCAACTTATCATGGGATACAATGTTTTACCATAATGAAATGAGTTGTACCCAACGATGAGTTGGGTTGTACCCCATGATAAGTTGTGCGTTACCCAATGATGAGTTGAGTTGTAGCCTATGATGAACAAACTGGTTTATACCTATGATAAGTTAAGTTGCATGTAATAATGAATTGGATTGTATATTAAAGTGTGCTGTGCCCTTTGGTGAGTTGGTTTTACATATTGACGAATTGGACTGTACTTAGTGATGAACTAGGTTAGATCCTTTAATGAGTTGGTTTTAATGAGTTGGGTTGTATTGTTTGAAGAGCTAGATTATATCTAATAATCAATGGGCACGATGAATGAAAGAGACACGTGGCGAAGATATGTTGACAATCCAGCTGTTCTTCCAGCATGAGGCTCGAGGGGCAAGGGCAAACTTCTAGCAGAAGATTACCCCCTGGTCCCCAACAATACTCCTGTCAGCTGACACACTACTTGATTACGTACTTCACTCTCCACCCAACCTGTAACCGTATTAGCTGCAGCAGCAGCTCAGCTTCTACATCCCCTTAACAACCAGGAAAACAACCCATCACCGGAATTCAGATACCAAAGCAAGGCCTAGCGCGAACTCGTTTCCTTCGGAAGAAAAGGATGCCTCGTAAGCTCTGGCTTTCTATCCTTTTGTTCTTCATCGTCATTACTTCCTCACAGATCCCTTTCCGCTCCTGTACAGCAACACCTGTTCAAACTACCTTCATTGCTCTGGTCGACACAGAGTCCAAACCCTCTCCTTTTGTGGCTTATGAACACTGGTACTCTTCTCTTGTCACTTCTTCTTATACTACTGTTACTACTACTTCAAGTTCTCCTTTCATTCACGTGTACAGAACTATCATCCATGGATTCTCTGCAATCCTAACCACTCAACAAGCCACATGCATCGAAAATTCTCACGGAGTTCTCGCTGTCTTTCGTGATTCCGTCTTACACCTCCACACCACTCGATCTCCTTCGTTTCTCGGCCTGGATAGGCCCAACTCGACGCTCTTGAATCTTGCTAGCAACGGATCTGATTCCATAATCGGAATCATCGACACCGGAATCTGGCCAGAGCACCAGAGTTTCAACGACCTCGGTTTCGATTCCGTGCCGATCCATTGGAAAGGAGAATGTGAAGAAGGTGAACGGTTCAATCGATCAAACTGTAACAAGAAACTGATAGGCGCAAGGTTCTTCTCCGGAGGATACGAAGCGTCATTGATCGGATCTGATCAAGCAAACCGATCGAGAACTGAATTTCGATCTCCGAGAGACTCCGACGGGCACGGAACTCATGTAGCCTCCATTGCCGCCGGTTCACCGGTTCAAGGGGCCGGATTCCATGGCTTCGCCGGCGGGACTTCGAGAGGAATGGCGCCGAAATCGAGGATCGCAGTTTACAAAGTTTGTTGGGATTCAGGATGTTTGTTGTCAGACGTGTGTGCGGCTATCGAGAAAGCAGTATCGGACGGTGTTGACATCGTATCCGTTTCGTTAGGATCGTCTCGGATGCCATATTATCTCGATTTGTTATCCATCGTGTCGTTTCGGGCACACGACCGCGGCGTTTTTCTGGCGGCATCGGCTGGAAACGAAGGTCCAAATCGGTCGAGCATCACGAACGCATCTCCATGGATCATGAGCGTCGGTGCTGGAACGGTCGACCGAGATTTCCCGGCCGTAGTTTCTCTCGATAACGGAAACAGCATCGCGGGTATATCCATCACGGTGACACCCCGACACGAGTTAACCCGGAAAGCTCACCCTCTCTCTTTAAGCGATAAAACCAGATATTACTTACCGAGCTTTTCTCGTGAATCGGTGAAGGGAAGGATCGTACTTTGCATGACTGACGGAAACGTATCGAGAATATCGCTAGGCACGTCGCTAAAAGACGCGGGAGCGGCAGCGATGATAATCTCACACGGATCTGTGGACCCAAAAGGCTTGATTTCGGAGCCCCATGTGATCCCCGCGGTTACAGTGGGGTTTTGATGCAAAATTAATCAAAGATTATATAACGTCCGATCCCAATCCGATGGCAGTAATTTTGTCACGTGGGACTATTCCGATGCACGCAAAAGCAGCACCAGTAGTGGCGGCATTTTCGTCAAGAGGGCCCAACCCGGTTGTACCCGGAATTCTTAAACCGGATCTTTTCGCTCCGGGCGTCAATATATTAGGTGCGTGGACTGATGAGATTGAACCGACGAAAGGATTGTCAGAGATTCAACGGTCGGATTTCAACGTGATGTCAGGGACTTCAATGGCATGTCCACATGTTTCGGGTGTTGCGGCGTTGATAAGATCCGTATACCCGGAATGGACCCCAAATGATATTAAGTCAGCTTTGATGACTACAGCGTCTACGCATGCACGTTATTACGATGGTCATCGGTTATTTTCAATGCTGTCGCAGGAATTTTTGATTTCCGATGAGTTTACCGGCTTTGTCGCTAGTCCTTTTGAAATCGGCGCTGGGCATATACGACCAGAGAGAGCTATGGATCCGGGCCTGGTTTATGATATTGGCTATGACGACTACGTAGATTTTCTTTGTGGATTGAACTATACAGAAAAACAGATGCAAATTGTGACCGGAAGGCGAAAGTGTTGTTCGGAAAATGGAGGCCGGCAGTTGAATTATCCGGCTGTAGTTGTGGGAGTGGAGGAGGTTGGCTTGAGAGAGGTGGTGTTGGTGCGGAGGTTGAAGAAGGTGAATGATGGGGCGGCAGTGTACAGGGCAAAAGTTCTGGGTTCTGTAGGATATTATAAGATTGACGTGAAACCTAAGAGGCTGAAATTTAATGGATATAGGGAAAGATTGAGCTTTAAGATGGTCATCAGAAGAGTGGGGACTATGAAAATGAAGGAGTTGTGGACTGGGGCTTTGATTTGGAGGGAAGAAGGGGGAAATCATCTGGTCAGGTGCCCGATTGTGATATTTTCGGGGGACTACGTGACTGAATCATGAATTTTTCTGTTTTCGTCAGATTTTCTTTTTCATAATTTTTAATGGGATAATTACAGTTTACCCCCTCAAGATCTCAGACAATCCTACTTTTACCCTTGAAACTTTTAAAATACTAGTTTATCATTCTAAGATTCGTTGTGTGTAATAGTTTATTCTTTATAGAGGTTTAACTAATGAGGTGGCAAGAGAAAAAAAAAAGCATATATTGAAAACTTTACTCCTATATACCAAGTCTATCCTAGAAATGATAAACTGTTACACACAACAAACCTCCTTCAGGTTTTTTAATCGGATAATTATAGTTTACCCCCTTAAGGTATTAGATAATCCCACTTTCTCCATTTGAAATACCAATTTATCTTCTTGAGGTTTGCTGTGTGTAACAATTTATCACTTCTAGGATAGACTTGGTATATAAAAGGATTAAAGCTGTCAATATATATATGCTTTTTTTTTCCTTTTGCCACCTTATTAATCAAACCCCTAGAAGAGATAAACTATTACACACAACAAATCTCAAGGTAATAAACTGGTATTTCAAAAACTTCAAGGGGGAAAGTAGGACTGTCTGAAATCTCGAGGGGGTAAACTGTAATGATCCCATTAAAAAACCTCAAGGTAGTTTTCAGAATTTCTCTAATCAATCTCAACTTAATCAATGGATCGTCTAGAAAAGGAAATTGTTGTGCTAATCATAGAAGTATATGGACGTGGGGTTATGTCAAGCTCCATGAGACTTAAAAGTCACGTAATTGGCATATGAATCACTTTGGCATATCACTTGTAGTGTATGGGTGGTGGGGTGCGGGAGGGCAAGGGGGGAATGTGCTTCTAAGAGAAGGTTGTTTTAAGGGTTTTGTGTGTAAACATCTATCTCTTATCTATACTATTAGTAAGTGAAGTGGGGGAATATTCCCAATATTCTAGCTCGCCTTTTTATTCCCACAAGATATCCCTTCAAATTCTGTAAAAAAATCCATTGTGATAACTACCCATCAAAACAATTCTTATCAAGTTACTAAACCATCGTGTATATCCCCTAGAAAATCACTCTTAAAGTAACTAATCACTTTTAACTAATCACTTTCCGTTAAAAAAAAATCAAAAAATAAAACTACCCCAAGGGCATCTCACCTATGTCGACGTGCAGTAATGCATGTGCTACTAGTTAAAGAAAAGAGAAGAGGGTTTTTCCAACCTAAAGATTGAAATTTGAAGGAGTTGAAGACATGAGAAGTTCTTTGTTTTTCTGTTTACACACGTCATAGCCCGGCAAATGAAGAAATACCACATGGCATCTACATGGGCTAACATCACCAGTGAAGCCACGTAAGCATACACGTATGTTTAAACGGGAAAACTGTATTCATACGTCTGAGGGATGACGTCATCAAATACAGAACTGACAACCAAGATCATCTGGATAAATAACTGGAATAAGGAAGTTATTTGTTGGGATTTTGGCAAGCGGTTATCTTACTTGAACAAGATGGAACAGATTGATAACTTCCAAAATCGACATGAAGGTCGTGCAAACATGGGACGGTAAGCAACCGTCAAAGTTTGGCAATAAAAGACACAGTCTCGAAGAGCTCGAGAACAACATCCACTCAACCGCAACCGGTTATTATGATTATAATCCGATCATCCGTGATCTCTATCTAGTCTCCTGCAATTTCTCAACAGATGTGTTTCCCTGTTTATTTTCCATCATTACTTTGGTCCTTGGAGAATGGAACCTTAATAAGCTTAGAGATCTCTTCAATACTGCATGCTTTGTGTAATAAGATTCCAGAGAAGCACGACTCTATCTGTGCCCTGCTGCCTGATTTGGACCTCCATGTTAAACGCCCCATACATACCAGAAGTCAAGAGGCATCAGATAGTATTTTTTGTCATTAATAATACTATTTATTATGGTATCCAAGTCGAGTGGCAAACTTTAGATCCTCAGTTACAGGACAGTTTGATCTCCCAATGTCACAATAGCAAACTCTGTTAAAATCCTACCAAAAAGCAAACTCCGTTAAAATTGTGTAACTACTACCGGTGTGTTAATAAATAATGGTCTGTATCTTGCACAATATATTAGCTTGATCAGACTCGAGTTGAAATGACTGGGGAGATGATTATCTTATTAATTTGTTTCTAATACAAATTATATCTAACTGCTTTTGTCATTTATGAAACTGCATTTTGTATATTGGTAATTCTCTGTGAAAAATCCATAGGATGTCAAATGTTATGTTACAGAGGAGACAAAAAATTACTTTGAAATGACTGTAGTAAGCTTGATGTTCCTTTTCAGTCTTTTATCTTCTAATTCCAGTCTTTTATGATCAGTTGTTATGTCATTGCCAAGATTATGATGGTGATGGACCTGATGGTTTATGCAGTTAAGGGTAAGTCTTTAAAGCAGTTCGATATCATGAAATCTGCTGATTTTTCTTTCTCTTTTTGTTTTTTTATCCTTCCATCGTTACTAATAATTCTTGACTTTGGTATGAACTTGATATTGACCGCATAGTGCAAGGGGAAGATATCCGAACAACACTTATGATAAAGAACATTCCTAACAAGTACGTAGATCATCCTCTGTTCCTTTTCCATTGTTCTTTTTCATTTTTCCAATGTTGCTTTTTTTTTTTTTGTTGAAATACATCTTCCGGTGCTTACTTAGCTCTGTTCAGACAACACAGTTTTATATTCTGTTAATATATGAAAACAATTTGATAATCTTTATTCCTGATTGGCATGCTTTCTTTTGCTTTTTGCTTTTTGTTCATAACATGTCAAGCTGGTGGATGGTTTGGATAATCCAAGTCATCTTGATGTTGGCTTCCAGAAATTTTGTCTGAAGCCTAGGGAATGTAGAATTTGTTTATGCCGGCATATGTTATATTAAGTACTTTCATTTCCTTGGAGCCATCCCTTGGTAGAAGAAATCTTCAGGGTCGTTTGGTTTAGTTTTCATTTCTGAGTTTGTATTTATCATTTTTCACCCTTCGTTTTTTTTGGTGTTGTAACGATAGGTATACTTCAAAAATGCTTCTAGCTGCAATTGATGAACATCGTCAAGGAACTTATGATTTCATTTATTTGCGAATTGACTTCAAGGCAAGTGATTGTCTTCGTTCTTCGTTCTTTTTTCTCTTTTAGAAACTCCCTATATGTGTTCAGCTGCTATATATGTGGTTTACTGATTTGGCTTTCTTTCAAATATGTTTCCTAATAGAACAAATGCAATGTGGGGTATGCATCATCAACATGATTAATCCTCTACAGATCATTCCATTTCACCAGGTTTGGTTCATGCGGGTGTTTGTAAGATTAAGATATCTCATGCTAGCTATCTGATGTGCCCTTGTCTTAATTTGCAGGTTTAGCTTCTCAAGGATCTCAACTCTATTTTTCGCCCATAGTAAGTCAATTAATGCAGATGTTTTACATTGTCTATTTGGGCAGTGTGGAGAGTTGTGGGGTGCACTTTGAAAAGTTATTGGGAGATTACCGCAGGTTTTTGACTCCTAGCGGAGCAACTCACGTTCTACAAATTGGTTGATATGGTTGATTGGTTGGTCATTGCCACGTGATCTTTCTCGTCAGGACAGTGTTCTAGGTTCTGAGCGTTGATTGTTTGGTAGACCAATCAAACGATCGAAATTTCTTGTCACTCATTGGAAAAAATAAAAATAATGTCATCAAGATCAACGGCTGAATCTTTGTAGTGTGTTACATAAGGTTTTACAATAAATTCATCATAGTAATGAATATGATCTTGGAGAGCAAGGTTTAGAATCTGTAAGATTCATAAATGCAAGTTCTCAATTGTAGCTCCTGTCGATCATTGCCAGATTTTACGAGAGTGACAAAGACTAGAGTTTAATAGGAATATTGTAGTATTAATGGTCAATAAAACTATAATATTTTTGCCCAAAGATGTAAAACAGTAAAAGTATAATTGGTTTTTACAAAAAAAATAATAAAAAATAAAAAATTATCGGGTTGGCGGGTTGAACCCGATTAACTCTTAACCCGACTATAATCCGCCCAAACCCGACCCAACCCGACCCGTTGTTAGCTCTAATTACGGCTATAAGGTCAGGAAATGCCGGTACTATTAGCATTGGTGATTTTCATTTGTTCTATTTCTTTTTGAGTTACTTGGGGACTTGTTGTAATCAACGGTTGCATCTCTAGAGATTGATATCTAAATAAAGTACTTTGTTATTGCTTACTGTCATTTTCAAACACAAATAAGAACTCAAACGAAAACTGAACTCCTAGTCTTCATTCTTTTGTCTCATCAGTTTTATTACAGGTGACTTGTAATACAGCTAAACCGACTCCGGTTTAGATCCGGAACAAGTGCCTGTAGACACCCCAAATTGCACAGTAAAAATGATCAATAATTAGTAAAAATCACTATCTCCTTGGAAGCCAGCACAAAATTTGAGAAAATGAGTTTTTTCCTTGTATCCGACAACTCAGGTCGGATACAAGCGTATTTCTTCGTATCCGATGGAAAATGCCGGATACAAGTAGCCCTTAATGTATCTGGCACCATATGCCGGATACACATAGGCGCTAGTGTATCCGACCTGACATATCGGATACATTAGTTTTGCTCAAAATTAGGGTTTTCCGAGAGTTTTCACCTTTTACGATCATATCCCTCATTAAAGAAGTGGAAATCTTGGAAATAGCCTTAGGGTTAAGGTTGGTGGACTCTAGACATCATTTTGTGTCTACCATCATGCAAACCCTAACCCTAGCCTTTGCCTATAAATAGGAGGCTCCTCCTTAAGCAAATGGCCAACAACTCTTGTCAAGAACTTTTGCCAAGAAGAGCTCCGAGTGAAGAGGGAAACCGCTGCGGAACTGCTTCCAGAACCCAGGTAAGCCTCAAACCTATCTTTAATTTTCTGTTTTTACATTCTAGATCTAGATCTCTTCTTCTACCTTTTTGTAGAATAAGGCCTTGATGTGTGTATGAAAACCCTTCCCTGGCTCAAAGTATCTCAAGACTCCCCCTAGCCGTAAAACGTGAAGGCGGGATATAGGAGAAACGAGACTGGGGATTGATCCTAGTGCTAGAACCTCTTTTGAATAATCCTTTTGAATCTGTGAAGACCGTTCCATATTCAAAGTACCCCAAGATTATCTTGAAGAACCGTGTTTAACGGGGAGAGAGAACTAAGGGAAACGATAATGGAATAGAACCCTAGGTTGTTCTAGAACCCTTTTTTATTGATCTAAATGCATGCTATAAGCCTTGTGATTCTATGAAAACCGTTTCATATTCAAAGTACCCCAAGATTATCTTGAAGAACCTTGTTTAACGGGGAGAGAGAACTAAGGGAAACGATAATGGAACGGAACCCTAGGTTGTTCTAGAACCCCTTTTTGATTGATATGAATGCATGCTATCTTTGCTATGTTGTTGGAATGATTTTTACACCTACACATACATAGCACGTGATTTTGGCGGGATAGGCACATATTTCGGATTTATTTCATTTATTGTGATAAATCTGAAATAAATAGCCCCAAGCAATTCTGGAATGTCTTTAAATGATTTTCAAGTGATTTTGATTAATCTTGCACGGATCACACACACTTTATCACTATTTTAAATTGATTTTCTCAAAAAATGGCTTAACTTGACAGCAACTGTACCCCAACTTCGGACACTCATAACTTCATCGTCCAGATGAATTTTGGAGTGATTCCAAAACCATAGGAAAGGTGATGCTGTCTAGTTTATGCCTGTAAAATTTCATCAATTTCTATCCAGCGGATTTTTGACACCTCTCTGTCGAAGTTGATAGGTCAGTTCAGGTCTGAATACAAAACCTGTCACTTAGACTGAGCGCCATGTGTTCGTTTTAAGTCCGATTTGAGTGATTCTTATTTCTAAGTTTTCCTATGGAAGTCTAGTTTTAAATCCAGTTGGTTTCATAATTTTTTGACTCCATTTGTGTCGTGAGTAACAGATTTACTCAGAGCTGTTCAACAGCACTTTTCTGAGTGAATCTGTGATCTTCGGCGCCTATTCGGGAGACCACCCAAGGCACATCCGAATGAGTTTTTATATGAGGCTAGTTTCAATTGAAAGATGACCATACAGGATTCACTCACACCAAATTTCATGGATTTATATGGAGCCGATGTTTCGAAATGATTTTCCAAAGTTGCCCACTTGCCACTTTTAATCATCTCCAGCAGCAACTTCAAAGGAGGCATAACTTCTAGGATTTCAACCGGATTTACTTGAAATTTTGCATGAGTCTTCTATCTATCATAATCTTTCAAATGGATTTGATTTGAGTTAATTTAAATTGGATTTCAAGACAAATGGTTCTTACTTTTGCCGAATTTCCCGGATTTGACTCAACTTGGCTTTGTGCAATCTTTGCTTTGATTTCCATTTATTGGTGATATTCTAGAAATGATATTGACATAAGAGAGGATCTGGAATCCATTTGGATCTTCATGTGAAGATATCATACATTTGTCCTTTTTCAAGGTTTTTAATGATTTTTAGCAAGCTTTCTTACTTTTTGCATGAACAAACACTTGGCAACCACCTTGTGTGGGTGAATGGGGGTGCCTAACACCTTCCCCCGCTCGTAATCTAATCCCCTTACCCATCTCTGGATTTAATTTTCAAGTAGAGTTATTTTTACTCTAGAATTTGCATTTTAGTTCTTTTTGATTACTTTTGAATCTTTTGGTGTCCATTCACACCTGAAAATCTGAATGGTGGTGACTCTCCTATTTTAAGTTGAGCCCCGTGTGTTGACAGAGGGGAAATCATCCCGCTGATTTTTCCTATGTCTCACAGTGCCCAGGGTCAGGATCCGACCCGAATCATTGTATCGATAAATACTGGTACGCCCACACAAAAACACATCATCCCTACCGCCACGTGTCGAGCCTAGACCAATCTGGAAGCAACATTTTCTATTTAAAAAGAAGCTATTGGATGTAACCTTGTGTCTTTCTCTTACTCTTGAATGTAATATTCAAGCTTTGCTTGGGAGGAACCCCATTGTACTTATTCTTCATTTGATTAATGGAGAATCTCTTTGTGCCCTGTGGATGTACCAGGATATTGGATGAACCACGTAAATCCTTATGCCTTGCAATTGTAGTTGCGCGTATTGGATGAACCACGTAAATCCTTATGCCTTGCAATTGTAGTTGCGTGTGTGTATGTGTTTTCTTGACTTATGTGGTTGCTGTATGTAAGTATGTTGGCATTTGTTGATGTGGCATGTGATGACGTGGCATTTGAGTTTACATGTCATTTTCAGGTTGATATTTTTTTTAACAGATATAGATATTTTGATGTGAAATTTTTAAACGTGTAAGTGGTTATTTTTAGATCAGATATTGATTAACATGATTTGGATTTATCTCTTTGAGTTTTGAATTAATCCTTATCTCTAAGTTTAACAGAGATTTGAATTAAATCTAATCTCTTAGATTTGATACACATCTCTTAGATCTGATAAGTATTATCCAGTTAAGAGATTATCTTTCCAGTGTTACAACAACTCGGTAATAGTGTTACAACACTTAACAAATCTGTTGAGTATTTTTCAGGTTATAAATACTGATGTTAGTTTGACAGAAAACTAACTCCTTGAGCATTAAACAAATTTATCAGAAGTATTTGAAACTCATCGTTCTTCGGGAGAAGAACTTGAAGCCTTCGGGAGAAGGCAACTTATGATTGAAGGGAGTTCAATCATGGATGCATATATAAGTTGAGGGGGAGCCTTGCTGCACACAGAAGATTGAAGGGAGTTCAATCTTGTCTAAGTCGAGGGGAGCTCGCTGAACAACACACTGAAGAGTCTTCTACACATTGGCGACGAAAAAGAGGGAGTCTTTTGTATGTGTAAGTCCACATTGGTGTATATATGTAAGGTTTTGTTTAACTTTAGTGGATTGTTCATCATCTGGACGTGGTCCCGAGGATTAGGTTAATACCGAACCTCGTTAAAAAGTCTCCTATGTTCATGTGTTACAATACAGTAGTTTAACACTAACAGATCTAAAATATATTTTTTTTTCTTGGGATTTTATGTTAGGAATTTCTTACTCCATAACTCACACATGACGGGTGGGTTGCTTTGGTGTGCACTATTGTCCTAGGCCTTCCCAAGAGAAACTAGGATGTGTTTCAAGGGTTTCTTTTTAAATCGTCAGATCAAGAAACCTTTGGTGACAATGAGAAAACAAAAAGAGTTATAAAATTCTCATCATTGGCAACGCCTACTTGTTTGCTCCGTTTCTGCAATTCAGTTCTGTTGCTCTAAAAATGGGCCGGTGTGGACACGTGTCGAAGGTGGTGATGTGTCTCTACGCGGGCGTGCCAGTATCGTTTGATACAATGATTTTCGAGTCGATTCCTGACCCCGGGCACCTGTTCCGAATTTGAACCGGGATCGGTTCAGTCGTACTGCAAGTCACCTGTAATAAAATCGGTCAGGCGATGGTATGAAGACTAGGGGTTCGGTCTTCGTTTCGGGTTCTTGTAAGTGTTTGAAAGCGAAAGCAACTAACGGCACACAAATCCTTTATTAATAAATCGGCCGAATAGCCGAAAACGACAACAGATAATCCTCAAAAGGGAAACAACAGTAAAAAAAGAAAACTGACAGGGCTCGCAGGACCGGCCTGTCCTGGTCTTATAGCCGTAATCGGGTATAAGCGCAGGAGGAAGGGGGCGGCTGCTAGCAAAGCCAATTCAGGGGGTTCACCTTGGATTGCTGCTTACCTGAAAATACACGAGTCACCTGGCGTGAACAGAGCGAGTCTCGGGACCGGCTGCTCGGGATTCTGTAAAGACAGAACTGCGAGTCAAGGGCGGCCTCAACTTACTTTCCGGTGGCAGGATTTTGGTGTTTAATCGGAGTAAAGAGGGGTCGAAGATGTCACTGGGACTGGAAGCAGTGAGAGAAGTCCTAGTTTATCCGTCTGTATTAGAGGGGATAAAGGATCACGGATGATCAAAATAATATAATAACCGGTTGCGGTTGTGTGGATTGTGTCCTTGAGCTCTTCGAATTGGGGCCTTTTATAGCCACTCCTTGACGGTTGCTCAACGTTCTACTCTTGCACGATCTTCATGGCGGTTGGTTATCTTCAGTTCTCAGTTTCAAAGTGATAACCGCCCGGCCATGATCTAAAAATAGTTTTATTCTTGAACGGCCGATGGCACGATCTTCTGATATTTCTGGTTTTGTCGTATTGGCTCGCGTGGCTCGAACCGCATTATTGTGTATGCGTGCTGACGTGGCCTGCTCACCCTTCAAAGTCTACGGGCCTTGATGTCGTAGCCTAACCAAGCCACCTAGGCACCACGTGTCCTTCTCTTATTCGTCGGTTATATAGGGTGTAAACATTGCCCCCCTACTTACTTGTGACGCCGTCATCGGCCGGTGTGATGAGTAAGTATTTCGGGTTTTTCAAAAATTGTCCGTCGTTTGATGTGAAAAGATCGCGCCGTTTCCATACGATCGTAATGATGAAACTTTTCGGATTTCATCTTCTATAAAGTACCACAGCCGAGATTTTACTTTACTCTTTCTTTTTGGCTGTTTGTCTTTTCTTCTTCTTTGTCTTCAATGGCGGGCACTCTCATATACTATCCTTCTACAGTCGAAGTTTCGACGGCTCGATATCTGTAGGCCCCTTCATTTGTGCCAGTAATGCTCCTTTGGAGGCCCCGACTGAGAAAGTGAGGGGCCCTTTACTCTTTACTGACGAGAAGAATCTCAATCTACCTCTTCGCTTTCGAAATTGGCCGACTGCTTACCCTGAATGGAAAGCCTGGGTTGACCGCATGAAGGATCGTTTTGCCGTTGTTTGGCGTAAGACAGGTATTTATGACATGATTATCTTTTCTTGTCACTCTATTCCCTGCAATCGCGATCTTCTCTGTGCCATGAGTTCATTCTGGAATGCTCAGACCAATACCTTCAATTTCCCTTGCGGAATGATGACTCCTACTGTCATGGATGTCTGTTTTATTACTGGTTTCTTCGCGACTGGTCATGAGATCCGGGTCGGTATGGTGGATCTTAAGGATTACCAGCATTTACCTCCGATGGAAGTGGGTGACAAAAGGAAAGAGGTAGAAAAGAAAAGAAAGCAACCCCCAACGAAGAATAACAGGACTTCCAAGAAGGCACGATCCTCTCGGCAAAAAGGTATTGTGTTGTCCGAGAATGAACCTCCACCGTCAGAGAGCGAATCTCCACCGACTTCAATTCATTCTTCTTATCGGTCCTATATCAAGGACTGTGCCAAATTCCGACCTCCAGCTCATGAAGATGAGGTGGAACACTTCTACTTTCTCCTTTATTTTTTCTGCAACTTTGTATTCTGTTCCAAGGCTCAGGCAGTTACCAAAGAGTATTACTCATTGGTTAAGTTAATTCTGGGTGAGTATGAAGTTGCCCTTGCTCCTTACTTTTTATCGGTTTTGTACCGTTCACTTCAAGAGTTTGTTCATGGCACCCTTCAGAATCCTAGGGGGCCATTGTGGTTCCTCCAATTTTGGGCTTATCACTATTTTCCATCCCAGTTTTATGCTCAAGTACCGATCACTCCCAACATGCCTTCTGATTTTGGTGGCTATGCCTATTTGGCTGCCACTCCAGCTGTTCTATCTTTTTCTGAATGTTTCCGTTTCTTTTTTAATCTTCATCATTTTCCTACTCCTCCTTTTGAAGTCTCCGCAAATTCTCCCGGTTTCCTTTCAATAATAGATGACATAACTGACGAGCAACATCTTATCTGGGCCAGTTTTCTGAAGGCTCGAAATTTAAATTATGATGTGAAGTCAATTAACAAGAAACCGGGGTTTGAGGTATACTTGCCCAATTGTGTCGGCCGGCAATTTCAATGTGAACAGAGGATCCCCTTATTTGATGTGGATGGTTTGTTCACAATTAATGCCAAATCTGTTGATCGGCCGTCTGTCACTGTAGCCGAAGCTGCCGACATGGAAGACGCTTATAGAGTTGCTGCCGTTGAATTTCAACTTCCCTTTCTTCCTCGTCGTCACAAATGTCGCTGTGATTTCCATGTTTGGTGGAAATCTTTGTGGAACAACATCTGCTGTTATTCGGCCGATTATTATCTGGAAAGACTGGGTCTGTTTGAGCCTTTGGCTTCACCTATCCAAGAAGGTACATTCTTATCTTTCTTGTTTTTGATCTGCTTGATGTTCACTCAGTTTTTCTGTCATTAGGTAAAGTTCCGCCTCTAGCTTTGGAGGCTGGTCCACTTGAACTTTTGCCTGAACCTGTCCAAGAAGATATCAGTTCAGCTATTCGGTCACCCGGTGAAATGCCGTTTCTTACCTTGGAGGCTCATGCTTCCCCTTCCGGGGAATTGGCCGAAGATGATGCTTTGTCACCAGAATGTCCTCTCTCGATTGTCCCGTATGAAGATGATGAGGATCCCGATGATGTCCCACTACGACGGCGTCCTCGAAAGGTACTGAATCTTTATTGCTCATCTTTTTAGTTTTATTTTTCTTTCTGACACCTCATTCTTCTAGGCTTCGAGTTCCTCGGGTCCAACTGCTTTTTCTTCCAATGTCATGGAATCTTCTTCGGATCTAGTTGTTGATCCCATGTCTGTTTTTGATTCGGTCAATTTCGCTGTTCCTGCCGAAACAATGGATTCTCCTGGTAGTGTCGTTGCAGCAGCTCCTTTAGCACTTCCTGAAGGTCAGGAGCACTTATCCATTCGAGAGGTTTCTTCAGAAAGAAGTCCGTCTCCTGACTTACCTCCTGGATATGAGCAGAGTGTTGCCCTTCCGGTAGTTGAGATTGCAACGTCTACCACTTCTATTGGGCCTTCCGGCCCTTCTGCCTTGGCCGATATTCCTCCTGATTCTCCTGTTACAGCAGCGGAAGTTGATACTGATCGGCCAAAGCAAAAGCTTGTTGAATTGGGGAATTCCAGTTCATCGCTTGTTCCTTCTTTTGCTGCGGGATCACCTTCTGGTGATGGTCATGGCCGATTGGACACTATATTGAACGATGTCTGCTCTACTCTCTCATCGGATGGTTCATCTGAGCCCTTATCTCCAACAAGTATCCGATCGGAGATTATCCTCCTCCTCTCTCCAGGCATAATTGGTATTTCCGAAGAGACTCTTACCCGTGTGATGGCATTGGCTGCGCAGCTTCGGGATCTCTCTTCTGTATCTCCTGACGTCAAATTGGTGTTCTCTCAACTTACTCTCCTTTACTCCTATAAAGTTGTCTTTGACCATCTTTCGGCCAAACTACATGAAATGAGTAATACGGCCGATTCTGTTGATGGCCGATATCAACTTTTGCAACAGTTGAGGAATGAGCGCGAGATTTGTCACCATCAGTATATTGAAACGGTCCACCGTATAAACATCATTGATGATGATATTTCGGCGGTCGACCGTCAGATTGCTGAGTTACAGTCTAGGAGGCCTGATCTTGTAAATCAACGGGAGGAACTTCTTCGTACGAATAACGCTGCTGATGACACCTTGAAAGAGAAGACCCGTCAGTGCATCGAGATCTCCCATGAGCTGAAATCGGAGATAGAGTTGGCTCGAGGTTCTTCTCTGCTTCGGTCCACTTTGGTTGAAAAAAACGGTCTGCTCAAGAGTCTTTTGACCGTATATATTCTGCAATTTTAGATACTTCTTTGTAAAGTGTTTAATGAATTAAATTCTTTTTTGGAATCCATTTTTCCAACTGTCCTGGTCGTCAGAATCGGCTCCTTTTTCGACAAAGTTCATCTTTTCAATTTGATTCGTCCGTATGATCTTTACCCTTAAAAACGCTTTATTCGAGAAGATATTCAGCCGCCGTTTCGATTTCTTCGGGAAGGCGATCGTACTATCAGCACCTTTTTCGGGAAGACAGTAGTCTTATCAACGCCCTTCTCGATATTTTGAATCATTACGAGCTCTCCTTCCTGCACACGTTTCCTTGCTTTGTTTCGTCTTCTTCTTTCTACAAGCCTTCCTTGTCTGGTTTCTGATATTGATCATGGCGGACGATAACCCTAATGACTTGAATCTGTTCCTCGACGGTGAGGATGGTCCTGTTCTTGGTCCATGCACTGATGAAGATACGGAAAAGGCTCCAAAAGTCCTGCACTCTTCCTACCACTTGATCGGCGCCTCTGATCCTGTGCGGTGGGGTAATCTGACTACTCTTCCTAAGTGTTCCCCTAAGTGGAACAAATGGGTTGAGCGGTTACGGTCTTATTATATGGAGACCTGGGTTAGGCTCGGGTTGGCGGAGATGATCTTCTATTCCACCTTCTACATTCCCTTCAACCCTATTTTACTTGGGGTGGTCTCGTTTTTCTGGTGTCGGGGTTCCAACACCTTCTCTTTTTACCATGGACCTATGACCCCTACCCTGCTGGATGTTTGATGTATCACAGGCCTTTCGGTCCTTGGAGAAGAAATAGACTCTACCCTGTCCGTTTTCTCATCTTCTGTTTTTAACACCGCTCATGCTTCTTCTGCTTTCGGCACATTCGTCCGTGCTGAACGAGTTTCAAATACTGATAGTCCTCCTTCCCTTCAAGAGCATTGCTCTTTCTTGCTGTTTTTTCTTTGCCATTTTTTCTGCTGTGGCCCATCTGCTCAGATGGTAAAGGAGTTTGCCGGTATTGCGGTAGCCCTTGCCCATGGTCGCCGTCTGGCTCTAGCCCCTTTCTTTCTCAGCCAGGTCTACCGTGGTTTACATAGTCTGTCCTCCGGCCGATTAGGGGTTGCCAGTGGCCCTCTTTGGTTCTTACAATTCTGGTTTTACGAATACTTCCCCGGCTTTTTCTGTGCAGCCGTAGATAACCCTTTCCCTGATTATTATTATGCCGGCTGTCGCTGGCTTACCGCGATGCCCATGCAATTGTCTTTTAGGGCTGTTCTTGATTTCTTCCTGGTAGGTCTACAGGAAGATAATCCTCCTTTATTCCATCGCTTTTCCTTAGACCAATTTCATGGGTCTCCCCTTTATGCCGCCATCAATTCTTCTCCAGAGGCTCGCCGACGTGCTACGGCTAGTTTTCTTATTGCCCGGGAGCTTCCTTTTGGCTTGCATAACCGAGATGCCCCTGCCACTTCTAGAAGAGAAGGGGTGGAAATATATCTGCCGCATTTCGCCAGTCGGCAGCTTGGTTATGGCCAAGGCATTCCTCTTGTGGTGTTTCCATCTACCAATGGTGGCTCTCGGTCAGTCTTGAGCCCTAGTTATCTGTCATTAGCAACTTGTCGGTTTCGCGATCTTTCTGATCGTTTCCGCAACTATCCTCTTCCCCGGGAATCCTCAGTCGAGCCTTCCTTTCGTAGATGGTGGGCTCAGCTTTACTCTGACTTTGTTCGGCTTGATGCAGAGTCATATACTGCGCTTTTTCGACCGAATGCGGCCGATATAGCGAGTATAGGCAAACTCCGTGGGTATTATGAGGCCCGTTACCCAGGTAACTTTCTTTTATGTTCTTGTAAATTGATCTTCTCTATTCGGTCGCGTATGACTTTCTTTTTCTCTATTAGATGATCCTCGATCCTCCAATGTGAAGAGTAAGAAAAAGAAAGCCGAGACGTCGGTCACCTTCAGCTGGAGGCGACCTTCCAAGGCTTCTGCCAGTCGGAGCAACCCTTCCTCCAAACAGTCGCCACTGAAAAAACGGAAGATTGGTGAGGTATCGGATGGTCGTGCTTACGTTACCCGTTCCAGTTTGCGACTCCGAGTTCAGCCTCCGGGTGAGCGTGTCGTCGTGGCTGACGATTCTTCGGACGAGGAAGAAGATATTGATTTATCTCGTCCTCAGCATGGGCCCCCAGTTCATTCTGGAAGTAGTGGTAGATCAACTCCCATGCCGACTCCTCCCCGTGCATTTCATTATGTTAGTCCTCCATCCTGTTCCTCAACTCGATTTGTCACTCCTTTGGCTGATCCGTCGCCTAGTGCATCTAGGCAGGCTCCTTTCTTTCCTTGTCCCGTGGTTGATGAAGCCGGTCCGTCCACTTTTCCTGGTGCTGCTTCTTCGGGTTCTTCTTCTGGTGAATTACCTTCTGAGCCAAAAATTCCTGTGGCCAAAGAAGAAAACTTTAGACCCCTCCCTGGTACTTGCTTCGGATTTGTCAGATTTTGCTTCATGGAAGTAGACCGTTGTCTTTCATCTCCAGAATTTCATGACCTTCGTCCAGCATTTCTTTTGGATTTTGACAGTTGGAACGAACTCCACTCCTTTGTTTTTCGTCGGCCTGAAGAACTTTCTGATGAGGAACTGTCAGAAGTTCGATTGTTAATATGTAGAGCCGTAGTGACGAATTCTCGCGGGGATCTTTCAACCGGAGATCGGCTGATGTCCATGCTTGGGTTTTACAGTGCCGTGCCGCAGCTAAGGGAAGCCATGGACTTTCTTCGTTCTGTCAACGTGAGATGTTCCGATTTTCGTCAAGAAATTCGTGCTGTATATGGTCATAATCGCCAGTTGGAAACTTTGAGGCGGTCTCTTCATAACAATTCTCTTGGCCAGGGCTCTATTGCTGGTGACCCATCGGAGACTGCTCCGGCCGAATTATCTCGGCTACAATCTGAGGAACACAGTCTTAAAGAATCTATCCAGACTCAGATGCTGCTGATCGAATCGAGCCGTCACCGTTTGGAGGAGCACATGAGAGATGAAAGGGAGGTGGAGGTACGTCGAGCTGAGATGCAGTTGTTATTGGAGCGGGCGAAGTATGATCATGCCCGATTTAAAACTTGGTTTGAAAGGTAAGGTTATAAAACCTTTTTTAAACAATTATACCGTTTGTTCGGTATTCACCTTTTGATGATAATGCCATATGGCTGGCATTTTAAACTTTATTTAGCCGACTTCTCGGCTTTTTATTTAAACGGTAGTTTTTTGCATGCTTTTTGGATGCGTAACATACTCGTTTTATTTCATATCTACTGCTCGTCATGGAAAGACTAGAACCTAAAAAAGGAATAAGAATGTTTTTATTTCAACATTGATCTTTCATACAACCAAAGCCGAGCTCTTCTGGCTCTTTCATACAATCAAGGCCAGATGTTTCAGCCGGGGCCGATATGCCCCTGAAATTGCTCCGCACGCCAATCATGGATGGTGTTAGCGAGGGCCAATTTAACCAAAGGGGCAAGAAGCAAGAGGGGGGGATGGCGACTACTCTGACCGGCGTAAATGTTGGTCAGAGGAGAGAACTCTCGTCCCTACCCAGAACTCGGTGGGAGAAGACCTACCGTGATGGGGTCAGCGAGAGAAGAGTCGCCTTTTCCGATCCCGTCCATTCTCATGAAGTCATCGGCTTTGTTGACTTCCTCTTCTCCGATTGTCTCCGTCGTCGGCTCTTGATCTTTCGCCATTTCTTCTCTGCTTCCCTTTCTTGAAAGAATGGCGAGCATTGCCTTAGTATTTATAGACCGATCGTTAGAAAGAAGATCAATGGGTTTGAGCGGATTTCGAAGAGATTTCCTATTTTAGTCTAATCCGCACTGTATGTCGGCGCTTCGATTTGACAATGCCATTTATTTGGCGTTGCAAGTACCGAACAGTAGATATTTTATTTTATTCCTGATTTTCCTCAGGTTGGTTATTGATTTCGCGGCTTTCCCATAGAGTGGGAAAGTACCGTTTCAAAAACTGGCCGTTGATAATCTTCTTTTCTTGGCCATCTAATGACTGTATATGGTATGCCCCCCCGGGCAATACCTTGCTGACTTGTAATGGTCCTTCCCACGTGGGGGACCATTTTCCATATAAGGAATCTTTTTTCCCTATTGGCAGAAGGGTTTTCCACACTAAATCTCCTTGAGCGAATGATTTGTGTTTTACTCGGCGATTATAGGATCTTGCAATCCTTTGCTTGAGGGCTCTCTGCCGATCCAGGGCTAGCCTCCTCATCTCTCCCAAGTCTTCTAATTCAACTAACATTGCTTCCATATAATCCTTGGGAGTGAAATTATTCTGAATAGCCACCCTCAATGATTTGACCGTGATCTCGGCCGGAATAACTGCCTCATGACCGAAGGTTAAGGCAAAAGGGGTAGTTCCAATAGACGTCTTGTAAGACATTCGATACGCCCACAATGCTTCAGATAGGAGTTTATGCCAACTTCTTGGCTTATCTTCAATCATCTTTCTTAGGATATTTTTCAACACCTTATTCGTTGCTTCAGCTTGTCCATTTGCCTGTATGTAATAAGGTGTAGATTGAATCATTCTGATGCCATATGTTTTGGCAAATTCAGTCACTTCTTGTCCTACAAAAACGGTGCCTGAATCGGTCGTGATGGTTTCGGGGATACAGTATCTGTGAATTATCTGTTCCCTGATAAACTCAATCACATCCGATTGTTCCACTTTTTTCAAAGGTTTGGCTTCCACCCATTTGGTGAAGTAATTGGTGGCTACTATGATGAAGTTGTGTAGACCAGTCGAAGGAGGATACACTTTTCCAATTAAATCCATTGCCCAACCTCTGAAGGGCCATGGCTTGACTATGGTTTGCAATTCGAATGCCGGTACCCTCTGAACTGGTCCATGTTTCTGACATTCCTGACATCCTGCAGCGAACATCTGACAATCTTTCAAGATTGACGGCCAGTAATAACCATGCCGACGTAATAACCATCGCATCTTGACTCCTGCTTGGTGGGCGCCACAAATCCCTTCGTGCACTTCGGCCATTATTAACATGGCTTCTGTTGGGTTGACACACCTAAGTGGGATGTCCTCAATACTCTTTTTATATAACTCATCGCCCAGAATGAAATAGTTGGCAGCTTTCCTTTTGGTCGATCTGCTAGTCTTTATAGTAGGATCTTTAAGATATCCCCAGATCTCACCTCTCCAATCCTGTCTTATTGTCTGGTTACAACATGCCAGTGAATCCACCAGAAATGGTCTTTTCTCGGAGTTGGGGAGAGATTGTATGGTCACCGTTCTAACTGAATCGCGCAGTCTAAGTCCGGATGCCAACTGGGCCAGTTCATTAGCTTGATAGTTTTCCTTCCTTGGCCGATGTTCGAATTCAATTCTATTGAACTGCTGGGCCAAGAATCTCGCCCTTCGCAGCAACAGTACTAATGACTCGCTATTGCAGTTATATATGCCCTCCATTTGCTTCAAGACGAGTTGGGAATCCCCAACAATATTAACCGCTCGAGCACCCATTTCCCATAGAATTTCCAACCCTATAATTGTAGCTTCAAACTCTGCTTGATTATTTGTGGATAATTCTTCAAGTTGAAATGCATGTTCATGCTTGTCGCCAGTGGGTGAGGTTATTACTACTCCGATCCCAGAAGCAAACTCTTTTTTTGAGCCATCAAATTCCAGTGTCCATGGTTGGAATTCGACATAGCAAAAACTGGTATGAAATACTGGGATATCCAATTCTTTTTCCTGTACACTAGATGGATGATCGGCCAAAAAATCGGCCAATGCTTGTCCTTTTACCGCTTTCTGCGGTACATATTTGAAGTCGAACTCCATCAGAGTCAGAGTCCATTTTCCGAGTCTACCACTCACTGTAGGCCGAGTGAGCATGTACTTGACCACGTCAGTGGCTGCTATGACGAAAATTTCTTTGGCCGACAGGAGATAATGTCGTAATTTGGTAGCTGCATAATAGAGTGTGAGACACAACTTCTCTAGATTAGTGTACCTTTCTTCCACTGGAGTCAGGAATCTGCTGAGGTAATAAATAGCCTGCTCATATCCTTGATCGTTCTCTTGGGCCAACAAGACTCCAACTGAATCGCTCGCAGCCGCTATATAAAGCTTTAGCGGCCGTTCTTTTGAAGGTGGCACCAAGACTGGTGGTGTTGCCAAATACTGTTTAATGCCTTCAAAAGCGGCTTGATGGTCCTCATTCCAAATAAACTCTTCAGTATTCTTGATCTTCAATAATGGGGATAGGACCCTAATCTTCCCGGCCAGGTTTGAAATGAATCTTCTCAAGAAATTCACCTGGCCGAGCAACCTTTGTAGCTGTTTCTTATTGGCTGGTGGCTTGGCTTCTATGACCGACTTTGCCTTATTTTTATCGACCTCAATTCCTCTTTGGTGTACGAGAAAGCCTAGGAAATTTCCGGCCGATACACCAAAAGCACACTTTAACGGATTCATTTTCAAGTTGTACTTACGAAGTCGCTCAAAAACCTGCTTTAAATGCTGCAAGTGGTCCGTTTCGGTCTGAGACTTTATCACCACATCGTCAATATATACCTCAAGTATTTGACCGATCATATCATGGAAGATAAGATTCATTGCCCTTTGATAGGTTGCGCCAGCATTTTTCAATCCGAAGGGCATAACTACCCAACAATAAGTTCCTAATGCTCCAGGGCATCGAAACGCCGTTTTAGCTACATCTTCTTCGGCAATAAAGATTTGATTATATCCGGAGTGGCCATCCATAAATGACAAAAACTTATGCCGTGATGCATTATCAACTAAGAGATCTGCGATCGGCATTGGATATTCGTCCTTGGGCGTTGCAGAATTCAGATTGCGGAAATCAATACATACCCTAATTTGACCATTCTTTTTGATTACGGGTACAACGTTTGAAAGCCACTCGGCGTATCGTATCGGCCTAATAAACCCGGCTGATAAAAGCCGTTCTATTTCAACCTTTACTTTACATACCACGTCGTCACCCATCCTCCTTGAAGGTTGTCTGAATGGTTTAAATTCTGGCTTGATAGGGAGCCTGTGTTCTACCATTTTTCGGTCCAATCCTGGCATCTCTTGGTAAGTCCAGGCGAAACAGTCCGAATATTCGGCCAACAATTGCCTCCTTTCTTGTCTGACCGAAGGTGGTAGTAACTTACTTATGAAAACAGGCTTTTGTTCCGCCTCTGTCCCCAAGTTGATTTCTTCTAATGGATCTTGGGTATCTACCTTCAGGTCTTCTAATTTGGCTGGTGCTGCTTGTAGGTCGGCGAGAGTAATCTCATCCCGGTCTTGCACCCTTTCATCTTCTTGTTCATTAATGAATTCGGCCGAATTTATCATTATCTCGCCGTTTTCCAGCCATTCTTGTTCCTGCTGCAATTTCCCTATCTTTTCTTCCTGCATGTAAGCCGTCATCTTTCTTAAGACGGCTTCTGCGACTTCTGATGGTTTAACCATCATTTGGTAGTTCTTTGAGTTCGGCGACTGCGGCTACCTCTGTAATCTGTAGTTGCGCCGTTTGTAGTATAGCCGAACTTGAAGTGATCGGCTGCCCATTCTTGTCATATCCACTAAATGAAATTGGTTTTACCCCTTCGTTATAAAGGGATGCATGTGCGGCGTTGGAATCTACGGCAAATGGCCGCTGGTCGGCTTTTACTTCTTTGGTCTTGCCATCCTTCCAAAACAGCAACGATTGGTGCAAAGAAGATGGTACACATTTGTTCGAATGGATCCAATCTCTTCCCAGCAATGCGTTGTATCCGGCGGATGATTCAATTACGAAGAATGCCGTAAGGGATTGCCGTGTCCCAACCGTTAGTTCGATTGGGAGGATTCCTCTAGTTCCTGTAATACCTCCTGCAAAGTTAGTGACGGTAATCTCGGAAGAAATTAAATCTGAATAAGACTTACCTAATTTCTTCAATGTGGAGATTGGGATGAAATTTATTGCTGCCCCATTATCAATTAGAATTCTATTGATAGGGATCCCGTTCATGTGCGCCTTTATAAATAAAGGTTTCAGATGTTGAGTCATGGTTAAGGATGGTTCAACGAAACATACCTCTCCCACCAGACCGATTTTGTCACCATCGGCCGGCTTCTGGTCTTTTTTCTCTTCTTCGAGATGTTCCGGATCAATCACATACAAAGCTACTGGGTCTTCCTCCTCCTGGATCTCCTCTAACCGTGGTAACTCCATGCTGGCCCCAAAAGTCATAGGTAAAGTGAGGACCATATGACAGTCAAGTGGTATCGGGGGCATCCGACCGAAACAAATTTCGGCGATTGATGCATCAGCACTCAAAGGAGGTTGACTCAGCGACTCACTGATCTCGTCTTTGGGAGTTTCGAGTGTCAATTCCTCCGTTATTTCTACCGTAGAAGGAGTTGAGATCCTGCTGTACTCTGTTAACAATTGTTCAACTAACAATTGTTCTCCTTCTCCTCCGGCGAAATTGTCCGTCAATTCCTCGTCCGAAACTAGCCTTTCGGTCACTGCATTGGAATTGTGTTCGGGCGTAGTATCTGGAGGGATTGGTGAATCAGGCGGGCTCTTTTTGAGCCTTTGTGGTTTCGGAATGCGCCTTTTGGCAACAAACCTAGACGACCAATATGGCTCGGATGATCCAGTACTCTGTTCCTGGTATCGTCTCTTAGCTTGCTGTCGCTGCCAGCGTCGCTTCTGCGTTCTGGTCAGTTCTGCGATACTTGCCTGCGCATGGAAAGGAAATTTAGGATGAGTCAATCTTTTCCAGTGACCATCCTGCATAATAGGTGGTTTTACCATTCTGGGTTTGACCCTGTTTACCATCCTATATTGTTCGTGTGTCATATAGCCGCTATCCCTAGCGGAGCTATAGGTGGCTGCCGTCCTTGTCGGCGAGCCTACTTGTCTTCCAGAAGTTAAGTACAAGGGTCTCTTGCCCCCCTGAGTGTGGCGTGCATCTTCATACTTGACTGATTTCCCTTTGTATTGGGAATACCGGTATTCTGCTATCACTTTTTGCTTGCAGTCTTGGCAAAGGAGGCCTGGTGACATTTCTATTTTCTCCGGAATCTTGCATGATGTATCTTTATTAACGGAAGAATCCTCTGAGGATTTAGCAACCGTTTCCGGTCGCTTTTTGGTTGCAGCTTGATTGGAAGACCATTCAGAAGGAACCGAAGCCAATTTCTTTGTTGTTTTCTCATTGAGGTCTGGCTTCCTGTCTTCTTCTATCCTGGGTTCGCGTCTGGACTTATGCCACCACTCACCCCAGATTTCACCTCTCCTCTCTTGACGCCATGACCGTCCTTGTGTAGGTGGGTACCTCCAATGGTTTCTTGGTCGTAAATTCACCTGGTTTTGTACTGGTTGTGCTGTTTTCCCCCATTTTCCTGATGAGGATCCATCCAGGTCGATTTTAACTGCTGGAGTGCGTTTTGGCAAACCAATGGTAACCATATTCGCCGACACCTCTTTAGGGAATGGTTGTGTGTCAACCTGCATCTTCTCTTTGTCGGTTTCTGCAAACTTCAGGAGCCCTTTATCAATATTCTCCTGTATCACATTACGAAGCACAGTACATTCATTAGTTTCATGAGTTTTCACCCCGTGCCATTTACAAGCTTTACCCTTGGCCGCCACATTGGCTGGGATAAAAGGATGGTCTTTGGTCAGTCTGAAGAATCCTTGTTTCAAAAGGTATTCAAATACTTCAGCCATCTTATTTATGTCAAAAGAATAATTTCGGCTAAAAGTACTCGTCTCCTTTGTTGCTTCTGTATCCTTGGTTTTTCGGATAAGAATCGGACAGGTAATTGATTGTTTTCCCACGACTTCTACAACTCCGTATTCAAAGTTCGGGTCCTTGTAATAAGACCCGTAAGACGAGACTTTCTTTTCGTTGTCTTCCTGTAATAGCCACTCGTATTTGGTGGCTCTGGCCGACAACTCAAATAAGTCTTCGAATTGTTCACCTTCGAATTTCTTCCGAAGTTCAAAGTGTAGTCCGTTTAAAGCCAAATTTGCAAATTCCGATTCTGGTAAAAGAATTCGGCATTTGTTTTTCATATATTTAAAGCGAGCAATATATTTATCGGCCGATTCCCCCGGTTGTTGTCTTAACCGAGCAAGATCAACCATGGTCACTTCGGGCTTCGTACGATAAAATTGGGAGTAGAATTTCTCTTCCATCATTCCCCAATTTGTAACTGAATTGGCCGATAAGGTAATATACCATGTAAAGGCCTGTCCGGTCAATGAGTTTCCAAATAGTCTAAGTCTAAGGAAATCATTACCGGACGCCTCTCCACATTGAACCGTAAATCGGCCAATGTGTTCAATGGTAGATTGTTGACCTTCTCCTGAAAACAAAGTGAATTAGGGAATCTTGTATCCCCTAGGGAATTCAAATTGTTGGTCAATCCAGCCTGGGTAAGGTTTCCTATAAACTGGCCTAGTCATTCGTCGGTGATATTGATCTCCGATCATTTCTTGAATTACATTTTGGATGTAATTACGGTTTACGGCCATATTTCTTACCCCGATATCTTCTCTATGGTTCTCTTGTGCTTCCCTTTGTCCCATGGGCCGCACCTCGATCGGAGGCACATTGGGATGAACTGGGACACCAGGAGGTATTTCTCCCCTAAAAGCGACGGTGTTGGCCTGTTCGTTTCGACCGTTTACACCTAGGTTCATGATCGGTGGCTGCTCCGGGATATTTATCCTTTCGTGAGCATTTGACCCAGCAGCCGATGTTTCGGCTCGTTCGGTCATCATGACCGGTCTTGCCATTGTAGAAAACCTTCCTGTAAAACCGCTAGGATTCTACCATTATCAGAAGAAATTTTGTTAATACCCTGGCCAAAGCCTGCCATTTGTTGGTTGAGACCTTGTATGGCCTGAATAAGTCGCTCATTAAGGTCCGGCTGAGAACTCGAAGGTCCTTCTTCCGGGACCTCTGAAGCATAAAGAGGATTTACCTGAGATTCGGCAGGTTCCTCTGGCGCTGCATTTTCAGCATGCCGAGTACTTCTTCTTGCCGCCATTAGTGCTCTTTCAAAGACTAATGGTCCCACCGGGCGTGCCAAAAAGGGATGTTGCTTCAAAAATGGGCCGGTGTGGACACGTGTCGAAGGTGGTGATGTGTCTCTACGCAGGCGTGCCAGTATCGTTTGATACAATGATTTTCGAGTCGATTCCTGACCCCGGGCACCTGTTCCGAATCTAAACCGGGATCGGTTCAGTCGTACTGCAAGTCACCTGTAATAAAATCGGTCAGGCGATGGTATGAAGACTAGGGGTTCGGTCTTCGTTTCGGGTTCTTGTAAGTGTTTGAAAGCGAAAGCAACTAACGGCACACAAATCCTTTATTAATAAATCGGCCGAATAGCCGAAAACGACAACAGATAATCCTCAAAAGGGAAACAACAGTAAAAAAAAGAAAACTGACAGGGCTCGCAGGACCGGCCTGTCCTGGTCTTATAGCCGTAATCGGGTATAAGCGCAGGAGGAAGGGGGCGGCTGCTAGCAAAGCCAATTCAGGGGGTTCACCTTGGATTGCTGCTTACCCGAAAATACACGAGTCACCTGGCGTGAACAGAGCGAGTCTCGGGACCGGCTGCTCGGGATTCTGTAAAGACAGAACTGCGAGTCAGGGGCGGCCTCAACTTACTCTCCGGTGGCAGGATTCTGGTGTTTAATCGGAGTAAAGAGGGGTCGAAGATGTCACTGCGACTGGAAGCAGTGAGAGAAGTCCTAGTTTATCCGTCTGTATTAGAGGGGATAAAGGATCACGGATGATCAAAATAATATAATAACCGATTGCGGTTGTGTGGATTGTGTCCTTGAGCTCTTCGAATTGGGGCCTTTTATAGCCGCTCCTTGACGGTTGCTCAACGTTCTACTCTCGCACGATCTTCATGGCGGTTGGTTATCTTCAGTTCTCAGTTTCAAAGTGATAACCGCCCGGCCATGATCTAAAAATATTTTTATTCTTGAACGGCCGATGGCACGATCTTCTGATATTTATGGTTTTGTCGTATTGGCTCGCGTGGCTCGAACCGCATTCTTCTGTATGCGTGCTGACGTGGCCTGCTCACCCTTCAAAGTCTACGGGCCTTGATGTCATGGCCTAACGAAGCCACCTAGGCACCACGTGTCCTTCTCTTATTCGTCGGTTATATAGGGTGTAAAAAAGTTCTCTGGTTTCTTCTCCTCTGATCATGTGGGGAACATACATGAGATAGGGGAGTTGAAAGTGGAAAATGTCATGTTAATAGTCCAAGTTAGTTAAGAGTCGAGGATCACCACATTGTTAGTTAAACGCTACAACAAACGGCACCTTCAAGTTTCATGTCGCCATACTTAATGCGAATTTTGAAGTTTTCATACATGATATACATAGTTGCGCCTTCACTTATCAGCTTAAACTTTTAGATACGATGGTATTTTAACAATCTAAAACAACATCATCTTCATTATTAGCGAGATCTTGCTTTGAGAATGAAAAACTGCTTTGGTGAGTAGAGCCTGAACAGATTAAAGGCAGAAACAGAACATATCACGACCAATAAGAGGGATGCAACGAAGCCACAAACCAGGCCCCCACCAATCTGTATGCAGAACTTTGTGAATTTATTGCACAGCTTCATCCACTGAAGCTGCCTCACCCCAGTTAACGCTATAACCGAAGCCTGGGTTGCTGCCGAGGTAGCCGAAAAGCATGTATAAGCCACCATCTATTCAAAAAAAGAATAAGGAAAAAACCACAAAACCAGTTAACTCACATCACCTGTTCAAAAAACACAAACATGTCTCTGATACCATTTGTTATATGCCTAATCATTGCTCCAAAATCTCTAAGGCTTATGGATACTTTGTTGGTTAAGCACTTAAGATCTGGGACCGTAACAAAGTCTCGGTGAGTAAAACGACTCCGAGCGACTGTTAGGTTACCTTATGTAAATGGACTCAAAGCCTGTCTAAAGTATACTTGAGTAGATGAATTACAAGGACACATAACAGCCCATATCTATCAACCCACGTCCTTCAACCTCAACGGACTCCTCAGATATTAATTAATGAGAATAACCCGCTTAACCAACTCCTTTATGTATAATTAGGTAGCTGCATGCAGTAGTTGGTAGGTAGGCAATAACCAGAACCGACGAGAAAATTTAATTAGGGTCCATTTTGATCTATAATTTAGGTTGATGATAAGTCATATTAATGACTAAAGAAGTAGGTCGTTTTAATAAGACATTATTTTGGATTGAAAGTCCTTAGAGCTAGAGAGAGAGAGAGGGGATAAGCTTTGAATTCTTTTTGTGGGGTAATTAAGAAGGGTGTGTTCATTGCACTTAGCTACCTATAGATATCTATATCTATATCAGTACAACTAATAAAAGCACCAAATATCTTAAGTATTTTTCATTTTGACATACCCAAAAAACCCTTGATTAAAGTTTTAATTCCAAAACTTGTGATTTTCTTTAAAATTTCAGGTTATGAACGAAGAAACATTTATAAATGCTTTTTTTTTTCTTTGTTATATTAGAGTCCTAGGCAAATAGGAAAAAATTAATATCAATAAAACAAATAAAATGAGGGTTTTATTTTGATAAAATAATTACTTTTCGTATTCAGTAAAATAAAAATAACAACCCCTTCAAAGGTCATTACTTTTAATCAGGTCCTAAAACATTTATAAATGCTTTTATTGAAAATTCTAAGCACATAAAAAATGTCCTAACTAATATTAATATTGAAAAGAGCTCTAAGCTTTTAAAATAAAATTTATAAATTACCTATAAGTTTATACAAAATTGCTATGCATAATCCCAATTCTAAGACTCCATGTAAAAAATAAAAATATGCCGCTCAAAAAACCAAGGAAACTAAACTAAATCTGCAAGGCATGTTTACAGTTTCTAGTATAAATAAAAAAAAGATGAACAATGGATGGAACCAATAATCAATGCCACATCTAAATGAAAATCAAAGAAATTAATTAATCAATCAACAATATAAGTCATTTAGTTTATATCTTTTTCTAACTTTTTAATGCTCATTCATTAAATAATTATAACTACAGGACTAATTATGTATCCTTCATTTTATTAAATACTAATTGTTGTTTAATTCCAAAGATGAATATTAAGGCTAATTTTGCAAAATTACTATACTTTAGTAAGTTACTTTTTACTGGTAGGAGTTTATATGAGAGAAAAATGTAAGAAACATTATGAAGGGAGATTTTGAAATTGAAGTTCAATATCTTATTTAGAGATGCAACTGTTACATCTCTTCCTGTTGAGAGTAGAATTCCTAGGGTATGTTTAAGGCGATGACAGGATATACCTGATCTAGAAGGAAAGAAACCCAAGCATGATTTTTATAGGACCCAAATGGGTTTCCCTTAACCCCAAGGATGATGAAACATTTTACTAGTTGCAGGAGATTATAAGCTGCAGCACTCAAATCCACAATCACCAGGACCCTATAAAATCAACAGTATAGCAGCATCAGAACACATCAATACATGCATATTAGAGAGAGAGAGAGAGAGGAGGGGGGGGTTGAGTTGTGGGGTTGTGTGTGTGTGTGTGTGTTTGGGGGGGGGGGGGGGGGGGGGGGGGGGGGGGGGGGTGGTGGTGGTGGTGGGGGAGGGTTGTGTGGTTGGGTCGAGTTACAACTTACAAGAGTGCATTCAAATCCTTGAAGGTGGCTTTTTTATCAATGGAAAAGATGAGCTTCTTGGTCTGTGTGTCGAACCCAACCAGACAAGCAGCCAAGACTAAGAATCCCAGAGAGAGACTCCTCAGAACTCCCTCGGCTTTCAATATCCCACTCCCCATTTCTCTCCTATTGACTCAAATCCCCTCCTTCTCAAGGTTCAACAACAGGTCTTTTTTTTTTTTTTTTGATGGAAAGCCAGGCAACAACACAGTCCTTTTTGTAAACCACTAAGATTGTGGGACATTAATGAAGCAGGACAGGATAATATAATGCTGCAATGCACAGATGAGATATTATTAAATAGAACCAGAGAGAAGCTTTTTAGCTGTCATCATGCTTCCACGTAGTTAGATATCCTTAAATGATCGCAGATTGCGACTGAGACGACCGGAGTGGTCCTCCTCTTTTTACCCTAAAACCCATGGGTGTCATTACTAACTCATATACCGTATTAGGTATTTATCTGTTTTCGACATGTGGGATTTGGGATGTCACAAAATTGTGAGATCCCAAATCCTAAATTGTATGTGGAAGAGAAGGTGAAGGTCTATGTATATGTAGGCTTGTAACTCCATCAAACAATGACGCCTTTCAAGGTAAAATTGAAGAGCAAACTCATGATAGAATCTAAGTTTGGATTTTACGTATCTGTTGAGATCCAAGAAGCTTTACAAGTCAGCTTCATCAAAATGGTATCTTAACAACTAATTGTAATTACTTAAGAAGGTTTTTTTTTTTTTTTTTGGTACCGTCGGTACCAAAAAAAAAAAACCTTAATTAAGCATTAGGTAAACCTATTTTCTGTCATGATGTAAAATGTGACAAATCTTAATAATGCGATTGAGATCTAATCTGCTGTAGACTCTGTTGATATTAATTAGCCTTGTAGACAGCACAGTAAAACTTAATAATTTTCGGTTTTTATTGACTTGAAAGTCAATGCATGGGACCCCAACAGACTTCCACACTCCTCTTGCTACAAAAATGCTATATTAATGTCCCGTTTCTGAAAATTTATAGTTACAAGCTCCCTTTGTATCATGACAAGGTTTTCCAATTTTTTTTTTCATAGTGGTTTTGTAATCATATAATTAAGCATGAGGTAAACCTATTTCTCATGGTATTACACTCTCGCACCAGACAAGTTGTGGTTGAATACTCAATGTAGACCGTTTAACATGTGCATGTTATAATCCAATTTGTTTGTTTTTTTTTCTTTGGGTTTTTTTTTTTGTTTTTTTTTCTTTGTTTTGTGTTTTTTTCTTTTTTCTTATCCAGGCAAAAATTCAGCTACATCTGGTCTTAATTGTTACTTAGATCAAATTGATGATTAATTCTAAATACTTACGCAGGGAAGGTAGAGATAATAAATCAGATATCGTTCTGATTGATGAATTGGTCTAGATATAGTTCTAGAGGACGAGAAAGTTCAAAAACACAATAATTTCTGGGCTTCAAATAAAATTCTTCATTAAAAAAGAATGAACTCCCTAAAAGTCTTTATATAGGTGTTACAAGAAAACCCTAAAAATAGAAAACCCGAAATTTACTAAAAATAGAAAAAATGAATTTTATTAAAAATAGTAAAATTCGAGAATGAAAAATTCCTAAAATATAGCCAAAAATAAAAATTTCCCCAAAAGAATGACTCAAAACGGACTTTTCTTAACTCTAAACGAAAGCAGTCAATTCTTTCCTAAAATAGCAAATTTGCCTATTAAATGTCTAAACGAAAAAATTTGGCTAAAATCCCAAGACCTTGTGATCTGCCACGAGTCTGACTTTTTGAGCCGTTTCCAATTAGACTACTAATTTTCAGCAAATTCTGACAACGTGAAAAAAATTACCAAAATACCCCTGGTTTGGAAAACACTGTTTAATGACCACAGAAGCCTCGGAACTCGTCCTACATCAGTCCCCTCCTCTTAGAAGAACACTCATCCTCGAGTGAAGCACTGGAATGGCCATGGGAGCATGGCACTCATAGAGATCTTGCACGTTGAATGTCTTGAAGATGGCTAAGTTTGCAAGAAGATCAACCACATATGCATTGTTGTTGATTTTATGAAGAATCCGTACTGGACCAATTTTCTTCTTCTTTAATTTATTGTACATTCCCACAGGAAACCTCTCCTTATGAAGATGCACCATAACTTGATCCCCAATAGCAAATACCTTGGAACGCCGATGATGATCTGTTGCTTCCTTATACTCTGCCACAGATTCTTCCAACTTCTTCTTGACGTCCATGTGAATATCAAAGTGTTTATCAGCTAAGTGTTGGGCGACAATGCTCATATCTGGCAGTTTTGGTAATGGAACTAAATCCAATGTATGAAGTGGAGGACGGATGTAAATGATCTCAAAAGGTGACTTGCCACTAGATCTGTTCGGCACCATGTTATAGGCGAATTCTGCTTGAGAAATAGCAAAATCCCACTATTTTGGATGCTCCTGACACAAACTTCGCAGGATGTTGCCCAATGTACAATTCACCACTTCTGTCTGACCGTCTGTTTGGGGATGACAGGTACCGCTATACTGCAAGTCTTTCTCAAAACGACGCCACAGAGAACGCCAAAAGTGGCTCAAAAACTTGGTATTACGATCAAAGACAATAGACTTGGGCACACCATATAAACGAACAATCTCTTTAAAGAACAATTGTGCAATACGACTAGCATCAGATGTCTTCCGACATGGAATAAAGTGTGCCATCTTAGAGAACCTACCAACCACCACAAAAACGGAATCCATACCTCGTTGAGTTTGTGGTAGACCAAGGATGAAATCCATAGATAACGCCTCCCATGGAGCATTTGGAATAGGCAATGGGGTATACAAACCTTGTATTATGTGCCTGTCCCTTAGCTGTTTGACAGATGTAACACCTTTGTACATATTTCTCTACGTCCCGCTTTAGATGTGGCCAATAAAACCGAGACTCCACCAAAGAAATGGTTTTGTCTTGTCCAAGGTGTCCTCCCAACCCCCCTTGCATGTACTTCTCAAATGAGAAGCTCTTGTAAAGATCCATGTGGAATGCATAAGCGGTCATCATAAAACAAATAACTATCATGAATTTGAAAATTCGAAGAAGTAGGAACTGTGAGACATGGAAAAATCACCGAGATGATTCCCCTCTGTCATCACACGGGCTCAACGAAAATGGGAGAGTCGCCACCATCCAATTTTTGGTGTGAATGGACACCAAAAGATTCAAAAATAAATAAAAAGAGCTAAAAGGCAAATACTAGAGTAAAAATAACTCTACTTGAAAATCAAATCCAGAGATGGGTAAGGGGATTAGATTATGAATAGGGGAAGGTGTTAGACACCCCTATTCACCCACACAAGGTGGTTGCCAGGTGTTGTTCATGTTAAAAAAAATAATGAAGCTTGCTAAAATCATCAAAAACCTTGAAAAAGGATTAGACAAATATGTGATATTTCCACATGAGGAATCTAATGAATTCCAGATCCTCTTTTATGTCATTATCATTTCTGGGATATCATCATTAAATGGAAATCAAAGCAAAATTTGAACAAAACCAAGTTGAGACAAATCCGGAAAATTCGATAAAAATTAGAGCCATTTGTTTTGAAATCATTCAAATCTAATTTAAATTGAATCAAACCAAATCCATTTGAAAGATTATGATAAATAGAATACTCATGCAAATTTTCAGTCAATTCCGGTTAAAATCCTAGGAATTAGTCGCCTTTGAAATCTGCTGCTGGAGATAGTTAAAAGTGACACAAGTGGGCAAGTTTGGAAAATCATTTAGAAAAATTGGCTTCATATAAACCCATGAAATTTGGTGTGAATGAAGTATGTATGGCTATCTCTCGGATGAAACTAGCCTCATACAAAACTTCATCCGGTTGTGCCTTGGGTGACCTCCGAAACAGGCCACGGGGATCACAGATTAACCCAGAAAAGTGCTGTTGAGCAGTTCTGAGTAAATCTGTTACCCACGACACAAATGGAGTCAAAAAATTATGAAACCAACTGGATTTGAAATTAGACTTCCAAAAGAAAACTCAAAAATAAGAATCACTCGAATCGGACTTAAAACGAACACATGGTGCTCAGTCAAAGTGACAGGTTCTACGATCAGACCTGAACTGACCTATCAACTTCGACTGAGTGGTGTCAAAAATCCCCTTCATAAAAATTGATGAAATTTTACAGGCATAAACTAGACAGCCTCACCTTTCCCATGGCTCTAGAATCACTCCAAAATTCATTCGGACGATGAAGTTATGGGCGTCCGAAGTTAGGGTACAGTTGCTGTCAAGTTTAGACCTTTTTGAGTAAAACCAATTCAAAACAGTGATTGGGTGTGTGTAATCCGTGCAATACAAATCAAAATCACTTGAAAAAGTATTGAAGAACCTCTAGGAAGAAATAGGGCACAAGTTTGGCTCACCATCCTCTCCGATTGGAGAGAATATGCCAAAAACCCCAAAATTGAACAAAAATGCCGAAACCGAGAGGTTAGACCTAGAGGTCTTCAATACTTGCTTGAAATCATGTTGAAAACCAATAAGAAATATCCCAGAATTGTTTGAGGCTATTTATTCCAGATCTATCACAATGAATGCAATAAATCCGAAATATAAGCCGATTCCGACAAAAGCAAGTGCTATGTGTGCATGTGTGAAAATCCACTCTTCAATAACATAACAACATATAGGCTACGTTTGGTAACGCTTTTCGGAAGTACTTTTTTGCTTTTGAAAGCAAAAAATTGCTTTTAAAAGCAAAAGTACCGTTTGGTAATGCACATGAGAAGCAATTTACTAAAAGCAAAGAAGCAATTTTATTGCTTTTCACCGGAAGCAACAAAACGTTGCTTCTCAATTTTTTTACAAAATTGCTTTATTGCTTTCAAAACCCCTCGATACCCTATTGCTTTATTCCTATATTAAAGATGATGCCTCCATACTCATTTAAGAAGCAACAACATATTGTTATTGCTAGAGCCGGCAAAATGCCACCCGACCCGACGGGTCAACCCGATTATAAATGGGTTGGGTTGACCCGTTTATTAATTGGGTTGGGGTTTCCCCAACCCGATTATGACCTGCCAACCCGACGGGTAACTCGATTTTTAAAAAAAGATGGCAAAAGTATCATGTTCCAACCCGATTAACCCCAAAACCCGACCCGAACCCGGTAAAACCCAATCCAATTAACCCCAAACCCAATTTTAATAATATTTTTTGAAAAATAAAAAATAAAATAAACGGGTTGGCGGGTTGAACCCATTTATTGGTGGGTTGGGTTTGGGTTGGGGGTTTTCCAACCCGCCTTAATTTAGTCCAACCCGATTATGACCTGACCCGAACCCGATTGTATACAATACTTTTATGGAAGCAAAAAGCAATTTCTATGTTATTGCAATTACCAAACATGCTTTTTTGCTTCTTAGAAACAAAGCAAAAGTTTACCAAACGTATTTGCTTCAAGAAAAGATCTTTCAAAAAGCATAAAATTGCTTTTCTGCTTTCTTGCTTTTAGAAGCAAAAAATCAAAAGCGTTACCAAACGCAGCCATAGCATGCATTCATATCAATCAAATGGGGTTCTACAACAACCTTGGGTTCCGTTCCATTCTCGTTTCCCTTAGTTCTCTCTCCCCGTTTAACTGTTCTTCGAGATAATATTGGGGTACTTTGAGTATGAAATGGTTTTCATAGAATCAAAAGGCTTTTCAACAAGGTTCTAATACTAAGGATCAATCCTCAGTCTCGTTTCCCCTATATCCCACTTTCACGTTTTACGGCTAGGGGGAGTCTTGAGGTACTTTGAGTAGAGGAAGGGTTTTCACACACATAGAATAGGCCTTATTCTACAGAAAGGTAGAAGAAAGAGCTAATCCTAGAATGTAAGAACAGAAAAATAAAGAGAGGTTTGAGGCTTACCTGGGCTTCTGGAAGCAATACGGCAACGGTTCCCTTTTTCACTCGGAGCTCTTCAATCTCCTACTTATTGGCCATTTGCTTGAGGAGGAGCCTCCTATTTATAGGCAAAGGCTAGGGTTAGGGTTTGCATGATGGTAGATACAAAATGATGTCTGCCCACCAACCTTAACCCTAAGGTTATTTCCGAGATTTCTACTCCTTTAATAAAGGATATGATGGTAAAAAGTGAAAACTCTCGGAAAACCCTAATTTTGAGCAAAAAGCTTGTATCTGACATATCAGGTCGGATACACGAGCATATATATGTATCCGACATATGTTGTCGGATACATTAATGCCCGCTTATATCCGACAACTTCTGTCGGATATGAAAGGACATGCTTGTATCCAACCTGAGTTGTCGGATACAAGAAAAAATGCTTATTTCTCAAATTTTGTGTTGGTTTCAAAGGAAATAATGATTTTTGCCAATTATTCATCATTTTTACTGTGCAATTTGGGGTGTCTACAGGAACTCCAAAATTAACCTAAACCCAGATTTCCTTGAAATCCTCATTTGTTGTATAGAGATCCTTCAAATACTCAAACCCTATAATCTCAGCTTGCATAACTGTAAGCAAATTAGCTCTTCTACTCAAGGCGTCTGCAACCTTGTTAAGTGTCCCTGATTTGTGCTTCAAAGAGAATATAAACCACTGGATGTAGGTGATCCACCTAGCATGCATGCGATTAGGCTTGGCCGAATTCTGCAGGTACTTCAAAGCCTGAAGTTCTTGCTTATACGTAGACTACTTTTGCCTAGCATCACTAAGCTTTTCACTAAAGAAAGTGATTGGTCTCCCCTCTTGTGACAGTACTGCTCCAACCCCAATACCAGAAGCATCACAATCAACTTCAAATAATTTCTCAAAATTCGAAAGGGCTAAAACAAGTGTTGTAGTCAACTTCTCCTTTAAAAATGCAAAACTCATCTCCGCATAATCGGCCCAAACAAACTGTTTTTGTTTCAAACAGTTTGTGAGTGGTGCCGCAATGGTACTAAAATTCCTCACGAATCTCTTGTAAAAAGTTGTGAGGCCATGAAAACTGCGCACTTCACTAATAGACTTGGGAACCGACCATTCTCGAATCGCTTTCATCTTTGCTTCATCAACTTTGATTCCTTTAGCACTAACCACGAAACCCAAAAAAATTAAACTGTTGGTCATGAAACTGCACTTCTTCAGATTGACATACAGTTTTTTGTTCCTTCAAGGTGGCCAGAATTTCACGCAAGTGTTGTAGGTGATCATCTTCACTGTGGCTATATATCAAAATATCGTCGAAGTGAACAACCATAAACCTACCAATGAAAGGCTGAAATACCTTATTCATCAACCGCATGAAAGCACTAGGGGTGTTGGACAATCCGAATGGCATAACTAGCCACTCATATAGTCCATCTCGGGTCTTGAATGCAGTCTTCCACTTGTCCCCTGGCCAAATCCAAATCTGATGATACCCACTTTTTAAATCAATTTTCGAGAACACTTGAGCACCCTCTAACATATCCAACATATTGTCAAGGCGTGGAAAGGGAATCTGTACTTCACTGTAATCTTGTTGATAGCTTGACTATCAATACACATCCGCCACGACCCATCTTTCTTTGGAGTGAGCAATGCAGGAACCGCACATGAACTCATGCTTTCTCTTATTAGTCCTTTTTGCAACAACTCTGTCACTTGGTTCTGCAAAATTTTGAACTCCTTAGAGCTCATCCGGTAATGGGGCAAGTTAGGTAGACTTGCACCTGGAACCAAATCAATCTCATGCTGTACTGTCCACATCGGAGGAAGTCCAACTGGTAGGTCGGCAAGGAGAACATCTTGAAATTTTGCCAATAGTGGACGGACATACTCTAGGATGCTCACTTTATCTTCATATGTGCTTGCTTCTCCTTTAACAACAAGGGAAAAGACCTGCTGCTTTGTTTCCTTCATATCTGGTAGTAAGTCTGGCACAATCAGGAAATTCTGGCTCTTCTCTACTGATTTAGTTGCGATTGACTCTCGCCGCATAGGCGCTAGGATCACTTTCACACCATCTTTGAAAAATGAGTAAGTATTGTCCTTACCCTTGTTTACAGCGTCTCGATCATGCTGCCACAGCCTCCCCAAAAGCATGTGACACGCATCCATATCCACCACATCGCAAAGGACCTCATCTTGATAGTGCTTTCCAATGGAGAATGGTACCCGGCAACGTTCGTTGATTTGTACTGCACTCCCAATGTACTTAATCCAGCTGATCTTATATGGTGTTGGATGCTTCTCTATTGGCAACCCAAGCTTGTCTACCATGGTCCTAGAGACAATGTTCTCACTACTACCACTGTCAATGATCAGGTCACACACCTTTTGCTTCACGGTACAGTGTGTTGTGAAGATGTTGTGCTACTGTTCATCTTCTTTTCATGGCGTGTACATTAGAAGACAAACTACAAGAAACACTCCTTCATCTTCATGGGTCACTGCAACAGATTCCTCCTCCTCCTTAGGAATCTCATATGGATAATCATCTTCTACAAAAAACTTATCATCATGAATAGCCAAGTTCACAGCCTGTCGCTGTGGACATTGATTGGATCGGTGGCCTAGTTGATCGCAACGATGACACTTATCACCCCTAGCTTGAGCGCAAGGATTATTGCGTACTGCAGGAGGGGTAGAAGTCACCGTCCTAGGTTACTGTTGTTGTTGCTATGCTAGCAGCCTTGGCTTTGCATATCCACGACTACTACTACCAAAAGGCTGGATCTGGGGATCTACAACTGTTTTTCCTCTTTGGTATGTTGCTACCTGCACTATAGATGGGTTAAATCTGCTCCCACTACCCGTGTTAAAATTTCAAGTGCTTCGTCGATTGATCTGCAACTTTACCTGTGTAGCCAATTGAATGGCATCCTACAGCGCGTGTGCTGGCTGCATCATGACAAGATCTTGAATATTGGCACGTAGACCCTCCACAAATCTAACCACCAGTTGGCCTTCGGTCTCCAGAAGATCATTCCTAGCAGAAAGTCGCTGGAATTCAGAAACATAGTCATGCACCGTTTGGTTACCTTGACGACATCTCTGGTACTGCTAGAATAAGATTTGGTCATAATCTGCACGCAGAAAACAAATCTTCATCAGCTGCTTCATTCTATGGCACGTTCGGATCTTAACACGATTCTGCCAAACTTTAGAAATCTACAATTGTTCTCACCAAGCAGAAGCGCCCCTTCAGTTTGTAAGCAGCTAGCTTTACCTTCTTCTCCTCTTAGATAATCATGTACTCAAAGAAGCGCTCTACTTTGTTCAGCCAATCCAAGAATTCTTCAATTCCCAATTGTTTGTCAAAAGATGGAAGATCCATCCTCATATGGAAAGTACAATTATTGCCACGCACTTCCTGATCTCGGGGGTTATCTTGCAAAATTATCCCTTCGATTTCTTCATCAATCGAATCTCCCTCGAAAACCATTGGCTGCTGTGGCCTACGACTACGCCGATTCTATACGTCTTTTCTTGGTTTCGAATGTGGGAAACGCGGATTAACATTGACTATTAAGGTTGCAAACAGATCCCAGATCTCTTGAAACTGGCGGTTAGTCGCTTGATGATCCTCTTCAATTCGTTGCCACAAGGCCTCAATCCCACGACCATTAGGGTTAGGTTTTTCTCCTCCTTCATTTTGTGCCATCTAAAACAAGGGAAGACCTGGCTCTGATACCAATTGACACAGGGAAGGTAGAGAGAAGAAATCAGATATCGTTCTGATAAACGAATTGGTCTAGATATCGTTCTAGAGGACAAGAAAATTCAAGACCACAATAATTTTTGAGCTTCAAATAAAATTCTTCATTAAAAAAACGAACTCCCTAAAAGCCTTTATATAGGCGTTACAAGAAAACCCTAAAAATAAAAAACCCGAAACTTACTAAAAATAGAAAAAACGAATTTTACTAAAAATAGCAAAATTCGAGAATGACTCAAATTCCTAAAATATAGCCAAAAATAAGAATTTTCCCAAAAGAATGACTGAAAACGGACTTTTCTTAACTCTAAACGAAAGCAATCAATTATTTCCTAAAATAGCAAATTTGCCTATTTAAAGGTCTAAACGACGGAATTTGACTTGAATCCTGAGACCTCGTGATACGAGTCCGATTTTTTTGAGCCATTTCTAATCAGATTACCAATTTTCAACCAATTCTGACAATGTGGAAAAAAATTACTAAAATACGCCTGGTTCGAAAAACACTGTTTAATGACCATAGAAGCCTCGGAACTCGTCCTACATCAAATACCTACGAAGAACACAAGAGCAATAGTATTTAAATTTTACAAATACATTATTAGAGTCATCCAAACAAGTTTATGTTTTCGATAATCTATCAAATCTATGGGCTTTACATAACGACATCATTTAACTAATCTAAACTAAGTATTATTAGCCATATTTAAAGGATTGCGCCACATTTTTTTCAATAAGAACAAATTGAGAACAATTAGGAGATATTAAAGTCTTTTGAACTTTCAAGGGATATAATAAGAAACCGAACTTAAGGCTATAATTTTCCAAGCCAAAATTTACCTTACCCTCAAATAATAGTATAGACATACTATCCACAACATTAAAATTAATTATTTTTTCATTATCATTTTATTAGAAGTATGCCATGTTTAGATTTAGCAAGAATTTTACTGCTTACCTGACACAACCCTCCTCCTTTAACTAGGACTATAACAATAACATCAAACATTAGCAGATACCTAAAGATGCGTCGTAAGAAGGTGTGAGAATATAAATATTGAAACACTTAAGCGAGCAAGAGGAAAACCTAAGAAGACTCGGATGGAATGTTTAAAACAAGACTTACAAAAACTTAGATAAACTAAAAATATGATTTTTGATAGAACAGGATGGAGAAATAAGATTCGTATCATACCCTACTTTGGTAGGAACATACTTATTATGATGATGAATCATTTTTCAAGAATTAATGACTTTCCGATGACCTTTTGGATCACCTTTCTCTTTCAGCTATTTAAATCTTTGGTACGTAGGTAGCTCTAAAGTGGGTTTTATTCAAGCGAGAAGACACGCTGAACCCTACATAGCCACTTGTTCCTCAAGAGTTTTTGACTCCAAACTCCCAAGATGTCCTTCAATGCACGGTGATGGATGGACACCTCAAATTTCAGCAGTGGAGACATGCATTAACTGTTATGTTGACTGGTTTTTTGCCATTGCCCTGGCCACAATTTAAACGCTTTGAGGAATGCAAGGTGTGATGGCAACCAACTCTGGCATTAATTCTTCTTGCCAAGATACTAGGCGTATAGTTACTGCAGTATTATTAGTGGTAGCAACAAAAAGTCAAACTTCCCTGTTAAATGGGAACCTTTTTGTAAATTTACAAACTTCCCTTCCCGGTCAAATTAAACTATTATTCTGTAAAATTTTCAAGAACATAGGTTTTTGCCAGTTAGAACATGCAAATGATTTCTTCAAGAGCAGAATGTCCACCAGATACCACAACTATAACACATTAATTTTGAGAAAGCTCCCTGATTTTGAAGATCAAATAAAAATGATTCAAGGGGGTGAATTTACAAAAGGCAATTTGAAATAGAAGACATGAAAGAATTCCATTTCATCAGAAAATAAAGGAAAGGTCTTGTTAATCAACAACTAAACCTTAGGTGGTAGACTGGGTGGGCAAGTGACCTATAAAAAATGGAATCTTTTCCGCATTCTTACAAGAATCAATTGATAGTCCCTTCAAGATTTCGAATACATTTCTGAGTACTTTGTATACTAAACCCTACTTGTTCTAAGCAACTTTCCATTTCAACTCTGAACATGCCGAATCGCCCCAGACATGGGGGATTAATTTAAGTTCAACAAACAGCTGCAATTTTGTAGACCAGAATACTTACGTTTTGGGACCAAAAATCAAAGCCGACTAAACCCCAAGTTGAGAACCGTTGCATGATCAAACAACAAGCTTTATGGAATGTAGGTGTGGATTGAAAATGCTAAGAATAATTCTATTCTATTAAATATGAAAGAGAAAACAAAATTTCAAGTTGGCTACAGCCTCATCAAAAGCATAACACACCCTCTCTTGAGAATAAGGTGATGAAATCCGCAAAGCCATCGAAATGACATGAGAAATGGAGGACGACAGTGAATTGGTGATCAATAGTTTGCAACTAAACGATCAGAAACATGGGAATATTTACCTCCTTCGTTGCTGCTCCCTTCTTCAACCCTTGCAGCCTCTTGCTCAGAATGTTTATCTTCTGCTTTCTCTTCCTCAATCTGCTTCTGTTTTCCTGACTCTGCATAACTCTGTCTTCTGGCTTCCTTACGTGCCTCTCTCTGTGCCAGTTTCAGATCTGCAAAACCCTGTTCAAATTTGGCTTCATCCTCAGGTGAAAAGAAAACTACCTCCCTTTCCCCAAGCTCTTCATATAACTTCTCAATTTTGGCCTTCCAAAGCAAGCCCATCTCTGTGTCCATCTTCTGGTAGGGTGTCTTCAGCAGATACTCATCAATCCCACCTGCCTTGTCTACACAACGGAGAGCATGGGTAGTGACCTTCACACGAATGTGGCGGTCAAGGATGTAGCTGAAAAGACGTTTCTCCTGTACATTTGGCTTCCAAGAACGTCTACTCCTATCATCAGCATCACAAGCAAGATCAATCTAATTTTCTTACTTTACTATAGAACACAAACATTTTAAAAAAGAAGAAGAAGCATTCCAGAGTTAGCTAAACGACCGTTTAAATCATTAGTTATCATAGTCAACTCTTCGTACAAAAACATCTAAACTATAATATCATGGACAACTTTTGAATCATAAAAGAAGTTAGAAATATTTGATGTTCAATTGGATGGATTCAGTGTCCGCTTCCGATGGCCTGACAAAGCCATTCATATGAAATCAAGCTGTAAGCCTTTAGACAAAATTAATTGGCTTGGAAATTAAAGTGATTCAGAAGCTTCTTGCTTTAGCCCCCATGTTGCATGAATTTTACTACACGGGTAAACTAACAACGTAAATATTTCAGATTCAAATACAGACACAACCGCAATGTGGCTTTGCTTAATCTAGGTACTCTGATGATAGACAGACACCACTGGGTCAAGGGAAGTAAACTTTAAGTTCACAAGTTGGCATTGCAATGACTGTTTTCACAATATTGATTTGAAGATATAGACAGTGAGCCTAGCATGAGGCTATTTGGATTGCACATGGTATCTTATTCTAATGCAAGAGGCTTTGGATTTCTACCACGCTATAAGATAAAAGGAAGGACTTTGAAGAACATAGAAGTTTCATGGTTTCAGGGGCAAAAAAATTATACTTCCAATGTTTTCATCAAAATAAAAACAAAAAACTTCCCAAATAAGTGATGCCCTAAGATCACTTAAAATTTTTTTTTCAGTCTCATATTTCCTTTCAAACCCTTAGGATCTGGTCTCCAACTCAATAGTTTGATACGAATTTAAAGAACTGCTAGTTTTTGGCTTAGTTCAGTCACCCACAGTATCATATCGACATACTATGAAAACATTTATGTCCTGATACAAACGCAATCTAGAAGCAGATAGCTGTCAACAAAGTAATAAGTAACCCATGTCTAGAGAATTTTGTAATGTGTTTCAACATTATTTACACTCGTTTTGTTGAAATATAATTTTCAGTGTATGCATGCAGCCTTCTGAAATTTCCTTAGACCTGAAAACCTGTCAATCAAATTGAACGTTACTCTTTTCTTCTTGTCCAGTGTGGATTAAGCCTATTTGTAAGGATAACCAAATTTCATAATTGGAGTCACAGAATTGTCTAAACATTCCATACTTCTTTTTCTCCCACAAAGCATTTCAGTACCAAGCCTACAAAGGGTTCTCAAGCTCCAACTCCCAACCAAGGTGCAATCTTTGTGTGGGTGGTTTCCTCATTACAGATGTGTTAAGCTTAAAACATTTTGGGAAGTATATGGAGTCCATTTTGCAATCTTGCACACTTGGCTACAACATGCATTAGTATGAGCAAGCTTGGTATCTGCTAAAACATGCTAAATAAGTCGTACATCATCATGACCTGAATTTTTAGGATGTAGGGTTGGGAGGCGTGAGTGCTGACTACAAATTTGATCTTCCTTTGGGTGTCAGATACAAGTCCACTACAGTATGGGAACCCATAATGGAAAGGTCGGCAAGATGACTTTCAGGTTGGAAGACATGATATCCGTTAAAGGGGGGAATGACAAAATTGATGACCCTCCAACCTCCCAACTTATTTCCTCTCCCTGATTTATATTCCCATCTCAATGGCTGAATGATTGGAAAGAATGAAAGAGATTTTTAAGAAAATGTAGGGAAGATTTATCTCAATATCATTATCGCAAGTGTACAACCAGGAGTTTTGAGGTCTTTATATAAGGCCAATCAAATTCTCAACAAGGCCTGTATGGGGAAATGTTAAGTCTCTACTGTCAATTATAACAACCAAGTACTAGATCTCTAGTATTGGATGAGATGCAAACCTGCAAGATCCCATTGGGTAAGCTTAGGGAAATCCATCACAAGTACAATGTGTTGTTTTCTAAATGATACTGTGTGGGTGACACACCCCTTTTTGGGATAATATATGGCTTAGGGATTCAACTCTGAGATCTAGATGTTCAGCAGTGTAGAATTTAGGTAGAGACATCAGCATGGAATATTGTATTGAGCATGGTTTAAAATAACTCTACCAGTCACAGAACCGGTACTGATTAGTGCTGGTGGTACAGGATGGTACCATCCACTACCGTATGGTGCCACCAAAAAATCTGTATCTAGCTACGGGGAGAAACCTGCATCTAGCTCAAGAGAGATTACCCCATTAGAAAATCATTCACTAGTCTAGAAGCAGCAAGAGTGTAAGAAGAATTCTACAAAGAAAAGCCATCCACTGCAAACTTTGAGCTATATGAAGATAATTCTACAAACGTAAGCCATCCAACAACCTCCAATAGAGAGGCAATTTATAAAAAGCTTGCACAACAATAACTTTATAGGACTAAGATCCCATGCACTATCCAATGAGTAAATATCCTATCTTTCCGCATGGTCTACCTATCTGGAAATCACATTTAGAGAAATCCTTACCCAACGAGTCAACCTTACTCTTCTCAAATAAACTGCATTCAGGTCCTATGAGGCTATGACACATGAACAGAATCATATCTTTCCAATAAAGTCCATTTTCAAGAACCTAAAAATTTAGAAGTATTCCTTAAATCCTTCAAATGTTAAGAGATGCTGTCAACAAGTAACAGATGGATTAAAAATACAAGTGTTTTTCTCTTGTTTGAAATTTTGCAGCAAAAAATGAGTTTTTTTTTTTCTCTCAAATTGAAATGAGCCTTTTACTTTTTATCAAAACTGTTTATCCAATGGTGCTTACCTCAATAGGATAACAATTAGAAACACTGGCGTGAAGCAACAGAATTACCCTTATTGGTTTCCAAGTCAAGTACTTAAGTCCTAATGCAAATACTTAAGTATAATTCCTAATTCTTAAAACTTGTTTTTGACTCCAATTTTGCTTCATCCCAAACTAATTCAACTCAAATAAATCTCTGTTTGTATCCACCTGAGTTTTTTTTGTATTTAATAACTACTATCTATTAATTTCTTTAGGTGGAATTTAGGTCTTAAATTTGTTTTGTGCAATTTGGCCATGTGCCAAGAGTATGATGTTCATGAGTTTAAGGAATCCTAGACATAGTGGGACCTGCCTTGTTGATCCACATATGCTGATGTGCAAAATATGGTTTCCTTCTCCAGCAATCTTCATGATTTATTTTCATAAATCAGTACAGGCAATATTTCCAGTCCACATCAGCCCCTTTTGGAACTTTGGCATGTATTAACCATGTGCCCAACCAAGGGATTTGGCACTGCAATAACACAATAGAATGGACATGGGCAATACCAGTCCTTACAAGCAATAACAGTTTGAACTGCCAATACTGAACCAGATTGTATCAATTAATATGAAACAACGGAGACTGACATCAGCTGGTTTTTTTTCCTTCATACTGATTACTATATAGGATTAGTGCCTGCACGTCTCAATATGTATCAGCCAGAACAGGACCATGCTTAGAGACCACATATAATCGCAGAGGACAAACGTTTATCAAGAAAGCTACTTGTTTCAAATACTGATCTAAAATCAAGTGGAGCCTCTTTTAAAGTTGGTGACAACTATTTATTCAGAATAAAAAGAAAAAAAAACAATCAATAAAATATAAAAAGCAATCAAACCAATTTCTATTAGTACACAATTATGCAACCAAAAAAAACACTAGCAAGGACCACCCCTGGATCATTAACGCATATTCAATATCCAATTAAAACTCATCCAAACTCTACCAAAGTCCAATTTAAAGTCATCCAAACTCTACCCAGACCCATTAGTCTAACCAATTCTTTTAAATTAACCAATCCAAATTCCCCAGTAACAACATTTCAGAAAGGCCCGACCTCTAAAATTCACATCCAGACCTTTCATTTTCCAGATCTTTAATCTTCTGCCTCCATCTTAGAGCATCCAACCACTTGAATAATGACACTAACTCATCCCCATACAATCTCACCCAGAAAAAAATCCATTAAGTTATTGGAGCTAAGTGTCAACATCCAAAACTGCAAGGACTAGTCCTGTGCTGCAATAGTTTTCTTCTCCATCCATATATTTAGAGATTTTACTTAAGCTTTTTTTGGTCCTCTCTCTCTTTAATATGTATAGATTTCATAAAACTAAAAGAGGGTACTACTTTTTTTCTTTTTGATAAGTAATGAAAATTTCATTAAGATCAAAACAAAGGAGAGGGGGAAGACCCCAAAAAGAGAGTACTACTTAAGACACACAAGTGCATGTTGAGACCTTTAGCATTTTGTTGGCCTAGTACTCATGAAATTCTCCTTTATAATCACCCTTGACCCTTCTAACTGCTTGAACCCCAAAACATTCTATGTTCAGAGACATCCTGCCAAACAATCAACATGGCAAAACATCAAAATGATCCAGTGCCTTCATTTGTTAGTCTAAGAGACACTAAAAAGCCAGAATATTTCCTGGATTTTAAAGTACAGGTGAATGCTCAGCTTGGTACTCTACTTACCACATGTTAACTACAGATGATTTCAGAATGATTAGCTGGAAATTTTTACTTTATAGAACACTCAGGCATCATATTTTCTTTACAGAGCACTCGGTTACAATATTCAGACATGAAAATACCCAATCCCATTCAGACCTTAGTATGTGGAATCCTCTCATGATGGTATGTAAATAAATTGTTCAGCACACACTTATCAGCTAGTATAAACTAGAGTTTTTTTTCGTGGTTGCCATCCCACCCCTATGTACACCTCATCAGTCCTACTTGATACCAACAAATGAGTCTATTCAGATAAGCCTACTAGAAGTGGGTGCCCCTTACTCAGGGCCAAAGTCCAGAGTAAAGCCGCTCCACAAGTGTATTCCTTCAGCAAGCACTTTTTACATAACCAAAACGAAGATTACATCTTGTTTGTTACATTCCTATGCAAATTCCAACTTCTAATGCAAAATTAACCACATATCTTCTCAGAACTTATGTATCCAACTCAAATCATCAATCACAACACAATAGCATTCAATTTATAGCGCTTAAGACTATTCAACATATTACCTATCAAGCATTTCTCAGATACTAACAAGTTCCAGAAATGTTCAAGAAACAAAATTAAAACCATCCAACCATGAAACGCTTTTAAAAGATCAGTAGTCTGAGATTAAAGCTACTAACTTGTTGCCACCGTCCTCGCTGACCTTGTTGCCGAACCGGATGTGGCGCCCCGCGAAAATTCCTCGCTTCGCTCTACCCATAACCACATTAGAGTCTGGGAGGCATTTCTTCACCGAGTCCTTCACTCCTGGCGCCATTTTCTCCTCCCCGACCTTGCGCATAATCTTCTTTAGCATCTCCTTCGATCTAAATGCCATTTGTTCCCTTTCCGTCTCCTGATCTGAAGTGTTAAGTTAAATCTTTCTCTCTTTCTATTTGTCTAGACAGAACAGTAGAGATAAATTCTAGTGGGGTTCGAAGAAACCAAGTGCCTCCATTTATCTCTGAAGGAAAAGCATGAAGGGTTTTACGGTTGTGTTATACAAGAAAGGCTAAGAGGGGTTTCTGAAAGTAGATTGTTCCAGATGATATTACAGTGACTGACGATCAAGCAGTGGCGCATTCATGTCAGGTTATAGCGAGGTCAAGCTAATCCTCTTGCACAGAATCACTGAAACCCTTTCTTCCTCGCTTCGCTAATCCTCTTGCACAGAATCACTGAGACCCTTTCTTCCAAAACTTTCGTGGTCACCGTAGGAATCTGCGAGTCCTTTATCCAAACCGAAGAGAAAAGCCAGATTCTCTGCCGCTGAAAATGAGGAGTAGGGATTGGTGCTTCCTGAGTTGAAGACGAAGAGTTAGCTTTACGGGGAGGGTTACCTGGTCGGCGCCGTGGCTTCAATCGGCTCTGTCGAACACGTCTCTGCCCAGTACTCCGTTCATCGACACACAGCAGAAAGCCATTTCTTATTTTGTTTTCTTGGGACAGGGTCATAGGGCGTAAGGCCCTTCTTTCATAAACTTCTTTATTTTTCTCTTCGTCGAACGGGTTTACCCCTATTAAATTTTTTTTTTTAATTAAAGAGGGACTTACGCCCTTTTATTTCTCTTTTTATTTTGTGTTTTTTCTCTCTTTATAACTATAAGTATGATGCATGATGCATATTGTCTAAAGGTAATATTGTTAGGGTTGCTTCTTTGGTGGAACGGTGATTTTAGAAACTTTCTTGGGTATGAAATTGGAAGGTTCCTACATTTGATGCTTTGGAAACTTTCTTGGGTGAAATTAGAAAGTTTCTATCTTGTATAGTGAAATCAGAAGGCTTTTAGAATATGGGGACCTCTTGACAGGTAGAGACAAAAGGGAAGAGAAAAATGTAAGCTCTTGGGGATTGAGAATAGGGTGTACAAGGATTCTAGGTTTCTATCTTGTATAGTGAAATCAGAAAGTTTTTAAAATATGGGGATCTCTTGAAAGGTAGAGACAAAAGGGAGAGAAAAATGTAGGCTCTTGGGGATTGAGAATAGGGTGTACAAGGATTTTAGGTTTAGGTTTAAACTCAGAGAGATTTTATTTTCTTGTACAAGTATTATTCTCAATTAAAGAGCGGGTTATTTTCTACGTAGATGTAGGCAGCTTTTTACCGAACCACATATATTTTGTCTTGTTTACTCCAGGGGCGGCTCAAAGGGGTAGGCCACTTAGGCTACCGCCTAAGGCCCCCAATCTACAAAGGCCCCATTTTTTAAATATGTTTTCTTTCTTATCTTATTAAGTTTTTTTTTTCCTCAATCATTAAGCCGTTAAGGCCCCCCAACGGCCCAACTAATAGGTTTTCCTTTTTTAACGTTTTTTGTTCTTTTATAATTTTTTCATACGTGAAGGCCCACACCAACGAAAGCCTCACTTTTATTGATGTTTAGATTAAGAGAGGTTTAGATGAGCCTACCAAAAAAAAGAGAGGTTTAGACTCTATGGAGCTGCTCGTGTACCCCAAAAGAAAAAAAAATACATTTAGAGCAACTCGTCTCGTGGAATACCCTCTCTCTCTCTCTCTCTCTCTCTCTCTCTCTCTCTCTCTCTCTCTCTCTCTCTCTCTCTCTCTCTCTCTCTCTCTCTCTCTCGTTTTCTAAAAAGGGAAAAAGGGGTTAGGGTTTCTATGTTTTATGAAAAACAAAATACTCATCTTCTCACACCCCATGTTCTTTTCTTATTTGCTTCTGAAATCAAAGAGTGGCATTGCTAATGTTTGCTTCTTATTTGCTTTTGAAATCAAAGAGTGATTGAGTGACATTGCTATTGAATTTGCCTTCAGACTCATATTCAAGTGTACGTTACCGACTTACCGGAAGAGGTCTCCGACCATTGATGAGGCAAAGTACCAATAGGGGGTACTAATTGTTTTAAGCACAAAAGCTTGAAAGCCTTGTCTCGATTTCAGATTGATAAGTTCTTCTTGCACATATTAGATTTCATTATTTATTGTTTTCAATTCTTTTTTCTGTCTATCGTAAGTACAATTGTTATTTCGTTTGATCTTGTTCTTCATTTGATTTCCATCACTAGTTAGAAAATATTTTATATTCTTCTATTTACTGTTTGTTTTTAGTATTTGACGGGTAAAAAATATGTATCTGGATACAAAAAACTTAAGAAAAAAAGGAGAATAGAAAGTTTAGTAAAATATCAAAAAGGGGCCTTGAACAAATACCTTGTTGATAAAAGTGAACAAAATTTGAATCAAGAGGTAATTGGTGAAGAACTAAGTATTAGGGGGTACTTAGACATAGTAGATCATGCAATATCTTCAATGCAGGATATATTCGAACTATTTTCAAAGTATGATGATATATTTGGTTTTTTATTTGGTCTTGACAGATTAAGTTCTTTTGTTGATTGTGAATCTGTGATTTAGAAAAGAAATGTCTTGATCTTGAAAATTTTCTTAAGCATGACATGCATTCTGATATTGATGGTTTGGATTTGTTTTCAGAATTAAAGGTTTTAAAAGAAGTTGTAAAAACAAAAATTAATACTCCAATTGAAATACTTAATCTAATAAAAAAACTTGATTGTTTTCCCAATTGTTTTATTGCATATAGAATATTACTTACTATACCTGTTATAGTTGCATCAGCAAAAAGAAGTTTTTCAAAACTAAAGATTATAAAAAATTATTTACGAACAACTATGTGTCAAGATAGATTAAACGGTTTAGCAATTTTATCGATTGAAAATGATTTATTGGTTACACTTGAATACAAAAGTGTAATTAGTAATTTTGCATCTAAAAAGGCAAGAAATAAATTTACGGTTTAATATTAATTTTTTTTTAATTAAAAGGCCTCATTTTTATAATCTTGTCTAAGGCCCCCAAAAAGTTTGAGCCGCCCCTGGTTTACTCTTACTGTTTTCTGGTGGATGTGGGTATAGTGTCAGTTGGATTTACATATCCATACTTATGGTGATCTTGGGGCACAAATGCCAACAAGTGGTATCAGAGACAAGTTCCTCATAACACCCAGGTTCTTTTTTGGTGCAGTAGAGCTTTGCATCAAGGCAGAAGTGCATAAAGAACGCCAAGAAAAATTGTCTAAGAGCTGGAGCAGGTTTAAAAAATAGCTCCAAGTCAGTAAATGGAGATACTGGTAATGACGCTAACATTGTGTCTCTCCCTCCATGGAAGACGTTAATGTCCTTTGAAAAGGGGTATGTACCTCCTTATGGCATGTCGTTAGTTCCCAAAGCTACCATGATAAAGGATGTGTTAATGTTAGCGGGTCCACAAGTTTGCACACGGGCATTGGTTTGGCATTGATGCAGGGTGTGTGGTGGAAATTCATGTCGATGGCTGATGAACTTCCAAGAAAGCTAAATATGGGAGTTCAACAAGGTTGTTTTTTGACATGGGCCAAAATGAAAGGCTTGGAATTGGTTTATTATGAGTGTGTATGCTTTTATGGTAGAGCATGATAATTCTCTATATTGAGAGTTATGACTGTTTGTAGAAGACAACGGTGATAGCAGAAGCTATGGCAATCTTCATTGAGGTGGAGTGCGGTTGTGGGACCAACAAAAGTTGCAAGGTGGAGATTGTTAGGGTTGTTCCTTTGGTGGAGCAGTGATTTTAGAAACTTTCTTGGGTATGAAATTAGAAGGTTGTTGTATTTAATGTCTTGGAAACTTTCTTGGTTGAAATTATAAGGTTTATATATTGTATAGTGAAATTAGAAGGTTTCTAAAGTTGCTTGAACATGTGGTTATAAATAAGAGTGTGGGGATCTCTTGAAAGGTAGAGACAAAAGGGGAGAGAAAAATGTAGGCTCTTGGGGATTGAGAATATGGTGTACAAGGGTTCTAGGTTTGGGTTTAAACTCAGAGGGATTTTGTTTTCTTGTACAGGTATTATTCTCAAGTAAAGAGTGGGTTATTTTCTCCATGGACATAGGCAGGTTTTCGTCGAACCACGTATATTTTGTCTTGTTTTCTCTTATTGTTTTTCTGGTGGATGTGGGTATAGTGTCAACTAGATTTACGTATCCATACTTACGTGATCTTGGGGCACAAATGCCAACAAATATAAGCAATTTTTTTAATTGGTAATATAAGCAAAATTAGTTCTTAATTAGTTATCGAACGCATATTTATTGTTTTTTAAAATTCTAATTTCATTTGACTTAATTTTTACCAAACGGGTTTCTTGTCAATTGTTTTCAAAAACAAAAAAAAATCAATTTTAAAAGTTTTTGGTTTCAAATTGTATTAAGAAAAAAATGTTACCAAATGGCCTCTTAGTAAAATAACTATAGAGAGAGATAGAGATAGATTTAAATTAATTTGGAATTATGGAGGTGCACCATACAATAAAAGGTTTTAAATTTAATGAAACTGAGACCAAGTATATAAGTAATTTCAATACAAATAACATTACAGATTAAATAATTGGTAAGGATTGAGATTCATAATAGAATCAATTTTTCCAGCAATGATTATCAATAAACAAGTGAAGTATTATTGTGGTGTTGCATATAGTATTAAAGCCAAACTGTTTTAAGTAAAGAGGATGTATTGTATGATCTATGTATTCCATTGAAAATAAAAGAAAATTTTTGTAGAACAACCAGTAGGCTTCCTATGGTGTCCTATGGTGTGCGGATCAGAATATCAGTTCACAAGGAAATAATATCCACACAAGATAGAATATTTTTTAGATGAGGATAGTGATGCTAATGAGTGCAATATATACAGAATTTGATCCGAGTTTAGTTTGAAATTGGATAATACATGTCTGTTGGATCCAGTATATATGGATATGAAGATTTGAATTGAATAAATTGAGTATGTGGTTTTTTTTTTTTTTTTTTGGGTGAGCAGGCAAGAAGGACGAAGTTTTCTTTTCAAAACGTGATGCCGACCTCATCCTTGGCCGACAGTGACGATCAAGAAGATGACGCAGATGCACATTGGATCACTGTTTCAAAGCAGAGAAGAAGTTGGGTGACATGTTATCGACACCCGCAGAAGAAGTTGAGAGCAAATGGTGTCGCCCCCCATTGTGGAGAGCCACACCCAGATCCTCCCTTCCTTGCCAAGTTTCAACAACACCCCCTTCTTCTCCTTTTATTCCAACACTGTCGGCATCCGGTTGCCTTTTGATCCCCTTCAGTCAGTCAAACCCATCAGGTTGGAATGGTTGTTCTTTGTTGTTAAAGATGGTGCCTCTCTTCCTTCTTCTGCAGTGGAATGATTTTCCTCGTTGCCGACCTCTTCTCTGGCTCTTCCAGTGACTTTTCGCCAGTGATGCTAGGTCTAGAGCCAACGACCGAAGTTTCTTCCAGTTGGAGAGTCTTTTACTTGGATAATGGAGCCATATATCTGCACTAGTGTCTAGCGTTGCTTTCCAGTGACGAATCTCTTGTCGCGTTCCTCGTTGACGCGTTTACAAGGCTCACATCTTCTTGTAGGTTTCTGGGTATGATCGTTCGTATTTCCAACTTCGGAGGTGATCTTCCAGCAGTTCGAGTCTCTAGTTCCACTGAGGGCCGTTCATCGGATCCCCTACTCATTTTGGGTAGTGTGCCTAGTGAACCTATCACTAATCTAGCCGTTTACTTTTTTGAGTATAGGCATGAGCAACGGGCCGTGCCGGCCTGAGCATGGCACGGCACGCCCACTGGGGTGTGCCGTGCCAGGCCTAGGGCCCTGGGGGCACTGCCCTTTTGGGCACGGCCCGCCAGGGCACGCTGTCACGGTCAAATATTTTCGCACGCAGCAGAACGACCGTGTGGCGCCATGGCCCTCTCATGCCATAGCCAGCCTTCTCATTCAGGTGCTTCCAACCCATTTCCGAATGCCCCACATGATGCATCGACAGGATACGACTCACTCTAGAGTCCCGCACACCAAGCCCATCTTGGTCGGCTCACAAGCTGCTTCCCAGCATCCATCCTGACGCTCGCCCGGCTTATGAGGTTTCCCTTGTCATTACGGCCCTCAAGCACACCATCGTGTCATGAGATGCCTAACCAAGTCGATCATCCAACTTGCCCCACTCAAGGAGCTTCACAAGTATATCGGGTCATTACCGCGCACCCTGAATAGCCAAGGAGCTCCCAGGCGCTCCCATGATCTTGTATTGAGGGTTGCCAACCCACAACACTGTCCTCGAGTCTCCCTCGAGCGTATTAAGGCAACTCGTGTCTCGTGGCATTGCAAGTAGCCTGACATGGCGCTCCACGCCTAGCATAAGCAGCATGAGTCTTCTTGGCAAGGCGTCGCCCCTTTACCTTGCCTTCACGCTATGCCACGCTTGTGGCGCACATCTGAACCCAAGACGTGCTACCACGGAGGCCAACACTAAGCCCTCATGGCCTAGCGATAGCCCAATCGCTTACCATGCCCACCTAAGTGCGCATAGCGCACACAAAGGCCACCCAACATAGTAACCACAAGATCCGATGGCATGCACACCATTGGCGAGCCGCTGCCCGCATAGTGTCCTAGGGTGGACCATCGATACCCTAGGAAGCCCTAAACATGCCCTCCAGCATGCCAGACCCGCCCCCAGGTTGCGCTGGGGAGTGCTTGTACCGTGCCCCACAATGGCACAAGGGAAGGCCAAGCACACACCACCTCCCCTCAAGGTGGATGCTAAACATTTGGTGCTATTCCAGGAGGGAACATCACCTTTGCTGGTACAGTCATACTGCCCTTTTTCGGAGTTCCAGGTGGAGTTTTCTCGAGCCGTCTGAACCAGTAGCTTCGTCTCAATCTCTAGTTTATCCTCAACCTGACTGGAGCCCAAAACCACTCTCAGATTAATCTCCACGCCTTCTCAAAGTCGTGGGGCCCACATGCTAGAAAACCACCTTCTGGCCATTTCTCCGACTTGGGCACCCTGCCCACATTTAGGCACCTCTGTGCCATGCTCAAAGACCCTGAGGTCAGTTCCCAAAAGTTCACCATGAGTTGGCCACGCTAGGCCAAAGTATGCCCTGCCGGGCAAGGCTATGTGCCCACCGTGGCACTACCATGGCACACCAATGTGCCTATCATGGCACTGCTGCATGCCAAGTTTTGTGCCACGCCTGGCACTGTCGTGGTCCATGCCATGCCGCACTTTTGGACCGTGACAACGCGGCACGCGGGCTCGCGTGCCGGCCCGGGCCGCGCGTGCCTAGGCGGGCTGGCCCGTGCGCCCAGACGGGCTGGCCCGCGTGTGGGCCCGCTCCAACAGCAGGCCCACGTGCCAGCCCGCTATAGGCAAGCTCAACTAGCTTAAATAACCCAAAAATTGTTGATAGCAAGATTCGAACCTTGCCCAACAGACTGAAAACCTGTCTCTTTAACCACTAGGACAGATCGACTTCTTGCAACAATAGTATCATAATTAAAATATTTTACCTAAAAATTAAGGATACCCCTTGATTGTTGAAACTCTTATATAATCATTTAAAGCTAAGAAAATAACTAAGTATAAATAAGCCCAAAAAACTGTCATAAAATCTCCAATTAAATATATTTGTTAAGTCCATGGTTTTTAATTAGACTACTTTAAGTCTTTAATGAGTGTAATTTATATTTTTTTGAGCAAAATCTATTCAAATATTTGTAAAACAATTTTGTGAATAATAAAAATATTTTTCAGAATTTTTTAATGATTTTTTGGTAATTTTTTTGAATTTGTTTTAAAAAAATTAAGTTTAATGGACGGCCCGCCAGGCCCGGCGGCGGCCCACCGGCCCGACACGGCACGCCCCGGCAAAACGGGCCTGGCGTGCCGCGGCCCGCTCGAGCACGCCTCAGGCGTGCCAGGCCGGCCCGCCGCCAATCCCTAGTTGAGTATATCTTTGTAGCATCTTTTATTGTTTCTAGTCACTTTAATGTCCACTCTTGTGATATCTGGGTTGATGTGTATCTAGGCCTAGCTCCACCTTTTGTAATCCTTCTTTTAATTAATGCATAAGTCTTCTTGGTATCAAAAAGCGTATGTCATTTTTTAATTAATGTTATTTTTTTTGTCCCTTAAAAGAATCTATAAAATAGTTAGAAAATCCTAATTACACTCTTAATGTATATTTGTGATCTCTAGTCATTGTAGTCAAAAAGTCCCATAGGTATTCATTACAATGCCAATGCAACATTAATATTCTGTGATATAATATTTTACTACCTATTTACATTTATCTATACCATTAAAAAAGGAAACAGGAAGATTCGAGTCTAACAATAAATTCCGAAAGAGCCCTTCCTTTTTTATTTTCATATTGACTTCTATATTCCAATTAATATCTCACCCCCATGTATTGCGATTTGTTGCCAATAATGTAGATGTCTTGAATTTCACCATTACCTAGTATCGATTGGGCCTTCTCGTGTGTGTGTGTGTGTGGGGTGGGGGGGGGGGGGGGCGAGAGAGAGAGAGAGAGAGAGAGAGAGAGAGAGAAAGAGAGAGAAATTAGGTCGTTTTTAGTAGTATAGCATTTTGTAATTAGGAAAAAAGTTTAGGTTTTCTTAGAGAGCAATTGCAGTGCTTAGAGGAACATGTGGTATTTGTAAAATCCCAGATTTTAGTGATAAATAAAATTAATTATTAAATAGACTAATTGGGTAAATAATATGCAGGAGATGAAATTTTGGTTCAACCCGGAGGAGTTCAAAGTGAACCGGAGGAGAACTTGGAGAGCTAATCTAAGGTGAGATTTTTCAGTTTAAATTAGGGAGAAATTTTAGTTATTATTACTTGGATTGTTATAGAGTAGAACTAAGTAAACATAAATAAAGAGAAACAATAAGGGAGTTGGTCGAACCCCATAAAGTGAGGGTTCACCCGAAATTGGGGGTTTATTTAGGAGGTGAATGGTTGATTTGGGTTGATTTCAGTTGGCTTAAAGAAGGAGGGTAAATTGGTAAAAGGAAACAAATTAATTAAATAACCTAAATATGCATGAGCTATTCACGTCGAACACATAGAGAGAAACAGCCGCTTGTCTCTTTCCTACTTCCTCTATTCTTCCTCTTCTAATTCCTTGAGATCACGCCCTAACCTACAAGCATCTTTGGAGCAACTTTTTCAGAAGGAGAAGAGAGGATTTTTGTTTAGAAAAACCAAGTAAGATCAAACCAAGAGGAAAGTTCTGTTTTGGGAAGTTTAGATGTGTTTTTGGGTTTCTAAAGTCATGATTTTTAACCCAGGAATTATCGAGGCTTGCTGTGATCGTATGGAATAGTTTGGGGTGATTTTGCACTACTTTTAGGAAGGATTTTAGTTCCCAAAACCAGGTAAGTAGTCCCTTTAAAACTTGCACAAAACAAATTCATGTTTATTAAATATTCATGGTTGTTCGGTGGTTTGATGAGTTGTTTGCGTGATTTATGATGTTTTATTTGTTGGAAATTGTTCAAACATGTTCATAAAGTGTTTTAGAATGGATTTAATGCATTGGATATTGAGTTGTTGAAATTTTTATTGATTTTCGTAACTTTTCGGAAATTTTCATCGTATCGGGCCGCCCGAACAGTCGTTCGAGCGCCCTGTGTATCTGTTAAAACCTGAGAGCAATTTTTCCCAGATGAACTATCACCTGATCAATCGCTCGAGCGATCTATCGAACGACCAACCCTGAAACAACCTATTGTATAAGGCCGTTCGAGCGCCCTGTCTGTTAGATTTTCAAAAATTGGCCATTCAGTCTAGTTTTTCACTATGGAATTGTTTTTATCCATTTTTAACCTATGTACCATCAAGTTTAGGGTATTTGGAGATTGTTTGCACTGACGGATGTTTAAAATTCATTTTTATAAATATTTTGAGTAGATTTTACCAAAGAGGCACTTTTACTTAATACCCTTGTTCCAAATGATTCTATTTTTAACTAAAGTTGGTTTTATGAGTTCATACACCTGTACTTGGGTGATATGAAGGTATTTTGTGCATCGATGGAGTCGATACACATTCGAGACATATTTGCCTGTTGAAACCTGGAGTTTGGACATATGACTTGGTACATTCTGTTTTGATTTTTGGGTCACAGTTGTAACAAGGCAGGTGCTTGGTTTCTTGCTTTCCGCAGGGCTGATTTGGTTATATAGATGAGGTTCTGTATTGGTGGGTGTTATTAGGAAATATGCCCATTCCTTGGTTTGTTTTTCCACTATTGAGTGGGCTTAGCGGTTTTATGGATACATAGAATAGCTAGTAAGTGAAAAGTTTATTAAAGGGGTTTGAATTTTGTGTCATAGGCATTAATTCCATCATCTCGAGGAAGGTACTACTCCTTGATAGGTCGGTTGCTACGTTACCCACTCCTGGATAAGTTGGGCCATATATGCTAACCCATGGTTGGGTTCTTCCGTTGGTGTTGAATAGTCAGACTGCAGGGCGGCTAATCCATTTGTAATTTGGTATGGTAGTATATTGGCACATGGCTACTCTCTTTCTCTAGTTTACTATTTTATGAGTCCTATAAGGTGAACAACTGTGTTTGATCTATTTTCATTAAATTGTTGTTGATCTGTATTTATTGCGGTTATCCTGATTAAGCATTGCATATTTTATTATGGTCAACTATTTACATGACTACTTACTAAGATGTTGTTTCTCACATTATTGTTTTATCGGTTTTGTTTTCAGATATTCCTGGAGAGGACGTTGCTGGGGTAGAGACTCCAAGGGATTACTGTGATTACCAGGAAGAGGATTATTTCATTCCTATGTAGATTCAGGAGGACATGGAGATCTGAATTAGCTTTTTATTGAGGGATTGCCATTAGTTTATTTTTACTTTGAGGATTTTGATGTTATTAGAAGGATTATTGGATATTTTAATTATACAACTCTAGTGGATGTTGCTTATTTTGTTTAGTTGACCCTTCCCAGACTTATGGATGAATTAATAATGAATTATTTTTTGTGGTTTGATTCCGCGCTTCTTGAAGAAATGTCTTTTAATTCCGCACTCTGATATACTTCATGAAATTGTACAAGTTTGGATTAGTGTTGTCTGGGCCTTACCTAATGAACCGGATTTGGGTTTATGTTTCTATATAAACCTGGATCTGGGGCGTTACAGTATTTGCCTTGTTTTCAAGTAAAATAACTTCATCTCATATGCCTATGGACATAAACATTTAGGCTGAACCACATAAATTTGTGTCTTCTCATCTTATGATCTATCTCTGTTTTGTTACCACTCTGTTCTCAGCATTTTGCTTGGCCATTGATCCATTTCAATAAGTTGTTTATCCATTTCTTTTGACAATTGGGTCCACTGGTCACATGTTTTCAACATTGCCTAACCATCTTTTTCTATACTAACTTTTATATCCCAATCAATAACTTACACTCATTACCCTAAAGAGTTCATTCCCTTTTTCCATATTGTCTTCTATATCAAAAATAATAACTTATACCCACATGCGATGTGCACGTGCCACCCACTAGTCTTAAAAATTGAAACATGGAGCCTATAAAAGTATAATTTAATAGTTTATTATTTTAAAGTAAAATTTCAATCTTATTATTGTATTTTGAGCTACTCAGTTTTTATGTTCTATTATTTTTGTAAGCTACTCTTTTATAAGTATCTTTAATTCTAGACATTTGATAGCTTTATTGAAGATTTACTGAAGATTTTCTTATTCACTCTTTTCTTTTTCCTTTTTCTTTTTCTTTTTTGTTTAATTTTTCCTATCTCTTGAATTAAAGGAACTATTAAAAAAAGGTTGACATAAGCCCGCACATGAGTATGTAAAATATAAAGTAATTTGTAAACATGCCCAACATTTTTGAAGGTTTTAGTTAGCATGAAAAAGATGCTAATATAAGGAGCAAAAATAGTGGTACTAACCAACTTTTGACTATTAATAAGATAGCTAAACTAGAGCTGGGCCAACGAAGTAAAGGCAAGAGAAGAAAAGGAGCATGAGATACATTAGTTGTTATATAAAGTTAAAAGGCATAAATTGGTTGCTTAAAGAAAGGAGATAGATATGCAACTTACTTCTGTAATAAGGTTGCCTAATGAGACAATAACATGATCCTTAGTGGCAACTAATAAGCTAGGCAAAGTGAAGTTTGATAGAAGAGGGTGTCCAAGAATAAGAGAGAGATAGATTCACATAAAGACGTAGAGAAATATAGAAGAAATGAAGAAACAAAGCAGGAAGCTCTAAATAAAATAAAAAAAAATACAAAACTGATATATGACTATCCTATTTACATTTAGGAATCTATCTCTAATTGTCTCATTCTAATTAACTAACCATAAGTTATAACAGATTAGTAACAAATATCTAGGTAACTCCACAGCATGGCGGCTCAAAGGGGTAGGCCACTAAGGCCACTGCCTAAGGCCCCCCAACTATGAAGGCCCCATTTTTTAAACCTTTTTTTAAATATTTTTTCTTTATTACGTTATTAGGTTTTGTTTTTTAAACGTTAAGGCCCCCCAACTATTAGGTTTTATTTTTTAACCTTTTTTGTTTTTTAATATTTTTTTAGATGTTAAGGCCTCACTATTATTAACATTAAGAGAGATTTAGAGCAGCTCGTGTCCCCAAAAAAAAAGATTTAGAGCAACTCGTGGAATACCCTCTCTCTCTCTCTCTCTCTCTCTCTCTCTCTCTCTCTCTCTCTCTCTCTCTCTCGTTTTTAAAAAGGGAAAAGGGGCTTAGGGTTTCTATATTTTGTGAAAAACAAAATACCCATCTTCTCTTATTATTTGCCTCTGAAATCAAAGAGTGACATTGCTAATCTTCTCTTCCTATTTGCTTCTGAAATCAAAGAGTGAGTGAGTGATATTGCTATTTAGTTTGCCTTTAGATCAGTATTCAAGTGCATGTTACTGACTTATCGGAAGAGGTCTCCGACCATTGATGAGACAAAGTACCAATAGGTGACACTAAATACTCTAAGCACAAAGGATTGAAAGCCTTGTTTCGATTTCAGATTGATAAGTTCTTCTTTTTGTACAAATTAGATCTCATTATTTGTTGTTTCTATTTCTTTTTTTTTTTGTCTATCATAAGTACAATTGTTATTTCGTTTGATCTTGTTCTTTATTATATTTCTCGTCTGATTTATTTCATTTGATCTTGTTCTTCATTGGATTTCTATCACTAGTTGGAAAATATTTTATATTCTTCTATTTACTGTTTGTTTTTAATATTTGAGATGACGGGAAGAAAATATGTATCTGGATATGAAAAACTTAAGAAAAAAAAGGAGAACAAAAAGTTTAGTAAAATCTCAAAAAGGGACCTTGAACAAATACCTTGTTGATAAAAGTGAACAAAATTCGAATCAAGAGGTAATTGGTGAAGAACCAAGTATTAGGGAGGACTTAGAAAGTAATGTTGACGTGACTCAAGGGGAGAACTTAGAAAAGAATGTTGATGTGATACACGAAAATGAAATTGGGGAACAAATTATTGAGGAGACACTTGTAGACAATCCAAATGATCAATATTGTCATGTCGATAATGTGAGACGTGGAAAAAATCAATTCAATGACTTCCTAATCATCACACGAGATTGGTTAAAAACACAGAGTCGCCACCATTCTGTTTAGGTGTGAATGGACACCAAAATATCAAATAAGCACAAAAGGCAAATTTAGGGTAAAAATAACCCTATTAAAAAAACAACCAAAGATGAGTAAGGGGATTAGGTTATGAACAGGGGAAGGTGTTAGGCACCCCTATTCATCCACACAAGGTGGTTGCCAGGTATTGTTCATGTTTTTCAAAGGAAAAAAGGCTTGCTACAAAAATCACAAAAAAGACAAAAGTGTATGGTTTTTTCATACGAATAGCCTGATTGATTCAGAACTTTCAAATATGATCATACTATTCCTAGGGGTTCATGATTAAAATAAAATTGAGATAAAATCAGATAAAACCAATCTAAAGTGAAAACTTCAAAAATCTGGCTTCAAGTTAAATTCTAGAAATCTAGAAAAATATGATTTTTATAAAATATTGTAGAATTGAACTTGAACAGTCCAGGATACAGGTATAGCCCAAATTTTACATTAGATCAAAAAATCAAAACCAAAAATACCCACGTTGATGAAGAACATCAAAAGGGGAGAACTTAGACCGTAGGGTCTTCTCTCAAAAATAAAAAACGACTCAAAAACCATCTCATGAAACCCTAGAAGTTACTTTCAGGCTTTTGAATCTAGATCTATCACATAGATCATGATAGATCCAGGATCTTAGCCTAATATCACAAAAATCACGAAAACAGTGCTGTAGGTGTGCAAAATCCAAATTTTAGAAAAAAAGTGGGGATCTCATGCTATAAACATCATGGATTCATATGATTCATTCAGATTCAAAATAAAATCATTAAAACATGATCAGGATATCAAAAGTGGCTATATCTCACAGATTAGAGCACATGGGGGTCTACCCTACGGATCCACCTGTTCTCTTTTCCCCTAGCTCTCTCTTCACGTTTTACGGCTAGAAAGGATTCTTGAGGTACTTGGAGACAGGTTTGGGAATACAATCTCAATCAAAGGCCTTATTCTAGAAAAAAAAAAAGAAAAATAGATATGGGGTTCTATTCTAAGGATCCACCTGTTCCCCTTTCCCCTAGCTCTCTCTTCACCTTTTACGGCTTGAGAGGATTCTTGAGGTACTTGGAGGCAGGTTTAGGAATACAAGATAAAAGGAGGCCTTATTCTACAGCAATGGAGAAGATCCTATTACTTCTAGAATTGAAGACAGAAAATAAAAGGGAAAAGAGACTTACCTGGATTGAGCAAGCAGAGCAGTAGAGATTCCTCTCTTCTCTTGGAGCTCCTTGGACTTTAAAATTTTGTGGCCCTTTGCTTAGGGATCTCACCTCTATTTATAGGCAAACCCAGGGGTAAGGCTGGTCCAGAAGGATATACCATGATCCCCCCAGATTGGGTTAAAAATAAGGATAATGCCCATCCATGGCCAACAAGGATAATTCGAACGAATAAAAGAGATAATTCGCTCATCTAAAGAGATATTAGACTGAAGATAAGGCTCAGAAATCGAGCAAAGATCAAATTCGCACAAATCTCCTGCGCCTGTAAATATATTGCGGGCAAGTGGTGTCCGCATTCTTATTACGGGCGCTGCGTGCCCGTATAACAATTTCGGGCGCGACCAGCCCGCAGATACAATATGGGCAATGCATGCTTGATCAAATTTTATGCATTTTTTGATCTGTTTTAAGTCCCAATTACATGTTTTCAATTATTTTCTCATTTTGTAGTGCAATTTGGGGTGTCTACAACTGCCCACTCTTTGCTGGTAATTGGAACCAATTACAAGCAGAGAGCAAAAAGACCCACCAATTGCACTTTTTGAGATTTTGTCCAACTAATTGCATTTTGCAAGGATTAAATGGATGATTTTGGAAAAAGTATTTGTGCAGAAGATTTGCTGAAAAGTCCCTAACCTTAAGGGGCAAATCCTCCTCTCTAGTCTCACTGAGCACTCGTGGCTATGAAGTGAGATTTGAGACAAAATTTTTAAACAAAAGTGCGTAAGGTGGCAATCCTTGCAACTTACAATCAATATAGACATTCATCTCCTAATAATTGTGGAAAAAATAATGAAAAAAACAATTTTCTGCTTTGCCCGTATTTGCGTTGCGGGCAGATGATGCCCACAATTTAAATACAGGCGCCAATGACCACATTACCTTTTTGCGGGCTTCTTTAGTCTGTGCTTCTTCTGCGGGTTTTAGGGCTTTCTTATTTGCGACCGCAACTACCTTTCTTCATTTCTGCTCGCATTTCCCCTAAATCTTCCTACGACCGCTCCTTCTTCTCCGGTCTTCAATCCTCACTCTCCGACGACTCACAACTTCGCCGGCGTCTTCTTCCCTTCCGACGACTCTTCATCTCCGGTGACAGTAGCTATATTGGCCGCTGCTGTGTCAACTTGCTTCCCTGATCATTGGGCGATTGATCCAATTTCTCCGGTGACTTTCATCTCCCACTGCCGGGACTGGTACACCTTCCCATCTCTTGGGATTTTGTTCAAAGTATTGACAAACATTAGATACCATCCGTGAGTGTGTTCAAAGCTTCAATTTTTACTTTGCCCATTCCTCATTTCAACTATAACAGGTAAGTGGTCGATCATACTTTGGATTTTTCTTATGAACAATAAATCCCTGACTGAGTGAAATCTTTGCTCTTGATTGAACCGAATGCTTACTTTGTCTGCATTGGACTGATTTGATTCGCAATTTCTATGCTCTTGAATTCTGGAATGATTAAAACTCCCAAACATTGGTTTGTTCATCATTGTGACTTGCTAGTTTTTCTTATATCCGGAATGATGCTTGCATTTTTCTGATTCTTGAATGAGAGATGATTATCTCAATCTGCAGATTTTCTGTTTTCATGTTCATTGTTACCAAGCGTGCCTATCTGTTTCCAAATTTTTGATAAATCCCTGTTTGACCTCTTAGACTAATTCTCTGCATTTTCCTGCTCTTGAATGAATGTATCAGATTGCAAACTCTTGACTAATCTGAATCCCCCAAATGTTGGTTTATCCCATGGTTCAATACTGATTTGATTTTTATGCCATTTTTACATCCAAAAATTGTCACCTGGACGCTTTGAATGCTGCATGATCTCTATGTTTAACCCTTGATTTTCCATTCTTGGGCTAGTAGATTATAGCTTCGGTTTTTGACTGAGCAAATTCCCCAAATTTCTGAGTTTGCTCACACTCTTGGTTTTTTAACTCCTTGTCTAGAAACATGAAGGATGAACTCTTGATAGCTTGTGACTGTGCCTTGGTTCATGTCCATTCTGCCTTCTGAATGTTCTTGAGGGTTATGGGAAATTTTCCTTCTTGAATGCCCTTACCGAATGACCTTGTGCCTTTGCCTTTGTAACTTATTTTGCTTGTGCTATCTCCATACTGGCTTTTGACTTGTGATGCTGCCATGCTTGTTCGGATTTGGATTTTACTCTCTTGAGTCAAACACTTATTTGACTTGGCACGAATCAATTATCAACTCAATTGATGTTAAAATATCTTGGTATGAAACCGATACTCTTCGTGCCAGTTTAAGCATGCTTTGACTGTCCTGAAACCAAGTAAAAATACATGATTAGACATCTTAGAGACAAAATAAATTCCAATCTCAGAATCTAAATTTTAACAAGCACTTTTCTTCTTTCTCTCGTTTTTCTTTTTGTTGTATAAGAATAACACATAAGAAAAACAACAAAGAAATAGTAAAGTCTCCCAAAACAAAATTTTGGAGCACTGAAGGAAATCCTCTCTGGTAGAATCCCGATTTGGTTGCACTTCTGATGCATTTTCCTTTTTGCTCTTTACTTTCCAATCCTGTAAACAATTAAACTTGATTAAATGAAGAACAAATATAAAATTTTACAGGAAGAAATAACAAATCATCTCCCTATTTTGAACTCACAGATGACCCGCATTTGAACAGCTTCTAGGGATCCTGCAGATGAGCCCTCTTCTTCGAGGGTTCGGAGGGATCATGTTGAAGTGGCCTCATCTTCGAGGGCCGAGAGGGATTCTGATTCTGATATCCTAGATCTTCCTTCTGGGGATTGGCGTGAGGCGACCCCAGAGGTATACTTTAACCTTTCTGAAATTTCACTTCCTTCTTACAATCCTTCACCCTGATTATTTCTCCTTCCAATTATTTCCTTAGCCAGCAATTGAGGCTTCAGGCAGAGATAGAGGCCATAGCAGACGCCGAGGTGGAGGCAGAGATGGAGGCCGAGATGAGGGCCGCAGAGGAGGCCCTAGAGGAGGCCGTGGCAGGGATGAGGCTCGGACCAGGGTTGAGGTCCCTAAGGCAGTTGCATCACAGATTAGGGATACCGACCTGCTACATGGCTTGAGGATTCATCCCTCAGCTTGTATCAGGGCGGATATCCCTTTAGAGTATCCCTTGTCTCATTATCGAGGGAGCTGGGCCAGCTTCATTAGATTTATCGGAGACTGTAGTTCAGCCTTTCGTCAGGAGTTGGGCTTGTTTGGTTTTGGCCTCTTCATCACCATTCCGGATGTGCACCTGGATCGAGCCCTTATTGCAGCAATGCTCGAGAGGTTCTTCCCAGAGACTTTAAGCTTCCATTTTCCAGATATTGAGATTGGGATCCGGCCGTCCAACTTCATGCTTATCACCAGGATTAGGATGACTGGAGATATTATCCCCGAGATGGTGATGCCAGATGTTGAGGAGATTGCTTCCTATCTTGGATATATAGTGTTGCCTCCGGAAGCATGGGATAGTGGGAGAGCTAGATTGTCTCTGACTTGGTTGAGAGAGACTTTCCGGAGGAGGCAGCTTGGCCAGCTCGCCGCTAGTCATTTACCTTTTCCATTTGCCTTCCGCTTCATTTTCCTATACATGATGGGCTCCTGCTTCTTCCCAGAGGACACGATTTCTGTCAGTCCTCATTTCTTGGGTTTATTGGGAGATTTGCAGAGAGCGAGGAGGTATGCCTGGGACCCGCTTATTTTTGGCACCATTCTAGCTGGCCTACGCCGGTCAGTTAGCGGCCTCTCTACCTCTCGAGGGGCCGAAGTTGGGTGCAGATTCTTCTGGCCCTTCTTGCAGGTGAAACACCTATTTCTCTTCTTTCTCTTTCTTTCTCTTCTTCTCTCTTTTCTATTCTTCTGACACTTTTTCTTCTTTTGCACTTTTTTGCTAGGGTGTATATTCCCTATTTCCGCCCTACCTCTATGATGTCAGAGGAGACATATCCTATGGCTCGTAGATGGTGCCATGTGGAGCACGACTCTGAAAAGAGTCGTCCTAGGTCTGCCCAGGCTCATCTGGATAGGCTGTATCGGTCTGAGGTAAGCTTCTTTAATTCTTCCTTTTTCCCTTTCCTGAATCACATGTCTAATATTCTTCTTTCTGTTTTTCAGCTGTTCGTCCCCTGAATGGAAGACATTCATGAGGTGCTGGCCCTGCATGCAGCTAGAGATGATGCATTTGCCCTTGACCAGAGACGTCAGCGCTACCAGTTCTTCATTGGTCAGATGGGCAGCATCTGGTATTGTGGCGAGTGCTTCTTTTATCAGCACATTGGAGTGCCTAGGATTCCTGCCATCCCACCAGATACTACTCCTTCTTTTCCTCCTATGCCTGTTGATCCTGCTCAATTCCTAGATTGGATTGAGGCAGAGACATTGTTAGAGGAGGATGACTATGATGCCTGGTTCAGGTAGGCTTCAGTTGGGTGCCTCATGCCACCCATGCCTGTCCGTGGCGGAGTCATGGAGATAGGAGGGGTAGTAATCAGGGCCTACGATACGACGGTATGCTTTCTCCTTTTTGATCTTCCATTCTTATATTTTATTTGGACTTGGTATTTTCTGACACCTTCTCTTCTATTTTAGGAGACTCAGTTGGCAGAGATCCGGTCTCGGTACGCTGATATAGAGTGCCAGCGGGATGCTGCTATTGCCGAGCGGGACGCCCTCTTTATTACCATTTCAGACCTCCGGGGACAGCTTGCCAGGGCACAGGGCCAGGCGGGTCCTTCTGGTGCACAGGACCAGGCGGGTCCATCTCATACCCAGGTTAATTCTTTACCTCTTTCCATTCCTGTTCTTATATCTGTTTATCCTGTTCTGACTAAAATTTCTTTTCTTATTTTCAGGATGACACAGTCGGCCCTTCTTCACCTGATTCATCACTGCCTATGCATCTCCGTGGCGAGGTTTTCTCTATGGCACGGGTGGAGTTTGTAACCTCTCCTAGACCAGTAGAGGTTCCTGCAGCAGAGCCCGAGATCGAGGCTGAGGTTGCACCTACTGCTGTCCCTACTACTGAGGACGTGCCAGAGTCTGCTCCAGCACCAGAGACCGCTCCTGATGCGCCTGCTGAGATAGATATGGAGTCGGCCGGGGATGTCGTTGTGGTGGAGCCTACTGATGAGGCTATGGTGATGGAGGAGGCTGCTGCTGAGCCTGTAGAGCCTGGACCTAATACTGATGCTCCTGGGGCGTCTATTCCTACTGATCCTACCACGGAGCCTACTGTGACTGAGGAGGTGCCTGCTGCTGCCGATCTTGTGACTGAGCCAGTCCCTACGGATTCTGATACCGAGTCGGGGGGATATGTAGATACCTCGGGGTACGTTCCTCCTGATCATCCCACTGTTAGCCTTGTGCCTTTATATATGTGGTATGATATTCAGTCTATTTTGAGCAGGATGACTCGTAGTACAGCTCGTCGCCTTGTGAAGCATGTCTTCGAGCGCCAGCGGCCTTCAGGCAGTGGTCGAGGTAGAGGACGTGGTCGTGGCTGCAGGGGTAGACCTGGATAGACATATTAGATTAGGATATCACATGTATTTGTATTTTGACAAACTGATGTACACTTCCATATATATATAAGACATTTGATTCATTTTTCTTCATATATGCTCTTTTCTTTTTTCATTTCTAGCTTTTTCTTGCATTATACATGTTAAAGCAGGGGCAGGTGAAGCCTAGGTGTCAGCACCTCATTTTTGCACCCCCAAAAATGAAAGAATAAAACCCTAATTGAAAAAGTCAAACCTGAAGGGCTCAAAAAGTTGACTTTTTGATCAGGTGCAAATTGACCACAAACTTCATACCATTGGAAAGAGGATTCCGATACGGTTCTAACACCACTGAGTTTGCTCAAATCGGAGTCCGGATGAAGAAGTTATGGGCTGGTCAAATCTGGAAATAGCAGAAATTGGCTTTCTGCAGAACTCCGAATTAGCTGCTCAATTGGATATCAACAGAAAGGGCGCATCGACACGACTCCAACGCAACTGAGTTTGCTGGAATCGGAGTCCCGGATAAGGAGATATGAGCAAAACTGGCTCCGGGACGCGACTCTACACTTCTGCTAAAAAGCCCGAGTTTGCTACCAAATTTTAGCTTAGTGGATAGGGAATCTCAACCTGATTCCAACGCCACCAAGTTTTCTGAAATCGGATGTCAAATGAGAAAGTTATGAGCAGTCAAAAATCCCGGAAAATCTGCACACGTGGCAAGATTGAAGAAAGGACAAAAAATAAAAATCTAAGAATAAAATAATAATATTTTGTAAATATCTAACAATTAAACTAAATCAAAAATAAAATGAAAAATAGAAAACACAAGTGTCTTCTATCAAACAAATCTTAAGAATAAAATAATGATTAAACTTAAAAGAATCTTAAGATTAAAATAAATAAAAAATAAACAAAAAATAACAACCACATGTCCATAATATGGATAAGAATGATGTGTTGGATGGATAAGGATGAAAATTAAATTTTAGTTACCTTGGTTATGAAAATAAAATTCAGTCAAGAAAGGTGATTAAAATTCAATTTTAGGACAAATTTTCAACTATAAAAGGGGGGCCACCCCCCATTCCATTCCAAGCAAAAAAAACCCCTCTCTTCTCCCCTTTCTCTCTTCCTCCTTGATCTCCCCTCAAGCAAGCTAGCCCCCTCTCTGCCCTCTCTCTTCCCTGTCTAAACCCCTGCTACAGCCAACCTCTGTCAAACCCAAACCTCTTTTATTTTCTTGCAACCAAAGATAGGTTTAGAAATCACCTTTTGAGCTTGAAGTAGAGCCGTTATGCTGTCCAAAGCCTCTTTTTAATCTTGCCAAAGCCCCCAAGTTCTGTCCAAATATACCAAAAAACCTCTCTATCATCCCCCTTCATTCCAAACCCAAAAGAAGCCTAAAGTTCTTTCCCCAAACTTGAAATAGAGTTGTTACGCTGCCGGAGGAGCTTCAAAGGGATTCAACACCTTCAAGCAATCCTAGGTAAGCTTCTAGTAAGTTTTCACTGCAAATATGAAAAGATGAGCTACTTTTATCAATGAAATTCTTCAGGAATCACTAACTTTTGTTCTAGCAAATGTGTTGGATTTTTCTCCCCCTTTTCCTACATACAAAGAAGTCACCATGATAGAAAGATGATTCGATGGTATGGGGTAAAGTGTGATTCAAAAGCATTCTCTTTATTTTCAAAAAGGGAGCATGTTCCCTTCCTCATCTTCAAGTTCTAATGTACCCCTATTAAGTCCCCTTAATCCCTTCTTAATATGTTGTCATTTCATTTCATTTTTTTTTCTTGGTTTGATTGATAGGGGATCAACAAGGTTTTTTTTTAAGTATTGCACCACTGTAGGCCCACACAGGGGCCCACACAATTTCAAGCAACCCCAAAAACCCAAAATAGACCTTGGATTTTATAGTCCAATTTGATTCACTGTGGGCCTTCCAACGGGGCCCACACCCGACTCATTTCACTCAAAGGGCTAAAAAGATAAAATCAATAATAAAGGGGGCCTACACCTTCAATGGTCCCCACTAGACCAAAAATAAGCATGTTGGCATAGGAAAAGAGTGAGATTAAGTTGACTCAAAACTAGGGAGACCCGAGGGACCTGTCAAATCGACGGGGCGGGCCAGGGTGTTTTCGGACTTCCCTGGACGTAACCGAGAACTTACCTTGAATCTCTAACGAGCCGCAGATCAGTAAAAATAGACCTGTATAGGCACCCCTTGTGTCTGCCTGCACCTCTCAGGCAGTGGCAACTCTGAAAAGTCCCGAGGCACGCACATCGTCACGTGCGCCTCGTCGTGCCATCGATTTTAGGTGCGTACAGCTTGGCGACTCTGCTGGGGACCCCTCAACCCAATCGGACCCTGGTTAGGAAATGAGTCAACTTAGGAGGATATAAGCTGGTTTAGAAAGTACTTGTTGTCCAACCTTAGTGATTTACGGAACTTATGCAATTACGTGATATTGGGGGATCCTGTGAAACGGACATGATAATCGCCTAAGGTAAGTGGTTTTTAACAGGGACCAATGTGACCCACCCACTTGCCTGGGGATCCACCCAGATGTCGTATTGCATATTGTTCTGTATTTCCACTATAAAAGTGACATTAAGGAACCCTTTATCAGCTCATTATCTGAGAATCACCCAAATAGACACAACACTTTGCCCCACTGCACACACGGGCACTTCACTACACCGTGAATGATCTTTTAACTGCATGGGGTGACATACACGAGGGGGTCTGCATGAATGATACGCTTTGAATAATTTGATGACATGTTGCTCTTCTTCACCAAAACCTAGATCTCTCTAGCAGCCACCCTTCTCAAACGATGAACTTACTTTTGGGATGGTATTAGTACTACGCTCCTGTGGCTTACCGGGGAAAGCAGGGTAAACCCATCTCCCCAGGTTTCTGGATTCCTTAGCGCCACTGGCTTCATGCTGTGGTACGCAGGGGTCTAGTACTTGGCTCAGACCCTTGTAGACAAATGTCTCGGGCTGGGTATCCTTTCCCCACCTATTGTTTCTGATAAACCACAGCTTTGTGAATGCAGTGTGAATATGAATATATTGAAAATAAAATCAATTTAAAATCCAAGAGTCCACCAGGGGCAGTCCCCCATTCTTTTGCATTAAATTGAGTGAACCCTAGATCTTGGGCTACTTTAGCCCTAATTTAGGAAGCCAACCAAATTTTGATCAGGGGAGCCACCCCAGATCCATGCATTGAGTCCCGTGAACCATGGGCCTTGACCTATTGAGTCTGTTAGGGGCACTCTGAGCCCAGATCAGCCTTTTGAGCAGATGAAAGCCGGCCAGATCAGAAAATCAGACAGAAACAGGCCAGATCAGAGCAGGGGCATAAAACCCTAGATCTAGGAATTCAACCTACCTACCTTGAATCAATTGTACCCTTTCTTAGGGTTCCCAACAACCCTAGGATCGAACCCTTTTCTAGCTTTTCTCACCCTTGATTGCAAGTTGTAAATAGTTATTCAGTCAGACAACAGAGACTCTTCAGAACAGATGAAAAGACTGATTTGGATTTAGATGTGTTTCCTTACACAAGTACGTTTAGGAGTCGTGCCTTCACTGGCACCAACCCCTTTTAGGGCTGCACACACATTTTAATTCTATTTGTCTCTATGGACGGTAAGCCACATAGCACTTTCCCTCACCTTCCTGCACATGCATAGATCATTTGCATATCACAAGTGCACCCGTTCCCGCAACAGCACTTTTTCTGCTTTGAAAAATGCACAAAAAGAATTTTCAAAACCAATTTGCCACCAGGCATACATCAAGGTGCCTTAGGGCATACACTGAGTTGCTTTTTCATGAATAATGCCATCCACAGCATGACATTTGGAACCACTGCATTCGGATCCCCAGCTTTGTTGTCTCATAGCATTTCAAAATTTGCCATTCACAGCATAGTCCTTAAATTTTCAAAACCATTGTGCTATCCACGGCACAAATCATGAAGCTTTTTCAAAAAACAAAACCCATGGTTCCATCCACGGCACCACAACCAAGATTTCAAAAACCACTGTGTCATTCACGACACCTTCAAAAATTTCCAAATGCATTTTGCCATACACAGCACTCACCCTCGAGCTACCCTTCCCATACACGGGATAGCACAGCTCACATACCCTCGAGCTACCCTTCCCATACACGGGATAGCACAGCTCGCATACCTTTCAGCTACCCTTCTTGTATATGGGATAGCACAGCTCAGGCTACCCTTCTCATATGCAAGATAGCACAGCATTCCTCTTGAGCTACCCTTCCCATACACGGGATAGCACAGCTTGCAATAAGCCATTCACGGCATTCAGCTACCCTTCTTGTATATGGGATAGCACAGATCAGACTACCCTTCTCATATGCAAGATAGCACAGAATTCCCCCCGAGCTACCCTTCCCATTCATGGGATAGCACAGCTCACCCTCGAGCTACCCTTCCTATACATAGGATAGCACAGCTCACAAACCACCCTTGGGCTACCCTTCTCATGTACGGGATAGCACAGCTTCGGCTACCCTTCTTATGCGCGGGTAGCACAGCTTTCAAGAAGGCCCTAATCACGGCATCCACCCTTGGGCTACCCTTCTCGTGTTCGAGATAGCACAGCTTCGGCTACCCTTCTCGTGCGCGGGATAGCACAACTTTCAAGATGACCACCCTTGGGCTACCCTTCGCGTGTGCGAGATAGCACAGCTTCGGCTACCCTTCTCGTGCATGGGATAGCATAGCTTTCAAGATGAGCACCCTTGGGCTACCCTTCTCGTGTTTGACATAGCACAGCTCACAATAAGCTGTACACAGCATTTCCCTTGAGCTACCCTTCTCATACACGGGATAGCACAGCTTTCCAAGGAAGCCATACACGGCGGTTGCCTTCCACGGCTGCAGCACTGTTCACAGTGTCAAGATTCTTTCTTTCATACATAGCATAGCCATTCACGGCGGTTGCCTTCCACGGCTGCAACACTGTTCGCAGTGCCAAGATTCTTTGTTTTCGTTTACAGCCTTAACGTTATGCATAACCTGAAATCTATGTGAAAATAGACCATTTTTAAAAAACTAACTTGTCTTTGTTTTTGTTCTTTTTTAATAGGACTGGAGGACATTGCAGCCATTGCTAGTCGAAGCCCATACCTGCTAAGGTTCCACGTAAGAATGAATCCGGAAGAACCACCCGCACCACCACCTCCAGCACCACAACCTCCTGCACCACAACTGCCTTAGCGCAGAATTGAGGATGAGCCAGTAGTCATGAACCTGACTCAGCAAATGGGGCAAGTCACTCAGATGCTCCAAAACCTCCTCAGACAGATGCCATAGCCAGCAGGAGAGCCACAGCCATTGCCACATGAATTGCAGGGGCAGGCACCAGCCCCGCCACCAGCTCATGTGGTCCGCCCACTTGCCCTCCCTCCACAAATACCACCTCCTGTTGCTCCTCAAGGTCAGCAGCCACATCAACCACCTCATGAAGAAGCTCTGTGTCTGCCGCATGTCCCTGAAGTAATCCATGAAGAGGAAGAAGAGTGGCACAGGCAAAGAAATGAAGCAAGGGTCATCCCACCTGAAGTCAGGACTGAGATTAACGACCTCAGGGCAGAGGTGCGAGAGCTGAAAAGAGAAACAGCACCTGGAAAGATGACAGTGGACAACTTCTGGTTTTTCCCAGACATACAGCCCCCGCCAAAGTTCAGATGTCCAGACTTCGAAAAATTTGATGGGACAGGGTGCCCGACTGCACATCTGAGAGCCTACTGCGGGGCCATGGTTGGATACAATCGTGACGAGCAGCTGATGATTCAGTTGTTCCAGAGGTCCTTGACCGGGCAGGCACATCGATGGTTTTCCACTTTGAATCCAACACAAATCTGCACTTGGCCAAACCTGGCCCACCTCTTCATAGAGCAGTTCAAGTTTAATTCTGAGGTGGTGCCCACAAGAATAGAGCTCATGAGGATGAGTAAGAAAGCTGGAGAGACAGTCAGAGAATATGCTCGGAGATGGCGAGAACATGCAATGTTGGTACGCCCACCTTTGACAGAAGAAGAGATGGCCAATCTCTTCATCTCCACTCTGGGGCAGCCGTATTATTCCCATTTGATCGGCCAGCAAGCAACGAGCTTTAGTGCCTTAGTCCAGATTGCCGACAGGGTTGAAGGCGGCATTAAGGCAGGGTTGATAGAGGCAGGTGCACCAGGCACCACAGCAAGAAGGCCCACAAACGGAAGCAGGAAGGTTGAGGGCCAAAAAGAAGTAGCAAGTGTTGACTCAGTACAGGGGCAACAACCATTTCACCTGCAGAGAGGGAATCATCCGGGCAACACGAGGCCCACAGGACCGACAAGAGAGCAAAGGGAGGAAAGAAGAAACAGAGTGTTCACACCACTTCCCTATACGCCAGCAGAACTTCTTCCCTCACTGTTAAAAAAGGGCTACTTAAGGTTGATATCCCCTAACCCAAACGCAGCATTGGGTAGAAACTACGACCCCAAGGCAATCTGTGAATATCACATGGGGTCACCACGGCATGGTACTAACCAGTGTTGGGCACAAGGCATCCTCCAGCAGGACAGCTGGGAAATGAGGCAGAATTACAAGGCGCAACCTCCACTACCAGGATAAGTTTGAAATTTACTTTTTGCATTAACCACTCCTGGTAGCTAGTTATTTTGTAAATATTTATATACTTTTACTTTCGTGCATGGCTTTTGTCAAAACCCTGTTTAAAAAAAAAGAAATAAAAAAAACTTTTGAAAAAAGATGCAAGTGTTTGGTCGATGATGACATCGCTCTGAGACCATATCTTTTAGCATGACCATGATCATGGAAAGATGCTGAGTTGCTCTAAGGTGTTGTCAGCTGGGTGCAGTGCACTGCTCCCATGAGAACCTTGATTGAGCCAAAGGCAATCTCTTCCTAATCATTGCCTTGATTTTCCTTCAACCCATCCTTGCACTGGGGGCAAAACAACCCTAGAGAGGAAAGAGAAGAAAAGAAAAAGAGAAAAGATGTCTAAACCAACTAAGGGTCATGGCTGGCCCCATGTCATGTCTTTAGGAAAGGATGAGAGGTCGTCTTTCATGCATCCTAAATTTTTGAAAACCGCTAGTCAAAACACTTTGAGCCTGATCGTATTATTCAAATACCCGTGTTGTGTCTAGCCACCCCACACTGGGGCAAAGCTGAAAAGGAACAAAGAGGATGAATAGATTCCTAAATGAATTTGCATGGAACAATTCGACCAAGGTGTCACAATCTCTGTAAAATGATGAAAGGCCATCTTTGCTTTCCCAAATTTTCAAAGTTATATCCCTAGTCAAACTCCTTGAGCCTAATTTCCTTTCTCTAACCTACTGAGTCATGAACCCTAAATATGGTGTTTTTACGACAAAGAAGGAAAAAAGAAAGGATGGAAGTGTGCAAAAATAAAGGAAAAGCAAAAGAAATCAGAAAGCACACTGGGCATGATAATCAAATCAAGAAGTAAAGAAAGACCCCAAAGGCAAAAGTGAAAAAGCAAGAGAAAGCGAAGGTCATAAAAAGCCTCAAAAAGCAAAAAAAAAAAAAAAAAAGAAAGAAAATGGAATTGACACTATCAAAGTCCAAATAGTCAAAAAAAGGACATGACTCAACCCATTTACAAAAGAACTTTGAGCCATATTCCCTTTCTTTCATAAACTAAAACCTTGGCCTTTGTTTCGTCCTATCAAAAAGTCCTTTCTGATTACAGAGAAAGTGACATTTAAATTCGTACAGATCAATGATAAAGGAATCTAAAAAGAAAAACGAGCTTTGACAAGACACAAAGTAAACCTGGGAATGAGAAGATAATAACATGAGCCTTATAACCCATCATTTCTCAGACTCAAAACCAAGCCGATGTTTCGTCCTAATTTCAAGACCTCCCTGATCTAGGAGACATGATGTGCAAAGATCGGCCGAAGACCTTCAAACTAGGGCAGGCACTAATCGCAAGGGAAAAGGCAAAGGGAAAACCCTCAATTGCAAGATCTTGAGATCACCCAAAAAAAATTGGGGTAAGGTGGGAGAAACCAAAACCAGGAAAGGGAAAACACTCCTTGCAATACCCTTTTTATACCATTGCCGACGCAAGTCAAAAATCTCATGGGAATGCGTGTCAGGCACACCATCCCAAAACATCTCAAGCTAACAAGGCAATCTACTGTGGTCATTGATCCTGCCTTTCTTTAAAAGCACTAGTTAAAAATTAAAAAAAAAAAAAGAAGAAAAAGGAATCCATTTTGCTGCTGACCTTCTTAATTACAGAAGCTTCATCATTTTGTAAGAATTTTGCAGGATTGCGTAGGTCAGAGAATTCAAAGGATGTCAAGAAGTGCCTTGAATCCTTATTCCCCACGGAATCCATTCTCCAGCAGAGTTCTCTTCAAGAGCCCCCAAACAGCATGTCAAGGCCACGCCCAGTCTGAAAAGGTTGGTCTTGCAAAGAAAGGAAAGATAGAGGCTTCCACCAATCCCAAATGGAATCATTTTTAATTGGGAAACCTCTACCTCATCATAAAGAGGCTGATGGAAGAACTCTCTAAGCGACCACACCTGCAAAAGCAAAAAGAAGTATGGAACCTTTCAAGACTCGAAGGAAAGAGCAAAATGAAGAGTTGCTGGGCTAATTAGCCTCATTTTGTAATTTTTGATTTCCCACTTTTGTAAATAGAATAGAATAGGTGGGCGAGCTCCCTTGAGGCACCGGACAGCACTAAAAGCACCTCCTCACCAAGAACACCTCCTCTTTCTCTCCTTCTCCTTTTGTCCCACTCCATTACCAAACCTCTGGCCAATCCCAAAAAAATAAATAAATAAAAACAAACAAAAAAATAAAAATAAAAATAAAAAAAAAACAAACAAAAAATAAAAAATAAAAAATAAAAACTTAAAATTTACAATGAAATCTGAAAATTGTATCTTCACTAAAGTCTAAGAGAAGCTCAATCACCCAAAAAACTCAAAACCAGTGTACCGACATTAAAGCAATGCACGGGCACTCCAAAAGCCGGAAAAGGTGCTAATCACCACCTATTCCAAAGAACCAGAATCTAGAAAAGGTGCTAATCACCACCTATTTCTAAGAACAGGAAATGGGAAAAGTACCACACGCGTAACCAGCTCGCGTTAATGTGCTTTGTCCTTCAAATCAAAACTCATCTCCAGAGCTCTCTCAGAAGGAAATGAGCACTACAAAATTAGGATTTCTTCAACAAAAAAACAAAAAAAATCCTAAGTCTGCAAAAAAGAAAGCAAAAGCTGAAAAACACTTAAAAGCTTTACTAGAACAAACAAGAAGAAAATAACCTTGCTAAACATCTCGCATCAACATCGGCCATATCAACAGAAATGCAAGACGCAAAAATGAGGTTCTTTTTATTCTTTGCCGTTCATCCCCAAGGTGACTCCGGCAAAGAGGGGCAGCTTTCAGCACCTCATTTTTGCACCCCCAAAAATGAAAGAATAAAACCCTAATTGAAAAAGTCAAACCTGAAGGGCTCAAAAAGTTGACTTTTTGATCAGGTACAAATTGACCACCAAACTTCATACCATTGGAAAGAGGATTCCGATACGGTTCTAACGCCACTGAGTTTGCTCAAATCGGAGTCCGGATGAAGAAGTTATGGGCTGGTCAAATCTGGAAATCGTAGAAATTGGCTTTCTGTAGAACTCCGAATTAGCTGCTCAATTGGATATCAGCAGAAAGGGCGCATCGACACGACTCCAACACAACTGAGTTTGCTGGAATCGGAGTCCCGGGTAAGGAGATATGAGCAAAACTGGCTTCGGGACGCGACTCTGCACTTCTGCTAAAAAGCCCGAGTTTGCTACCAAATTTTAGCTTAGTGGATAGGGAATCTCAACCTGATTCCAACGCCACCAAGTTTCTGAAATCGGATGTCAAATGAGAAAGTTATGAGCAGTCAAAAATCCCGGAAAATCTGCACACGTGGCAAGATTGAAGAAAGAACAAAAAATAAAAATCTAAGAATAAAATAATAATATTTTGTAAATATCTAACAATTAAACTAAATCAAAAATAAAATGAAAAATAGAAAACACAAGTGTCTTCTATCAAACAAATCTTAAGAATAAAATAATGATAAAACTTAAAAGAATCTTAAGATTAAAATAAATAAAAAATAAACAAAAAATAACAACCACATGTCCATAATATGGATAAGAATGATGTGTTGGATGGATAAGGATGAAAATTAAATTTTAGTTACCTTGGTTATGAAATTAAAATTCAGTCAAGAAAGGTGATTAAAATTCAATTTTAGGACAATTTTTCAACTATAAAAGGGGGGCCACCCCCCATTCCATTCCAAGAAAAAAACCCCTCTCTTCTCCCCTTTCTCTCTTCCTCCTTGATCTCCCCTCAAGCAAGCTAGCCCCCTCTCTGCCCTCTCTCTTCCCTGTCTAAACCCCTGCTACAGCCAACCCCTGTCAAACCCAAACCTCTTTTATTTTCTTGCAAACCAAAGATAGGTTTAGAAATCACCTTTTGAGCTTGAAGTAGAGCCATTATGCTGTACAAAGCCTCTTTCTAATCTTGCCAAAGCCCCCAAGTTCTGTCCAAATATACCAAAAAAACCTCTCCATCATCCCCCCTTCATTCCAAACCCAAAAGAAGCCTAAAATTCTTACCCCAAACTTGAAATAGAGTTGTTACGTTGCCGGAGGAGCTTCAAAGGGATTCAACACCTTCAAGCAATCCTAGGTAAGCTTCTAGTAAGTTTTCACTGCAAATATGAAAAGATGAGCTACTTTTATCAATGAAATTCTTCAGGAATCACTAACTTTTGTTCTAGCAAATGTGTTGGATTTTTGTCCCCCTTTTCCTACATACAAAGAAGTCACCATGATAGAAAGATGATTCGATGGTATGGGGTAAAGTGTGATTCAAAAGCATTCTCTTTATTTTCAAAAAGGGAGCATGTTCCCTTCCTCATCTTCAAGTTCTAATGTACCCCTATTAAGTCCCCTTAATCCCTTCTTAATATGTTGTCATTTCATTTCATTTTTTTTTCTTGGTTTGATTGGTAGGGGATCAACAAGGTTTTTTTTTAAGTATTGCACCACTGTAGGCCCACACAATTTCAAGCAACCCCAAAAACCCAAAATAGACCTTGGATTTGACAGTCCAATTTGATTCACTGTGGGCCTTCCAACGGGGCCCACAACCGACTCATTTCACTCAAAGGGCTAAAAAGATAAAATCAATACTAAAGGGGGCCTACACCTTCAATGGTCCCCACTAGACCAAAAATAAGCGTGTTGGCATAGGAAAAGGGTGAGATTAAGTTGACTCAAAACTATGGAGACCCGAGGGACCTGTCAAATCGACGGGGCGGGCCAGAGTGTCTTCGGACTTCCCTGGACGTAACCGAGAACTTACCTTGAATCTCTAAAAAGCCACAGATCAGTAAAAATAGACCTGTATAGGCACCCTTTGTATCTGCCTGCACCTCTCAGGCAATGGCGACTCTGAAAAGTCCCGAGGCACGCACATCGTCACGTGCACCTCGTCGTGCAACCGATTTTAGGTGCGTACACTAGGGAAGCAATGAAATTGAAATTTCCCATTTTTTTGCATTTTTTTCAACAAAACCATATTTGTATTACGAGCAAGCTGTGCCCGTAATGTTAATGCGGGTGCACGCTGCCCGTAAATTTTTTACAGTCATAGTGTGTCCGCACTCTCTATACGGGCACGCTGCGCTCGTATTATAAATACGGATTTTATTCCTTTTTTTGAATTTTCTATATAAATTCATGGGGAACGTCATTGTGATGTTTTTAATAGTTTCAAAACTCCCTGAGCCTTCCATTTTTTGCTTTCCTTGGCTTCTTTGGTGCTTTCATGGCTTCCCTCGCCCCGTTCTCTTCTGTCGATGAATCTCCTCCTGCAAGACAACCTGTTAGATCAAAACCTCCTAATCTCACCAGGTACAATGTTGTGGATCCCTTTTATGATAGGTGGGTTAACTCTATGACCCTTGATGAGGAAATTCGCTGGGATTCCATCCACTTAGGCCACATCCTACACATCCCTTAAATTCACTTTAAGTGGGAAATTATTGAAGCTTTGATTGGACATTGGGTACCTGAATTAAATCTATTCCGTTTTGATGACAAAGAGATGACTCCTACCATTGAAGAAATTGAAACCATCCTTGGCCTAAGGTTTTCTGAAAAAGTTGTGAACCCGCCCCTAAAGCCTAGCTATAAAAAGGAGGCATCCACCTTCTTGGGTATAGGGAAGGACTTAGGAAATTCTGACACACTGTTGACCTTGTCCAAGACCTTTTTAACTGAAAAACTTCCAAGGGGTGAGGACAAGGATGCCCGGTTTAATGCTTTGACTTTGATAGTGGTCAACCAGTTGCTCTTTCCACGGGGTGACGACCAGGTTGACTTGGTTCTCATCTCAGTTATCTGCCAAGTTAGGAAACGTGAGAGATTGGCCCCTATGATCTTGGTAGAGATATACCAGGCCCTGACTGATTGCTATTTCAGAAAGAAGAAACGCTTCCTTGCATGTGCCCTTATCCTACAGGTAAAAGAGAAATATTTTTTTTCTTTTTTTTTCTTCTTCTTTTTTCTTCTTTCTTCTTTCTTCTTCTTTTCTTTTTTTTTTTCTTTTCTTTTGAAATAGATTAAAATACTCTCCTTTTCTGCAGCTTTGGTTGCTTGACCACCTGAGTCAGGTTGAAGAGATAACTCGCCGCTTCTTTCCAAGATTGAAAGTTCCTGTTTTGATGAGCAACAGGGGGTGTCCTAACATCCAAAGTGGCAAGCAAGGTTGGTTCACTTTCTTGGGTACTCTTTTGGATGATCAGGTGAAATGGCCTGGCACTTATCAGCCCAACCCAGAGATAGTGATCAGCTTCAGAGATAGGAACTTTCTGGTTCTAGCAGGCTTGAAATTTGCTGTTCTTTATCTTCCCTTGAGGGTTCTTCGACAGTTTAGAGCGACCCAGGGGATCATGATCCCAACTGGATATGTGAGTTTCCTAGGACCACTTACACCAGCCACCATGGGGCTAAATGCTCGGTTAATGAATGAGTGGTCCTATGTTCGCTTTCTGCGGGGTCCAGTATTTTTTGAGTCCCATGTGAAGGACTATCATTTCTGGATCAAAGAGTAGGTGCAAAGTCATGCCCCAATACCAGAGGATCCTCCTGCAGTTCTTCCCTCTACTTATGAAGACATCCTGGAATCTGAAAGGGCAACCCACAAGCGGCTTCAACAAATATGGGTACAAGAGGCCCAAGAACTCAGGATAAAAGGTATTGATCTGGAGAGGCAACTTGAAGAGCAGAGGTCTTGCTGCATCGCCATGGAGAAGAAACTTGAGGAACAAAGACAGGCTCGTCGCTTTGAAGTCCGAGCGATGTGGAAGAAATATCAGGATTCCTTGGCTGACATTAGGGCTTTGAAGATCAAGCAATCTCTTTCAGATGAGATCATCTCCTTTTTTAGCGATCCAAATGCAGAGGGAGCTTCTGGAATCATTGCAACTCAGGCGGCTCGGATTAGGGAGCTTGAGGAGAAGTTAGGGGGTAGGGATTAGATTTTTTTTTTTCATTTCCTTTTTTTCTTTCTTTTTTTTTACCTTTATACAAAAGCAAACTCCAATAGTGGAAAGGCAAAGAATTTAATTCAAAAATAGGTTTTATATTATTGGCCTTAGAATTCTCAGATGCTTATAAAAACAGAAGTTTTATGAAAAGTATTTGATTTCTCATCACTGGCCAAAGTATAGTTTTTTTTTTGAAAGCTGATCCAAAACACTTAATCACATATAATTAAAGGAATTAAAATCAGGTCGAATAATGAAAAGGGTAATCCAAGCAGTAGGGAGAGACCAAATCTGTCTATCCTGTGACCTTTAGAATCATCCCCAAATGGCTTTTCCTCCATAACTGACCCTGCTAATCTGCTCAGTTTCTAGTGCTCATGCTGATTTCAAATTCGGACCACATGATCAACTCAACCCTTCATTCTTCTTTCTTTTTTTCTTTTCTTTTTTTTTTTTAATTTTTTTCTTTTGCCCCTATTGCCCCTAGTGCCAATTACAGTTTTCACTAGGGCCAGCTTCAGCATTTCGTCATCACCAATCTTACTCTGAAAGTTGAATGAATATAATAAAATCACCGAGGGCTTAAGAATAGGACGAAACAAAGGCTAAACTCGGTTTATGAAAGAAAAGGTATTTAAGGCTCAAAATTTTCTAAGTGTGAAAATAGGTCAACCGAACTTACAGTCATGATGAATTTGACCCTATTTCCCTTTTTTGTATTTGGCTTTCATTTGCCACTATTTTTCTTCTCGTTTTTTTCTTTCTTCTTTTTTCCTTTGTGCCCCAATTGGTTTTGCCCCTATTGTCTTTGCCCCAGTTTAAGACTGTACGTCCAGTTTAGGTTGATCAAGAAGACGAACAGGCTCGAATTGGCTAGACTAGGGATTAAAATTTTGGGCAATAAAGAAAAATGGCCTTAGATCATTTCCTAGTAATATTCATTCAAGGAAAATATCTCTTTACTGCATCAAAGTTAATTGGCTCAGGAAAATCTTTCCCATCCATTTCTGTTAAGATGAGAGCACCCCCTAATAGGACCTTTTTTGACAGCATAAGGCCCTTCCCAATTTGGTTTGAATTTTCCACGAGGGTCTTCCAAAAAGGGTAGGATTTTCTTCAATACTAAATTTCCTTATTGGAAAGTTCTGGGCTTCACCTTCTTATTGTAAGCTCTGGCCATTCTCTTCTGATACAATTGGCCATGACAAAGCGCTTTTGACCGCTTTTCCTCTATTAAATTGAGTTGATCATGTCTTGACTGTATCCATTCAGCTTCTTCTAATTCAGCTTCCATTAGCACTCTTAGTGAAGGTATTTCCACTTCCACTGGTAAAACTGCTTCCATCTCATACACTAAAGAATACGGGGTTGCCCCAGTAGAAGTCCGAATTGAGGTTCTGTAGGCGTGTAGCGCAAGTGGCAGCATTTCATGCCAATCTTTGAAACTCACTGCCATCTTCTGAATGATATTCTTTATATTCTTACTTGCTGCTTCCACTGCCCCATTCATCTTTGGTCTGTAAGGAACTAACTTGTGATGGGTAATCTGAAACTACTCACACATCTTCCTCATATCTTTATTCTTAATATTCAAAGTATTGTCTGATACTATGGCACTTGGCAAACCATAGCGACAAATGATGTTGTGCTTAAAAAACTTAAGAACGTGGCTACTTGTGATGTTTGCATATGAGGCTACTTCTACCCACTTGGTGAAGTAATCGATTGCCACAAGTATAAACCTGTGTCCATTTGATGCCTTTGGAGAGATCATTTCAATGACGTCTATACCCCACATGGAGAAGGGCCATAGAGATGTCATGTTGTGCAACTCACTTGGGGGTGCATTCTTGTTATCAGCATACACTTGGCAAAGATGACATCTTTTGACATATATATAGCAATCGTGATCCATTGTCGACAATATCCCAATCGCAGAATCTTCTTGGCAAGCATGTGCCCGTTCATATGGGGTCCACAAACTCCTCCTTATATAGTTTCAACTAACCTTTCTGACTCAGTCTTGGCAACACATCTGAGTAGGATATCGTTGTGTGATCTCTTGTACAACTATCCACCACTTAATAAGAACTGACCTGCCAGCCTCTGTATTGTTCTTTTCTCTGTAGAAGTGACATTTTCTGGCAAACTCCGATCATTCAAGAAATTTTTGATGTCTTGAAACCACGGTACTTCTTCTTCAGGTGTTCCTTCTAGAACAAGGCAATAAGCAGGTTCATCTTTGACTTCAATTTCCAGTGGTCTAATATCTACCCCTTTTGGCATGCTGACCATTGAAGCCAATGTTGCTAGAGCATCTGCGAATTGGTTCTTGGCCCTTGGCATATAATTGAAGGAAATTCAAGTGAATTTAGTGCTTATTTCTTCCAAATACTGGTGATAGGGGATCAATTTGTGATCCTTGGTTCTCCATTCACCAGTTGTTTCGAAGATGATAAGACTCGAATCTCCATATACGTCAAGTTCCTCCACTTCATGGTCTAAGGCTGCTTGTAACCTAATTATGCATGCTTCATACTCTGCAATATTGTTCGTGCACTGGAACCTCAACTTCACTGCGATTGGGATATGTGAACCATCTGGCTTGATCAAAACTGCCCCTATTCCGTTTCCGTTCATGTTGGCGGCCCCATCAAAGAACATCTGCCATGAGCTTTCACTTTCCTCTTCTTCTGCGAATAGAATTGCCTCATCAGGAAAATTAGTCTTCAAAGGTTGGTATTCTGGTAAAGGGTGTGCAGCTAAGTGATCGACAATGGCTTGACCCTTAATGGCCTTCTGAGTGATGTATGTGAGATCAAATTCAAAGAGTAACAAATGCCATTTTGCCGTTCTGCCAATTAATGCTGGTTTCTCAAATAAATACTTCAAAGGATCCATTCGGGATATCAGTAAGGTGGAATGACTAAGGAAATAATGCCTCAGTCTCTGAGTTGTCCATACTAAAACACAACAAGTCTTTTCCAAAGGGGAATACTTTGCTTCATATTCTGTGAACTTTTTACTTAAATAGTAAATCGCCCTTTCCTTTCTGCCTGTATCGTCATGCTGCACCAAGACACACCCCATTGATGTCTCCAAAACTGACAAGTAAAGAATCAGTGGTCTTCCTGGAGTTGGTGGCACTAGCACAAGTGGGTTCAATAAGTATTCCTTTATTGTGTCAAAGGCTTCTTGGCAATCGTCATTCCAAACCGTCGGGTTATTCTTTCTCAGGAGCTTGAAAATTGGTTCACAGATAGCAGTGAGCTGTGCTATGAACCGGCTTATGAACTGAATCCTTCCAAGAAAACCACGAACTTCCTTCTCCATTCTAGGTGATGGCATTTCAATGATTGCTTTAGCCTTAGCTGGGTTAATCTCAATTCCCCTTCTACTTACAATAAATCCCAACAATTTTCCTGATGTAGCCCCAAAGACACATTTTGCAGGGTTAAGCCTTAGACTGTATTTCCTGAGCCGGTCAAACACCTTCTTCAAGTTGATCAAGTGGTCTTCTTCTTCACATGATTTGGCTATCATATCATCCACATAGACCTCCATCTCCTTATGGATCATATCATGGAATAAGGCTGTCATGGCCCGTTGGTAGGGTTCCCCAGCGTTCTTAAGCCCAAATGGCATGACAGTGTAGTGGAAGGTACCCCAAGGTGTAATAAAGGCCGTTTCTCTTGATCCCCCTTAGCCATATTAATCTGAATGTACCCAGAGAAACCATCCATGAATGAGAACAGGCTATGTATAGCAGTGTTGTCAACCAAGATGTCAATGTGTGGAAGTGGAAAATCGTCCTTTGGGCTTGCCTTATTCAAGTCTCTGTAGTCTGCACGCATTCTGACCTTTCCATCCTTCTTTGGTACTGACACTATATTTGCAAGCCATTCAGGGTACATGGAGACCGCCAAGAATCCCGCTTGGAATTGTTTAACCACTTCATCTTTGACCTTCAAGGTTTATTCAGGTTTCAACCATCTCAATTTCTACTTAACTAGCTTAACATCTGGTAGAATTGGTAGACTGTGCACAACCATATCAGTGTCTAACCCTGGCATATCCCGATACGACCATGTAAATACATCTTCATAATCTGCCAAGAACCGTATCATTTCATCACGCTGTACCTCAGATAGGCATACCCCAATCTTCACTATTTTTGGGTCATCTTCAGTCTCTAGATTTATTGATATGGTCTCTTCAATATTGGGTTGGACCCCATTTTCATGACGCTCCAATTGATATGTGATTTCTTTTGGAGGATCGTCTTCTTCGTCCTTGGTCTCTTCCTCAACCCCCATTAGGTCAAAGTCGAGCTCGAGGTCGAAGTCATACTCAACCTGATCCAATTGCGTTTACTTATATGGTTCATAAGTGGTTTGGACCTTTTTGAAAAATTTAATTTTTCTAGAAAAAATGGAAAAATCTTTTTGTGTTTTTTGAGAGCCTTCTAAAAAATCTTTTCCTAAAGACGAAGGCTCATTAAAACCTTCAGGAAAAGGGCATTCCACTAATGGAGTTTTTTTTTGGAAGCCATGTCTGTTTGCCAAACAAACGGGGCTTCAAAAGTAAGGGGAGTTTCCTTCCAATTATTCAAAATAAAAGAATCTGGGGCAGGTGTATAAGCCTGCTCCTCAAGCTCAGGGTCTGCATTCGAAATCACCAGTACTGGGTGAGTTGCATCACCTGCTTATGTTGTAGGGTTGGTCCCAGATGGAACTTTTACTGCAGCCCAGTCAATGAAGGGTAGCTCCTCTACTCCTTCTTCTTGGTTGCCTTCAATCATGGCAAAAAAGGCTCCAACGTCCTGAGAAAAATCCTGCTCCCGTTCTGCCCGCGGTCCAAGCTCACCCAATGCTTGTAGAGGTGAAGGTAGAACATATGGTTGCACGGTTGAGGACTTGGGTTTCTGGAATGGGTTGATGTTATAATATGGAGGTTTGGACTGATCCTGGTGTAAGCACCTAAATTTTGATCAAACCAAAAAATAAAAGAAAATAAGAAAACCAAAAAAAAAAAATGTGTGCTAAAAGACAGCAAAACAGCTCAAAACCCTGGCAGAAAGTCAAACCCCGAGGGGACAAAAAGTTGACTTTCTGATCAAGTGATATTTGGCCACCTTGCTTTATATCATTGGATAGAGAATCTCGACACGATTCCAACGCAACTGAGTTTGCAGGAATCGGAGTCCGGATGAAGGTTCTGCGGGCGGTCAAACTTGGGCGGAGCCAAAAGTTGACTTTCTGGTGAAATCTGATCCAGGTGCTTACCCCCATGCCATTGGATAGAGGGCTCCGATACGATTCTAACGCAACTGAGTTGGCCCAGATCGGAGCCCGGATGAAGAAAATTCCCGAGCAGCAAAACCGGCGAACTGCGCACGTGGCAAAGAGCTGCACACGTGGCGAGTTGCGCAGGAAAATATCTCGGGGATCAAATCCGTAAATATCCAAACATTCAAAGTATCCCAGGGACCAATCTGAAAGTATCTGAATAAAATAATATTAAACCTAAATATCCTAGGGACCATATCCTAATTTTCAGATTTTTAAGACAAACGAGCGGCGGCATTAATTGTTTTGTAATAATTATGCCGCTCGCGCAAACGTGGCTAGCGGCTTGCGCTCACCTTGAGCTGGGCGCCAAGGTGAGCGGCACCCCATTTCCCTTGCCTATATAAGCCGCGAGAGTCTTCAAAAGGGGGGTCGGGTTTTTTGGGGGTTGGCTGATTTCGAGGTTGGAAAAATTTTGGTTGGAGATTTTTTCGTGGGTTGGGCATTTTCTGGGTTCGGGATTTTTAAGAAAAGACCAGACACACTCCTTCCCTCCCTTCCTCTTCTTCCTCATCAAACTCGAAGAGGATCTTGCTGTTGGTGATCCGGCAGCTGCTCGTTGGCTCCAAGGGACCCTCCGGCCTACTCTACAGAGACCTAGAACCAAGGTGAGCTCTCCATTTTCTTTTGTTCAACATATATAAATCAAGCTTCCCATGCATCTCTAACTTGTCATTGTTTGCTTGATTCGAAGGGGGAGCATGTTCCCCCATGAGTTCTCCATCCCTGTTGTTGTAACCCCATAAAACCCCCTGTTCCCTTCTTCATAATCATGTTCTGTTAGCTAGGGTTTTGATCCTGGAAGTTTATTCATGTTCTGTTAATATTTTGTTTCGGATTTGTAAGTTTCCAGAGAGATTTGAGTGATGAGTGGGAGGATATCTTAGGTTAGATTAATTTCCAGGTATGTTAGAGGTCTGCTGGGGTTCTAAGGATCCCCAGAAACCAGTTACAGAGCTCAAAATCAGCTCAGAAATGGAGTTTGAAAGAAAACCGAGAGCATCGAGTATCCGCGAAGCTCGCGCGAAGCTCGCGCTCACCTCTTTTTTTTTTTGTGTTTTTCGCTGTTTTCGGTCCGCCCGGCCCGCGCCGACCTCGCGCCTAGTGTCCGAGGTCGGCGCATACCCCTAAAACATGCCAAATTGGTATATTTTTGAAAATTTCCAAAAATGCCCTTTACTGTACCGCGGGGGCTTCGCCCCCCGCACCCCACCCCCTTTGTTCGTTGCGCATCCAACTCGTACCTTGGTACGGGGAGGTACCCCACCCCGTGGGCTCCGCTTCGCTTCGCCCACAGGGCCCCCGGGTACCTCCCCTTGGACTCAGCACAATGAGCCAGTTTTTTTTCTCTGACAGAGTGTCTATCTTGTTTTTTGTGTGTGATTATTGCTAGATGTGAATGATATTTCCGAACCGAACCGGATAAACCAATAGGGTTTCTGGGTCACCCGGAAACCCGACATGGGACTTGGACTCCCGGTCCAACTTGACTTCCAGTGGGCCTTCCAACGGGGCCCACCAAGCCCAATAAACACCAAAGCATGCTATATAACTTAAGTAAAATGAACAATTTGAACCGGGCGGGCCAAACCCAATGCGGCCCACCCGAGCCTTGTTATGTGAAATTGATGCATGAATTGCGTGGTTTGGCCGAGACCAAGGGCAAGGGCCTACCGGGCCCGCCAAAGCCGCAGACCAAAAAGCCCTAATAGGCAAGATTAGGCACCCAGGTGTCCGCCTGCACCCCATCAGGCGGTGGCGACTCTGAATTACCCCGTGCCGCGTTTCCCACGCGCGCACACCTGGGGTAGAGACAGTTGAATCATATGAGAACGTTTAGGAAAAGTTTCCCTGATGTGAGGGAATTTCATGTCTTCCATCTCCTTTTGTCTTCTCCAACTTCTTGGCTTGGACCCCAATCCTGCTCTAGGGACTAGCTTCTTAACCTTTACCGGTTCTATCCTTCCTTGTAGGTTAACCCCTAGACCTTTTCCAGGGTAGAAATTGTACTTTCCCAGCACTTTCTTGACTATTTTCTCAGCACAAGTCAACCTCTCTTCTTTTTCCTGATACCCCCCACGTGTAAAATTAACAGTTTCAAACTGGAAAGAGTGAAATGTCATCTTGTCAGCAGTCATTTCCATGTTTATGTAGGGTACATCAAGAGACCACATAGGAGGAACCAAATTTTCAGCTAGGACAGTAATCACCTTTTGCCCTCTAATATATTTGACTCTTTGGTGGAGGGTAGATGGTATAGCCCTAGCTGTATGAATCCACGGCCTTCCTAGGAGTAGTTTGAAGGCTACAGGTATGTACATCACTTCAAATGTGATTGTGCGCACCTCATTTCGGTCGCACGACGAGGCGCACGCAAAACGATGCATGCCTCGGGATTATTTGGAGTCGCCACTGCCTGATGGGGTGCAGGCAGACACCTGAGTGCCTAAGTTTTTCTATTAGGGCTTGGTCTGCGGCTTGAGATTCTAAGCAGGTTCTCGGTTGTGGTCTGGGGAAATCCGTAGACACCCCAGTCCACCTGGTCGAATGACGGGTCCCATTGGTTTTCCTTGTTTGAGTCAACTCTGGTCTCTCACTCACTCGATTCCTATTTCAGCATTCAATTTGGTTAAGTCTGGCGAGACCGCCAAAGTGGTGTGGGTCCCTTTACTTGATTTTATCTTCTTATTATTGAATGAAATGAGTCTGATTGGGTGGGCCCCGTTGGAAGGCGCACGGATCCCTTGGTGGGCCAAATGTCCCCTTGGTGGGCCTCAGTCTAAACCTGAGAGGCCCTTTGGGCTTTGGTTCAAATGAATTGATTTTTATTTAAAGTTTAAGTGTGTTTATTTAAGTGGATTTCATGCAAAGTGGGCCGGAATTGCTTTGTGGGCCCTTGAGTGGGCCACACAGTTGGTTGCCAAGTGATTTAATTTATCTTTGATTTATCTTCACCAAAATGGGCCAGGCATGGGGCTTGGGCCTGAAAGCCCAAGGCTTCTTGAGTTAGGGTTTAGAAACCCTAACCTTGGTTGGGTTCAATGGGCTTAATGGGCCTGCTAGGCCTTGCCCTTGGTCTCGGCCAAACCAAGCCTAGATCTAGATCAACATGCTTCAAAATTGGGCTTGGGTGGGCCTCAAATGGGTTTAGCCCCCTCGATTGGTTTGATTTTATTTATTTAGCACAAGTAAGTTGTTGGGCTTGGTGGGCCCCGTTGGAAGGCCCACTGGGAAGCAATTCAGACCGGGTTGGTCCATGGTCCATCTTGGGTTTTCAGGTGACCCGGAAACCCTACTGGTTCACCCGGATTGATCCAACAAACCAAAAATATAGCACAAGATCAGAAAATGGCTCAAAATGGTATTCTGGCAGTGTAGCCGGCCTGAGATGCCGGTTACACACAGAGCTCAGTGTATCCGGCATCTATAGCCGGCTATGAATAAGGCTAGGTTGATCCGGCCTGAGTTGCCGGATCAACACACAGAAGCCTTTTTTCGGATTTTTGCTATGGGATTGGGTTTCTAAGCCTCCTAGGGTGTTCCAGGGATTGTGTGGGCCCCTGTGTGGGACCACAGTGGTTCAAATGGAATCAAACGGGCCTCCAATTGAGGATTTTGAATCAAGTCCAAGGAAGATGGATGAAGATCCACCTTCTCCTTCATTTGGGCTAGAACTAGCAACTAAACAGGGGCTTGAGTGCCCCTGCTTTGGTACCTTCTCATTCCAAAAACTTCAGCAATCTCCACACATGGATAAATCCATACAAGGATCATCAAATGGATTCAAATAGTATCTTGCATTGTAAAGATAAGTGGAGTGTGTGCTTTATGTGTTTAGGAGCTAAAAAGACAGTTATATGCATGCAACGACCAACTCATAAGTTGAAGAAAAAGTGAACCAACCTACCCTTCACATCTTCAAGAATATGATCATACTCATGAAATACAAGACAAGAAATGTGGGGCTGACTTATGTGGTCCAAACAGCAACCCAACATGAGTTGGGATCCTAACTAAGATACTGAAAACAGTGAAAAAGACATGCTTGTCACTTGCCTTACACACCCACCAAGCTTTGCCCACATACATGTTTCGAATACATAATCGTGAAGGTGAAATCACATGCACGCATACAACTATAATCATGTGCAAATGAGTAAAACAAATGCATCACCCTTACTCATACCATAATCATGCAAAACCAAGTCACATACTTAGCTAAAAAGAATGTCTAAAGAAGGGAATAGGGGGGCTTGCATATGGGATACATGAGAAGCTAGTATGTGGGAACAAGCTCCCTCAAAGGATCAAATAAACATGCAAAACCGTAGCTTTAGAATGGAACTTAAAAATATGAAGGGAACCTCTCATCTCCCATTTTTGAGTCACATGTGCACCCTCTTACCTTTGAAGGCTCTTGTGTAGTGAAAATAAAAGAACAATACATACAAGAATGGCCACCATAACAGATTTGCACCAAGTAAGAGCCAAGCTCTTTAACATCTTTGAAATAAATTCATTTTTTGCATATATGTGACAAAAGAGGATGAGGGTCAATACCTGAGGGCTTTAGGACCCTTTTTGTTGAGTGTGGAGCTCCTCTTGAAGCTCGAACAGTGGCTGGAAAGCCCCTTCCCAGTAGCAGCAGCAGCTTCCTCCACTTCTTGCTTGAATGAGGATGAAGAGGAAGAGAGGGAGAAAGGGGTAAAATGGTCAAGCAAGGAGGTTGTTGGGTTTGGGGAGCAAGAAGGGGCAAGGAAGATGATTTCGTACCAGGAACAATGGGGGAGAAGGGGTGGAAAACAACCAAGAAGAGCCAACCCCGGAAATGGGGCTGCTGTTGCCTTTTTATAAAAAACTTAATGTATCCAGCATTTAATGCCGGATACACTACACTCCCTTTGTATCCGGCATAATATTCCGGATACACTGTACTTCCTTTGTATCCGGCATAATATGCTGGATACAAAACATAATAATTTCGAAAATTAAATGCTGCCGCGAATCTCGCCGAGTAAATCTTTGTATCCGGCATTTGAGTCAGGATATGAAGAGGAGCAAGTGTATCCAGCATATTTGGCCGGATACAAATCGAAAAATTACGGTTTTGCCCCTCGACTTGACCGATTCGACCGATTTGACACTTTTGGATATCTACGGATTGCCCCGTACGATTTTTGGTTTAGTCCCTGGGATTTTTAGATATTTAAGATTTAGTCCTTGACATATTTTTCTGCATTGGCTGCCACGTGGGCAGTTTCTGCGCCACGTGTGCATTTTCCGGTTTTTCTACGCGGAAACTTCGACAGATCATATCTCCTTCATCCGAACTCCGATATGAGCAAACTCAATTGCATTAGACTCGTATCGGAGCTCTCTATCCAATGACGTAGGGCTAAGCACTTGGCACGGGGTTTGAGAAAAAGTCAACTTTCGGCTCACCCTTAAGTTTGACCGGCCCTTAGAACCTTCATCCGGACTCCGATTCCAGCAAACTCAGTTGCGTTGGACTCGTGTCGGGATTCTCTATCCATTGAGATAAAGCAAGGTGGTCCACTAACACCTGATCAAAAAGTCAACTTTTTTTCCCCTCAGGGTTTGACTTTCTGCCAGGGTTTTCATTTTCAGCACTTCCAGGGGTGCAAAAATAAGGTGCTTACAGTGATGTTAAAAATATACGGTCCAATAGTGACCAGCAGTTCAAATTCCCCTAGGGAGTGTGTTTTAGAGCTGTCAAAGGCTCTTATGATTCTTCCATTTTGTTTGATTTTATTTTATTCCAGACCGAGCTTAACAAATGTAATTAACAGGCAGACATTCAGAGCCGACCCATTATCAATTAAAACCCGGGCTATCATGCAACCCTTACTGAGCACAGCTATGTGCAAAGATCAACATGATGGTACCCTGTTGGGCTAATTTCGGTTTCAGAGAAAATTATGACATTGTGGGATAAAATCTGCGCAACCATCTTGCCTAGTTGGTCTGGTTCAATATTTTTAGGCACATGTGCCCCCTGAAGTACCCTTAACAGAGAGTCCCTATGTTTTTCAAAATTCAACATTAATCCCAGAATTGAGATTTGTGCAGGGACCTTGTTCAACTGCTCGACTACATTGAACTCACTCTTTTTGATGATTTTGAGGAGGCCAGCAGCCTCACTGTCAATTACCTAAGGGGCATCTTCCTCTACCTTGGTCTTTCCTTTATTTTTCTCTTCTTCCTTTTCCTTCTCTATCTCCTTTTGTTTCTCTCCTACACTTACACATTTTCCTGACCTCATCATGAGGTTCACTTCTTTCTTGCTTTCTGCCTCAGCTGCAGGGAATGTAGTGGTGAAGGTTTCGCTGTAGTTCCATGGTACAGCCGATTCAGAGTAAGAAGGTTTAGGGACATTTATCACTAATGGGGGAAGTTTGGACTTGGATGATGAAGTCTAAGTAAGAGGAACATCTACAACCAATGGTGGACATTGTTTTGGTTGACGGGTTACAGAAGTAACAGAAGCATTGAGATGGTCACAGTTTATGACCAATGGCAGTTTTGATGGAGGTGGTGAAGAATGGGTGGATGGATTGCAATTGATAACCAGAGGTGGTTTTGCAATATTTAGTTGGGCCATGAGAGAGGAGGCCCGATCCAAAGCAGAGCTAATATTCTCAGCAGCACTCTCATTCTTTCTTGAAATTACATTTATTTCTTTGTCCTCATTTTCTCTGTCAAAATACACTTTGACCATTGTCCCTATAGAAGCGATTAACTGAGATGGGTCAAAGGTTATTTTATCAAAAGAAATAACCCCTATGACATTAGATGGGCCTGCCCCATGATGCTGAGGCAAAGGGTTTTGACCTATGTCTCTTCTAGGAGGATTGGGAGCCCCTATATTGAAAGACAGGGTATTCTGATCAAGCAAATCCTAAATGGCGTGTTTCAAATGCCAACACTTGTCAGTAGGGTGCCCAAGTGCACCCATGTGGAAATCACAAGTGGTGGAGGGGTCAAAATTTCTCCCCTTGGATGCATTCAGATTGGGTTCTCTTAAGGTAATATACCCTGCTTGCAATAAAGTGGGTAGCAACTGAGACGGAGACATTGGAATAGGGGTGAAAACCCTATTTCTCCTTGCTGCGAAGTAGGCATCCCTTTCCTCTTTAATAAAAGCTCTCTTTTGGTCTGTGGGTGCTGCTGGAACATTAACCCTCATGGGGGCCTGGGTAGATGGAGCAGATGGAGTAGGAAAATGAGCGGGTATATTAATTTGTATGGGCTTATTAGGGCCTGATGGTGGGTGCACCATGTTCACCTCCCCCTCTTTCTTGTTCCCATTCTTTTTCAACCCACTTCCTTTCTTCAGATTGGGGTCCTGTTGACTGACCATAGCAGAATGGTCAATTATTTTACCTAACCTAATCCCGTCCTCGATTCGGTCGGCCACTTATACCAAAGCCGCAAAATTTGTGGTGGGTGGTCTGATCCACCAGGTGGCTGTAGAATGGTTGACCCAATGTACTGATGAAAGTGGAAATCATCTCCTGCTCTAGCATGGGTGGCCTGACCTGAGAGGCCATCTCCCTCCATCTCTTAGCATACTGCTTTACGGATTCATCCCTTCCTTTGCTCATTCTCATTACGTTGTACCTATCTGGCACGATCTCTGAATTGAACATGTATTGAGCTAGGAAGGCATCTACTAGGTCCTTCCATCTTCTGATCTTTCCATGGTCCAAGGTGACAAACCACCTCAAAGCCGTTCCGGTCAAGCTCCTTTGGAAGAGCTGAATCAGAACACCCTCATCTCGACCGAACTGGCATAAGGCACAGCAGTACAACTTCAGATGGCTCATGGGGCAACCAGTGCCATCATATTTGTCTAGGTTTGGGCACTTGAACTTGGCTGGTAGGTTAACATTAGGGTACAGGCACAAGTCTTCAAAGTTGGTGCCCCCAAAGTATTTTACCCCTTTTACCTCTCTCAGTTCGTCTTGGATCATTTCCAGTCGGTGCATGAACTTCCTTTCAACTTCCTCCCCCATTCTCTCCTTTTCTTTTTCTTTCTCAGATTCAACTGTCTCGTTCTTGATCAATATAGGTTCAGGGGTGGGTTCATAAATGGGTTCAGGAATAGGTTGAACCGGAGGTGGAATGTTGGTTTGAGGTTAAGGTGCTTGGTTGAAAGTGGATGCTTGGTTCTGGGCTTGCACTTGTTGAGCCTGAACCGCCAGTAAATTCTCCAGCATTCGGGCAAGTCCTGCCACTTGTTCCTGTAGCAGGGCTACGTCTGGGTTAGGAACATCAGCTTCGTTCTCAATAGGATTCATGGTGCGAGCTCTTGATCTGGTTACAGGAGCTATGGTTGCAAGTGTATTGGTACCTGGTAAAAAAAATAAAGAAAAATATCAATACCAATTTGATCTCATTCACATACCTATGACTGCCTATGTGCAACTAGGTGAACACGAGTTTGGATTTTTTTTTTTTGAATTGTTGGAATATTCTAGGGCTTCCAACAGGTCCCACAAAAAAGAGAAAAGGATCTGCAATTCAAAGGCTTTCAGGGGCCCAGGGGTTTTTTTGAAAAAGGTCTGAAATTCAAAGGTTTTCAGAGGCCCAGGGGTATTTTTGAAAAAGTTCTGAAATTCAAAGGCTTTCAGTGGCCCAGGGATATTTCTGAAATTCAAAGGCTTTTAGAGGCCCAGAGATTTTTGAGAAAGGTCTGAAATTCAAAGGCTTTCAGAGACCCGAGGAAAAAGATCTGAAATTCAAAGGCTTTCAGAGGCCCAAGGATATTTTTGAAAAAGGTCTGAAATTCAAAAGCTTTCAGAGGCCCAGGGATATTTTTGAAAAAGGTCTAAAATTCAAAGGCTTTCAGAGGCCCAGGGATATTTTTGAAAAAGGTCTGAAATTCAAAGGCTTTCAGAGGCCTAAGGATATTTTTGAAAAAGGTTTGAAATTCAAAGGCTTTCAGAGGCCTAGGGATATTTTTGAAAAAGGTCTGAAATTCAAAGGCTTTCAGAGGCCCAAGGATTTTTTGAAATTCAAAGGCTTTCAGAGGCCCAAGGATATTTCTGAAATTCAAAGGCTTTCAGAGGCCCAGGGGTATTTTGAAAAAGGTCTGAAATTCAAAGGTTTTCAGAGGCCCAGGGGGTTTTTTTTGGAAAATGTCTGAAATTCAAAGGCTTTCAAAGGCCCCAGGATTTTCTGAAATTCAAAAGCTTTCAGAGGCCCAAAGGTAAAGTCTGAAATTCAAAGGCTTTCAGAGGCTCAAAGAAAAAGATCTGAAATTCAAAGGCTTTCAGAAGCCCAAAAGATCTAAAATTCAAAGGCTTTCAGAGGCCCAAAGATTTTTTTTGAAAGGTCTGAAATTCAAAGGCTTTCAGAGGCCCGAGGAAAAAGGTCTGAAATTCAAAGGCTTTCAGAAGCCCAAGGATTTTTGTGAGAAAGGTCTGAAATTCAAAGGCTTTCAGAGGCCCAAAGAATTTTTTTTTGTGTTTCACATTTTTATTAAAATTTTTTTTTTTGTTTGTGAAACATTTTATTCAAACTCATTTCCCTTTATCATTATTTAAAGGTTAAAGGAACAAGATTTAGTAGGAAAAACTGTTTAAAATTTAATTTTCCGCGAAAACCGCATATACAGTAAGGTCCGGCATTGCCCGCATTTAAATTGCGAGTAAGCCGTGACCGTATAGTTAACACGGGCGAGCCCAACCCGTATAACCAATACCGGCGAGCCCAACCCGTGTAATAAATGCGGTTTACGGAGCTCTTTTCTGTTTTTTCAGTTTTTATATGATTTGATCTATTTGATTGGTCATCCAAACATACGGTTCACCCTTGCTAGGCTTCTAAACTGTCCCAAAGTGGACTTTGACCTATTTACAAAAATACATGTTTAGGAAGGCACATGTTCCCTCCAAATCGACACCATATTCAGGGGTATGGTACCCTTTGGTTGCCTCTTGTATGAACATTTGGTAGGATTGATTCTGAACAGAGTTAAAAACTCTTCCTATGGGCTACACCAATTTTAGGATACATGCCTATTTGGGACCAATTTTATCCCAAACCGATGGACACCATGACACCCCTATGACATGAAAATAATGCAAAAGTTAGGATTACCTTGTTACCTTGTTTACCTTCAATATGGCATCCACATTATGCCTTGGTTTGCAAACCATGCAGACGGCCTTCCCTCAATTACAAACCCATATCCCCACGTAATTGTGTACTTTAGCCAAAAACGTGTATCTCCACCTTCAAGCATAGGGTTTTGGGTTTTGGCTTAATGGCCACTTAGAACTCAAGCCTAGTGATGACCAGGATCAAATCACAGATCCACGTTATCATCACATCATTAGCCCAAAGTTCTAAGGTGAATGTTTTCATTTTCGCTTTTCGAAGTATCGACCTTGTTGCGCCAAGCTACACACATTCGGGTTCAACTTCCTGTAGGTTATGGGTAGGCTGTGTAAAAAATAAAATGTGCACAGTGCATTGTAAAAATTGGGTGCATTCACAACGTCCCAAACCCTTGCCACTCTTTTCGTAGCCATGCATATACAAACCAAGGAATAATAGGAAAGCATGTTTAAAGTAAACAAGTAAACAAAGCAACCCTATAGCCTCTAAAACATGCTCACAAGGATCACCCCAAACATGCAAAAATATGCTCATGTTATACAACCAAAATACATCATGGAGAACATGCTGAAAATTAAAACATACTATTATTAAAATACAGCAAGAAATCAGCATGGTTTAGCAAAACGAACCTCCCCTACGCATGTTTCTAGAAACAATCCTATAAATCAAAATTAAGCATGTTTCTACCCCCATGAACCATTAAGCCATAAATCAGATTTAAAACATACCAAGCACGCTTAAGAACACAAAATAGCAAGCAAAACCATAGAACATATCAAACATGCTAAAAATAGCAAGCAAAACAAAAACACCAAAACATGAACAAAAACAAAAAGGCTGAAATCCACCACATCCCCAGCAGAGTCGCCAGTTGTGAGATGTGGAAAAATCAATTCAATGACTTCCTAATCATCACACGGGATTAGTAAAAAACACAGAGTCGCTACCATTCTGTTTAGGTGTGATGGACACCAAAATATCAAATAAGCACAAAAAGGCAAATTTAAGGTAAAAATAACCCTATTAAAAAAACAACCAGAGATGGGTAAGGGGATTAGGTTATGAACAGGGAAAGGTGTTAGGCACCCCTATTCATCCACACAAGGTGGTTGCCAGGTATTGTTTATGTTTTTCAAAGGAAAAAAGGCTTGCTACAAAAATCATAAAAAATCACAAAAAAGACAAAAGTGTATGGTTTTTTCATACGAATAGCCTGATTGATTCAGAACTTTCAAATATGATCATACTATTCCTAGGGTTTCATGATTAAAATAAAATTGAGATAAAATCAGATAAAACCAATCTAAAGTGACAACTTCAAAAATCTGGCTTCAAGTTAAATTCTAGAAATCTAGAAAAATATGATTTTTATAAAATATTGTAGAATTGAACTTGAACAGTCCAGGATACAGGTATAGCCCAAATTTCACATTAAATCAAGAAATCAAAACCAAAAATACCCACGTTGATGAAGAACATCAAAAGAGGAGAACTTAGACCGTAGGGTCTTCTCTCAAAAATAAAAAAAACGACTCAAAAACCATCTCATGAAATCCTAGAAGTTACTTTCAGGCTTCTGAATCCAAATCTATTACATAAATCATGATAGATCCAGGATCTTAGCCTAATATCACAAAAATCACGAAAACAGTTCTATAGGTGCAAAGGTGTGAAAAATCCAAATTTTAGAAAAAAAGTGGGGATCTCATGCTATAAACATCATGGATTCATATGATTCATTCAGATTCAAAATAAAATCATTAAAACATGATCAGGATATCAAAAGCGGCCATATCTCACAGATTAAAGCACATGGCGGTCTACCCTACGGATCCACCTGTTCTCTTTTCCCCTAGCTCTCTCTTCACGTTTTATGGCTAGAAAGGATTCTTGAGGTACTTGGAGACAGGTTTGGGAATACAATCTCAATCAAAGGCCTTATTCTAGAAAAAAAAAAAGAAAAACAGATATGGGGTACTATTCTAAGGATCCACATGTTCCCCTTTCCCCTAGCTCTCTCTTCACTTTTTACGGCTAGAGAGGATTCTTGAGGTACTTGGAGGCAGGTTTAGGAATACAAGATAAAAGGAGGCCTTATTCTACAGTAATAGAGAAGATCCTATCACTTCTAGAATTGAAGATAGAAAATAAAAGGGAAAAGGGACTTACCTGGATTGAGCAAGCAGAGCAGCAGGGATTCTTCTCTTCTCTTGGAGCTCCTTGGACTTCAAAATTTCGTGGCCCTTTGCTTAAGGATCTCACCTCTATTTATAGGCAAACCCAGGGGTAAGGCTGGTCCAAAAGGATATACCATGATCCCCCTAGATTGGGTTAAAAATAAGGATAATGCCCATCCATGGCCAACAAGGATAATTCGAACGAATAAAAGAGATAATTCGCTCATCTAAAGAGATATTAGACTGGAGATACGGCTCAGAAATCGAGCAAAGATCAAATTCGCACAAATCTCCTACGCCCGTAAATATATTGCGGGCAAATGGTGTCTGCATTCTTATTACGGGCGCTGCGTGCCCGTATAACAATTTCGGGCGCGACTAGCCCGCAGATACAATACAGGCAATGCATGCTTGATCAGATTTTATGCATTTTTTTTATCTGTTTTAAGTCCCAATTACATGTTTTCAATTATTTTCTCATTTTGTAGTGCAATTTGGGGTGTCTACAGATAATGTATCAATGGAGCTAGGAAAGGATGAGATTTTAAATTGTTAAATCCTGGATATTGGAAGGAAATTGATATAAAATTACAAGATATATTAGTAGAGAAAGGTCCAATTAAAATTGATGATATAGAGTTTCCAAATGATGAAAATAATAGACATTTTTCTAAAGAATATTATATTTGTAGACTACCAAATGAGGAAAAGCAAAATAGGAGATGGTTAGTATATTCAATCGATAAAGATAGAGTATTTTGTTTTTGTTGTAAATTATTTAGCTCAAAATATAGCACAAGTTAGTTAATGAAGGAAGTAGAGATTGGAAAAATCTTGGCAAAAAGCTCAAGTCACATGAGATATCTAACGAGCATATTATCAAATGACTAGATGGTGGATTGACTTGAAAAAGAGATTGTCAAAAAATGACACAATTGATAAGAGTGTCCAAGATTGAATTAATAAGGAGAAAGAACATTGGGAAAAAGTTCTTGTTAGAATCATTGCTGTGGTGAAGACATTAGCTAGAAACAATCTTGCATTTAGGGAAAAGAAGGAAAAATTACTTGAAGATAATAATGGGAACTTTTTAGGTTTGATAGAGATGATAGCAAAGGTTGACTTTATAATACAAGAACATATTAGACGTATTCAAGTGCATGAGATTCATAATCATTATTTGAGACATAATATACAAAATGAGTTGATCTTGTTGTTAGCCGATGAAATCAAAAGTAATATAATCAAGAAAATCAAAAGAGCAAAGTATTACTCAGTTATTCTGGATTGTACTACTGATGCAAGCCATCAAGAACAAATGATTGTTATATTATTATTTTTTTTGGTAATCAACAGACCAAATTTTATTAAGAGTTAGAACAAACATGGCTCATCCCCCCCCCCCCCCCCCCTTGCATCATCAAACAGTAATGACGAAAGGAAGGAGGGAGGAGTCGACCACAAACACGAGAAAGAATCGAGGGCATAGTTTGCCAAACAGTCTGCGACTTGATTGCCCTCCCTATAAGTATGTCCGAACAAAATGCAGTTAAACGAAGCACAAACAGACTTAATTTGGATTATAATGGAACTAATTCTCCATGGGGGGTGGGGGTGGTTGGGGTGGAGACCGATAAGATATCAATGAGGATTTTTGAGTCTCCTTCCAGTATGAGGTTGTGGATGTTGAGAGAAGTAGCTAATTTCACCACCTCCAATGCGGCAAATGCTTCAGCTTGAAGGCTCGAGGAAGACACTTGTTGATGCAAATCCAACCACGAACTTCCCGTTTCCATCTCTGATGATTCCGCCTATGGACGCATGGTCTGCACAATTTTTGTACGCACCATCGAAATTAGCCTTAAATAAGGGTGGCTGGGGTGGCTTCCAGGAAACTTCAATCTCGACCCAGGACCTCGATTGGACCTTCATTGCTTTGGCTAATATCAGTGGCTCAGAGTTCACCTTCTGGAGAGTGCTACAAATGATATCAATCGATGGAGCTTTCCCGTCAAACACCATACCATTCCTTGCCTTCCACAATGTCCGAGCAAAATTTGCCACTTGTGCCATGAAATAATCTCTATCAGTATTGCTTCCAGGGAGAGGGGTTGAATACAAATTATTGAATCAGCTGAAGTAAGAGTGTTGAGGTCCGTAGGTTTGAGTGGCTCCCCCAATAGCTCTAAACCAGATTGCATGAGCTAGAGGGCAATGCAAGAGGAGATGTGATGTGTCTTTAGTTGCATTGTGGCATAAAGGGCAAGTGCTCTCCTGGATTCCAATTCGTTCCAATAGGAATTTAGCAGTGGGTATAGCATTAAGAAGGAATTTCCAGATAAACAACTTAATCCTGTTGGGGCATTTGAGGTGCTAGGCTTTGAGCCACACTGGGTGGGTAGGGAAGTTATCAATGCCTTTGATCAAACAATAAGCTGAGGCGACAGAAAACTTACCTGAAGAGGTGCTAGCCCAATAACGATGGTCCTTCCCAAGGTTAGAATCAGGTTGAATGGCTAAAATTCTACTTACCATTTGAGGTTCCCAAAAGTGATTGAGAGTGTTTATATTCCATTCATCCGAATCAGGTAGCAACAGCTGATGAACAAACGTGAGATTAAATGATTCATGATGCTTTTTGATGTTAAGACATCCCGGGATAGATTGAATCCATCTATCTTCTAAGATCCTAATATCTTTTCCATCACCAATCGACCATGCAATTCCTCTCTGCACCCACTCTTTAAGCTTGGATATTTGTTTCCATCCATCGGAATCCTTGGACCTGCAAGAAGCATTTAGAAAGGTAGAGTTAGGGAAATATGTCTTCCATAACCCGAGCCCATAAGCCTTGGTGTGCAATCGTGAGTTGCCATGTGGCCTTAAGCAATAAAGCTTGATTCATGTCTTGCGCTTTCTTCACATTAAGGCCACCATTACGCCATGGTAAGGAGAATTCTTTCCAACAGACAGAATAAAGTCCATTGGATTGAGAGTGGTTTCTCCAAAAAAAGCTTCTCGCCATCTAGTCCATCCTGTTTGTGGAACTCTTTAGAAGGAGGAAGCATCTCATGTGATGAATAGGTTGGGCACTAAGGACTGATTGAACAAGAATTAGTCGACCCATTTGAGAAAAAATTGCAGACTTCTAGCTTAACAATCGGGCGTTCATCTTGTTGAGCAATTCTTCACATTCGCTCGCTCGCTTGCTTTGGGCTTACTTCCTAGGATTGGAATACCCAAGTACTTAGTTAGCTCATTGGATCTTGCAACATTGAAGCTCTTCGTAATCTGCACTCGTCGGATTCTGGAGGTGTTCTTGTTGAACATGAGAGATGACTTTAAACCATTAATCATTTGACCCAATTCGAGGCAGTATTTGTGCAGGAGCCTATGGAGTGGAGTTCTCTTTCTGATGTGAATCCATAGATCATCACGTCGTCTACATACATGAGGTAAGAGATCGGCTGACCTCTTCTTCTAAGATTGACTCCGTGAAATCTCCCGTCTTCTTCAGCTTTATTTATTGCTAGAGACAGGACTTGCTGGCACATGATGAATAGATACGGGGAGAGGGGGTCCCCCTGACGTATCCCTCTCTCAGGCGAAAATTTGCCCACCGCTAAACCATTGAGAAGGATGCTATAAGACACAGTGGAAACACAAGTCATGATTAGCTTAGAAACCACGCTATTAAAACCGTAAGCCGATAGCACCTAATCCATGACTTTCCAACTCACCCTGTCGTAAGCCTTAGAAAAATCGAGTTTGAGAGTATACATACCTTTATCCCGCACTCTATCTAATTGATTATGATTTGCATTTTTCCTCTTTTCTTTTTCTTGAACAGATGCATGATTTTGTGGTTAACCATTATGTTGTCTCTTATGGACCGAGTAGGAACAAAAGCAGCTTGTAAGGGGGAAATAAGAGACTGAAGAAGTCTTAACCGATTACCAGAATTCAAGCAATTATTTTATAAACAAAATTACATAATGAAATGGGGCGAAAATCTTTAATCTTCCTAGGATGCTCAAGTTTAGGAATTAGAGATATGAGAGTATGATTCAAACCTACAGGCATAATGCCATTTCTGAAGAAGTTTTGCACAGTAATGGTAACATCATGACCCACCACATCCCAGTAAGAATGGAAGAATATGCCTTGGAAGCCATCTAGGCCGGGGCATTTATATGGTGCCATATTTTGCACTGTTGACCAAATCTCCGAAGGCAAAGGTGTAAAATCCTAGATTTTAGTGATAAATAAAATTAATTATTAAATAGACTAATTGGGTTAATAATATGCAAGGATGAGATATTGGTTCAAACCGGAGGAGTTCAAAGTGAACCGGAGGAGAACTTTGAAAGCTAATCTAAGGTGAGATTATTCTATAAGAAATTTTAGTTATAAATATTCAGATTAGTTATAGTGTGGAACTAATTAAGAAAAAAAGAATAAGAATCAATAAAGGAGTTGGTTGAACCCAAGGAGAGTGGGTTGACCCAAAGATCGGTTTGGTTTGAGGTTTAATGGCCTGGTTTTATTTGGTTTAAAGGAGAGGGCAATTGGGTAAAAGAACCCAAAAATAATAAACTAAACCTATTGTGCATGAGTTATGCACAACCAGAAATTTTAAGAGCAGCCGCACATCCTTTGTTTTCTCTTATTCTTCAACTTCACTTCTTGTGATCAAACCCTAATACTCAAGCACTTGTTGGAGCAGGTTTAGAAAAGGAAGAAGGAGATTTTTGTGCACAAAAACTCAAGTAAGATCAAACCAAGATAGGAAGTTCTGTTTTTTAGAGATAGATGTGTTGTTGGGTTCCTAAAGTTATGATTTTCTTAACCCAGAAGTGATCGAGGCTTGTTGTGATCGTTTGGCGATCTTAGGAGTGATTTTTCGTTGCTTTTAGAGAAGGTTTAAGTTCTTAGAAACAGGTAAGTAGTCCCTTTAAATCTTGCACAAAAATAAATTCGTGTTTATTTGATATTCATGGTTATTCGGTGATTTAATGAGTTGTATTCGTTATTTATTATGTTTTATTTGTTGGATATTGTTCTAACATGTTTATAAAGTGTTTTAGAATGATTTAGAATGGATTTGATGCATTGGATATTGAGTTGTGGAATTTTTATTGAATTTCGTAAAGTTTTGGATTTTCTTTGTATCAGGCCGCCTGAGCAGTCGCTCGAGCGCCCTTTGTATGGTTGTCAAACCTGAGAGCAATTTTTCCAGATTGAACTGTCACTAGAACAGTCGCTCGAGCGATCCATCGAACAACCAACCTGAAACGACCAAAATATAAGGCCGTTCGAGCGCCCTATCTATCAGATTTTTAGAAATTGGCCTTTTAACCTAGTTTTTCACTACGGAATTGTTTTTAATCCAATTTTAACCTATGTACCAACAAGTTTAGGGTATTTGGGGATTTTTTGCACTAGCGGATGTTTAAAATTCATTTTTATAAAGATTTTGGGTAGATTTTACCAAAGAGGCACTTTTACTTAATACCATTGTTCCAAATGATTCTATTTTTAACCAAAGTTGATTTTGTGAGTTCATACACCTATATATGGGTGATATGAAGGTATTTTGTGCATCGATAGAGTCGATACACATTCGGGACATATTTGCCGTTGAAACTTGGAGTTTGGACATATGAATTGGTACATCTTGTTTTGGTTTTGGGTCACAGTTGTGACAAGGCAGGTGCCTGGTTTCTTGGTTTCCGCAAAGCGGATTTGGTTATACAGATAAGGTTCTGTATTTGTGGGTGCTATTGAGAAGTATGTCCATTCCTTGGTCTGGTTTTCCACTGTTAAGTGGGCTTAGCGGTTATATGGATCCATAGAATAGCTAGTAAGTGAAATGTTTATTAGAGAGGTTTGAATTCTGTGTCATAGGCATTCCATCATCTCGAGGGTGGTACCGCTCCTGGATAGGTCGGTTGCTACGTTACCTACTCCTGGATAGGTTGGGCCGTACATGCTAACCCATGGTTGGGTTCTTCCGTTGGTATTTAATAGCCAGACTGCAGGGCGGCTGGGCCACTGTAATTCGATTAGGTAGTATATTGGCGCATGTCTACTCTCATTCTCTGGTTTGCTATTTCATGAGTCCCATGAGGTGAACAATTGGATTTGATCTGTTTTTATTATATTGTTGTTTGTATTGTATTGTGGTTAATCTGATTAAGCGTTGCATATTTTATTATGGTCAACTATTTGCATGACTACTTACTGAGATGTTGTTTCTCACATTATTATTTATCGGTTTTGTTTTCAGATATTCCTGGTGAAGACGTTGCTAAGGTAAAGACTCCAGGGGATTACTGTGATTATCAAGAAAAAGATTATTTCATTCCTGTGTAGGTTCAGGAGGATATGGATTTGACTTAGTTTTGTTTAGGGATTGACATTAGTTATTTTGTTTGAGGATTTTTATGTTATTAAAGGGATTATTTGGAAATTTTATTTATACAACTTTACTGGATGTCGCTTATTTTATTTAGTTGAACCCTTTCCAGACTTTATGAATATACTCGTATTGGATTATTGTTGGTGGTTTAATTCCATGCTTCTTGAAGAATTGTCATTTATTTCCGCACTCTGATATATTTAATGGAATTGTTCAAGTCTGGATTAGTTGTTTTGGGTCATTATATTAACGAACCAGATTTGGGTTTATGTTTTTAAATGAACCTGGATCCGGGGCGTTACAAGAGGGATGCAAGACAACTGGTTGTTCTGATCTTCTGTTATTACTCTAGGGATCAACCCGCCCCGTCAACTCTAACTCCCCTCACTGTGATTCTTGAGTGAATGAGTCTTTGAAATAATTCTCAACCAACTATTGCAATTCTTCCCTATCAAATATCTCCACGTTATCTGAATTCTTTAGGGAATGAATGTGATTTTTCCTTCTTCTTAATAATGTCAATTGATGGAAAAATTGAGTGTTGGCATCTCCATGTTTGAGCCACGCAATTCTGGATTTTTGGTACCACATCATCTCTATTTGCTTCAGAACCATCTCATACTCATTTTGAGTCTATCTCTCTTTGTGGTATAGAGCCTCGAAGGGATTGACAAACAACTCCTCTTGAATACGCTAAAAAAGATGTAACAGCTTTGATTTCCGAGTGATGATATTACGAACCACTTCCTTGTTCCATCGTTTGAGATCACAAGCAAGATTTGAAAATTTTGCTCATAACAGAGTATGAGTATCTTCCCCTCTAGGTCTGCTCCAGGAAGTCTCAATCGTCTCGTGGCATGACGGCTCTTTTATCCATAGAGCTTCAAAACAAAATGGTCTTAAGCGGCCTCTATTTTCATAAGATAGTTCCAGGAGAAGTGGACAATGGTCTGAGGCCACAATTGATTGAGGAAATACTACAAGATGATTGAAGAAGTTTACCAAATCATGTGAAATAAATGCTCGATCTATCTTTTCTGAGATTCGACGAAGCCCTTGTTGACCATTGCACCAAGTGAAGAGAGGACCCTTCATAGGAATCTCCATCAATCCGAATGTATCAATTAGCATTTCGAAATTATCCATCTACGTTTTGTTAGGTGGCAGACCTCCACGTTTCTTCGTAGGCTTTCTGAGAGTGTTAAAGTCTCCCATTAACAACCAAGGACTGTTGAAACTTGCTGCATTATTCTCAATCCATCTCCACTGTTATAGCTGTTTATCCGTCTTTGAGCTTGCATGAACAAAAATAACAAGCCAAGTCATTCCCTTAAAGGAGATCTGGAACAAAATGTACCAATCAGTGTTAGAAATAATCTTTATGTTCACCTCATTGTTCCACAAAATTATAAAACCTTCCCTACGCTCACAAGCAGGGAGAATAAAATAATTTTTTAAAGACAAAAATTTGGCAACTCTATCAGCCATTCTCTGTTTAGCAAAAGTCTTCAAAAGGAGCACCACATTGGATTATATTTCAACTTTTAAACGGAATTGTGTCATGGATTGACCAATTCCATGACAATTCCAGAAAAGCATATTCATTGAGAAGGACTCGGGGAGTCCACAGAGATAGAAGAAGAAGAAAGGGGAATTGGAGAGAGCTTCCTTTTCTTCTGTTCTTTGGGGTTCACTTCCCTGGTTGTCTGGTTTATCTGGACTTCCCTGATCTCCATATGACTAGGGCCTTGGCCTTTGTGCCTTAATTGTGCCTTGTGTCTTTGGGTGTCCCGAATTTTTCTGGCAATGTACTCCGTTAAGGATAGGTGAGGCGTAACAGCAAGCTGGAGGTTGGAAGTTGCCTCCTTGCCCTACCATTTATCCAGGAAGAAGCTAGACAGTAAAAGGTTGAAAATGTTATTTGTCTTACTAGATCCCTGTCCACTTTAAGTGGCGAACGTGAAAGCCTGCCTAGAGTCCACTCTCAATCCATCAAGGGTGGGCCGATGACCAAGATCAACCCTAAGCCCACCATGAGTATCACTGGATCCACTCTCAGGCGTCGAATGTATCTCCTGATGGACCCCAAAGGAACTGAACCGCCTATCGGTTTGGGCCTGGACAATTGAGGAAGCCCAAGGAAGTAAGCTGCTATCATTTCCACCTTGCAATAGAGTGGGGGAGCGGGTCTGGATAGTTCGTTCAGGCTACCAGGACTTGAAGAAGTTGGGCCCGTCTCTTTCCGACAACTAGAAGCAACAGAAACACGTTGTCGTCGGCGATGACAAGAAGCTCTGTTCAGGTTTGAGTATCTCAAAGGTTGGACTCCAGAAGAAACACTTAGGATTTTTCCTGGAACCAGATTCTCACAAGAGCTTAAACCATGCCCAATTAGACCACAGGAGAAGCAAAATTTGGGAATCCCCTCGTGAAAAAATGTAACCCAGCATTTATCCTCATACAGATCTTCAACGAAAATTTCTACCGGGATCAGGCTTTGTAAGGGGAGGGACCACCGGATACATGTCTGAAAGAAGTCAAAAGATTCGGGCAACTCCACTTCTATGGTCTTTCCAAATTCATTTGCCAAGTCTGGTGATGATGTTCACATCCCAAAGAGAGTGGGGAAGGTTCAAAAGCTGAGACCATATGATTATTTCCGTGAAGACAAAGGTATCTGCCTCTTCCAGTTTGGAAATACTATCCACAAGACACAGGGCACCATTAAGGAACCACGGCCGGCCTTTCAAAACAAACTCCAGATCATCATTAATTTCAAAGGTTATGAGAAAGCGAGAAGAAGAGACGAACATGAATGACAGAGGTTTGGAGGGCCTCCAAGCACGCTCCGCAAAATTTTTGACGGCATTCATCAATGGAGAAGAAGCAAGAGTTTCAAAAATTGCTATCAACCTCCATTTAGTAGTCAATCTACTTTTGTCTTCTGCTCAAAGAGAGAACACCTTCTCAGGTCTAGATGGGATGAGAAGATTCTGGAATTTATCTGCCATATCATCCATGGTTTAGGGAAGGAGACCACCACACAAACTCAGGGAAGGAAGAGAGTTTAACACATTCTAAGGAAAGAGCACTAGAGGAAGCGATTCAGAAGTTAAGGAGGGAATCCACAGCAGGAGAGTGGGGACAGGAGGGTGGTGTAAGCACCTCATTTTTGCGCTTCCAGAAGAGCCAGAAATACAAAACCTGGACAAAAAGTCAAACCCTGAGGGGTCAAAAGTTGACTTTTTGATCAAGTGAAAATTGACCACCTCCCTCTATATCATTGGATAGAGAATCCCGACACGGTTCCAACGCAACTAAGTTTGCAGGAATCGGAGTCCGGATGAGGGTTCTGCTGGCGGTCAAACTTGAGGGAAGTCAAAAGTTGACTTTCTGCTAAAATCCGATCCAGATGCTTACCCCTATACCATTGGATAGAGAATCCCGACACGGTTCCAACGCAACTGGGTTTGCAGGAATCGAAGTCCGAATGAGGGTTCTGCGGGCGGTCAAACTTGAGCGGAGCCAAACGTTGACTTTCTGCTAAAATCCGATCTAGATGCTTACCCCTATACCATTGGATAGAGAATCCCGACACGGTTCCAACGCAACTGAGTTTGCAGGAATCGGAGTCCGAATGAGGGTTCTGCGGGCGGTCAAACTTGAGCGGAGCCAAACGTTGACTTTCTGCTAAAATCCGATCTAGATGCTTACCCCTATACCGTTGGATAGAGAATCCCGACATGGTTCCAACGCAACTGAGTTTGCAGGAATCGGAGTCCGGATGAGGGTTCTGCGGGCGGTCAAACTTGAGAGGAGCCAAAAGTTGACTTTCTGCTAAAATCCGATCCAGATGCTTACCCCTATACCATTGGATAGAGAATCCCGACACGGTTCCAACGCAACTGAGTTTGCAGGAATCGGGGTCCGGATGAAGGTTCTGCGGGCGGTCAAGCTTGAGCAGAGCCAAAAGTTGACTTTCTGCTAAAATCCGATCCAGATTCTTACCCCTATACCATTGGATAGAGAATCCCGACACGGTTCCAACGCAACTGAGTTTGCAGGAATCGGGGTCCGGATGAAGGTTCTGCGGGCGGTCAAGCTTGAGCAGAGCCAAAAGTTGACTTTCTGCTAAAATCCGATCCAGATGCCTACTCCTAGGTCATTGGATAGAGAATCTCGACACGGTTCCAACGCAACCGAGTGTGCGCACCCGATTTCGGTCGCACGACGAGGCGCACGCGTAACGATGCGTGCCTCGGATTTTGTTTGGAGTCGCCACTGCCTGATGGGGTGCAGGCAGACACCTGGGTGCCTAAGTTCGTCTACTAAGGCTTTTGGTCTGCTGCTTTGAGATTCTAAGTAGGGGCTCGGTTGCGGTCTGGGGAAGTCCGTAGACACCCCAGTCCACCCCGTCAAGTGACGGGTCCCATAGGTTTCCTTGGTTTGAGTCAACTTTGGTCTCTCACTCACCCGATTCCTATTCCAGCATGCAATTTTGATTAAGTCTGGCGGGACCGCCAAAGTGGTATGGGTCCCTTTACTTGATTTTATCTTTTTAATTAAGATGATCTGGGCCTGGTGGGGTGGGCCCCGTTGGAAGGCCCACGGTATCCCTTGGTGGGCCAAGTGTGGCCCGCATGTTCCTTGGTGGGCCAAGTGTGGCCCTTTGGATTTTGGCTCACTTTGAATTGATTTTATTTTAGAGTTCAAGTTGGATTAGTTAAGTGGATTTCATGCCAAAAGTGGGCCGGGATTGCTTTGTGGGCCCTTGAGTGGGCCCCACAATTGGTTGCCAAGTGATTTTGATTTTATCTTTCTTATCTGTGTCAAAATGGGCCAAGCATTGGGCTTGGGGCCCTTTACCTGGGCTTGGGCTTGAAAGCCCAAGGCTTCCTGAATTAGGGTTTGGAAACCCTAAGTTGGTCGGGTTCATGGGCTTAGTGGGCCCGATATGCCCTACCCGTGGTCTCGGCCAAACCACCTCCTACTTTAATCATGCATGGGCCAATGAGAGCTTGGGTGGGCCTCAAGTGGTCTGGCCCACTCAAATCTTTTATTATCTTAGTTAAGCAAAATGAATTGGTTGGGCTTGGTGGGCCTCGTTGGAAGGCCCACTGGAAACCAAGTTGGACCAAGGGTCCAAGTCCCATGTCGGGTTTCCGGGTGACCCAGAAACCCTTTTGGTTTATCCGGTTTGGTTCGGAAATATCATTCACATTCAGCAATAATCACATAAGAAAATACACAAGATTGACACGGGGAGGGCCCCCAGGTACCTCCCCGTACCAAGGTACGAGTTGGATGTGCAGCGAACAAAGGGTATTTTTGGAATTTTCAAAAAAAAATAACAATTCGGCCTGTTTTGGACCAGGCGCTCACCTCCTGAAGTGAGCGCCAGGTGGGCGCCAGATGGGCGCCAGAACCGGGCGAAATTTTGACATGGCGCTCACCCGATACCAGGTGAGCGCGAGCTGGGCGGGAGGTGAGCGCGAGATAGGCGCGAGAAGGGCGCCAGAATTTCACCTGGTTTTTGGTGGGCGCCAGGTGGGCGCCAGCTCGGCGGGAAGTGACATGAAAGGGGCGCCCACCTCCTAGGTGAGCGCCAGGTGGGCGCCAGATGGGCGGCAGCTCACTGCAATTTTCAACTCTCTGTTTTTTGAGATCTCCCTCTCTGGCCGATTTTTTTCGGTCTGTAACTGTTCCACTAGCCTCCTAACATGCTCAGAACACCTCCCAACTAATTTTGGATTTAATCTAACTACATTTTATTACAAGTTTTTAAAACCCAGAAAACTTACAATGCAACCATGCATTCGAAATACTTCACGAATAACAAGCCCAGAACACTTCCCCGGGCTTCGACCACTCCCCAGAAGGCACTTAAACTTGTATTGAAATTAACCTAATCTAACATATCGCAAACTGAACCACAAAATCACACATCCACAAATTAACAGTGAAGGGACAAGGGGGTTTATAATGGGGTACACGAGATGAAGAATTCATGGGGGAACAGGCTCCCCCTTCGAATCAGGCAAGCAATGACAAACCAGATATTACAGATGCACGGGAAGCTTGATTTGTATATATTTAACAAAATAAAATGGAGAGCTCACCTTGGTTCTAGGTCTCTGTAGAGTAGGCCGGAGGGTTCCTTGGAGCCAACGAGCAGCTGCCGGAGCACCAACAACAAGATCCTCTTCGGGTTTGATGAGGAGGAAGAGGAAGGGAGGGAAGGAGTGTGTCTGGTCTTTTCTTCAAAATCCCGAACCCAGAAAATGCCCAACCGAAACTCTCCCACCAAAATTTTTCCAAACCCGAAATCAGCCAACCTCCTGCAATGAAGACTCTCGCGGCTTATATAGGCAAGGGAAATGGGGTGCCGCTCACCTTGGCGCCCAGCTCAAGGTGAGCGCATACCCCCTGCCACGCCCGCTTGAGCAACCAAATGATTAAAAACCCATTAATGCGGCCGCCCGTTTGTTTTTAAAAATCTGAAAATTAGGATATGGTCCCTGGGATATTTAGGTTTAATATTATTTTATTTAGATATTTTCAGATACTTTCAGATTGGTCCCTGGGATATTTTGAATGTTTGGATATTTACGGATTTGATCCCCGAGATATTTTCCTGCGCAACTCGCCACGTGTGCAGCTTTTTGCCACGTGCGCAGTTCGTCGGTTTTGCTGCTCGGGAACCTCGCCAGCTCATATTTTCTTCACCCGGGCTCCAATCTGGGCAAACTCAGTGGCGTTAGAATCGTATCGGAGCCCTCTATCCCATGACTTAGGGGTAGGCCTTTGGATCGGATTTTAGCAGAAAGTCAACTTTTGGCTCCGCTGAAGTTTGACCGCCCGCAGAACCCTCCTCCGGACTCCGATTCTTGCAAACTCAGTTGCGTTGGAATCGTGTCGAGATTCTCTATCCAATGGTATAAAGCAAGGCCTCTGGATCGGATTTTGGCAGAAAGTCAACTTTTGGCTTCGCCCAAGTTTGACTGCCCGCAGAACCTTAATCCGGACTCCGATTCCTGCAAACTCAGTTGCATTGGAATCGTGTCGAGATTCTCTATCCAATGATATAAAGCGAGGTGGCCAAATATCACTTAATGAAAAAGTCAACTTTTTGTCCCCTCGGGGTTTGACTTTCTGCCAGGGTTTTCATTTTCAGCAATTCCAGGGGTGCAAAAATAAGGTGCTTACACCGAGTTTGCAAGAATCGGAGTCTGGATGAAGGTTCTGGGGGCGGTCAAACTTGAGCAGAGCCAAAAGTTGACTTTCTGGTAAAATCCGATCCAGATGCTTACCCCTATACCATTGGATAGAGAATCTCGACACGGTTCCAATGCAACTGGGTTTGCAGGAATCGGAGTCCGGATGAAGGTTCTGTGGGTGGGCAAGCTTGAACGAAGCCAAAAATTGACTTTTTGCTAAAATCCGATCCAGACGCCTACCCCTAAGTCATGGGATAGAGGGCTCTGATACGATTCTAACGCAACTAAGTTTGCCCAGATCGGAGCCCGGATGAGGAAAATATGAGTTGACGAAATTACCGAGCAGCAAAACCGGCAAACTGCGCATGTGGCAAAAAGCTGCACACGTGGCAAGTTGGGCAGGAAAATATCTCGGGGATCAAATCCGTAAATATCCAAATGTACGAAATATCCCAGGAACTAAATCTGTAAAAATCTCGGAATATCGGATTAAACCAAAAATAACCAGGGACTAAATCTAAAAAAGTCGGATATTTCCTACCGGCGAGCGGCGGCATTAAATGATTTTTCATCATTTTGCTACTCGCGCGAACGTGGCAGGCGGGTATGCACTCAGCGCAAGCTGAGCGGATCCCCTTTTTCCTGGTCTATATAAACCGCGCGAGATTTCGCGCAAAGGGTTGGAAGGTTTTTTGGTTAAAAAAAAATCTAAGTGTTGGAGAGTTTTTTTCGAAGGTTTTTGGTTGGCTCCAGGTTCCGTGCCCAAGCTTCTTCCCCACCCGAACCCTACTTGTCTCAGTGGCTCCGGCCTCCCTAAGCCCCCCCCCCCCCCCCCTCCTTGATCCAACACTCCCTGTTCTCGCTTCTTCTTCATCCCCCACACAACCAAACGGAGGCCGGTTGCTGTTGGAGGTGCAAGAGAGGAGAGCTCCAGTGCTCGTGCTACCTCAAGGAGAAGCCGCCGCCTTGCACAAGAGCGTGGGAACCTCAGGTATTGCTTCTCACTCGTTTACATAAATAAAAATGGGAGTCATTTTAGCATGTTATCGCTACTGTTTTTTTCTTTTCTTTTCTTGTCATGCATGCTTTTGCTCCTCCATTTCGGGTGACATGAGGTCTCCAAGGGTAAGGGAGACCCATGCATGACCCCTTTAAGAAGATGAGGGTTTATTGCTCCACCGTGTGCTCATGAGGTACCTGGCACTCCTATGAAGAACCAGCCCCTCATTCATCTCATCTAATGTATCCCTGTAAACCCCCCTCCTCCTTCCCTTCTTCGGAGGTTAGTGTGCATACTCGGAGGTCCAGTCGTGTGGATGAAAGTGCATGTATGTAATGTTTGTATGTTGTTTTTTATTTTATATTGCTGAACTTGCTAACATGCTCCCCTGCCACCTGCTATATGCTCCTTGTGTCACTATAAGCATGCTCCCAGCACCCCATAACCAAATGTCTATATCTGTCATGTTTGATAACAGTCGGGTTTGTATTTTTCGTAAAGGGGTCTTGTGTACTAAAGTAGCTTAGATTAATTTGAATGCATGTTAAAGGTCTCTTGGGAGTCTGGGGAACACCTGGGAGGGGTTGCAGAGCTTAAAAAACAAGTCAGAAATGGAGTGTGAGCAAAAAACCAGAATATCGGGTTTCGTAGGGGTATGCGCCGAGCTCGCGCTGAGCTCAGCGCACCCAAAAAAGTGATCGGATCGTTTTTTTTTTTGTTGCATCTGCCGAGCTTCGCGCCTAGCTTGCGCTCAGTTCGCGCTCACTTATTTTTGGGTGCGCTCAGCTCGCGCTCACTTAGTTTTGAGTGCGCTCAGCTCGCGCTCACTTATTTTTGGGTGCGCTCAGCTTGCGCTCACTTGATTTTTGGGTGCGCTCAGCTCGCGCCTACTTGTTTTTTTTGGGTGCGCTCAGCTTGCGCCCACTTCGCCCGCGGATCATTTTTTTTTTGGTTTTTCGGTCCGCCCACCTCGCTGACCTTGCGCCTAGTGCCTGAGGTCGGCGCATACCCCTTGGACCCAATATAATGAGCCAGTTTTTCCCTGACAAAGTGTCAATCTTGTATATTTTTTGTGATCATTGTTGGATGTGAGTGCCATTTCCGAACCAAATAAACCAACAGGGTTTCCGGGTCACCCGGAAACCCAACATGGGACTTGGACCCTCGATCCAACTTGATTTCCAGTGGGCCTTCCAACGGGGCCCACCCGGCCCAATAAACACAATGAAATGTATGCATGCAACTTAATCAAGATAAGTAAAATTAACTGATTAAACCGGGCGGGCCAAACCTAAGGCGGTCCACCCGAACCAGACTTGTGAAATTGATGCATGAATTGCGTGATTTGGCCGAGACCAAGGGCAAGGGCCTACCGGGCCCGCCAAAGCCCACCAACCAAACCAAGGAAGGGTGCAAACCCTAATTTCTGGTAACTTGGGTTTACAAGCCCTAATCAGGACTATGGGCCCCAAGCCCAGTGCCCAACCTCACTTTGGCAAATTAAAAAGATAAATCCAATAAAAATTACTTGGCCACCATGCGGGCCCACCTAAGGGGCCCACAAACCAATCCGGCCCACCTTTTCATGGAAAACACTTAATCTTCAAATCTGAACCTAAAGTAAAATCAATACACTTAACCAAAGCCCAAAGGGCCTCCTAGGATAGACCGAGTCCCACAAGGGCACACGGGCTTGACTAAGCCCACCAAGGACACCGTGGGCCTTCCAACGGGGCCCACCCAACCAGACTCAGATTACCTAATTAATCAAGATAAAAGCAATTAAAGGGACCCACACCACTCAGGTGGTCCCGCCAGACTTAACCAAGCTGCAAATCGGATTAAGAATCGGGTGAGACCAAAATAAGCTGACTCAAACCAGGATAAACCTAAGGGACCCGTCACCCGACGGGGTGGACCGGGGTGTCTACGGACTTCCCCGGACCACAACCGAGACCCTACTTAGAATCTCAAAGCCGCAGACCAAAAGCCCTAATAGACAAGGTTAGGCACCCAGGTGTCCGCCTGCACCCCATCAGGCGGTGGCGACTCCGAATTCCCCCGTACCGCGTTTCCGACACGCGCACAGGTGGGTCGGAAGAGAGGGAGGAGAAGTGTGGGAAAGGTTGCAAGGTCGCAAGGGGAAAATGGAATCTGGAAGCACTGGTGGGGAGGAGAAGGAGTAGCAGCCAAACCAGTAGTAAACCATTCTCAATGGTTGGAGAAACCAGCGAACAGGAGAGGAGAAACCGCCTGGGAGAACGCGCACCGTCAATAAACCTTGAGCCTCACACCAATAAACCTCGGGAAGGCCAAGTACCCTTGCAACTGCCTTACAATCGCCTTATTCGCCTTGCAATCACCTTACAATCGCCTTGCAATTGCCTTACAACTGTTATACTACGATTTATTGATACTTTTGTAAGTCCAATAAAGATTAATGAGCACTTTTAGAGTTTTCGATGGTAGATAACACATCAAGGAAGGGAATTTTTGAGTATACTATAAGCACCCTAATTTTGCACGGGTTAAAAATTGAAAATGTGCATAAGTCCTAAACTTCAAAAGAACAAAGAAATTAAGTCAAAATTGGAGAATAAGGGCTTTTGTGCAATTATCACAAATTTAAGGGAGGTTTTTTTCTAAATTCTTTGGAAAAGACACATGTCACTGTTTGAGAGTGCACAAGTACCACTCTAACAGCATGCCACATGTCATGGCATAGGTATTTTCGGATGGGGATTAATTAAAAAAAATAAATAAATAAAAATTTGAGAGTGTTTGAATTTAAATAGGAGATTTGAGATAATGAGAGTCCCCCAACGACCAAAATAAGAGAGAAAATCACTTAAAAATAACTTTGTTTGGTTCGTTGAGAGAGAGAGAGATGGGTGGATTAAGATCAGATTTTAATAAAATAAAATAAAAACAAAAACAAAAAAATTTAATTAAAGATAACTCTCCCTCCCTCTCGCGAGGGAGGGATGAGTTTGAGGAGTTGGAGACTCTCTATAAAAGGGAAGAGTCCCAACGTGAACAGGGGAAGAGGAAATAAATCTAGGGAAAGAAACTTTTGAGAGACCATGTGGTCTTGTTTTTAAGTCTAGAGGATTTAGGTGAGAGGACTTGAGGTTTCTTGGAATTTTGGGAGATCTTATCGTCGGTGGGTTGAAAGTGAGATCTAGAGTGAGAAATCTAGTTGGTGTTAGAAGGAGACATCATTAGCACATCTGGGATTACTGCACAATGACGAGCATTTGTCAAAGGAACTCCAAGGCATCAAGGTTCAATCACCGATCGATTTTTCAGGTATTCTTTTTTGGCACCTAATGATTGATCATTAAGCCTTGAGTTTAACATCATGTTAATCAAGGATTGTGAAATAAATAAAAGAGATTTTGGTTGGTTGCATGTGACTTTTTGATTCTATCCAACATACCTTCAAGCATAGTATATGTCACGCCCTAAATCTTCACTTCACAACTTACATTGCGTGAGTAGGACCGAGCATGACCTTGCTTGTAAGTGAATACCAAAGCACATTTATGAGACAATAAAAAATCTCTATTTCATATTAATAATCATCAGAGTTCAATAGAAATAATAAATATCTAAACAACCCACATCCAAATTAAACCACTAATGCAAGTTCAACCATCCGGTTCATACAAATTCAATACATGTTCCATAAAAACATAAAAGTACTATGATCAATAAAAATCTGGTTCATAATAGTCACATACCCCATTCACTTCCTTTCATTCCTCCTCTCTTGATTATTTCCTGCAAAAATATATGGGATGAGTCTCAAAGAAACCCAGTAAGCGAGGATAATATACTTCGTATGATAATATGCATCATATTCCTTATTTAATAAGATATATATACACCAAATATATATTTATTATTACTATCAATAAGCAAGCAAAGTTTTTCCTAGGTTTAATTTATATCATATATATACTTTAATATTTACAATATTCCACATAAGGGATCATGCCTTCTAGTATAAGAGCAATAAATTAAACATGATTAACATTAAATAAATAAACTTTAATCTAAAGAGTTAGAAATACTTACCTGTGGATTTTATAGATATACACCTTGTAGAAATATAAGTAACAGAATAAAACAACCAAATGTAAATAAATTCATAACCCAAGTAATAACATCCTCACATCCCAGTAGACATCTAGGTTATGCTAGGTACTAAATTAGCAATTTCTGCTAACAGTACAATCACCTCAATATTCTCTTCCAGTGGACATCCCTTACTGGGTACTAAACTAGTATAGGCTAGCAGTAAACATACTCCCAATAGAACGTCCCCGGCAAACTACTTAACTAGTGTGTAGCCAAACAACTAGAAGTACCACCATATAGGTGTCTGCCAGTCTTCATATTGAGTACTGGATTAGTGAACCCTTGCCACTAGCAGTACAATCACGTCAATTCTAATTGATAATATAGGTGGGACTATTGTTTTACTGATGAATATAGGAATCCACAACTCAAGGCCGATCTCTTCCAATTCTAATTGATTATAGAATTCAGCAAGTAAAGAGCAGAATAAATGAATGTTGATTTTAAAATAAATATAGAACTTTAATCTACAATGAATGGGGACGACCAAGAACAAAACAGGTTATTCTAATTTAAAACAGTTTTAATGAGATACACAAAACAGGTTATGATGTTATGCTAATGGATGTAACATGTAAACTTTTGTTAGATGATGATGTCATCATCCACTAAGGGATGATGATGATGACAAGAGAACAATGAACAGTGTGGGTTTCAAATTGTTGCTGGAGTGTGAACAGTGTGGGTTTTAAATTGTTGCTGGATGATGATGTCATCATCCACTAAAGGGAGGATGACTTCATCGTCTCGTGGGTTTCAAATTGTTGCTGGAGTGTGAACAGTGTGGGTTTTAAATTGTTGCTGGATGATGATGTCATCATCCACTAAAGGGAGGATGACTTCATCGTCTCTTTATTGTTCTCTGTTCATGAACAATCAACAGAGAACCATGAACAGAGAACAAGGGGTCTACTTACGGGTTGTGTAAACACAAAAAAAAAAAAAGTTTTCATGGGGTTTTTTAACGTATTTTAATCAGGAGTAATCAACACAAGCAAAATCATGAAGAAAACGACAATGATTAAATAATTTAATATTCTGAAAATTATGTATGAACACACCAATTCAACACACAAACAATCTAAATCAGAATTCAGTAATTTATTGAATTATAAAACATCAATCCAAACCACGTTTTTGTTGAACCTGATTAAATCATAAAGGCATAACCGAACCAGATTATTTAAATAATTAGGATGTGCATAACAAACCCATAGAAAATTAAACATGTTCAATTCCCTTTTGTCAAGAGCAAATCTATAATAGTTTATGTAAATCATCCAACTAGAAATCAAGGAATCTATGCACATAATCATAAGAATCATATTAAATCCACTTACCTTTGATTTCTTGGATTAGGAGCACCAAATGTGAAGCTTTTCCCAAAATTTTCTTTTTCCCCAAGATGATGAAATGAGAGAGAGAGAGAGAGAGAAAGAAAAGGGGCGTGAGAGAGAGGGTTTGAAAAGAAAAAAATTAGAAGAGATTGTATCGTGCACGACTAGGGTTTTAAATGAGTTGTGATTGGGTGCATGTGCAAGTAGGGAAATGTGTGTTGCTCACCAATCAAATCTTAAAGTAAATAGTACCTTGACCAGTCAAATTTTGACTCTGGTCAAAATTTCAAACAAGCTTTTAAGTCATTATAGCATACTCCCACGTTCCAATGAAAATCCACATGACATGAGTGGTGAACTTTTGGTTCAGCTACTGTTGTAGCTAAATACAAATTTCCAAATTCCCTATTTCTTTTAATCATCGTTTTTGTTTGTTAATATTTAACTGTTTCATGTCATTTTATGTGTACTAAATAATAAAAATAAATGACCTTTCTTTGTGACATGGTGCTATAAATTAAACATTGGGTATCATGAACAGAATTGAGATACTATGTTTAGTTTGGTAAAAAAAAGAGCAACATAAAAGATAAAAGCTGAACATTTTTCCAGGGTTTTCAGTTAGGACAATGAACGTCTCCCCAACTGATGTTGAGAACAACTTTAAAACCAGTGCATTTTTCTCAGTCAGTCATTGAGCGGGTAGTGATGTCATGCTCATTTGATTCTTTGTTTTAATCTTGAATCAACCCCATGAACTGAGAGAAAATTTTCACATGAAGCTTGACGCTCACTGAGTTATTTCTTTGTTGTGAAATCACACAAGCTTTAATCTCATTAGTCTACAAGTGCTCTTTGGCTGAACTGTGATCACAGTTTAGAAACCACACAAACCCAATCTCTTTGTTCTCATTTATTTAATGTGCCAATTTTATTTATTTATTTATTTTTTAAGTTTTTGTTAATTATGTGTTTGTTTTGTGGTTTAGATTAGTGTGGTTTAGTTTACTTCAGTTTAATTTTTTGAGGAAGTAATTCTAATTAAGTTTACTTTTAAACACTTGTTTCTTGTGATTATGTTTTGGATTGTTCCAAATATTATTTTGTCTTACTTTATAGTTTAAGTGCGGTTATTTACTTGCTGTTAAATTGATTTAGTTTTGTTCACTTGGTTTATCCGTACCATTTCATGATATAGCAAGCAGCACATGCATGCACAAATACAATTTACTAGTTGTAAAAATATGGATCGAATAATTTCACGAGTAACGATGGCAATAACTCGATAAATCCGACTAAACTCTCAGTAATTCATTAGACACAATGATATAGCTAATGAAAATCAATATGTATTTAAATCTGAATACGGTTGTCAACAAATCCGAATAATCGCAAAAGAACCAATATCATTATAACCACTTCTTGAGAAAACCAAATTTCTACAACAATCCAATAATATGTCTCATGCTAAATAAAACAAAACCCAACATTTGGTCAATGTCATGTAGTTGTTTAAATTGGTTAATCAACACGCCAGAGCGACTTCCACACCTCCATGTACACAGTTCCGGCCTACTCAGGGTATCGGATACTCTGAAATGACGGCCTACTCAGGGTATCGTCATCCAATGCCAGCCTACTCAGCGTTTTGGCATTGACAACCAGGCCTACTCAGGGTTTCTGTGTAGCGCCCCAGATCCGGGTCTGCCCTATCACGACACCAACCCGTACCCGAGACCTACCTATGGGCCCAAAAGAACCTGATGAACACAATTAACGTGGGCACCTACAAAGTAATCATCAGAGTGCATAACATAAAAAAAAAAGCATGAAATTAAAATTTTCCATATAATAAAAGATCATCTGTGTAATAACTCCAAATTACAACATTTTGGTACACAAAAAGGCAACTAAGATCTCTCCATTACTAACTCTCTTATGAGCATTCATATACAAAAATGATAATCTAAAGATAACTCCCAAGTCTATAAATAAAAAAGAAATAATTACATCACATTAATAGTTTCTAGGAACTAATACAATAACATAAAGATAACCCCTACTACGGATAGTAAAAGTCCTTGGGCCTGCGCTCAAGCTCACCCTCAATAGCTACCCAAGTACGTGGCTCACCAAACGGATCTGAAAACAAATCCAGTAAAACAAAACGCGTGAGACTTAAAGTCCCAGTAAGCAGCAAACATGCATGGATGGAAGCAGTTGATACAATTCATGGATCATCATGTATAGAATCAGTTTAGGCGATTCATATAACATCATGAATAAATACAGTTCATGCTATTTATATTCTCAAGTAAAGCAACTAAACAATGTAACACATAAAAGTTAACTAACAAACCTGGTAGGACTGATAATGTAAACCAAACCTGTAGAACAAACCTTCCTCAGCAATTACTAGAACCAATGTCAAGTGGGACTACTTCTCTATTAAATACCAAGTGTCAAGTATCAAGTGTCATGTGGGACTACTCGACCACTGGTGAATGCTAAGTGGGACTACTCGTCCATGGATGAATGCTAAGTGGGACTACTCATCCACTGTTGAATTCCAATTGTCAAATAATATTCAAAATGCGTAAGAAATAACTAATAAGCACTTCACATTCAAAACCCAATCACAGTAGAGTACATACCCCATAAGGTCCACGAATTACGCATTTGAGAAGTGGGATAATCTTAGGATCCCCAATAAAGTCACCATACCAAAAATCAACGGATTCCGGGACAAAAAGTTTTGGACTTAAAAATATTCTAAGTCTGGATAAAAATGTTGACTTTTCGGTGTCGAATTTTTCTAAACAAATCTACGAGGAGTTTGGGGCTCAAATTCTAGTTGTAGTCTATTGGAGGGTATACAAATCATCCAAAATTTTCTGGGCTTCCGAATCACTCATTTGGATATCAAACTCAAAAAGTGGCCATTTTTGAAAATCGGGAAAACTGGAAATTTAGGCACAAACTGAAAAGTTGACTTTTTATTGGTTGAGAATTGGACCTTGGGAGTATTTTTATTGGTTCCAAATGGGGGGTAAAACCTTATTTATATGTAACGACTTAAGTAAATGGAGCAATAAATACACAAGACATTTACTTGTCTTTCATGGAAATAAGGGTGCTGTGTGGGAGGCCTGGGCTGTTTGGGAAAGAGGGGTGGAGAACTCAAACAAAACATAGGCTTAACGTTCGGGCGTTGAAGCATAAGGTTCGGGCGTTAAGGTGAAAATCAAGGCCAACGCGCGCGCTGTAAGTTCAACGTTCGCGCGCTAAGGTCGCGATTAGCCCTGGGCGATTAATCCTGATTCGCGATTTGCTTTAACAGAACTGATTTTTGGGGGTCTTTGCTCAGGATTAATCGCCAACTCGGGTTCTTACAAAATTTTGTCTATTTTCCAACACCAAACCTATACAAGCCACATCCAACCTCTCTAATACCAAATGAAATGATTCTAAAACATCCCAACATGCTCAAGAACACATCCCAACACAGGAATCCATCCCAAATACTCATGAACATAAATCCAATCACATGAAACCCCAATCAATCCATCAACTCAAACCCTAATCTTGAGATATAATCAATAGAGGTTGTAAATCCATGACAATCAAGAGAAGAATACACTATATTGCTATAAAACCCAAACCCTATGAATTTTGAAAGCAAAACCCCACATACAAGTGATGCAAGGGGTACCTTAGGGATACAAGTGGGGTACCTTAAATATAATTGGGGGGTACTTTAAGCAACACTTGTGTGGTACCTTGGGTAGTACGTGGGGGTACTTTAGGTATACTTTGGTGATACCTTGGGCAATACTTGGGTATACCTTAGGTAATGCACGGGTGTACCCTAGGCATACTTGGGTGGTACCCTTGGTAATACTTCGGTGTACTCTAGGTATACTTGGATGGTACCTTGAGTAATGTATAGGTGTACTTCTAGTGTTAATCGAGAGGGTACCTGGGGTATACTTTGAAGGTACTTTAGGTATACTTAACTCTAATATTTCAGAATTTGATTTCCAATTCATTAGATCTAATTGGATGATACTTTAGCTAATTGTAATTAAGACATAGCACTAACTTAGCTTCCCTTAATAAATTCAATAAAGTTCAATTTGATTTCCCTAAATCCTTAACTATAATCCATATTTACCCCATCTTCATAACACAATTACTTAATTTGTGTAATAATCACACTTTAGATAATTAAGCTTAATAATTAAAGTATAATCCGGGACAGGGTTTTACATTCTGGCTGCTCTACACCAGTCGTGGCAACACTCCATGGCCATGCCATTACACCTATAAAACAAAATACATCACATTACTAAGCTTAAACTCTGGATCCAGGACTAACTAAACCAAAACAGAAAACCATCGCGTAGAAACTTAGTATTTGCAAAATAATAAACCCACAATGATTACCATCCTGTGTATCCCAATACACTCATCTCAAGTCGTTCAAACCAGAACAGCAACTCATATAATTTCGGTAGGTATCCAAACCTCACAACAACAAAACTCATTAGCAGTAAAATCATTTTACTCACACAAGAAATTTTCAATACAATTCAGTTCTTTGATATCACAAATCCAGATTTATAGATTTATGATCAGATAACAAATATAATGCAAAAAGAAGACCAACTCATTATCTTATAGTGTCATGATCAGTAACCTACCCAGATTCCTTCAATACACATTTCGGAAACCTATATAAATACCCAGAATTTGATTTAAGGCTCTCCCAATTGTTTTGAACAGATATACTATTTCTAATATCCTAATCTAGTCTTTGGGTAAGAGATTGAAGTCTCAAAGTATCAAAAATTTGCTTGGATTGGTCAGAAACAACTTTCAGAAATTTCTATTGGGTGCGCTGACCTTTGGCGCTTGGCGCGAGGTCAGCATGGACTCGGCGCATACGACATCAGCATCTCACGCGGACTAAAATGACTTGGTGCGAAACAAGCGCAAACTAGGCGAGACTAATATGTACTTCGCGCGTGGTTGGCGCTAGCTTAGCGCGAACTTGGCGAGAACACGTAACATTCCTTGCGCTGACTCTAACACTTGGCGCTAGGTAGGCACCAAGTCGGCGGACACTACCTCCGACTCACAGCTCTCTGTTAATCTCAGAACTCCATGACTGGCCGTATTTTCGACCTCTGTAACCACTCATCTATACTTCTACCATTACCAAAACATTGTTAAACATGTTTGGGATTTAATCCAAACAACTTTATGATCACGACTCTAACCCATCAAATACTCACGCTCGATAAATAACTTATTCAGAAAAACATGCTTCCGACTAATCTCAGAGATCAAAACCCACCATAAAATCAAAACGATGCTACTCATCGAATAGAGGATTTTTCTTCTAGCTTCCCATCCTCTTGATAGACTCCTCCAGAGATCAAAGCTTATCGGCCGACGCCCTCAATTACCAAGCAGCGGCCAATCTAAATACCTATGAGTTCGGCCTCTGGCTTCTTTTCCCCAACCTCCGAAATTTTTAACTTAGCAATCTATTTATAGACTTCGCAAACCCTTAACCTAATTTATTTCTAGCCTTAACTTAACCTTCCAAATTCCCTATCTACCCCTCCCTAAAGTTGAGGTTAACATAAAATATTTATTTGTTAAGTTCCTAATCACTACCAATTCTAATTTCGCACTCACTTACTTAATAAAATTCTACTTATTTCTTTGCCACCTAATGACCCAAATCTCCAGATTTAATTAATTTAATTAAATCTACTAATTAATCATTTAATTTAATTCCTACTAAAAACTGGGGTTTTACAGGTGTGCTATATTTTCTCATTTACGCATGGTGAGGATTGATTTTCTCTATCTTTGTTATGAGTGAGACATGGCATTGGTGGATTATCCCGTGGGATGTGTTAGACTAAGATACAAGCCTATGATTGAGGATTGTTGCTATCTTTTCTATTTTCTCTCTCATGTTTATTTACTTATGTAAATCCCCAATCCCCATAATACCCTTGTACAAATCTCATTAGTGGATGATGTGATTGCATGTGTACGGGTTAAACCAAGTGGACCCAATCCAACCCGGTTACACCGAGGGTCTACCGGACCACCTTGAGGCCCAAACCATTAAATGGCCCACAAGATTTAAAAGAAAGACCTCGAACAGGTCTGGTAAAATGGAACCCCAAGAATTGGGCCTACTAAGGGTCCCAATCAAGAGTTGACCCACAACCCAAGGATGTGAAAGGACTTAAATGAACTAACCCAAAAAGGGCTACATTGGCCCTAGATTGAGCATACTTGAACCAAACCGGGCGAACGCCGATTGAACCATGGGAGGTAAGAGAGGTGTGATGAGGCATGTTAGGATTAGTCCAACAGTCGACTTGTGGGAACTTGTATGTTGCAGGGTGTCTGAGGACTTTCCTGGGTCACTTAGCCAGGTCTCTGGACCAGACCATTTTTAGACTAGGTGACCACCTACATCCGAAATCAATAGGTAGTGGTGACTCTTAACCTAACTAGCTAAGTCTAAATCAGACTAAACATCGAATGAAACCAAAGCGAGTCAGCCTGCCAAGACCAATAGGTGTGACCCATGAAAGGAGGGGGTGCGCACATATACTAAAGAAATATGATCTTGATTTGGATGATGTTAAAGGACAAGGATATGATAATGGATCTAACATGAAAGGTAACAAACAAGGTGTGCAAAAGAGGCTTTTAGATTTGAATCCTAGAGCATTTTATACTCCTTATGGCTGCCATAGCTTGAATTTAATTCTTTGTGATATGGCTAATTCATGCTCTAAAGCAAGATCATTTTTTGGTGTCGTTACGTTGTATGTATTCTTTATTTGCTTCTTCAACAAAAAAATGGAAAATTTTATTAGATTATGTTACTTTAACTCCCAAGCCTTTGTCCCAAACACGTTGGGAAAATCGTATTGAAAGTGTTAAAGCTCTAAAATTTCATACCCCAAAAATTAGGAATGCTTTACTAAAATTAGCATAAGTTAGTGAAGTAAAACAAGGAGTGAAGCCAAATGCTTAGCATACCCACAAAATACAAAACTTAGAAATTTTATTGGAAATGAATATTTGGTATGAAATATTGTTTGTTGTAAATCAGTTAGAAAGAGTTTACAACTTGAAAATATGCGTATAGATCTTGCTATGGATAAATTAAAGGTAATTATTTTTTATTTCAAAATTTTAAGAAAAAATGGTTTTAATTCTGCTTTAGATTTTTCTAAACAAGTTGCACTGGAAATGGAAATAGAACCAACATTCTGTGAAAAGCATACCATTCATCGGAAAAGGCAAGTTGATGAAAATGTTGACGAGATTATGAAATTTGCAAAGGAATCTTTCCAAAATTGATTATTTCTATTACATAGTAGATCATGCAATATCTTCAATGTAGGATAGATTTGAATTATTTTCAAAGTATGATGATATATTTGGTTTTTTATTTGATCTTGACAGATTAAGTTCTTTTGTTGATTGTGATTTAGAAAAAAAATGTCTTGATCTCGAAAATTTTCTTAAGCATGACATCCATTCTGATATTGATGGTTTGGATTTGTTTTCGGAATTAAAGGTTTTAAAAGAAGTTGCAAAAACAGAAATTAATACTCCAATTGAAATACTTAATCTAATAAAAGAACTCAATTGTTTTATTGCATATAGAATATTACTTACCATACCTGTTATAGTTACATCTCCAGAAAGAAGCTTTTCAAAACTAAAGATTATAAAAAGTTATTTATGAACAACCATGTCTCAAGATAGATTAAACTTATCTATTGAAAATGATTTATTGGCTAAACTTGAATACAAAAGTTTAATTAGTAATTTCGCATCTAAAAAGGCAAGAAATAAATTTATGGTTTAATATTAATTTTTTTAATTAAAAGGCCTCATTTTTATGACCTTGCCTAAGACCCCCCAAAAAGTTTAACTCGCCCCTCTCCACTATGCCAAGCTTTGACTACTGATGTGGACGAGAAGATGCAACTCAACAATGTACCAGCATTTGCAAGTTTCAGTTGCTGTAATCAAACTCAAGACTCCCCCTCTAGTTGAATGTTGTTGGAAAAATTTTTTTTTTGAGACAAGAAATGGCCAAATTCAGCTTGGATTTAGCTCAAGACTCCCCCTGAATCTGAAGAGGAAATATTATGAATATTTAGCTTAGACAAAAGATATATAAAGCGGGAAGCATCAAGAGGCTTGGTTAGGCAAAAGGTCTTATAATTATAAAACAATTACAAATAAGCAATCGGGTCTTTGTGGGTTGGCATACATGTGAATCCATATTTAAATCCTAAGATAATCAGACCATATAATTAGATCTGTTTTCAAACCATCGAATCTAATTGGAGGTCCATGTTCAACATTATCGGTTGGATTCGTATTTTCATCTGACCAATTGATAGCCCAAGGTTCAATTAGCTGACCTAACGAACAGAAATAACGGTTCGTTTGGAACCTTGATCCGGTTAGACTACCAAGTAGACATGTAAGCGGTTTGAATGTAGGTCTGATTTAATTTTAAAACTAGCGAATACTGGACCCAAAGAGACGGACGGCTGAAAATCGGGTGTAGACCGTTGTGATTTAGATTTCCTAAATTTACTGAGACCAAAGCTGTTCTTCAAAATATGATTATCCAAAAAGATCCTTAGTTGAGAATAAAATAAAAGAATACAGAAGAAAAAGAAAGGGAAGCAAAAATTTTTGTCAAACTACCCTTTAAACTGATGGTCTATGCTTAGAAGATTCTTGCCATTCTGATACAGGAACGGTGAGCCTAATCAATTGCTCAGATGTAAAGACACCAACTGGTCTCAAACTTGAGCTATAAATGGTACCGTACAGATTGCTAGACTTCACAACAATAATCATTTTGCACCTCTTTTCCAAAAGTAGATTGATCACATGGCCAATAGATGTTGAGGTTGTAACAGATGGAGCAGGGCTTCGCATCATATCCGAAAGGGGTGCATTCAACTGGACAATGATATGTAACAATCAGGCATACAGATTAGAAAATAGCAGATGGCATGTTCTAAGTGAAAGCATGTAAAAATTTCGTTGTGTTTACATGGCTATATTTACTGCTGGATCAACACTAAATCTAGGACTTGTTGCATAGTTGTTTTTTCATGAAATTCTTATACAAGGATACAATGGAGTGTGAGAGTGTCAAATATGAAGACATCCAAATGTTCAAGCACCTCAAGATTGTATACATTCACCCCCTAATTTTCTAAATGGTGATTTTTAAGGCATATAAAAAAACACATCTATTGATTTTATCCACGTCATCCTCCTAGCAAAAAATCAGTTTGAGCACTTGTAGCTGTCTCATTGAGCCTTGAATTGCTAACCATGTCAATATATATATTATAGGTAGTCTTGCAGCAAATGAGTGGTCAATAATTCAAAGGCCTGATTAGGAAGCGGAAAGTGTCCGATCAAGCTTTTTTCTGTTCCTTTCTTCTTCTTTTTCTCCTTTGCATGGAATCTGATGTGGCTAAAAAAATGAGATGGGTTCTCTAACGCATCAAAACAAGCACTAAATATTCTACTTTACATAACACCTATATTTGGAGTAGTATAGAAATAAAGAGAAACAGACAAAAAGTGAAAGCAACAAAGAAACAACAAACCAGAATGAAATTTCTCAGCTCCTAATTTTAAATAAATTAGTAGTGAAAGTTGAAGCAGAAATACCTTTCTACAGTCTTCCCTGTGCAAGAGCCCTACGCAGCCTCCCCAATCATCTATAACAGGAACAACAGCATCCCTGAAGAAACGCATCACCACTTTTTTCAGGTCCAACGCATAATGGAGTGGTTGAGCTGCTTCAAATGGTATCATGATATTCTTGATAGGATCATCAAATGACACCTACAAAAAGATAGCAATGCAATTGGCAATTCAGAAAAATTTTAGATAATTTCCATTTTATTTAACCCTGCTTATAATGAATAACTTATTCCAATGAAAAAGTTGCTTGGTGATCATTTTTTGGTATGGAAGAAATGTTAGTAGAAAAAGAGGGATGGGATTAAATTCTCCTTGTAAACATTATTACAAAGCATCTTAAAAAACTTTCTACAGAAGTAACTGGCTTTAGCAAAAGTGTTGGTTGGGAATTAGGATAGTCCCACTGATTATAGAGCTCACGAAACCTAGCACCGACAAAATCCTTGGGAACTTTCTAGCCATTTCATAGTGAGAACTGGGTCAGTTCTTATAATTTCGCATTCTCTCTTTGAAAAAAATCACACAGAAAAGCGGACAAAACACCTATGTCCTCGCAATCTTCCACAAACTCCAGCCATGCAAACATTTGACTAAGGGATGATCTTAGCAAAGGAACACCTAACTCATCCCAAATGGCTGATTTTACCAGGCCAAGCATCCCTTCAAAAAATATATGAAGGGTGAGGCGATAATACCTGTCCATCGATATCTAGCAAAAAGAGCATTTCTTAACTGAAAATGATCTTCTACTAGTAAGATGGTCCATTGAGAGGTGAAAAGATGATTGATGAACAAGGCCGCACTGCTATCAAGTGAAAATTCCATAAACAACCTCCTCATGTCTCTGGAATCTGGACAAAACCCAATGGAAGCATGAAAAATATATAAATGTATCTACCTCCCAGTAGTCAAGATATGTCCTGCTTCATGGAAAGTGGTGACTTTTCTCGCAGTATCTCTCAAAAGACAATTTTGTCCATTCTCATCAGTATGAAGTTGGAATAGTCTATTCCAAACAAGGTTTTAAGTATCGGCCGATACGACTTGGTATCAGCTCGAGGTGATACCAAGCAAGGTTTTAAGTATCGGCCGATACGACTCGGTATCTTGGTATCGCCTCGAGGTGATACCGAGTATCAGTCAGATACCAAGGGTTTTTCTGGAAGTATCAACCAATACTTCTCAGTATCGGCCGATATCAAAATACCGAGTTTTCAAACCTTGATACCAAGGATCGGCTCAATAAGAGAACTTTTTCCTGAAGATACTTCTCATTATCGGCTGATACGATTTAGTATTGGGCTAGGCCGATACCCAACCTGATACCAAGTTTTTAAACCTTGATTCCAAACAAAGTTTAAAATCTCAATAACTTCCACCACCAAATCCTAATAATAGATATCTATATTATATAGTATCAATTTGAGTTATACCAGCCGATACTCAAAACCAGAATTCCAAAGGATATTCTTTAACCAAGCATCTTGCACAAGAACTTCATTATGGTTAAAGACCCACTTCAAAACATGAAAAACTTCATCACCTTTTTGTTTCCATGTTGATCTAGTTATTGGGTCCACTAAATTCTGTCAAAGGACCTTAGGTTTTTGCTATCCTAGAACAACTTCCTATCAAAACTTCATTTATCAACAACAGGAGCCTGAAACTACAACCTTTCCTATGATATTGTCCAGCTTTATTCACATAAAATGTTGTTGGAACCTTTTAACTTCTTCCCGAAGAAAATCTCTTTCTTTTTCATTAATTAGCTTCAAAGCAAAAAACAGAGAAAAGCATGAAAGGACACTCAAAAGCTGCATGAATGCAGGGTTTCAAGTATGGTTTATCCATTTATACAAGTCTGTACTCCAGGATGTAGCCTTCTCTCAGAACACTGAGAGACAAGATAAGGAGTTAGCCCGATAGTTGATAGCAATATTTAAGAAGATAATAGACACACAATAGAAGACATCTTCCTAAAAGAGTTTCCAGGAGATAGAAGGGTGGGGACAGAGCAGGAAATCAGATGATTTCAAGTGTGGCGTAGGTGATTTAACCTAAGTATTTCTTCCATGAACATGTAATGAGATATTGAGAACTCTATATAGAACGAATGTCACTTCATTTCATCATGATACCAAAAACAATAACAACAAAATGCCTCATACCAGGCTCCAAGCTAGATAGAATCAGCAAGATGAATCTACTCTTCCATGCCCATCTGTCAAAAAACATATCTCCAGTCAGATTATGGGCATGCAGATCCCTTATGGCCGACTCCATCCAGGTTTTTTTGGTCTTCATTTTGCTCTCTTAGATCCTCTAATGAGTCTGCCTAAACTGTCCAAAGAATGATATCAGTTAGTCTTCTTTTTGTGGATTCAGAAATAAGAATATTTGGCTGTTGACATTAAAAGATTATAACCTGGTGTAGGTCCTGCTGAAGCAGAATCTTGGTAAGGATGGACTGACAACAGATCCAACCTTTGGCAATTTTTACGGAAAGTGACTCTTCATGAAAGTGTTATAATATTTTAATCCATGCTTGCTTGCTAGCAACATGTTGAGTCCAGATGTGTGCCTCCCAATATCCTATGTAGCTTGACAAACTTTACGTCCCTGTCACTGAAATCTAGAAGCTCCTAATGAATTCCCCAGACAAGAGATATAGTTTCGTGTCAGAACAACATATTCTTCCTCAACTATCATAAACATGCAGGCCTCTATCAATGGCCAAGGCGCACTAGAGAATCTTCCCATATATGTTCTTTTTTTCCTTCTTCAAATAATCACTTTAATGTCACTCCAAATAGCACCCATGCACAAAGAGTATACCAATAAAACTGAAAGTTCCTAATCCATATAAATCGTAACTAGCCCAGGTCTTCATAAGATGTTCTTTTAAAATATCCCTCATTCCATTCCCTTAATATCTTCACTTTCTACCTCATGAATCACAGTCTTATCCCTTTTCCTCAAGCTCCAAAGAAATAGTATTATTCCAATGAATCTTTGAAGGTCATTTTCTGCTTTAATAGGCAATTTTCCCTCAACAATTTTATTCTTTGACATCTATGCTACTTGGACATATGGGATATCCCTGATGGGTCATTATATTAATGGCTCAGTACTACGCATTTGTACCATCTACACCACATGATCTTGCCTGTAATGTGAGAGAAACAAAGGGAGATGAGATACCTGAGGAAGGAGGTGAGGGCTAAACATAGACTTGGTGAAACCACGCAAAGCTTCTATGCGAACAGCAACCTGCACTGACATGATGAACAAATAAATAGGGCCTATTTTCACAGGTATAATTTTAACGTTAAATATTAAGAAATGTACCAGAACATGACACAATTAACTTGGCATAGAGAAATTGGAAAGGGTTTAGTCATAGGTGACTGAACTTATATAGTAATCAGAAATTGTAAAGCTTCTGTATTCTCATTAAACCAAAAATTTGGATTAGTTCCCATTTTTTAGGGACAATTTCAACTCATGTTTTCTTGCATTCAATGTAAAGGGCCTTCACAAATGTAGGGCACAAGTACCATGTGCATATACTAAAATAGTTTTCACCAATGAGTGTGATAGAAGAACTGCTTTTAAGATGCAAGTTTCCAAACATTAGTTGATAGAAAAACTTAGGGCACAAGTACCATGTGATAGAAAAACTATATACTAATATAGTTTTCACCAATGAGTGTGATAGAAGAACTGCTTTTAAGATGCAAGTTTCCAAAACATTAGTTGAAGAAAACAAAAGAAAAAAAAAAGAATATGAGAAATGAAAGGTGGAAAGAAACAGAAAGGAAAAAAAGGCAAACAGAAAACAATTTTACAGCCACTTGAATATTCTAAGTCAAGATCAGTGTTGGCGTGCCGTCGAAATTTTGTTTTTTCAAAGGTATCCATGCGTTTCGGCGCAGGAAAATCTCTTATTTGCAAATCGATCGATGTTTTGCAGCGTGTTGACGAAACAAGGTGGCATGCCGAGCGAAATGAGCGAAACAAGCGATAAAGAGAGGAAAAAAAATGGAATTTTTTAATTTTCATTAGCGATTTTTGGCGGCGTGCCGGAGAAATTTCAACAAAATCAAAAAAATCAAATTTTCCAGTTTTTGCCTTCTTGATTTTTCCAGCATTTCATCGGCCCGCCGATGGTGTGCCGATTTTTTCAGGGATTGGCACGCCCAGCGGCATCGAAACTCAAAACCTTGGTCAAGATTACCATTAGTCCTACATCTTGCAAGAAAGTTAGAAATTAAAAACAGACCTATCCAGCAATTTACCAAAATTAAATAGTCATCTTAAAAAATCAATCAAAGGGGGGAAATAAATGCACCGCACCATGCCACCTCGACTTGTCCATGATATACCCTTCCATCTTGTGACAATATGAGAAAGAATCTGTGCTGCCATATCAACCTGAGGAAAGAAACCCATCAAACCTACAAACAAAAAGGAAAAGAAAAAAAAAGGAAGAAAAGAAAAGAATAGATAGAGGGCTATTTTTGACTTGTCATTTTATTCATATTCACATGTCTCTTTCATTCTCATGTCACTTTAATTTTTTAAATGCTAATGAACATACAAAAAATTTAGAAAGAGCTACGACTGGAAGCATAAAACCATAAGTCCTGAGTAAAAATATTCAATTAGAGAATAGAATAGATAGAGGGCTATTTCTAACTTTTCATTTTATGTGGATTACATATATGTCAGATACAAATGTATGTATATGTTAGCAGAACAATATTTGCCTGATTATATCAGAACATATTCTTATAAACAACGTATCAAGCACATAGATTACCAACTAACAAAAGGTCTTGCAGAAATTTTCCGAACATAACTAAGCCAAATACATGGTAGATTAGACAACATTGATGAGATTCAATGAAAATTTTTAACTGAAATTATAAATAGACTACAAATAAAACCAAGCAAATTTTAGTTTGGGGCAATCCCACCCAACAGTTTTAGTGACCAAAATAACACTTAGGGGCTTATTGGATTTTACATAATCCAGAATTTAATGCAATTATAATTTTATTATTGATATTTCTTTGTCTAAATAATTTTTAAATAGTGCCTAGATGTGTGGGAAATTGGAGAGAGTTGTGGACATGTGAGGCTGAGGGATATTTTAATAAAAGAGACTAATAATACAAACATTAATCCTAATTTAACTATAAATATTATTATTATTTACTATAATTATTATTGTTATTTGCAAGTTTTGTACATTAGAGACTTAGAGTGGGAAATGGATTATTAGATTACTTAATTACAGGCATCCCTATGAGAGTCGTAGACAAATTAAGGTTAATTCTGTCTTTTACTAATTTTAATTGATTAATTAATTTATTAATTAACATTATTAGACTTAAGAACTTTGTGGCAAAACTAGGAAAGACAAAATAAGAAATGAAGACATTTGAAAGTGATTAGGCATAGCATGCATTAGGGATAAAATGAAAGAAATTAGGTTAAGGTGGTTTGGTCATATAAAGCGGAGACCTAGAGATGCATCTGGTAGAAGATGTGAGGGTATGCATATTGAAGGGCCTAAGCGAGCAAGAGGGAGACCTAAAAAAACATGGATGTAGTCTATAAAACAAGAGTTACAGAAATATAAACCAACTAAAGATATGATTTTTGATAGAGCGGGATTGAGAGACAAGATTCGTGTCGCCAACCCTACTTTGGTGGGAACTAGCTTATGATGATGATAATGATGAAGAACCCAATTGGACTTAGGTTGGGCCGAGGTTGATCTCAATAGCTGTGAATGAAGCCCATTAGGAGAATAAAAGGTATTTTCGTAATTATACTTTATTATTGAGTCCTAATTTAAGTAATACTTAAAGAACTAATGCAATTAGGTGTTGTTTCATTATCAAATTCTAGTATGAACGAAAATTTGAGAAAGAAGAGGGAGACGACCATATGCCAAGAAATTTCAAGGAGAAAAATTCTGAATCTTGTTGGATATCAAAGTGTATAAAAATTGAAGTAAAGGAGTAGGTAGATTCCACCTACATTGTTTCTTTTGGGTGTTTTAGATAAGTGGATGAATCCAAGAGTAATTCTAGATGAGGTTTTAGGATTTCTTATGTAAATTCATGCTAGTTTTATAAATTTTTAGTTTTTAGAATCATGATTTAGTGAAGGAAACTAAATCTTTACGTGTTTTATTATTCTATAAGATATAAAGTAAATTAATAGTATTTAGAATCATAGTTGACTTAATTTTTTTTTTCATATAAGAACATAGTTCTTGAAAGAAATAGTTGATTCATGACAATCTTGAAATCATAGAATTCATGATGGATCTTGAATCTTTAATAATTACAGTTTTTTTTTTTTTTGTTTACATTCTTGGATGATCTTAGATCATTATAAATCAATCTTGGATGGTTCTTGAATATTTCTTGAATCTTCTTGAATCATTAATAATTAAAAATTAACCTTTTTTACATTCTTGGATAATTTTTTATGATCTTGGATCGTCTATTAATCAATCTTGAAGGTTCTTAGGAAAAGCTTAAGAATCTGGACTTAGATCTACAATGTACCTAATTAAAAAGAATATTGATAATTGAAAACAATGTTTTTCGGAAAACCCAAATTAATGAAAAAAGAGAATAAAGATCAAATGAGAGATTTGAATATTCATTTCCTTTCTATTGATTTCCTAAAATTTTAGGATATTACTTTTGATAGTAATAAATGATAAATCATTAATAACCCTAATATGTTATTACTCCTACAATAAATATGAAAGTATTGTCAAAACCTTACGTATGATAATTAATACTCTAATATGGTGTTAACTATATAATTTTAGAGTTATTAGTTGGTCACCCTATTGATGTTTGCTAAGTTTCACATATTGTTATTTTTATCCTACAGGTTTATTTATTTTTATTGTTATTATCATACGGAAGTTAATAACTTAATTAGTTAGTTACTTATTTAAATATTATCATACTCCAATTGACTTTTTGATATGCCAAGTCTTAGGTTATTTAGATTTAATGATTCTTTATGTTTTAAATTTATTATGATAGAGTAGGACAAATACATTGTTTATTCTCACATGAGGTGGGAATTGCAATCACCCTTCAAATCCAAAGTAATAATAATACTCATTATATTTTTTGGTATCGAATTTGGGGCGTGATAACAATAATTTATAACAAACTAATATTAAGGGAGGTGGAGGGCACTTACGTGGGCCAGAGGTCAGTTCTTTCACTAGAGAAGCAGCTTACACACACACGACCTAGGATGAGAACCATGGAGGACGATGGGATCGGGGAGGTCAGTCAGAGACACTGACACATACTTTTTAGAGGCGGGGTAAGGGGAAGGAGAGGATGGTGCCCAGGAGGAGGAGATGTCTCAATCTCTTATGACTACGGACATGGAGGGATCTAGCAGCACATCTTTGCATAGTTATGGGGATCAGAGTAGACAGTATGGAGGATATGCATATCATTATCCAGGGCAGTTGTAGACATTTGATAGCTACGGGTTATTTCCATCCTATCCAATTACACTTGCTCCATATCCAGCTGCATACGGATATGGGTATGTCCTAGTGCCAGTCCCAATCCCGACCATCCCGTATTTGTATGGTTACTATCCTCCACTTCCATCACCACTAGTAACTGATCCTAAGGATGAGGATGAGGTTGAAGATGAGATTATCCTTATTATGAAGGAGTATTATGACAATTGTCCTCCTGTGGGTTTTGTTGTATATTTAAATCGAGATCAGTATGAGAGGTGGTGCAACATTACAGAGGTCAGTATGCAGAGCACATGTCATGGAGGCAATATATTCACATGCTTAAGAGATGACAACAGCAACAGCAGCATTTCTAGCCTCCTAGACATTCCACCTCTTTTTGATATTTGATAGTGATACTGTCAATGACTCCAGTTTGTCTTTCACTTTGTAGTTTGTACACTATCTGTTATACATTTTTTTTGTGGGATTAGCACTTGCGTGCTTTGCATTGTTTATGACTTCGTAGTTTATAACTTTGTAGTTGTCCACTTGTACTCTTTTACTTTGCATTTTGTATGAATTTTTTTGTACTTTGTAGTGTAGTTAATACTTAATATTTAATAATTGTGCTTGTATTTGTTTGTAAATTGTTGATCTATGCTTCTTTATTCTTCTTATTTTTATATGTAAATTGTGTGCAATCATTTGTTACATGTTTTTCTCTTATTTTAGCCTAATTTTATGAGTTTCGGTGCATTTTGCTAGCGTGTCGCCGGTTTTTTCGTTTCATGCCCCTGGCGAAATGCCAGGCGGCACTAAAAGTCAAACCTTGATCACCCAAGCAATAGCTGTAGTAACTGAGTTCCAAATTAAGTCTCCACAAGACTTTCCTTTCCTCCAGCTCCACACTTTGAGAACTTGACTTACATCTTTAGGTTGGCAAATATAAAACCTAGGCTTCAGGTTTTAACACTTGAATTTTATAAACCAAGCAAGCTGGCATTTTCTACCCAATCTTTAACTGATTGATTTATTTAGCAGTGAAATTGCTGATCATCTATACAATTATTTTAAGATAACCCTTCAAGTTCATACGAAGAAGCACACTAGCCATATGATGTTTAATTTCCCAAATAATGGTTTTTACCCTATAATTTTATACTTTTGTCTTTAATGTTGCAAGCAAAATTCTTAAATATTAGATTAGAATTTAGAGGCAGGCATTCAACAACTGAAAAGCATCCATTGTTGAGGATCATCCAGAAAGCAGTTGGTAGCAAGTATACCTGACCTCCATTAACTGCAGCCTCCATAAGAAGCTCATCTGATTCTACTTGAGCAGCCAAAGAGATGGCTCCAACAGTGTCCAGCCACATACGCATATGCAAATTTTTTACCAATTTGTAATCTCCTTTAGCAGCAAATGCCCGCATCATCGAAAGATAAAGATGAGGCTTTGGTCTTAGGCCAGGGTTCTCATGTACCCGCTTTAATATTTCTCCAAATACACAAAGGGCACCTATGAGAGAAACAAATTTGAAAAGACAGCTATTGCCTGAATTTGTGGAAAGTTGAAACAGATTTAGCTACCTACAAAAAATGATACAGCTGCCAAAAGAAATTAACCCAACAAGATATAGCTACCTACCAAAAGTTAAAATGGAATACGTACTTCCATGCATAAGCAGAAACTTGTAGACTAGGACAAAATAAATTGCATATGATTGATTTACATGATTCTTTCTATTTAATAAATAGATAGACCATCTCCTTTTTCTATCCTGTTTTAACTACAAGGAACAAAGAATTTTTACTTCAGGTGTAAAATCAAACTAGTTTTTATGTCAAAATTTCCAGAATTTCTATCTTCCTGATATTCAAATTTTACATTGTAAGTGTTAATTCTTCAGAAATATGAGGAATTTATGGTTATATAATAAATTCATTTTTCATGAAAACTTTGAAGTTTGTGCATTATGTATTGCCTAAAATATCCTCATAATAGGTAATGCAAAGATATATTTTTTTTATTTGTAGTTTTAGAAATTTTGTTTTTCGTTATCCATGTGAGGCCCAGATATAGTTTTTAAAACTTTTGTGAGAAAGTGGCCTTTCTCTTCCAAAAGGCATTATTTCGATATTGGAAAATGTTCTTCTCAATCTGCAATACGGGAGGGAATCCTGGATCTCAATTTTTCCACATAAAAAAGTGTGTGCATGTCAGGTATAGAGAGAGAGAGAGAGAGAGAGACAGAGAGAGAGAGAGAGAGAGAGAGAGACAAAGATTTGTTGTTAACATAACCCGTCAAAAGGATAGGGGAATCTGAGAGACATGAATTTGTCAAAATGTATGTATGAAATTTAAGTCAATTTTGGCATTACGCCACCTGAAAGTCAGATGATTTGTTGAGAGAGGATCCCAGATTCTTATCAAACCTTCTCTTATACTCTCTAGTGAGCCAAACTCAAAATGACTAGGATAAACAAGTTTCTGACTCTTCCCCAAGTGAAGTCAAGTCACACTGGAATTTTTGGCCCATGCATAAACTATGGAAGGCCACTGAAGCCAGATTTACCTGCAGGTCCCCCAAATAAGACACTGCATGCCCATAAACCCTAGATTCATTGTCTATTTTTGTAGGAAATGTGCCTCAACCAAATAGTAATAAACAGCATTTAAATTTTGATGGCTTGCAACTGAAATTTCCTATTTCTTCCCTTTGCAGCACATAATTTGGGAGGAAATAGTTATCTCCCAACAATCCCACTATGCTGTGGAAATTTCGTGATATATTGCAAATTTCAATCTATCCCACCAAAAAATTTGATGGCTTGGTGTAAAACTTATTTGAGATTTATTTGCCATTATCTTTTTCCACTTAAAAAGCCTAAAGACCCCATTTACATTAACCGACAACTGGGGATACACCAAGGTTTGCCGTTTCGGCGGCACCTCGCGAGGTGCCGCCGAAATTTCGTATTTCGGTGCCTTAGCGACACGAAAAACCAAATCGAAACCCTCGCCCCTGCGTTTCGCTAGGGTGCCGGCGAAACTCAGCGAAATTTCGCTGAGTTTCGCAAAATCCCAGCGAAACGCAGGGAAAATATAAATTTTTTTGGCCCCTCAGCGATTCGCTGAGGTGCCAGCGAAACGCAGCGAAATTTCGCTGCGTTTCGCGTAACCCCAGCGAAGCGCTGGGGTTACTAATGAGCGCACGCGCCTCGGCACCTCACCTTAAAAAGGTGAGGTGCCGTCAAGATTTCGCCAGAACTGGCGAAATCTCGACGAACAGAAGAAGGGGGTTTCGAAAACCCCCAAATTTCAATTTTTTTTTTGAATTTCTTCAAATTAGCTGTTCCATTCTCTTCCAAATCGAAGATAGAGAAGGATTGAAGCTTGGGATTGCAATCTCCATCAGTTTTTGTGTGATTTGAAGCCTTGAAGAGTGTAAAATTGAGGTAATCATGTTTTTTCCCTTTTTTATGCTTGTAATTAACTTAGATTGTACTGATTTTTTTATATGTTATGTAACAACACCCGATCTATCGATGGGTGTTGTTACTTTTTTTTTTCCTCCAAAAATTAGTATTTTTTAATTTATTTGACACGAAAAATCATTTAAAAATAATTTTTAATTATTTTTTTAATACGAAAATAATTAATTATGTATTTAAAAATAACATATTAATAATATAATGAGAATGTTTTATAGTATTAGACTATTAGTATTACTATTACAAATTTACAATAACAATAATAATTATTTATTTATTTAATACGAAAATCATTAAAAAATTTGAAAAAAATTATTAAAAAATGAAAAAAAATTAGTAAAAATATGGATGAAAATATGAAATATTATATGAATGAAGCATGGATACCTAATTTATAGATGGGGGTGCACAATTTTATTTTTTGTAAAAAAGGAATAATTAATATTTATTTAATCCGAAAATCATTTAAAAATTAAAAAAAATATGAAAAAAATTAGTAAAAATATGAATTATATTTATGTGAAGCGTGGACACTCAATTTATTGATGGGCGTGCAAACTTTTATTTTTTTTGTAAAAAATGAATAAATAATTGTTTATTTAATCCGAAAATCATTAAAAAATTAAAAAAATTTAAGAAAATATGAAAAAAATTAGTAAAAATATGGATTATATTTATGTGAAGTGTGGAGTCTGTGGACACCCAATTTTTAGATGGCGTGCAAACTTTTATTTTTTTAGTTGATTATTTTCTAGATGGGTATGCTAAAGTGATACTTTGTTTAATTGTTTGTAAATTGGAAATTTGGAATTGACACTTCGACAGGTAACCTACTGTTTTCAGGTGATTAGGTAGCGGCCTAGCGGGTGATGGCATCAGGATCTGGTGGTGGTGATGGTGCCGAGACGGGTGGACGTAAAGTATATATTGGATGGCAGCATGGTACCCGCTATCAGGGAGACAGAAATAAGACAGTATGTAATTACTGTGGTCATGTATTCAAGGGGGGAGGTGTATCCAGACTGAAGATGCATCTGGCAGGTGGTGCCAAGGACGTCAAGGATTGTAATAGAGTGCCACCTGCAGTTAAAAAGCAGATGTGTGAGCACCTACAGATTGGTGTGAAAAGCAGAAAAACGAAGCATATTATAGAGGACGAGATCAGACGGAGACTAGCAGAGCCTCCACGGGTAGCTGAGGATGATGATGATTTTGTCTACCCTAGCGGGATCGACACAGAGGCTGAGAGGGCCCAGTATAGAGCAGCACACCATGCATCCCTGGAGTCAGAGTTTGAGCGGAGAGAGATGCAGAGACATGGATTTGAGAGAGGCGGTCATTCTGGGGCTGGTGGGTCGGCTTCTTTGAGGCGTTCTCATTCTACGAGAATGCCTGATTATCCTGTGGACCCTGACACACATAGATCATCAGATGCGAAGCAAAAGAGGCTAAAAGATTCTTGGAGTGGAGGATCAGTTAGAAAGAAGATGGGTAAGTTCATATCTCGGTTCTTCATATTCAACCATATCCCTGCACATGCAGCTTCCTCTCCGCATTTTAAGAGTATGGTTGACGTTATTCAGGAGTCTGGGGTTGGAGTCCTACCTCCTACACCGAAAGAGATCATGGGGGTTTATTTGGATGATGAAGAGAAAGAGATGCTGACATTTATTAAATCTTTGCGTCCATGTTGGGAGAGATTCGGGGTTTCAATTATGTGTGATGGTTGGACAGGCCCTACGAAGCTGTCAATCATCAACTTTATGGTCTATTGTAGAGGCAAGGCCGTCTTTTTGAAGTCTGTAGATGCCTCAGATAAAATCAAGGATTCAGAGTACATCTTTGGTTTACTAGAGGAGGTGATCAGAGAGGTTGGGATACATCTCGTTGTACAGATTGTTACAGACAATGGGAGTGCCTTTAAGAAGGCTGGTCAAATGATACAGGCGAAGTACCCCATATACTGGACCCCTTGTGCTGCACATTGTATAGACCTGATGTTAGAGGCCATTGGGAAGAGGAAGAGGGTGAAGAAGACACTACAAGATGCTCGGAAGTTGACTACATTTATTTATAATCATAATTATGTGTTAGCGAAGATGAGAGCAGTATGTCATGGAGATATAATCAGGCCAGGGATTACTAGATTTGGTACAAATTATATTGCCTTGGATAGCATGCTCCGACACAAGCAAGGATTGAGAACCTTATTTACTAGTGAGGATTGGGGTGCTTGCTCTCATAGTCGCACTGAGAAGGGGAGGGAAGTAGAGGATATCGTTCTTCGTGGCAGCTTTTGGGATGGTGTGAAGGAAGTTGTCGATATATTGGAGCCCATTTACAGGGTGCTACGGATTGTTGATACAGATTCATACCCGACCCTCGGTTCCATCTATGAGAGCATGAGGGTGATGAAAGAACAAGTTCAAATTGCCGCAGAGTCGTCCTACCAGTGGGTCCACAAGATCATTGATGATCGTTGGATTAAATCGATGGAGCATCCCATACTTTTGGCAGGTAATTAATTTATAATATTAATTAAGGTTTGTTGATTTTTTTTATACTTATACTTCTTTGATAATGCTAAATTGTTTATTAATTCTCATTTTCTTTTCAAACACAATAACAGCACATTACTTTAACCCAAAATATCACTACAAGGACAACCTTGGGATGCGCGCAGAGATGTGGACAGCTGTGCTGATGGTTTATTCCCACCTCGATCCCAATTCTACCGGGAAGGCAGATTTCGGCAATGAGGTAAATTCTATATAAATAATAAATAAGTGCTCTATCAATTGTAATTTGGAATCTTTTCCTCAATTTTTACTAAATTCTGAACATGCTCTTGCAGTTGATCAAGTTTAGAGATGCAATGGAATCATTTGGAATGACGACTGCCATTGCCTCGCGGAGTACGATGATGCCATGTATGTAATTTACTACATTTTGGTAAATCATTTAGAATTTCTAAATTTATTTTATGCTTATTGAAAATCATTACACGTTTCAGGCGAATGGTGGGCCATGTACGGAGGTTGTGCTCCCACTGTGTCGAAGCTTGCGTGTCGGATTCTCGCTCAGACTGCATCCTCATCTGCTTGCGAGCATAACTGGAGCACCTTTGCGTTGATTCATACAAAGCAAAGGAACCGGCTGGCCTATCAGAAGCTACAAAAGCTCGTGTTTTGTCACTACAACATGAGATTACGAGCGAAACAGCTGGAGATCGAGACACAGCGTAGTAGTGCATATGTTGACGACCCTCTGGACATCCTATGCAGCACCCGGATTGATGAAGACAACCCATTCTCAGAATGGGTGAGGACTGCGGAGTTAGACGAGCCTAATGGTGGGCCAAGTTCAGTCGTTGCTCGCGCCGCAGCAGAGATGGGGATTGATGTTGATGCTGTTATGGAGGAAGAGAGGGGATTTCCTTCTGTTGACTCTTTTGATAGAGATACCAGCGTAGTGCCCCCTTCAGTTTCTACAGCAGCAGCGACGCCCTCAGTCCCAGTTCAGTCAGTTGAGGGTACAGAGTCTGACTCCGAGGATGGACATAGTGGGGATGGTGGAGGGTCTGATGATGATGACGACGATGATGATGGAAATGATCATCAGGGAGGTGGAGGACAATCACATAGGCCAGGGGTTAGTCCTTTCACTGGGGAGGCAGTGTACACACATGCCACCCAGGACACCCACCATGGAGGGCGATACAGTCAGGGTGATCAGTCAGATCCAGAGCCACGTACTTTTCAGAGGCGGGGTAAGGGGAAGGAGAGGATTGGTGCCCAGGACGAGGATGAGATGTCTCGATCGTTTATGAGTATGGACATGGAGGGATCTAGCAGTACATCTTCACGTAGTTATGGGGATCAGAGTGGGCAGTATGGAGGATATGCATATCCATATCCTGGGCAGTTTCACACATCTTACAGCTATGGGTTATTTGATTTTCCCTCATATCCAGTTGCACCAGCTCCATATCCAGCTGCATACGGATATGGGTATGTCCCAGTGCCAGTGCCAGTCCCAGCTATCCCATATCCATATGGTTATTATCCTCCACCAGTCGTAGTAGAGGAGGAGGAGGAGGAGGAAGAGGAAGAAGATGAGGATGCGGGTGTTATTATTATGAGGGAGTATTATGATGAGTGTCCTCCTGTGGGCTTTATTGTGGATTTAGATCAGGATGAGTATGAGGAGGTTGTGCGTCGTTACAGAAGTCAGTACGCAGGGCGCACGTCATGGAGGCGATATGTTCACATGCTTGAGAGACGACGACAGCAACAACATCAGCATTTCCAGCCTTCTAGACATTCTACTTCTTATTGATCTTTGTAGTTTGTACTTTGTAATCTTGTGACTCTTGTCTCTTATCTCTTGACTCTCTTGTAGACTTCTACTTTGTATTTTGCATTTTTTGCAATTTGTCTTTTTAATTTTTATGATTATTAATCTATGTGCCTATGAGGCTATGACTTTGTTTTATGCATGTAAGTATGTAACACATGTTACAAAGTGTGATGTAATGTGCTTACAGTTGTAGCCTTGTAATTGCTTATGTTCATGTGTTTGTATTTGACTATTTGTTCATAAATTAGATCAAATACTTATTTATTCTATCTATTTTTGCATATAAATTGTATAAAATCATGTCTATTATGTTATTTTAGCTTAATTATGTTTTTTATTTTTAAAACAGGCATTTCGTCGGCGTGCTGCCGGCGTGCCGCCAATTTCGGCGAAATGGCACTTCTGACAGTTTAATTTCATCTTTTTTAATCAAAAAAGGCGTTTCGGCGGCGTGCCGCCGATTTCGCCAAAAATGCTGTTTCGAGCCATTTCGTCGGAATTTCAGCGAAATTTCGTCAGAATTTCGTTTCGGCCGCCTACCGGCGCACCCCAAATCACCGAAAAGTCGATCCTTGGGATACACCTATTTTTGAGTTACGTGTGAATCATATTTACATTTTTTTTGATGATTTGGTGCATCAAAAGAAGCACAATTTTGAGGTAAATGTATTGTTTTTCTTAATTTTGTGGTTGGAAACCTTGTAACCTATGAAATTAGCATATATTGTGTAACACTTAACCAATCATTGGTCCGCATCTTTTAGTTTTTGAGAAAAGATAGTATTTATCCAATTTTCTTGAGAAAAAAATTATTAAAAATATATAATTAATTAAAAAAATTACTAGATAAATAAGGAATGTAAACATAATTCACAACATTTATAATAAAATGTTAATTAATTTAAGTAATTCAACTAATTGGCCGTTAAATAACTGCATTATTATTTCATAACTTACATAATTACAAAAATTAAAATTTAATAGAAGATTAATAAATAAAAAATATTAGGTTTTGAATAATAGTAAAAGAATATGGAAAAATTCAAAAAAAATTAAATATCTGGAAAAATATGACAATTTGTGGAAAGATCAATGTCCAATTTATTTATTTATTTTTTTGATAAGTAATGATGTGTATTAAAGAAGAAAAAGGTAGTAAATACAAATATGTATGGATTTCCTCATCCCATCCCTAGCCTCTGAACACTAATAAGGATGGGATACGAAATACCGTGTACCACTATACCACTATATACCGGAACCTTACAATATACAAAAGAACTAAAAGAATCCCTCCCACACCATAATCCGTCGCTACTCTAAACAAAATGCTATAAACTCCTCCAATACTGGCCCGATGTAAATGTCTTGTCTCCCTGTCCCATGCTTCGCTAACTGGTCTGCAAAGACAGTGGCCTCTTTATGCACATGACTGAACAAGGCATTCAATTCATGTGCCAGAGCTCTAGCTCTACCAATAAGGTGTGACAATCTCCACGGCCCTGTCATATTTCCACTCATCCATCTCATAATTGTAATAAAGTCCCCTTTGATGATGAAGTCCCTATATCCCCACTTTTGAGCCTCCGAAAGCCCAAAAAGAACAGCCATAAAGCTCCGCTCGTGTGGAATCACCAATCCTCACCGTGCCACTAAATATGATAGATATCCGTCCTGTACAATCTCTAACAACACCTCCAATACCGAAAGGTCCAAGATTACCAATGGAACTACCTTCAACATTCGTCTTCAACCCCCCACTTGCCGGCACCCTCCATTTGACATCTCCTCATCCTGCAGTCTCTACTAACGAAAAGCAACATAATTTCCACTCCTCTATCACCTGTGAACAGCTCCAATCACGAAATTCTGGTCTAATTAATGCCCAAAAGGATAAATCCAGCATGACTTTGTCGACCACCTGCTCTCTAGTCAATGTCTCATCCCGGAATATACAGCGATTCCTCTCCATCCAAATATGCCATATAACTGCATGAAAAGCCATCCCATATAACATACGGCCCCTACTCCCTAGACCCAATATCCGCCACTACTCAAAGCAGTCGCCAAAGGAAGCTAGCAAAACCCATGAAACATCAATCAATTGGAAGAAGTGCATCCATATTCCCTAAGAGAAACAGCAGTGAAGGAATAAATGATCAATAGTCTCGCTTGCATCCCTACATAGGAAACAAATGTTAGGTGATAAGGCGTATGTCTTTCATCTCCTCTGAATAAGATCTGTAGTGTTTATCCTGTACAAAAGTGCAATCCAGAGAAAAGCCTTAATCTTTGGGGTCACCCTAGGTTTCCAAAGCTTAGACACATGGAATGCAGCAAGAGGGGCCATACGATCAGGACGATATACAATGAAAAAGTATTTGCAAGAAAAAGTTCTTGAAGAGGATGGGGTCCAAATGATCCTATCTCTAGAAGAACCATCCAAAAAACATTCTTTTACCAATTCTACAAGGGAAGCTAGCTCCTCCAACTCATGGGATCTTAAGTCTCTCCTAAAAGAAAGGTTCCAAGATAGACCCCCACCTGACCAAGATAGGATATCAGACACGAAAGCATCAGACAAGGATACCACTAAGAATAGAGATTGGTACTTCATGGATAAAACAATATTACACCACCATAAGTCAAGCCAAAAACGGATGGAAGAACCAGAGCCAAAGCACAAGCACAAGTGGGGGTAAAAGGAATCCCCCAGTCTAAGTACAGCCTTCCAAGGACAGTTTCCTATTGGCCTGACCCGCATATTAACGGACCACCAATTAGCTCCCTTTCCATATTTGCTGGCTACCACTTGATACCATAGGCTCTCCTACTCACTACTAAAACGCCACAACCATTTAGCCAAGAAAGATAAATTCCGAGATGCCAAGCAGCCAATGTCCACCCCACCCCTAGTTTTATCCCTACACACCATCCTCCAGTCAACTAGATGCGTCTTCTTCGTCCCTCCCCCCTCCCACAAGAAGTCTCTTTGCGCTTCCTCAAGAATGTCTAACACTCTTTTAGGCGCCATAAATAACGCATATAGTACACAGGTAGGTTAGCCAAAACTGATTTTATTGAAGTAATTCGTCCCCTCAACGACAAGTAACTCCTCTTCCACCTAGCTAGTCTCTTTTTGACTCTCTCAATGATCGGATCCCAAAAACTCAATGATCTAGGTGATGCTCCAAGAGGCAATCCAAGATATGATAATGGAAAATGGCCTACTTGACATCCCAATACACCACTAAGATTTAACATGTCCTCTTCTCCGAAATTAATCCCCACTAGAACACTTTTTCCCCAATTGACTTTCAAACCAGACACCATGTGGAAAGTGTGCAATATACATTTTAACCATGATATCTGGTCCCTAGACGCCTCCAAAAATATCAAAATATCATCAACAAACTGAAGGTGGGACACTATGGTAGCCTCTCTTCCAATTTTGAACCCATGAATGAGGCCGCTATCACCTACACTCTTTAAAAACCAGTTTAGCACTTCCGCCACTAGTGAGAACAAGAAGGGGGGAAAGAGCATCCCCCTAATGCAACCCCCTAGAGGAGTCAAACATACCCAAAACCAAGCCATTCAAAAGAAATGAAAACTGGACCTTATTTAGACATCCCTTTATCCATTTCCTCCATCTAACTCCAAAACCTTTGCATTCCAAAACTACATCCACAAATTGCCACTCCACTTTGCCATATGCTTTTTCTAGATCCAACTTACATAACACTCCTGGAACACCTGATTGGGTCCTATAATCCACACATTCATTTGCAACCAAAGCACAATCCAAAATTTGATGCCCCTCTCAACAAAAGCACATTGAGATTGCCCAACAATGCAAGGGAGCACTCCTTTTAGTCTACGGGAAAGTACTTTGGCAATGATTTTGTACAAGCTAGTTATAAGACTGATAGGCTGGAAGTCCTCGATACCTACAGCTCCCTGCTTCTTTGGGATCAACACTAGAAATGTCGCATTTGTAATCTTATGCACAATCCCACTTGAAAAGAATTCCTCAAAAACCTTCATGATTTCCTTTTTTATGGTTTCCCAATTCATCTTATAAAAAGATATCGTAAAACCATTCGGCCCTGGAGCCTTATCCCCATCCATTTCCCAAATTGCCTCCTTCACTTCCTCTTCCTCAAACCCTCTTTCTAACCAGACATTCATCTCATCATCCAACTTTGATTGGCCGCTTTCCTTCAAGCGGAAATTAATATCCTTCCGCCGCCAAAATTTCGGATCTCGCTAGGTCAGCGGCACGAAATCCTCAACCGAGATGGCCCCCCCCCCCCTGCGTTTCGCTAGGGTGCCAACGAAACGCAGTGAAAATTCTCTGCGTTTCGCAAAACCCCAGCGCGTGCGCTCGGCACCTCACCTAATATTGGTGAGGTGTCGTTGAGATTTCACCAAAAAGGGCGAAATCTCGACAGATGAAGGGGGGGGGGGGGGGGTTTCGAAAAACCCCCAAAATTGAATTTTTTTTGGCGATATATTCCAATTTTTGCTTCCATTCTCTTCAAAATCAAACATAGAGAAGGGTTGAAGCTGCAAATTGCAATCTCCATTCAGTTTTGGAGTGATTTGAAGCCTTCAAGAGTTTGAAATTGAGGTAATCATGTTTTTTCCCTTATTTATGCTTCTAATTAACTTAGATTCGCAATATTTTTTTATATGTTATGTAACAACACCCAATCTATCGATGGGTGTTGTTACTTTTTTTTTTTCTCCAAAAATTATAATTTTTTGAATTATTTTGACACGAAAAATCATTTAAAATTAGGAAAAATAAATAAAATCTACATTAAATGCTAAAAAATTATGTAATAAACTAATAATTATTATAATACATTAATACTAGAATAACAATAATTATTATAAATTTATAATAATAATACTAGAATAACAATATAATTATTATAAGTTTATAATACATTAAATTAAATCCTAAAATGATGCTAAAAAATTTACATTAAATACTAATAATTATTATAATACTACTATATAGTAAGTAGTAACTAGAATAACATATTAACAATATAATGAAAATAATACTACAATAAAAATAATAATTATTTATTTATTTAATACAAAAATCATTACAAAATTAGTAAAAATATGGATTAAATTTATATAAAGCTTGGACACCCAATTTATAGATGGGCATGCAAACTTTTTTTTTTTTGTAAAAAATGAATAATTAATTGTTTATTTAATCCGAAAACCATTAAAAAATTAAAAAAATTTTATTAAAATTAGTAAAAATATGGATTAAATTTATATGAAGCGTGGATACCCAATTTATAGATGGGCATGCAAACTTTTATTTTTTTGTAAAAAATGAATAATTAATTGTTTATTTAATCCGAAAATCATTAAAAAAATTTTAAAAAAAATTATTAAAATTTGTACGAAATTAGTAAAAATATGGATTAAATTTATATGAAGCGTGGACACCCAATTTATAGATGGGCATGCAAACTTTTATTTTTTTGTAAAAATGAATAATTAATTGTTTATTTAATCCGAAAATCATTAAAAAAATTATAAAATTTGTAAAAAATTAGTAAAAATATGGATTAAATTTATATGAATCGTGGACACCCAATTTCTAGATGGACGTGCAAACTTTAATTTTTTTTTGTAAAAAATGAATAATTATTTGTTTATTTAACACAAAAATCATACAAAAATGGGATAGTTGTTTAATTGTTTGCAAATTGGAATTGACATTTCGACAGATAACTTATTGTTTTCAGGTGATCAGCTAGCGGGTGATGGCATCGAGATCTGGTGGTGGTGATGGTGCCGAGGCGGGTGGACATAGAGTAGATATTGGATGGCAGCATGGTACCCGCTATCAGGGAGACAGAAATAAGATAGTATGTAATTACTGTGGTCACATATTCAAGGGGAAGGTATATCCAGATTGAAGATGCATCTGGCAGGTGGTTCCAAGGACGTTGTGGATTGTAATAGAGTGCCACCTTCAGTTAGAAAGCAGATGCTTGAGCACCTACAGGGTGGTGTGAAAATCAGACAAAAGAAGCATATTATAGAGGAGGAGGTCAGATAGAGACTAGCAGAGCCTCCACGAGTACTTGAGGATGATGATGATGATTTTGTCTACCCTAGCGAGATCATCACAGAGGCTGAGAAGGCAGAGTATAGAGCAGCACACCGTGCATCCCTGGAGTCAGCGTTTAAACGGAGAGAGATGCAGAGATATGTATTTGAGAGAGGCAGTCGTTCTGGGGCTGTTTCGGCTTCTATGAGGCGTTCTCATTCCACGAGAATGCCTGATTATCCTGTGGACCCTGATACACATAGATCATCAGATGCGAAGCAGAAGAGGCTAAAAAATACTTGGAGTGGAGGGTCAGTTAGAAAGAAGATGGGTAAGTTCATATCTCAGTTCTTCATATTCAACCATATTCCTGCACATGCAGCTGCCTCTCCGCATTTTAAGAGTATGGTTGACGTTATTCAAGAGTCTAGGGTTGGAGTCCTACCTCCTACCCCGAAGGAGATCATGGGGGTGTATTTGGATGATGAAGAGAAGGAGATGTTAACATTTATTAAATCTTTGCGTACATACTGGGAAAGATTCGGGGTTACTATTATGTGTGATGGTTGGACAGGCCCTACAAAGCTGTCAATCATCAACTTTATGATCTATTGTAGAGGCAAAGCCGTATTTTTTAAGTCTGTAGATGCCTCAGATAAAATCAAGGATTCAGATAACATCTTTGGTTTACTAGAGGAGGTGATCAGAGAGGTTGAGATGCATCTCGTTGTACAGATTGTTACAGACAATGGGAGTGCCTTTAAGAAGGCTGATGAAATGATACAGGAGAAGTACCCCATATACTGGACCCCTTGTGCTGCACATTGTATAGACCTGATGTTAGAGGCCATTGGGAAGAGGAAGAAGGTGATGAAGACATTACGAGATGCACGGACCTTGACTACATTTATTTATAATCATAATTATATGCTAGTGAAGATGAGAGCAGTATGTCATGGAGACATAATCAGGCCAGGGATTACTAGATTTGGTAAAAATTATATTGCCTTGGATAGCATCTTCCGACACAAGCAAGGATTGAGGTCCTTATTTACTAGTGAGGATTGGGGTACTTGCTCTCAGAGCCGCACTGAGATGGGGAGACGAGTAGAGGATATCGTTCTTCGTGGCACCTTTTGGGATGATGTGAAGGAGGTTGTGGATATATTGAAGTCCATTTACCGGGTGCTACGGCTCGTTGACACAGATACATACCCGACCCTCTGTTCCGTCTATGAGAGCATGAGGGTGATGAAAGCACAAGTTCAAGCTGCCACAAAGACGTCCTACCAGTGGGTCCACAAGATCATTGATGATCGTTGGATTAAATCTATGGATCATCCCATACTCTTGGTAGGTAATTAATTTATAATATTAATTAAGGTTTATTGATTTTTTTGTACTTATACTTCTTTGGTAATGCTAAATTGTTTATTAATTGTCATTTTCTTCTCAAACACAATAACAGCACATTACTTTAACCCGAAATATCACTACAAGGGCAACCTTGGGATACGCTCAGATATTTGGACAGTTGTGCACATGGTTTATTCCCACCTCGATCCCAATTCTGCCGGGCAAGCAGATTTCGGCAGTGAGGTAAATTCTATATAAATAATAAATAAGTACTCTATCAATTGTAATTTTGAATCTTTTCCTCAATTTTTACTAAATTCTGAACATGCTCTTGCAGTTGATCATGTTTAGAGATGCAATGGGATCATTTGGAATGACAACCGCCATTGCCTCGTGAGGTAGGATGATGCCATGTAAGTAATGTATTACATTTTGGTGAATTTTTTAAAATCACTTAGAATTTCTACATTTATTTTTTTGCTTATTGAAAATAATTACACTTTTCAGGCGAGTGGTGGGCCATGTAGGGAATTTTTGCTCCTACTTTGTTGAAGCTTGCGTGTCGGGTTCTCGCTCAGACTGCATCCTCATTTGCTTGCGAGCGTAACTGGAGCACCTTTGCATTGATCCATACAGAGCAAAGGAACCAGCTGGCCTATCAGAAGCTACAAAAGCTTGTGTTTTGTCGCTACAACATGAGATTACGAGCAAAACAGCTGGAGATCGAGACACAGAGTAGTACTAGTACATATGTTGACGACACTCTGGACATCCTATGCAACACCCGGATTGATGAGGACAACCCATTCTCGGAATGGGTGAGGGCTGCGGAATTAGACGAACCTGATGGTGGGCCGAGTTCAGTCATTGCTCGTGCCGCACAAGAGATGGGGATTGATGTTGACACTTTTATGGAGGAGGAGAGGGGATTTCCTTCTGTTGACTCTTTCAATAGAGATTACAGCGTAGTGCCCCTTCAGTTTTTACAGCAGCAGCGACACCCTCAGTCTCAGTTCAGTCAGTTGAGCGTAAAGAGTTGGACTCCAAGGATAAAGATGATGGAGATAGTGGGGATGGTGGAGGGTCTGATGATGATGACGACGATGATGATGATGGAGATGATCATCAGGGAGGTGGAGGACACTCACATGCGTTAGGGGTTAGTCCTTTCACTGGGGAGGCAGCGTACACACACGCCACCCAAGACACCCACCATGGAGGTCGATACAGTCAGTCAGAGTCAGAGGCACGTACTTTTCAGAGGCGGGGTAAGGGGAAGGAGAGGATTGGTGCCCAGGAGGAAGATGAGATGTCTCGATCTTTTATGAGTATGGACATGGAAGGATCTAGCAGCACATCTTCACATAGTTATGGGGATCAGAGCGGGCAGTATGGAGGATATGCATATCCATATCCAAGGCAGTTCCAGACATCTGATAGCTACAGGTTATTTCCCTCCTATCCAGTTGCACCAGTTCCATATCCAGCTGCATACGGATATGGGTATTTCCCAGTACCAGTGCCAGTCCCAGTCATCCCATATCCGTATGGTTATTATCCTCCACCAGTCGTAGCAGAGGAGGAGGAGGAGGATGAGGACGAGGGTGTTCTTATTATGAGGGAGTATTATGATGATTGTCCTCCTGTGGGCTTTGTTGTGGATTTAGATCAGGATGAGTATGAGGAGGTTGTGCGTCGTTACAGAGGTTAGTACACAGGGAGCATGTCGTGGAGGCGATATGTTCATATGCTTGAGAGACGACAACAGCAACAACATCAGCATTTCCAGCCTTCTAGGCACTCTACTTCTTATTGATCTTTGTACTTTGTACTTTATAGTCTTGTGACTCTTGTCTCTTATCTCTTGACTCTCTTGTACTTTATATTTGGCATTTTTTGCAATTTGTGTTTTTATGATTATGAATCTATGAGCCTATGACTTTGTTTTATACATTACACTTTGTGGTGTGATCTAATGTGCTTGTATTTGTAACCTTGTAATTGCTTATGTTCATGTACTTGTATTTGTTGATAAAATAGATAAAATATTTCCTTATTTCGCATATAAATTGTATAAAATCATGTCTATTATGTTTTTTAAGCTTAATTATGGTTTTTTTTTCTAGACAGGGAATTTCGTCGACGTGCCGCCGATTTCGCTAAAACATATTTTCTATCAATTTCCTAATATTGTTTTTACCGAAAACAAGCATTTCGTCGGTATGCCGCCGATTTCGCCAAAATGTCTGTTTCAGGCCATTTCGCCGGAATTTTGCTAGCATCTCACCCAAATTTCGTTTCAACCGCCAGGCGGCACCGAAAAGTCGATCCTTGGTTCCAACCTATACAAATGTTAATTAACTTGGCCTTAACTGACAATGTTTTTATAGTAGAACAAGATAAAATTATTAAAAATTTGTTGAGATTTTGGAAAATTAATCAAATGTTAATTAATTTGGCCTTAACTGACACTTTTTTATAGTAAAAAATGATAAAATTATTAAAAATTTGTTGAGATTTTGGAAAATTGCTAGAAAGAATTAGGACCCTTTTCTATTTTATGAAGTTATTTGACTTCTATTTATTTCCATTTTGTATCTCATTGATTTATGTTATTGATATTTTGACATATTAGCCTAGATATATGCCATACGCAGTCATTCTGTCATATTTTGGTTTATTTCTATGTCATATTCTTTTGTTAAGAGCTATATCAAAAGAATTCCAAATGAACGCATAATTTCTGTACATTTCTCACCAAAAGTTACTACTTGTCTACATTTTTGTTAGTGACAATGTAAGCAACTTTTCTCAGGTATTTTATGCATACTTTTATCTCATTTAAAACACCTGAAAGTTTCAATTAAGCAGTCCAAAATTTTTGTTATACTATTAAAAACTTGCAAAATATCCTTAGAGAAACGATCAACAAAATTAAAACAAAAACGTTGGGAATGACATATTTTCCATCAGAGCAATAAATTACACCAACAAAAATCAGAGATGCAAAGAAACAGAAAGACACATTCATGGTATATGTCTGAAAAAAATACATCTATAGATATGGATTATACTGGCATAGCAGCCACATACTAACTTTTTCTAGCTTTCATAATCTTTTATTTTGCAGAACAAGCTGATTAAGCAAATCTCACACGTGAAATAATAAAATAGCAACAATAATGGTAGTAACAATAACAATAGATGATGATGATAATGACAATAATAACAATTGTAATGATAATGACTTCTGCAAAATAATGTAAAACAAAACATATGCTTCAAACCTTAAAACATGCCTTATAGGTAAAACACACCTTTAGTTGAGTCACAATTCAGAAATGCATCAATTATTGCAGTGTATGCAACTCGATCAATATAAAGATCATTAAATGATTTCATTTCCATCACAATCTTATAAACTGAAAGGAGATCCTTGGCATGCCCAAATCCCTGCAAGTGCATAGTCTCGTAATCAGAATTATGGAAATAACTATAGAGTGTTTTGACACCAACAATCAAGGGGCTCCAAGTCCACTATTGATGAATTCATATGCACAAACATCATGTAGATCATACCAACCATAAAATGGAAGAAAAGGAAGTGATTTACCTCCTTAAGGAGGGAAATATAAAAGTGCAAATATGTGTGAGAATATTTTTACGCACTAGTGAGGAAAAATATTAATGGGAATAACTTGATAACCAATTTTTATATCACAGGAGTTCAACTAACATCCAATAATATTTGACACTCGGAAGTCTTCGAATAAGGAAGCATACTGGTTTGACACATCCAAACACAATAAATAAATGTAACTTAAGATTAGTACCCATCAACGTAAAGAGTTAAATAATTAACCTTCAGTAAAGTAGTGTAAGTGACAGCATCTGGAAAAAGATCATGATAGCAAATTTTATGTGCCTCATCCTGCAATCAGGGAAGGAAAAATAAGTTAGTTACTTTCAGTAAAAGTTCATTCAGTCAGTAAGTTGAACAGAAACTTGTCTGGCTCTAAACTGGCCTTCCAAGTACTCGCTTGAGACCTTCATATCCTCAAAAAATTGCACTGCAGTATCCATTTTTCCAGACTTGGCACATGCAAAGATTAGAGTATTGTACGTGAGTCTATCAGGCTTCAATCCTTGACGCAGAATCTCATTGTGCACAGCTAAAGCATCCTGAGGAAAACCTGAATTTATATATCCCTGAAAAAAAAAATTCAAATCCTTGAGTAACATTTCATTACTAGTTACAGTACATTCCCTGTGCATTCAGAAAATAGAAATTTAGTACAATATAATGTTCAGGTATGCCTCCAGAAAGCTAAAGACCATAGATAACCCTTATGTCAATTAGTTAGACCGTCAAAAAAGAATAGGTCAGCAAAAAACCTTCATTAATAAGTTGTACATTAAGATTGAAGGACTGTCCCCTTCACGAAGCACATAGCGGTAACGTGCGAGAAGACCATTACCACGACGGAGATCACCTGCACTAAAGCCAGTACGAAGAAAGAGAAATGTATCAGAAACCAAGAATACGAGACATTCTCAACATCATGCCTAATCAGTCAACTTAAAAGTTTTGAATAATTAGAGTACAAATTGCCTGTTTCAATTAATCATGACCTTCCACTGAAAATTTTTCCATGGATAACAAGATTATCAAAGCTGTAATGGAGAAGGTTCCTAAGAGGATAAAGGTGCAACACCTTAAGTACTGTTTCCTATTCAGGTCTTAATGGTGATATCATAACAAAATAAATCAAAGTTTGCAACTTGATCAAAGCATTCCTCAGGACAGAATTATGATGATCACAAAAAAGAATAACATTTTGATAGATGCAAGGCCCACAATGGGGTTCAAAACAGCAAGAAGTTTAAAGTAAAGGGGGCAAACAACCAGAAATGACTCAACAGGATTGTGGTAGAATAGCTCAATGCCAACATTAGATCTGTTGCTAGTCCACTCCTCCCAAGACCATGCTACAGCACGACCTACATGCGTTATAGTCCTTTATTAGTTTATTCTGTATGGGTGTATATCCAATAGTTTCTGTCCTATGGATATTTGCATAATTTTCAAATTCATTTTCAGATGCATATGTAACATGAGTGGACACCAGAAAATTAGCTCTTCCATTTTTCTCTTCATCTGTCTTCCTATCCTCCCTTTCTCTCGTACCTTTTCTAAAAACCAATCTTCTAATGCCTGGTATTTCTACATGGTATCAGAGCTGATTTATTCATATTGCTTTTCAGATGCGTACCTCTCCTTTTCTTCTTAAACGGTTGGTAGCATAAGAAACCTACCCTAGGCTGGCCGCATAATTGTTACTTTATATTTGCTCAATTGTGAGTTCAAGGACTCCTGTGTGAGCCAGTTTTGATTGGAGCAAAAAAAATTTTTTTTCTTTTCATTAAGCTGATTTTGCTGTGGTTGATTGAGGGAGAAATCAGAGTCTAAATATGATCTTTTGGTGAGTTTTGGGAAAAGAAATTTTGTGTTTGGTTATTAATGAAGTAATGTGCTCATTTTTCTGGTTGAATGTGGTTTATGCCTGGTATTGATGTTTTGTGATCTGTAAAAAACCCTCTATTCTTTTGAATGTTTTTATTCTTTTTACCAAAGGCTAGAGGCACAGGTTGTATTTTTTTTGGTGAATCAGTCAATTTATTGCAGTAGAAAGTCTTAGGTTTTAGAGTGTTTAGAACAAGTCACAGTGTCTATGTTTCAAATGGTGTCAAATTCGGAGTTGAAACGAACAAATTATGCAAAATGACCAATTTTACAAAAGATTTCCGATTAGGGAGCAAGTCGTGAAAGAATAGTAGTTTTGGTTGTTTTCTGCAAAATGAACAATTTTACATAAATTTTCAATTGTCTTGATGGATAAATACCAATTTTAAACTAACACAAATCTTTCAACCAGAATTTGATATTCCACATAATTCAAGATGAACAACAACCAATATGATTTGGATTGTTTTTTGGTCTTAAATCTATGGGTTTGAGGGATTTCAAAAGGTTTTCTGAGGGAGGAAGAAGTTAAAGAAGAGTAGTTTAGGTTGTTTTCTGCAAAATGACCAACTTCTACATAGAAGTATCAACCATATTGCTGGATGCTTTATGCATTTTGAAAGCTAAAGATGAAACTTCCAATACATGTTTCATATTGAATGATATGAAGTAATTTCAATTTATCAAAATTTACACCTTTATTTTGAATCAACCTGGTTGACACGCAATATAAATATGTATTTACTGTATCGCTTGAGATGAACCATACTTGGTTAATCTCTATATTGGCCATTAAGAATCAAAATTTATCACAGATAAGAGCATTTAGAAATAATTTCTCCAGAAGAAAAGGCACAAGGGAAATTCATGGGCACAGTGTTCGTCTAGGTCTATCAGTTTCTATAATTCTCTCTACAAATTTATACAAGAAAGAATTTACTGGATCATGACACTACGCTTTGACTGAAACATTGACACAAGGAACAGTGTTCCAAAACATATGAAGTTTGGCATATTTTTCTTTGGCAAAGATATTTGATTCTCTGTAGTGATTTTAAAGGAGTAGAACATAATTTTTTTTTATAAAAGCCACCTCTCACGTTCAGGTCCTCACCTGCTTCAATAAGAGCATTTAAGAGACTGTAGATGTGCGGTGGTGACAACTTCGGACTTCCTTCAGCAGTCCCTTGCTCCATGGATTCAAGTAATTGAAATGCTTCATCAACTCTTCGAGCTCTACCTAAACCCTGAAAACATGGCAAGAATAAAATTTCAGATAAATGTTGAAGTACAGTATCTATTGTATATTGATCAGAAATGAACAGAAGTTGTAAATGATGTTGGAATATATGGTGTGATCCAAAGTTCCGTAGTCTCGAATAATAAATTTGAAATCACACACACATAAAACAAACAAACAAACAAAATAATACCTTGCTAGCATTATCTTCAAATAACAAATGACATGGAAAACAAGTAATACCATAAAGCAATGTCATAAACTCCTCTTCAGATAATATGTTTATATAAGGGAAAAAAAGGAAATTGCCTATGAAAAAAAAATAGGTCTTTTTTTCCTTAAAATCTAGAAAGGCTAAAATATTTCCAGGAGTCTAAAGGTAACTTGGTCTGATAGGGAAATCACTTTAGTGCCTTAATTAAACTTAACCGCTATGGATTCCTTCCATTTATTAAAAGGTACAACTTTTCTTCACTTACAATGCCTCTCTTTCCCCATAATTTTGCATGACTTTTTCCTCGACACTGACAAACCATGCTGTTAGATGCCAATTTACCTTCCAAAATAGAGAAATAAAATTGGCCATCCCTATTCTCTCTTCATAATACTACGCCAGGAACAAATGACCTATTCTTTATATCCATCCGTGTCACTGTTTCGAATGAGAAGAAACCTTTAGATCCTAATGACTGGGACATTTATCTTTCAAATAGAGAAAATATCATCCTAAATCCAGTGATTTGACACAGATAACTTCTTTTTACTTTGCCAATGTTTTAATATTATCTAATTCATGTTTTGTAACATAAATTTTGGATTTGGGCAATCAAAGTACTTTGTTATCTATTCAAAGTGATAGAAAAAAAAATGTGTTTTCATTCATGTTTCCAGAGTTGATTAGTTCTGTTCTTTCTTTGTTGACCATCATGATTATTTTTAACAACATTCATGGAATTGCAAATTCTGAAAGCTAAGATTTCAATCCAAATATCTTCAGTGCTACATAAATACACCAATCAGATCCAATTCACTGTCATATACCATCTTACCCATCTATCAGCCTTATAAATGTCCAGAAAACATAACTTCCCCATCAAATGAGAACAAACATAATCACTGTCAATGGAAACTGCTCTCTACTTCATTTAACTATCATTTTAATTCAACCAACTGAAAAAACATTTGTCATATTTTTTATACTATTCCCACAAAAATGCATCTATATCTACAGGCACCTTCACGCTCTAAGACACATAAAACTTCTAACTGTCTCACCCTTATATAGACTTGGTAGAATAACTCTTACTTCCAAATGGATATGCTGCCTATAGACTTGGTAGAATAACTCTTACTTCCAAATCCACTACGACATCAACACCAGCAATGCCTTATCCCAAATGAGACAGGAACAAGAATATTTTTCCACCATTCTATCCTATAAAAAAATCATATCTTCCATAATAGACAAAGAGCCTTATTTTCTTCATGGTGTCCCAGTCCATACCTTTTTGATCTTTCTTTAACTGTTTTGGATTTTTTAACATAAAGTATCCACCTCATACGTTTCACAATCAGTGTGCACTGACATGAACAAACAATTTCTGTCAACATTAATTTTATCTCCTACTCAGGCTATTCCTACATTTCAGATACAATCAGTCCATATATTCAGATACAATATATCACACCCCATACCTATTTTGAAGTATAAGGATGCAACATCCTAGGCTCAGCTATGCTCAATGTATTCTTTGCATCTCAGCTGCTTAACATTCTTGTCCATAGACAATAGCATGTCGAATACATGTCTTATAGAATTTTCCCAACAAGTTGAGCAGAATATGTTGGTCAAATAACACTTTACATGAAACTCTCCATCTCAGCCATTAATCTCCATTTCTATTTGCAAGGTCTACCTCAGTACCTCATTTTATGTAAATTAGTCGGGTGCACATGAAATACAGCACATATGTAGAAAGCGAAGGAACATAGATGGATGGTAAGGGGAAGGTGGAAAGGAACCATTTTGGAACTGCTTAAGTCTTAAATGAATTGAGATTGGTATAATCATTATGCCCTTTTATTAATGAAGCTTAACAATGAAGTATAAGGGGAATTTTGGGAAGTCGAAAATAATAGGTGCCATGCTTTCCAAGGGAGCGCTTCCCTGTATATATACTTATATAGTATAGATTATTGCAGCTAATTCTTAACTATGCTTCACCCATTCCATCTGTACTATTTCATTTTACCTTTTTTTTTCTTGTTAGTGTAAGCTCCATTTGTACTGACATTGGAATGCATATCCTTTAACTTAATATGAATTACTTTGAATTATTTATCTTTGCAGATGTATGTCTCTACAATTCTAGCTTTTCACTTATAACTTTCTTGTTTGGTCTGTCAATATCATATCATTTGCAACTAAAAAGGCTCTTAATGCATCTATCATTCAGTATAACCAATGAAAATCAGGAAGGGCTTCTCACACTAATTAGCAGCCCTTACACATGTCCTCACAAAAACATCAGTGTATTGTTCACAGTCCTTTTACAAAACAGGTTAATATTTATACACTATCACATGCCCTTCTCAAATCAATAAAAACGACATGACATTCTCTGCTGTTCTCTCAAAACACATCCATGAATGCAATTAAGATGAGATCCTGCAAGTAAGAAAATATCCTGAATGTCAGAACTTACTCTGCCATTGTCATTTCTTAACATTCTCTTTCACCACTAATTTCATAATAGTGCTTACATCCAACTACAAAAGAATTGGTGCAAATTCAGTGATTTCCTTTGTTCTTATAATTTTGAAACCACGAAACAAGGATCCTACTGCCTTATTGTATTTTAATTAGGCATATTTCCAAACCCAAATTATATTGATAGAGTATCTTGAAAATCCAAGTAGAATATGCATCACTCCCTCACCCATTAATTTACTTGTCCTCTTCTTATCTTTTTTCTCTTCCTCTTCCCTTTTCTACTAGGCAGAGTATCAATCTTTCAAACTCTTAACAAGCAGAGTGGATCAAGGACTGGAAGAAGCAGCATAACCAGTTTGAGGGCCTAGAAAAGAAGCTAAGGACTCACAATCATGCTATTTTACAAAAAATATATGTAAAATCAAAATGATCAAATTTGTATAAAATCAGCGTTCAGATCTATATCCTACTGCTTTATGATCTAGTAAGTTTAAAGCTCTCAGTGATCTCCTTGCATGTTTACCACTGTTTGTTGGTGGATTCATGGTTGACGTGAAAGCACATGCAACAGTCGTGTTTAACTTCTGTTTTTACTACAATGATATGTATTAGTGGGATGTCATCATTGTAAATTTGCTCTTGTGGTATTTGACATTAACTACCTCACTAGAGCATATACTGCACTTTGTGCTGTTGGTATCTACTAGTGCCAGCTGTTTGTCATGTAGCAATTGTATTGTTTAGAATTTAAGGCTTCTGAAGTGAATTCTGGTATTGCATTCCCTTAACGTGACACAATCTGTAGCTTTGTTTCTCTTAAAAAAAACAACTCAAGATCACTAAAAAATCTTAGAACAAAAAAGAACAATTTTATTGCCTGCAACACACATCAAATCTTAAGCATCAATCCTAAGAATTCAACAATCACCTTTCTAAAAAACAAAATTACAACATATTTAAATATATAAACGAACAAATATATGTAAATATATAACATATTCTGACATTTATATATTTAAATAAAAAAATTTCAATTCTATTTCATTTTCTAAGACAAAAATTATATGATTAATTTTACATATAATATATACATATACATAATTGAAATAGAAATTTATATTAGTGATAAGACCTTCAGCAACATTAAACATATGTTTAAACAATAAACATTGCTCCAACCATTTCCTTTGCACTTAATGAAATTACAGTTAACATTTAAAAATCACGTCTTGCTTCCTAGTCACTTTTTAGGTTTAGCAATGCAACAAAAAGCACATCCTCAGTTTATAACCATTATCAGATGGAAGTATCCATCTCGATTTCATCAACAGACATTTAATAGAGTTCTACCATGTTTATTTGTAGTTGATTCGGCTAAAATATGTCTCATAATTCTCTCCTCTTTCTAAGTAAGCGTCCTCAATCCAATAATCATACCCAGTTGAAGCAGAAGAAATCTCTAGTTCAAAAGAAGTTCCAATTCCTGCATTTGGACCTAGCGATTGATTTTGGATTCTATTAACTCATAAAATAATGTTCGATCAGTTCTCATATAGAGTTACAACTTTTGAAGTATGAAATATCAAATTTCTCAAATGATGAAGCAAATTGGACACAAAAAAAAAAAAAAAAGGCCATTAAAATACCTTCAGTAGGATGTTATATGTAACATTATCAACGCCACAGCTCTCGGGTTTCGACATCTCTTCCAAGACCCGAAGAGCTGAATTAATATCACCACAATGGACACAAGCCTCCATTACAGCGTTCATCACAACAGTGTTCAGATTCCCATACCGCCTCTTCGAAATCTCAACTTCCTCAAAAATCTGAAAAGCATGAAATTTCGAACCGAAAATGTTCTAGAAGTCAGAAGAAACGAAAAGGGAGAACATGTCCGGTTGAGTCTAGCATCAAAGGGAAGAAAAAATAAAAGAACTTCATAATTTAATCCAGACCTGATGCAATTGTCTCCTGTGAGTGAGCTCGACAATCCGCGACGTGAGCCGTTTGAGATTGGGAATTGGGGAAATGCTACGAGACTTCGTGGAGGAGTTCTTTCTGAACAGACGACGAGAGGATGAAGAAGAGATATCGTAAAAGTGACGTGGTTTTCTTGTTTCAGAGGGAATTCGGAAGGAGAGAATTAGGGTTTCTTGAGAAGGAGAGAAGACGTGAATCTGCTGCATTGATGCTGCAGAAACTACTGATCACCCAAACCAGAATACAGAGTGGCGTGAGACTGTGAGTGAAAGGATAATTTTGATTATTGGGAAAATTAAACTCACACCCCTATGGTTTGTCTCTTATGCACTATACCCCTAATGTTTGGAAAATACCAGAAACATCCCTTAATATATGCACAAATAAAAAAAAAGGGCCCACCCATTACTTAGCAGTAGAACACCTTTAAAACATCTATTGCAAAAACAAACTGCATATCTATAATATTACATAAAGCCAACCTCCTGTTTTTCACGTGACATTCTATATCCAGAATGCCCTCCAAATTTTTTCAAATTAACTCCTATATCCAGGTTTTTTAACACCACAGTACCTAACTCCACGAAATCCCAAAGATACCAAGCGTTTAGTTATAATTACCTTCCTTTAGAATTGTAAGTAGGACGGGCTGGTTCGGGTTTCAATGAGTTTGAGCTCAACCCAATGTAAAATTAGTTGCCCCAAACTCACCTCGGCCTACCCTGAACCTAAAATCCTTGAGCGCAAACTCAACCCTAAAACTATTTCTTGAATTCAAGTTGGGTTCGGGCCAACCCAATTTAAGAGAATTGTTTTTAAATCATTTTATGATAAAGTAAAATTAGAACTTGTGAACTAAAATACTAATTAGGATGATATAAAATTACTCATACATGCAAATCAAAAGAGATAAAATACATTTCACATGTTATTTTGAGGTCCCTAAAAAGGGGAAAAAGAAAAAAAAAACAAAGATCACAATAGAGGAGGCATTTTCCTTAAAATTATCCGATAAATATTTGTCTTTTCTATGTAAAAGTAAGGTTACTCTCTACTTAATTAACTAACTTTACCATTTCTAGGGATGTCTTAAACTATTACCATAGATTCCACTTCAACATAATCTGTAATCTTTCTTGAAGGTTCTATAAGGTTAATATAGATAAACTATTAATGTTGTCATTTTCCTAATAGCATATCAAGAAAAATGAACTCCCAATTACTTCAAACAAGAGAAGAAGAAGAACCCCCAATTCCTTCAAACAAGAGATAAAGATCATAAAAAAGAGCTATGTTTAGTTATAAATCATGGGTTTCTTCTTTGGAATATTATTATGTTTAGATGTAATTCATGGGTTTATTATTTAGTTCGGGATTTTTGGGCCACAAAGCATAAACCATGCCTAACCCAAACTCAACTTCGGGCTTAAAATTAAGCCCTAACCAAACCCAAACACAAACTAAAGTCTTAGTTCGGCCTATTATTTGGGGTTGGGCTGGGCGGGTTGGGAAAAACTTACAGCTCTACATTTCTTAAATCCTAATATTTTCTAATTATTGAATGATTTTGTTGAAACTTGGATAATAAATGCCTTATTGAACCATAGCTAGCACCACAACCACTATCACTAAGTATTTTTAAATCATGATCATTAGTCTTATCAAATAAATTTTTGCTAATTTCTTAAATCATAATTGATTTTAACTAGATGTTACTAAAATGGACTTTTTAACTTGTTTATGAAATCACAAAAAACTTTCCGATTAGCTTCTAGTTTTCAAATTTTTTTTAAAATTACCAAAGCCTTTTGTTTATTTTGTATGAAATTCATACAAATTTCACTATGTCAAATAAATGCTGAAATTGGAACAAAATAAAATTTTCAGAATATTAATTCTATTTTTTTTTGTGTCAAAGAATCCGAACTGATTTGGAGGAGTAATTGAACATCCCAAGAACTCGGAAAATTGAACTGATTGGACTCCAACAAGGAATTCTTCACTTCCAGAAGCATTCATAACAAGCGAATTTTTAGGTTTAGGATGCATTGTCTAGTGGGGTTTCGATAGAGCTAAAAGTAAAGCTTAATAGATAGCATAAAATTGGGCTTAGGGTTCTATTAGTTAAAGTTCAGCCTAGGATCAAGAGGAATCTTGGCCCATATATTGTATGGGGGGTGGGTCTAGAATTTTTTTTTTGGGAAGTTTTAAAGGGATGGGGGTGCAACACGATGACTTCCGGTCACCCATCCTAGTATTACTCTCGCTCAAACACGCTTAACTTGAGAGTTCTGATAGGATCCGGTTGAAATGATCAATTAATAAGTCGAAGAGTTTAGATAGCTGATGTTGATTATTGGTTAGTCTCCATTACCGAATGCCACTCTTTTGAAATTTAACATCTGAATTTGAATGGCACTTGCAGTGTGATTAGTCTTCTGCATTGGTAAATTATCATCCCGTTAAAATTCTAACGTATGACTTGGAATGGTATTTGCGGTGGTTTAAGTTTGTTGGCCTATTCAATTACTTTTTCATTTACATATGACTTTTTAATGAGATATTTGTTAAACAATTAAATTTCGCGAAACCCCAATTTCAAATTGTGATATATAGGTACTTTGTTCTTTGGCTTAATATATACAAATACAAACAATAGGGCCTTATGTTTGTGCATAATGGAATTTTGGGTACTACCAGTCACCAAATCTATTTGCATTTAACTATTTCTATTTATAATATTTATTCCCAGCGATTCAAAATCCTCCGAGATGAGTTTGCATAACTGTCGTCATGCCCTATACATCGTTGGAGTCAATTTAGTTTGAGTTGATTAAATATTGCCCTCTTCAACAACTCCTCTTTTCAATCAAGTAAGTGTTTTTGTATTCCATTTCTTTGCTTTAGTTCGATGAACATATACTGCGTCATATATGTGCTGAAACTCATGTGATAAACCAGTTGAAAATTAACAGCTTATCCATCTTATAACAACCACTACAGAAATTCTATCTATGTTAGAATCAGCTCACCAGTAAAAAGTTAACTCCCCTCGTACCCTCAACTAAAAAGAAAAAAATTCCGAAGGTAGCTTCAATACAATTAAAAGTTGTGACCTAACTTGCTAACTTTCAATCTACCATGTAAAATAGCATTAAAATTCCATTGCCATAACTTAATTCAATTGAGATACCCAATGTTTGCACATAATAAACAGCTTCACACTACCTATTTGAAAGAACAAATTCCTTTGCAATTGAGATACTCTTCCAAGCCTTCCCTTCATATAAAAGCACTATTTGCTTAATTCTTATCAAAAGTATTAGATGGAAATGCCATTAATTATTACATAGATTGTGAATATGGGTAGAGAATATGAAGCTTTCAATCATCAGGCATGTAAAAAAAAGAACTTCAGGTTACAATGCATTGCCAATTATTTTATCTATAGCATAGAATAGGTGACATTTTTCCAGTACTTATTGATAAAATGTTTTTAATTGTGTTGCTTATTGTAGATAGAACACCATATGGAGAATGCAGTTGAAGCCACTTTAATGTCTTCTTACAGTGAATTTTATTTATTTTTCTTTTCTCTTTCGATGACTATATATATTAACTTGCTATTCTCTTCTTCTATTTTACTTTCATTGTTCATGGACACATGCACACAGCACCACATGATGATAATTATATGAATTTGCACACTTAACATACACTTTTTACTCATCTTAATTCTCCATTGTTCCATAATTTATTGGGCAGTTGAATCTCGAAGCTTGCAGTGCATTGCTGGCATTCGATGGGATGATATGGCCCTGAAGTACTGGTCTAGTGATACACACTACCTCTATTCACGTCCTGGACAAAGATACACCTTAACTCATTAATATCCTAGGAGAACTAAGAATTCAATTATAAATTGTGAACTTTGCATATTAGATTTACAATATTGTTTATTCACTTCTATGTCGCAAGTGTGGCTTTGCCCTTTTGATCTATGGATTTGGATCTAAGAAGACTTTAATTGAAGATTTTGCTTCAACTGCACTATCCGACTATGGTGTATGGATTTGGATCTACAAGCTTAATGATTTTGTATTATGGAGAATATACTTATTCGATATCTAAGTCCCTTTTTTTGGTTAATCTGTCAACTTAAATGCAACTTTGTCTATTTTATAGCTTACTCCTTCAACTCATATCTCATCTTGATATATATTGACTTGTCAAATATTATGTTTATATTAATATTCTATTGAATGTTTGACCCATGAAAATAGTTTAGCGTAAAACCCCGCAAGTGTTCTGTCCATCTGATGACTAAGATTTGAACATCAATTGTAGGTTGTGATCACCATAGCTGAAGTTCTCTTGCATCAATTGAAAATGAACTCCTACAGGGAACATGTGTAAAGACCAACAATATTTTAGTTCACAATCAATGGATGATATTATTGCTTTTACGGATGGATGAGAAAATCAAATAGATCTTCCATGTAACCTACCTCACCCCATCTCCTGCACTTTTATTAATACTCCAGTTCGAAATTTACGGGCCTTTTCATTGCTTTTTCAAACAATTAACTAAAAGAATGGTTTCACAATTTTAAATTGAAGTGAATTTGTGCATTTCAATTAAATCTTGGGCTCTCATTATATTGTTTTTTCATTAAGCGAAATGTATTTTATTATCTCACAATGCCCGTGCATTGCACAGGCTGGCTGCTAGTATATTGTATGGGCGGTGGGTCTAGAATTTTTTTTTTTTTGGGAAGTTTTAAAGGGATGGGGGTGCAATATGAGGACTTCCGGTCACCCATCCTAGTATTACTCTCGCTCAAGCACGCTTAACTTCAAAGTTTTGATTGGATCCGATGTATTAGTGCTGGTATGATTGCACAAAAAAATTTCTTCGGACTTCCAAGGCGGGTCTAAAGGATAAACTTATTATAGATTTGGAAAGGCTTTGGGACCAACTTCTTCAAAACTTGATCCCAGTAGGATAATATTTCTATAACAGTAACTAAATTTTCTAAACCGAATTATTGATGAAGAATATTTTTATCATTAATTTTGTATTATCTCAACAATGAGATGAATAGAATTTGTGTGGCAAAACAAAACGACGGAAAAAAAAAAAACAAAAAAAACTCATGCGTAGTGTGCTTCCTTGGTATATCAAACTTTATAATTGGTATTGAGGCAAAGACAACAAACCAAGGAGTTGAAATCCTATAGATCCTTTATCTAGACCCCTTATGTGGATCCTCCACAAGATTTTGCCATGTGCCCCTTAAAGCATTTAAGAAAATTACATTTACACCAGTCAAGGGACACATGGCGCAATCTTGTGGAGGGATCCACATAAGGGATCTAGATAAAGGATCCACAGGATTTCAATTGCAAACGAAGGCGTTTCTCATACCATGAACGAAAGCATATTTTCAATTTTATATTCAAAAAGCAAGAACTCCTCCTGGGATCTACTTAATATTGTATTCAAAGAAACATTAAACAAAACCCAAAAAAAAAAAGGTACATGAATAGAATCTAAATTGTTTATTCCTCAGTCATTATATCTAACTCCCAAATAATCTCAACGTCATTAACTAACTCCCAAAGTAATCCCAATACACATCATCCATTAGCTAGGGAAAATATTGATTTCCATAAAAAATTCACAAAAAATCATGCCTAGCTTACTACTAAATTGTGCCCCAAAATCACTGAAACTAATCCAAAACCTTTGCCTCTATAAATACTTGCAAAGCCTTTGCTCAAGATGAGATGTAACGCCCCGGATCCAGGTTTATTTAAACACATAAACCCAAATCTGGTTCGTTAGGGAAAATGGCCCAAAACACTATTCAGACTTAAACAACTTCATTTATTATATCAGAGTGCGGAAATAAAATCATCATTCAGAAGCGAGGAATTAAACTACCAAAATAATCCTTTTATTTTTCATCTATGAAGTCTGGAACGGGTTTAACTAAATAACATCCACCAAGGTGTGGATTAAAGATACCAATCATCCTTTAAATGACAATCAAATTCCTTAACAAAATACTGAAAATAATCACTAAGAAAATAAATCTAAATGTCTCTCTAAGTCCTACACAGGAATAAAATAATCTTCCTCCTGGTATTCACAGTATTCTCCCGGTGTCTCTACCCCGGCAACGTTCTCTCCAGGAATATCTGAAAACAAAACCGATAAAGCAATAATGTGAGAAACACTATCTCAGTAAGCAGTCATGCAAATAGTTGACCATAGTAAAATATGCAACGCTTAATCCGAATAACCACAATAAGAATCAAGATAACATTGAAATACAATTTGTCCACCTCATGGGAATCATGAAATAGTATACAAGATAAAGAGAGTAAACATATGCCAATATGCTACCTAACCGAATTACGATGGACCAGCCGCTCTGCAATCTAGCTATTCAACACCAACGGAAGAACCCAAACATGAGTTAGCATGTATGGCCCAACCAATCCAGGAGTGGGTAACGTAGCGACCGACTAATCCAGGAGCGGTACCATCCTCGAGATGATGGAATGCCTCAGACAGAATTCAAACCCCTCTAATACACATTTCACTTACTAGCTATTCTATGGATCCACATAACTGCTAAGCCCACTCAATAGTGAGAAAACCAACCAGGGTAATGGACATACTTCTCAATGACACCCACCAAATACAGAACCATATCTGTAACCAAATCTGCTCATGCGGGATACAATAAATCAGGCACCTGCCTTGTCACACCATGTGACCCAAAAACCAAACAGAATGTACCAAGTCATATGTCCAAAACTCCAGGTTTCAACGGGTCAATATGTCCCGAATGTGTATCGACTCCATCGATGCACACAATACCTTCATATCACCCAAACACAGACCTTTTGGAACAATAGAATCATGTAAAAGTTCTTCTTTAGAAACATCTACCCAAAATCTTTATAAAATTGATTCATCCACCAATGCAAACACTTCCCAAATACCCCAATCTTGATGGTACATAGGCTAAAATTGAATAAAACCACTTCCTTAGTGAAAACTAGGTTGAAAAGTCAAGTTTCCCAAAATCTGACAGACTGGTCACTCGAGCGGCCAAGGGCACTCGATCGGCTTTACAGAACAGGTAATTTCAGGGTAGGTCGCTCGATAGGTCGCTCGAGCGACTGTTCTAGCGGTAGTACAATCTGAGTAAAATTGCTCTCGGGTTTTCAACTATATACATAGATCGCTCGAGCAACTACTCAAGCGGTTCGATAAGTGAAAAATCCGTAACTTTGCGAAATTTAATAAAAATTCCACAACTCAATAATCAATGCATAAAAACCATTCTAAATCATTCTAAAATACATTATTCACATGCTAGAACAATTCCCAACGCATAAAACATCATAAATAACGAAATCAACGCATCAAACATCGAATAACCATGAATATCGTCTAAACTCGAATTTAGATTTTATGTAAGTGTCAAGGGACTACTTACCTGGTTTTAGGAATTTAAATCTTCTCTAAGAGCCTCGAAATATCACCCCAAAGTTTTGTCAAATGATCCTAACAAGTCCGATCACATCTGGGTTAAAAATCACACTCTTAAAACTCTTTAACATACGAAAATCTCCAGAACAGAACTTGTTATTACCTTGTTCTTACCTGAGTTCTCTATGCACGAAAATGCTCCTCCTTCTTCTCTAAGACGGCTCCCACAATTTGTTTAGGGTTTAAGTTTTGATCACAAGGCAACTAAGAAAAGAATAGGAAACAACCAAGGGACATGCGGCTGTTTTCTATTTTAGTGTTTTAACTCAACGTGAATAGCCTATATACATGCATATTAGGTTATAAAATTATTTAAAGTCTTTTACCATAATACCCCTTCTCCTTTAAGCCAATTTAAATCAACCCATTAAAACAATTCAACCCTTAGGTCAACCTACTATCCTTGGGTTCGACCAAATCTTTTTATTCTCCTTGTTTATTTCTCACTTTATTCTTACTAATATAATATAATTGCCCAATAATTAATATATTAAAATTATATTTGATCAATAATTAAGAGCTCACCTTATATAGGCTCTCCTATCATATCCGGTTCATCTTAAACTCCTCCGGGTTGAACCAAGATCTTATCTCCTGCATATTATTAACCAATTAGTCTAGTTACTAAAATCTAGGATTTTACACGAGAACACTTAAAAAGTCTCTTAAACAAGAACAGAGACATCCTTCTATCCATATACCAGTTCATGGCTTCCCTCCAAAAACCACTCCCTGAAGGCCAACACATTCCATTAGAGCTCTTTATCGCTCGTGCCACAAAAATCTATGCAAGAATCAGAAAACTTGAATGTTTGAAACCATTGAAGCAATTCAATGACCTCTACACCCAGCTTGTAAAGCTATTTACGCTTCCTTCTACCATAGACATCAAGGACTTAGCACCAAAAGTGCAACCCATGCGCAACAGTTTGATCAATCTATGCGGCCCTGCAGAAGCCCTCCTTGAACTTGAATTTGCAAGTTTGTTCATTAACATCCTCAATCCATTGCACCATCTTAATCTCTTCCCATACTATGAGAAGTTTGTCAAGATAGTTAGCATGGAGTATGGCATCCTATATAAACATAGGGTGTAACGCCCCGGATTCAGGTTTATTTAACCACATAAACCCAAATCTAGTTTGTTAGGGAAAATGGCCCAAAACACTATTCCAGACTTAAACAAGTTCATTTATTATATCAGAGTGCGGAAATAAAATCATCTTTTAGAAAGCGCGGAATTAAACTACCAAAATAATCCTTTTATATTTCATCTAAAAAGTCTGGAAAGGGTTCAACTAAATAACATCCACCAAAAGTATGAAATAAAGATACCAATCATCCTTTGAATAACATCAAACTCCTCAATCAAAATACTAAAGATAATCCCTAAGAAAATAAATCTAAATGTTTTTCCATGTCCCTCTGGACCTACACAGGAATGAAATAATCTTCTTCCTGGTAATCACAGTAATCCTCCGGTGTCTCTACCCCGGCAACGTCCTCTCTAGGAATATCTGAAAACAAAACCGATAAAACAATAATGTTAGAAACAACATCTCAGTAAGCAGTCATGCAAATAGTTGACCAAAATAAAATATGCAACACTTAATTTGAATAATCACAATAAGAATTCAAGACGACCAAGAAATACAATTTGTCCACCTCATGGGACTCATGAAATAGTATACTGATTGCCAATTTGGACACTACCACAAGTATATGGGTCGTGACAAGTAGAATAGGGCAAACAAGGTATCGTATCCACAAGGAGGAGATTCAAATACCAATTAATCAAATTTCCTATATTATTTAGACAACTCCAAATTTAAGTGACAAATTACCTAAATGTTAAACAAAAATGAATTACTAAATTCAAAAGTGATAAATCAAATATGAACGAGTTCTAGGATTTGGGTGTCATCAATTGGATTCTTTAAATGAATTTACATATGATTGCTTGCATCCATTCCTTGTTAATTAAAATGACCGAATTCCCATGTGCATGTGCTATCATCTTTCAAGGTATAACAACCATACAAATATTAATCCTACGTCTACTTTCGTGATCACAGGAGTTAAAATAAGTTCATTAAGATCAGAGGAAATCTTAAATGAGAGTCACAAGAGTGTGTGATTATTTCTAAACTACACTACCCAGGTTTGATGAATTCACCAACTAATGTTGAATTTCCACTTTCGCTCTATCATCCAACATCTTAGAAATGCAAGTAATGTCCAATTAATTGCAAGAATAAAATCCGAATCCATCAAATTAATTAACAAAGAATGTATCACAATTTCATATTCAAAGTCAAATCCGAAATCCAATGATTACATCCAAACCCTAGAATAAGAAAACTAGCTACTCATGTCTAACAAAATAATCCAATAACCATTAAAATACGAATCCAACATCAAAGTTCTACAATCCAAATATCAAAATAATAAAAATATAAGAATAAGAAAGAGATGAAGAACTCTTTTTTGTAGAAGCAGATCCTTACTGCAAAAATCGTCCTTCTTCTTCCTCCTCTTCCAATTCCTTGTGCTCCAGTTTCTCCCTCTTCCAAGTCCAATCTCCCCAGCCAAAAACGTGCCTCCTCCCTTTTTACTTTTTTCCATAAGGCTAAATCCTCAAATCAAGGCTCTATTTTTGAGATCCACTAAATTAGCAACTTTCTTCATGCAGTTTGTAACTGAATTTAGAGCATATAAACAAACTCAATTGAAGTGGGGTCCTTCATGAAAGTTTTACGAAAACTTCTTAAATTTCCAAAGCACATAAGTTTGCAATTTTTTGAGCTCTACAATTCCAGAAGCGGGTCAAATACCAAAATGGGTCTGGGTCACAACCGTTTTCTGGACAGATTCGAACCTCTCTGTTCTTGCTAATTTTCGGCACTCAAGATGGCAGAATTGGGTCTTGGGCTCCTCATGAAAGTTGTAGGTCTTTGTCTTATATTTCCAACAAGATAAAGAGCATCAGAAACCGAGGTCTGTAGCTCTAGTTATAGCCCAAACACTGAGCAGTACTCTATGTTGATTGGATCAACCCAGCTGAGTTTTTTGCTTATGGCACTAGCTCGAATTTACCCTTTTTCCTCAGCCCAAATTTAGCTTGAATCATTAGTTAAAGACCTGTAAAATACCAAGAATTCCTAGAAATTAAATAAATGTAAAAGACACACAAAATTCTAATTTAATGTCCTAATAAACCTACAAAATACTCTAAGATCACAAAATATGACTAAGAAGATGTGTTAAATAATTTCCCACATCATATACCAGATAAAGAGAGTAGACATGTGCTAGTATGCTACCTAACTAAATTATGATGGACCAGCCGCCCTGCAGTCTGGCTATTCAACACCAACGGAAGAACCCAATCATGAGTTAACATGTATGACCCAACCAATCCAGGAGTGGGTAACGTAGCGACTGACCAATCCAGGAGCGGTACCATCCTCGAGATGATGGAATGCTTCAGACACAGAATTCAAACCCCTCTAATACACATTTTACTTACTAGCTATTTTATGGATCCATTGGATCCATATAACTGCTAAGCCCACTCAACAGTGAGAAAACCAACCAGGGTAATGGACATACTTCTCAATAACACCCACCAAAATACAAAACCATATCTGTAATGAAATTTGCCCATGCGGGATACAATAAATTAGGCACCAGCCTTGTGACATCAGTGACCCAAAACCAAAACAGAATGCACCAAGTCATATGTCCAAAACTCCAGGTTTCAACGGGCCAATATGTCCCGAATGCGTATTGACTCCGTCGATGCACAAAATACCTTCATATCACCCAAATATAGGTGTATGAACTCACAAAACCAACCTTGGTTAAAAGTAAATTCTTTTGGAATAATAAAATCAAGTAAAAGTGCCTCTTTAGAAACATCTACCCAAAATCTTTATAAAATTGAATTTTAAACATCCACCAATGCAAACACTTCCCAAATACCCCAATCTTGATGGTACATAGGTTAAAATTGGATAGAACCACTTCCTTAGTGAAAACTAGGTTGAAAAGACAAGTTTTCCAAAATCTAACAGACTGGTCGCTCGAGCTGCCAAGGGCGCTCGATCGGCCTTATAGAATAGGTTAATTCAGGGTAGGTCGCTCGAGCGACTGCTCAGGCGGCCCGATACGTGAAAAATCCGTAACTTTGCGAAATTCAATTAAAATTCCACAACTCAATATTCAATGCATCAAAACCATTCTAAATCATTCTAAAATACTTTATACACATGCTAGAACAATTCACAACAAATAAAACATCATAAATAACAAAAACAACGCATCAAAACATCGATTAACCATGAATATCGTTTAAACACGAATTTAGATTTTATGCAAGCGTTAAGGGACTACTTACCTGGTTTTAGGAACTTAAATCCTCTCTAAGAGCCACGAAATATAACCCCAAAGTCTGCCAAACGATCCCAACAAACCTCGATCACGTCTGGGTTAAAAATCACACTTTTAAGACTCTTTAACATACGAAAATCTCAAGAACAGAACTTATATCTATATGGCTCTTACCTAAGTTCTCTATGCACGAAAATACTCCTCCTTCTTCTCTAAGACGGCTCCAACAGTTGTTTAGGGTTTAGGTTTGATCACAAGGAAACTAAGAGAAGGAAATAGGAAACAAGCAAGGAAACCTCACGGCTGATTCTAAATTGAGTTTTAAACTCTACGTCTATAACCATCTCCATGCACAATTAGGTTTTATTATTATTTAATGGCTTTTACTAAATTTCCCCTCCTTCATTAAACCAAATAATCATTGGGCCAACCCACTTTCCTTGGGTTTGACCAACTATTATTTATTCTCCTTGGTTATAATCCAATTAATTCTTACTAATAATATAATAGCACCATATTTATTATATTAAAATTATATTTGGTCAATACTCAGGTGCTCACCTTATATAGGCTCTCCTATCATCTCCGGTTCATCTTGAACTCCTCCGGGTTGAACCAAAATCCCATCTTCTGCATATTATTAACTAATTAGTCTAGTTACTAAAATTTGGGATTTTACATAGGGTCATGCAACCTAAGAAAGTGGCCTTCGTGGGATCTGGTCCAATGCCTCTCACGTCCATCCTCCTGGCCACCCATGCATGTAGTCTGCACATTTTGATAACTTCGACATTGATGGGTCTGCAAATGATGTGCAAGCCTGATTGTGTCTTCTCATCAAGAGTTTGAGAGGAGGATGAAGTTCTATACCTGCGACATTATGGATGTGAGGAAGAAACTAGGGGAATATGATTGCATATTCTTGGCAGCTCTGGTTGGGAGGAGTAAGGAAGAGAAGGTGAAAATTCTTACTCACATAAGGAAGTACATGAAGGATGGAGGGATTTTGCTTATGAGGAGTGCAAATGGGGCAAGAGCATTCTTGTACCATGAGGTTGATGAAAATGATTGCATGGTTTTGAGGTGCTCGCCACCTTTCACCCAAGTAATGAGGTGCTTCATTCAGTTGTTCTTGTATGCAAGCCTTCTAGTAAGTTGGAGGAAAGCAACTGGATCTGAACACAACAAGTTCAGAGAATACGGGAGTTCAGTTCAAACTAAGAAGCTGTTTGTTTCTATTTTGAAAAGCTAAAAAGTAACTTTAAAAAGTTATATTAAACACCACTTAAGTGTTTCGTTTTCAGCTACTAGGTAAAAGTTAAACCATTCGGAGGTGCTCCTGTGTAAAACCCCAACCTTAATTATATTTTAATTATTAAGTTTATTTATTTAAAGTGAGATTATTAGACTAATTAAGCACTTGTGATATAAAGATGAGGTGGATGTGAATTATGCCTGAGAATGGGGGAAAACAAATTGAAGTATGTTGAAGGTTCTATTAAAGTAAGCTTAATTAAGGTTATGTTTAAATTTTAATTGGCTAAGGTATCCTCCAATTATTTCTAGTGAATTGGAAATCAAATTCTAAAAAATTGAAGTTAAATGCGAAAATTTGCCTTGATGTGCGGACCTTGAATCGTGGGTTGAGCTAAATTCTGCAGAAACCATTTGGTAAAGGTTTAACGCCTGAACGTCCAACATTAACGTTCGCGCATCCAGTACAAAATTTCCAGATTTATTTCTTTGTGTCCAAATTCGAATTGCAACACTTCTAAATCATTCTTGAACCCTTGTTAACACCAATTTGGGCCAAGTATGCTTAGGACACACCCCCAAGTAAACCAAATGTATACCACCCAAGTACACCCAAGGTACCTCTCAAGTGTACCTAAAGTATCTTCTACGAATACCTAAAGTATCTCTCAAGTATTACCTAAGGTATACCCATATATTACCTAAAGTACATGTATTACCCAAGGTACCACTCAAGTATACTTAAGGTACGCCAATTTATTACCTAAAGTACACCCATGTATTACCCAAGGTACTACCCAAATATACCTAAAGTACCCCCCTTGTATACCTAAGGTAAGTTCCCAAGCATACCTAAAGTACCTCATTGTATACCTAAGGTACCCTTCCAATACTTAAAGTACCATCTAATGTAACTAAGGTACACCCCTTGTTTACCTAAGGTACACCCCTTGTATTACCTAAAGGTACCCCCTTTATATAACTAAGGTATACCCCTTCTATAACTAAGATACCCCCCTTATAAAACTAAGGTACACCTCCTAAGCATACCTAAAGTATACTCCTTGGAATAACTAAGGTAAAAACCCCTTGAAACACCAAGGTACCCCCTCAAATAACACTAAGGTATCCCCCTCATGACATTAAGGTACCCCCTTGATAACCCTTAGGTTCCCCCAAGGGTTTAGTGGAATAAAAGACTTGTTGAGGGGCAACTTTGATAAAAAAAAAAGAAAGGCATATAAAAGGATGCCCTAGCTAAATGTTCCAAGTGTTTTGAAATCCCTTCTTGTGTTCTACGTAGAACAAGAGAGAAAGAGAGAGTATAGAGGCCTTGGAAGCTTGGTGAAAAAGGAGGAGGAAAATTGAAGAGAAGTTCTGCTTCTCCAATAAAGAAGTAAATAGCAAACCCTTCAAACTAAAATGTGTTGCCAAAATTTGTATTCTCTTTATAGGGTTTGATTTAATTAAGGAAATAATCTTGCATGTTGGTTTTTACTTAAAAAATTCATAGGGTTTTGGTTGTGTAGCTATCTTGTTTAGTTTTCTATTGATTTGTTGTGGATTTCCAACCTACATTGATCATATTTTAGATTTGGGTTTGAGTTTGATATATTGAATGAGGTTTCTTGTGTTAGATTTGTGTTCATGTAGATTTAGGATGGATTTCTATTCTGGAAGGTGATTTTAAGTATGTTGGGATGTTTTTTTATCATCCCACTTGGTATTAGAAAGGTTAATAATGGTTTATGAGTTTAATGTTGAAAAATATCCCAAAAGATTTCAAAACCCGAGTTGGAAATTAATCCAATCCTGAGCTAGAACACCAAAAAAAGTCACTGTAAAGCCTAATTGCAAGACATGATTACTCTCCACGACTAATCGCGAATCAGGATTAGGTCCACGATTAATTATGGACCTAATAGTGGTACTAATCGCCCAGGGGCGATTAATCGTGAACCTAATCGCAAGTAAATGTCATGGATATTTTATGTTTCCATTTACTTAAGTCTTTACATGTAAATAAGGTTTTACCCCCCATTTGGAACCACTGAAAATACTCCAAAGACCTAATTCCTTACCAATAAAAATTCAACTTTCCAGTTCATGCCTAAAATTCCAATTTTGCTCGATTTTCATCGAAAACCACTTTTTGAATTTGATACCCAAATGAAGGATTCAGAAGTTCCTAAAATTATGAAAAATTTATCAACCTTTCATTAGATTACATCAAAATTTGAGCCTGAAACTCTAGAATCCTAAATTTTAGGAAATAATAATATAATTGAAAAATCTAAATATTAGAAGAAATAAAATAAATAAATTTGAAATATTAGAGGATAAATATTTAATCTAAGAATTTGGGAGATTGAAACTATAATCCATACTTACATTATGAAGAGAAATAATGAGGAGATTAAATCTGAAAATTTAGAAATAAATCTAATGGTCAAATATAATATAATAATGAAAAAGGGTATTTTAGTCTTTTCCCAATGGCTAAATATTAAATTAATAAAATAAATAATTATTAGAATTGAAATAATTAATTAGATTTAAGTTAGATTAAATTTGGATTTAAATAGCTTAATTTATAATTTAAAAGATGAGAAACGGACCTAATTGTAATTATACTTAATTAGGGGCCTTAAATTTGAGGATAAGGGGAGTTTTGGGGTGTTTTAGTAATATTTTAAAATAAGGGAAATAATTAGCACGAAAATAGATTAAATTAGAAGTTTCTTATGAGTTAGATTTAAGAGAAAATAGTTAGAAAGAGAGATAAGATAGGAAAGTTTTCCAAATAGAATTAGGAATCCTAGTTGGAAAGTTTCCAAAACAATTAGGATTTGTACTTGGGTGAGTCTATAAAAAGAAGGCATTAAGGAAGATTTAGGGTTTCCATTAATTCAATTGTATGGAGAAATAGAGACAGAAAATTTATGCATACGGCTAGAAAAATAGAGAGATAATAAAAGACTTTAGAGGAAAAGAAGAGTTGCAAAAAATTCTGACCAGCAATCATCAAACGACGATCTAGAGAAATTTAACCGTTGGATTGGCGTCAAAATTTGGAGGTTTTATTCTAGACTGGTGTTTCTTCAATCTGAACGGTGAAGATCGTGTTTGGAGATCCTTAGAGTTGTATGAAAATTTCAAAAAATTGGCTTTACTTTGAGGTTCATTGGAAAAGAAGGATTTTGCAATTTTAGGGCAAGTAGTAACCTTTAAATTCTGGAAAATTGCATGGTTTTGTGGATTAGCCATTAAATATCTGGTTTATAGATTGGAATTGTTTTGCTCAATGGTATTGAGTTGGGTTTGCTAATTGTGAGACATGGGAAATCACCTACAGGATCTCCTAATCAACACACGGGGTTCACAAAAGGTTGGAGTCACCACCATTCAATTTAAGTTGTGAATGGACACCAAAGTGATCATAAAAGGGCAAAAATAGAGCTAAAGTAACTCTAATTCATGGTTAAATCCAGAGATCAGGTAAGGGGATTAGGTTATGAGTAGGGGAAGGTGTTAGGCACCCCTAATCATCCACACAAGATGGTTGACATATGCTATTCATGCTTTAAAAGTGCTTGCTAACAAAATCAATCAAAAAGTGCTTGAAAAGAGATAAACTCATGTGTGATTCTTCCATATGAGTAGTCCAATAGATCTTGGACTCTCTCTATGGATGCATCACTTCTAAGACTTCATGGTTGAGAAAAAAATCAGAGTAAAGCTTGGACAAAAGCAAGCTAAAACAAATTTAGAGAAATCAGTAGAAGATGAAGCTTTAGGAGCTTGAAAACTTCAATCAATCATAAATCCTTCGATTCAAACTCAAATTGAATAAAACCAAAGCCATTTGAAAGCTGGTATGAAGTAAAAGACTTAGTAAAAAATTCAATCCAATTCGATTAAAATCAAAGGAGAAATACTTGTTCAAATCTACTATTCTAAATTTGTAAAAGTGACAAGTAGGCAACTTTGAAAACCTATTTGTGAAGATTGGCTTCATATAAATCCTTAAAAATTCGCATGAATGAAGTATGAGGTGCCATCTTTCCAATGAAATAGGCCTCACACAAAACTTCATCCATTTGTGGCTTGTGTGCTTCCTCAAACATGCCTAGAGGATCATAGATTGACTCTGTTTTCTGCTACTAAGCAGTTCGGAGTCAATCAAACACACAGAACTTAACTCAAAGTTAAAACTTTTAAAATCAATTGGATTTGAAAAAATAGACTCATAAAGGAAAACTCAGAGATCAAAATCACTCAAATCGGAGTTAAAACGAACCTTTGGTGCTTAATCAAAGTGACAAGTTCAGCAATCTGTCTTGAACTGACCTATAAACTTCATCAGATAGTATCAAAAATCGGCTCCATATAAATTGCTCAATTTTTACAGGATTATACTAGACTTTTTCACCTATCACATGTCTTTAAAATCATTCAAAAATTCATCCGGATGATGAAGTTATGAATGATCCAAGATAGGGTACAGGTTCTGTCCAGATCTGTAAAATCTAAGTAAAAATGATCCAAAAACAGTGTGTGTGCATTTGATCTATATAAACTGATTCAAAATCACTTGAAGAAAGGTCGGAAAACCTCCAAAAAGATGCAGGGCACGAATTTGGCTCAAATCTCTCATTGATTGGAGAGAAAGTGCCAAAACACCCAAAATAGAACAAAAATGCCCAAATAGAGAGGTTAGACCATGAGGTCTTCTCTAAGAAACAAAATCACTTGAAATCGACTCATGAAGTTCTGAGAAGTTGTTTTAAGGCCTTTGATCTCAGATATACCATATTGAACATGGTAAATCCAAGATCCAAGCCTATTTTGATGAAAATAAGTGATACATGTGTGGTTGTGTAGGAAATATAGTTTTTAGGAGAAGATTGGGATCCAATGCTATAGAGAGCATGAATCCTTGTATCATCTCCAGATTTAAGACCAAATCATACGAAAATAGCAATCAAACACGAAATCAAGATGCAAGAGCAAATGTACCATTCAATAGGGGTTCTAAACCTAAGGTTTCATTCCAACACTCGTTTCCCCTAGCTCTCTCTTCACGTTTTATGGCTAGAGAGGGTGCTTGAGGTACTTTGAGTGTGGTTTGGGGTTCCAAACACACACAATGGCATCATCCTACAGAAAGGTAGAAGGAGAGAGTGCTGAAATTTAAATAAAATGAAGAATAAGGCATTAGAGCTCACCTTGGTAATGTGAGAGACTTGAGCCAAAAATTGGGCAGAGCTTCCCTTATTCTTCCAAAGCTTTCAAGCTTCAAATTATCAACCATTTGCAAGAGGAGGGGCCTTCTATTTATAGGCAAGAGCAAGGGTAGGAAGGTCACAAGGGTAGACACAAAAGTGTGTCTAGAACCTTTTAACCTAAGGCTAAGGCATGAATTGGATGAATCTGATCAATTTCGAAGGTTAATTTGGGGAATTCCCACCTCCCAGATACAGGTATGGCCGTAAATAAGAGAGATCTCACGAGGTTTTTCAACTTGAAGAAAAAATAGTATAACTGAAAACACAGTTCGGTTATACTCAAAAACACTTAAAACCCAAATATGATTTCAATTATAAATAAATTATTCTTAACCGAAATATAATTTTGGTTCAAATTCTATTACGCCCACGTGAAATCAATGATGAGGCCTAACAAACAAATATTCGCTAAATCTTTTTAGAAAGAACCGAAATTAAACCTCGATTAAAAAGATAATACCCATGCCCGAAATATATTTTCGGTTATTCAAAAAACCTTTAATGACCAAAATATTATTTCGGTTACTCATATTAAAATTTTGGCCAAAATTTGACTTCGGTCAAAACATGAAAAAATCCTTTACACTTTCAAATTTCAAACTTGTGTAATTTGAGGTGTCTACACTAATTTGAGAAATTTCTCAGGAATTGGTTTATCTTTGAAGAGGTTTAAGGGAGATTCTTATGATTATATATTATGACTTATGCATTGATTTTAATTGTGATTAGATAAATATGTTTTTGGATGATAAGAATGTTTTAAAGCATGTCTTAGATGGTTTTAGAAGAGTCTTAAACGTGGTTTTATGATTAACAAAAGAAGAAATCAGATGTTGTAGAAAATTTAACCGAAAACCTAGAAAACCATATTTTTGCAGCTATTTTTCAATTAAATGGAATTTTTACACTTGTTAGAGAGAGATTTTGGTTACATGATCTGCATGAAAGTTGTAGGATTTTATGTCTAGTTTCACGTAAAAATATAGTTTAAATAATATTTAAATTAATTTTTATTACTTACTGGTATGCACAAATTTTTATTAAAAGTTGACTTTAAAAAGCTATAATTAATTAACCACATAGAATTTTGAAAAACTGATATAGGCTATTTTAGTACTTTGAGTTAGAAATCCTATGAGTCAAATTTTAGGTAACTTGGTTAAGAGACGATCGAATTATGACATTTAGAACATTACTTGTTCATAGGTGACAGATTTGACTTATACATGATTAAAATTCTATAATAATTCATTAAAGTTTATTTTGTATTTGCATATGATATTTTTAATGCCCAAATATATTCTAAAAGTTTGAAAGGTATTTTGAAGAGGTTTTCACCGAAAAATAATTATACAAAATATTTTGGATACGTTTTGGTTAAATGGGTGGTTTTAGACTAGAAGGTTGGACTTGGTGATTTTAAAAGAGATTGTATTGCTTATTTTTGTTTCTAAAGTTTTCTAAGATGGTTTTAAACATATTTTGATCTCTGGAATTATTAAAATTCACATACAATAGATTTTGGGTATTTTATTGGATAATTATGGTTTATTGAATCTTGTGGACTTATGAAATATGGTTGGCTATCCAATGTAAGTAGTGTTTATTTGTTGTCTCCATGAGGGAGTAATTCTACCAAGAGGACAATGGTTGTTGGTTTAAATCTATGAAGCAATGAATTATGCTATGATGGCAATTATTGACATGTATTTTCAACTAAATAATTGTTTTTAGTTGACTTGTGTCTAGCGGGCTTAGCTCGTTATGGATCCATAGTTTAGCTAGATAGTGAAGTCTGTCTATTTTTGTTTGGATTAAATTTAGTTCCATTTATGCGTTTCCTCCAAGAATGAGAGGCTATTCCAAGAGGGAATGAGATATAGCGATCCGTTTCCACCAAGATGGTGAGGTCTTTTGTTGGATATGTTGTAGCGTTGTTCTTTGACTGGATTGTACTCGCCAATTTAATACCTATATTAGGTTTAAGTGATCCGTTGTGTAAAGCGAAGTTCGAAAGCCAGAGTAGGCCGGCTTCATGGTGACCGAAACCTAGAGTAGGCCGGTTCATCACACGTAAGAGGGTGAAGGGGCGATTGGAACTAGGTTTAACCTCTCAAAGTAGTCATATTTCACGAGTCCTATGATGTCACAATTGTGTGGCATGTTGTGTGAATATTATGTTGGTTTTGGATTATAACTTATTGGATTTTGGAACTTTATATTATATTTTCTGGTTATGAACTTTTGGTTTAATCGTTGTACCTCATGAAAATGGTTTACAAATTATATGGACCATTTTATGGCATTCATGTTGCTACTTACTGAGATTTTATATCTCACCCTTGTTTTTAATATTTGTTTTCAGAAACTCTTGGAGAGGACGTGTAAGTTGGGGTAGAAAATACAAAGGGTACAACAGAGGATCTTGATGAGCACCTTATGGATTATTAGCTTTCTTTTATATTTTATTAGGAGATTTGTTTAGGAGTTATTTCTTTTATGGTATGTAAAACCCCAAATTTTTGGTATTTATATTTGGAGAAAATAATTAGAAAATTTTTATAATTAAATTTTGGTGGATTCCAAGGTGGAAGCCATGTAAGGGAAATTTGGGAATTTCATAAAGTCAAATTATGTAAATTAAGAGTAAGTAAGGTTATGCTATAGTTATAGTAAATAAAAATTATTTAGAAAATTTATTAGAACTAATAAGTTGTTGCTAATGTAATAGTTTGGGTGGTTAATTAGAGAATCAAGAGAATATATGGTGTGTTGTAGGAAGTTCGATGGAGGAACATCACACCGGATCATGAAGAGGAGTTAAAGAGTTTTGTGAACGTAAGAGTAAATTGTCTCTCCGCGCGCTCGGAACAGTTTCGACTGTTCATTTCTGGAGAAGCCTAAACAGTAGAAGTCTAAATCTGAGAATTTGGGAAGGGTGTTTTGGATCATCAAAGGTGAGTGGAGGTACTGATTTGGAAAAAAGAAGAAAACCCTACTATGTTGAAGAGTGGACGTCTGTTTGATTTATTTTTGTCAAAAGTTTGTGGAGATTTGGAGCAAATTTTAGAAGGATTAGTGCTAAAAATTTCTGCAAATATCTCAGATTGTGGAGAGCTTCTGGATTTGCAGAGCATATGATTCTCATTTCTAGTTTTGTTAAATTTGAACTCCAGCAAACAAAGGCAAGTAGCACTTTCAAAATAGCATGATTTTGTGTGTTTTAGGATCATCTAAAGAAGTAGATTATGATAAATGAAATTACATGTTCTAGTTTTGATTTTGGACGTTTGATCTCTAATATATGTTAAATCAGATCAGATTAAATTTGAAGGTGTTTAATTGTGTTATTTGGATCATAAGTGGTGGGTTGGAGGTGTTCTAATGGTTTGGAATTAGTGCAGTCCTGGAGAAATTGCATCAGCAGCAAGATTGGAGAAAGGAAATAGTTGGCGCCAAGTGAGGCCAGGTGCTGCTGACCACTAAGAGGTCAGCGGCAGTTAAATATTTTGGGTGGGCTAACCTGGCGCCAACCTCTTTAGGTTAGCCCCAGGTCAGCGCCAACTCCAATTCAGCACTATAGTGCGGCTGTTGTGTTATTTGGTTATAACTTCAGCTCTAAAACCTGTTCAGAAATGTTCATCTAAGTCCTAATTAACCTCTAGAGTTATTAGATTCATATGGAGATCAGATTTATCAAATGGATTAAGAGTTTTGTTGAGAGACATAATACCAAAACATGACATAAATTTCTGCAGCAATTATTGATGATTCTTTTAAGTTTATTTTGAGGTCAACTATATAGTTGCTGCACTTGAGTTATGCAATAATAAATCAGAGATTCTAGAACTGTTAGAAGCCTACGAAAAATCATTATGACAATAAAATCTGTGGAATAATATATATATAAAATCATTTAGGAGAAGATGTCAAACCTGAATTCTTGCCCTTAGAGTATTGGTTAAGGGGAAATTACTAGATCAGATTTTAACCTGTATCTAAATGGGATTTCAGTACTATGGGTGACCTGTAGAAATTAGTGTTGTCAACAAGGTTTTGAACATGAGTGGTCTAATACCTAATTAGTAAAGTACGAACAAAAATTTGTATTCTAAGCTAGGAGGAAGGGTCTCTTGGAATTATGGAACTATTTTTAATCTCACATTGATATTGCTGAACCTTTATTATTATCTGAAATGTTTTCGCTTATGAATTCTTTGTGTGTTCATTTGTTCCCGTTTTGATGAAATTGTGAGTATTTCCAAGGTAGTACCAAATGCTGAAATTTTCTGTTGGATGGCTTTAGTGAGTATATGAACCTGAATTTGATATTGTTCACCACAAAAATGTCTTCTTTCACTATAAGCATGGTTTTATGATAAATTTACACAATATATGATAACTTTTGCCAAAGTATTAGGGCGAGACTTAGTGTGGATCCACAGTCTAGTTGTAATTGGAATTTGTATATTTTGTTGGACATAAGTCTAGGATTCCTTTATGCATTTCCTCCATGATGAAGAGGCCTTCCATGAGGGAAGTGATGCAACAACTCTCTTTCCACCATGAGGGTGAGGTCACTTGAGTGTTTTCCGCCATGAGGGCGATGAATTGGATTTGTTCGAGCTGTTGCAGTATTTCAACTGGATTGTTTGGAACACTAGTGCTTAGCCACACAAAATAGACAAACTTCATGAGTCCCACTATCTATGTTGTTTTTCGAATCTGTTTTAATATCGAATGTGATTGTCAGGATTAGTCGGATTAATCGAGGTTAACCGTAAACTTAATTGATTATAACTTATGCATGTTTTAAAACTGTTATAACTATAATTCTGTGCATGCATTGCTACTTGCTAAGATATTCGTATCTCACTGTTTTGTTTTAATTTCATATCTCGGTGAGGACAATACCGTGGGGGCTGATATTTCGGCAGACTATCCGGAATATTGTGAGGAGGATTTCTACGTGGAGTAGAGATTTTATTTTAGTTGTCTAGATTTCATTTTGGATATTGTGAGTTGTACTTCATGGATTCTTTTACTTAAATGTTGGATGGTGATTGGGATTAGTGAACGTTTATATCATGTAATTGAATCTTGATGATCATATATTTCATGTTTTCCCATACTCTGTTGATCCTGCGGAATTTTAGTTAACCTTCGGGTACGACTTAATGTTATTTCACGTAATCCAGATTCGGGGCGTTACATGGTAGGTTTGAGAAGTGTCTAGAATAGGTAGTTGCCTTTTTAAAATTTCAGATTTGATGTATTGAGTTAAGAAGTTTATTTTGAGGATTATTAGCACTATTATTTTGAATTAATGAATGAGTTGTTTAAATTGGCGTACTCTAATTTATCTTTATCCATTTATGCTTTTGTTCTTAATTGCTTTATTATCATTCAAGTAATGCCATGATTTGTTGAGAAAAAAACTACCGGATTAAGAGCATTACAGAAACTCCTACTAGATTTGTCTAGAAAAATCATATACCTAAGAAGTCAATGTTTTTAACCATACTTAGAATATTTTTCAAGGTCGAAAACTTTTTGTCTCGGAATCCATTGATTTTTGGTATGGTGCCTTTATTGGGAATCTTAAGACTATCCCACTCATCAAATATGCATTTTGTGGATTTTATGGCTATCGTTTTGCCTGATTTGGATTTATGAAAATAAGGTTAAGACCTCTTATGTAATTTGACAAGGCGCTTAGCCTTGGTTGGATTGGTGGCGAATGGGTAATCTCACTTAGCCTTGGTTGAATGGTGGTGGATGGGGAATTCCACTTGGCCCTAGTTTGTGTTTTGTGAACTTCATGGTGTATATGTTTTACTTTGATTTGGCTTTGGATATAAAGTGATTATTAATTACCCTTACACTTGTGAGTATTGATTTTGATTTGGTAATTAAATTATGGGTTTTTTGCATTCATACCCCTATATTATTGTATATTTGTATTTATATCCCTATGTTTTTGGTATTTATATTTATACCCCTCTATTTATCAAAATCGTTACAGTCATACCCCTGACGTTAAAATCCGTCAAGTTTGTTGTTTATTTTTTTTAAATGACTAAAATAACCTTTTGCAAAATAAATGATTTTTACATTTATACCCCTATATTATCTTATATTTGCATTTATACCCTTATATTATTCTATTTATTGCATCTATAACCAAAGTCATTAATATTAGGGCTTTTTGCATACATACCCCTGTATAATGAATTCAATAAATGAATTCAAATATTTTATGATGACTGCAATGTACAAATAATTTTGATATTTTACCATATAAATAGTGTTTATGATGTATAAAAGCTATTTAAAATAACATATTTTGTATAATCAGTTGTACAATTTGATTGCTATTAAGGACAATGAAATTGGTTGCTAAAATAATTTAGGACAAAGTTTGATAAATTAGTGATCAGGAGAATTTAATTATAGAATTCATCTAGGATATTAATGACTTTGGTTACAGATGCAATAAATATAATAATATAAGGGTATAAATGCAAATATAAGATAATATAGGGGGATAAATGTAAAAATCATTTATTTTGCAAAAGGTTATTTTAGTCATTTAAAAAAAATAAACAACAAACTTAACGGATTTTAACGTCAGGGGTATGACTGTAACGATTTTGATAAATAGAGGGGTATAAATATAAATACAAAAACATAGGGATATAAATGCAAATATACAATAATATAGGGGTACTTGGCCTAGGGTTTGATTGGTAGTGAATGAATAATCTCACTTAGCAGTGAATGAGTAATTTCATTTGATAGTGAATGAATAATCTCACTTAGTAGTAGATGAGTTCGTAGTCCCACTTGGCAATGAATGAGTAATCTCACTTAGCAGTGGATGAGCAATCTCGTATGGTTTGTGCATTGAGATATTTGTTCTAGTAAATGATGCAAATTTGTTGTTTTGAATTATGAGTCCTACCAAGACATGCTTGTAGTAAATGATTGGGTCTATTGAACTGATTCTATGTGCTATCTGATTGAGATGCTTTGACTTAAGTTTATACTTTATATCTGAGAATATTATCATGATGTCATAAAATTGCATAAACTGCTTCTATCCCTTAGTTTTATACTTTATGTTCGAGAAGGTTTGTAACGCCCCAGATCCAGGTTTATTTAAAAACATAAACCCAAACCTTGAATGTTAGGAAAAAGGCCTAGAATAACTAATCCAGACTTAAACAGATATCCTTTTCATGATCAGAATGCGACAATAAAATTAATTTCTTCATAGAAGCGCGGAATGAAAATAAAAATATCCAATGCATATACATCAAACTAAGTCTGGATGGATCTACTAGAATAAAAATAATCCAAACATCCATCAAGGTAAACTAAAGTGAAATAATCCGATACAATCCATCAAATACTAAGTCAATCCATAAACAAGTTCCTTGAACCTACACAGGAATAAAATAATCCTCTTCCTCATAATCAGTATAATCCCTCGAAGTGTCTATCCTTGCAGCGTCCTCTCCCAGAATATTTGAAAACAAAACCGATAAAACGGATATGTGAGAAACAACATCTCAGTAATTAGTCGTGCAAATAAATTTAAACAACTATAAGATATGCAACGTTAAATCAGTCTAACCACAATAAATACAATATAATGATAATAAATAAAAACAGTGCAACAACAAACAATTTAAGCTCATGGGACTCATGAAATAGAAAACCAGAGAGAGATCGTAGGCATATGCTAATATGCTATCTAACTGATTTACAAGTGGACTAGCCGATCCTGGATAGGTTATTCGACATTCCTAATAATCAGTATAATCCCTCGAAGTGTCTACCCCTGCAGCGTCCTCTCCCAGAATATTTGAAAACAAAACCGATAAAACAGATATGTGAGAAACAACATCTCAGTAAGTAGTCGTGCAAATAAATTTAAACAACTATAAGATATGCAACGTTAAATCAGTCTAACCACAATAAATACAATATAATGATAATAAATAAAAACAGTGCAACAACAAACAATATAAGCTCATGGGACTCATGAAATAGACAACCAGAGAGAGATCGTAGGCATATGCTAATATGCTATCTAACCGATTTACAAGTGGACTAGCCGATCCTGTATAGGTTATTCGACACCCAACGGAAGTACTCAATCGATACCGGAGTGAATTAGCATGTACGGCCCAACCAATCCAGGAGTGGGTAACGTAGCGACCGACCAATCCAGGAGTAGTACCATCCTCAAGATGATAGAATGCCTATGACACAGAATTCAAACCACTCTAGAAGACATTTCACTTACTAGTTATTCTATGGATCCAAGTAATTGCTAAGCCCACTCAACGGTGGAAAACCAAAACCAAGTGATGGACATACATCACAAATTAACCGCATACACGGAGACACAATTGTGTCAGTAACATGCCCGCAATAGCGGAATAAATAAATTAGGCAATGGCCTAGTCACAATAGTGATCCAAATCCCACATACGTGGAACCAAAACATATATCCAAAATCAAGGTTTCAATGGCCAACTATGTCCCGAGTGTATATCGAATCATTCGATGCACAAAACACGTTCAAATAACTCAAATACAGGTGTAGGAACTCTTGAAATCAAGTTTTGTATAAAAGGTAATAGTTTGGAACAATAAAACTCGGTTAAAATCCATTTAGGAAGAACATACCCAAAATCTTTATAAAAATTTATCTTAATTATCTGCTAGTGCAAACAATCTCTAGACACTCTAATCCTAATGATACATGAGTTGAAATTTAATAAAAACATTTTTATAGTAAAAAACTAGGCAGGTTAGAAAATACGGGAGAATCTGTCAATGGCACTTGAGCGGCATCGGGCACTCGTGCATGTGGCATTGAAATCTGGATGAAATCAGGGTGGATGCTCAAGCAGTCACTTGAGCAGTGGTTCAGGCATTCGCTTTCTAGGTTTTGTTCACATTTGGGTTTTGAATTTAAAAAAAACATAGGTGGGGCGCCCTCGATAGCGCTCGAGCTCTATCGAGCGCCCTTGAATTACCCTTTCAGCGCCTACATGGGCGCTCAAGTGGTAATTCGAGTGACCATTAAAAAATCTGGTTTCTGCAACTTCTGAAAAGTTTCGTAATTCCTTAAAAATTCAAAAACTCTTAATCTAAAGCAACAAACCAAATCAAAATCATTTAAAATCATCTTATAAATATGCTAGAACAGTTTAGGACAATTAAAACCACATAATCAATCCAAACGGGGAAGGAATGTCCATGAAATACATGCTTGATCAGAAATTGTAAAGTGCTGAAATTCACTAGATGCTCTTTTGAATTCAATTATAATCATGGGAAATCATCACCAAATCACCCTAAACCACTTCCATCAATCACAGACATTAAAAAAATGCATTTACATACCATGTCAACTGTTAGCACCTGATTTTTGCACCCCCAAAAAATGAAGAAAATGAAAAGTCAAACTAAAAGTCAAACCCTGAGGGGGTCAAAAATTGACTTTTTGATTCAAGTGAATTCGGCCATCAAACTTCATCTCATTGAAAAGAGCATTTTGACACAGTTCTAACGCAACTGAATTTGCTGGAATCGGAGTCCAGATGAGAAAGATATAAGCTGGTCAAACTTTTGGGGAGCAAAAAGTTTAATAATCAAATCGAGCCGGTTCCAATGACACTAAGTTTGTTAAAATCGGACACCAGACGAAGAAGTTATGAGCAGTTGAAGTTTCAGAAAAATTGCCCATGTGGCAAAAAGGCAGCAAAAATGGAATAAACCAACAAAATAAATAAGATAAATGTGTTTATTAATATTTTAATAAAGAGAATCTCGCTTTTTAATAAAATAATCGGAAAATCGAATGAAAATCTTGCAAAAAACCGAATTGAATAAAGGTTTGAAATCCAGACATTTTAAAAATGTGCTGGACCGTGTTTCAATTACGGGCAGGGCATGCCCGTATTTCAAATACGGGCAAACTTCTGGAAGAAGACACGCGTCGCTGTACGGCGGGACACGCGTCCCGTACGGCCGATTCTGCGAGATTTACAAATGTGCGTTTTTTGCCTGTTGTGCGCGCCCGATTTCGGTCGCACGACGAGGCGCACGCAAAACGATGCGTGCCTCGGGATTTGTTTGGAGTTGCCACTGCCTGATGGGGTGCAGGCAGACACCGGGGTGCCTAAGTTCTTCTACTAAGGCTTGGTCTGCGGCTTGAGATTCTAAGTAGGGGCTCGGTTGCGGTCTGGGGAAGTCCGTAGACACCCCAGTCCACCCCGTCAAGTGACGGGTCCCATAGGTTTCCTTGGTTTGAGTCAACTTTGGTCTCACCTGATTCCTAATCCGATATGCAATTTGGTTAAGTCTGGCAGGACCACCTGAGTGGTGTGGGTCCCTTTAGTTGCTTTTATCTTGATTACTTAGGTGATCTGAGTCTGGTTGGGTGGGCCCCGTTGGAAGGCCCACGGTATCCTTGGTGGGCCAAGTGTGGCCCCTTGAGCTTTGGTTCAATTTGAATTGATTTTCTTTTGGAGTTCAAGTTGGATTAGTTAAGTGGATTTCATGCCAAAAGTGGGCCGGGATTGCTTTGTGGGCCCTTGAGTGGGCCCCACGATTGGTTGCCAAGTGATTTTGATTTTATCTTTCTTATCTGTGCCAAAATGGGCCAAGCATTGGGCTTGGGGCCCTTTACCTGGGCTTGGGCTTGAAAGGCCAAGGCTTCCTGAATTAGGGTTTGGAAACCCTAAGTTGGTCGGGTTCATGGGCTTAGTGGGCCCGATAGGCCCTACCCGTGGTCTCGGCCAAACCACATCCTACTTTAATCATGCATGGCCCAATTAGGGCTTGGGTGGGCCTCAAGTGGTCTGGCCCACTCAAATCTTTTATTATCTTAGTTAAGCAAAATAAATTGGTCGGGCTTGGTGGGCCCCGTTGGAAGGCCCACTGGAAACCAAGTTGGACCAAGGGTCCAAGTCCCATGTTGGGTTTCCGGTTCGGAAATGGCATTCACATTTAGCAATAATCATAGAAAAAACACAAGATGGACACTTTGTTAGAAAAGAAACTGGCTCATTGTGCTGGGTCTAAGGTACGAGTTAGATGCATAGCGAACAAAGGGGGTGGGGGGTGCGGGGGGCGAAGCCCCCCGCGGTACAGTAAAGGGTATTTTTGGGATTTTTCAAAAATATATCAATTTGGCATGTTTTGGGGGTAGGCGCCGACCTCAGGCACTAGGCGCAAGGTCGGCGCGGGCTGGGCGGATCGAAAACTTGCGGAGCATGAAAAGCGCTCGCGCGAGCTTCGCGCGAGGTTCGCGCGAGATTCGCGCGAGGTTCACGCGAAGTCTTCGCGCGAGCTTCGCGCGAGATTCGCGCGAGCCTCGCGCGAGCTTCGCGCGAGCCTCGGCAGACACTCGATGCTCTCGGTTTTCTTTCAAACTCCATTTTCGACTGGTTTTAAGCCCTGTAACTGGTTTCTGGGGATCCTTAGAACCCCAGCAAACCTCTAAACACAGATGGAAATTAACCTAACCTAACATATCCTCCCACTCATCACTCAAATCTCTCTGGAAACTTACAAATCCGAAACAAAATATTAACAGAACGTGAATAAACTTCCAGAATCAAAACCCTAGCTAACAGAACATGATTATGAAGAAGGGAACAGGGGGTTTTATGGGGTTACAACAACAGGGATGGAGAACTCATGGGGGAACATGCTCCCCCTTCGAATCAAGCAAACAATGACAAACCAGATGTTAGAGATGCATGGGAAGCTTGATTTATATATGTTGAACAAAAGAAAATGGAGAGCTCACCTTGGTTCTAGGTCTCTGTAGAGTAGGCCGGAGGGTTCCTTGGAGCCAACGAGCAGCTGCCGGAGCACCAACAACAAGATCCTCTTCGGGTTTGATGAGGAAGAAGAGGAAGGGAGGGAAGGAGTGTGTCTGGTCTTTTCTTAAAAATCCCGAACCCAGAAAATGCCCAACCCAAGAAAAAATCTCCAACCAAAATTTTTCCAACCTCAAAACCGCCAACCCCCAAAAAAAATACCGAACCCAAAAAATCCGAACCCCCGCAGTTGAAGACTCTCGCGGCTTATATAGGCAAGGGAAATGGGGTGCCGCTCACCTTGGCGCCCAGCTCAAGGTGAGCGCATGCCGCTCGCCACATTTGCGCGAGCGGCATAATTATTACAAAACAATAAATGCCGCCGCTCATTTGTCTTAAAAATCTGAAAATTAGGATATGGTCCCTGGGATATTTAGGTTTAATATTATTTTATTCAGATATTTTCAGATACTTTCAGATTGGTCCCTGGGATATTTTGAATGTTTGGATATTTACGGATTTGATCCCCGAGATATTTTCCTGCGCAACTCGCCACGTGTGCAGCTCTTTGCCACGTGCGCAGTTTGCCGGTTTTGCTGCTCGGGAATTTTGTCAGCTCATATCTTCTTCATCCGGGCTCCGATCTGGGCAAACTCAGTTTCATTAGAATCGTATCGGAGCCCTCCATCCCATGACCTAGGGGTAGGCCTCCGGATCGGATTTTAGTAGAAAGTCAACTTTTGGCTCTGCTCAAGTTTGACTGCCCGCAGAACCCTCATCCGGACTCCGATTCTTGCAAACTCAGTTGCGCTGGAATCGTGTCGAGATTCTCTATCCAATGATATAAAGCAAGGTGGCCAAATATCACTTAATAAAAAAGTCAACTTTTTGTCCCCTCGGGGTTTGACTTTCTGCCAGGGTTTTCATTTTCAGCAATTCCAGGGGTGCAAAAATAAGGTGCTTACACCTGTATTTGAAGTACGGGCAGGGCACGCCCGTATTTGAATTACAGGCAAGGCACGGCCGTACTTCAAATACGGGCACGCCCCTTTTTGCCTATAAATAGAGAGGCCCCCCCTCATTTGAACAAGCCTTCTTCTTGGCCGATTCCCTTCTTCCTCCCCTGATGTCCCCATGACAAACCCCTGCCCAAATGCTGCCACCCCTAAACCGAAACCTTTTTTGTTCCTAAAATACCCCTATCTCACCAAAACCATGTCCTAATCCTCTCTAATAGTCCTTTGAGCATAACCCCCTATTAAACCTCTTTCAAGATCAAACTTTGAAAATCCCGGAGGACGCGGAAGCGCTGCCAAATTCGCCGGAGAAACCATTACTAGCAAAAACTACATTGTAAGTATGTTGGGTTTTATAATATTTTCATTTTCCATTTCTTTTCTAAGTCTCTTTTAAATACCTTTAATGTTACTAATGTTACTAACTCAATTGCTGTTTTGAGTATCATGAGAAGGTGATATTAAAGAGTTGGTTATTACAAGAAAAGAGGAAAAGAAAGTGTTTAAAGAACACTTTGATTAACTAATCAAGTAACCCTTTTTAATTCTTTGACATGGAAGAATTGAACCCTTCTTGAGATTGAATGAGTTCCTTGTAATTTCCAACTTCCCCCTCCAAAAGATGATCATGGATCATCCAAAAAGATGCTGGTTTTCATGATTAAAAGATAAAGAAAGAAGAAGAAGGCCTTTTAGGCCAAATGAGGAAAATGTAGCATTTGAAGAATCTGGAATCTCAACTGAAGTTGCCGGAACACGTGAGAAGGCCGCCGGAATGATCCCAAGCAGAGTTGGCAGCAAAAGTGCAGAATAAGCTGCGCCCGTAAACTCAGAGCGGTCCGGTCAGGACCGTGATTGCTTCACGGGCGAGCCAAACCGGATTTCATTCACGGGCAAGGGTGGACCGTATGGTAAATACGGGCGGATGTAAGATAACATAAAAAATGTAATTTTCTGACCCGGTCGGATCTATTCCGACCCGAACCAACTTGACCCGATTCCATATGTTGTTTGGGCTATTTTTTTAGCCCATTTGTGGACTGTGGGCCTAGAAGGGCCCACCAAGGCACCTTGGGCCCACTTGTGGGGCCCACTTTTGACCGGCCCATATCAGGCCTGTTTTCAATAAATAGGCCCAGGCCTCTTAACCTTTGGCTAATGGGCCAAATCCAAGCCCATTGCATGTGTAAATAGTTTAAGTACATAACCAAATGGGTTACCCAATAACCCAACTGGGCCCCCAGGCCCAACCATGGCAGCCCACGGGTCTTCCAACGGGACCCGGATCCGACCCACTTCATTAAATAAAAAGATAAAATTAAAATAAAAGGGACCCACACCTTCAGAGGGCCCTGTGAGACCCAATAAACAGCATGCTGGTCTAGGAAGGTGAGACTGACTCAAAAAACCAGGGAGACCCGAGGGACCCGTCGAACCGACGGGGCGGGCCGGGGTGTCTTAGGGCTTCCCCAGACGTAATCGAGGACTTAGCTAGAACTCTGAAAAGCCGCAGACCAGACTTAGACCCGGGTAGGGCAAACACCGTGTCTGCCTGCACCTCTCAGGCAGTGGCGACTCCGAATGTCCCGAGGCACGCACTAAAAGTGCGCCCCGTGTGCGATCTAGGCCAGGTTTAGGTGCGCACATCAACCCCAAACAAAACCGCAAATATCCGTATAATCATGTTCATCGATTAATCATCAAAATTTCAGTTTATGCACGTTTAAAGGGGCTACTTACCTCTTCTAGGATTTAATCCTTCTCTAATAGCACTGAAAATCACCCCACAATGATCCACTCGAACTCAATGAACCCCTTTAACACGCAATTACAATTTCAGACTTAAATCAACTCATAACTAAATAGAAACAAGATCAACCATTGCTTACCTTATTCCTCACAGAAACAATCATTCTCCTCCTTCTTTTGATCTGCTCCAAGAGGGTAAAAGTTAGGGTTTTGGATCATACAAACAGAAGAGAAGAAAAGAGGAAGTTGAATATGAGTGTGCGGCTATTCACTTGGACGTGAACAGTCCCATGCTAATTAGGTTTTGTTTATAATTTTTTTTTACTCAGATGCCCCTACTAATCCTTTAACCCTAATATCTTCCCTTGTTACTGTCTTACCCTTCACCTTCTTCAAATCAAACACAACTTCATAAATTGGTTATGGTCTGGGTCGACCTCGCCTCCTCTAGGGGTTCGACCACCTTAAATCCTTCTTTCTCTCTTTCTTTTTATCAACATTTAATTAGATAAATCACAACAACAACAAAGTAATTACATTAAAATTCTACTCAACTTAAATTTATAAGCTCACCTTAGATTAGCTTCCCAATCCCTCCGGGTCAACTTGAACTTTTCCGGTTTGAACCAATTCCTCATCCCTTGTATTGTTAACAACCTTGATTAATTTAATTATTTGCTACAATTATTTTATTAATAAAATCTAGGATTTTACAAGGTTAACATGATCTTATAAAATTGCATAAACTATTTATATTCATGCATGTTTGCTGCTTAATTACTGAGACTTTAGTCTCACACGAGTTTTGTTTTACCGGATTTGTTTTTAGATCTTCTGTGTAAGCATGATATTGGGGCAGAGCCAGAGGGAGAGCCTGAGTATAGGCCTAAGGACTACTACCACTCATACACTACAAAAAACAGGCTTTTACATTGTTAACAACCTTGATTAATTTAATTATTTGCTACAATTATTTTATTAATAAAATCTAGGATTTTACAAGGTTATCATGATCTTATAAAATTGCATAAACTGTTTATATTCATGCATGTTTGCTGCTTAATTACTGAGACTTTAGTCTCACACGAGTTTTGTTTTACCGGATTTGTTTTCAAATCTTCTGTATGAGCATGATATTGGGGCAGAGCCGGAGGGAGAGCCTGAGTATAGGCCTAAGGACTACTATCACTCATACACTACAAAAAAACAGGCCGTAAAAACAAAAAACCGCCGGCAATACTTTTACCAGAGGTTCCAAGTGTCGTCCCCAAAGCTGTTGCCAGCAAAAGTTATTGCCGGCGGTTTTAACGGCAGACAGAAGAACCACCAGTGAAAGTGCCCTATGCTGACGGTTTCTGACGCCTTCTAAAAACCGCCTAGGATATCTTTACCGGCAATTGGAAACCGCCGTAAAAAATGATTAGAAAAATAGTTTTTATCAGCGGTTTTGACTGCCGGTAAAAAAAATGACAGTCTCTGGTGTTGGCTTTTACTGGCAGTTTTCCAAAACTGCCCATAAAAGTGAATTCAGATTTTGCAAGATTTTGCTTGTTTTTCATGCTAAAATTTTTTTTTTTGGCACTTGCATTTGCACCTATAAAGAAAAAAGGTCCATACACTTGTATACAAACCTTATATCCAAAGTCTAGTAGATTTATGGCTACAAAAATCTCATTTTGTCACATACTAAAATCCTACAAGAATTAGGAAAAAGTTACAACAATGCATTAACTTGTACTTTCTATTAAAACATGAACTTCAATCTTTGATACTTGTTAAAAAGGTCAAATAAATATGTTGAATACATTTAATCAAGTTTGAAAAACAAAAATATAACATCGATCAATCAATTGTAGTTGCTTGAAACTCTAGTTGTATTTGATCTACATGCAAGTTGCATCCTTCCCTAGTCAAAATTAAAATAAATTGGTTAGTTGAACATTTTATATTAAACATAAATGAATGATTAACAAATTAAACAAATAACATACATCAAGACCAACCTGAGTAATAAGATCCTAAGCAAAGGAACAAAAGTATAGGACTATCCAGGATGCTACACGTGACATAAAAAGTAAAAAGAAGTAAAAAATTCTTGACATGCAAGTGCACATCATTGGACCATCATGGCATTCATTCCTGCATAAAAAAAAAGGAACATAACAAAATTAGTATCTAAACACATTAATTTAAACATAACTAGATAAATAAAATAATACTAACCCCAATTCGTAGGAGTGTTCTGCATAAACCGACTGTCCGGGGGCCTATAAAATCATAATTTGTAATTACATATAAACAGATAACTATCCAATAATATAAGGCATGGATTTATGTGTGCAAACATCTATACCTACCCCTTGGACGACATCATTTATTCGTCTTCAGCATTGATCACATTGGCTTCTGAAAAGTTCAGATAGTTTATGCATCTGCGATTTTGTCTATGATAAATGATTCTTACTCCTTACCATTATTAACTCTAAAGTTGGTCTAGGCTGTATTCTATGGCAACTCAAGTTACTTATATTTTGGAAAGCAATTGATGATCTTGAAATCTATGTTCAAGGTACTAGTGAAGTTAAACTACAGCATTTGATGAAACTGTGTACTGTCAAGATTTACTGTGTATAGTCAGGATTTGGCGTGAAATTCTTATTATGTAAGCTAAATTGTATAGTGTTTCTCTTTGGACAAATTGGTCACAGAACCATACTTTTCTTCTCAAATAAGTTTATTTGTTTTTATACATTCAAAAATAAGATTTCTCCAAAAAGTAGTTAAGTTTGTGAACAAATCCAACAGTTTGATTTTGTTTAAACCAGGGCATAAGAATTACTGTCACAAATTGGAATCCGTCAAAGAGAGTTGTTTGAGGCTAGTAGGATATCTAGAACAGTTTGTGGGCTTGACTTTGTCAAAAACACGCAAACTTTATTCTAAAAACACTCATATAAATTGACAAGGCACATTCTATTCTTAAAAAAAAAAACCTTATAGCAACTATCAAATTATAATTTAAGAACCACACATTACCAGCCACCAAAAAAGCAAATAATCTAAAGAAAGCTACTAATATAAAAAAAACACACATGTTATACTAACAGTTAACAAAGTAAATTTTGAAAAGACAACAACTAAAAGTAAATTCTGAAAAGACAACTAAAAGGAGAAGAACAAAAAGAAGTTCACATGGTATTCTTATAGTACCTGTCTTGTATGTGGGAAGAGCATGCTTTTGAACTGCTCCATCTATTGCTCAACTTGTTGCTTTATCTACTGCGCCATCTCTGCATCCCTGGTATTCAGCTGCTCCTCCAAGCTTTGTATTCTACCTTTTAGCATATTGACCTCAGTTGAAGAACTAGAAGGGCTGCACTTGCTCCAAGATGGTCTCCCTATTTGAGTGGGAGTAGGGCCCAATCCATAGCCTCTAATCCGACCATGTCTTTCAGTCCCCATGACTTGAGAGAACACATCATTTCGACTTATAGTTGTAGACACCCGAAATTGCACTACAAGATGAGAAAATAAAGAAAAATATTTAATTGGGATTTGAAACAGGTCAAAAAAGTGTAAAAATTGATCAGACCTGTATTGCCCGCATTAAAAGTGCAAACATGTGGTGACCGCATTTGATCTGTGGTCATTACGTGATCGCATTCAAAATGCGGTCAAGGCACGACCGCAATTCAAATACGGTCGCGCGTATTTTTTGCGAATTTTCAATTGCTCGATTTTTGAGCCATATTTACTATTCTTACCTCTCTCTAGGAGGTGCGTCCTCCCCGTTTGACCCTCCTTTGGTTCTCAAATTTACCCCAACTCAAGTTTCAAAACCTAGTTGGAACATTCTAGAACCTTATTTTGGGCTACCCTTGTGATCACCCATGCCCTTGAGTTTTCCTATAAATAGAGGGCCTCACCTCATGCAAAGGGCTGAGAATTGAAGACTAGAAGAGCTCCAAGTTAAGAAGAAAACCCCTGCCTCTCTGCTTTCTCAATTCCAAGTAAGTCTCTCTCCCCTTTTATTTTCTAGTTTTAATTTCTAGGATTATTCTGATATTCTCCCTTTCTGTAGAATAAGGCCTGTGTATGATTGTAACCCCAAACCTAAATCCAAGTACCTCAAGTATCTTCTCTAACCGTAAAACGTGAAGAGAGTTCTAGGGGAAAGGAGGACAGGAATGGATCCGTAGGGCAGACCCCTATGTGTTGTAATCTTAGAAATGTATAGTTTTAATATTTTGTTTAGGTTGTGTGATTGCTTATTGATGAAATATGGAGGAATACCATGGATCTATGCTGTTCATAGCATTAAATCTCATTTTTCTCCTAAAGTTTTGATTTTTCACATTTTTTCTCCCTTTTTATGTTTTTTTAATCATTAGGCTAGGATCTTAGATCTGCCATGGTCAATATGGTAGATTTGAACTCATAAGCCTTAAAGTAACCTCTAGGGTTTCATGAGGTGATTTTGGAATTGTTTTGATCCTTGAGAGAAAACCCTATGGTCTAAACTCTCACCTTTTGATGTTTTTTCATCAATGTGGGTGTATCCGGTTCAGATCTCATAATTAATGAGAAACCTGGACCAGATCTGTGCCCTAGATGGTTTTGATTTATTCTTCAATATTATGAGATGATTTTGGAATTGTTTTGATTTTTGAGAAAAGACCCTATGGTCTAAACTCTCCCTTTTTTATGTTTTTCATCAATGTGGGTGTATCCGGTTCAGATCTATTAATTAATGAGAAACTTGGACCAGATCTATACCCTAGATGGTTTTGTTTAATTCCTTAATGTCATGAGGTGATTTTTGGTTTATTTTTAATTTTTGAGAGAAGACCCTATGGTCTAAACTCTTCCCTTTTGAGGTTTTTCATCAACATGGGTGTATTGGGTTTAGATCTCTTAATTAATGAGAAATCTGGGCCAGATTTGTACCCTAGATTGTTAAGGTTCAATTCTTCAATATTTTGTAAAAATAATTTTTTTTATTATTATGTAATTCTGAGATTTCAAGGATTTAACTTAGGCTAGATTTTGAAGTTTTTACTTTAGGTTTGTTTTCTTTATCTTGATTTTACTCAATCATGAAACCCTAGAAATGGTGTATTCATGAGAAGGATCTAGAATTAATTGGATCATTCATATGGAAAAGGCCATATATCTTTCATTCTTTTTTCTTTTACTTTTGATTTGATTTTTATTAGCAAGCCTTTTTAAAACATGAACAACACTTGGCAACCACCTTGTGTGGATGAATAGGGGTGCCTAACACCTTCCCCTATTCATAACCTAATCTCCTTACCCATCTCTGGTTTATTTTTAATTAGAGTTATTTTTACTCTAATTTTGTTTTTTTAATTATTTTATTTGATTATTTTGGTGTCCATTCACACCCTAAAATTGAATGGTGGTGACTCCATGATTTTTATTGAGCCCGTGTGATGATTTAGGAAATCATTGAATTGATTTTCTATGTCTCACAGTAGTGTCTTGTGAACCATCTTGAATCAAGTCATGCATTTGCCTCTAAAGAAAAATTTAGAACAATTAGTTATTATACTTCTTACGATCAACTTAAAATCCAAATACATAGAAATAATTACAATTAAAATCATCAGTTTCAACTTACTATTTTATCCGCTGCATCCTCATTTATTGGCGTGTTGTCCTTACAAGAGTGTCTTTACAAACATTTCAACCCGTGTATGTGAGGATTGGCTAGAGCTTGTCCCCATCTAAATGTATTGTGGGCACTTAACATAAAAATTATTTTTGATATGAATTAATTTCAAGTTAAGAATTACTTCCTATGCCAAGCTTCTCTCTTATCATTATTTTACTAAAGCATAAATGTCCACATACCTCTTCATTCCGAACGTTTGCAAATGTTCTCGAGCCAGTAGTATGGTGCAATGTTTGTTGTGCGCAATTAATCTTGTTCCTCGTGCACCGTGCCTACATTACATCAAGCAGTGATTACTATTATATGTTAAAATTTATATGACTTATAAAATATGACATACAATTTGTTAATAAATTCATACCTGTCCAGTTGGTGAATTCCAAAAGTGGATGAGCGCAAGCCATTGTTCTTCTAAAACTCCATGAGGTCGGGCAGCATATCTTTCTGCGTCTATCTGGAAAGCATCGTAATACTTACGTTTCAAATCAGACTTGTAATCTCTCTATTTTTTGTTCAAAGACTGCACCACGTGGTGCTGTATGATTGGATCTATATCGAACTTGGCCTACATTAGAAGAACAAAAAAAAAACAAAAGAAATAAGAAAAAAATGATTGTATTAATCTACATTAAGAAATTCTAAACAGAATTATAGTTAATAAGGATATTAATGAATTATAATTCTTACTTAGACGCGCTTCTACGCGCTCTCCTTTGCATTTGGACTTACATCATGCCAATTATTATGATCAAGAGGGAGTAAATGATTATCTCAGGCCAGAGTCCCACAAAAGTTATTCAATCTAGAAAAATTGGGACCGATCGGTTGTCCCCTATCGTTCATCTGAATTGGGATTTTTTGGTCATCTGCGAGACCATGTAGATCTAGACATTGTGTGGGGTCTCGTGCTCTACGTGTGGAGCTGTCTTGACATCTACTCCTAGTATTACCCTCCATCTATAATTTACACATAGATCAATGAATAATGCTAGATTTATGAACTAAGAGAGATTTAAAAGAAAAAAAGTAAAATGAAAGTTATGATTTGATATTCCTGATTAAACATGCAATATAAAACAAGTCTGAAAATTTCTTGCAAAATCAAACTAACAAAAAGGCAAGATGATAAAATGAGAAACAAAGCATGGAGTAATGCCTTTCAATAATATGTATAGAAAACAACAACTTTGGATAGAAGCCAGTAATAGCAACAATATGTATTCAGCAAAATAAATACAACTTCTTTGTGCAATAGGGCTCATCAACCAGAAAACATGATTAAAACAATTGTCACCCATGGTCCACCATTGGACAACCCAAAAATTTGTTAATGCACACTTTTTAGTGGATAGGAATGACATACACAAAACACTTTTAATACCATTTTTTATCAATAATCAGTGCTATAAGACAATCAATACATAACCCACGAGAATTGGGATGTACCTACCAAAACCAGTAAACACAAAGATACAAAACTCCAGCCCCAACCATTAGCAGGAGAAATCAATCCATGAACAAGGCAACACATGTTGTCATCTTCAGCACTTTTCAATTTTAACCAAATCAAAAATTACAGCCGTGCACAAACTCATATTTTGCATAATTACAGCCGTGCAAAAACTCATATTTTCCAACTCGAAAAAAAGCATTTAATTACATGCATCTTCATCCACAAATAATTTAGAGATAAACCCAATAACAAATGTACCAATCAAGAGAACATGATTCAAAAAATCAAAATTCCATGATAAACCAGACAAGGGAAGTTGCTAAAAATGCAGAATGTACTCAGAAATGACACTTTCATATTCTTGTTTGGGAATTTAATCAGTCTCTAATTAATCTCCAAAGTATGTTCAGATTAGTCACATAGTGTGCTATGAAGAAGGTGTGTTGCTCTTGTGTACTGTAGTTCACTCAATAGAGTAGAAAAAAGAAATTAAAAATAGCATGCAACCCAAATGTTTTTCTTGCCCAAACTCAACCAAGGGATACAGTGTCATATATCTTCACTCCCAACATTAAAGGGTCCCTTAAGGACTTCAAAAACAAAGTACAATGCGTTTCATATATCTTGACATTTACATGACTGATGGCCACATAGTCCAACAATATGACTAGCAATCTTGATGTATTCACAAACTTCCATATTTAAAATATATATATATATTAGGTAGCTGGTCATGTGGTAAAGTAACTCAGGTCCAATGCTATTGGCCTTTCATCATAATTGTGAACATTTAGATCTAAATATGGATTGGAGTATGACAGCCTCGTTAATAGGTTCATCTTTTTTCACAGGACATCATTTTCAATACAAAACTTGTCTTAACATCACCATACATGAATAAAGAAATTCTCTGAAGTAATCCAATGAATGCATGAGAAAAGATATCAAAACCAAATGGATGAAGTACACTCAAACCTGAAGGAACAAACTGGTATCATTATAATAACATATCAAAATGCAAAGAAGAATCAATACAGTTTTCAGAAGCTTTTGGATGAGTTAGGAGTCATAAAAACAGTTGCCTCCTGAAAAGGATTTTTGGTTCTACAGAAAGCAAGCTTACCATCAAATAAAAATGAAACTATCATGATATTGTGCCTATTTCTCCATTTTGCTGAAGACTAACATACATCTGATTGCCGCTTGACAGCACCAGTTTAATGTGATCCAATAATTGAGTTATTCAAGTTTGACAACTAATGAAAAAGAAAAAGGAAAAAAATTCGCTCTAGCTATATTTAATATTAAAAGAAATATTATTACTTTAAAGGCTTCAGGGTATGTTAGATGACATGTGTAAACAGTTGCTAATTAACTATAGTACAAAGTAAGGACTTCTTAGTTTAAAACTGCCTTTAATACAGAAACACGTGTATCTACATTTTGTAATTCTTTCATGTGAATATACATGTCCAAATTACCTATATTATGAGCTCTGCATCAAGAAAAATGGAAAGAAGGCATAATAAGTTCCACACTGTCTAAATGGGAGTTAGCAGACGTAGGTGCTCCAATTTATATCTGAATCTAAATTTTACAATGAGTTCAATTTTATGATACCAATAGAAAAGGAAAAATAATCAGTAGAGAATCAAGTAGTTCAACCACCAAACTCCCAATGCTTGCACCCAGCCCAAATGTACAAAAGGGAGTCAAATCCAAGATGTCACCTAAGACTTCAGGCACTGAACAATTCAATCAGATATATAAACTCAAGGCTCATTAGCAATATAATTCTCAATGGATTCTTAGTTCTGACTCATCTCAGTAATGAACAAACTCAAATAACAGACCAGAAAAGTTCTTGAATTAACACAGAGAGCCACATTCATCATGAGAAAGTTCATCCAATGTTCTTGTATGAGACGAGAACAAGACATGAAATGACATAACCTCAAAACACAATCACCTATCCAATAGTTGCAGGAGAACGAAACCAAAGAAGGAAATATGATTAATTGTGACAAAAAATTCGTCCCTAGTCACAAATGTAACACTGCTCAAATTTTTCTGATTTAAGGACCATCTTCATCAAGAATAAGGATTAAAGAACTAGAAGTTATAGACAAGGAAGAAGCCTAGGAACCCAAAACAATTGAAGATTCAAACAAACAAAAAATTTCCCCCTGTTTTTTCTTAAAAAAAACAAACAAACAAAAATAAAAAGGAAAAATTCTCTTGCTTTCACTCTATCAATCTTCCCCTCTGTTTCTCACCTCTTCATTTTTGTCTCCACCCCACAATCCAAATTGTTGACTGCATGTTATATGTGAAAACGCATAAGCTTATGTAGAATTAATGGCCATTTTTCTCCAACACTCCACATGATTGGATTGAGGATGGCTTGCGAATAAGTTACAAGGTAATAGCCTTGAGGTTGCCTATGTGGTATAGGGATGCCATAATGAGACTCATAAATTTTATTGTCTAGCAAATGTATAACATGGTCTTGAACAAATATCTTATCAAATTTGATAAAGAATTTTGACTTCAACCCTCCCACAAATTCAAATCTTAAATGTGTGTTTTAGGATTCAAATTGAGTCCTGGTTAGAATCTTCTTTCACTTTTATTCTTAGGCTAGATGGTTGATGTGTGTGAGTAATATGATTGAATTGAAAGTGGATTCAAGTTAACTAAGAGAGAATTCTGAGAGTGCATTTGCTCGATGGCTAGTTTCATGTCACATTGAGTCCTGGTTTCCATCCACTTGCTTGGTGTTGGGTCTCTGATATTTCTTCGATATTCAGCTTCCTATGCATTACTCTTTGACATTATTCGGGCAAGGTGTGAACATCAGCTGCAATTTGATGATTAATTGCTTAATTAATCAGATCAACCACTCCTAACCGGACATTTAAAATGCCATAACCATCTAATTTGCAATCTTATGTGATCCAAGAACCTGTTGGAAGCTTGAATCTTTTTATTATTGGTATTACATTAACAAGTAATACCTGGATTCCTTAACAAAGGGTAATTAATACCAGAATCACTTGTGTTCTTTGTTAATATAGGTTTTGATTTCACTAACATGAGGTTGAATTTTCTTATGGAAATTACATGGAAGGAATTGTATTATTGGCCTACCATGTTAGGAATGGAAAACAGGGCACAAATGAACAGACACAACACAAAAAAAATGATGTATTAATTAAACATAAACGTAAACATAATGTAAAATGAGAAAAAAGATAATAGAGATAAAGAGAAAGAGATAGAGAGTGTGTGTGTTGTGGGATTTACTAACAGTTCAGCTAAATATATGGATTTAACAAGATACAGATTTGCTCAAGTCCTAGAGCAACACAATAAAAAATATCAATTGCACATTCACAATGTCCACAACATGAACAATATAAAAAAATTGACGCACTTGCATATGATACTAAGATATAGAAATATGAAAAACATGATACGAAAAAAATAATTATCCAGTTTCTAGACAAATTAGGAATAACATAACAAAATGATGTGCTTGAGGTGAATTCATGGTGTGAATTGTTTGTATCTCAAAAGCCACAAAAATAAATTCCAACCTATCTCCACGACAAGTAGGTAGGCGCCTAAACTACCAATCGATCAAACCAAAACGGAACAAAATTAAAGTAAATCAAACCGAAAACTAAGCAAACGGAATTTAGGAATTGAAAACCAAATTGTATATGCATGATAAAAATTTTGCTAATTCATGCCTTGACTGAGAAGTGATTTACAATAAATATTACCAAATCCAAAAGTAAAATGAAAATTTAACCTACCTCTGCAAGCAGCTAGCTTCCAAACAATAAACTAATCAAATGCCTTGATTTAGGGAAGAACGAACAAGTGATAACAAACCCAATAGATAACACGAATGGTGTCAGCAATAATCTAGCAACAACAAAAAATTTGACGTTAGGTGAAGATCTAGTTGTGATAGGAAAGAAATATCAATTTCCACAACACAAAAAAAAAAAAAATGAAATGAAATAACAATAAACCCCCCCCCCCCTTTCTATAACATCGTAATACAAAGCATCCTGAAACGACAATATCTAGCTATGTTTGGTTAAGTGGAAATTAGTGGAAAGGAAAGTAAAAGAGTACTTTGCTTGTACCCTGATGCTACTCGATGTCTCACTGTAATGAATATCATTCAAAAACAAAATATTAGAAGGAAAGAAATTGTAGTTAAGATTGGGTATCACGAAAGTGAGAACAAAGAAACCAACCATCCCTTGATGCCTCAAATCTGTAGGAACTTCAGGTTGAAAAACTTTAGGTTTATAGGGTGTCCCCTGATAAACATCTCATGTCTCTTAGTACAACATTCTCATGACAATGACTCCGAACAAGGGAATTGATGTCCTCTCAATCACCTTCCCAAAGGATTCAGCTCTTCTAATGGATAATTTACTGTAGTCACACTTGCCTTTTGGACTTTCATTTTTTGGATTAAAAAAAATTGAGTTCCACTGAGTACTCTAATTTGGCTATGAACTACTAACAGACCAAAGATGCAATGGGGTTATATAGTTCTCAACCAAGTTACAACCTAAGTTGGAGATATTTTAGAGGAACTTGATTGAATCTTATTGTTGCTTCGCAACTACCATTATTTGTATTGAATTTGCACTCCATATAGTAAGTTTTAGTTCAAGTGTTCAACTTATTTTGAAACATTCTAGCTTTAAGAGTGACCCTCCATAGCTCCAATTCTTTAACTAATCTTTCCCAAGTTTGGTTGACAAAACCTAAATCATCTACAAATAAAATTGCCAACAAAGTTGATCATTTGTGTAAACCTATAGTTATCGAGAACTCATTTGTCTCAAAACCTTGCCTTTCCAGTGTGTTTACTTGTGTGTAAAACATCAGCTCAGTCTCTAAACTAGAAAATCAGATATCAGTTCTAACAGACAGACAACTGAAAAGGAAAACAGATACAAGTTTTCTAGTTCAATTGGTTTCTTCAGTTAGTATCAAGACCCTACATGTTGTACCAAGTTCAACAAAATATAAGAGATGGAGGCCAAACAGTTCTTTTCCTTGTTTGATTTCAATATAAATCTAAACGACCAATCGCTTGCAAAAAAGAATCATACAGAGGAGAAGTGGATTCGTACCTTTAATTCGTGAATTCAATATCCCTCATTGCAGCCATGGTTTTGCGTCTCAAGAAGGGCAAAATCCAGACAATGCAATGCAGACAACCAGGGTTGTGAGTAGGGTAAGATTGTGATGCAAAGCTCTCGAATCACACTATAGATACAAAAAAGAAAAAAAAAACCCTTAATCGAATAGAGGGTGGAGAAGAGAGGCAAGAGAGAGGAGAGCAGTGTAGAGGTGCGAGAGAGAGGGGGAAGTGGAAAATCGATAGAGAGAAGAAGGAGAGAGGTGTGAGAAGGAGAGAGGGGGAAGGGGGGAGGGGTGGGGCGTACTTGCTGGTTTCCCGCCTCGTCGCCATCTCCCCTCTGTCGCAGGAAGCAAGATTTGTCCACGGTAATGTAGAACGTCCCTAGCAATGGAGAAGACGGCAAAACCTTGGCAGCAATGGAACCTTGGTTGGTGGCAATGGGCAGCAATGTAGAAGACGACGCTGTGTTTAGTGAAGAATCTCAGAGCGTGAAACGAAACCCCGCGCTGGAAATAGGGTGTTGGAAAACAAGAAAAAAAATAACGAAGAGAACCTGTTCGCGGGTTTTGTGGGAGTTTTACCGGTGGCATTTAAAAAGCATCGAGAAAACCTACATTTACGGACAGTTTAACAACCGTCGACAAAAAGTCACCATCCTTGACCCCCTTTTTTGTAGTGATAGTAGGGTTCTCCATGTGTTGTTGGTTTTAGTTTTTGGGAATTTTAAATGGGAATGTAATAACTCTTTTCTGGATTATGACTTTAGTATGTGATGGTACATATTAGAGAGATATTGTGAGCATTTAGTTACCCTTTTGTTATACACAGGTATCACATCTTGAAGATTATTATATAGGTGACTTTTGTTAGATGGAAACTTTTATTCCATGCTTCTTATGCTTATTTGCACTCTGATGATTATCATGTAATTGCCCTTGATTGTGTCAATTAGGTTCTTTTGGGCCCATAAGTAGGCCTCAAGGATGGGTTGGTGCCTTGTATGGGCAGACCTGGTTCCGGGGCACTACATCCTATCTCTAGCTTTCTATTTCTACTAAATAAAAGTGTTTCATTACCACTTCAGGCTTTGGGAACCAAGTTGTCATCGAATTAATTTTATAAGTGAAGATAGGTAGGGTAGCAAACTTAGAGAATATTTGATTAAAAAATGAATATAAAAAAATTAATTGTCACCACCAATTTGGTTCCACTTGACTGAGTTGGATCTGACAATTAATAGAATGTGGTCGACTGAGTTTTACTGAGTTCGATCAAACATAGAAACATGTCGTTCCTTTAAGTACATCAATCCTGAGTCAGATTTGACAATCCAACTAGGGAACTATTTACAATCAAACAAGCGTGGACCCAACATAGAGCTTTCCTCTAAGTAAATGACACATGCTAACATCCAGAGCATATGTTAACAAAGGCAATTGATATCAAATGATAAAATGAAAAACCAAAAAAAAAATTGGGTGATTTATATCAGTTAATCAAGTTAACTTTAGTAGTTTTGATGTAGGTTTTGATGTGGGCATTGAAGTGTTAGCAATTATAGAGGCAAGAACTCCAAAACAGCAACAATAATAGAGGATCAAAGGGACCAAAGCCCCAACAAAATTTTGATATTCAATAGTGACTGTGTTTTCCGAAACTAATTCATTTTATAATTCCCTCCAAAAGTTACTAGTCAAAACATACAACCCAAATTACTAGAAAGTCTTTTCCAAAGTAAAATAGAAATTAAAGACATTTCTTTCTCGGTAAGTTTCAATCTTCAAGACCCTTAAAGTCTACTCAACTTCCAAGGTTGCATCATCCTTAATCCCACATGGGAAAGAAATTCTCACAAGTTGTCTTCCAACTCTCCATGACACGGTGATAAATCTTGAACATTGAAAATGAGATGAGTATTGATATTTAGAAGGATCATGTTCAAACATGTAAGTGTTATCACTTATCTTTTCCAAAATACTGCAGGGAACAATCTTCGGTGGTTTAGATGGACACATTTGAAGAGACAAAACCATTTCATTGGTAAAGGCAAAGTATTTTGGAATTCCATTTATGGAGATGTGAATTTCTTGTGAAGAAGATGCCGAATATGCTAAATTTGCTAGGGTTAAACTCAAAATACTAGTTGTTACAATCAACTTCCCCCCTTCCTAATGGTAAGATGTCATCATGGATTTCATGGCTGACCTACCAAAAGCTCAAAGTCATAATAATTTGATTTTTGTTGTTATTGACCGGTTCTCTAAAATGGTTTAGTGTATTCCATATTTAGTGTATTCCATACAAGAAGACCACGGATGCTTCCAACATTGCTGCTCTATCCCTATTGGTGGAGGGATAGACAAATCAGATATTATGGTTGTCATGGGACTAGTCCTGATTTAGTATAAATTAATAAGAAACCTAGATATATCCCATCTGTCTTGATCATCTAGACTAAATTAGAAGCTTTTCCTTTTCTTTTCCCTTTTTTCTCTCTTTTGAACATGAGAGTCTTGGACGTAGGTGCTTGGTTTCTACAATTTAGGGCTTCTATAGATTTTCGTTGCAAAGAAATAAAGGAAAATTATGGGAAAGGCCTCCTTTTTATGTGAACTTTTCCCTTAAGGCCTATACTTCAAACTTAGAAGTCTCCAGGCCTCCTTTTGGTAAAAAATTATGAAAATGGCCTCACATGAACAACATGTGAACACCAATTTCCATATTTACCCTTACTTGTTTTTATGACATTGTATAAGAATATACTTGTATCCTACTATGATTACACTTGTATCTTCGTATGATTATGCTTGTAGCCTACTATGCTATATCCCATATGATTGTGTTTGTATCCTATTATTATTATGCTTATATACCTGTATGATTGTGCTTGTATCCTACTATGATTATGCTTGTATCCCTGTATGATTGTGCTTGTATCCTACTATAATTATGCTTGTATCTCGTTTGATTTGGAAATTGGTGCTTACATGTTGTTCATGTGAGGCCTTTTTTATAAATTTTCACCAAAAGGAGGCATGCAGAATTCAAAGTTTGAAGTACAAGCCTTAAAGTAAAAGTCTACTAGAAAGGAGGCCTTTCCCATAATTTTCTCAAGAAGTAAAGAACTCTTAACTGTATTGGCTTACAATTGAGACATACTATTTGATAGATTGTTCCAAAAAACTTCAATTAGTACTACTAAGGTTAGCTTGATCAATTGATCTAAATCATTCTTTTTTTTTTTTTTATGGAAAATGGAAATATACCACAGTTTAAAGAATCATCCAATTGTAATGTGGAATGAGATGTATATTTGGTCAAACTCAGCTGACCTCATTCTGCTTGCCAGATCCAACTCAGTCGAGTGGAAGCAAATTGGTGGAAATAAAACTATTTTCTTATTTTTTAAACATTTGTGTACGTTTGGGCACTATGGTTGGCACCCGATAGGCTGTTTCGAAAATGTATATGTCACACCCTAAATCCTCACCTCACGACTTACTATGCATGAGTAGGATCGAGCATAACCTTGCTTGTAAGCGAATCCCAAAATACATTTATTTCCCAATAAATACTTGAAAATTTCACTTAATATTTCTTCAACTAGAGTTACAACGGAAATTAAACCAATATAACAATTCAAAACCAAAATTGAACCAGCACAAACCATGGTTTATCCAAATACATCTAGTTACAATCTTGAACCCCAATGGTTCATATAATACATCAAATCAAAGATTCTTGCCAAAGCAATAACATTTGTAATGCCCCAGATCCAGGTTTATTTAAACACATAAACTCAAATCTGGTTCGTTAGGGAAAATGGCCCAAAACAACTATTCCAGACTTAAACAATTTCATTTATTATATCAGAGTGCGGAAATAAAAACATCTTTTAGAAAGTGCGGAATTAAACCACCAAAATAATCCATTTATATTTCATCTATAAAGTCTGGAAATGGTTCAACTAAATAACATAAATAACATCCACCAAGGGTATGGAATAAAGATACTAATAATCTTTCAAATAACATCAAAATCCTCAAATAAAATACTAAAGTTAATTCGTAAGAAAATAAATCTAAATATCTCTCCAAATCCTCCTGGACTTACACAGGAATGAAATAATCTTCTGTAACGCTCCGGATCCGAGTCACATGAAAACCCGTAACTCGTATCCAGAGGTTATTATAATTAACAGGATCAAACTACCAGAGTAAAGAAAACATGAAACTAAATATTTTATGCAATAGAGTGCGCTAAACAAATCCCAACATGAAAACTCACATGACCAAATTTTCACTACCCGCAGTTATCGGCTCTCCATACGTATCTGAAAAAACAACAGAAATAAAAGAGTGAGATACGAATATCTCAGCAAGTAGCACATGCATGCAAGAATACACATCTTCAAATTTAAAAATTCTATGATCGAATAATCAGACGAGAAAACAACGAACAACCGGTGAAGTCTGCGTACTCTGCTGACAGTATTGTTGACCCAAGAGTATAGGAAACCATCTAACTATAAGCAATTAACATCGGAAATCCCTTGGTCAACAAAACCCAGATCAGTTTCAGAGAACATTAATAATATAGTCCATGCCTCAATAAGACAATTTCCACTAAGTATCCCATGGTATTCCAACTGATAAGTAAACAACAAATCCACGTGGTCAATGTCATACAAATATTTGATTGGGTAATCAACATGCCAGAGCGACATCCACACCTCCATGTACACAGTTCCGGCCTACTCAGGGTTTCGGATGCTCTGAAATGACGGCCTACTCAGGGTTTCGTCATCCAATGCCGGCCTACTCAGGGTTTCGGCATTGACAACCAGGCCTACTCAGGGTTTCTGGCTGCTCTACACCAGTCGTGGCAACACTCCATGGCCATGCCATTACACCAATAAAATAAAAACATCACATTACTAAGCTTAAACATCTGGATCCAGGACAAGCTAGACCAAAACAGTAAACATCGTATAATCTCAATTTCAATATCAAAACAAAACCATTCATTCCACATCATGTAAAAACTCATCACAATTCATCACCTGTCCCTCTGGACCAAGCAGTACCTCAAGTACATTCAGTAATTTCTCATTTCCGTAACACAATTCATATGGAAGTAAAACTCAATGCATTCATACCAAGGAAATCCTTTCAATACATTTAAAGTTTCCAACAAGCGAAACCAGAAATACAATAACTTCTCAATCAAAACAGTGTATAGAACAAGGAAAAGCAACTGGTAACTCTTACTAGTTTGGTGTCCGGCACAATACTCAAAAGTAACCTAAACTCAACTTAAAAACTCTTAAGAGGTTCACTAATTTTTCCCCTAATAATTTCATAGGCAAAATGGTTTCCCAGGTTCCTAACCAAGCGAATAGTGAAGTGGTTTAACCCCTAAGTAATGCAAATACTCTTGGTCAAATCAGAAATTCCATTTCAGTAAGCAAAATAGGTTTGCCGCTCACTTACTGAGGTGGGAGCGAGGTGAGCGCCGGTCGGCGGTGAAGAAAAAGGGTAAAATCGACCTGCCGCTCACCCGACGCTAGGTGAGCGTGAGATGAGCGCGAGATGGGCGTGAGGTGGGCGCGAGATTTGCGCGAGATGGGCGCATCGTTTTCTACTTCGCGCGAGATGAGCGCCAGCCGGGCGCGAGCTCGGCGGTAGGTCGTGGTTAACGGGGCGCCTACCTCTGAGGTGAGCGCCGGTGAGCGCGAGGTGAGCGGATACCCCCTGTGGTTTTCATTTCTCTGTTATTTTGAGATCTACATGACTGGCCGGTTTGTGAACCTCTGTAATGGTTCTACTACACTCCTAATACTCCCAGAAAACTTCCCAACCATATTTGGAATTAATCTAAACACTTTCGTTTTCAAATATAAATTAAATCCGGAGACTCTGTTCATGTAACTTCCCGAAAACCAGAAAACCCAGAAAACTCACACTATCACTTTATATATAACCCATGCATCAGAATAATCTCGAGAGAAACAGAAAACACAAATCCCAGTTGTAAATCAGTGCTACTCACCTTACTAAGACTTTCTTCAAGCTTCCGGCCATCCTGGAGATTTTTTACTTCGAGACAGACGGAAACCCTAACTCTCTCCAGAGCCGCGACCTTTTCCCCAAATCCCCGAAAAGTTGTATGAGTTAGCTATTTATATAGACACCACCCGGATTTAACCTAATTCACCCTTTTCTTTAAGAATCCCCCTTTTTACCCCTCACTAGTGCAGGGTTTTCCGGATTTACAAATATTGGCCCCCTTTTCTATTTATTCCCGGGGCCGAATATTTCCACCTTATTATATTTTTATTTATATATATATATATATTTTTTGAACCCTGATGACCACAAGTTTCCCAGAAATAATAAAACTTGATTTAACCAGCACCAACATCTATATGTGCATATATATATTTTCATCTACTGTTATTACTTGTTTATTTTCCTTACTGTTACTGTTAATTTATTTTATTCTAACATTATTATTTTATTTTGTTTTCTACTCGAAACGGGGTTCTACATCTTCTTCCTGGTAATCACAGTAATCCCCCGGAGTCTCTACCTCAGCAACGTCCTCTCCAGGAATATCTGAAAACAAAACCGATAAAACAATAATGTGAAAAACAACATCTCAGTAAGCAGTCATGCAAATAGTTGACCACAATAAAATATGCAACGCTTAATCAGAATAATCACAATAAAATTCAAGACAACAACGAAATACAATTTGTCCACCTCATGGGACTCATGAAATAGTATACCAGAAAAAGAGAGTAGACATGTGCCAGTATGCTACCTAACCAAATTACGATGGACCAGCCGCCTTGCAGTCTGGTTATTCAACACCAACGGAAGAACCCAACCATGAGTTAGCATGTACGGCCCAACCAATCCAGGAGTGGGTAACGTAGCGACCCACCAATCCAAGAACGGTACCATCCTCGAGATGATGGAATGCCTCAGACACAGAATTTAAACCCCTCTAATACACATTTCACTTACTAGCTATTACATGGATCCATATAACTGCTAAACCCACTCAACAGTGAGAAAAACCAACTAAGGTAATGGACATACTTCTCAATAACACCCACCAAATACAGAACCTTATCTATATAACCAAATCCGCCCATGCGAGAAACAATAAAACAGGCACCAGCCTTGTCACACCAGTGACCCAAAACCAAAACAGAATGCAACAAGTCATATGTCCAAAACTCCAGGTTTCAACAGGCCAATATGTCCCAAATGTGTATCGACTCCATCGATGCACAAAGTACATTCATATCACCCAAATACAGGTGTATGAACTCACAAAACCAACCTTGGTTAAAAGTAAAATCTTTTGGAACAATGGAATCAAGTAAAAGTGCCTCTTTAGAAACATCTACTCAAAATCTTTATAAAATTGAATTTTAAACATCCGCCAATGTAAACAATTCCCAAATACCCCAATCTTGATGGTACATAGGTTAAAATTGGATAAAAACACTTCCGTAGTGAAAACTAGGTTGAAAAGTCAATTTCCAAAAATCTAACAAACTGGTCGCTCGAGCGGCCAAGGGCGCTCGATCGGCCTTACAAAATAGATTGTTTCAGGGGAGGTCGCTCAATAGGTCACTCGAGTGACTGTTCTAGCAACAGTTGAATCTTGGTAAAATTCCTCTCGGGTTTTGGAATAAATACATAGGGCACTCGAGCGATTGCTCAGGCGGCCCGATACGTGAAAAATCCACAACTTTGCGAAATTCAACAAAAATTCCACAACTCAATATCCAATGCATCAAAACCATTCTAAAGCATTCTAAAATACTTTATAAACATGCTAGAACAATTCCAAACAATTAAAACATCACAAATAACAAAAGCAACACATCAAATCACCGAATAACCATGTATATCGTCTAAACACGAATTTGTATTTTATGCAAGCGTCAAGGGACTACTTACCTGGTTTAGGACTTAAACTTTCTCTAAAAGCTCTAAGATATCACCCCAAATACTCTCCAACAGATCTAAAAAGGCCTTGATCTCGTCTGGTTCAAAAATCACACTTTTAAGACTCTTAAACATGCTCAAATATCTAGAATAGAAACTTAGTTCTATTTGGCTCTTACCTGAGTTCTTGTGCACGAAAATCCTCCTTCTTCCTTCTCTACGATGGCTCCAACATGTGGTTTTAGGGTTAGGTTTGATCATAAGAAGCTAGGAGAAGAATACAAGAGCAATCAAGGACGTGCGGCTATTCTTCTATTTTGAGTTTTTAAACTCCACGTGAATAACTCCATGCACTACTAGGTTTATTTATTATTTAAGGTATTTTACTATAATACCCTCTTTCCTTAAGCCAAACCACTTAAACTAACCCAAATCAAACCATAAAGCCTCAGCCCAACTAAACCTTTGGGTCAACCCACTCTCATTGGGTTCGACCAACTTTTTTTATTCTCCTTGTTTATTTCTCATTTTATTCTTACTAATATAAACCATAGCACAAATAATTATTATAATAAAATAATACCTAGCCCATAATCATGAACTCACCTTATAAAGGCTCTCCTATCATCTCCGGTTCATCTTAAACTCCTCCGGGTTGAACCAAAATTTAATCTCCTGCATATTATTAATCAATTATTCTGTTGATTTATTTATTACTAAAATCTAGGATTTTACAACATCTCAAACAACACGTTCATCATTCCAATCACCATCCTGTCACCACATTTCATTTTCTCAGGATTGCTGGTTTCCTATGAAAATATAAAGGGTGAGTTTCAATGAAACCCAAAAAGTGAGGCTAATATACCTCATATGATAATCTGCACATTATTCCTTATTTAAATATTATATATACACCAAATAGATATTTAATATTATTACCAATAAACATGCAAGTTTTCCTAAGTTTGGTTCATATCATATATACTTTAATATATATATATATATATTTTTTTGGCAAAAACCCACTAAGGCATGAATAACCTTAGTGGCACTCCAGCGGTGGGAGGAGGGTTGAGGCAGACCCTGACCTGTAGATTAGAAATTCCAATGAAAAATACAAATTCTGGGGGGGACATAAAACCTTACCCCTGACAAAAACCAAAAGACTATATACTTTAATATTTACAATATTCCACATAAGGGATCATGTAGCGCCCCAGAACCGGTTCTGCCCTATCACGGCACCGACCTATCCTCAAGACGTACTTATGGGCCCAAAAGAACTTGATTAATACAATTAACCTGAGCAATTACAATTTAATCATCAGAGTGCATAAACTAAAGAAGCATGGAATAAAAATTTTCCATCTAATAAAATGTCACTTGTATAATAATCTCCAAAATATGATATCTATGTGTACAAAAGACAATTAAGATTTCACCATCACTATCTCTCACATGAACATTCATATACAAAGGTGATAATCTAAAGATAGATATCAAGTTTATAAGTCCAAAAAGAATATTTACATCCCATTTGAAATTCCCCAAAATAAAATACAACATCACAAAGAGAATCCTACTATGGATGGTAGTAGTCCTCTGGCCTGAACTCAAGTTCACCCTCAACATCTCCTCCAATGCGTAGCTCACCAGGAGGATCTGAAAACAAATCCGGTAAAACAAAGCACGTATGAGACGAGAGTCCTAGTTAGTAGCAAACATGCATGTATAGAAACAGTTTATGCAGTTTTATAACATCATGATAACATTCACAATTATAAAGTGTAAATCTTAAGTCAAATATATTTCATTCGGGTAACCCATGAAACCAAATCAATAAATACAATCATACTCTGCAAGCATGTCTTGTTAGGACTCGTGAGTTAGTGTGTCTCTAAATTAGATTAATGACCACTGTCCATTTGCCACCTACACGACTTACAAAGAGAAGCCTAGCAAGGGACATCTCAGCAAGCATAGCACCCATGTATGGGCTGGAAAGTGACAACCAAACCAATAGTCAAGGCCAAGTGGAATACCCCATCCACTGCCGAATCATACCATATGAATCACAAGAACACCCCGCCAATACCCCACAACAAGTGGTTGCCGCAGCACCTCTATGCCCCATGAGGGCCTCACTGATACCTCACAATGGAAAGCTATATGGAAAAGGACATTAACTCTAACAAGCCAACACTCTAACTAGACTCACGGTGGATCCACACTAAGAACAATGTCCAATTAGACGACTCACAATTCAAAACCAACCATTCAAATCAGTGAGTAAAACCAGTACTTAAAACAAGGCCAAGTGGAATTCCCCATCCATCGCCAAATCATAACATATGCCAAGTGGAATTCCCCATCTACTACTAAATCAATCGTGGCCTAGTGGAATTCCCCATCCACCGCCAATAAAACCATAGGCCAAATGCCTTTTCAAATCATATAAGAGTTTTTCAACCTTGCTTTCATAAATCCAAATCAATCAAAACAAATACTATAAAATCCTCAAAATATGTATTTGATGGGTGGGATAGACTTAGGATCCCTAATTAAGGCACCATACCGAAAATCAATAGATTCTGAGACAAAAAGTTTTCAATCTTGAAAATATTCTAAGTCTGGTTAAAAACGTTGACTATTTGGGTATATGATTTTTTTAGACAATTCTACAAGGAGTTATTCAAAATTCTGGTTGTAATCTAATGAGAGGTGGACAAATTTTCTAAAATTTTATAGGTTTTTTATCACTCATTTGGGTATTAAATTCAAAAAGTGGGTTTTGATGAAAATCGGGCAAAACTGGAAATTTAGGCATGAACTGGAAAGTTGACTTTTTATTGATGAGGAATTTGGTCCTGGAAGTATTTTTAATGGTTCCAAATGAGGGGTAAGAAGGGTTGAAGAACTGTCAAAACAGCACCCACGATTAATCGACCAAGGGTGATTAGCCCCCACGATTAGGTCTGTGATTAGTTGCCGACCTAATCCTAATTTGCGATTAGTCTCGCAATTAATCGCCGAAACTAATCCTGTGCTAACAAAGACTACTTTTTGGGGGGTTTTGGCTCAGGATTAATCACCAATTTTCAAGATTAATTGCCACCTCGGGTTTTCAAATATTTTTTACTATTTTCAACAGAAAACTCATTCAAATCTTTTCTAACCTTTCCAATACCAAATGGGATGATCCTAAAACTTTCCAACATGCTCAAAAACACCTTCCAAAACATGAATCCATCCAAAATACGTATAAACACAAGTCCAACCACATGAAACCTCATTCAACCCAACAAACTCAAACCCAAAACTGAAATGTGATCAATATAGGTTGGAAATCCATGGCAAATCAATAGAAATCTAAACAAGATTGATATACAACCAAAACCCTACGAATTTTAGAAGCAAAAACTAGCATGCAAGATCATTCCTTCAAATAAATCAAACCCTATAGAGAGAATACGAATTTTTACAATACATTTTGGTTTGAAGGGTTTGCTACTTTCATGTTTAATGGAGAAGCTTACTTTTCTTCAATCTCTCTTCTTCTTCTCCTTTTTCTTCAAGATTTCAAGCAAGCTCCCACTCTTCTCCTTGTTCTATACGTCCAATATAAGAGGAAGGGTTCTCAAAACACATAAAATATTAGCTAGGGCATCCTTTTATATGCCTAACTTTTGGTCTTTCAAATTTGCCCCTAAGCAAAGCCTTTATTCCACTAAATCCTTAGGGGGTAACTAAGGCATACTAGAGAGTACTTTAGTGTTAAGTGGGGGATACTTTAATGTTATTTGAGGGGTACCTTGGTGTTACAAGAGGGTTTACCTTAATTATTCAAGGGGTTATACTTTAGGTATGCTTAAGGGGTACCTTAGTTAACACAAGAAGGGTACCTTAGTTATAGAAGGGGGGTACCTTAGTTATATAAGGAGGGTACTTTAGTTATATAAAGGGGGTACCTTAGTTATATAAGAGGGGTACTTTAGTTATGCAAATGGGGTACCTTAGCTATATAAGGGGGTGTACCTTAGGTAAAACAAGGGGGTACCTTAGGTATTCAAGTGGGGTACCTTAGGCAGTACAAGGGGGTACTTTAGGTATACAAGTGGGATACCTTAGGAAACACATGGGGGTACCTTAGGTATACAAATGGGGTACTTTAGGTATAATTGGAGGGTACTTCAGGTAGTACTTGGGTGGTACCTTGGGTAATACTTGAATGTACTCTAGGTATACTTGGGCAGTACCTTGGGTAATACATGATTGTACTGTAGGTGTACTTGGGTGATACTTTAGGTAGTACTTGGGAGGTTCTTTGAGTATTCTTAGAAGATACTTTAGTTACACTTGAGAGATACCTTGGGTATACTTGGGAAGAGGTTCTTTGGATATTTTTAGGAGATACTTTAAGTACACTTGAGAGGTACCTTCATTATACTTGGGAGGTTCATTGGGTATACCTGGATATACCAATTAGATTTACCAATTATGAGAGGGTGTACATTAGGTTTACTTAGGGGTGTGCTCTAGGTGTGCTTGACCCAAATTGGTATTAACAAGGGTTCAAGAATGATCTAGAAGTGTTGCAATTTGAGTTTGGGCTCAAAACAAGAAATTTGGAAATTTTGTACTGGACGCACGAATGTTAAAGTTGTACGGGCGTTAAACCTTTATCAAATGGTTTCTATAGGATTTAGCTCAACGCACGATTCAAGATTCGCACGTCAAGGCAAATTTTCACACTCGATTCTAATTTTTCAGAATTTGATTTCCAATTCACTAGAACTAATTGGAGGGTATCTTAGCCAATTAAAATTGAGAAATAACATTAACTAAGCTTACCTTAACAACCTTCAATAAAGTTCAATTTGATTTCCCCCAAATCCTTAAGCATGATCCACATCCACCTCACCTTCATAACACAAGTACTTAATTAGTCTAATAATCCCACTTTAGATAATTAAACTTAGTAATTAAGATATAATCCTGGTTGGGTTTTTACAGATAATGTATTCTAGCATAAGAACAATAAATTAAACATGATTAACATCAAATAAATAAACTTTAATCTAAAGAGTTAGAAATATTTACTTGTGAATTTTTATAGACATACACCTTGCAGAAATAGGATAAAATAACCGAATGTAAAGAAAGAATAACCATCCAATATCATCCTCACATCCTAGTAGACATCTAGGTCACGCTGGGTACTGAATTAGCATAGTGCCTCCTAACAGTACAAATCATCTCAATATCCTCTTCTAGTGGACGTCCCTCACTGGGTACTGAACTAGTATAGACTAGCAGTAATCTCACTCCCAATAGAACGTCCCTGACATACTACTTAACTAGTATGTGGCCTCACAACTAGAAGTACCACTATATAGGTCTGTCTATCACTCTTCATATTGGGTATGGGACTAGTGAACCCTTGCCACTAGCAGTACTATCATGTATCAATCATCCCAGTGGTTAATCACACACTGGGTATTGAACTAGCATGGCTAGCAGTATAATCACATCGAATCCTAGTGGCCTTTTCACACACCAGGTACTGGACTAGCAAAGGCTAGCAGTACAAACTCATCATCCCAGACATCTCATAATGCTGGGTACTGAACTAGCAACTCGTGCCAGCAATACAAACATTACATCTCCCAACAACACTTGGTGTTGGGTACTAGACTAGTATCAAGATACTAATAGTACTCATATCCATGTAATCATGTTTCGTTTAAAACAACCAACTCAACATGTCATGCTTTGATTTAAATTCAATAATTATTAAACATTGCACAAACTCATATAATTTCAAATATATAAACAATAATAGGGTGTATGCACACATTGTTATGCTATGATACATGAAACAACCCATCTCCTTATCTCTTTTCCACCTCACCTAAAAGACAAAATAGACAACCACATCTCTTTTCCACCTCACCTAAGCACACCATCATCATGATAAGATGAGATGCCTTGATCATGTGATGAATCTAATTATAATACAATATCTTGACAGAAATCATGATGCCATGACTCACCGCCACACATATAAATCTAATTATAATACAATATCTGTAACGCCCCGGATCTGTGTTGTTCATTAAAGATATAACATGTCTCACAGAGGGTTAGGTAATGATCCAAAATAAGTGTGATCGCTGGATAATCATGCCATTAATACCATATCAGAGTGCACAATTAAATTCTTATCTAAGAAGTCCAAAATAATCTTTAATTAAAATCAAACGATTCCACATCAACTACTTTATTACATTTTCCAAAATCAAATGAGTCAAAGTTCCAATCTAAAATAAACCTACTAGTCTATGGATTGTAGTAATAATCTTCCTCCCTATATGTGTCAGTTTGATCTACCCCAGTAGGCGCCTCACCACGAGTATCTGAAAACAAAACAAAAGCAAAGGAATGAGATACGAATATATCAGCGAATAGCATATGCATGCAAAAATAGTTGTCATCAGTTATAAACATGCCTCGATAAATAACCAATACCAATACGTCAATAGAGATAAATATGAAATGGAAATCCAGAATTCTAGTAATAGTTCCCATCAAGAATCAACTACGATACCGATAAAACAACGAAAGGTCAATGTCATGCATATTACTTAAATTGGTTAATTCAACATGCCAAGGAGACACTCCACACCTCAATGTGCACAGTTCCGGCCTACTCAGGGTTTCAGACACTATGAAATGACGGTCTACTCAGGGTATCGTCATCCAATGTTAGCCTACTCCGGGTATCGGCATTGACAACCAGGCCTACTCAGGGTATCTGGCTGCTCTACACCGGTTGTGGCAACACATAAGGCCATGCAATTACCCCAACAAACAATACCATCACATTACTAAGCTTAACATGGATCCAAGGGAAGCTAAACCCAAAACCAAATTAACAAGTTCACAAAACTCAGTATTTTCAAAACAATAAACCCACATTGATTACCATCCTGTGTATCCCAATACACTCATCGTAAATCATTCCAACCAGAATAGCAACTCATGTAATTTCAATAGGTATCCCAACCCCAAAACAACATACCTCATTAGTAGTAAAATCCTTTTACTCACACCAGAAAATTTACAATACTATTCAACCCTTTGATATCAAATAAATCCAGACTAAACAGATTCATAATCAGAAAACAAATATAATACATAAAGAAGACTAACTCATTATCTTATAGTGTCATGAACAGTAAACCTACCCAGATTCCTTCAATTCACATTTCGGAAACCTATAGAAATACCAAGAATTTGATTTAAGGCTCTCACAATTGTTTTGAACAGATATAATATTTATAATATCCTAATTTAGTCTTTGGGTAAGAGGTTGAAGTCTCAAATTATCAAAAATTGGCTTGGATTGGTTAGAACCAACTTTCGGCAGATTTTAGTGGGTGCGCTGACCTCTGGCGCTTGGCGCGAGGTCGGCGTATACTCGGCGGTAACCCAAATGCCTCTCGCACTAACCAAAAGTACTTGGTGTGAGATAAGTGCGAACTCAGCGAGACTAAAAATCATATCTCGCACTGACTAATCCTCTTGGCGCTAGGTAGGTGCCAAGTCGGCGGACACTACCTCCGACTCACAACTCTCTGTTAATCTCAAAACTCCATGACTAACCGTATTTTTGACCTCTGTAACTACTTTTCTATGCTTCTACAATTACCAAAACACTTTTAAACATGATTCAGATTTAATCTAAACAACTTTATATCACGACCTGAATCTCATCGAATAACTCACGCTCAAAAACTATGTTATTCAGAAAACATGCTTCACGGCTAAACTATTAGATCAAAACCCAAAACACCGGATTAAAATGATGCTACTCACAGTTATACGCTCCAAAGCCTTGCAACAGCAACTCCTAGTAGAGCAAATCCAACAAGTCGATCACCACCCAGTTTCCCTCTGTTCGTAAGAGGTTTTTCTTCTGAACACCTTGATTCTGAACACTTAATCGGTAGGAAACACAAGGTCTGCTTCTCTCCAAAATCCTAGATCATCAGCCGAAATCTCCTTCAACACAAAGTATGCGAGTAATCAAAACTTACAAATCTAACTACCTTAAGTATTTATACTTACCCTATATACTTTGCCGCTCGATGAGTTTTAAAACACATGATTTGGTGCAGCGCTTGCCCACCAAGTTCCCTATATACACAGCTTATTAAATTTCACAAATAATAATAATGTAGAAAATTGGGGTTTTACAATATCTATTTCAGAAAACTAACAACCCAAGATTTTAAATATATTCATGGAGATCAAACCTTGCACACCTCATAATCAAATCTGAACATTCCCATAAAGTAAGGCATAATTCATAAGTACGAGCAGGAAATCCAAGCATTGAAAAGAAGTAAATCATTATCATATCAAACAAACATTATAAGATAACATATGCAATAAATCATGGATAATTGTGCTCTCTATCATCTTCACATATATAGATCTCTTCAATAGGGAAGAAAATATAAAAAGGGCATAAATCGTGTGCTTCATTTCATGAGTTCATTATCAAATCATCAATGTATCTGAAATTTCACACATCAGTCAACAAACATAGATTTATAGATTAAATATTAAGGAGAACAAAGCATAGAATCATATTTGAAGTAATAATCTCACTCACCTATATGAAGCCTTTGGATTACATCCATCCCCTCCTTCTTGCTTTGTCTTTTTCATTCTTTCTCTTAATCCCAAGAACAATAAATCATAGAGGTAAGGATATAAGAAAGAGATGTGAGGGGAAAGGGAAGTAAGTGAGATGAAGGAGAGGAAAAGAGAGGTTTAGACGTGAGAGAGGGTAAGAGGGGCGGCTTGTAACGCCCCGAATCCGGGTCATTTGTTTTTTCTCATTTTGACTCGGATCAAGGCATTAACTTGTGGTATATTACAATCAGTTCAAATATAAGGAAATAAAGAACTAAAATTTATCATAGTGCTAGGAAGCTTAAATCATTTATTAGAAACTGAATCTCCCTATTACATCAATTAATCAAATGAAAGGCAGCAACAAATTTTTACTAACTCATAAATCCTTCTAGATCACCTACTATTAGGATCCCAATAAAACAAATGCAACTATATAAAATTATCCTACTCTTTTCATATGGAATTTCTAGACTTCACCCCACTATCTGTCTAACCTGTGGCGTCCTCTCTAAGATGACCGGAAAAATAGAATATGAAATAGGGGTGAGATACAAATATCTCAGTAGGTAACACATACATGAGGAAAACAGTTTATATATAGAAAATAACAGTGGTTTCATGCATGGTAAAATAGGCAAGTAATTACAGTCAATAAGATAAACGAATAATCGCGATACAAAACAAACACTGAACCGGTGCCCGAATTAAAGGGAGTTAATCATGTGCATTTCATTTCAATTTAAAGGACAATGTATTATATTTCACATTCCCATGGTTTCTGGTTTATTTTCTTTAGTGTCTTCTTAAGAGCAGTTCCAGATTTTATTCATGATTCCATAATATCCCATTTTAACAGTTCACATAATTCATAGCAGTTCTGTTTAATTATGACATTTCAATATTTCCTTTTAAATAAAAAATCCATCAACCTGAGAATCAATCATTTTATCAGTAATCAAAGCCAACCTTCAGGTAGTAGCCTATCTCTACCATAAGACGCAAACACATAGTATCCACACAAGCTCCGCAGGAGAATGTACATCTCTAAGACTACAGGTACCCCCTGCAGGAGACAACATAACTCTACCGCAGGATGTGAACACCTAGCATCTACCTCTACCGTAGGAGATAGCTTCCTCACCTTCCAGTGGTAACTCACACACTCATCCTCCATATGGGATGCAATCACGCATAATCACATCTCCCCCACATGAGGTATCTCTCCTGTAGGATGCAATCCATTGGAAATACATCTGCTCCACAGGAGATAATGAATCTCTCCCGCAGGAGGTAATGTCTCTACCACCAAGCTGGTAATGTCTCCGCCACTAAGCAGGTAATCTCTGCCACCAAGCAGGTTAGGTCTCCGTCACCAAACAGGTTATCTTTGCCACCAAGCAGGTTGGGTCTCCGTCACCAAACGGGTTATCTCTGCCACCAAGCAGGTTGGGTCTCCATCACCAAACGGGTTAGGGTCTCCGCCACCAAGCTGGTTATAATCTCTGCCACCAATCAGGTAATAATCTCTGCCACCAAGCAGGTAATATACAATACATCTCTGCCACCAAGCAGGTTATTTATAAAACTGGCCACCAAGCCATTGTACAATCATTGACATTCCAATATTGTTTATAATCATATTTCTTTCATATTCAATCGGTAATCCAAAGTCTTGTTCCACAACCAGTTCATTAGTGTGTACTCATATTGATTATGAGATTATCTTAATAATGGAAGACTCAAGTGGTTAAATATCTAATAAAAACCTTTTAGTATAATTGGCCTTTAGAGACACCTTAAGAATAATCTTAGAGAAATGTTACAAGTGGTGGAAATCCAAATAAACTATTCTATAATGATTTGGGACTAAGAGTGTCATAAAATTCTCAAAACACATTTTGGATGAGTGGAATAGTCTTAGGATTCCCAATAAGGTCACCATACCAAAAATCAATCGATTCCGAAACAAAAGGTTTCGGACCCCAAAAATATTCTAAGTCTGGTTAAAAACGTTGACTTTTGGTATATAATTTTTCTAGACAAATATACAAGGAGTTTTGGGCTCAAATTTTGGTTGTAGTCTATTGAAGGGTAAACACATCTCCTAGAATTTTATGGGCTTCTGAATCACTCATCTGGGTATCAAACCCAAAACGGGCTTTTTGGTAAAAACTGGGAAAACTGGAAATTTAGGCATGAACTGGAAAGTTGACTTTTTATTGGTTGGGAATTGGACCTTGGAAGTATTTTTATTGGTTCCAAATGGGGGGTAAAACCTTATTTGCATGTAAAGACTTAAGTAAATGGAGTAATAAATACAAATGACATTTACTTAAATGTTTTTCAGGTAAATAAGGGTGCTGTGTAGCAGGCTTAGGTTATTTGAAAAAGGGTTGGAGAAGAAAAGGGGATGAAAAACTGTCAAAATTGCATTTTTTTGTTAGAGCGCCTAGGATCGCCTAGGCGGTCAAAGGTCGGCGGTAGTTAGTTTTTGATCGCCGACGATAAGTCTTCAAGCGATCTTCGGCGGTCTCAAATTTTACACTAGCGCCGAGGATCGCCGAGCACAGTCGAGGTCGGTGGTCTCCTAAAAACGAACAGAAACACTTCCAAAACGTGATTTTTCCTATTCTAAGCAATCCCATAATACTTATAATGATTATATCATGCATTATACATATATCTACATCATAAAAGCATGGTTTGAAGATTAAATGAACGTAAATACAAAAACGAACGTAAAACAGTGTCACCTACCTCTTATCGTGCGTTCTTCCTCTTCTTCCTCTAACTAGCAACACTCCACACCTCTTCAAGGATGAAAATCGACTCTGGGATGAAAAGAGACTCAAGAACAGTGGCCTCTCTCCCTCTTTCTTCTTCTTCTTCTTCCCTTGATCGCTCTCAGTCGTGGGTTCTCTCTTGCGGCTGAGGGATACGAATACAAGAGTATTCTATTAGGTTATTTCACTTATTATATACCTTCTATCCCACGCAACTATCGCACAGCAAACTCAACACACATCGCCCAATTAAAATACATTAGCTTTAAAATATTAATCTTACCGCGATAACTCGCGATCAGACGCTCCGATCTACTCCAAACTCCTGATCTCCACTAATAATGATATTCTCTACAATAATAAATTATTTCCATCCATAATAATCCTCAAGAATATTAATTATTATTTTATTTTAATATTTGGGAAAATTCGGGGTTTTACACGGCTAAGAGAAAAGAAATAATAAAAAATAATAATATAAAAGGGGGAGGGAGTGACATGCTATGAAGAGTTAGGGTTTAAGGAGCAGTTGGGATCAGTGAATGTGCGGGTATGAAATTGGGAGTTTAGCACCAATCAAATGTCTAAAATGAAAAGTCTTTAACTAGTCAATTGTTTGACTTGGTCAAAACTCAAAACGAGATTTTTACAAACCGCTTCCTGTGGATCCTTTATCTGGATCCCTTGCGTAGACCCCACTGGAGATGCTAACACGTGGACAGATGGATCCTTGTTACACCTATAGCCAAACACCATGAAGTACTTTGTCTAAACACAGGAATCGACCCCGTGGATCCAGTTCTTCCCCAAATCACCACAGCCAAATCATCTTCCCCAACTCACCACAGTGAAATCATCTTCCCCAAATCACCACAGCCAAATCTTGAGTTTGAACAGCAACTCAATCTAACTAAACGAGGTAGTAAGAATCCTAAATATCAACTAAATCCCTCTTACGCTGACTCAATCTAACTAGGGTCCTACTGGGCTGAGAAGTCCCCAGCGGAATTGTAGGCTGTGTGCGAGGTCGGACGGCGGGGCGCACGTGATTTGCGTGCCTCCGGGAGGATAAAATGGGAAAAAGGGAGTCGCCACCGCCTAATGGGGTGTAGGCGGACACCTGGGTGCCTAAGTTAGTCTATTGGGCTTGGTTTGCGGCTTTGAGATTTTAAGTAGGGTCTTGGTTATGGTCCGGGGAAGTCCATAGACACCCCGGTCCACCCCATCGGTTGACGGGTCCCTAGGTTTATCCTGGTTTTGAGTCAACTCAATGATTTTCTCACCCGGTTCCTAATTCAGCATGCAATTTGTTTGAGTCTGGCGGGACCATCTGAATGGTGTGGGTCCCTTTACTTGATTTTATCTTGTTTATTTAAAGCGAACTGGGTCTGATTGGGTGGACCCAGTTGGAAGGTCCACGGATCTCCTTGGTGGGCTTGGTTAAGCCCACATGTCCCATGGTGGGCCTTAGTCTAGCCTAAGAGGCCCTTTGGGCTTTGGTTAGTTCAATTCATTTTACTTTTGGGTTCAAATTAGATTTAAGTGGTTTTCATGCCAGCGTGGGCCTAGATGGTTTGTGGGCCCATTGGGCAGGCCCACGGTGGTAGACAAGTGATTTATTGGATTTATCTTATTTAAGTTTCCAAAAGTGGGCTAGACCTTGGGCTTGGGGCCCATTGGTCTAGACTTGGACCGGATGGTCCATGGTTCAGTGGGTCAAGGTATTGGACCTTGCCCAATTGGGTGGATGGGCTAAGTGGGCCCGATAGGTCCGTGCCCACGTTCACGGCCAAACCATTCTTACACTAAGCCAGCATGCTTCACTTTTTATTGGGCTTTGGTGGGCCTCATAGGGTTTGGCCCATTTGATTTGTATTAATTTTCTTGCTTATTTTTGAAAGTGATCTTGGGCTGGGTGGGCCGCGTTGGAAGGCCCACCAAAGGATCCAATTGGGCTTGGAAGCCCATGTACCATTTTGGGTTTCCGGTTGACCCGGAAACCCTGCTGGTTCAACCAATTCGGTTTGAATAACATAGCAAATCAGCCATCATACAAAAATCAGGTTTTGGAGAATTTTAACAATAACCGAAATTCCATTTCGGTTAAACATGAATAACAGTATAACCGAAATTGGATTTCGGTTATACTGTATCCCCGGTTTAACCGAAATCCAATTTCGGTTAAACCAGAGAATGCCCTTGACGGACCTGAGTTCTCTTGCAACCTGCCGAAACTCATTTTGTCACCTTTTGGACAGAGAACTGGTTCTTGGGGTCTGTGAGCATGTATAGGGTCTCTGTGGGCCCCTGTGTGGGCCCACAGTGGTCCGAATGGGGCCATTAGGCTTTCTTGGTGGGGTTTTCCAAAATCAAAACAGCAAGGGGATGGGTGGCAGTTCCCTTCCCTTGTCTCAACAAGCAAACAGGGACTGAGTGTCCCTGTCTTGGCCTCCTCCTCGTTCTAAAAATGATGACCGCATTGGCAATAAAATAAATCACAAGAAAGCTTGGAAAACCACCTTCATGCTAGAGTGGGTGCGTGTACTGGCTACACTTTAACTAACATGAGATGAACACCATGCTAAACATGTTAAGACAGCAAATAGGAATACATGCAAGTTACATGGGGATATACATGCGAGGGGGTTGGCTTCTCATGATCGCAAAATAGCGACTAACAGTATGATAAAAACCTCACGTGCATTCTATGCGTTTGGTCATGCTAATATCACTTTACTAATTACAAAAAAAACATGCAAGGAAGGGAAGGAGAAGGGGGCTTATTCAAGGGTTACATTAGACTTGCACGCATAAGAGGAACATGCTCCTCTTTTGGATGACAAGAAACACAACCATAAAATAGGCAAAACAATGGCGGAAATGGTGGTTGGAAGACCTCTTTTAACCAACCAAAATACTCTCTAGCCTCTTTTTATACTATCAGGAGCTTACCTTTCTTGCCATGTGGAAATGACCATTCATCAAATGAGAATGAGGAGATGACAAAAATGATAAACTAACATGCACATCGTGACCAAAACATGGCTTTATGGCATGCTTGAAAACTAGCATGCTCCAAATGGGATAAAATTGATATATGTTGATTAAAAGTTAGTGGGGAGACATACCTTACAGTTGAAATCCTCTTTGGAGGTGAGTTAGAGGCTCCTTGAGACACCACAACTCCTAGACAGCAACTCCTTCAAGCACCAAGTCTTCACAAGCCTTCTCCAAGGTTCTCAAGAGAAGAAGGAAGGGGTGGGGGAGGGTTTGAAGTGGTTTGGGAAGGGATTTAGGGTATTAGGAAGGGTTGAGAGGGGGGAGAGGGAGGTCACGAACAGGGTAGGGGGAGCTCCAACAACAAAAATGGACAACTTGTAAAACCCCAAATTTTCACCTAATAAAGAAATAAATAATAAATAAAAGAAAATATGATTTAAGTCCTAGTTAAAATAAAAGTTGAAGATTTAGAGGATAATTAATTCAAATAAGTCATAAGTTGAAAATAAAGAAAGAATTTTAATGAAATTAGCCTAAAAGAATAAAAAGGGTATTTTGGTAATTTTCAGAAAAGGGTAATTAATAATTAGATCATTAAATAATAACTAGAATTAGAAAATAGAAGGAAATAATTTCTTTTGACAATTTAGAAATTAAAAGAAATTAATAAAAGCCTAAAAGTGGGAAAAAGGGTAATTAGGAGATTTTAAGTCTTAATTTGGAGAAAATAAGGTTTTAAGTGATAATATTGTTTAATTAAATATTTTGCACGAAAATAGGTTATAAATAGGAGTTTAGATAATAAGAAACTTAATTAGGATTGTTGAGTAGAAAAATAGAAGGTGGAGAAAAAGTAGGAATTAAATTAGAAGGATTAGACTTTAACTAGACCATGGTTGGGTTAGCCCAAATTAAATTAGCCAATTAGGGTTGGTTTAGGATTTCTAAAGCCTAGTATAAATAGGAAACTAAGGTTAGATAAGAGGGAAATTTCGTGGGATTATTATTGAGAGAAAAGAGGGAGAGAAAGGAAGAAGGTGGTTAATGGAGGTGTCTGACCAGCCATCATCAAAACATGTTCGGGGAAGATCCGTGCGGTGGATCGCCTTCAAATTTGTAGGTTTTGTTCATCACTGATGGAACTACATTATGGACGGTGGAGATTTGAATTGAAGAACTCTAGGTTGGTGCGGTTGGGAGCAAAAATCAGGTCAAGAATTAGAAGCTTCAATGAAAGAAGGATTTTAGCGTATAAGGCAAGTAGTAACCTTGGAAAACGTGAGGAACTGCATGATTTTGTTTTCTGTGATTTCATATGGATTGAATGGATTAGTCAGAACAGTATTTACATGGAATCAAATTGTTTATATTTTATTGATTTGTATTCTTGAAGGATTTGTTGAAATAAAGAAGAAAACTTGGTTTGATCATGAAATTAATTATAGGATAGTATTTAATTGATGAGAATTAGTCTAGAAGGCTTTATGTATGTTTTAGAATGTTAGTAGATTAATTTAGACCAAAGAAACATATAGCAAAAGCATAAAAATCCGAACTTTGTAAATCTGGAAATTTCTGTTAAAATTTGCACGAGCACCTAAGATCGCAGCCCTGTAGAGGTAGACACTCAATGCAGTAAATTCAGATTTATGTATTTTTGTAATCCAAATAAATTTCTAATAATTTTTCTAGTATCTTAACTATTCCAACATCTTTATAAAGGCCTAATTGAGGTATGGAAATTATAAAAATTAAATTTGATAAACATCCAAATAATTAAAGTCTTAATGGTAGGATAGGGTATGTAAAGGACTAAATGATGGGGAATAATGATAGGACAAATACTAACTGGTAATTATGAATTAAAATCATCTTCTAAACTATAATTTAGGTCTGTAGAATATGCTGGAAATTATAAATACAGAAAATTGAAATAAATACTATCTTAGGTGTTAATATGGGAACTTGGATTATAATAAAGGGATTAATAAGGAAAACTCTAAGCAAGACTTGAATATCTTCGGTTTGTGCTTTAAATATGAATACTGATTTTCTGGAAATTACTTTAATTCTGATTTCAATGGAATTTATGTTCTGGAGCTTTATTTTGAACTGTGGATTAAATGCCATGATGACAATAAGAGATTTGTACGATCTGCGGATGAGATATATGACCACCTACGGGTGAGAAGTGTAACTCCTGTGGGAGAGACCTCTTGTGGGGGAGATGTAGTCACGATGTGATTGCATCCCACAAGGAAGATATGTATGTGACCACCTGCGGGTGAGATGAGACGTCCTGTTGGGGGAGATATAATCCTGATTGAATTGCATCCCACAGGAAAGATGTGTGACCACCTACGGGTGAGATGACCACCTGTGGGTGAGATGAGACCTCCTGTTGGGGGAGATGTGATCCTTATTGGATTGCATCCCACAAGGGAGATATGTGACCTCCTGCGGGAGAGATGTGACCTCTTGTGGGGGAGATGTAATCACAATGTGATTGCATCCTACAAGGGAGATATGAGACCACCTGCAGGTGAGATGTGTAACTCCTGCGGGAGAGACCTCTTGTAAGGGAGATGTAATCACGATGTGATTGCATCCTGTGCGCGCGTGGGAAACGCGGCACGGGGTAATTCGGAGTCGCTACCGCCTGATGGGGTGCAGGCGGACACCTGGGTGCCTAAGTTAGTCTATTTAGGGCTTTTGGTCTGCGGCTTGAGATTCTAAGTCGGTTCTCGGTTGCGGTCTGGGGAAGTCCGTAGACACCCCAGTTCACCCCGTCGGATGACGGGTCTCGTGGGTTCCCTGATTTGAGTCAACTTACATTGGTCTCACCCGATCCCTAATCCGATATGCAGTTTGGTTAGGTCTGGCGGGACCACCTGAGTGGTGTGGGTCCCTTTAATTGCTTTTATCTTGCTTATTTAGACGATCTGAGTCTGGCTGGGTGGGCCCTATTGGAAGGCCCACGGTGCCCTTGATGGGCTTGGGTAAGCCCATGTGCCCATGTGGGCCTCTGTCTAAGCCTAGGAGGCCCTGTGGGCTTTGGTTTGAGTGTGTTGGTTTTATTTAGTTTGTTCAAGTTGGATACTTAAGTGATTTCCATGCAAGAAGCGGGCCGGCATTGATTTGCGGGCCCCTGGGTGGGCCCCCATGTTGGTTGCCAAAATGTCTTTAATTTATCTTATTTAAATTCACCCAGGTGGGTTGGATGTTGGGCTTGGGGCCCGTAGTCCAAATTTGGGCTTAAAAAGCCCAGTTCCTTGAGGCTTAGGGTTTGCACCCTTCCTTGGTTAGGTTAATGGGCTTTGGCGGGCCCGATAGGCCCTAGCCCTAGGTCTCGGCCAAACCATGCGAATTCAAATGTATCATTGCTGCAAAAAATGGGTTCGGGTGGGCCGCCTTGGGTTTGGCCCGCCCGGTTCAATTAGTTCGTTTTACTTATGTAACGCCCCGGATCCGAGTCACATGAAAAACCCGTAACTCGTCTCCAGAGGTTATTATAAAACACAGGATCGCAATATCAGAGTGAAGGAAAAACATGAATACAACAATAACTATATAACAGAGTGCGCTAAATAATCCCAAACGAAAATAAACTCACATGACCAAGTAACTACCCGCAAGTATCGTCCTCTCCAGGAGCAACTGAAAACAAAACAAAACAATACGGAATGAGATACGAATATCCCAGTGAGCAGCACATGCATGCACAAATACATTTATGTCAGTTCTAAAACATGCCACGGTTATAAACCATATACAATGATGATAACACACATATTCCGAATAATCCGACTAAACTTCAATAATCCAATTCATATCAGTGCGGAAAACCATCAGGTAAATCAAACAATAACAATCCGTTTTCAATCCCGAAACCATCGATAAAATAATGATTAACTGACAACAACATAGCAATTAACCATAATTTCATATCTCAAGATATAATTCCAGATATACCAATATCATATAACACAAAGTCTTCTCATAACCATGCCCACGCCTCCAAATGTATATCCGGCCTACTCAGGGTTTCGGATATTGAAATGACTGCGTCATCCAATGCAGGCCTACTCCCCGGGTTTCTGCATTGACAACCAGACCAACTCAGGGTTCCTGGCTGCTCTACACCGGGGGGAGGTACAATACCCAATAATCGGTAAACAGTATTCCATGAACCATAAATACCAACAAACCAGCGAATAAAACATATCACGTCAAAACAAATCAAGTACCAACATTGGTCAATGTCATGACTATCGTTTAGTTGATAAATTAAGCATGCCAAGTAGACACTCCACACCTCCATGTACACAGTTCCGGCCTACTCAGGGTTTCGGATACTCTGAAATGACGGCCTACTCAGGGTTTCGTCATCCAATGCAGGCCTACTCCCCGGGTTTCTGCATTGACAACCAGGCCTACTCAGGGTTTCTGGCTGCTCTACACCGGTCGTGGCAACACACAAGGCCATGCAATTCCAACAACCAACAATAACATCACATTACTAAGCTTAAACATCTGGATCCAGGACAAGCTAGACCAAAACAGTAAACATCGTATAATCTCAATTTCAATATCAAAATAAAACCATTCATTCCACATCATGTAAAAACTCATCACAATTCATCACCTGTCCCTCTGGACCAAGCAGTACTTCAGTAATTTTCTCATTTCCGTAACACATACCATTTGGAAATAAAACTCAAGCATTCAAACCAAAGAATTCCTTTCAATACATTTAAAGTCTCCAACAAGTGAAACCAGAAATACAATAACTTCTCAATCAAAACAGTGTATAGAACAAGGAAAAGTAATTGGTAACTCTTACTAGTTTGGTGTCCGGCACAATACTCATAAGTAACCTAAACTCAACTTAAAAACTCTTAAGAGGTTCACTAATTTTTCCTCTAATAATTTCATAGGCAAAATGGTTTCCCAGGTTCCTAACCAAGTGAATAGTGAAGTGGTTTAACCCCTAAGTAATGCAAATACTCTTGGTCAAATCAGAAATTCCATTTCAGTAAGCAAAATAGGGTGTGCGCTCATTTCCTGAGGTGGGCGCGAGGTGAGCGCCGGTCGGCGGTGAAGAAACAGTCAAAAATGGACCTACCACTCACTCGACGCTAGGTGAGCGTGAGGTGAGCGCGAGACGAGCGTGAGGTGGGCGCGAGATTCGCGCGAGATGGGCGCAAGGTTTTCTACTTCGCGCGAGATGAGCGCCAGCCGGGCGTGAGCTCGGCAGTAGGTGGTGTTTAACAGGGCGCCTACCTCTGAGGTGAGCGCCGGTGAGCGCGAGGTGAGCGGATACCCCCTGTGATTTTCATTTCTCTGTTATTTCGAGATCTACATGACTGGCCGGTTTGTGTACCTCTGTAATTGTTCTACTACACTCCTAATACTCCCAGAAGACTTCCCAACCATATTTGGAATTAATCTAAACACTTTCATTTTTAAATATAAAACTCAATCCGGAGACTCTGTTCAAGTAATTTCCCGAAACCCAGAAAAACCAGAAAACTCATACCATCACTTAATATATAAACCATGCATCAGAATAAGCTCGAGAGAAACATAAAACACAAAACCCAGTTGTAAAACCGTGCTACTCACAAGTATACGCTTAATCCGAGAAACAAAAGCTTATTCCACAACCGGCCGAGCATGACTTCCGGCTGCGCGCGTGGATGCGAAGGTCGCCGAACTGATCCCCTGCTCGCGAGAGGAAAAACCCACTGAAATCTGGATCTCCGACTCCACTATTCCAGTCGTAGCTCTCGCGGTTCTCATCTCTTCCCAGAGAAACCCTAATCGCCATAGTAGCCGCAAAACACCAAACCTCTTCAGTTATAAAAATATGATGCGAGCATTCCAAACCAAAAACCTAATTTCCCCTTTAGTATATATACCTTCCACACGCTCCCATACGTATTGCCGCACGACAACCTTTTAAAAGCCTTGATCCTGTGCATGCTCGCCCACTGAAAACCCTACATTTTCTCGCATCCACTTAAGCTTATTCTCTTTGACAACTAATGACCACAAATCTCCAGCAATAAATAAATTTTGATTAAGCCTGTCCATAAATCCATATGTTCATACTCTTGCATATATTTTTATTTTTATTACTGTTATTGTTAATTTATTTTATTTTATTTTATATATATATATATATATATATTTTTTATATATATATTTTTTTTCTACTCAAAACTAGGGTCTTACAACTTAACTTGCTTATTTGCATGCTTTTGGGTTTATCGGGCTTGATGGGCCCCGTTGGAAGGCCCATTAATGTTTCCAAGTTGGACCGTGGTCCAGGTCCCATGTTGGGTTTTCCGGGTGACCCGGAAACCCTATTGGCTCACTTGGTTTGGTGGAAAGCATCACAAAATTCGGCAAGGAACATAAGAATCATGAAAATTGTATTTCTGTGGTGTATCCGGCCTTAGTTGCCGGATACACACAGGCCATAGGTGATCCGGCCTGAGTTGCCGGATCACCTCAAAAATGGCCTTTTTCGGGCTTTGGCCATTGGGGTGGTTTCCAGGGTCTTCCTAGGGCTTTCTATTAGTTATGTGGGCCCCAAGGTGGGCCCACATTGGTTCAGGTTTAGGGTGCAACCCCTTTGGCTTCCTTTTGGATCTCTTGACTAGGCAAAGGGGGAAGCAAAGGGGCATGGGGGTGCTGCTTCCCCCTCCTTTCCTTCCGATAATCACAGCAGCAGCAAGGGGCCTTGACACCCCCAAATTTCATGACCTCATGTTGTCAACCAATAAACAATTGGAATTAGTAAACCATGCATGGCAAGTTAAACCAATCAGTCACCCAAACCTACAATGCAATGAGACTCAAAACAGCAACTCGCAAACGAAGCTTAAGTCTAATTTCAGCATGCACATGAGGGTAATTAATGCACGGGGAGGTGACCTATAGGTGTGCACATACTTGGTACAGCCAAGCTACTAAACATGCCATGTATACATCAATAATAAAAAACAAATAGAAAATCTGCTGCAGATGCATAGGGCAGCAGTCCAAAAGGAGAGGGGTTTAAGCATGCTACTAAGGCTTGAGATGAGGGGCAAAGGGGTGGGGAAGCATGAACATGGGATCCTTCTTCCCTGGTTCGAGCACCACCGGCCTGGTGGGCAAATCAACTTCACTACAAAAAAGAAATGGGGTGCTGCTGCCACTGCCAACAGCAACCCCAAAACAAACTTCATATACCTATTAGCTTGACACAAAACGGTAGATCATGCTCATATTCAAAGGAATCATGCTCCACACTCAATCATCATACCAAGACATGCAAACTTAGACCTTTCACCATCATTGAGCATGTTCAAAACAGCAACCTATTTGATAGGAAAATAAACCAACAAGAAGGGTGGAGAAAGGGGGTTTACAGGGGGTACACTGGATGAAACAAGAGAGGAACAGGCTCCTCTTGAGTTAGCTTAAGCATAATCAAAATAGCAACTTAATGGGACTAAAAATGAGGTGGATTCTCTCCCACTCCCTCATGGAACCAAACGTGGGGTCTCTCTTACCCTTAGAGACCTCCATATTACCAAAAGAGAGGAGAATGCATGCAAGTAGACATCCTTACCAGATTTATGCTAGGGAGAAGACAAGCTTTGAAAGATTTTCAGAAAAATCCCATTTTAATATATGTGTAAACAAATATGCCAAGGGGTCTTACCTGGTGGTCCTTGGGTCCTTGGGCAATGTGGAAACACTCCCTTGAGGCTGGACAGCAACTAGAGCTCCACCTTTCGCAGCACCAACAGCAGCCAAGCTTTTTCTTGGTTAGGTGAAGATGGAGAAGGATGGAGAAGAATGGAGGAAGGAGGGGTGGAGCTACCTTGGGGTGGTGGTAGGAAGGTGGTGGAGGCCAATGGGTGTTGGAGAGGGAAGGTTCGGATGAGACAAAGTGGGGCAAGGAGGTCCAAGAAGGGTGGAATCAACCAACCATTGGAAAGGGGGCTGCTGCCCCTTTTTATAAAAAAACTTAATGTATCCGGACTTGGAGTCCGGATACACTATATATCATGTGTATCCAGCCTCCAAGGCCGGATACATTAAGCTGCCTTTGTATCTGGTCTTGGAGTCCGGATACAAAACATAATAATTGGCAAAATTGATTTCCGCCGCGAATTTGTCGGAGAATCGGCGCGAATCTCGCCGAGCAAATCTTCGTATCCGGCCTTGGAGTCCGGATATACACAAGGGTATGTGTATCCGGTATATTTGACCGGATACAAATCGAAAAATTACGGATTTGCCCTTCGACTTGACCGATTCGACCGATTCGGCCGATTTGACACTTTTGGATATCTACGGATTGCCCCGTACGAATTTTTGTTTAGTCCTTGAGATTTTTGGATATTCAAGATTTAGTGCCCGAGATATTTTGCTGTGTTGGCAGCCACGTGTGCAGTTCCTGCGCCACGTGTGCAGTTTCCGGCTTTTGCTGCCCTGAAACTTCGACAGCCCATATCTCTTTCATCTGATCTCCGATTTGAGCAAACTCAATTGCGTTGAACTCGTATCGGAGCCCTCTATTCAATGAAATAGGGTTAAGTACTTGGCACGGGGTTCGAGGAAAAGTCAACTTTCGGCTCATCCTCAAGTTTGACTGCCCGCAGAACCCTCATCCGGACTCCGATTCCAGCAAACTCAGTTGCGTTGGAACCGTGTCGAGATTCTCTATCCAATGGTATAGGGAAAGGTACTTGGCACGGAAATCGAGGAAAGTCAACTTTCAGCTCATCCTCAAGTTTGACCTCTCGCAGAACCCTCATCCGGACTCCGATTCCAGCAAACTCAGTTGCGTTGGAACCGTATCGAGATTCTCTATCCATTGAGATGAAGCAAGGTGGCAGATTATTACCTGATCAAAAGGTCAAATTTTGACCCATCAGGTTTTGACTTTTTGACCAGGGTTTGCATTTCCGGCTCTTTCGGGGGCGCAAAAATGAGGTGCTTACACATCCCACAAGGGAGATGTGTGTGTTACCACCTGCGGGTGAGATGTGTTAGCTCCTGCGGGAGGAACCTCATGTAAGGGAGATGTGAATACTACGTGTTTGCATCCTACATGGGAGAATGTTACTATCGGATTTGTGAGATGGACCATTAATTATGAATATATGTTTTATCGCTAATCTTCGGTTTTATCTATCGATAACATCTTTTTATTGGTATTTACGAATGATTGCATATTCTATTGCTTTATTTGGAATTGCCATGGATAACTTGGATTTCTCGTCTTATCGTTGATTAATCGAATACCTTATGACTATTTGCTTATATTTGACTGTTTCAAATTGCATGCACCTACTACTTACTGAGATGTAAATCTCACTCCATTTTCCCCTATTTTTCAGGTTGCTTGGAGAGATCGCGAAGATGGGGTTTATTTGATGGGTAGAATTGTAATTGATAATATTGTTCACATTTTGATTAGACAACCCTATTGTAAATTGAATTGATATTATTAAATAAAGAATTGTTTTATTTTCCATCATAACTCTGATATAATTCATTAAAGTTTTAAAATTATTGTGAATCTTAGTTGGTATCTGACCCCAGCTTCGTGGTAATACCTCGAGTTTGGTTGTTGAACCGGACTTGGGTTGTTACAGTAGCGAACTAGGTTCGGGTTGGTTGCCATTTTGCATTGACCCGGGTTCGAGGCGTTACACAACCCCTTGCAAATGAGCTACTAAATCCCTTTTATTGACGAAAATTGAATAACCGGAATTAATACAATATAGTATAACCAAAATTTAATTCCGGTTATACTATAAACCATGTGTAACCGAGATTAAATTTTGGTTACTTTTGCACTTGATTAGCAATTAATTTCTGTCAGGTACGGAATCAGAGAATCTATCGGACAATTTTTTATTTCACTTTTTGAACCGAAATTGAATTTCGGTTATACACAGTTTGTGTTTAACCAAAATTTAATTCCGGTTATTCTACCAATATTTTTGATATTTACAGATTGCCCCCTAGACTTGACCGATTTGACACTGGATATATTCGTAGATTGCCCCTTGCGCAATTTTGGTTTAATCCATGAGATATTTTTCAGATTTTGGATATTTACAGATTGAACCTTGAGATATTTTCCTGCGTTTCTCCCCACGTGTGCCGTTCCTTTGCCACGTATGCAGTTTCCGGCGTTACTGCCCGGAAATTTTAACTGCTCATATCTTCTTCATCTGGACTCCGATTCTGGCAAACTCAGTTGCGTTAGAATCGTATCGGAGTCTTCTATCCATTGGGATAGGATTAAGCAATTGGTTCGGGGTTTAGCAGAAAGTCAACTTTCGGCTCCCCTTCAAGTTTGACCAGCTCATATCTTCTTCATCCGGACCCCGATCTGAGCAAACTCAGTTGCGTTGGAACCGTGTCGGGATTCTATATCCATTGAGATAAAGCAAGGTGACCAATTATCACTTAATCAAAAAGTCAACTGTTGCCCCTTAGGGTTTGACTTTCCAGCTAGAGTTTTCATTTCCGGCTCTTCCGGGAGCGCAAAAATGAGGTGCTTATAGTTGCCCCTCTTTGCTGGAGTCACCTTGCGGATGAACGGCAAAGAGAAAAAAGAATCTCGTTTTTGCGCCTAGCATTTCTGTCGACGGGCTTAGTCCTTTGAATTTTTCATTTAAGAAGGGAAGCGTCCAAATGATATGGAGTCGCTTCCTGGCTTCGGAGTTTCCTTACCCTTGGTTTTTTGGGTTTTTGCAGGGCAACTCTTCGGCATTTAGTTTATGTTTGAAAAAGATTAGATTGGACTTGAGCTCGCCAACCTGTTTCGGTGTTGATGCCAGGCACTTGAAAATATCCTTTTCTTTATGTTTGTTCCATTAAGGCTTTTAGGTGTCTTCAGATTTCTTTTGGCTTTTCCCTTGGGCTTATGACATTTTTTTTATGGCCGGGGGTTCGTTTAGAAGGTGGGAAGAGTGAGGAGAGGAGGAAGGAAGGGAGAAGGAGGAGGTGCTCTTGGCGAGGAGGTGCTCTCAGTGCTGTCCGGTGCCTCAAAGGGAGCTCACATACTTACACTATTCTATTTACAAAAGTGGGGAATCAAAAATTACAAAATGGGCCAATTTGCCCAGGAGTTCTTCATTCTTCCTTCTTCTCGGTTCTCTGTCATTTCCAGGAATGGAAGCATCTTGTTCCGACCTTGCAGAGACGCTCTGCTCCTTAGGGACACCTTTTTCTTCAGTCTTAGGAGACGCCTTGCTCCTTAAGGACACATTCCTGTGTCATTTAGATGTAGGAGACGCCTTGCTCCTTAGGGATTTCAGATGTGGGAGTCGCCTTGCTCCTTAGGTATTTCAGCTGTGGGAGTCGCCTTGCTTCTTAGGGACACATTTCCGTGTCATTCAGATGTGGGAGACGCCTTGCTGCTTAGGGATCTCAAATGTGGAAGTCGCCTTGCTCCTTCGGGACACCTTTCCGTGTCATTCAGATGCAGGAGACGCCTTGCTCCTTAGGGATCTCAAATGTGGGAGTCGCCTTGCTCCTTAGGTATTTCAACTGTGGGAGTCGCCTTGCTCCTTAGGTATTTCAACTGTGGGAGTCGCCTTGCTCCTTAGGGATTTCAAATGTGGGAGTCGCCTTGCTCCTTAGGTATTTCAGATGTGGGAGTCGCCTTGCTCCTTAGGGACACATTTCCGTGTCATTCAGATGTGGGAGACGCCTTGCTCCTGAAGTCTTCAATCTTGGGGGACACCTTGCTCCATTAGTTTAGGAGTCACCTTGCTCCAGGGACGCCTTGCCCTTTCAATCTTAAGAGACACCTTGCTCTCAGTGGTTGGGAGACGCCTTGCCCTTTCAATCTTGAGAGACACCTTGCTCTCAGTGGTTGAGAGGCGCCTTGCTCCATTAGTTTCAGAGTCGCCTTGCTCTAGGGACACCTTACCCTTTCAATCTTGAGAGACGCCTTGCTCTCGGTGGTTGGGAGACGCTTTGCTCCAGTAGTTTCGGAGTCGCCTTGCTCCAGCGACGCCTTGTCCTTTTGGTCTTGAGAGACGCCTTGCTTTCAGTGGTTGGGAGACACCTTGCTCCTTAATTTCGGTTTTTTGGAAGACATCTTGCTTCTGTCTTCAATTCTTGGAGGCACCTTGCTCCATTCTGTTTTCAATCTTGGGAGGCACCTTGCTCCATTAGGGTTGGGAGACACCTTGCTCTTCCTATCTCCTATTCTTGGAGGCACCTTGCTCCTTATATCTTGGGAGACACCTTGTTCCTTATGTCTTGGGAGACGCCCTACTCCTTCCTTTTTCAATTTCGGGAGACACCTTGCTCCTTAGGGTTTGGAGACACCTTGCTCCTTAATTCTTCAATTTTGGGAGACATCTTGCTCCTTTGGGGCGGGAGACACCTTGCTCCTTCTGTCTTGGGAGACGCCCTGCTCTTTAATTTTTTCAATTTTGGGAGACACCTTGCTCCTTATGTCTCGATTTCTTTCTCTGTCTGGCTTGTTCCTGAGGTTGCCTCTACCAGTCTCCAACTCATCCGTCGGCAGCTTTGGCGTTAATCTCTTCTGTGTCTCATGTGTGAATACATGATGACAGTTCTTTCTTTGCATTAGCATGTGACTACGCCATGATTCTTTTTCTGTTTGTCTCAAGTTCTGTTAGTACCAGATGTTTGGAGTTTCCTCTTTCAAAGTGGGTCCATGGCAAGACCAGTAATCTTTGGGTCAGTTTCCTGACACTCTCATTTAGACTTAGGAAGGGGCACCTCCCGGCACTCCCTGCGAGCGTCTCAACATTTTTTTGCCTTCAATAGCATGCCCCAGGTAGGAATGAGGGGGATTGTTTTGGTTCAGGGGGTTTCTTTGGCACTGCCCTCCCCTAGTTCTTTTGACTTTCTCTCTTGTTTTTTTTCTTTTTCCCACCCTTGGTTGAGGGTTGTGTAATGGTTTCTCTCTCAATTGGTTCCCTTTTCCAGGTTCGGTGCCTTGCCCCAGTCTGCGGGCCCCGTCAATTTCCACAAATCATGATCCAATGATCAAAGAGGACTTATCTGTAGGACAAAATGTAGGCTTTGGTTCCAGTGCTTAGAAATGAAGGATAAATAGGCCCAAACCCTATATAGCTTCACTCTATGGGTAACCATTATGTCTAGCCAAAGTTCTTCTCTGTCTTTTTTGGTTCTGTCATTACCAGTTTGTCCAGGATTCAGTGTTACATTCTCTGTAATCATAAGGGACTTCGTAATATGACAAAACATAGGTTGGGTTCAGGGGTCCAGAAGAAATGAAGGCTCAAAATTGATGAATGGGGTAAAAAGCCATGTCCTGTCCACCTTTTTTGTTAGGGCTTGCTTCACCTTTGTTCCTGTAACTTTACGCTCAACTTTGATTGGCTTCTTCTCTTTTTTCCGTCTTTGTTCTTTTCTCCTCTTTTCTTCTTTCTTGGGTCTTTTGCCCCAATTCTTGATTCTTGCTCTCAGGGTTTGCCCCGGCTTTTGTTTCTTCTTCTTCTTTTTTTGTTTCTTTTCTTTTTTCTTTTCTTTCGAGGGATTGCCCCAACTCTTTCTTCGAATTCTTGCTTTCTGGGGTTCTCTCCATTCCTCCTTTCTGCCTCCTTTGGTCTTAGGGTGCTTTTCGCTTTGCCCTATCTTCACCTTCATCCTTTTTGTGTCTCCTAATTGCACGAAGCTTCATACCCCAGTTTTGAAGACAAGACATGGTAGGGTTAATGAAAAAATTGTTAGGCTCAAAGTGTTTTGCAAGGGTTTCATTTTGTGTCAGATGATTTTTGGAGAAGATCAAGGATGGCCTTTCATCCTTTCACAGAGAATGTAACACTTACTTATTTTTGCACGATTAACTGGCTCAAGAACCATTTTCTTCTTTGTTCATTTTGTTTTTTCTTTTGCTTTTTGACTTTGCCCCAGTTTGGGGTGGCTAGACATAACGTGGGTTAGAAATTAGACGATCAAGCTCAACACGTTTAACTAGCGGACTTTATTTGAAGTGCCTCGACCAAAAAATGGCCTCTCATCATTTCATTGAGATCATTGATCCCGGATCATGTCAGTGGCCTTTGACTGGTATGGGCGCCTTGCCCTTTTCATTTTTCTCACATATCACAGCTGTGCGTTTGGCAAGGTAGGTTTCAAATGTGATGCTGGTGGGGGATCCCTGGGCTATGTCGAGACCCGCACAGTTTGTGCTGTTAGGCACATTCCATTTGTCAAATTTGATTTCTTAGGTTTGGCCCAAGATCACCGTCATACCTTGGTATTCTCCAACACTTTAGTGATTTCCCAAAAGATTTTATAATCTTGCAAAAAGAAACATGCTATCAAGTTCAAAATTTAAAAGAAAAGAAAGCATAAGCAAAACACAACAGCAAACTGTGCAAGGAATGGCTGACACAGATCGGCGTTCTTGGAATTCAGTTGCATGCCATGGGAGGAAGCCTTTAAGTGCTCTCCTCATCATTATCTTCTCGTTCTTGCGGGAAGATGGCTGGTTCGGATGTCCAAATCTGCGTTAACATGTGAGAGATGTCTCGCACCTCGATGGACCTTGGCTTCTCGAGCAGTCCCTTCAAGAATCCTTGATCAATCAGATCTTGAATGTCATGCCGTAGATCCCAACATTGGCTTGTGTGGTGCCTTGGAGCACCAGAAAGGTACTCGCATCGTTCCATGGCGTTGTAGCTTCTGGCATTAACCAACCGAGGGTTCGGGGACTTAATCTGCACATACCCTTCCTTCAACAGTATCGGTAGCAACTCCGCCAGTGTATATGGTAGGGGGTTAAAACCCTCCTCATTCTAACCTCCATTTCTTCTTTTGTTCTCCTTTGGGGGGCCCTCCGAATGATCCATCAATCTGTCATGCTTCCCTTTGCTACAATAGACATTTAGCTTCTTCGTAAGCTTCGTAAGCTGGGGAACATCTACTACTACGGCTTTCCCTTTCTTTCTTTGCATCCGACCATCTACTAGTGTGGGTGGAAGGCTCACTTCTTGGCTGCTCACGGGTATCTTTCCCTTCATGCTTTCAATTTCTTCTTCAAGAACCCTTACTTTGGATCGCAGCTAGAAATTTTCTTCCCCTAACACTTCCAAGCATTTGCTCCACGTTTCTTCCTTGATTGTTATTGTCTGTACTAGGCTCTGTAGAGAGGCCACTATGTTGGTTATTTGCTGGGCTACATCATGGTTTGTTCCTGAGGTAAGGTCCATGTTGATCATTGGCGGGGTTCCTGCCAGGAGAAACAAATATTAAAAGGTAGGATACATGATATGAAACGCCAGGATGCATGATGATGATGATGATTTTTTTTTCTTTCCTTTCTTTTTTTTTTTCCTCTTTTCTTTTTCTTTCTTTCTCTTTTTTTGTTTCTTTCTTGGTTTTTTTTTAAATCCGACGGAGGATCAATTTTGAGTTCCCCAACTTCAAGAAGATCTTGGACTGCATGACGAAGGCCCCAACATCCACCAGTATCATGGCCTGGTGCGCCCATGTGGTACTCACACCTCTTGCTTGGATCATAGCCATTCATTTTTTATGCCTTAGGATTCGACGTTGCCAGTTGTAGGTGTCCCTCTCTCAAGAGCGTTGGTAATAATTCAGCCAGCGTGTACGGAAGTGGAGTGAACTCCCGGTTCTTTCTTTCCTCTTTGGTGAGACATCTCCTGAGGCGAGACACGATATTGTTAGCGGAGGGGAGGTTCACACTTCTTGAGGAAGGGATGTGAAACGGCGCAGAAGGTCGTACATGGTTAACGGCACTTGCGCCGTCGTCATTCTCTTGCCTCTTGCCACTTGAGGTTGTTCCATGCAACAAGCTCGTCATGGAGCCTCCGAGCTTCTCCATTTTAACCACATCCTCAATTCAATCTACCGCTATGATTAGATCAGTGAAATTTGCAGTGCATTGTCCCAGCAGAATTGTAAAATATGGCTGTCCTAGTGAGGATATGAACAAGGAAGTCTGCTCTTGTTCAAGAAGAGGGGGTTGTACCACGTTGGCTAGTTCCATCCACCTTTTGGCGTATTCTCTCATAGACTCACTATTCTTTTTTGACAGCCTCTGCAATTCGGTTCTGGTCTGAACCATTTGGCTATTCAAGCGGTACTGTTGGATGAACACGGCGGTGAGGTCATTCCATGTCTTAACCTTCTGCTTATCAGACTTATGAACCAAGAGTATGCTGCTCCAGTTAGGGATCTCTGGAAGAACTGAACAATAATCCTTTCATCCTTCGCGCATTGGCATATGTCGCCAGCATACGATCGTAGATGTTTCAAGGGACAACCAGTCCCATCAAAGCTACGCAGTTCTGGACATCGGAATTTTGCTGGCAGTTGGATGTCCAGGAAGAGACATAGGCTCTCCAAAGTGGTTTCATGTTCCACTTGGTTGGGCCGAAGTAGCTTCAAAAGGTCTTCCTTCATTGCGGCCATTTGGGCTTTATTATCTTCCTTCATTGCTGCCAAAATTTCCTCAAGCTGGGTCTCCCATGCTTTATTCCGGTCTCGCTCTTCCTGCCCCAGTTGGACAGGCACAAATGGTTCTTGTTGTGCAAGACAGATGGGAATTGCCGCCGGATGTGGGAATGGAGCGTCCTGTGGTGGCGGATGTGCCGCCATGGGTGCTGGCTGAGGTGGTTGCCCCTGCTGGATTTCTGGCATTCGTGGTATGCATCATGGCCACTCGTTGGCTTAGCTCCGTTATGACTGGTTGCTCTTCGGCCCTTTGTTGTGATGATGATAGAATTGAGGCCTCGGAAGAACTTATTGCAATCCTTTCTCACTGTGAATGTAGAGTTATGAACGATGCTCTAAATGTGGAATATCCGAACTATACCTGTTTATCAGAAATTTTGATCAGTTCCTTCTCTAATCGTGAAAGAGGTGTCGTGTGTGAAGAGATTATTACACCATGAGTGATGCTCTTGTGCCCTGGTTGGCAAAAACAAATACAAGGCAGTTCATGCATGAAAGTCACGACTCGACAAAACAACACTGTGAAGAGTGTATGACAGTGCCCCATTTAAACAGAAAAACTCCTAGGACTTGTGAAATTTTAAAACCTTATAACATGGTCTTTCAGAGATCTGAAACTCTGGAGACCACGTTGTATCTAACGGTTTTCAAAAATTGTGCAACATGTGCTTTATGAGTGGAAATCCTTGAAAAACTTGTTGCGAGGACCAAACCTCAAAATCCATGCCTTGATCGGTAGCAATTGTAAAATCCTTTGAAATCATGCAGTGGCAAATGAATTATAAAAATCAGGAAACGCATTCTGGATAGCTCGCATCGTGCCATGAATGGCATGGAGAATGTACCCCACAAGATGGGCAATTTGATTTTCGTCTATTATGGCTAGCTCAATATACCCCAGATGACGGTTTATTGGGCGTCGCAAGAGACGGTGTTTATGTCGTGGAAGACAATTCAATGTAGGCCCGAAGGCCGCTTTATTGTGTGCTTTGAAAAAGCAACTTTGTTGTGCGCCTTGGAAGGCGGCTTTATGTATGCTCGAAGGCGATTTGATGTATGCCCGGAGGCGACTTTGGTTTTGGAAATTCTTTTTGTGCATCTTTAAAAGCGGTTTGGCCAAAAACATTTGTGCTAATGATCTCGAAGTGCGTGCACTTAATTTATAAACAGGCATATACACAAGTGAAGTGAAAGTCCAGTACTATTACCATCCTGAAAGTCTATGTTAACAAACAAATATCAAAAACACCCAAAAGTGTGTGCACAGCCCTAAAAAAGGTTGGTGCCTATCAAGGCACGACTCCTAGACATACTTGTGTAAGGAAGCATGTCCAAGTCCTGATCAGCCTTTTGTCTTTCATCTGTTCTTTCATCTGCTTTCGGTGTTGGACCACAGCACAAATTACAATTTGCCATCGAGGGCAAAACCTTACAAGCTATTTACAAAAGCTGCCAAGAATTCATCCTTAAGGCTGTTGGGAGCCAAAAGGAAGGATACAAATTTCTTCCAAAGCGGGTAGGCTAAAAATTCCTGGATCTAGGGTTTGGTGCCCTTATTTTGATCTGGCATGCTTTCATCTGTTTGTCTGATCTGGCCGGCTTTCATCTGCTCTAAAAGACCAATCTGGACTTAAAGTGCTCCCAGCGGACTTTAATGGGTTAAGACCCATAGCTTACAGGACTCAATGCATGGATCTGGGGTAGCTCCCTTGATCAAAGTAAGGTCGGCTTCCTAAATTAGGGCTAAGGTAGCCCAGAATCTAGGGTTTACTCAATTTGATGCAAAAAAGCGGGGGTTGCTGCCCCTAATGGACTCTGGATTTTATTCCAATTTTACTCCTCTTGTATTCATCATTCACAACACAATCACCCTCACATGCACAAAGCGTGGTTTATTCAGAAACGTTAGGTGAGGAAGGATACCCAACCCGAGACATAATCCTACAAGGGTCTGGACCAGTATTGGATCCTCGCGTGCCACGGCAAGAAACTTGTGGTGCTAATGGACTCCAGAAAACTGGGGGGATGGGTTCACCTTGCTTTCCCCTGCAAGTCACGGGAGCGTAGGTGCTAATACCATCCCAAGAGTTAGTTCATAGGAATCAGAAGGGTAGGCTACTAGAGAGGTCTAAGTTTCGGTAAAGAAGATGCAATATCCGTATTTCACTCATTCATTCGGGGTCGGATCATCCACGTAGCCCCCCTCGTGTGTGTCACCCCACGCATTTTATTACAAAAAAACTGGAAATGAAAAATCCATCCACGGTGTGGTGGTGTGCCCATGTGTGTAGTGGGGCTGCGTGCTGTGTCTAATCGGGTGAGTTTTGTCCGGATTTTATTGATAAAGGGATTGTTACCATTTTGCATAGTAAGGTGCAGAATTGGCACACAATACGAGGTTCTGGGAGAGTCCCCAGGTAATTGGAGGGGCTACACTTAAATTCCAATTGCCTTAGGCAACTATCTCGTCATTTTGACAGGACTCCCTAGAATGCCTAATTACGCGTATTCTGTATCTTACTAAACGAGGTAGTAAGAATCTTAAATATCAACTAAATCCCTCTTACGCTGACTCAATCTAACTAGGGTCCTACTGGGCTGAGAAGTCCCCAGCGGAGTCGCCAGGCTGTGCGCGAGGTTGCACGGCGAGGCGCACGTGATTTGCGTGCCTCCGGGAGGGTAAAATGGGAAAAAGGGAGTCGCAACCGCCTGATGGGGTGTAGGCGGACCTGGGTGCCTAAGTTAGTCTATTGGGCTTGGTTTGAGGCTTTGAGATTCTAAGTAGGGTCTCGGTTATGGTCCAGGGAAGTCCATAGACACCTCGGTCCACCCCGTCGGTTGACGGGTCCCTAGGTTTATCCTGGTTTTGAGTCAACTCAATGATTTTCTCACTCGGTTCCTAATTCAGCATGCAATTGTTTCAGTCTGACGGGACCATCTGAATGGTGTGGGTCCCTTTACTTGATTTTATCTTGTTTATTTAAAGCAAACTGGGTCTGATTGAGTGGACCCAGTTGGAAGGTCCACGGATCTCCTTGGTGGGCATGGTTAAGCCCACATGTCCCATGGTGGGCCTCAGTCAAGCCTAAGAGGCCCTTTGGGCTTTGGTTAGTTCAATTCATTTTACTTTTGGGTTCAAATTAGATTTAAGTAGTTTTCATGCCAACGTGGGCCTAGATGGTTTGTGGACCCATTGAGCAGGCCCACGGTGGTAGCCAAGTGATTTATTGGATTTATCTTATTTAAGTTTACAAAAGTGGGCTAGACCTTGGGCTTGGGGCCCATTGGTCTAGACTTGGACCGGATGGTCCATGGTTCAGTGGGTCAGGGTATTGGACCCTGCCCAGTTGGGTTGATGGGCTTAGTGGGCCCGATAGGCCCGTGCCCACGTCCACGGCCAAACCATTCTTACACTAAGCCAGCATGCTTCACTTTTTATTGAGCTTTGGTGGGCTTCATAGGGTTTGGCCCATTTAATTTGTATTAATTATCTTGCTTATTTTTGAAAGTGATCTTGGGCTAGGTGGGCCCCGTTGGAAGGCCCACCAAAGGATCCAATTGGGCTTGGAAGCCCATGTACCATTTTGGGTTTCCAGTCTTCCGGTTGACCCGGAAACCTTGCTGGTTCAACCGGTTCGGTTTGAATAACATATCAAATCAACCATCATGCAAAAATCAGGTTTTGGAGAATTTTAACAATAACTGAAATTCCATTTCGGTTAAACATGAATAACAGTATAACCGAAATTGGATTTCGGTTATACTATATCCCCGGTTTAACCGAAATCCAATTTCAGTTAAACCAGAGAATGCCCTTGATCGACCTGAGTTCTCGGGAAACCTGCCGAAACTCATTTTGTCACCTTTTGGACAGAGAACTAGTTCTTGGGGTCTGTGAGCATGTATAGGGTCTCTATGGGCCCCTGTGTGGGCCCACAGTGGTCCGAATGGGGCCATTAGGCTTTATTGGTGGGGTTTTCCAAAATCAAAACAGCAAGGGGATGGGTGGGGGTTCCCTTCCCTTGTCTCAACAAGCAAACAGGGACTGAGTGTCCCTGTCTTGGCCCCCTCCTCGTTCTGAAAACAACGACCGTATTGGCAATAAAATAAATCACAAGAAAGCTTGGAAAACCACCTTCATGCTAGAGTGGGTGCTTGTATTGGCTACACTTTAACTAACATGAGATGAACACCATGCTAAACATGTTAAGACAGCAAATAGGAATACATGCAAGTTACATGGGGATATACATGCAAGGGGTTTGGCTTCTCATGATCGCAAAATAGCGACTAACAGTATGATAAAAACCTCATGTGCATTCTATGCGTTTGGTCATGCTAATATCACTTTACTAATCACAAAAAAAACATGCAAGGAAGGGAAGGAGAAGGGGGCTTATTCAAGGGTTACATTAGACTTGCACACATAAGAGGAACATGCTCCTCTTTTGGATGACAAGAAACACAACAATAAAACAGGCAAAACAATGGCCGAAATGGTGGTTGCAAGACCTCTTTTAACTAACCAAAATACTCTCTAGCCTATTTTTATACTATCGGGAGCTTACCTTTCTTGCCATGTGGAAATGACCATTCATCAAATGAGCATGAGGAGATGACAAAAATGATAAACTAACATGCACATCATGAAAACTAGCATGCTCCAAATGGGATAAAATTGATATATGTTGATTAAAAATTAGTGGGGAGACATACCTTACAGTTGAAATCCTCTTTGGAGGTGAGTTAGAGGCTCCTTGAGACACCACAACTCCTAGACAGCAACTCCTCCAAGCACCAAGTCTTCATAAGCCTTCTCCAAGGTTCTCAAGAGAAGAAGGAAGGGGTGGGGGAGGGTTTGAAGTGGTATGGGAAGGGATTTGGGGTATTAGGAAGGGTTGAGAGGGTGGAGAGGGAGGTCACGAACAGGGTAGGGGGAGTTCCAACAACAAAAATGGCCAACCCCTTGCAAATGAGCTGCTAAATCCCTTTTATAGACGAAATTGAATAACCAGAATTTAATTCCGGTTATGAAGACAATATAGTGTATCCAAAATTTAATTCCGGTTATACTATAAACCATGTGTAACCGAAATTAAATTTTGGTTACTTATGCACTTGATTAGCAATTAATTTCTGTCAGGTACGGAATCAGAGAATCTATCGGGTGATTTTTGATTTCGCTTTATGAACCGAAATTTAATTCCGGTTATTCTGCCAATATTTTTTATATTTACAGATTGCCCCCTGGACTTGACCGATTTGACCGATTTGACACTGGAGATATTCGCAGATTGCCCCTGCGCAATTTTGGTTTAATCCCTGAGATATTTTGTAGATTTTGGATATTTACGGATTGACCCTTGAGATATTTTCTTGCGTTTCTCACCACTTGTGCAGTTCCTTTGCCACGTGTGCAGTTTCCGACGTTGCTGCCCGGAAACTTCAACTGCTCATATCTTCTACATCTAGACTCCGATTCTGGCAAACTCAGTTGCGTTAGAACAGTATTGGAGTCCTCTATCCATTGGGATAGGATTAAGCAATTGGTTCGGGGTTTAGCAGAAAGTCAACTTTCGGCTCCCCTTCAAGTTTGACCGGCTCATATCTTCTTCATCTGAACCCAGATCTGAGCAAACTCAGTGGCGTTGGAACCATGTCGGGTTCTATATCCATTGAGATAAAGCAAGGTGGCCAATTATCACTTTATCAAAAAGTCAACTGTTGCCCCTTAGGGTTTGACTTTCCAGCTAGGGTTTGCATTTCCGGCTCTTCCGGGAGCACAAAAATGAGGTGCTTACACCTTTCAAAGGAACTGAGTGATTCTAAGAACACCACTCCGTAGACTATACAATGTTCATTGTCCTAAGTTGAAAGGTGAATTTCCTCAATCTTTGAAATTATTTAATGATAATTATGTCAATCAAATGGTTGTCCAGAGAGAACCCCACTGAATTCTAAGAATGAGGCGGATATAGTAAAAATCTCTCTAGCTAAGAAGTTGAATAGCAGAAAGTAATGACCAATATTTTAGAAGATGTAGGCAAATAGGATAAGTAAAAAATGCTTTTTTTGTTTTGGTATTCTCTTATAAGTATTTGCATTTGGTTGGAGTGTCATATATAAAGGAAGGTTGATATTGGTCAAGGTAGTTTGGATTGTTTCCATATTCTGCGTTGATAGTTTTTTTATTAACTTTTCATCTACTTATCTACGTGTTTAGTCTTAATGATTTAACAAAGAGTTAGGTGTGTCCTTAACTCTCTAATTGACAGGCTGACGATCGAGAAGACAGTGGTTGCGGTTATTTTAGCTGGGTCGAAGCAAATGTTGAAGATGCCGGCACTTCTTCCACTGAACGTGTTGATTCTATAAGAAGAATCATTGAAGTGGAAGTTGAAGCCTCAGAGAGAGTTGCAAATCTAGGTCGATGTCTTTTAGAAAAATTAGATGGACTATCATTAAATGGAAAGGGAAAAGAATGAAGAGTAAGAGACCAATAGTTCTTTCTGTTCTTTCAGAAGCCTTGTTCTTTCTGTTTTAGTTTCTATTTAAGAGCAATAGTTTCTGTAACACTTAGTTTAGTTGAAGACTATAGGATTGTTTCTTTGTATGAAAGTTTAACAGCTTCATTTGGAAGTAACTTAATTTTGTATAGCTGGACTAGCCATGTATGATTTCCTTGTCATTTGGAAGCAATACATAATTTCCTTGTCATTTTGTATAGCTGGTTCCACAAATTGGAGAGAAGATTAGAAAGATGTTGGTATTACTTTTAAAAGCTACTTTTCGAACTTTCAAAAATAATGAAGCACTTTGGGTTTGTGAATCAACATGAAATGAAACACTTAGTCCCAAAATATCACTGAAATAATCTCTTTTGCTACACAACATGTAGAATGTCCTTATGGATGGAGAGGACCCTGTTTCTCAAGCAACCATGTATAGCGAAGCATTCTCGACATCAAAGCCTTGAAGGCTCAATGCTTGCTTGTGAAATTATCATATAATAGCAATCAAACATCCATAGGCTCTCCCGTGTAGACTGCAATTATATTGTTGAACTAAATCTCACAATTCTCATCAACTATCAAGGCTTTCATCAACTTAAATTTGCTTGAACAGCAAGTGATCAGACGCAATATAAACATTATCACTTGATCAGGAAAAAAGCACTTTCAAATTAAAAATTATAACAATTCCTTTGTAACGCCCCAAACCTGGGTCAATGCAAACTCGCACCCGACCCGAACCCAATTCGCTACTGTAACAACCCGAATTCAGTTCAACAACCAAATCCGAGGTGTTACAGGCCCATATCATATACATCATCAATAATATACCAGCAATAGAATTAAATAATCCATTCACTTTATTATACCATCAGAGTGCGGAAACAAGTATGTGGGGAAGTGTAGTCTAAAATCCTCAAATAAACATTAAAGTTAATCATCAACATTAATATCAAAGTCTGGTAAAATAAAATGGTTACTATCTCTCTCATCTCTCTAGTACATCAATCCAAATGAATAATAGTCTATCAAATATAACTAAGTCTATAACAATCCTCCACCTCAGACAATATCCGGGTAAAAGTAATCCTCCGGTGATACTCAGCTACCTCTCCCTGGAAATCACTATGATCCCCCTCTCGCGTATCAGTTGAAAAATGAAATAAAAGTAGGGTGAGATACGAATATCCCAATAGGTAACACATGCATGATTAAACAGTTAATATAAGTGAAATAACAGTTCATGCACGATTAAGCAATGTCGACTGATCAGGCTCGTATAATCATTCGTATCATTCATGAATACAAAACAATATGATAAACAGTTCTAGAGATGTATTTTAGCAAGTTCTATTATAAGAATCCAATATCAAAATCAATAACATAATTCATACTTTGCTAGGATGCATTAAAAGTCACATCCGATCAATATCTCATTCACATGCCTCCAGCATGTATACAATAATAATAACAAGTGTTTGTGATTTCAGTGTCATTGTAGGACTCACAAAGATAGATAAACCTTTTGAGATGATTCTCGACCAATCGCTATACCACCGTGCGGCTTAGGAGCAATGCTACTAATGATACTCAAGTCCCATGCAGCACAGCTTAGACAAGAGCCGTAGTCACTAACTTATTGCACACGTACCCATTAGAGTTGGCATGTACCACCAACATGCAGCACTAGAATTAATACATGGAGATGGTCGCTTATCCACATGTACAGGGCATCACCAGCGGCTCACCGGGGATATGTCTAACTTGCAAAGGAAGCGCGTCGCACAAGGGAAAAACTCAACCCAAATGACATATCCCTCAGCTATCTAGCAATAACTATGGATCCATAACCAGCTATGCCCCCTAAACTCCAAAATTCCCTAAAATATAATATTTCTATAAGGGTTGATGCCTAGCAGCATATAAAGGTTAAATCTGTCAATTACTTCAAAATTTGGGTCATCTGAGTTCTGGATCCTCTTTATGTAATTTTCTGGTTTATAGTGTAATTTAAAAGATGTTCTAGTAATTAAATAATAGTTAGGTTTTCCAAAAACTAGATTTCTCAATTACTTTCAAAGTTTGGCAACTAATGTCCTAAATATCTTCCTAATTTATTTTTCTGTAAAACAGGGAATTAGATAATTTATTTTGGTCTTAAAACATCTAAATTAATCATTAAAATTGTCTAAAAATAGTTTAGAATTGAATCAAGTTCAAAATTACGAAAATCTGCAAAATTCTGCACAGAGCACCTAGGATCGCCTTGACGGTCTGTGGTTAGCAGTAGTTCAAAACAGGTTGCCGACGATAAGTCTTCCAGCGGTCTTCGACGGTCTAAGATTTATAACTAACGCCGAGGATCGCCAAGCACAGTCAAGGTCGGCGGTCTCCCAAAAACGAACAGAAACAGTTTCAAAACGTAATTTTTCTCGTCCAATATCATTCTAACATACTTATAACATTGTTATCAAACTAAATGCATCAATATATCTCATAAAAACATGCTTTTGTGATTAAATGAACGTCAATACCAAAAACGAATGTAAAATAGTGTCACCTACCTCTTCCACAATGGTTTCTCCTTCTCTTCTCTAGACAATGACTAGAACAGCAAGAGACACTGCCTAGAATAATGAAAACGAGCAATACCATCTCCATTTTCCTTCTTTTTCTTCTTCTCCTTCGGTCTAGTCATGTTTGTCGCTTGCGGCTGTTCAATACGAGCGAAAATACAAACGTATACGTTTAGGTTAATAAACTATTATATATACTCCTTGATCCCATGTATCTCACATACAACTTTCCTATACACACTGCCCAATCAGAACACATACCTCGATATCTCATGATCGGACGGTCGGATCTGCGTCCAACTCTGGATCTCCACTAATTATATCATCCCCTACATTAATAAAATATTTCCATCAATTATAACTCTCAAGAATATTATTTATTAATTTATTTTATTATTTAAGAAAAATTCGGGGTTTTACATCCTTTACCAGAATTCAATAAGCCATCCATGCAACCATAAAAATTGATAGACAAGGACTCGATGTATGAAGCATACTACAGCTGATAATGAGCCTCTCACCAATAAATAGCCTCTCAATAGAAAAAGTTATTAATACCAAGAAAAATCAAACCCTCAGAGCTGTAGTAAAAGCGGGCTTAGTGGAAATCAGGTTTCTCTGGGTATGTGCAGCCAAACCTTTAGATGATGACATTTGCGGCATAGCAACCGGCTCTTACACACTCTTCAATGGGCTTCTCTTGAACCAATTGGGACAAAAATCCTCCAACAAATGCATCCCCTGTCAAATTAAAACTTAACATCTTAAGGATGAACTTTGACATATATGCTTTTACTATTCAACATCAGGGCTGCAATGTGCAGGAATTTTTTTGGCAAGAAAAGATGATAAAATGTACATAAGAATGATACCAAATACTGTTTTTAAGTTACCTCATCAATTACCAGCACTTGCATTGCTTCAAGCTTCAAAATTTGTTTATCAAGTTGCAACCACTACAGTTGGGGGCTCAGCCTGAAAGAATCAGTGAAGCACTTAAAAGTTGCTCCATTGGAAGCATTTTTTTTTTGTTTCAAAAAATAATGCCATAGAACATAAATAGCAAGAAATTATAAACAAAAAGAGAAAAAGGAAAAACATTTAAAACATCAAAGGGTGGAAATTTTGCAAGCAGAAGAACCAAGCAGGCTACTGTTGGCAAAGGATAAGGCCATGCAGAAACCTAATAACTTACAAACCAGGATGAATTCCAGATCTACAGCAAAGAAGAGCACATAACACCATCTAAACAACAGAATTAGTCAAAACAACAATTGAGACTGACTCCAACATACCAAAAGAGGAAACAACATTTGACGAAACATCATTATTGCCAGGTCATTCAAAAGGCACCAAATTTAGCAATCACAAGTCATTATTGCCAGGTCATTCAGGTCATTATGTAACTAATGTGAGCTAGCTCATGGCTGGGAATAGCTCAAAACAGATGAAGTCAGGGCACTCCTACAGGTCTGGTTTATTAGATCTCTTTTCAAATTGAATGGTTTGGTTGATGAGCAATAAACAAATATGATGTGTTGTATGCCCCATCTATCAAATTAAGTACCTGTAATACATTTACATGAGTGCCCTATTTACAGCTTGATTAATCAGGGATTAGAGGTAGGTTTTACGATGCAATCAATTATCGGATCCTGATTTTGTTATTTTAACAGCAATTAAAAGGGAAGGAGAGATTGACACCAAATTTATGTTCTCTGGGTAGGTGTAAAGCAATAATAGTAGTAGATAGAAATTGAAATTATTTCAAAGATTGTTGGCTTATCCAGTTGAAACCAATCTTGTTATTTACTATGAAAGGCCACGCTGAGAAATCCCGTTACATCCAATGACCATGCCAAGTCTCGTCTATGAAACTGATTGCAACTAGGCATGAGCCTCATGGAGTAGTAATGATAGACCCATCAAGCATGGAATTCTGGGGTTTGGACTTATGCATCTGTAGACACCCCAAAATTGTGCTGAGAAAATAATGAACAATTGGCCAAAACATAAAAAAAAACAGTTTGTTTTCTTATAGCCAACACAAAAATTCATATTGAGATATACTTTATTGTATCTGACACCAATCATCAGATATAAGAAAATGCTTTTATATCCGACAGAAGTCGTCGGATACAAGCAAGTATCATTGTATCCGATGACATGTGTCAGATATAAATATGTTCCCTTATATCCGACCTGAGTTGTCGGATACAAGGTTTTTTGCTTAAAATTAGGGTTTTCCGAAAGTTTTCACTTTTTACTGTCTTATCCCTTGTTTAAGAAGTGGAAATCTCAGAAATAACCCTAGGGTTAAGTGGGAGAATGCTGGACACTTCCTTGTGTCTACCATTAGGGTTCTCCTCAACCCTAGCATTTGCCTATAAATAGGAGGCCTCTCCGCAAGCAAATGGCCAAGAGTTTTAGAGCCAAGAGTTGGAGATTGAAGAGCTCCAAGTGAAGAAGGGAATCGCTGCCGCATTGCTCCCAGAAACCCAGGTAAGCCTGGAACTTCTTTATTTTTCTGTTTTTACATTCTAGGGTTAGATCTTTCTTCTACCTTTCTGTAGAATAATGGCCTATGATTGTGTGAAACCCCATCCCTTACTCAAAGTACCCTAAGACTATCTCGAACCATAAAACATAGAGAGAGAACTAAGGGAAACGAAAAGGGGAATGGAAACCCAGTTCTAGAACCCCCATTTTATTGATATGCTTTGAATGCTATATGTTGTGATGTATGTGTTTAAAGAGACAATTTTTTACATTTGCACACATAACACACGTTTTGTCGGAATCGGCTTGTATTTTGGATCTATCATATTCATTGTGATAGATCTGAAATAAATAGCCCTAAGCAGTTCTAGGACTTTTCAAAATGATTTAAGCAAGTTTATTTTTTAGTATTGAAGACCTCATGGTCTAACCTCTCGGTTTTAGGCATTTTTGCTCCATTTTAGGGTTTTTGGCATATTCTCTCCAATCGAAGAGAATGGTGAGCCAAACTCGTGCCCTATTTCCTCCTAGAGGTTTTTCAATACTTTTTCAAATGATTTAGATGTAGATTGCATGGATTACACACACTTGATCACCGTTTTGGGTTGATTTTACTTAAAAATGTCTAAACTAGACAGCAGCTGTACCCTAACTTCGGACACTCATAACTTCATCAGTCGGATGAATTTTGGAGTGATTCCAAAGACATGGGAAAGGTGAGGCTGTATAGTTCTTGCCTGTAAAATTTCATCAATTTTTATGAAGTGGATTTTTGACACCATTCGATCAAAGTCGACAGGTCAGTTCATGCCAAATTGTTGAACCTGTCACTTTGAATGAGCACCATCTGTTCGTTTTAAGTCCGACTTGAGTGGTTTTGATTTCAGTGCTTCCCTTTATGAGTTTACTTTCAAATTCAATTTGTTTTAGATTTTTTTGATTTCATTTGTGTCATGGGTAACTGATTTACTCAGAACTGCTCAACAGTAGATTTCTGGGCTAATCTATGATCTTCGGGGCCTATTTGGGAGGTCACCCAAGGCACATCCAGATGAAGTTTTGTATGGGGCTAGTTTCATAGGAAAGATGGTACTACATACTTCATTCATGCAAAATTTCACGGATTTATATGGAGCCAATTTTTCCAAATGAATTTCCAAAGTTGCTCACTTGTTACTTGTACCAATTTCCAACAGCAGATTTCAAAGGAGCATAACTCTTAGGGTTTTAACAGGATTTAATTGAAAATTTTCATGAGTCTCCTATTTATCATAATCTTTCAAATGGATTTGGTGTGATTCAATTTGAATTTGATTTGAATGATTTATGGTCAAATGGCTCTATCTTTTACCGAATTTCCCGGATTTGTCTTAACTTGTTTGTGTTCAAGTTTTGTTTTGATTTCCATTTTAATGGTGATGTCCCAGAAGTGATACTTCCATAAAAGAAAGTCTAAGATTCATTGGACTTCTCATGTGGAGGAATCATACATGTTTTTAATCTTTTTCAAGCCTTTTTTTATTACTTTAGCAAGCTTTCTTTATTTTGAGCATGAACAACACTTGGCAACCACCTTGTATGGGTGAATGGGGGTGCCTAACACCTTCCCCCGTTCATAATCTAATCCCCTTACCCATCTCTGGATTTTATTTTCAAGTAGGGTAATTTTTACTCTAGATTTGCTTTTTTGCTTATTTTGATGATTTTTTTTTTTTGGTCCATTCACATCTAAAAGGAATGGTGGCGACTCTCCCATTTTTATGAATCCCGTGTGATGACCGGAAAAGTCACTAGATTGATTTTTCCTCCATGTCTCACAGCATCATGGCATTAAACGCCTCATGGAGGAGACATTGTTGTTCTTTTGAAATATGCCAGGTCTATTGTTAGCCAGAGAAGTATCAAGGGAAAAGAAAGAAAGAAAGAAGAACGCAGGTCATTTGCAGCAAAGCAAACCCAGACGTTAAATCAGATTAAGCCAATTGATCCTTATTTGTCTTCTCTTTCTCCCTCTTAACTTTAGATCTGACTGCATTAATTGTAACAACAAACAAACATCAAAGAACACAAGTAAGAGAAAACATGAAAAAGAAGTATAATATTCTTCATGATTTCAGGCAGTTCTGAAACGAAAATCCGCAGAAAGGGAAAACGGGAAACACAAACAAACCAAATCCTAAAGCATATTTAAATTACACCCAGATTGTCTAAGCATTCTTTTTTCTTATTTCCTCCACAACATAATAGGCAACGCAAGGATAAGCTGCAGCAGAAAATATATCACGTAGCTATTCTATTAAGCATTGAGGAAGAAGATGAAGAAAAAAGATCATCTGCGAAAATAAATCACATAGCTATTCTATTAGCATAATTATTTAATCAACACAAGCCACTGGAGGCTTCTCTGTTTATCGAATGAAACTTTGAAGAAACGTAGCGCCTAATTTGTTTCTAAAGCCCTCAAATTTCTCTTTACTTCTATGAAGTGGGGCAAGGCCTTAATATAGAACATATCTGGACATGAGAGAAAGGAAGTGAGTTCCGTGAAAAGCATTCACTTCCATGAAGCAATAGGGCATACAATACACGAAACAATAGAGCATACAAAAATCATTGGCATAACAAATGCAAATAGGCAAAGGATATCAAGATTGAAGAATTTGTGCTTACAGATGATGAAGTGGAAATCAAGCCCCAGGATTTAACAGCAGACAGTATCCAACAAGTAAGAGTTTTCGAAGGCCACAGAGGATTTGCGACCAGGAGATTTGCAACCACGAGACAGCGGCAGAAGATGGAGAGAACGGCGACAGGGGCTTTGCGACCAAGAGATAGCGGCAGGAGATGGGGAAAATCTTCATCACACTCTTCTCTCTCAACTTTGAACTTTGGGGAAGACGATTTGGCGCCATTTTCGAAATATTTGGCCAAAGCTTTTTTTGATGGTCGTTTGGTCGATTCCAATGTGTTTGGCTGCGGGCGTAACTTCGACCCAACTTGTCCACGTGTTGCAATCTGCGGTGGGGTCTACGTAAAGGATCCACCATAAGTCATTTGAGATTTTTAGGTCATTACAGTATAGCAGGTACTTGCTTTCAAACATTCATGTGGCCATAGGCTTATTTGAGAAGAAAAACATGAAATACATGGAATTGGTTTTAATAAACAGGAAACAAGCAGGTTAGATGTATTTTGACAACAGATAAAGAACACTTTTATTTAGCAGGAACAGAAAGATTGAAACAGAAGCACCCCCGAATGGTTTTACATAGTAGACAGTAGTAGAAATCGAAACACTTAGTATGAACTGAGCTCCAAAAAACTTGGATTCCATATTCTCTCACCTTGTTGTGCTGAGATCCAGTTGATGTCCGCTAACTTACTGGAAAGGCTTGCGTACAAGGACAACTGAATGAAGCACCTCGTTACTTGGGCTGTAGGTGGTGAGCACCTCAAAACCACGCAAGTCATTTTCATCAACCACATGGTACAAGAATGCTCTCGCGCCACTTGCACTCCTCACAAGCAAGATCCCTCCGTCCTTCATATACTTCCTTATGTGAGCAAGAATCTTCACCTTCTCTTCCTTGCTCATCCCAACTAGAGCTGCCAAGAATATGCAGTCGTATTCGCCTAGTTTCTCTCTCACACCCATGATGTCGCAGGTGTTGAACTTCATCCTCCTCTCGAGCTCTGGATGAGAAGACACTATCAGGCTTGCCACATCATTTGCCAACTCATCAATGTCGAAGTTGTCGAATCGTGTCGACTGCATATGATTGGTTGCCATGAGGATGGGCGAGAGCGGCATTGGACCAGACCCCACGAAGGCCACTTTCTTAGGTTGCACGACCCCGTGTTTATACAGGACACTATACTCCATGCTAGCTATCTTGACAAACTTCTCATAGTAAGGGAAGAGGTTGAGATGGTGCAGGGGTTGGGGGATGATAGAGAGGAAGTTTGCAAATTCAAGCTCAAGAAGGCATTCTGAACGGCCACATAGCTTGATCAAACTGTTGCGCATGATTTGCACTTCTGGTGCTAAGTCCTTGACGTCTATGGTAAGGGAAGGGTACATAGCTTTACAAGCTGTGTGTAGAGCTCGGGTCTTACGGATTCAAGTTTACTGATGCTTGCATGGATTTGTGTGACACGAGCGATAAAGAGCTCCAAAGGAATGTGTTGGCTTTCAGGGTGTGATTGTTGGAGGGAAGCCATGGTCTAGTGTATGGATGGATGGATGTCTCTCTTTGTATTTAAGAGATCTTTTCTTTTAAGTGTGCTGGTGTTGAGGACAGGCACTGCAGGTATTTATAGAGGTAGAGGTTTTGGATGTTAACGTTTCGGTGATTTTAGGTCACTTTTTAGTAGTGAAGCATGAAATCTTGTGACATTTTCAACGTAATCTAATCCCCTAAAGGATGTTTTGTATTACGTTGGGAGTTGGTTAATGACTTACTGATTATTTTGGGAGTACTTAAGTAATGATTAATGAATTTAGATCCCATTCACATTAAGTTTTTAATTTATGGTTTGTGAATAAAATATTTAGTAGATCCTAGAAGCTAGCTTTGCCTTCACACATGAATATAAATTGAAGCTACACGTTTTTGCGTGGCATGAGAAACGCCAACGGTTTGTTGTCTTTGCTTCATCAGTACCTATTCAAACCTTTTATACGTTACTGAAGCCAAAAGAAAATGCATACGGGTTTTTTGGTCATTTTGTGTTACCACACAAACTATATTGATCTCGTCATTGACATAATATAAAATTTTAAAATATTCTCCATCAATTATTCTATTTAGAAGATTAAGTCATCAGTGTAAAAAGATTTTTTTCTTGAAAACTAGGTTTAATTATTGAGTGAAATAAAATTTTCGAATTTTAAGTTTTAAGAGTGATGTTGTGGTGGATGATTTAAAAATTAATATTTGGATTGTATGATTTAAGTCCCCTCTCTCCTCTCACATCTGCGGCCATAAGCCAACACCTATCAATCGAGAGCAAAAAACAGGCTAACGCTTGCCAACAACAACATATGGCCCCGGCCCCTGCCCCCAAGTTATGGAAAAGTTATACGTACAATCAATACATTAAGAAAAAAGAAAAAATTAAAAAAGCTCCAAGGAATTCATCTGATTATATGTAGATCTTTGCGAGTGGTAAAAGCTAAAGCTGTCTAGGTTCTACAAATTAGGCAACATTCTTCATTAATCATTAATTAATCTACTTGTTTTTGTTATTAGCAACACAAAAAGTGATGACTGCTATCTATATATCTATAATTATATACAATGGAAGAGATCAATCTTCTGGGATGAAATCTTCTGCAATGCATAGTTAATTTCATGATTAGTATGCTTTTTCAAGTGGCGCATGCAAGACATTTACAATAGCAAAAATATTGTAACCGTGAGATCCTCCACATGACAGCATCGCACGCCACAGCGTTTGAAGTGGGCAGACCACCTAATCGCAAACCTTCACATACTACCACGCTTTTAACTGTAAACCACGTTCAAGCTAGACTTGAATTATGCAATTAATACAAACATTAATCATAGGTGATAATGTTTAATTTTGAAATCAACTACCAAAACATCTCTTTTAAAACCCCAAATTCAAACATTTTTAATTCACTCAATAAATAACACCTATTTTCCAAGTGAAGAATGAGTGGAAAAGCTGGTACTAACTTCTTTACAACTTGATCTCGGCAAGATAAACTTTTTACATTGATATATATTACATTGATAACTTAATCTTCTAAATAGAATTATTGATGAAGAATATTTCTATCATTTCATATGATCTCAATGATGAGATGAATAGACTTTTTGGGCAAACAAAAGGACAGAAAGAATTCCTATAAACATTTTTTTGGTTTCCGTCACATATGAAATTAATTAAGGTTGAATAGGTACTAAAGCAACGACAACCAAAAAAAAAACAAACCAAGGCGATTCTCATGCCATGCACAATGCAGCAGTTTCAATTTATGTCGAAAGCATGTGTGAAGCAAAACCTCACTTCGGGATCTACTTAATATTTTATTCATAAAACATAAAAAAGGCTATGTGAATAGGATCTAAAGTTCATTGTTTATTCATTAGCCATTAAATTAAATTAACTCCCAAAATAACCTCAATAAGCCATTAACTAACTCCCAAAGTATTCCCAATACAAAACATCCATTAGGGGATTTTGATTTCGTTCAACAAGTCACAAGAAATCATGCTTTACTACAAAATAGTGACCTAAAATCACCGAAACGTTAACATCCAAAACCTTTTGCCTCTATAAATACTTGCAGTGCCTGTCCTCAACACCAGCACACCTAAAAGAAAAGGTCTCTTAATTACAAAGAGAGATATCCATCCATCCATACTCTAGACCATGGCTTCCCTCCAACAATCACACCCTAAACACCAACACATTCCTTTGGAGCTCTTTATCGCTCGTATCACACAAATCCATGCGAGCATCTTTAAACTTGAATCCGTAAGACCATCGAAGCAATTCAACGAGCTCTACACACAGCTTGTAGAGCTATGTACCCTTCCCTCTACCATAGACATCAAGGACTTAGCACCAGAAGTGCAAATCATGCGCAACAGTTTGATCAAGCTATGTGGCCTTTCAGAATGCCTTCTTGAGCTTGAATTTGCAAACTTCCTCTCTATAATCCCCCAACCCCTGCACCATCTCAACCTCTTCCCTTACTATGAGAAGTTTGTGAAGATAGCCGGCATGGAGTATAGCATCCTGTATAAACATGGGGTCGTGCAACCTAAGAAAGTGGCCTTCGTGGGATCTGGTCCAATGCCGCTCTCGCCCATCCTCATGGCAACCAATCATATGCAGTCGACACATTTCGACAACTTTGACATTGATGAGTCAGCAAATGACGTGGCAAGCCTGATAGTGTCTTCTCATCTGGAGCTCGAGAGGAGGATGACGTTCCACACCTGCGACATCATGGATGTGAGAGAGAAACTCGGGGAATATGATTGCATATTCTTGGCAGCTCTGGTTGGGATGAGCAAGGAAGAGAAGGTGAAGATTCTTGCTCACATAAGGAAGTACATGAAGGACGGAGGGATCTTGCTTGTGAGGAGTGCAAGTGGGGCAAGAGCATTCTTGTACCATGTGGTTGATGAAAATGACTTGCGTGGTTTTGAGGTGCTCACCACTTTTAGCCCGAGTAATGAAGTGCTTCATTCAGTCGTCCTTGTACGCAAGCCTTTCCAGTAAGTTGGAAGACAGAAACTGGATCTCCGCACAACAAGGTGAGAGAATATGGGAATCCAAGTGTTTCGTTTCCCACTAAATACAAGTGTCCTTTACCATTCCAGGCTTTGAAAACCAAGCTGTCGTCGAAGTCCATGTATTTCATGCTGTTTTTCTCTCAAATAATCCCATGGCTAAATGAACTGTTTGAAAGTAACTGCTACATACATCCAGCAAACAATTTAATCTTTTTTTTTTTTTTTTTTTGGTAAAAGGCCAAGCCTATGCTCTTTCATTCAACAAAAAACAGCTTACAACAGTAGATGCATAAGATATACAAGCATTAGTAGAAAAGATACAAGAAACCATGACAGCCTAAATCCCAAACAAACCTGTTACAAAGCTGCATAAAAGCATCAGACTAGTGGCACAAACACAAGCAACAAAATCCAACAGCACACCATTGGAATTGTGGTCCGCTGGACAGCGGATTAATGAACCCAAGGAAAGAGGTATGCTGATTGTCACATCAGCTTAATCGTGACGATTGGAATTGCCATAAAAGCGACAATGCTGAATGTCACATTAGCTTTCAGTTATAATAATAATAATAATAAATAAATAATAGAGACTATTTTTTAGGTTTGAAGAAGAGAAGAAAAGAGACATCAACACGTGGTGTTAATGTAGCAAGTTACATAAAAGGGTAAATTACACTTACCTTTTTTTTTTTTATAGACCACTTCCCCAAGGCCAGGGAAGGGAACTCTCAACGAGTGAGAGGGAGGTTGAGGCGTGACCTCCAGACCTGTGTATTAATCAACTGAAGAAACCATGGGGTACACCCCTTACAAAGCATCACATAAGATCTTATCTTACATAACACAACCCACATCTATCAAGTGTTAGACGACCACGTGCCTTCTGTGGCAGGTCCCTTCTATCTGTGTACACCGCATCCACTCTGGTAATGATTGCGTCCTGTGCCAGTGCATCTGCAACCTGATTACCTTGGCGAAGAGTGTGACAAAAGGACACCCTGTTTATGTACCGTTTGAGATGGGAAACCCAATAGTGGATGCTCCAAGGGCAGTCAATCCTACTATGAATTGCATTTATCAGAACCTCCGAGTCACTTTCAACAATGATCTGGTAGCTGGCTTCAGGATTAATCAACCTTATACCGTCCCACATCGCCCTTGCCTCCGCCTTCAAGCTGTCACTCTCACCATAAAAGTGAGCGTAAGCTTGGATCATCTCCCCTCTATCATTGCGCAAGATGCCTCCTCCTGCTGCCGGTCCTGGATTCCCCAGACAAGCCCCATCTGTGTTGAGTTTCACTGCTCCATCCGGTGGTTTCAACAATCTAATGAATCTCACTTGTTTCAATGGCGCAACATTCACCTGAAACCCCAGCACCTGCATGTTGAGCCTGTCAACCCAGCTATTGCAGCCCCATGACGGTGCCACTCTCGAGATCTCTCTCACCCATCTCTTTGTTCGATTTATGACATTGGGCACCAATGCCGGCTCATTATCGTGAACAGCCTTGTTCCTAGCATTCCATAGCTCCCAACACATGAAAGAAGGTAGCAGCCCTATTAAAAAAGTGCTTGGTGTAGCCATTTTTGCAGCATTGAGCCATAACATGATGCGTGCATGAGCCGATTGGAATGTGCTGAAAGGCATGTCCAAGATGTTGGAGAAAAATTCCCAGACCCCAAGAGCCATCGTACCTGTGGAAAAAATGTGGTTTATGTTCTCCTCCTTGTGGAGTGCACAACAGCAGCAACGAGAGGCCAAAGGAATGCCAAGACGCTTGATAGCATCATCCGTCGGTAAACCTTTATTAAGGAGCTTCCACATGAAGACACCGATCTTGGGGGGAAGTTCCTTCCTCCATAACCATTTGAGGGCGGCCACGCAATCATGGTGTGGGCGCAAGATATGGTAGGCAGAAGACGTGGAGAACTTACCCGACGCTTCAAGGGACCAAATTGGCTTGTCATCCTCATTAGATAAGGCAATCGGCTCCTTGATCGGCTCCTTGATGAGACGATCTCACTTGAGGTATGCTATAATTACACTTACCTCCTTGAGGTTTCTGAAATAACACTTTTCCCCCTTGAGATTTGTGTATGGGTCAAAATAACACTCTTTCATTGAAGTTTCCATCAAAACAGTAGTGATAGTTAGTAAAATAATTTTAACTGGACAAGATTACCCCCATTTAAGTTAAATGATATTTATGCATTAGGCCATTAAAATTTTTGTTCTCATCTTTATGAAGGGGTAATCTTGTCTAGTTAAAATTATTTTACTAACTATTACTACTGTTTTGATGGAAACTTCAATCAAAGAGTGTTATTTTGACCCATACACAAATCTCAAGGGGGGAAAGTGTTATTTCAAAAACCTCAAGGGAGGTAAGTGTAATTATAACATACTTCAAGGGAGGTAAGTATAATTTACCCTAGATAAAACTGTGCCAATTTTACAAGCTCGCCCGTAGAGGATTATAATCCAGTATGCGTCGGAGTGGCATCCTCTCCTCCAAAAATTCTGCTCCGTTTTTACTAAACTGAGGAGAGCATGCCGTGTGTCCTCGTGGGACCCACGACGAAACTTAAATGTCAGAGCAAAACTAATGCCCAACTTCAACTCATCGTCGTCAACCCAAGAACATGTGTTCGAAGAGAGTGATTACTGCTGGAGTTCCATGATGCCAACCGAGGTCTAACAAATGAACCAGAAGGCAAACTCAAGCTTTGCTAAATGGCTTTCAAATGCTAAGTAAAGAAGTTCATTAGTTTCCTTACATTGTTTCCTTGGCCAATGCACTTCTAAGCTATGGTTGAATGAAAGACTTACTCTTGCTTTTTCACGGTCATTGTTCTATTTAAGAAGTCATGAAAATTTTAAGAGACAAATTATGGGCTTTGTTTCCCTCTTGTTCCAATACTGGAAAATTGGAATCGAATCTCTACTTTGCTCTGGACACTTCTGCCTATTCAGCAACTTGTCTAGTTTGTCTTCTAAGAGATTGAAGACTCATTTGTTGTTATATTTAGGAGAAATACTGTTCTGTATTATCAAATAGGTATCAGAATACGAATGGAATTGGGTAAACAATTAAAACAGTATCAGATAACAGATGCTAACAGATGCACGAATCTGAGGAGAACAATCAAGACAGAAAAGATTAACAGATCCAAACAGACGATTGAAGCAGAAACAAATGTAAACAGGATTGGAATAAACTTATCAGATTAATCAAAAGTCGAGGCGAGATTCAATAATCTCTGTACTTAAAGCCTTAAGCGTCCCCTGTAGAATGATTCTTCAGTGCCACGGGTTGCTTGACGCTGTAGCTTCCAGCATTCAACGACCAAAGGTCTCTCCAGCAATCCGCACAGAAATACTGGACGAACAACGAACCCTTTATGCAGTGTCACTCGAACTTTCAGAACAGAGAAGAAAACACAGACGTCCAACAGAGGCTGTATTCTCTTATTTTCATATATCCCCCAAACCCTAATCTCTCCACTTATATAAGAGAGAAAGAACGAACATGTATGACCCTTCATATGGCACACGTTCACACAAATAGTAATGTTAATTAATTAACGTTAATCACAAACGGTTAATCAACGATTAAGAATGCAAAGCGGTTTTAGAAATAAAAATAAAACGTTTAGGAAGTCAGCAAAAAATAAGTATAAAAAGATAGCAGCACACACCACACCACACCACGACCGACCGGATGGACGGACGGCGGCGGCGGCGCGCGCGCGCGTGATTCAAAGAAACCCCGACAACAAGGAATAATGTCTCACTTTAGGGGTTGCACCCCTTTAGTTCCCACTATTCAATATAAACCATTAGAAGTTCTCATAAACTTCCAATATGGGACTATTCATCCCACAAGAGACAAACACTAAAAGACAAAACACCAAGAGGAAATTTTGAGCCCTTAAAAAACCATTAAAAATACAACAATTCCCCCCACAGGGCCCAAAATTCAAGAGAATAGACAGAGTGACCAAAATTCTAATGTGCATTAATGCCGGTGTCTTTTGGACTTGAACCGACACTTAGAACTTGCAGAATAGACTTCACAGAGATCCGGTGGAATAAATTCTTAAACCTGATTACCTCTGCAGTCCACACACTAGAATACCTGCTTTTAGGTTCTAATCGGGTTGGCACCTATACGGCCATGCGCCTGCTGGTCTCGTGAGAGCTCTAGAGAATTAGCCCTAATTCTCAACAGAGGCGGCTCCACCTCTACACTCACATAGGTAATTTCCATCAAGTGTGTAAACCGCAACTAAAACACACCATCTATAAAGAATATGGAAATTATTAAGAGTCCAATGACTCAACCTCACATACGTTGCAGTTTTGCACTACTCACATCATAGGGATAGATTTCTCACAAAGTAAATAACTTGTAGTGCTTCACAAACAACTCAGGTGACTTGTTCTTCCCATTGAACCTACTTCCTGGGATCACCATTCACGTAGGTTGGGTTTCTATCACGGGTTGTTTATATCCATGGGCTTTAGACCCATCCCCCTCGATGTGCTAATAACGAGCTTCTTGCTCAGAGGCTTTGTCAGTGGATCTGCCAGATTTCCAACTGACCTCACAAATGTCAATGCAATTACCCCATCACTAAGTAATTGTCTAATTATATTATGCCTCAATCTGATATGTCTCTTTTTACCATTATAAATTTTATTCTGGGCTTTAGCTATTGCTGCCTGGCTATCACATAAAATGGTAATAGGAGGTGCTGGTTTCGTCCATAAAGGGATATCATGCAGAAGGTTTCTCAACCACTCTGCCTCTCCACCAGCTAGCTCTAAAGCTACAAACTCAGATTCCATGGTGGATTTCGCATTACAAGACTGTTTACATGATTTCCATGAAACAGCCCCACCTCCTAAGCTAAAAACATAGCCACTAGTAGAGTTAGACTCATCATGCCCAGTTACCCAGTTGGCATCACAATAGCCCTCCAAAACTGTAGGATACCCTGAATAACACAACCCATAATTAATTGTACCCTTTAAGTATCTCAACACCCTAACTAATGCACTCCAGTGCTCATAGTTGGGACAATGGGTGTATCTACTCAGTCTCCCTACAGCATATGCAATATCAGGTCTGGTGCAGTTCATTAAGTACATTAAGGAACCAATCACTCTAGCATACTCAATTTGTGAAACACTCTCACCAGTGTGTTTCTTTAAATGTATGCTAGCATCATAAGGTGAGGACAAAGGATCAGAATCAAAGTGTCCAAACTTCTTTAAAATATTTTCTACATAATGTGATTGGGTTAATGTAATACTGCCCGACTCCTTAGTTATTTTGATGCCTAAAATTACATCAGCTTCTCCTAAATCTTTCATATCAAATTTAGAAGATAAAAATTTCTTAGTATGAGATACTACTTCTAAATTAGTGCCTATAATAAGCATATCATCAACATACAAACAGATAATCACACCAACATTATTATTAAATTTATGATACACACATCTACCAGAATCATTTATATGATACCCATTTTCAACAAGAATGTTATCAAATTTCTCATGCCACTGCTTGGGTGCTTGTTTTAAACCATACAGGGATTTAACTAGCCTACAAACTTTGTTTTCTTTACCTGGTGCTATAAATCCTTCTGGTTGTTTCATATAAATTTCTTCTTCTAATTCACCATTTAAAAATGCTGTTTTAACATCCATTTGGTGAATTATTAAATTATTAATTGAAGCTAATGCAATTAAAATTCTGATAGTAGTTATTCTAGCAACAGGAGAATAGGTATCAAAATAGTCAATATCTTTTTGTTGACTAAAACCTTTAGCCACCAATCTTGCTTTATATTTGTCAATTGAACCATCAGTTTTAAGTTTTCTTTTAAAGATCCACTTGCAACCTATGGGTTTATTCCCAGGAGGCAAATCAACCAACTCCCACGTATGATTAGCCATAATGGAATCCAACTCACTGATTATGGCATCTCTCCAAAATACTGCATCTGGAGAAGACATAGCCTCACCATAAGTCAATGGATCACCATCAACCATAAAGGTATAAAAATCATCACCTATGTTAGTTGCTTTTCTAGCTCTTTTACTTCTTCTAGGTTCAATTTCAGGTTGAGGACTAGGTTCAGGAACAGTTCCAGGAACAGGTTCAAGAACATCATCTCTAGGTTGGCTTGAAGAAGCCTCATCTGAACCTCTCAAAGACTTTGGTCTAAGTGGGAAATTAGACTCAAAAAAGTCTGCATCTCTAGACTCTATTATAGAATTAGCTGACACTATATTATCATCCACAGTTCTTAGAACAAGAAATCTGTAGGCAGCACTGTGTTCAGCATAACCTATAAAGGCACAGTCTACAGTCTTAGGACCTATCCTCTTCCTTTTAATTTCTGGAAGACCTACCTTAGCTAAGCAACCCCATACCTTAACATAACTAAGGTTGGGAATATGCCCTCTCCAAAGTTCATAAGGGGTCTTACCAGTTTTCTTGTGGGGTATTCTATTTGAAATAAAACATGCAGATAAAATAGCTTCCCCCCACAAGTTAGAGGGTGAACCAGAACCAATCAACATGGAGTTCATCATCTCCTTAAAGGTTCTATTCTTCCTCTCAGCTACTCCATTTGACTCAGGGGAGTATGGAGCAGTCACCTCATGGATAATACCATTTCCTTCACATAATTCTTTGAAGGAATTTGATTCATATTCTCCACCTCTATCAGTTCTCAATCTCTTAATTTTCTTTTCAAGCTGATTTTCTATCTCATTTTTATATTTTATAAAAGCTTGTTCAGCTTCATCTTTACTTTTTAATAAATACACTTTTCTATATCTACTATAATCGTCTATGAAAGTAATAAAATATTTATTTCCTCCTCTAGACATATTACTTTTCATATCTGCTAGATCACTATGAATTAAACTTAAAAGTTCTGATTCTCTAGTAACAGACTTATGCGATTTATTAGTAAACTTTGCTTCTGAACAGCATTCACATTTATCAAAATTATTATTTGATATATTTTTAATTAAGCCTACACTATGCATTCTCTTAACATAGGAAATATTTGCATGTCCTAATCTAGCATGCCACAAAGTAAGAGAATCAATATAAGCAGAAGTGGAGATTTCATTTATTTCATCAGAAATGTTCAAAACAAATAAACCATGGTTACAATATCCTTTTCCCAGGAAAACCCCATTCTTAGTCAATACTAACTTATCCCCCTCAAAGACTAACTTAATTCCAGCCTTGTTCAACAGGTAGCCAGACACTAAATTTCTCCTAATGCCTGGAACATGCAATACATCAGTCAAAGCCAACTGCTTCCCAGAAGTGAGCTTCATCTGCACCTTTCCCTTTCCAGCAACTGGAGAAGTACGAGAGTCAGCCAGGTACACCTGCTCGCCCTCTCCCACAGGCTGGTAGGTCGTGAACAAAGCACGGTCTCCACAGATGTGCTTGGTGGCCCCAGTGTCCACCACCCACTCCTTAGGGTTGCTGATCAGATTAACTTCTGAAATCACAGCCACAATCACATTAGACTCAGTTAGATTCACATGGGTCTTGTCTCTGTTTTTCCTATGCCTGCACTGAGCAGCATGATAGCCTGGTTTGCCACAGACAAAACAGTTCCCTTTCTTCTTTGAGTCCTTCTTAAAGTCTGGATTTCTAGGTTTCTGAAAATCCCACCTTTTCTTCTTCCTAGAACCATCCTCAATCATATTGGCTTTGCTGACTGGAATAAAGGCATTGGGTTTCTGGGTCTTCTCTCTGACCTGGGCTTGTTCTTCTATCCTGATATGAACTATCAACTCTTCCAGGGACATGTCTTTCCTTTTATGTTTCAGGTTGGTCTTATAGACTTTCCAGGAGGGAGGCAGTTTCTCAATAAGAGCTCCTGCCACAAACAGCTCAGGTAGGATAATTCCCTCACTAGTCAAGTCTTTCACAGTCTTCTGAAATTCATTTATTTGATCAGAAATGGATTTCCCATCAATCATGACATCCTCTAGAAATTTTCCTATGGCAAATTTCTTCACTCCAGCATCCTCAGTTACATATTTTTTATGCAGAGCATCCCACACATCTTTAGCAGACTCATATCCACAGTATAGATCAAATAAATCATTGGATAATGAATTCAGGAGATAGTGCTTGCAAATTCAGTTTGCTTTCACCCAAGCATTTAGTTCAACAGATTCAGACCCATCATTAGGAGCCTCGGGTCTAGGAGTAGTAAGCACAAAAAAGATTTCTAGGGTTTCAAACAGATAAGAGATTTTCTGTTTCCATCTCTTGAAGTTTTCACCAATCAGTGGTTCAACTTTCGTAAGATCAACAGAAGGGGGTACAGCAGGGTTTAAGGGTTTGACAATATCCATCACAGACAAGGTAGAACAAAAATTCGGATGATTAAAGGCTGATCCGAAAATCACAGAACAAATAAGGCTTTAAGATTGTTGTTATATTTAGGAGAAATACTGTTCTGTATTATCAAATAGGTATCAGAATACGAATGGAATTGGGTAAACAATTAAAACAGTATCAGATAACAGATGCTAACAGATGCACGAATCTGAGGAGAACAATCAAGACAGAAAAGATTAACAGATCCAAACAGACGATTGAAGCAGAAACAAATGTAAACAGGATTGGAATAAACTTATCAGATTAATCAAAAGTCGAGGCGAGATTCAATAATCTCTGTACTTAAAGCCTTAAGCGTCCCCTGTAGAATGATTCTTCAGTGCGACGGGTTGCTTGACGCTGTAGCTTCCAGCATTCAACGACCAAAGGTCTCTCCAGTAATCCGCACAGAAATACTGGACGAACAACGAACCCTTTATGCAGTGTCACTCGAACTTTCAGAACAGAGAAGAAAACACAGATGTCCAACAGAGGCTGTATTCTCTTATTTTAATATATCCCCCAAACCCTAATCTCTCCACTTATATAAGAGAGAAAGAACGAACGTGTATGACCCTTCATATGGCACACGTTCACACAAATAGTAACGTTAATTAATTAACGTTAATCACAAACGGTTAATCAACGATTAAGAATGCAAAGCGGTTTTAGAAATAAAAATAAAACGTTTAGGAAGTCAGCAAAAAGATAGCAGCACACCACGACACGACCGGACGGACGGCGGCGGCGCGCGCGATTCAAAGAAACCCCGACAACAAGGAATAATGTCTCACTTTAGGGGTTGCACCCCTTTAGTTCCCACTATTCAATATAAACCATTAGAAGTTCTCATAAACTTCCAATGTGGGACTATTCATCCCACAAGAGACAAACACTAAAAGACAAAACACCAAGAGGAAATTTTGAGACCTTAAAAAACCATTAAAAATACAACATCATTTTCATGATTAACTCTCATTTTGCCATCCAATAAATGGGAACTTCTAAAAAAAATTCAATGGACTATATCATAACCTAAAAATATCTTGAAGTATTATATATTATACTAAAATTTATAGGAATTTATAGAGGTGATGGTGTTGTTGTGATGTCGTGGTGGTGTTGGCTGTGTGGTTGTAGAGGTGGTAGTGTTGGTTGTGTGGTTGAAGAGGTGGTGGTGTGATTATAGAGGCGGTTATCCAACACTTTTTTGGTAGTATATCATTAACTACAAATGGAAAAATGGAACTGGTGAAAACAAAGTACTAATCAATAAATTTAGTTAAATCTTGGTACTTGCAATACATCCACACAACATGCTTGGCCCTTTTTTGATTATTTGGTGAGTCACGATCAATAAAACAAGGTTTCAAAATTTAAAAGCTATGTTTACAACAAGAATTCTAATATTTGTTTTACAGAGTTCAAAGATCTAGACAATCCAATACATTTTTCCTTTGTTTCTTGCAGAATCGGCGGCCTGATTACATATATATCATTATGGAGAAGCTTGTTTATGGGTTGCAATCAGCTCTAGAATTGAGGTGACAAAGGCCCAGTTAGCCGAGAGAGATCGAAAAGGAGAAGAAAACAAGAAGGTGAAAAGAAAATAGGTGGAGAAGAAAATTCTTGTATGTGCTTTCCTTTCATTAGCAGTCAGTTGTAGACGAGAACATGATGCAAATGTAACCATTGGAACTCTCGACTTCTTGTAACATCCCAAAATTTTCAAATTTGGTGCATTGGATTAAGTGTGAGATTTTCTATTAATTTGGTGATTTTTTAGTGATTTATTAGAAATTCACATGATTTAATTTGATGGATGTTAGATTTATTTATTAATCTTTTGTTTGATTGGAATAGGAAAGCTTGAGGATATTGTGGTGTTCAAGAGTCAGACCTTAGTGTTTTCTTTAGCCTAGGTGTCAACTTGTGATTGGATATTAGGCAGCAGTACAGGAGGTTGTCTAGGTCTCTAAAGCACCGGATCAGGTAGGTTTAAAAAAAAGGTTTAGTTTGTTTGTTTCAGTCGACAGAAGCCAACTAAGTTCCCTCTTCTCTTCCCTTCTCTTCCCTTCTCTTCTCTTCTCTTCTTCAATCCTCTCCTCATTCTCTATTCAGTGTGTAGAGGTTATCAGGGTTTGCCTTTCGAGTGAGAATGTTTAATTTTGAAATCATCTACCAAAACCTATCTTTTAGAACCTGAAATTCAAAACTTTTTATTTCACTTAAAGAATAAACCAATTTTCCAAGTAAATGAGTGGAAAAGCTGGTACTAACTTCTTTACAACTTGATCTCAGCAAGATAAACTTTTCACATTGATAACTTAATCTAGAATTATTGATGAAGAATATTTCTACCAATTTATATTATCTTAATGATGAGATGAATAGAGTTTGTGTGGCAAAACAAAAGGGCAAAAATAAAAAATCCCATATACGTTTTTTGGTTTCCGTAATTTATGAAATTAAGGTTGAATAGGTACTACTAAAGCAACGACAACAAACCAAGTCGTTTCTCATGCCATGCACAATGCCACAGTTTCAATTTATACTGAAAACATGTGTGAAGCAAAAACTCGCTTCGGGATCTACATAAAATTTTATTCACAAAACATAAAAAACGTTATGTGAACAGTATCTAAGTTCATTGTTTATTCATTATTCATTACTTTAACTCCCAAAATAATCTCAATAAGCCATTAACTAACTTCCAAAGTAATCCCAATGCAAAGCATCCATTAAGGCATCTTGATTTCCTTTTAAAAAGTCACAAGAATCATGCTTTACTGCAAAATAGTGACCTGAAATCAAGAAACATCCAAAACCTTTGCCTCTATAAATACTTGCAGTGCCTGTCCTCAACACCAGCACACTTAAAAGAAAAGATCTCTTAAATACAAAGAGATTACATCCATCCATCCATAGTCCATACACTAGACCATGGCTTCCCTCCAACAATCACACCCTGAAAGCGAACACATTCCGTTGGAGCTCTTTATCGCTCGTGTCACTCAAATCCATGCAAGCATCAGTAAACTTGAATCCGTAAGACCATCGAAGGAATTCAACGAGCTCTACACACAGCTTGTAAAGCTATGTACCCTTCCCTTTACCATAGACGTCAAGGACTTAGCACCAGAAGTGAAAATCATGCGCAACAGTTTGATCAAGCTATGTGGCCGTTCAGAATGCCTTCTTGAGCTTGAATTTGCAAACTTCCTCTCTATCATCCCCCAACCCCTGCACCATCTCAACCTCTTCCCTTACTATGAGAAGTTTGTGAAGATAGCCGGCATGGAGTATAGCATCCTGTATAAACATGGGGTCGTGCAACCTAAGAAAGTGGCCTTCGTGGGATCTGGTCCAATGCCGCTCTCGCCCATCCTCATGGCAACCAATCATATGCAGTCGACACATTTCGACAACTTCGACATTGATGAGTCAGCAAATGACGTGGCAAGCCTGATAGTGGGTTCTCATCCGGAGCTCGAGAGGAGGATGACGTTCCACACCTGCGACATCATGGATGTGAGAGAGAAACTGGGGGAATATGATTGCATATTCTTGGCAGCTCTGGTTGGGATGAGCAAGGAAGAGAAGGTGAAGATTCTTGCTCACATAAGGAAGTACATGAAGGATGGAGGGATCTTGCTTGTGAGGAGTGCAAGTGGGGCAAGAGCATTCTTGTACCATGTGGTTGATGAAAATGACATGCAGGGTTTTGAGGTGCTCACCACCTTCAGCCCAAGTAATGAGGTGCTTCATTCAGTCGTCCTTGTACGCAAGCCTTTCCAGTAAATTGGAGGAAAGCAACAGGATCTGAACACACCAAGTTCAGAGAATATGCTCCAAGTGTTTCGTTTTCTACAACTACGTAAAACCATTCGGAGGTGCTTCTGTCTCTAGCTTTCTATTCCTACTATATAAATAAAAGAGTTCATTACCAGTTCAGGCTTTGAGAACGAAGCTGTTGTTGAAGTCCATGTATTCCATGCTTTTTTCTCTCAAATAATCCCATCTCTCAAATAAGCCCATGGCTAGATGAATTAATGTTTGAAAGTAACTGCTACACATCCAATAAAAAATCTAATTACGTGAAATGATGAAATGACATTCTAAGTTCTAACCGTTATCTGCATAGGCAATATTTATTTAAATGTAAAATTATTTATATAAATCTAATTATTTAATATATTACATGTAAATAAGCAAATAACCTCCCATTTAAATCTATTAAAAATAGTTTCAAACCCAAATTCCAAATGAATAAAATGTCAACTTTTCAGTTCAAGACCAAAATCCAGTTTTTTTTTGTTTGGAGGAAAATTTCACCATTTTAATGCTAGGAGAAGATTAGATTATTTCTAGAATTAAAAATAAAAGGGAAAAGGGACTTACCTGGATTGAGCAAGCAAAGCAGCAGGGATTCCTTTCTTCACTTGGAGCTCTTCAAACTTCAAATTAATGGCCATTTGCTTAAGGATCTGCCCTCTATTTATAGGAAAACCCAAGGGCATGGTTAGTCCGTAGGGATATACCAAAATCCTCCAAATTGAATTAAAAATAGGGATAATGCCAATCCATGGCCAAATAGGATAAATAAGAGAATTCAGATGGATAAATAAGATAATTAGCATATCCCAGAGAGATATTTGGATGCAGATAAGGCTCAGAAATCGAAAAAGGATAAATTCGCACAAAAACCCCGTGCCCGTATATACATTACGGGCAATGCATGTTTGATGAAATTTTATGCATTTTTGACCTGTTTCAAATCCCAATTACATGTTTTCAATTATTTTCTCATTTTGTAGTGCAATTTGGGATGTCTACAACTACCTTAAAAAACAAAAGCCAAAGATCACAATAGAGGAGGCCTTGTCACTAAAGTCATCTGATTCATATGACTACTTGTCTTTTCTATGTAAAAGTGTAGGGTGCAGCACGGCCCACTCAAGGAGCCATGCTGTGCCGTGCCCAAGTATAGGGGCCCGCAAACCGTTCGGCACGTGGGCGGCACGACCCGCACTTTGACGCGGGCCTATGGGCCACCCACGTGCTAGCCCATTGGACCCGACTGGGTGGGCCCACCAAACGGCTAACCGTTTGGCTCCTCCGAAAAGTGGTTTTTTCACTTTTTTGACTGTTTTACCCCCCCCCCCTCCCAAATAGCCACATTAGGGGTTATGCTTCTAATTAACTGTAAATGACAATTTCCACCCTTCCAACTGTCAAAAAACAGTCATATTGGAGGGTAGAGGTGATAAAAAGCCATTTTTGGTTTTTTTATAAATAGGACTAACCCTTCCCACTCCAAACCACACCTCTTCTACAATCTCTTACTCTTCTCTTCTTACTTTAAGAGTCTTGTTTAAAGTTTTGGCCAATGGCCGGTAGACTCGGCAGAGTGCTCACATGGGGGGTCCCTAGGCCGACCATTGGCCAAACTTTTAACAAGAATCTAAGAAAGTTATAAATCAGGCTACTATTGTTGTATTTGCAAAGTTGTACTTGTAATAATTAATTTATTTACATTTTTTTGAGCAAAATCTATTCCAGTATGTGTAAGACAATTTTGTGAATAATAAATATATTTTTCAGAATTTTTTTATGATTTTTTACTTTTTTTCCAATTTTTCTTTGTTTTTTTTGAAAAAAAAGGACCCTAGCCCATCAGGCCCACCGTGCTCGACCCGGCACGGCACGGCCCAGCCCCAGGCGTGTCGCGGGCTGGGCCATGCCAAAGTATTGGGGTAATGGGAAATGGGCCCAGGCTGGCCCATTTAGCACCCCTATAAAAGTGAGTATACTCTATTCAATTAATTAACTTTGCCATTCCTAGGTATTGAAGTAAGGATTCTCTAGCTATTTGATTAATTAACTTTTTCATTCTTAGGATGTGTATTAAACTATCCCTACAGATTCCACTCTAACACGGTCGATAATCTCTCTTGAATTTGGGTAAAAATAACTCCCAATTCCTTCCACAAAAGAGAAAAAGTCCTTATAAAAGACCTAAGAAGCCAACGAAGCCCAATCTCTTCCATATTCTAAGTTTGTGTGAGGGGAAATAATCATTCGTCATATAGGAGGATGATCATAGGGCCGATAGTCATTTTACCATATCTAAGATCATTTAATCCATTTACATAGTATCTGCAGTGTAGGGTTGCTTATTGGGTCGTGCTGGCCGGCCTAGGGCACGGCCCGCCAGGGCACGCGGGCCGCGGGCCCGCTTCTAAGCGTGCCACCCACAGGCCGGCCCGCATTGGGCACACCCAACGTAGTTGGGCTTCGTGGATTACATAGTAATTGGACTTTGTGGATTGGGTTTGAAAAAGGAAACTGAAATTGTCAATAGCAAGATTCAAACTTAGATCAACATCTTTCAAGTCTGTCTCCTTAACCACTAGGACAAATCGACTTCTTGCATTACTAGTATTATAATTAAATTATTTTACCAAAAAATTAAGGATACCCCCATGATTGTTGAAGCTCTTATATAATCAATCAAAGCTAAGAAAATAACTAGGTATAAATAAGCCCAAAAAGCTGTTATAAAATCTCCAATTAAATATATTTGTTAAGTCCATGGTTTTTAATTAGACTACTTTAAGTCTTTAATGGGTGTAATTTATATTTTTTTAAGCAAAATCTATCCCAATATGTGTAAAACAATTTTGTGAATAATAAAAATATTTTTCATAATTTTTTTATGATTTTTTTGAATTTTTTCTTTTTTTTTTTTTTAAATTATGTTTAATACTTGGCCCGCTGGCCCAATAGGGGTCTCAGCTAAACGGGCTGCGCGTGCCGCGGCCCGTGCGGCGTGGGGCGTGCCGGGCCAGCCCGCCGAGCATCCCTACTGCAGTGTGTGAGTGTATAAATTCCAAAAGTGAATTTTTGAATTTGTGAATATGAGCGTTTGGGTGTCCATCCACAAAAGAAAGGAAAATATTATTACAGTAATCCAACCAAGAAATGAAAGAAAAATTCATTCTAGGGAAGAAATTACGAGAAGCACTTGTAATGGTCCTTGAAGTAACCATGAATGAAATAAGAAAGGAGGTTGATCAACCCAGAAATAGTTTGACCCGGTTTGGTTTGTTTGCTTTTTGCCTCAGCTTAAACAATTGAACCGCCAAGAAAAGATTGAAATTTTGATGGTCTTAACGATTATGAACTTGCCCTTTAATTATTTGACTCGTACGAGAGGCTTGAAGATGGGACTGCAAAGGATTGTTGAAATTCACCATTTTGGTTTCACTAGATATTTGTGCCTTTGGTAATTTCAATAGATAAAGCTAACAGTAAAACCCAATATATGAGAAAATTGGGCTTAGGTTTCCATGCTTAGGATCAATAATTAAACGGAATTATTCAAGAAGAATATTTTTATCATTTTATATAATCTCAATTATAACATAAATGGAATTTGTACCTGTTGGTCCCAAATTGGTCCTAGCGTGACACGTGGCCGTAGGGATGATGTGTCTTCGTGCAGGCGTGCCAGTATCTTTCGATACAATGATTCAGGTCGGATCCTGACTCCAGGCACCTGTTCCGAATCTAAACTGGTGTCGGTCTAACCGTACTGCAAGTCACCTATAATAAAATGGATCAGACGATAGAATGAAGACTAGGGGTTCGATCTTCATTTGGGTTCTTGTTCATGTTTGAAAACAACAATAAATGATAAAGAAGTATTTGTATTCAGGTATCGGTCGCCTGAAATGCAACCGTTGATTACAACAGATCCTCAAGTAACTCAAAAGGAAATAAGACAAAAGAAAACCAACTGGGTTGGTAGGATTAGCCTCCCCTGACCTTATAGCCATTATCGAAGTATAAGGAAAAGAGGTAGGGGCGGTTGCTAACGAAGTCAATTCGGGGGTTCACCTAGGAGTACTACTTAGCCATTGTCTCGGCAATCGCCTGATCTTGACTAAAGATGGTTTCGGGACCGGCTATTTGTAACCCTATAGCCGTAATCGGAGTATAGGATTAAAAGTCAGGGGCGGCCGCAACCTTCTTGCCAGTGGCAGGGTTTTTATCTTAACTAGAGTAACTAGTAGCCTCAAGTGTCACTGTGACAAGGAGTAGTGAGAGAAGTCCTAAATTATCCTTTCCTGCGACAGTTTGAGTGTAGGAGATTGGATAGTGATCACGGATGATCGAGTTATAATCATAATAACTGGTTGCGGTTGAATGGAGGTTGTCCTCAAGCTTTTCGAGTTTGTGTCTTTTATAGTCGGATTCTGACTGTTGCCACCGGCCCATGATTGCACGAACTCTGCTTCTGTTCCTGGTAGTTATTCATCGGTTTCTTCTTATCCATATGAGATAACTTCTTTACCACATTCATAAACCAATAACTTCCTCGTCCGTCGTTGCCCATCCGCATCGTCCGTTAATCCTGTGTTGATGGTGACGTCATCTCTTGAACGTGGGGGCACGGTTGTCTTATGTGCTTACGTGGCTTTGGCTAAATATCTGACCCATGTGGATGCTGATGTGGCCTACCTGGTTGAATTAAGCCATGTAGATGCCACGTGGCCTTTCCTCATTTGCTGGTCTATGGAGGGTGTAAACAGTACCATAGAACAAAAGGAGAAAAAAAAAATGAAGAAGAATCCTATGTACTTTTGGGCTTCCTTGATATATCATCTATCTATTATATTAAGGGAAACGGCTTCGGGCTGACGTGGCCGCCTCGGGCAGCCTCGCCGGCCCGAGCCTCTTCCCTCTTTTTGCGGCAACTGAAAAAAAAAAAAAAAAAAAAAGGGAGATAATTTCAGGATTCCTTCTCCGGCAAGCGTGCAGCGTCCGGATTCTTCTCGACTGTTCCAAGCCCCTCTCTCGAAACCTCTTTCGAATTTCTAGAACTGCCAAATCGACCCCCTCTCTCTTCCTTCCTCTCTATCTTTTATCTTCCTTTCTCATCTTTTCTCTCCTTTCGAACGCCCTTGAACTTGCCGTGTTCCCTTGGATGCGGCGAAACCATCGGCGGCGGCTACCAAGATCGGAAGATTTCTTAAGGTTATTGAGAGGTGAAAGAGATGAACAAAGGCTAGCAGGTTTGCTCTTGGGCTGCCTCAGGTGTCCAAACCTCTAATTTTAAAACATTTTTTTAAATGTTCTCTTCGTCTTCTCGCATCCTCGGGGGTCTTCTCGACTGTTCTAGAGCCTTGCCCACCCCACGACCCTACCCCTCAAATTCCTCTTCTTCTTTTTCCATCTCCATCGTCGGAGCCATCGTTGCAGCTTTGGGTGTCCGAACCTATCGAATTCTTTCCTTTGTTCTCTGGTGTTGTGTAGGGTTTTGGTTTGCAGAGAAAAGATGGTGGAATTCTTCATATTGGGTTGTACAGGCGGCGTCATCTTCCTCCACGGAGCCAGTTTCTTCTTCTGCACGCTCTCCCAAAACATCCTTATGAGATCTCTCAGGTAATTTTGATCTCGATTACTATTTGATCCTGCTTCTGTTCGATTTTGATTTCCCTTTCCAATTACTTTTTAATCTTGCTTCTGTCTGATTTTCGTTTCCCTTTCTTTTAATTCTTCTTTAGTAGTCTTATTGCAGACCGAACTGGGGTTCTCCTTTTTTCTTTTTCTCTTTTGAGAATTTGGCCAAAATCGAACAAATTAGGGTTTCTTTGGATTCATTTCCAGACTTCAATTAGAATTGTGTTATTAGCAATAAATTACCTGAAATCCAGAGCAAGGATTGGATCTAGAACCCAATCATTTACGACCATCTGCACCAAACTGTCTTCGCCATTACCATCATCGATTTCAATGTGTTTGTGGCCAGTGACAGTATCGTGGACAATACCTCCTGGAAAATCAAACAGGGGAAGTTGTTTCAGATGATTCAAAAAGACTCCCGAATCGCTGCATTTTTAGACCAAACTCCGGCTACGGAACCTGTCACCTGGGATTTTATTTACGATTATGGTTGGTGAGAGCTCTCATAGAGGATTGGGTTTCTGTGATGAGTTGGATGCGACCTTAATTGGTGTCCAGTCATCGTCTGGAAAACAGGATTGAAAAGAAGGATTGGGGTTTACTTTTGAAAACTTTTCTTTAATGTTTTATTTGGGGTTGGCACCTGAATTTTGTTGCTCTTTGTTACTTCCGTCATTATTACAGGGTATTTCCTCGCTTTGGCTTTTGTTGCCCACGTTAGTTAATAAATAATGACAATTTATTTCGTGTAAGCACATGGTCTTTTTTTTTTTATTTTTTTTAAGATGATATTTTTGGTGAGCAACTATTACATTTTTATAGCTCGGATTTTTTCTCTTCGTTTGTTTCTTTTTTCTTCTTCCAATTTTTAACTTTTTACAGGGGAATTGACTGCAAAAGTGGAGGAAAAAAGGCACTGATAAAAAAATTGTAATGTCACAGTCAAAACATTCTGCCCCCGCAACGCAAGAGGAGTAAGATCAATGATAGGCAAGTTCCACCTGCATGGCAACATTGATTTTTTGTCTTAATCGTGTATTAATTGTGTTTGGATGGAAAAAAATGAAAAGAATATAGTTTTTTTTACTTTCGCGTGTTTAAGGAAACAAAATAGGAAAGAAATTTGTCCAAGAAATGGATCAAAATTTTTCTTTTTTAGTGCTTTAAAGCTTCTTTCCTAAACTGAGAATATTTTTGCTTTATTTTTTCCTCCGAGATGGGTCTGCAGAATTGTCATCATGCCCACTACATCATGGGAGTCAATTCCGTTTGAGTTGATTAATTATTGCCCTCTTCAACAAGTCCTCTTTTCGATCAGGTATGTGTTTGAGTTCATTAAATATTTCAAACAATCACAATATTTTCTTGGATTCCTTTTCTATTGAAGCTCGAAACTTTTTTGGCAGTGACTGAGGGTGCTTATATCTGTTTGCAATTTTGAAAATTTTGTCTATAGCATGTGTTGAATATATTTCTTTACAGCAATTTATGTTTTGCTTTCCACATTTAATTCTTCTTCTTCTAACCACCAATTCTTTTTTTTTTTTTAAGCAACACTACTGAATTGCATTTTTTCATTAAATTTTTCTGATTATTTGAATTTTTCTCTCTTATCTACTTTTTAGGATTGCTATGTTTGGATCTATATGATTTCATGAAGCTATGTTGTCACATATGGATAGGTTGGCTACACCATCGCAATCGATAACAGTAATGGGGATCGTGTTGCAATCAAAAGAATAAGGTATTTTTTTCCTGATTTGAGCTTTCTTATATATTGACTAATTCTTGGAATTTCCTTTTCATTTTTCCTTGCATTCATTTTACTATTTTCGCAACTCTGTTGCGTGAATTTTCAGTCATACTTTGTTTGTTTAATTCATAAGTGTATTAATTGAGGATTTGGGGATCTTTCAATCGTTGAACCCAATTACTAAAGTGCACGTAAAACATAAATTTCTCATGAAAGGACCAGTTTTCATGATTTTGTTGAAAAATAAGTTGCACTTTTCTTTGCAAATAATTCTCCGGTGGTGTTAGATAATTTTTTAATTAAACTATCACTACTTGCATCAGTGTAGTCACCATAGAGTCCTCCGTTGAAGTCATAATTCTACTTTTGTCTGACTTACAAGTTCAGGGAATCTATGCGCTTAGAGTTGTTCTATTTCCTCTAAACCTCAAGTAAGCCTCCTTTCTCATTTTTTTTTTCCTTTGGATGTCTGCTTTTCGTATTATATTTATCCATATGGTTTTTTGGAACCATTAAATCATTGATCCAATGTTAGCTCCTGTTGTGGATTTATTGAAGCCTACAGGTGAGGCCATTAAAGCTACTCTTTAAGGATTCATAGATTGGCATGAGTCGATGGCATCGTTTTGATACGTCAATCATAAACTTTACATATAACCTTCTTTTTGCAATTTATACAACACTGATAGGATTGGGACCGGAATATAGGCCAGCATAGACCTTAAATGCTTTCTTCAAAATTTTAATTATGATTGGTCATTTCTTGCAAACAATCATGATGTTTTCTTGGATTTCTCTTCTATTAAAGATTGAAACTTTCGGGGCGGTGGCTTAGGGTGCTTATCTCTGTTTGCAATTCCCAAAAATTTGTCTATTGCATGTGTAGAATATCAATGAACTCTATTTATTTCTTCTTTAGAGCAATTTTTGTTGTGCTTTCTACATTTAATTCTTCTTCTACTAACCATCAACTCTTTCTCTTCTATTTAGCAACACTATTGAATTGCATTAGGACGAGACGCAAGATTCTGCTATTACACATATCTTCAGCAATGTTAGTCAATTAGTTTTTAACAAAGTAGCTTGCCATAAATGATGTGTGAATAGAGATTTTATATGTAGTGTAGTGTGCATATTTTTTTAGATCCCTTTTTCAGTCCATTGATTAGTTATAAGCTTATGCAACTTCTTTTCAAAATAGTCGTGCCTTTTATTAAAGGAAACAGACTTGAATGCTAATTATCTAAGGTGATCTTTATTTGCCCGTGCATCGCACGGGCAGTCCGCTAGTACTATAAGTAAAGAAAACAAAGGCGGAGCAATAAAATTAACTTAGGAGGGAGGGTGAATTTTCTTTTAAATTTATTTTTAAAAGAAAATTTTGATGGAGGGTGAATTTTCTTTTAAATTTATTTTTAGTGATACTTTTAAAATATAATTTAGATTCAGTTAACTAATTTTGGATAATTGAACATTAATGATACTTTTTCAAGATATCTAAAAATGAGTGTCGTTTTCTTGTGCATGTACAACAATGCCCTTAGTGTGTAATAATTACTAGTCCCCATATTAGATTTACAAGTCTAATAATATGGCTTACAAGTCTGTAAATTGGTTTTACAAGTCTCTTAGCTAGATTTACAAATCTACTAAAGAGGTTTATAAGTCTCTAAACTGGACTTACATGTCTACAAAATGGGTTCAAAAGTCCCTGGATTGAATTTTTAAAATCAATAAAATGGATTAACATGGTTTGCAAGTTAGTAAAGTGATTGTTACAAGCATTTGAAATTGATTTACAAGTTTATTACTGGAGTTTACAACTCCATAAATTGGATTTATAAGTCTATCAAGAGAATTTACAAGTCTTTAATAGAAACACACTAAGGGCATTTTTGTCTATGGATAATAAAATGATATTTGTTTCCAAATATCATGAAAAAGTATCACTAATTTCCAATTATCCAAAAATTGATTACTGACTCTGAATTACTTTCAAAAATAATCACCAAAAACCAATTTCCCCGTAATAAAAGTTAGGAAACAAAATTGGAGGGGGGGGTGTGATGGGGGTGGCGGTATTGCCCCCCCTTTGGCTCCGCAATTGGGGGAGAATATTCCCCCCAAATTCTGGCCCTTCATTTTTTTTCTTCCAAATATTACCCTCCACAAACAAAACTATCCCCCACTATAATGATTTCGTCAATGTTCTTCGCACATTCAGATTTAAACACGTTATAACTACCCATTTAGAATGGCATGCTATCCATTTTTAGAGTAGGATATTTATCTAAATGGGCCTCACAAATCTACGTAACACGTGCAATCCCCTAGTATAGATATTAAGGCAAGACAACAAACTAAGGCTTTTCTCATGCCATGCACAAAGGCAAAGAGGCATAATTTCAATTTTATATTTAAAACATGTGTGAAAGCAAAACTCCCTTCGAGATCTACTTAATATTGTATTCAAAAAAAACCTAATAAAAAACAAATAGAGGGCCATGTGAATAGGATCTAGTTCTTGTTTATTCATTGTCATCAACTGAACCCCACAAAATAATCTCAACAAGTCATTAACTAACTCCCAAAATAATCCCAATAAAAAACATCCTTTCCAAGTCACTAGAAATCATGCTTCACCAACAGATGCCTACCCCAGATGAACTGAAATCACTAAGTCAAAAAAAATTTGCCTCTATAAATACTTGCAAAGCCTTTCCTCAAGAACAGCACACTTAAAAAGTCTCTTAAATACAAACAGAGAGATCCCATCTATCCATACTCTCCTTTCATGGCTTCCTTACATCAATCACTTCAAGAGAGCGAAAACGTGCCATCAGAGATCCTTATCGCTCGTGTCATTCAAATCCATGCAAGCCTCTGCAAACTTGAATCCTTGAAACCATCGAAGCAATTCAACGACCTCTACACGCAGCTTGTAAAGTTATGTACCCTTCCCTCTGCCATAGATGTCAAGTTCTTAGCACCAGAGGTGCAACTCATGCGCAACAGCCTGATCAATCTCCTTGGCCGGGCAGAAAGCCTTCGTGAGCTTGAATTTGCAACCTTCCTCACTAGCATTCCCGAACCATTACACCATCTCCACCTCTACCCTCACTATGAGAACTATGTCAAGCTGTCAAGCCAAGCTTACAGCATCCTATATGAACACGGGATCGGTCAACCGAAGAAAGTGGCATTCATGGGGTCCGGTCCGATGCCACTCTCGTCCATCGTTATGGCCACCAATCATATGCAGTCGACGCATTTCGACAACTTTGACATTGATGAATCTGCAAATGATGTGGCAAGCAAGATGGTAGCTTCTGATGCAGAGCTTGAGAGGAGGATGAAGTTCTATACCTTCGACGTTATGGACATGAGAGAGAAACTAGGGGAATATGACTGCATATTCTTGGCAGCTCTGGTTGGGAGGAGCAAGGTAGAGAAGGTGAAGATCCTTGCTCACATAAGGAAGTACATGAAGGATGGAGGGATCTTGCTTGCGAGGAGTGCAAATGGGGCAAGAGCATTCTTGTACCATGTGGTTGATGAAGATGACTTCCATGGTTTTGAGATACTCTCCACCGCACACCCCAGTAGTAAGGTGATCAACTCTGTTGTCCTTGTACGCAAGCCTGTCCGTTAAATTTGAGGGGAAAGCAGCTGGTTCTTATTCGCACATCATATTCAGAGAATATGTGAATCCAAGTCTTTTGGAGTTCAGTCCATACTATGTATTTCGTTTCCTATTTCATTGTCTATCCCCACCAAATAAAAGTGTTATGTACCTGTTCAGGCTTTGAGAACCAAGCTGTCCTTGAATTTTCCAACCATGGTATTCAAACCCTCACCATCAACATAAACCAGTTTCAACCAAAAAATAAATTAATTGCCTCTACTAAATTTTTACTTCGCCGAGTCATCATCATCAACATAAGCCAGTGTCAACCAAAAAATAAATTAATTGCCTCTACTAATTTTGTTTTGACTTCGCCGAGCTGGATCGGGTGAGGTAGAATGAGAAACTGACTTTGAGGCTGATTAAATACAAATCTGATTCATTGAAGACATGGGGTCAAACGATATTTTTGGCACTACTATGATTCCAGCCAAGTTTAATGTGTTATTAATCATGACAATACAATGACCAAATGGTTTTCTTTTTCCTTATGTACATTCTCCACAGGAGGCAATTATCAACAATTGTTCGTGCAATTAATTGGACAACCAAAGGAAGCTCCTTTAACAGTAAACCATGAACGGACTCAACACAGAGCATCACCCTACATAAGGTGCACATGCTAATATCAGGGAAACTTTTAACAAATTAGATAGCTATCAAATGATAGAAGGTTCTAATTTATCAAATGGCATGTCTCAGTTCAAGAACAATGTAGTACTTAAAACGACATGTCTCAATTGATCAAGAAGTTTTAAGTATAATGATCATATGGTACAAATCCTATAAACTATAAATCAGTAAAAAAGAAAAACCCATAAAATTACAATAGATTCCTTCAATATGTTCTAAAGAATCACCAACTCAAACTTCCATTCTCCTGCCGAAAGCTTATGTCATATGCGATGTTCCATGAGATATGACCAGCCCTACAGTCAAGACGGCCTATGTTTTATTCTACTACCATTTGGCTTGAAAGAATCTTTCTAAGATTAGGATGTTATGTACAATTGGATTCAGTTAATGAATAGCTCATAATCCACATTATTGATGAAACTGCAAAACAGAGACCATGAATTCAAGTTAAAGAGTATAAAATGAAATGAAATGCAAACATTTAATTGAAATTGAAATCAGCAGCGATCCATAATCCAGTCTGATGTTATTTAAGATGGCCTTAAAGATGATCTAAAACCTTATAATATATGATTATGTTATTCATAACAATGAGTAAAATTGGGACTCATTTACTTAACACATACTTGAGCTTCCCACATCTACAAGAATTTCAAAGCACAGAACCAAATATGGTGTCACACGGTTCTAGATCATTCCTTCGTTATTCATACTTCTAACAAGCATCATGCGGCCCAACATCCTTATCGCAATCCCAGATGTGATCCTTTTATATTCACCATATATTCATTGTGTTCATGGATGTTCATATGGATTCACAACTCTGCAACTGGGACAATCACTGATTCTATAGGTTTCAATATGCAAATTTTTTTTTTTATGACGGGGTTTCAATATGCATTTGAGTGCCATCTAGCACCGGGAGGCTAATTATCATAATGTCGAGATTAAAAATCACTTCCCTGATGCCCAATATGAATGGCCAGAGAGAATATGTTTACCAGTTGCAGTATCATTATAAAATCGTGAATGTTTTAATTTGGCTGAGATTATGAGTTATGCTATATTGATGGTATTTGTGTAATAAGACCCTAGAGTTTTGTCACAAATCATAAAGAACAAAGATAACCAAATTTACAGGTAACTTTCCATCAATCAACCTAGATAACTTAAACCCTGCCACTCTTGCTTCTTGTGACTCGAACCCTTTTAATATGGACAAAAGAGGTTTAAGAAAAAAATATGTTATTCACAGGCATAAAGGTGACAAAACTAATATATGGTAATTCTTAGACACTTCATAGTTTCAGGAGTAGCCAAATTTTCAGAAAATCTGAGGCAAATTATTCTAAAGAAAAAAGCATGGAGTTTTAAACCGAACTTCTAATTGACCAGCCCTTGCCTTCCTCCTCAATTTAGCCTTTAAGGATGCATAATATTTTTCCCAAGGAGGAAGTAAGTTGCTTTAAGTCCCTCAGACAAATAGCCCTAATTGTATCTGTTCACTCCTGTGGAGGCCCTATAGACAGAGGCTCCGAAAGAGTAACTTGACACCCCTCCAAATGCTCCATAATAGTTCTAATTCCTTCCCTGTTGGAATTATGACTCCCACTCAATAAAATATGCTTGCTGCCTCCTAAGTGATTACATGATCATGAGATTCTTATCCAATAATTCTACTGAGTGATTAGAAATAAGTGTCAACAAGAGAAAGTATTGAAAGAAGTTTTGTTTTCTCCAATAATAATGCCTGTATGGACACTGAATTATGTGACCAAATAACAGCTTCCCTTAAGCAACCTTGTCATCACGATCAGAGACAGCCTAGTATAGGGATTAAAAAGGAAAAAAAAAACTTTCACATCCTTCATAAAGAACAAACTAAACATTTCTATAAAAATCTCCATATTCAAAACAGAAAATTCAGTTGTTTGAGTGACTTTTCACTCATTTAGTGGCTTCTTAGGTTCTGACCAAGACTGTTGTTTAATGTTTACTTAAAACAGCAAATAGAGTATGCCACATTAAATCTGGCAATGATTTAGAGAATGTAGATAACCATTTTTAGCACTCTCTCCACCTCATTAAAACATGGTGAATATGGAAGCTACTTATTAAGGAAGAGGTTGTTCTAACAGTTACTCTCATTGGGGTATTACTAACCTATGATGAAAGCAGACTTGTTGACATTCGCAAGTGTCACTCATGTTAGGTACATAGAAATTTAACTCATATTAATGTTCAAGCTTTAAAAAGCGTTACATCTCCTTGGCTATTCCACACTAGGGGCTAGACCTCATTGGCCCCATAAACCTGACAACCAACAGGCATTATTATATCATCATTATCACCGAGTACTTCACAAGTGGATTGACGACAATCTAAATGAGGACAACAACTGGTGCTGCCGTATCTAAATTTACCAAAACAAGCACTATTTGCCGCTTTGGAGTACTACACCATGTCCTCTCTGACAATGGGACACCATTCGTCAAATCTTTTCTGGACATGTACCAAATAAAAAAATAGAAGTTTAACACCCTAATACCCACAAGAAAATGGTAAAGCTGAAGTAGCACGATGGGAATACCAGACCACTATACATTAGGCAACTAGGGCATCACCATTCTTCTTACTATAATGGCACAGAGGCAGTACTCCCAGCTGAGATTGAAATTAAATTGGCACGTATCACGGCAGTCCTCTAACTCAGGAACATGAATGATCAATATAAGGAAGCAAGGCTAACCGAGTTAGAAGCACTTGAGGAAGCAAGAAGAGAACCGACAAACAAAGTCCTAAATACCATCAAGGGCTAATGAGAGCCTATGACAAGGCGTCTCATGTTAGAAGAGGATTGCTGGCTTCCAAGTTTGGACCTAACTGGGAAGACTCCTTCATCATTGAAGCTAATAGCACATCTGGGTACTACCGTCTTTGCTTAAATAAATGGAGATATTTTGCATGATTTCATTAATGTGAAGTGGATAAAACCCTATTATTTTGATCATGTAAAATGAAGTTCTATGAATAAAAGAGATGTCATTTTATTTCATAAGCAAGTGTACTTGTCATAACATAGAGTAAATGAAAAAAAAAACAGAAAGAGAGATGAAAAAATGAGTTGTATGACATAGCAAGATGCAAGTATTCCAATCAAGACTGTCAAAGAAGCAAGAAGTTGTATGACATCTCTTGAGTTGAGCTAAGAAGGAAAGCCATCATACTAAGAAGACTCCTTTGTCATTTCCTCCATCTCAGTGTGTAGCTTCACCAGCTCTATCTTAGCATGGTCTATCTGTGAAGACAATTTTTAAACAACCAACTTTTAAAGACATCATCACACCAGCCTCAGCACAACAGCATCTGAGGAGTAACAATCTCGCTTCATTGAATTCATGGTTCTTCAGTGTTGAAAAGTTCATAATTCAACAAACAAATAAAATTAGGTAACTGTATATATATATATATATATATATATATATATATATATATATGTGTATGTATGTATAAGATTGTAAGGCTCACTAGAAACCATCATAAACTCTGCTAATGGGTACTGCTAATATGATGAGATTAATATAACAACGTGACACTTGGCAGACTCATGGAGCCTATCGAAGGGGTGTCACACCAAATGTAAGAATTGATTATGAATGCCAAGAAATGGTAGGAGTCGTCAGTATGGTGAGAAATGTGAGACAGCAGAAGCCATCATGGAGCCAGTCAACAAGTATCACAACAAATACAAGATTTGATGAGGAACACAAAGAGATGGCAGGATTTGTCAATATGGTGAGAATCGAAGATAGATGGCCAGAGAAGGTGGAACTCTTCAACGGAATGAGAATCAAAGATTGAAATTCAAAAGAAATAAAAATAATGTACCTACCAAGAGGAATAACATGCTTGGCAAGCCAAGGAATGTAGAAATCAGTGCTAGTACTAATCTCAGCCACACTCTGAGACTACCTAGAAAAAAGAGATCTAGAAAAATAGAAGTATTTACTCTGCATCTCATGAATGACTGGGGCAAGCTTCATGAAGAATGCACCATGAAGCCGAGAAAGGATCAGCATAAACTTCTGTGATACGTCACCATAGCATGCAAAAATCTCATCCATAATGCACAGAAGAGTTGAAGGGATCAGATACCATAAGCTTTCATCATGCCTTCTGCAAAACAGTTTAAAAGTGATAGACTAGAAGACAGACCGTCGATTTAGCTATATTGTCCTTGGCACCTGCTACTGGCAGCTAAGGACTAGGAGAATGATAGGGAAGATCTACCAAAGCTTCTCCTTACAAGTCAAAGATAGAAAGCTCCTTAGTTACAGATTGGAACCATAGGGTTTTTGGCAAAATTTTATCTCGCAAGAGAAGCTTTTGCTTGATTACAAGGGGTTCAACAGGGTTACAAAACCTCCTCCTCTAAATTCCTTTTCGGACATGAAACTGCATTCCAAAAGGAAACTGATTTTATTTAAAAAGAGATAATAGAACCAATCATGAAGGAAAAGTGAGCAATATGTATCATCATGAAAGACACTGGGGACTACAATGCACCCCTAGATCTGGTATAGCATCTATTGAACCTGGAGCATGACTAATCCCATCAATGCCGGCATGAGGAGCAGCAGCATCAGCTAGACATGTGAGACCCACCGTGTCATCTCTCATCTCCAGTACAAAGTAACTCCAACATTGTGGAGCAATGCAATCCAAATCATGAACTAGAGTATAAGATCTTTGAAGATGTGGACAAGAAATCTCAAGCTCGTTCATTCTGTGAGCTAGAAATTATCATCCTGGCAGAGATCCAGAAAATAGATACTCACTAGACCAAAGGAAGCCATCTATAAGTAAGATATTTCAGCCCATCATGATCATACTTGAAGCAGAGCTGTATACTAAGGCAGATGCTGCCAAGGATAACCACCATATCTAATGTCTCTTGATGATCATTTCTGGAAAGAATATCATCAGCCCATGCAGCCCAATACACAGATAGAAAAGCATGAGACTAGGAATCTAATGCAAAAGGCATACATTCACCCTTCTCAATCTAAAACTCAAAATGCTGTCAACAAGAGGACCACAATCCATCTTGTGGAAGTCCATTTCATAAAGGAACATATACTTGTCAACTCAAGAATTAAATCCAGATTGTGAAAAAGTAGCAATACACATCCAAGGATCATTTTTTATGAGGCAACAATTGCAATGAAAGGAGGCAAAGTGTAGCGGCTTGTTCCCTCACATTAATCCTCACTGATGTCAACCAAAGGAAAGAACAGAAAAACAGAATAAAAAAAGGAGAAAAAAACGAAAAGAGGAAAAAAAATGAAAGACCAAAACAATGAACGAAGAAAAGACAAAATAAAACAAGAATAGAACTTGCTTGAACAAGTACTAGAAGCCATAGAATGCTTGAACAAAATCTAGATGCTCCTAAGCACTATGAATAATTAAAGAGACTGAAAGAATGCTCTGAAAAGATAAAAATCAAGATACATATGCACTCATATTTATAGAGCACAAAGGAGAGATCCCACCTTCTCCTTGTGCCCGTCTAATTAGATATCCTAATTTAAATGGTACTCAATTATACATAGACTGTGACTAGAGTAGAGCAGCCTTACTCTCTCTATGATTGATGCAAATGAATACCTCATCAAATGAATTCCAGATAAGAATATAAGATCTAAGATATAAGCAAAATCCTAATTTTCCTACAAGTGAATTAAGTAATCACCTAATGGGACCAAGGAAAAACTAACAAAGAGACTAAGGCGTCGTTTGGCATTGATTCTGGGAACTCATTCCACGGCTTGAAATGACTTCCAAGGGTTAGAACGAGTTTAAGGGGTTAAATGAGTGTTTGGTTCCATTTGGGGAATGAGTTTTCCCCAAATGAGTTTTAGAAAATACACTAAAAATAGGAATTGGCCCCACACCCGTTTGTAGACTTCCAAAAATGATTTTTGCAAAAGTGCAGTGTCATACTTGAAATATCTATAATTCTGAAAGATATACTTGAAACTTGTTTAAAGACTCCTTTATATGACAAGGATAGATTTGTCATTTATGAAAACTTCTTTCAAGTTAAAACAATTGCGAACTTGCAATATTTAAATGCTCTACAAGAATCAGTCGTCCTTCACCAAACACCAAACTAAACTTTCTTCAACTTTTCCAATCTAATCCTTCTTCCCCTTGGGAGTACAGATCTGAAATGAAAGCTTGGGGCCTTGCTGATATGTTATATAGATTTGGATGATGCTCTTTTAGAGCAACATTTCCAAACCATTGATCATGCCAAAATTTTATCCGATCTCCCTTCCCCAACTGAAACATTGCTCCATGTAGAATCAAATGCGAAAATCCGCAAACCGGTCTCCATCAACTACATCCTATGTTACCATTAACATAGTCGGGTATCCACATCTCATTATTATAAGCACATTTGACAGCTATCAAATTTCTCCATAAACTCGACACCTCCTGACCGAAACACCAATAGCATCTTGCCAAAAGAGTTTGATTGAATAGGCATAAATTCCTAATCCATAAGCCACCTTCTTCTTTGGCTTTACATACCTCCCTCCATGAAACCAAATGGTACTTCTGGGTATCTTCCCAACCTGCCCAAAGAAAATCTCTCTGTATCTTCTCACGTCTCTCAATCACTGACACCGGTGCAAGGAAAGAAGAAAGAATGTATGTTGGGAGATTAGATGGAGCACTCTTCATAAGGATCACCTTACCACCTTTGAATAGAAAGTTCCCTTTCCATGAGGATAATTTCTTCTTCATGAGAGCTATTACCGGTTCCCACACTGATTTAGCTTTAAAAGGAGCCCCAATTGGGAATCTGAGGTATGCAGTTGGGAGAGTGCCCAAATGAAAACCCAATAATTCGCATAAACCCGGTGCTCTATTGCTGCCTACAACATTGAACAACTCACATTTTTGTAAATTTACCTTCAATCCGGATATGGCTTCAAAGTATGTGAGGATAGCTCTTACAACAAGGATCTGGGATGCATGGGCCTTGCAAAAGACCATTGCATCATCCGCAAATAATAAGTGAGAGAGAGAGATCCCCTTCCAAAACTCATAGCCTCTAATGACCCTTAGAAATACTGCTCTGTCCACCAGCCTACCCAAAGCCTCCATGACTAGTAAGAATAATAATGGGGAGAGAAAGTTGCCAATAACAAAAAGGGGCTTAATGTAGATGACCAATTGTGGCACACTTGCCAAATCATTAAAACATTGTTTATTATCTTATATTTTCCATTTCAACACCCTAAAGTGGCTTAGATAGGCAATAGGACTTGAGATAGAGAATTGGTAACCTAACAGTATTACGGTCTCAGTAAAAGTGCCCCAAATTTTTATAAAAACTACTTGAAGATCATCCAAACATGGCTGAAAACCCTTTTATGAGTTCAAAAACAAACTCAGAAAGCCCAAAATACCTATAATAACCTTCTGACATGCATAATAAGAAACCAAACATGAAAACACACAAGAGAAGATGAATCAAATGTGCGCCACTACATTTGCTACGTCAAGCAAAAATAGAGGATGTTAAGGTTGACACGAGTGACTTACTATATCACCTTCACTTTAAAATGGTTTTAAAACCTGTTGGGCACAATATTGGTCCCTAGTTACATACAGTTTCACGGTTTTTTTAATTTTTCAGATTTTTAGTGCTATTATAGATATTTTTTTAATGGAACATCCCAAAACTTGATAGATCTCTAGAATATGGCCAATGAAGGATTTAACATCCAGCATATGATGCCTTGGCTCTTGTATGCATAGTAATGATACAGTTTTGAGATTTTGAGACCCTGGTATTTACAACTAGTTCATAGAAGTTATATGTGAGCCTTGCCAATAATAAGCCTTGATGAGATTATTAATAAATGATCTAGGACTTATATAACTTATTGGAGGGAATATCTTCAACCCGAACAGAAGTCCATAAGGGGGATACTTGGCAATCCTCAAGGTGTGGCAACGAAGGGCATGGATATCATCAGCTGTTAACATATAACCCGGCATATACCGACCTATGGGTCATAGGTGTCAAACAAGTCTTGAGTCTGAGGGTCAACCTGTAGCACCATGAGGTGCCACCTTACTCAAAGAAAATGAGAGAGAATTAAATAATATTCATTCTTTTAAAATTTGAAAGTCTCTTTGAGTTTAAACAAAACAGGTTAGGATTTGAATACAAAATTACATGAAGGAGAGAATATCTCCCTATTTTTCATCTGATTTAAAATCAAATGAGTTTAGCTCACTCTATAAAAGGAGGGCTAGCTCCAAGAGAAACCATCTTGAGATATAGAGAGAGAAAAACAAGAGGAAATCATTCAGAAGAGAAACAATGAAAGCCTATGACAAAAGGTATTGAGATCATGTCATCTTCTTCTTCTATTTTTCTTCATCAAAAGAGTCTTAATCAAAAAGACTATTTAAGATAGTAAAAAGCATGGTGGTACCAGTCTGTCTTTTGATCTCCCACCACTATTCCTTCGCCATAGCCTACTTTATATGCCTCAGTGACACAACCCTCATTATTTTGGCAAAGTTATAGGAACAGCTGTATCATTTTTGTTTGGTCTCACGCAAGGTTTGCCTTTTCGGCGGCACCTCGCCTTAAAAAGGTGGGGTGCCGTCGAGATTTCGCCAGAACTGGCGAAATCTCGACGAACAGAAGTTGGGGGTTTCGAAAACCCCCAAATTTCAATTTTTTTTTTGAATTTCTTCAAATTAGCTGTTCCATTCTCTTCCAAATCGAAGATAGAGAAGGATTGAAGCTTGGGATTGCAATCTCCATCAGTTTTTGTGTGATTTGAAGCCTTGAAGAGTGTAAAATTGAGGTAATCATGTTTTTTCCCTTTTTTATGCTTGTAATTAACTTAGATTGTACTAATTTTTTTATATGTTATGTAACAACACCCGATCTATCGATGGGTGTTGTTACTTTTTTTTTTCTCCAAAAATTAGTATTTTTTAATTTATTTGACACGAAAAATCATTTAAAAATAAATTTTAATTATTTTTTTAATACGAAAATAATTAATTATGTATTTAAAAATAACATATTAATAATATAATGAGAATGTTTTATAGTATTAGACTATTAGTAATTTAGTATTACTATTACAAATTTACAATAACAATAGTAATTATTTATTTATTTAATACGAAAATCATTAAAAAATTTGAAAAAATTATTAAAAAATGAAAAAAAATTAGTAAAAATATGGATGAAAATATGAAATATTATATGAATGAAGCATGTATACCTAATTTATAGATGGGGGTGCACAATTTTATTTTTTGTAAAAAAGGAATAATTAATATTTATTTAATCCGAAAATCATTTAAAAATTAAAAAAAATATGAAAAAAATTAGTAAAAATATGAATTATATTTATGTGAAGCGTGGACACTCAATTTATTGATGGGCGTGCAAACTTTTATTTTTTTTGTAAAAAATGAATAAATAATTGTTTATTTAATCCGAAAATCATTAAAAAATTAAAAAAATTTAAGAAAATATGGAAAAAATTAGTAAAAATATGGATTATATTTATGTGAAGCGTGGACACTCAATTTATAGATGGGCGTGCAAACTTTTATTTTTTTGTAAAAAATGAATAAATAATTGTTTATTTAATCCGAAAATCATTAAAAAATTAAAAAATTTTAAGAAAATATGAAAAAAATTAGTAAAAATATGGATTATATTTATGTGAAGCGTGGACACTCAATTTATAGATGGGCGTGCAAACTTTTATTTTTTTGTAAAAAATGAATAAATAATTGTTTATTTAATCCGAAAATCATTAAAAAATTAAAAAAATTTTAAGAAAATATGAAAAAATTAGTAAAAATATGGATTATATTTATGTGAAGTGTGGAGTCTGTGGACACCCAATTTTTAGATGGGCGTGCAAACTTTTATTTTTTTAGTTGATTATTTTCTAGATGGGTATGCTAAAGTGATACTTTGTTTAATTGTTTGTAAATTGGAAATTTGGAATTGACACTTCGACAGGTAACCTACTGTTTTCAGGTGATTAGGTAGCGGCCTAGCGGGTGATGGCATCAGGATCTGGTGGTGGTGATGGTGCCGAGACGGGTGGACGTAAAGTAGATATTGGATGGCAGCATGGTACCCGCTATCAGGGAGACAGAAATAAGACAGTATGTAATTACTGTGGTCATGTATTCAAGGGGGGAGGTGTATCCAAACTGAAGATGCATCTGGCAGGTGGTGCCAAGGACGTCAAGGATTGTAATAGAGTGCCACCTGCAGTTAAAAAGCAGATGTGTGAGCACCTACAGATTGGTGTGAAAAGCAGAAAAACGAAGCATATTATAGAGGACGAGATCAGACGGAGACTAGCAGAGCCTCCACGGGTAGCTGAGGATGATGATGATTTTGTCTACCCTAGCGGGATCGACACAGAGGCTGAGAGGGCCCAGTATAGAGCAGCACACCATGCATCCCTGGAGTCAGAGTTTGAGCGGAGAGAGATGCAGAGACATGGATTTGAGAGAGGCGGTCATTCTGGGGCTGGTGGGTCGGCTTCTTTGAGGCGTTCTCATTCTACGAGAATGCCTGATTATCCTGTGGACCCTGACACACATAGATCATCAGATGCGAAGCAAAAGAGGCTGAAAGATTCTTGGAGTGGAGGATCAGTTAGAAAGAAGATGGGTAAGTTCATATCTCGGTTCTTCATATTCAACCATATCCCTGCACATGCAGCTTCCTCTCCGCATTTTAAGAGTATGGTTGACGTTATTCAGGAGTCTGGGGTTGGAGTCCTACCTCCTACACCGAAAGAGATCATGGGGGTTTATTTGGATGATGAAGAGAAAGAGATGCTGACATTTATTAAATCTTTGCGTCCATATTGGGAGAGATTCGGGGTTTCAATTATGTGTGATGGTTGGACAGGCCCTACGAAGCTGTCAATCATCAACTTTATGGTCTATTGTAGAGGCAAGGCCGTCTTTTTGAAGTCTGTAGATGCCTCAGATAAAATCAAGGATTCAGAGTACATCTTTGGTTTACTAGAGGAGGTGATCAGAGAGGTTGGGATACATCTCGTTGTACAGATTGTTACAGACAATGGGAGTGCCTTTAAGAAGGCTGGTCAAATGATACAGGCGAAGTACCCCATATACTGGACCCCTTGTGCTGCACATTGTATAGACCTGATGTTAGAGGCCATTGGGAAGAGGAAGAGGGTGAAGAAGACACTACAAGATGCTCGGAAGTTGACTACATTTATTTATAATCATAATTATGTGTTAGCGAAGATGAGAGCAGTATGTCATGGAGATATAATCAGGCCAGGGATTACTAGATTTGGTACAAATTATATTGCCTTGGATAGCATGCTCCGACACAAGCAAGGATTGAGAACCTTATTTACTAGTGAGGATTGGGGTGCTTGCTCTCATAGTCGCACTGAGAAGGGGAGGGAAGTAGAGGATATCGTTCTTCGTGGCAGCTTTTGGGATGGTGTGAAGGAAGTTGTCGATATATTGGAGCCCATTTACAGGGTGCTACGGATTGTTGATACAGATTCATACCCGACCCTCGGTTCCATCTATGAGAGCATGAGGGTGATGAAAGAACAAGTTCAAATTGCCGCAGAGTCGTCCTACCAGTGGGTCCACAAGATCATTGATGATCGTTGGATTAAATCGATGGAGCATCCCATACTTTTGGCAGGTAATTAATTTATAATATTAATTAAGGTTTGTTGATTTTTTTTTATACTTATACTTCTTTGATAATGCTAAATTGTTTATTAATTCTCATTTTCTTTTCAAACACAATAACAGCACATTACTTTAACCCAAAATATCACTACAAGGACAACCTTGGGATGCGCGCAGAGATGTGGACAGCTGTGCTGATGGTTTATTCCCACCTCGATCCCAATTCTACCGGGAAGGCAGATTTCGGCAATGAGGTAAATTCTATATAAATAATAAATAAGTGCTCTATCAATTGTAATTTGGAATCTTTTCCTCAATTTTTACTAAATTCTGAACATGCTCTTGCAGTTGATCAAGTTTAGAGATGCAATGGAATCATTTGGAATGACGACTGCCATTGCCTCGCGGAGTACGATGATGCCATGTATGTAATTTACTACATTTTGGTAAATCATTTAGAATTTCTAAATTTATTTTATGCTTATTGAAAATCATTACACGTTTCAGGCGAATGGTGGGCCATGTACGGAGGTTGTGCTCCCACTGTGTCGAAGCTTGCGTGTCGGATTCTCGCTCAGACTGCATCCTCATCTGCTTGCGAGCGTAACTGGAGCACCTTTGGGTTGATTCATACAAAGCAAAGGAACCGGCTGGCCTATCAGAAGCTACAAAAGCTCGTGTTTTGTCACTACAACATGAGATTACGAGCGAAACAGCTGGAGATCGAGACACAGCGTAGTAGTGCATATGTTGACGACCCTCTGGACATCCTATGCAGCACCCGGATTGATGAAGACAACCCATTCTCAGAATGGGTGAGGACTGCGGAGTTAGACGAGCCTAATGGTGGGCCAAGTTCAGTCGTTGCTCGCGCCGCAGCAGAGATGGGGATTGATGTTGATGCTGTTATGGAGGAAGAGAGGGGATTTCCTTCTGTTGACTCTTTTGATAGAGATACCAGCGTAGTGCCCCCTTCAGTTTCTACAGCAGCAGCGACGCCCTCAGTCCCAGTTCAGTCAGTTGAGGGTACAGAGTCTGACTCCGAGGATGGACATAGTGGGGAGGATGGACATAGTGGGGATGGTGGAGGGTCTGATGGTGATGACGACGATGATGGTGGAAATGATCATCAGGGAGGTGGAGGACAATCACATAGGCCAGGGGTTAGTCCTTTCACTGGGGAGGCAGTGTACACACATGCCACCCAGGACACCCATCATGGAGGGCGATACAGTCAGGGTGATCAGTCAGATCCAGAGCCACGTACTTTTCAGAGGCGGGGTAAGGGGAAGGAGAGGATTGGTGCCCAGGACGAGGATGAGATGTCTCAATCGTTTATGAGTATGGACATGGAGGGATCTAGCAGTACATCTTCACGTAGTTATGGGGATCAGAGTGGGCAGTATGGAGGATATGCATATCCATATCCTGGGCAGTTTCACACATCTGACAGCTATGGGTTATTTGATTTTCCCTCATATCCAGTTGCACCAGCTCCATATCCAGCTGCATACGGATATGGGTATGTCCCAGTGCCAGTGCCAGTGCCAGTGCCAGTCCCAGCTATCCCATATCCATATGGTTATTATCCTCCACCAGTCGTAGTAGAGGAGGAGGAGGAGGAGGAAGAGGAAGAAGATGAGGATGCGGGTGTTATTATTATGAGGGAGTATTATGATGAGTGTCCTCCTGTGGGCTTTATTGTGGATTTAGATCAGGATGAGTATGAGGAGGTTGTGCGTCGTTACAGAAGTCAGTACGCAGGGCGCACGTCATGGAGGCGATATGTTCACATGCTTGAGAGACGACGACAGCAACAACATCAGCATTTCCAGCCTTCTAGACATTCTACTTCTTATTGATCTTTGTAGTTTGTACTTTGTAATCTTGTGACTCTTGTCTCTTATCTCTTGACTCTCTTGTAGACTTCTACTTTATATTTTGCATTTTTTGCAATTTGTCTTTTTAATTTTTATGATTATTAATCTATGTGCCTATGAGGCTATGACTTTGTTTTATGCATGTAAGTATGTAACACATGTTACAAAGTGTGATGTAATGTGCTTACAGTTGTAGCCTTGTAATTGCTTATGTTCATGTGTTTGTATTTGACTATTTGTTCATAAATTAGATCAAATACTTATTTATTCTATCTATTTTTGCATATAAATTGTATAAAATCATGTCTATTATGTTATTTTAGCTTAATTATGTTTTTTATTTTTAAAACAGGCATTTCGTCGGCGTGCCGCCGGCGTGCCGCCAATTTCGGCGAAATGGCCCTTCTGACAGTTTAATTTCATCTTTTTTAATCAAAAAAGGCGTTTCGGCGGCGTGCCGCCGATTTCGCCAAAAATTCTGTTTCGAGCCATTTCGTCGGAATTTCAGCGAAATTTCGTCAGAATTTCGTTTCGGCCGCCTACCGGCGCACCCCAAATCACCGAAAAGTCGATCCTTGGTCTCACGTCAAACTTCTTTTTTTTTTTTTTTTAAAGATAGATATATTAGATAAGATAGTCTCACATCAAACTTGTCTCTTGGATCTCAAGAGCCATGCACATGCCAGAATATTCAACACATGGAAAAGAAGACTAGAACAGCACCCATAGAGACAATATATTTAAACCAAATAAGTGGTTGTACCGCATAATTTATATGAATTTTTCAGGAGTGAGATTTCCATTCATGATGTATGCTGAATTTCACCTAATTTATCTTTTAGATTACTGAAAAGATAATCATGAACAGAACATGAATGACAAGATATCACACTCAATAAACATCTTGAATTAAACTAAAAGAATTTAGCATAACTCAACATAGATTTAAAAGATTGGGGCATCCATTAGAACTCAAATTTTATAAACTCAGGAGCATTAAAGAGATAAACTATTTGGTCTAAAAAGCAGAATATAAAAGTTGAAGTAGGTTAAAATAAGATATTACCATGCTGCTCATGTTGTTATTTATTTTCATTTTTTTTTTGTTCACATTAATTTTCTTCTGAGTGAGATGACAACATACAACCTTTGGATTGATAAACCCATCCGTAACTTGTATGGTAGAGGAATGTATTGCTAGAAGAATAGCGGTACAGAGGCCACCTAATGTTGTCCTGTATAAGATGTACAGATGCAAGGTAGAAACAATAGAGGAATTCTAATGACTCTGACAAGAGACAATCAGATTGATATATCATGTCTTACAGGAAGCAACAACAAGGGCTATGTCAAGGTTGATAGAAGCCAGCTTATGCTGAACAGGTATCAAGCTTCCACATAGAACATGAATCTGACATCAGTATTGAACCAGTTAAAGCAATGAAACACTCAAATGGACTAAATAAAACGATTAATACAATAATTTTATCATGATAGACCCTCTATCAGTCGTTTAATTATGCCAAAGAAAGGCAGAGTCAATGGAAGAAACTATTTGATTACACTAACTGGAAATCTTAACAGCAAAAACCTTTACCAAGACAGGAATGAGATGATTTCTTTATTGAAAATGAGGCCAAAACGTATAAAGGACTATTCAATTAATGGAACTTTTTCTCCTAAAGAAAATTCCTTTTCTAGATCAGATAAGCCCATGATCTACAACACCTCAAGAGACATTGAATGGCCAAAGAGGATGACATCAATAAAATGGCAACATGCTATTCAAATGGTATTAGTACCATAAGTGACTATTAGAAATATCCCCTAAGTAGGTCTCCATTGTGCTCACTTAAGAGAAGAGTTTGAATCATAAAATACCTTTGAAAGCTCCAGCCAAAGATCCCCCAATCTTACGTAGTGCTTTGTCCTGTCCCTCACCAATAGTTACTCTAAGTTGCTAACCATAAATCATATTAATCACTTTCTATATCCATAAAGCATAAATGTTTGATTGACACAATGCTAAAACCAAAATCTTCAACAGAAGCTACAGGAACAAAAGTATAATTAAATGAAACAATTGACAATTGTTTACACAATTCCCCAGTATCCTATAAGGGAAGAACAAAAACTTCAAGCTACTATCAGAAATTATTAAGATGCAAGCATAGTAAAAGATCAGAATTAAAGAAAAATTGCCTATTTGTGATAGGTGTCAATATTAAAAAAATAAATTTATGGAATGATTTATGAAACATAAACATGATACATAAAATATTTGGAAGGAAAGAAATTTATTAATGCTAACTAATACTATTTACAAGAAAATATAAACAAATCCAAGCAATTAAATACCTGCTTGACTGCTGCATTAAGGTCATCATCTATAGAGCTACAACTATGAAGTTGGAAATTGCTTTCCGCTTCAAAGTGCTCAAGGAGTTGATGTTGCTGTTCCAACTTCATGGGGTCACCTACGATAAAGTTTTCCACAGTGGAACCTTTCATGTCTAATGGAACTTCTGTTATTTGACCTCTAAAATCCATTTCTTCTCTTTCATTACAAGCAACTGCGTTAATCCCTTCATCCTGCCCTATAAAAAGCAACAAACACGCTTGAGGACCAAGTGACTTAAAGGAAGAAAATCATGAAGTTTATATTGAATCTCATAAATTGAGATTTTAAGTTCGACAGAGTGGGCATGAAAAATCATTCTTTCTTCATTCCTTTGTATATGTGGCACACATTCAAGGGGACCTCAGAGATCTCTTATTCCAGAATCTACCAGATTGTGACCAAATCATCTAATATGAGGAATTCTTCTTAAATATGCTACCAAAGTTCCTAAATACGCTACAAAAGTAATAGGGACATAAAAATATGACAAATTTCCATGGTGCGATGCATAACATTTGATTCCAATTTCAACCAACCCTGTACATGTGCCACATCTTCAACAAAGGTTCTTACACCCTTCCTTCTGCACTTATACTCCTTAAATATGAGATGGACATAGATATGAATTACGCATTTCTACAAGCAATCACCTGGATGGAAATTTTGAACGGATCCCATGATAGAATCATGGTGAACAACTGCACTAATATTTGTCGAAACATCTCCTAGCATTGTACAGGATGAAGTGGTAGCATCTAAGAAGATGCCAGTAGCCTCGGAATTTGATGTGCACCCAACCAAGGGAAAATCACCTGTTCTGCAGGCACTATGACTGGGAATGTGAGTGGAAACACCGAAATAATTATTTACTACATCGTATCTTGAATTTTGATATATTAAACCATTGAAATCTGACATCTGACATGAATTCTTCATCCTTAATGCATTTGAGACGACTCCAAGCTCAGGCGCTGGAACAATTTGCCGCACTTGATCTGTCATTTCAGGGGTCTGTGGATACTGTTCAAATAAAACATCCTGATGGTTTAGAGGGAGCAAAGGAGTCTTCGGACTGACACCAGAAAAACCAAAACTTCCAGGATTTTGGATTTGATGGCCAAACTGAATCATCTCAGGATTGCGATAACCATTGACACCAAATCTGTCACGGTGGTGCATGCTACGATGGCTCTGTTTATCAAAAGATAAAATGGTCCGGTTTGATGGATGTCCACCAATTCCATTTGGATCAGTTCTCTCATTGCTTTCACTTGTTCTCAGATTGCTCTTCTTCATAGCATTTCTAAATTTCTGCAATCAGGTGGATCAATAAACAAAGAGACCAAATTAGTTTCAAAATGAAACTTGTGATCACTATAATGTTTGTTGTTGAACATTAATATCAAGTACATTACAAGCCTTTTAATGCAATATAAGGAGATAAGGAGGTATTGGCCCCATCAATCAGCTAACTCTGAAAACTTCAACCTATGAGCATCTAAATCATTCCACAAGCCCCATCTAAAAATTTCCAAATTTAGCAAATTGACAAAAATGGTAGAAATTGATTCACTCCATCCAATTATTTGACACTATCTAGTGTCTGCTTTATTCAGTATCCAAAATAATGTGAATTCTATGGCAACGATTCCCCAGAAAATCAACTTCTTATGCTAGAACTGATTCAGATTCAGACTAATAATTTGATGAACAGAACCAATTTCCAACAGATAACTAAAACTTATTATAGTGACTTCAGAGTGCCTCTTACATAATTTTCATTTTTTTCACAAGTCTTTGAAGCAAATCAATGAAAAGATACTCCAAAATAAATACACAACAGTTATAAACTAAACTAACCTGAAGATGACTAGCAACATTTTCTCGGGTAAGGAGCGGTTCATTCATGAGTTCGAGTATTTTCTTCGGGACTGCCCCTGGACAAATATTAGAGTAACATTCAATCTAAAGTAAGTAATAAATAAAAATAGATTAAAGTACTTACTATCTACTCCCAATCTCTGTACAGCATTAATAAACTTATCATGCAGCGCCGGTGACCAATCAATCCTTTGCTTTTTCTGAGCCAATGCATCCTCATCGAGTTGAATATTCTTTTCCTCTTCTTTCAATTTGCTGTGTTCCCTGTTCCTCTTGGCAGGTTTCAAATTGAAATCAGTTGGTCCCTTTCCAACACTTGTTTTGTTAGGATCAGACAAAGTTTTCCTAATCACATGCTGCCATATGTTCTTGATCTCCTCCACTCTAACAGGTTTTAGCAGGTAGTCGCGTGCTCCATGCTTTATTCCCTTCATCACAGTGTTTTTATCATCGTTTGAAGACATCACTGCCATTCAATCATAAATTAGCAACTCATAGATTTTGGTAAAAATGTGACGACTATCAACCCAAAAACAAATGGATAATGCCACGAGTTTTTACTTACTGATTACAGGTAGGTCCATTTCAACTCCTATAATCTCCAGCAGCTTAAAACCATCCATATTGAGCATGTGCACATCAGTAATCACAATATCAAAATCATTTTTATTCGCCCTCAACATCTTCAGAGCTTCAGTTGCTGCTGTTGTTGTTGTAACTGAAATCCAATAACTGCAAATGAAATACTTCGAAGACAGCTCGATTGATTGAATGTCTTATAGTAAACACTCACAATGAACTTAATAGTAATACTAACCACCAGCTAAAAAAACAAAGACAAGAAAATCCATGTAGACTAAATTCAGCACATGCAAATGAATTATTTTGAAATATAGCTCAATTAGTTGTGTGGGGTTTTATAATCCTACTTGAGAAGAACCCAGTTTAAATACTAAATTAAAATCAGATAAATGCTCACTCTATTTGTGTGTCTCTGTGTGGATGTTTTTCTTTGTAATCCTGCTTTAGAAGAACCAATCTTTTAATGAAACCAACATGACAAGAAAACAAAACCAATCTGAAGCATTTACCACTCTCTCTGTCCATACGTCTTTCTAATCCTGGTTAATTAAACCCTAATTTTGAGTTCAAATTAAAATGCACATAAAAATAAGAAGAAAAACACAAGCATTATTATTATGCAGCAGAGAAAGATTGCGGTAGAATATAAGAAGAAATAAATGCAAAAGAAAGAAAAGAAAAGCGAAAAAGAAACCTTTATAGCGACACTGTTTAAGCAAAGCTGCAAGCATTTTCAGGCAAACCATATTGTCATCCACAGCAAGAACCCGCATTCCCTCCGGAAACCGGTCACTCTCGCCGGTTTCCGGTGCCGGGACTTGATCCACACCTGACATGTCCAGAACGACTAGAGTACAGTCACAGCAGTGCACTTTTCAAGTTCTTAACTAAAACAAGCCCTCAATCAGAAGATTCTGACATTGCACAGAAACGACCATTACAGAGAAAAGATTAAGAAAAAGAAAAAAAGAAAGAAAGATAACGAGAGAGACGTATCTAGAACAGAGAACTTCTGTTTTGGAAGAAACGAGAGATTTACAGAAGGAAAGTCCCGTGTTTCCAAGAAAGCAATTTCCAAAAACAGAGGCCTGACAGAATAACTGAAAAAAAGTTTAACATCGCCATTCTTGGCAAGGAGAGTTGATTTGTACTGCACGAGCGGTAAAAAGCTTTGTTTCTTCGCGCTCTACGGGGTTTCACCAAAGAAGTTCGGCGAGCGGGGAGTAGGGATTGAGTTCCTCGGATCGGTTTCCTGGCCGAGTTATTCGAAAATCTTATTAAACTTGCTTTTAATAAAGAAAACCTCCGACCCTGTACGGGTTTAGTCATTCCAAACCCTACCGCGCCCAATCAAATGCTTTTAAGGGGAGAAATGGACTCGGCCGGTCCAATTTGGGACCGCCCGAGCTTATCTTTACGATTTCAAAAAAGGCCTTGCGGGTTTTATCTCAGAAAATCTTAGGAAAAATGATTTTAAGTGATATTTTTCAACATAATTGAGATTCAGACATCAAATTCTTGATAATTAAAAATTAGTAATACTTTTTTGAAACAATTGAAAAATCACTTGTGAAGAATTAGTCATTTTACAATTGAGAATTGAATTTCTACCAAAAGTACCCTCATAAAGAATTACAAGCTTCACTTGTGACAAAATGAATGAAAAGATTTTCAAAGTCTTTTCAGGGCATTTTCGGTAGAAACTCTTTATGAATACTAAAATAATATTGATTCTCAATTGTTTTAAAAAAGTATCACTAGTCTTCAATTACTAAGAATTGGACTACTGAATCTCAATTATTTTGAAAAATTATCACTTAAAACCAATTTCCCAAAAAATCTTTATGAAAGTCTAAGAAATATAAAAAAAAAAAATAGAAAGAGAGAAGAGAGAGATGGAGGGGGAGGGGGGAGTTCGTCATCTCCAATCGATTGAATAAAAGGAAAAAAAAAAAAGAAAGAGAGAGAGAGAGGGGGGGAAGGGTTAAAACAGATGAAAGAAATCCCTGAGCCGACTAGAAGGGTTTCGTCTCTTAAGGCCTGGATTTCACATAACAATAGAGGGGGATGGAGTTGGGGACTTTGTTGTAGCACTGAGAGGAACCACATTTGAGGGACGAAATCTTTTGGAAGTTTAACATCCCAAATTTCCAAATTTGGTGTTTAAGATTAAACATGATATTAGCTATCAATTTTTTATGATTTGTTGGGAATTTATTGAAATTATATGAATTATTTAGCATTCTATATTATTATCTTTTATTCTAGAGGTGTATTATCCTTGTATTATATTGCCATTAAGTGTATTAGTATATCTTAGTAGTGGTGTCAACAAATGATTTGTTTTGAGTTGGTAACGTTGATGAGGTTCCATGCTTGGGAATAGTGTTATTTTAGAGCTAATGGGGGTTAGTTGTCTTGTCTCTATTGGTTTTCTTGTAGAGTAGGCATTGTATATGATGGATTAGTATAGCATGGGATATATGCTAATCGTTTGGGATGGCTTTTTGTATAAATAGCCACCTAGCAACATTGGCGCCACCTCATGCCAAGGTGGCAGATTACTTTAGGTGTTGTGTCATTGTTTGGGTCAAGGAAGTTTTTCAGGTATTAGCTTTCTTTAATCCTAACTAATTGAGCATTTTTCGTTTGAACCTCTTTAGTGTTGAGTTATCATATTTATACAGAGAGGACCTTAAATCCCTTTCTTCTTCTTTCTTGTCTTGCATCTCTCTTCAACTTAGCAATGGTGGAGGTCTTCTGTTATTATTTCACCATTGTATAGAGAGTCTTGAAAACCCAATTGAGCTTTTAAATGGAACCTTGTGGAGTTGACATGAACCTTTGCTCTGGTGTTTTCTATTGATGCAATCTCAGTATGTTATCATGTTATTTTAATTGGTGGTTTTAGTTATTGTAAGTGTTAGATAAACTAGTATTTTGGGTTGTTGATTTCTGCACCATGGAGCAGGTAAGTCATCAATTAATTTGATTTAAAGTAGGTACTTTAATTGTTGAATATCTAAGTATTGTAATCATTTGGTTTTAATTGATTCATTGGAGGCTTTGTTTAAGTTTTGATTCACATACGGAGGCTATGTTTTTGTTTTATATGACAGTTGCAAATGGTTTTGGGAAGTTTTGGGATGTCTTCAAACCTATGCATACATTATTATAAATCTCAGGTTAATAGCTTAAAAATTAGTTTATCAGGTATAGATTACATAGGAACTGATTTTAAGTTAAGAGGATTCCTGGATTGATCTAGAAAAATCCACAAAGTAGGCAATTTAATCGGTGTTATCATCAACATTTGAAAAGTAATTAAGTTTCAGTACAAAATTTGTATATTAATCCGAAAACAGTTATAATTGAATAATATATTTAGATTTAGTATATAATGAGATAGTTATTGATAAATTAGTGTACAACACTTAAAGAATTAAGTTTTAGTTCAGATTTTAGTTAAATTCAACAAGTCAATTCAAACCCTAATAAATAATTACATTTTAATCAAAATTTGAAAGGAAAATTAGAACTCAATGAAAAAGTGTTTAAAAGTGATTTTTAGGATTTATAAATTAAAAGGTCAATTTAATAAAAGTAAAGAGAAAAATTGTAATTTAGGTGCAATTTAGCATATTGCATGAAAGAGAATTTTGGTCAATTTAATTAAAAATGGGGAATTTGTAAGTGAATGGTTGTGTGACTGCATTACTCATTTATTTGCATAAGAGGGTCCTAAATTGGATTTCATCAATTATATATGTATAGTAAGTTTCAAACAATGATATTTATCCTTGTTATTAAATATTTCACGTGAATTCTACTAGCATGGTTTCCGAATTGCATTTATATTATAATATTATTATTTTGAGAAAAATATGCATATTTGAATAAGATGACACACACATGAGTATTCATAGTTTTGATTTGTGTATATTGCACCCTAATTAAATTTGTTTTACCCTGCGATAAGTTTAACTTATCAATAGTGGATTAGCACTTTACCAATATGTAAAGTAGAAAAATGAATTTCACTATTTGATCTCAATGAGATCCTTATTATGTTTTGAATATAAAATTATTGTGTGGATGGGTAAAAAGATATTTAAAACTTGAATGTGTGAGGGCTCATCAGTATGAGAGTAGAGAGAGTCGTACTGATTGGAGCGACGAAGCTGGTTGAGTTGAGGATTCCTCCCGACATATTTTTATTTATTTTGTGATGTGAGCCAGTCGAGATGTGTGATTCCTCCTGGCAAAGCCAGTCGAGACGTTTAATTCCTCTTGGCAGTGTGAGCGATGTGATTGGTATTTCTCGGTAGAAGGGGATTTACTCGAAATGTGTTGTGTGTGGTGTCTTGTGATCCAAGGACTGTGAATCCCAGTCTGAATACTATAGTTGTAGTCCTAACCGATGTCTATAGTTCCAGCTGAACATTACTTTGATTAGTCTTGTGATATAATATGATATGGTTTATTGGATTAATCGAATTGGTCTGGTTCTAAGTTATAAATTGATTTATATATTCCAGTTGATGATTATTGTAATTCTTCTGAACCTTATTGTGAATTCTTGTTATTTAGTGAGATAGTTGTTTCTCTCACTTGCACATATTGATTTTTGATGTATCGCGGTTTGGATTATATGATACATTGTTTATTTAAGTTATATAAATGATGCTTTACTGGGATCTCCGATCTCATTTAGTTTATTATATATAGACTGTGCAGATTCTAGAGTGTTGGCAGTTGGTTTCAGGTAGATCCAGATTCAAAGATATAGCAGTTATCATTTTTATTCATTGTACTTAACTGTATTTCATTTCAGTGATTTTACATTCTGAGATTATGATTTCAAGATAGATATTCTATTAAGTCTTCCGCTTTATCATCATTTGATTTATTGCACTCTGATATATTGGATGAGCATGGATTATCTGTTAGTATCATATGACTTGTTGTGTTCATAGATGAGTGAATTCGGACTCATTATCTAAATTTTTAATTAAGATCCGGATTTACTTGTCACCCGACATACCAATTCTAGTAACTTTATGGTTTAAGCCATAAAATGATAGAATTGAATTAGTGTATGTCACAGGAAGTATGGTTGAGAATGGCCTTGATCTCGAGCTCTTGAACTTCTTTCTCCTTCTGTGTTCTTCATTCGTAAAGAAAGGTTTCTTCTTGATCTTAATGTTTTTTGGCAATTTCTTATGGATCATTCGGGACTAAGCGGTAGGCCAATTCGATCCAGTTTGTACCAAGATCAGTCCGGTACTTGGTCCCAGTACAATAAACCATGGGTTCGGGGGTGAGGTCAAGGTGGGTTGAGCTAAACTTGAACCCGCAGCTAACCTCATTTGGACAATATCAAACCCTAATCAGATAGAAACCTCCTTTTGAAGTGAAATGCTTCCATATGGAGCATCGGTTATTGTTTTTCACTATTTGTAAATTTTTTATGTGGTAGCCTACTTAGAAAAACGGTTTAAAAGCAAGAGCTAAACCATTTGTAAATATTTTATATGGAGCCCACTAAAAAAACACTAACCATTCATTTAGTTAATGATGCTGACATGTCGTGGTAAAAACCTATAAATTCAAGAAAATTTGGGGCACTTTGGATACAAAATGTCAGCCAAAAAATGCATAATTGGCTTTATATGGTATAGATTAATATCTTATTTACTTTTACTATAATAGCCCTCGTTAGTAAATTTCATAAACATCTTTTTTGAAATTTTGTAATGTATATGAAGGATTAATTTCTCCATCTACACATCACAATTGCTGCCATTAGCAATTTTCATTACTGACTTGGATGGCAAATCAATTATGGTGATATGAGTTTGATCTCTCCATAAACTACCTTAGGGCGGAAGTATTATTTTAGAAATATGAAAAGACATGTCACTAGCGCATAGAGAGAGGTTTATGTTGTTTATCCAAATTTTTATATGCAACTACTACAAAAACTATCTTTTAGAAGAAAACCCAAAATCATTATATCCCAAAACCCTAGTCTTGATGATAAGGAGAACTTATAGCGCATGGAGAGTAAGAACTTATAGAGAAATAGAAGTCATGGAGACATGGAGAACTTAGAATAAGGAGAAAACTCATTGCGACAAGAAAATCTTCGTGAGAGTAAGTCATGAAGATTGAAAAATGAGAAATCATGGAGAAGAAGCCCTTACTCTTTTCGACCAAGGTTCGTTGCTCGGATTCTCGTTTTAGTGGTTGTCATGCCACTAGTATCACTGCATTTTTCATGTCGCTAGCTGCATTGGAAAATGTATTTGAAAATATCCAAACAAATTCTAAAAATATATAAATATATTATACAGTTAAACAAATTAATTTTAAAATAATTATAACAGATATTATTAATTATATTATATATTTGTATGTATTTATGATAATTACATTATTATGATTGTAATAATATTTTTATAATCTTATTATTTTTGCTTCTATACATATATGTAATTTAAATTTTTTTATTATATGGGAATGTAATAGTATTTTTCTGATATTAGTAGTTTAATATATATATATATATAACTTTTTTTAAATACATTATGGTATATATTATATATGAGATATCGATTATATATTTTAAAGGAAGCGCTTAAGGCCCTTCTTTTTATAATATTCTATATATTTAATATAAACAAAGGGCCTTACACCCTTCCTTTGAAGTTAGGGCGTAAGGTTCTCTTTTAGAGTTCGAATGCCTTATCTCATTTAGAATCAAGCCAAAAGTGCTCCTGAACATAGCATGAAGAGAAAGAAAAAGAGGAGGTGTAGCACCTTCTTGGATCCAGATTTATTAAATATGATAAACTCAAACCCGAAGTGCTAGTTAAATGGACCTAAAGTATCATAATTTAATTATATTAGAGTGCATAAGAATTTAAAACAACTGTTGCTCCAAAAATGGGCCGGTGTGGACACGTGTCGGGGGCGATGATGTGTCTCTACGCGGGCGTGCCAGTATCGTTTGATACAATTGATTTTGGGTTGAACCCTGACCCCGGGCACCTGTTTCGAATCTGAACCGGAATCGGTCCAGTCGTACTGCAAGTCACCTGTAATAAAACGGGTCAGGCGATGGTATGAAGACTAGGGGTTCGGTCTTCGTTTCGGGTTCTTGTAAGTGTTTGAAAGCGAAAGCAACTAACGGCACACAAATCCTTTATTAATAAATCGGCCGAATAGCCGAAAGCGACAACAGATAATCCTCAAAATGGAAACAAAAGTACAAACGAAAATCGACAGGGCTTGCAGGACCGGCTTGTCCTAGTCTTATAGCCGTGATCGGGTATAAGAGCAGGAGGAAGGGGGCGGCTGCTAGCAAAGCCAATTCAGGGGGTTCACCTTGGATTGTTGCTTACCCGAAAATACACAAGTCACCTGGCGTGAACAGAGCGAGTCTCGAGACCGGCTGCTCGGGATTCTGTAAAGACAGAACTGCGAGTCAGGGGCGGCCTCAACTTACTCTCCGGTGGCAGGATTCTGGTGTTAGTCGGAGTAAAGAGGGGTCTAAGATGTCACTGCGACTGGAAGCAGTGAGAGAAGTCCTAGTTTATCCGTCTGTATTAGAGGGGATAAAGGATCACGGATGATCAAAATAATATAATAACCGGTTGCGGTTGTGTGGATTGTGTCCTTGAGCTCTTCGAATTGGGGCCTTTTATAGCCGCTTCTTGACGGTTGCTCAACTTCCTACTCTCACACGATCTTCATGGCGGTTGGTTATCTTCAGTTCTCTGTTTCAAAGTGATAACCGCCCGGCCATGATCTAAAAATAATTCTATTCTTGAACGGCCGATGGCACGATCTTCTGATATTTATGGTTTTGTCGTATTGTCTTGCGTGGCTCGAACCGCATTCTTCTGTATGCGTGCTGACGTGGTCGGCTCAACCCTTCAAAGTCTACGGGTCGTGGCCTAACCAAGCCACCTAGGCACCACGTGTCCTTCTCTTATTCGTCGGTTATATAGGGTGTAAACATTGCCCCCTACTTACTTGTGACGCCGTCATTGGCCGGTGTGATGAGTAAGTATTTTCGGGTTTTTCAAAATTTGTCCGTCGTTTGATGTGAAAAGATCGCGCCGTTTCCCTACGATCGTAATGATGAAACCTTTCGGATTTCACCTTCTATAAAGTACCACAGCCGAGATTTTACTTTACTCTTTCTTTTTGGCTGTTTGTCTTTTCTTCTTCTTTGTCTTCAATGGCGGGCACTCTCATATACTATCCTTCTACAGTCGAAGTTTTCGGCAACTGGATATCTGTAGGCCCCTTCATTTGTGCCAGTAATGCTCCTTTGGAGGCTCCGACTGAGAAAGTGAGGGGCCCTTTACTCTTTACTGACGAAGAGAATCTCCATCTACCTCTTCGCTTTCGAAATTGGCCGACTGCTTACCCTGAATGGAAAGCTTGGGTTGACCGCATGAAGGATCGTTTTGCCGTTGTTTGGCGTAAGACAGGTATTTATGACATGATTATCTTTTCCTGTCACTCTATTCCCTGCAATCGCGATCTTCTCTGCGCCATGAGTTCATTCTGGAATACTCACACCAACACCTTCAATTTCCCTTGTGGAATGATGACTCCTACTGTCATGGATGTCTGCTTTATTACTGGTTTCTTCGCGACTGGTCATGAGATCCGGGTCGGTATGGCGGACCTTAAGGATTACCAGCATTTACCTCCGATGGAAGTGGGTGACAAAGGGAAAGAGGTAGAAAAGAAACGAAAGCAACCCTCAACGAAGAATAACAGGGCTTTCAAGAAGGCACGATCTTCTCGGCCAAAAGGTATTGTGTTGTCTGAGAATGAACCTCCACCGTCGGAGAGCGAATCTCCACCAACTTCAATTCATTCATCTTATCGGTCCTACATCAAGAACTGTGCCAAATTCCGGCCTCCAGCTTATGCAGATGAGGTGGAACACTTCTACTTTCTTCTTTATTTTTTCTGCTGTAGCCCATCTGCTCAGATGGTAAAGGAGTTTGCCGGTATTGCGGTAGCCCTTGCCCAGGGTCGCCGTTTGGCTCTAGCCCCTTTCTTTCTCAGCCAGGTCTACCGTGGTTTACACAGTCTGTCCTCCGGCCGATTAGGGGTTGCCAGTGGCCCTCTTTGGTTTTTACAATTCTGGTTTTACGAATACTTCCCCGGCTTTTTCTGTACAGCCGTAGATAACCCTTTTCCTAATTATTATTATGCTGGCCGTCGCTGGCTTACCGCAACGCCCATGCAATTGTCTTTCACTGCCGTTCTTGATTTCTTCCTGGTAGGTCTACAGGAAAATAATCCTCCTTTATTCCATCGCTTTTCTTTAGACCAATTTCATGGGTCTCCCCTTTATGCCGCCATCAATTCTTCTCCAGAGGCTCGCCGACGTGCTACGGCCAGTTTTCTTATTGCCCGGGAGCTTCCTTTTGGCTTGCATAACCGAGATGCTCCTGCCACTTCTAGAAGAGAAGGGGTGGAAATATATCTGCCGCATTTCGTCAGTCGGCAGCTTGGTTATGGCCAAGGCATTCCTCTTGTGGTGTTTTCATCTACCAATGGAGGTTCTCGGTCCGTCTTGAGTCCTAGTTATCTGTCATTAGCAACTTCTCGGTTCCGCGATCTTTCTGATCGTTTCCGCAACTATCCTCTTCCCCAGGAATCCTCAGTCGAACCTTCCTTTCGTCGATGGTGGTCTCAGCTTTACTCTGACTTTGTCCGGCTTGATGCAGAGTCGTATACTGCGCTATTTCGACCGAATGCGGTCGATATAGCGAGTATAGGCAAACTCCGCGGGTATTATGAGGCCCGTTACCCAGGTAACCTTCTTTTATGTTCTTGTAAATTGATCTTCTCTATTCGGTCGCGTCTGATTTTCTTTTTCTTTATTAGATGATCCTCGATCCTCCAATGTGAAGAGTAAGAAAAAGAAAGCCGAGACGTCGGTCACCTTTAACTGGAGGCGACCTTCCAAGGTTTCTGCCAGTCGGAGCAACCCTTCCTCCAAACAGTCGCCTTTGAAAAAACGGAAGATTGGCGAGGTATCGGACGGTCGTGCTTATGTTACTCGTTCCAGTTTGCGACTCCGAGTTCAGCATCCGGGTGAGCGTGTTGTCGTGGCTGACGATTCTTCGGACGAGGAAGAAGATATCGATTTATCTCGTCCTCAGCATGGGCCCCCAGTTCATTCTGGAAGTAGTGGTAGATCAACTCCCATGCCGACTCCTCCCCGTGCGTTTCAGTATGTTAGTCCCCCATCCCGTTCCTTAACTCGATTTGTCACTCCTCCGACCGATCCGTCGCCTAGTGCATCTAGGCCGGCTCCTTTCTGTCCTAGTCCCGTGGTGGATGAAGCCGGTCCGTCCACTTTTCCTGGTGCCGCTTCCTCGGGTTCTTCTTCTGGTGAATTACCTCCTGAGCCAAGAATTCCTGTGGCTAAAGAAGAAAACTATAGACCCCTCCCTGGTACTTGCTTCGGATTTGTCAGATTTTGCTTCATGGAAGTAGACCGTTGTCTTTCATCTCCAGAATTTCATGACCTTCGTCCAGCATTTCTTTCGGATTTTGACAGTTGGAAAGAACTCCGCTCTTTTGTTCTTCGTCGGCCTGAAGAACTCTCTGACGAGGAACTGTCAGAAGTTCGATTGTTGATATGCAGAGCCGTAGTGATGAATTCTCGCGGGGATCGTTCAACCGGAGATCGGCTGATGTCCATGCTCGGTTTTTATAGTGCCGTGCCGCAGCTAAGGGAAGCCATGGACTTTCTCCGTTCTGTCAACGTGAGATGTTCCGATTTTCGTCAAGAAATTCGTGCTGTATATGGTCATAATCGCTAGTTGGAAACTTTGAGGTGGTCTCTTCATAAAAATTCTCTTGGCCAGGGCTCTATTGCTGGTGACCCATCAGATACTGCTCCGGACGACTTATCTTGGCTACAATCTGAGGAACATCATCTTAAAGAATCTATCCAGACTCAGATGCTGCTGATCGAATCGAGCCGGCACCGTTTGGAGGAGCACATGAGGGATGAAAGGGAGGTGGAGGTACGTCGAGTTGAGATGCAGTTATTATTGGAGCGGGCGAAGTATGATCATGCCCGATTTAAAACTTGGTTCGAAAGGTAAGGTTATAAAACCTTTTCTAAACAATTATACCGTTTGTTCGGTATTCACTTTTTGATGATAATGCCATATGGCTGGCATTTTAAACCTTATTCAGCCGATTTCTCGGCTTTTTATTTAAACGGTAGTTTTTTGCATGCTTTTTGGATGCGTAACATACTCGTCTTATTTCATATCTACTGCTCGTCATGGAAAGACTAGAACTTAAAAAAGGAATAAGAATGTTTTTATTTCAACATTGATCTTTCATACAACCAAAGTCGAGCTCTTCTGGCTCTTTCACACAATCAAGGCCAGATGTTTCAGCCGGGGTCTGATAATACAACTGGGGCCGATATGCCCCTGAAATTGCTCCGCACTCCAACCATAGACGGTGTTAGTGAGGGCCAATTTAATCAAAGGGGCAAGAGGAAAGAGGGGGGGATGGCGACTACTCCGACCGGCGTAAATGCTGGTCGGAGGAGAGAACTCTCGTCTCTACCCAGAACTCGGTGGGAGAAGACCTACCGTGATGGGGTCAGCGAGAGTAGAGTCGCCTTTTCCGATCCCGCCCATTCTTATGAAGTCATCGGCTTTGTTGACTTCTTCTTCTCCGATCGTCTCCGTCGTCGGCTTTTGATCTTTCGCCATTTCTTCTCTTCTTCCCTTTCTTGAAAGAATGGCGAGCATTGCCTTAGTATTTATAGACCGATCGTTAGAAAGAAGATCAATGGGTCTGAGCGGATCTCGAAGAGATTTCCTATTTTAGTCTAATCCGCACTGTATGTCGGCTCCTCGATTTGACAATGCCATTTATTTGGCGTTGCAGGTACCGAACAGTAGATATTTTATTTTATTCCTGATTTTCCTCAGGTTGGTTATTGATTTCGCGGCTTTCCCATAAAGTGGGAAAGTACCGTTTCAAAAACTGGCCGTTGATAATCTTCTTTTCTTGGCCATCCAATGACTGTATATGGTATGCCCCCCCGGGCAATACCTTGCTGACTTGTAATGGTCCTTCCCACGTGGGGGACCATTTTCCATATAAGGAATCTTTTTTCCCTATTGGCAGAAGGGTTTTCCACACTAAATCTCCTTGAGCGAATGATTTGTGTTTTACTCGGCGATTATAGGATCTTGCAATCCTTTGCTTGAGGGCTCTCTGCCGATCCAGGGCTAACCTCCTCATCTCTCCCAAGTCTTCTAATTCAACTAACATTGCTTCCGTGTAATCCTTGGGAGTGAAATTATTCTGAATAGCCACCCTTAACGATTTGACCGTGATTTCGGCCGGAATAACTGCTTCATGACCGAAGGTTAAGGCAAAAGGGGTAGTTCCAATAGACGTCTTGTAAGACATTCGATACGCCCACAACGCTTCAGACAAGAGTTTATGCCAACTTCTTGGCTTATCTTCAATCATCTTTCTTAGGATCTTTTTCAACACCTTATTCGTTGCTTCAGCTTGTCCGTTTGCCTGTGCGTAATAAGGTGTAGATTGAATCATTCTGATGCCATACGTTTTGGCAAATTCAGTCACTTCTTGTCCTACAAAAACGGTACCTGAATCGGTCGTGATGGTTTCGGGGATACCATATCTGTGAATTATCTATTCCCTGATAAACTCAATCACATCCGATTGTTCCACTTTTTTCAAAGGTTTGGCTTCCACCCATTTGGTGAAGTAATCGGTGGCTACTATGATGAAGTTGTGTAGACCGGTCGAAGGAGGATACACTTTTCCAATTAAATCCATTGCCCAACCTCTGAAGGGCCATGGCTTGACTATGGTTTGCAATTCGAATGCCGGCACCCTCTGAACTGGTCCATGTTTCTGACATTCCTGACATCCTGCAGCGAACATCTGACAATCTTTCAAGATTGACGGCCAGTAATAACCATGCCGACGTAATAACCATCGCATCTTGACTCCTGCTTGGTGTGCGCCACAAATCCCTTCGTGTACTTCGGCCATTATTAACATGGCTTCTGTTGGGTTGACACATCTAAGTGGGATGTCCTCAATACTCTTTTTATATAACTCATCGCCCAGAATAAAATAGTTGGCAGCTTTCCTTTTGGTCGATCTGCTAGTCTTTATAGTAGGATCTTTAAGATATCCCCAGATCTCACCTCTCCAATCCTGTCTTATTGTCTGGTTACAACATGCTAGTGAATCCACCAGAAATGGTCTTTTCTCAGAGTTGGGGAGAGATTGTATGGTCACCGTTCTAACTGAATCGCGCAGTCTGAGTCCAGATGCCAACTGGGCCAGTTCATTAGCTTGATAGTTTTCCTTCCTTGGCCGATGTTTGAATTCAATTCTATTGAACTGCTGGGCCAAGAATCTCGCCCTTCGTAGCAACAGTACTAATGACTCGCTATTGCAGTTATATATGCCCTCCATTTGCTTCAAGACGAGTTGGGAATCCCCAACAATATTAACTGCTCGAGCACCCATTTCCCATAGAATTTCCAACCCTATAATTGTAGCTTCAAACTCTGCCTGATTGTTTGTGGATAATTCTTCAAGCTGAAATGCATGTTCGTGCTTGTCACCAGTGGGTGAAGTTATTACTACTCCGATCCCAGAAGCAAACTCTGTTTTTGAGCCATCAAATTCCAGTGTCCATGGTTGGAATTCGGCATAGCAAAAACTGGCATGAAATACTGGGATATCCAATTCTTTTTCCTGCACACTAGATGGATGATCGGCCAAAAAATCGGCCAATGCTTGTCCTTTTACCGCTTTCTGCGGTACATATTTAAAGTCGAACTCCATCAGAGTCAGGGTCCATTTTCCGAGTCTACCACTCACTGTAGGCCGAGTGAGCATGTACTTGACCACGTCAGTGGCTGCTATGACAAAAATTTCTTTGGCCGACAGGAGATAATGTCGTAATTTGGTAGCTGCATAATAGAGTGTGAGACACAACTTCTCTAGATTAGTGTACCTTTCTTCCACTGGAGTCAGGAATCTACTGAGATAATAAATAGCCTGCTCATATCCTTGATCGTTGTCTTGGGCCAACAAGACTCCAACTGAATCGCTCGCAGCCGCTATATAAAGTTTTAGCGGCCGTTCTTTTGAAGGTGGCACCAAGACCGGTGGGGTTGCCAAATACTGTTTGATGCCTTCAAAAGCGGCTTGATGGTCCTTATTCCAAGTAAACTCTTCAGTATTCTTGATTTTCAATAATGGGGATAGGACCCTGATCTTCCCGGCCAGGTTTGAAATGAATCTTCTCAAGAAATTCACCTGGCCGAGCAACCTTTGTAGCTGTTTCTTATTGGCTGGTGGCTTGGCTTCTATGACCGACTTTGCCTTATTTTTATCGACCTCAATTCCTCTCTGGTGTACGAGAAAGCCTAGGAAATTTCCGGCCGATACACCAAAAGCACACTTTAATGGATTCATTTTCAAGCTATACTTACGAAGTCGTTCAAAAACCTGCTTTAAATGCTGCAAGTGGTCCATTTCGGTCTGAGACTTTATCACAACATCGTCAATATATACCTCAAGTATTTGACCGATCATGTCATGGAAGATAAGATTCATTGCCCTTTGATAGGTTGCGCCAGCATTCTTTAACCCGAAAGGCATAACTACCCAACAAAAAGTTCCTAATGCTCCAGGGCATCGGAATGCTGTTTTAGCTACATCTTCTTCGGCAATAAAGATTTGGTTATATCCGGAGTGGCCGTCCATAAATGACAAAAACTTATGCCGTGATGCATTATCAACTAAGAGGTCTGCGATCGGCATTGGATATTCGTCCTTGGGCGTTGCAGAATTCAGATTGCGGAAATCAATACATACCCTAATTTGACCATTCTTCTTAATTACGGGTACAACGTTTGAAAGACACTCGGCGTATCGTATCGGCCTAATAAACCCGGCTGATAAAAGTCGTTCTATTTCAACCTTTACTTTACATATCACGTCGTCACCCATCCTCCTTGAAGGTTGTCTGAATGGTTTAAATTCTGGTTTGATAGGGAGCCTGTGTTCTACCATTTTTCGGTCTAATCCTGGCATCTCTTGGTAAGTCCAGGCGAAACAATCTGAATATTCGGCTAACAATCGTCTCATTTCTTGTCTGACCGAAGGTGGTAGTAACTTACTTATGAAAACAGGCTTTTGTTCCGCTCCTGTCCCCAGGTTGATTTCTTCTAATAGATCTTGGGTATCTACTTTCAGGTCTTCTAATTTGGCTGGTGCTGCTTGTAGGTCGGCGAGAGTAATCTCATTCCGGTCTTGTACCCTTTCATCTTCTTGTTCATTAATGAATTCGGCGGAGTTTATCATTATCTCGCCGTTTTCCAGCCATTCTTGTTCCTGCTGCAACTTCCCTATCTTTTCTTCCTGCATGTAAGCCGTCATCTTTCTTAAGACGGCTTCTGCGACTTCTGATGGTTTAACCATCATTTGGTAGTTCTTTGAGTTCGGCGACTGCGGCTACCTCTGTAATCTGTAGTTGCGCCGTTTGTAGTATAGCCGAACTTGAAGTGATCGGCTGCCCATTCTTGTCATATCCGCTAAATGAAATTGGTTTTACCCCTTCGTTATAAAGGGATGCATGTGCGGCATTGGAGTCTACGGCAAATGGCCGCTGGTCGGCTTTTACTTCTTCGGTCTTGCCATCTGTCCAAAACAGCAACGATTGATGCAAAGAAGATGGTACACATTTGTTCGAATGGATCCAATCTCTTCCCAGCAATGCGTTGTATCCGGCGGATGATTCAATTACGAAGAATGCCGTAAGAGACTGCCGTGTCCCAACCGTTAGTTCGATTGGGAGGATTCCTCTAGTTCCTGTAATACCTCCTGCAAAGTTAGTGACGGTGATCTCGGAAGAAATTAAATCCGAATAAGACTTACCTAATTTCTTCAATGTGGAGATTGGGATGAAATTTATTGCTGCCCCATTATCAATTAGAATTCTATTGATAGGGATCCCGTTCATGTGTGCCTTTATAAATAAAGGTTTCAGATGTTGAGTCATGGTTAAGGATGGTTCAACGAAACATACCTCTCCCACCAGACCGATTTTGTCACCATCGGTCGGTTTCTGGTCTTTTTTCTCTTCTTCGAGATGTTCTGGATCAATCACATACAAAGCTACTGGGTCTTCCTCCTCCTGGATCTCCTCTAACCGTGGTAACTCCATGCTGGCCCCAAAAGTCATAGGTAAAGTGAGAACCATATGACATTCAAGTGGTATCGGGGGCATCCGACCGAAACAGATTTCAGCGATTGATGCATCCGCACTCAAAGGAGGTTGACTCAGCGACTCACTGATCTCGTCTTTGGGAGTTTCGAGCGTCAATTCCTCTGTTATTTCTACCATAGAAGGAGTTGAGATCCTACTGTACTCTGTTAACATTTGTTCAACTAACAATTGTTCTCCTTCTCCTCCGGCGAAATTGTCCGTCAATTCCTCGTCCGAAACCAACCTTTCGGTCACTGCATTGGAATCGTGTTCGGGCGTAGTATCTGGAGGGATTGGTGAATCAGGTGGGCTCTTTTTGAGCCTTTGTGGTTTCGGAATGCGTCTTTTGGCAACAAACCTAGACGACCAATATGGCTCGGATGATCCAGTACTCTGTTCCTGGTATCGTCTCTTAGCTTGCTGTCGCTGCCAGCGTCGCTTCTGCGTTCTGGTCAGTTTTGCGATATTTGCCTGCGCATGGAAAGGAAATTTAGGATGAGTCAATCTTTTCCAGTGACCATCTTGCATAATAGGTGGTTTTACCATCCTGGGTTTGACCCCGTTTACCATCCTGTATTGCTCGTAAGTCATGTAGCCGCTATCCCTAGCGGAGCTATAGGTGGCTGCCGTCCTTGTCGGCGAGCCTACTTGTCTACCAGAAGTTAAGTACAAGGGTCTCTTGCCCCCCTGAGTGTGGCGAGCATCTTCATACTTGGATTTCCCTTTGTATTGGGAATACCGGTACTCTGCTATCACTTTTTGCTTGCATTCTTGGCAAAGGAGGCCTGGTGACATTTCTATTTTCTCCGGAATCTTGCATGATGTATCTTTATTAACGGAAGATTCCTCTGAGGATTTAGCAACCGTTTCCGGTCGCTTTTTGGTTGCAGCTCGATTGGAAGACAATTCAGAAGGAACCAAAACCAATTTCTTTGTTGTTTTCTCATTGAGCTCTGGTTTCCTGTCTTCTTCTATTCTGGGTTCGCGTCTGGGCTTATGCCACCATTCACCCCAGATTTCACCTTTCCTCTCTTGATGCCATGACCGTCCTTGTGTAGATGGATACGTCCAATGGTTTCTTGGTCGTAAATTCACCTGGTTTTGCACTGGTTGTGCTGTTTTCCCCCATTTCCCTGAGGAAGATCCATCCAGGTCGATCTTAACTGCTGGAGTGCGTTTTGGCAACCCAATGGTAACCATATTTGCCGACACCTCTTTAGGGAATGGTTGTGTGTCGACCTGCATCTTTTCTTTGTCGGTTTCTGCAAACTTCAGGAGCCCTTTATCAATATTCTCCTGTATCACATTACGAAGCACAGTACATTCATTAGTTTCATGAGTTTTTACCCCGTGCCATTTACAAGCTTTACCCTTGGCCGCCACATTGGCTGGGATAAAAGGATGGTCTTTGGTTAGTCTGAAGAATCCTTGTTTCAAGAGGTATTCAAATACTTCAGCCGTCTTATTTATGTCAAAGGAATAATTTCGGCTAAAAGTACTCGTCTCCTTTGTTGCTTCTGTATCCTTGGTTTTTCGGATAAGAATCGGACAGGTGATTGATTGTTTTCCCACGACTTCTACAACTCCGTATTCAAAGTTCGGGTCCTTGTAATAAGACCCGTAAGACGAGACTTTCTTTTCGTTGTCTTCCTGTAATAGCCACTCGTATTTGGTGGCTCTGGCCGACAACTCAAATAAGTCTTCGAACTGTTCACCTTCGAATTTCTTTCGGAGTTCAAAGTGTAGTCCATTTAAAGCCAAATTTGCAAATTCCGATTCTGGTAAAAGAATTCGGCATTTGTTTTTCATATATTTAAAGCGAGCAATATATTTATCGGCCGATTCCCCTGGTTGCTATCTTAACCGAGCAAGATCAACCATGGTCACTTCGGGCTCCGTACGATAAAATTGGGAGTGGAATTTCTCTTCCATCATTCCCCAATTTGTAACTGAATTGGCCGGTAAAGTAATATACCATGTAAAGGCCTGTCCGGTCAATGAATTTCCAAATAGTCTAAGTCTAAGGAAATCATTACCGGATGCTTCTCCACATTGAACCGTAAATCGGCCAATGTGTTCAATGGTAGATTGTTGACCTTCTCCTGAAAACAAAGTGAATTCGGGAATTTTGTATCCCCTAGGGAATTCAAATTGTTGGTCAATCCAGCCTGGGTAAGGTTTCCTATAAACTGGCCTAGTCATTCGTCAGTGATATTGATCTCCGATCATTTCTTGAATTACATTTTGGATGTAATTACGGTTTACGGCCATATTTCTTACCCCGATATCTTCTCTATGGTTCTCCTGTGCTTCCCTTTGTCCCATGGGTCGCACCTCGATCGGAGGCACATTGGGATGAACTGGGACACCAGGAGGTATTTCTCCCCTAAAAGCGGCGGTGTTGGCCTGTTCGTTTCGGCCGTTTACACCTAGGTTCATGATCGGTGGCTGCTCTGGGATATTTATCCTTTCGTGAGCATTTGACCCAGCAGCCGATGTTTCGGCTCGTTCGGTCATCATGACCGGTCTTGCCATTGTAGAGAAACCTTCCTGTAAAACCGCTAGGATTCTACCATTATCAGAAGAAATTTTGTTAATACCTTGGCCAAAGCCTGCCATTTGTTGGCTGAGACCTTGTATGGCCTGAATAAGTCGCTCATTAAGGTCCGGCTGAGAACTCGAAGGTCCTTCTTCCGGGACCTCTGGAGCATAAAGAGGATTTACCTGAGATTCGGCAGGTTCCTCTGGCGCTGCATTTTCAGCATGCCGAGTACTTCTTCTTGCCGCCATTAGTGCTCTTTCAAAGACTAATGGTCCCACCGGGCATGCCAAAAAGGGATGTTGCTCCAAAAATGGGCCGGTGTGGACACGTGTCGGGGGCGATGATGTGTCTCTACGCGGGCGTGCCAGTATCGTTTGATACAATTGATTTTGGGTTGAACCCTGACCCCGGGCACCTGTTCCGAATCTGAACCGGAATCGGTCCAGTCGTACTGCAAGTCACCTGTAATAAAACGGGTCAGGCGATGGTATGAAGACTAGGGGTTCGGTCTTCGTTTCGGGTTCTTGTAAGTGTTTGAAAGCGAAAGCAACTAACGGCACACAAATCCTTTATTAATAAATCGGCCGAATAGCCGAAAGCGACAACAGATAATCCTCAAAATGGAAACAAAAGTACAAACGAAAATCGACAGGGCTTGCAGGACCGGCCTGTCCTAGTCTTATAGCCGTGATCGGGTATAAGAGCAGGAGGAAGGGGGCGGCTGCTAGCAAAGCCAATTCAGGGGGTTCACCTTGGATTGTTGCTTACCCGAAAATACACAAGTCACCTGGCGTGAACAGAGCGAGTCTCGGGACCGGCTGCTCGGGATTCTGTAAAGACAGAACTGCGAGTCAGGGGCGGCCTCAACTTACTCTCCGGTGGCAGGATTCTGGTGTTAGTTGGAGTAAAGAGGGGTCTAAGATGTCACTGCGACTGGAAGCAGTGAGAGAAGTCCTAGTTTATCCGTCTGTATTAGAGGGGATAAAGGATCACGGATGATCAAAATAATATAATAACCGAGACCCATTTTTGATCAAGTGACCCGAGACCCATTTTTGAAACGGATCTTGGTGTGGGTCAGTCTGGATGTGGGCCCCATTGGATGGCCCACAATGCCTTGGTGGGTCTAAGTGGACCCAGGTAACTAAAAGTGGGCTTGGGTTGGCCCAAAAGCCCATCTGGTTCATTTTAAAGTCATTCGGGTTGGATCGGGTGGACCCGGGTCTAAAAAATCAGTTTTTTAGGGATTTTTGGGTCTAACCGTAGACTCGGTGCAATTCAGATCCGGAAATCGAAAATGGCAAAGGCAGCCATTGGGTTTGGTTCACCTGCCCTCCAAGGTGATTCGCGACCTACTACAGATTTTCAAATGCATCCACAGTAGCTCGAATGGACAACCTTGTTTCTAAAACACTTGCTTTCATCAAGCTTTTCAAACGTGGGTGCTTCTTGATCTTGAACGATATTTGAAAGCACAGAACAAGGATTCAAGAGTCCCTTGTTTGGTGTGAATATAGCCTTTTTCATCTTTTTAAGGATGGACTAAGGAAGTCCCAAGAAACCAAGGTTCTAGTTCACACAACCACTCCATTTCTAACAACTTTAGCCAAATATGTTATCCACATGTGAGTAATATGCATGTACATCAGATGAACAGAGAGCAATTATTAAAGAAAATACCAAATAAATGATCTAACATGATAAAAATTTTGGGTTACTTGAGACGACTAAAACCTATCAAGAGTAGTGGATATTTCTTTTATAAAAGAAGTCCACAAAATCCGAAGCATAAAACCAAGGACATGTGTATATACAGGTGTTGTAAACGGGTAGAATGATACTTTTTCTCTAAGAGAAGTGCTCAAAACAAAAAAGGATGACTTGTGTAATGTGTATAAATACCATATGTATGCTTAAAAGTTAAAAGACAGGCTATACAAAATGATTTCTATCACCATGTGCATGAGGTGACAAGTGATTCAAGGATGACTTGCATGTTTTAAAAATACTATTCACCTTATATAGTGCATGGGAATGGATAGTCTAATAATGGCCTAAGGCATGAACCCATGAACAAGCAAAGATATATAAGATAGTAAACAACAATAGCCTATCCTAATAGAAGGGGGAGAGGGGAAGAAAACTTAAGGGGTACAGCAGATACTTAAGAGGACAATCCCCTCTTTTGAAGTATGAGATAAATCAACCAAAGAAGAAAAGAAACTGATGATAACTTGAAATAGACTTTTATGTTGTACAAGCACCCTTCTCCTCCCATGCTCTCATACACGGAGTCCCCCTTACCATAGGGACTCCTAAAATCATGTAAAGGAAGATAAAAAGATGTGATGAAATAAACAAGAATTAGATTTAAAAATAAACCAAAAGCTATATCCTTAAAGAAGCTTTACTTTTAACTTACATGAAATGAGATACAACATATGTATTTACCTTAATTTTACCTTCCCTTTGAAGTGAGTATTAACTCTAGGTGGACGAAGACAGCAGCCTTGAAGACCACTTTCAGTTTCAAAAATTATTTCTTCTTTGTCTCCAAATGATCAAAAGGAGAGAAGAGATGAAGAAAGATGGTTAAAGGGGGTAAAATGGGGAATAAAATGAAGTATGGAAGTAAAAGGGGATTAGAAAAGCTTGCTGGTCTTGGGAGATAGAGTGGGGACGAAACAAAGAGAGTTTTTTTTAAGAGATCAGGGTTGTCCTAGAAGAACAAATCGACCCCCTTTTTATAGGCAATTAACAAAACTGACTAAAACATAAATATTCTTTATTTTATAACTAGAACCTAAAATTTCTATGATTCCATGTTGTTTTTTTAAAGAAACTCATGATTATATTCTCTTCCATTATTTACATCTTACAGGTATCATACAGCTAAGGGACACGTATTCCCCCATAGGTAAAAAGAATTTTTTATTATTTTTTTCATTTTATTTTATTTTATAATTATTTAATTTATGAGATATTGTTTGATTTTAAGATTATTTTATTAAGATTTTTTCTTTTGTTTTGAGCACATGCGTCCTTTGCATTTTTTATTTTATTTATTTATTTTTTTAATTATTTTTTAATTCAGAACTAATACTTTATTGCTCTTGCTTCAGCATTTGCCACGTGTGCAGATTTTTCAAAACTTTGACTGCTCATAACTTTTTCATTTGGTATCCGATTCCAGCAAATTTAGTGGCGTTGGAATCAGTATGAGATGCTCTACCCACTGAGTCAGAGTTTAGCAGCAAGTTCGGATTTTTAGCAGAAGTGCAAAATCGCATCCCAGAGCCAATTTTGCTCATATCTCTCTATCCGGGACTCCGATTCCAGCAAACTCAGTTGCGTTGGAATCGTGTCGATGTACACTTTCTGTTGGTATGAAATTGAGCAGCTAATTAGGAGTTTAGCAGAAAGCCAATTTCTGCTATTTCCAAGTTTGACCGCCCCATAACTTCCTTATCCGGACTCCAATTCTAGCAAATTCAGTTGCGTTAGGATCGTGTCGGAAATCTCTATCCGCAGGTATAAAATTGAACTGTTGATTCAGCTTTTAGCAAAAAGTCAAAACTACCCTCCGGGAACCGATTTTGCTCATAATTTCTTATCTGAGACCCCGATTCCAGCAAACTTGGTTGCGTTGGAATCGTGTCGAAGTGCTCTCTCTGTTGGGGCCAGATCAGACAATTGATCTGGGTTTTAGCAGAAAGTTGATTTCTACTATTCCCAGTTTTGACCAGCTCATAACTTCTTCATTTGGATTCCGATTTGGACAATCTTGGTGCCGTTGGAACCGTATCGGAATCCTCTATCCAATGGTATGAAGTTTGGTGATCAATTCATGCTAGATCAAAAAGTCAACTTTTTGACCCTTTTGGGTTTGACTTTTTCAATTAGGGTTCTCATTTTCGGCATTTTCAGTGCGCAAAAATGAGGTGCTGACATAACCCTTCTCTTAAATCGACTAAATCCACCCCCAATCTCCCAAACCCTAAACCATAGCTCAACCTTTTCCTCCCTTCTCTCCACCACCAGTTGTCGACGTTCGAGAGCACATCTTCGCCGGTCGTTGACATTTGAGAGCACATCTTCGAAGCCTTTCAGCCTAGCTGCCTTTCTCACAAGTCATAGGGCAAAGTGATAACAAGAGAAGCGTCTGGTAGCCAAAAGCCTCGCAAGTAGTCTTACTCTTTTCCCTTGAAGCCCTAACATCTACTTCTAAGGTTCTGAATCCGAGTTCTTTGTCTTGATCTTGAGGTCGTCTTTAGTTATTCGAAATTTGTTTGTTGAAATATCTCTTTCTTGAAATTCTGAATCGTTCTAACAATCATTTGCTTATATTTCTTTATTAATTTTTTACGGTTTATTTTAGAACTCTGCCTGTTAAATTTTGATTTCTTTCTGGAAACCATTTGATATAAACTTCTTCCTTTATTTTTGTTTGGTAAGAATGCGCTAAAAATTTCCAAGATTGTGGTGGTTGCTCTTCTGTTGTCTAGTTTGCCATTTGAAACTTAATTTGATCAAAAGCACGTTTCAGGTGTGACTGAGTGACTATTGTATATATGATTTATTTATTTGTTTATTTTATTGGCTAAAACTTAATTTGATCGCAATAATTGATGTGAAGATCTCAGTGGTTGTTTCTTGAATAAAACAAAAGAGCATGGGTTTGGTCATGCAAGGCCAAACCCAACTGCAAGAGTTAATCTCAATTTCTCATTTTATTATCTTAACAGAAATCCATTATCAATGATGTGTGCCGTATATCTTAATTTTGAATAGCCAGATCATCTTGTTATCATTCAGTTTGTTTGCTTAGACATGAATATCTGAAAGAAACAATTTAAAAATCCATTTAGATGCATGAAAGTATGCAGTTCCCTCTTCACTGCTTTGGACGTTATTTTCACTTGATGTCTTTACTTATTGATTGTTTAACTTGAGGTTAAATTCAATTTACAAAGTTCCTAAAGTAGATTGAGACCTTAAGGTCAATTTCTAAATAGATTTGATATTGCTCTCCATGCTGAGTTGACTATTTCATTGTTATTTGATTAGATGTCAAGCATGTTTGAAACTAAAATCAGTGATGAAAATGCTGAAACTACAGCAGCTTCCTTGGTGTCATCGAGTGCTAAAAGGCCATATAAAGGAAGATCAGTGGTTTGGGAGCATTTTACTAAGTTGAAAAGTTTAAGTGGGGGAAAATCTGAAAGGGCAACATGCAAATATTGTCATAATGAATACTCATGCTCAAGTCTTAATGGAACTAGCACCCTTCATAAACATTTAGATAAATGCTCAAAGTATCCGTATAGTCAAAAGAATAAAACTCAAAAGCTTTTATCATTTTCGTCATTAGGACTGTAGACACCTGATTTTTGCACCCCAAAAAATGCAGAAAATAAAAATTTTAATTAAAAAGTCAAACCCTGAGGGGGTCAAAATTTGACTTTTGGATCCAAAGATAATTGGCCATCAAACTTCCTCTCATTGAAAATAGCATTCCGACATGGTTCCAACGCAACCGAGTTTGCTGGAATCGGGGTCCGGGTGAGGAAGTTGTGAGCCGGTCAAACTTTTGGGGGAGCAAAAGTTGACTTTTTGCTTGACCTCAATTCAGCTGCCTAATTTGATCCTAGTGGATATTGGGTTCCAAGCCGATTCCAACGACACCAAATTTGCTGAAATCGGACATCGGACGAAAAATTTATGGGCAGTTGAAGTTTCAAGAAAGCTGCCCCATGTGGCAAAACAGCAGCAAAAAAAGCAGAATAAATAAATAAAATAATTGTTTATAGAAAATATCTTAATTTTTAATAATATTTTAATAAAAAATCTCGTTTTTTATAATATAATAGGGGGCCAGCGCCCCCCCCCCCCCCCCCCCCCCAATTTCAACAAGCTGGCCCCCCAAGCCTTCCCCCCTCTCCTTCTTTGCCCCCTGCTCGTCCAACCTCTGTCCAAGCTTTGTCAAAATCCCACTAGCCCAGAAAAATTCCCCTTTTGCCACTGAACTGCTGCCTTTACCATATCCTTTTTTTACAGTCTTTTTTCACCCCTTTCAACCCAAAGAGAGGAGGTCCTTTTCAAACCCATTTTGGGAAATCAACGAGTGCACGGAAGCGTTGCCAAAATCACTCGGAGAACCTTCACACCTCAGAACAAGGTAATAAAAGTGCGGTGAGATTTCTTTGTATTTTTCTTTTGGTCAAAATGAAAATGAAGCCTTTCTAGCAAATTTACTCTTTCATTCTATTGTATTTATCTCTCTAACTTGTTTGTTCTACCTAGTGCATACACATGGGACTCCCCGTGAGGGGAACTCCCATACGCACCTTGGGAGGAAAGAGATTCCATATAAAGTAAAAGTGGTCATTTTTAACATTTTCTGCACTAACCACTTTTTCATATTGATTTGACCAGCGTATTTTGGGAGGGACTTGTCCTCCTTTAAAATCTTTTGTACCCTTAATATCATCCCCTCTTTCCTTTCATTCCAAGTGGCCAGTAAATATCCTTCCGAGGAACATTTGAAGTTGCCAGTACTTTCACTGCAAGCAACCCCATGAAAGAGGCCATTTTTGGCTAAAGTAGCAAATTTGATCAACTTGGAGGTGTCGGAGAATACCTGCAGAAGTCGACAAACGGGGAAAAGAGGCCGGCGAATCAGTCCTGGCCAAAATCGGTGTAAAAATGCTAATTTGGGCAAAAAATCGTATTTTCTGTACGGTCTAGGCATGCCCGTATTTACTATACGGGCAGGCCTGAACCGCATTAAATTTACGGTTCGGCCCAGCCCGTATAGCAAATACGGGCAGTTTTAAAATAACTTAAAAAATCATTTTTTCGGGCCCGGTTGGACCCGATCCGACCCATCCTTGTAAGACTTGACCCCCTGGGCTTCTTGGACTGTTCCAAGCCCATTTTGAGACTGTGGGCCTAAGTGGGCCCACCAAGGCTTCATGGGCCCTCCAATGGGGCCCACATCTCGTCCGGCCCAACCAAGGCCCATTTTGATAAATGGGACCAAGGCCACTTGATTAAATTGCCAGTGGGCCAAATCCAAGCCCATTAGGCCTTAAAAACTTTAATTCACTAATTTTGTAAATATTTAATTAACCTTTAAACCAAATAGCCAAATCCAATCAGGGTTACCCAATAACCCGAATTGGGCCTTGGGCTTGACTTAAGCCCAACATGGATTCCATTGGGCCTTCCAACAGGGCCCATACCAGACCCACTTCATCAATTTATAAAAAAGATAAAATCAAATAAAAAGGGGACCCACACCCTCAGTGGTCCCCACCAGACCAAATAAGTGTGCATGATGGCTTAGGAATTGGATGAGAACTAAGTTGACTCAAACCAGGGAGACCCATGGGACCTGTCAATTGACGGGGTGGGCTAGGGTGTTTTCGAAATTCCCTAAACGTAACCGAGAACTTGCTCAGATCTCTAAAAAGCTGCATACCAGATAATTAGGCCCGGATAGGTGCCCTTTTGTGTCTGCCTGCACCTCTCAGGCAATGGCGACTCCAAACCAGTCCCGAGGCGAGCATCATTTCCCATGCACCTCGCGTGCGGCCCGAAATCGGGTGCGCACAGGGACAAGAAGGGGAGGGTGTCTTAACTAATTGGAAATTTGATCAAGAGCAATGTCGAAAGGCTCTTGTTAGCATGATAATTGTTGATGAGCTACCATTTAGATTTGTTGAGCGTGAAGGATTTCGTGGCTTTTGGAATATTTTGCAACATAAGTTCAATCTAGTGTCACTTACCACCGTGACAAAAGATTGCTTTGAATTGTATATTAGTGAGAAACAGAAGTTAAAGGAATTTTTGGTGAAGTCTAAGCAAAGGGTTTGCTTGACAACTGATTTATGGACTTCAATACAAAATTTGTCATATATGTGTCTTACAACACATTATATTGATAAGGATTGGAAGTTGCAGAAAAGGATCATCAACTTTTGTGTAATTGATAGTCATAGCGGGGAAAATAGTAGGAAGGCTGTAGAGTTGTGTTTAATAGGGTGGGACAAAGAAAGACTATGAACCCTTACTGTTGACAATGCTTCCTTTAATGACGTGGTGGTTAGAAGTTTGAAAAGGAGGTTTTGTAAAAAGAATGGTTTGATTTTGAATGAGGAATTCTTTCATATGAGATGGGCTGCTCATATATTGAATTTGATTGTAAAAGATGGAATAAATGAAGTGAAGAACTCTATTTCTCAAATCCATGAGGCGGTGAGATATATAAGGAATTCACCGGGAAGGCAACAACAATTCAAGAGATGTGCTGAAAAAGAAAAAATTACATTCAAGAGCCTTTTATGTTTAGATGTTCCAACAAGGTGGAATTCTACCTACTTTATGTTGGAAGCTGCATTAAAATTTCAAAAGGCTTTTGAGTGTCTTGAAGAAGATGATTTCCATTTTATGAATGATTTGAAGGATGGACCTCCAAGTGAATATGATTGGGAAAAAGCAATGATCATATGTAAGTTTCTCAAGTGTTTCTACAATATTACAAAGCGTTTGTCGGGGTCATTATATGCAACTTCAAATTCTTATTTTCATGAAGTTTGTGGGATTGAAAATCTTTTGATTCAATGGGCAAAGTGTGACGATCCTTGCTCATCTGATGTAAGCACCTCATTTTTGCGCTCCCAAAAAGCCAGAAATGCAAAACCCGGCTAAAAAGTCAAACCCTGAGGGGTGAAAAGTTGACCTCTTAATCAGATAAAATTTGGCCACCTTGCTTTATCTCAATGAATAGAGAATCTCGACACGGTTTCAACGCAACTGAATTGGCAGGAATCGGAGTCCGGATAAAGGTTCTGCAAGCGGTCAAACTTGAGGAAAGGCCAAAAGTTGACTTTTCCTCGAACCCCGTGCCAAGTGTTTAGCCCTATGTCATTGAGTAAAGGGCTCCCATACGAGTCTAACGCAATTGAGTTTGCTCAAATCGGAGTTGGGATAAAGGAGATATGATCTGTCGAAGTTTCCGAGCAGCAAAGTCGGAGACTGCACACGTGGCGCAGGAACTGCCCACGTGCCAGCCAACACAGCAAAATATCTCAGGGACTAAATCTTAAATATCAAAAATTCATACGGGGCGATCCGTAGATATCCAAAAGTGTCAAATCGGTCGAATCGGTCAAGTCGAAGGGCAAATCCGTAATTTTTCGATTTGTATCCCGCATTTAACACCGGTTACACTAGCTCCCCTTCATGACCGGACTTGAAGGCCGGATAAAAGAAGATTTTCGCGCGAGATTCGCGCCGATCGCTCAACAAATTCGCAGCGGCATTTAATTTTCAAATGATTATGTTTTGTATCCGGCATTGAAGACCGGATACAAAGGAGTACCAGTGTATCCGGCCATGAAGGCCGGATAAGGAGAGGCCTTAATGTATCCGACCTGAGTTGCCGGATACATTAAGTTGCCTATAAATACCAAAACAGCAGCTCATATCCGGGGTTGGCTTTTCTTTTGGCTTTTCTCCTGCTCTTTTCTCTCACCTGCACACCCCGAATCCCATCCCTTCCAACCCCATTTGTCTTCCACCACCTCCCCATAACATCCCAAGCCATCCATATCACCTTTCTCCTTCTCCCTCCCTATCTTTCCTACAAGAAGAAAGTGGTAGTTGCTGCTGTGCTCAAGGAGGAAGGTCTCCAGCTGCTGTACCACCTCCAAGGGACACCATCACCTTGCACAAGAGGTCAAGAACCCTCAGGTAAGGCTCCCTAGTATGTTGTGTTCATCATATATTAAACTCGTATTTTTCTGAAAATATTTCTGTATGGCCTCCTTCTTTGCATGGGGTCATGCTCCTATCATATTAAGCATGTATTTACTTTCATTTTTCATGGCATGGTGGTCTACACGGTTAGGAAGTTCATGCAGGGTTTTTAGGAGAGCATTGGAGTTTATTTTAACACCTTTTTTATCTCCCTTGGTCGCTGTCCACAGGGTCATCTTAAGTTTTGTGGGAGGAGCATGTTCCTCCTTGGCATGTGATCTTTTGTACCCCCATATGTAACCCACTGCTTTCCCTTCTTCTTCTTTTCAAATAGAATGCATGAATATAGTTATTAGGACCTTGCTGTGAACTACATGTGGCATGTGCTAGCCTAGGTTCTTGTTCTCTTCGTATGCATGTGGTTAGGGGATCCTTACATGCCGGAACCAACCCTCTCTTAAAGTATGTTTTTCTTCATCACTAGGACCACATGAGTGGCCCGTTTCTCTTACTGTTTTGTGCAAGCATGCTCCCCATCCCCCACCTTGCTGCTGTAATGGTTAGAAAAAGGAAGGAGAAGGGCAGCAAGTCCCATGCCTTCCCAATACCTCCATATCTTGATGAGGAACCAAGAAGAGAGGCCAAATGAGGCCTCTCCCCAAATCTAAAACAATGTGGGCCTTCCCAGGGGCCCACATGACCTGCAAAAGCCTCCTGGGAACCTCTAAAAACAACCCCGAATGGCAAAAGTCCCAAAAAAGGCCATTCCAGGGTGATCCGGCAACTCAGGCCGGATCACCTGTGGCCCCTGTGTATCCGACCATCCTGGCCGGATCACTGGCAGACCATGTGTGTCCGGCCTGAGTTGCCGGATACACCCAGAAATGTGTTTTTTTTGTGTTTTGATGCTGGCTTGCCGAATTTTGTGATGATCTAAGCTAAACCAATTGAACCGATAGGGTTTCCGGGCCACCCGGAAACCCAACTTGGGACTTGGACCAACCAGTCCAATTTGGCTCACTAGTGGGCCTTCCAACGGGGCCCACCAAGCCCAAATAAACACCAAAGCATGCCATTAAATAACTTAAGCAAAATGAACCATGTGAACCGGGCGGGCCAAACCCAATGCGGCCCATCCGCGCCTTGGATATGTGAATGGATGTAGGAATTGCCTGGTTTGGTCGAGACCAAGGGCTAGGGCCTGTCGGGCCCGCCAAAGCCAGCTAACCGAACCAAGTTAGGGTGCAAGCCCTAAGCTTCAAAGATCTGGGCTTTCGAGCCTAAGAACTGGGCTATGGGCCTCATGCCCAATGTCCAACCCAACTGGATAAACTTAAATGAGATCATATAAAATTACTTGGCCACCATGGGGGCCCACCTAAGGGGCCCACAAATCAATCCGGCCTACAGTTGCATGAAAATCACTTAAAGCTCCTAACCTGAACCTTAATGTAAAACCAATCCACTAACCTAAGCCCAGAGGGCCTCCTAGGTTAGAAAGAGGCCCATGAGGGGCGCATGGGCTCACCTAAGCCCGCCAAGGACACCGCGGGCCTTCCAACGGGCCCCACCCAATCAGGCTCAGACAATTTAAGTTAAGCAAAGATAAAATCAACTAAAAGGGACCCACACCACTCAGGTGGTCCCACCAAGACCTAACTTAAGTACATGCTGGATTAGGAATCAGGTGAAGACCAAATAGTAAGCTGACTCAAATCAGGGAACCCACGGGACCCGTCATCCGACGGGGTGGATTGGGGTGTCTACGGACTTCCCCGGACCGCAACTGAGAACCAAACTTAGAATCTTAAGCCGCAGACCAAAAGCCCTAAATAGACAAGATTAGGCACCCAGGTGTCCGCCTGCACCCCATCAGGCGGTGGCGACTCCGAATCACCCCGTGCCGCGTTTCCCACGCGCGCACAGCCTGGTGACTCCACTGGGGATTAAACTCAGCCCAGTAGGACCCTGCTTAGACCGAGTCAGGGTAAGAGGGATTTAGGGGATATTTAGGAACTCTTGCTACCCCATATAGCAGGGCACAGAATACACGTAACTACGTATTCTGGGGAGTCCTGCCACAAGGATGCGATAATTGCCTAAGGCAAGTGGAATTTAAGTGGTCCCCTGTGACCCTCCACTTACCTGGGGATTCTCCCAGGACATTGTAATACGTGCCAATTCTGTACCTTACTATACGAGGCAGTAAGGAGTCTTTTATCACCTAAATCCAAACAAAACGCACCCGTGTAGACACAGCACGCAGCCCAGCTGCACACACGGGCACACCACCACACCGTGGATGAATTGTTTAAATTCCCGCATTGGCGTGATAGAACTGCGTGGGGTGACACGCACGAGGGAGGATGCGTGAATGATCCGACCCTTGATAGATGAGTGAATCGGATATTGCTACTTCTTTACCAAAACTTAGAGCTCTCTAGCAGCCTACCCTTCTGATTCCTATGAACTGATCTTTGGGATGGTATTAGCACCTAAGCTCCCGTGGCTTGCCGGGGAAAGCAGGGTAAACCTATCCCCCCAGTTTTCTGGAGTCCATTAGCACCACTGGTTTCTTGCCGTGGCATGCGAGGATCCAGTACTGGTCCAGACCCTTGTAGGCTTATGTCTCGGGCTGGGTATCCTCCCCCACCTAACGTTTCTGAATGAACCTTGCGTTGAGCATGGGAGGGTGAGTAGGATGTGCATCAAATTGAGTAAACCCTAGATCATGGGCGACCCCAGCCCTATTTTAGGAAGCTCACCTAGTTTTGATCAGGGGAACCACCCCAGATCCATGCATAGAGTCCTGTATGCTATGGGTCTTGACCCATTAGAGTCCGCTGGGAGCACTTTAAGTCCAGATTGGTCTTTTAGAGCAGACGAAAGCCGGCCAGATCAGACGAACAGGTGAAAGCATGCCAGATCATAACATGGGCACTAAACCCTAGATCTAGGAATTTTTAGCCTACCCGCTTGGAAAGCAATTTGTATCCGTCCTTTTGGCTCCCAACAGCCTTAAGGATGAATTCTTTACAGCTTCGTAAATATCTTGTAAATTTTCGCCCTCGATGGCAAGTTGTAATTTTTGCAGCGGCCCGGCACCGAAAGCAGATGAAAGAACAGATGAAAGACAGAAAGACTGATCGGGACTTGAATGTGCTCCTCTACACAAGTATGTCTAGGAGTCGCGCCTTCATTAGCGCCAACCCTTAGGACCACACACCATGTGTGCCTGAGTTAAATTCCGCACTGTCATGTCTTTTACTTTATCTTGTGAAGCATGTTAGAACTACTAGTGATTAGTCTTTCATTTGAAATTATGCATGTCTTAGGACTGATTAAAGAGTTTGGTGTGGAACCTTAAACTGATTTGGAATTTTGATCGGATAGTCGGCATGGCATCTTCATCCTCACCTAAGAGAACCCGTTTTCCTAGGATAGAGAAGTGCGCCTGGGATACCCCCTGGATCCGTTCTTGGACAAGGCAGCTCCAAGGGAGTGAGCAGATTGAATGGGAGCACAAATACCATATGGGACAAACTTTGTCCCTGTTAAATGTGCCGATCAACTGGGATATGATCCAAGCAGCTCTGCTTTTCTGGGATCCCCAGCTTTTAGTATTTCGATTCGGGATCAATGAGTTGACTCCCACAATTGAGGAACTTGGCCTGTTCCTCCGATTTCGCGACTTAGGAGAACCCGCTAGGCCAAGTCTCAAAGAAAGCTACAAGAATGAAGCTTGTGTTTTCTTTGGCCTCTCAAGGGGAGAATTCCAGACCTTAGGAGGTGACAAATCATTTACTCGGGTCTCCAAAACATTCTTAGCTGAGAAAATGAGAAACAAAAAGCAGGAACGACCCCGGGCTTGGTTTGACACCTTCACCCTTGTGGTTCTGTCACAAATCTTCTTTCTAACTGGGGGGGGGGGGGGACACCATTAATTTGGCCCTCATGGAAATTGTGGATCAACTCAGGGCAGGATATCGAATCATACCACTGATCCTAGCTCAACTGTTCCATTCCCTGACTTTGTCCAAAAATGGAACCCGGAGGTTTCAAGGGTGCGCTCCCCTTCTCCACATTTTGCTGCAAGACCACCTGATAGTGTCATCACCTGTCAGTGCATATTACAAGGCAATCGGCGACAACATCTACTGGTTTGCTCAAAGAGAGATCAAACCAGACCTACCCGCTTGTGAGGATTGGTTTAACCACTTTCTCCACTTGAAAGGAGAAACAGACATTAGATGGTGGGGTACCTACAACATCCCCTACACCCCCATCATAGCTTTCAAGAAAAGAGAGGGCCTTTCCCTGATAGGGCTTACCCACGCCGTGTCGTACTATCCGATTCGGGTTCTAAGACAGTTTGGGAAACCGCAGGGAATCCTGGTCAAGGACAACTTGGGCAATTTGATTGGTCCACTCACCAAGGGACTAAGGACCCAACTGCTGATGGAGTGGAAGATAGTTTGCGTATATCGAGAAGACGTCTTCATCGAATCGCACTTTCGAGACTACGAGCAATGGATAGCTTGGGAATTTGGCCACGATGGCCCCCACCTCTTCGTCCTGTCACACCAGGCGACATTCCAGTTTCGCCCCCTAACACATATAGGGACAGGGTGGCCGAACTGCTGGAGACCCACTCCCGTATCCATGCAGCTTATGTGGATTCGGAACGGGAGAGTAGACAAGACAATACGACCTTGCAACAGGAAATAGAATTGGTGCGCAAGCGCGCTGAGGAGGACCGACGTCTGCGGAACAAGCTTCTGCGAGCCTTGAGGAGGCAAGACGTGTCCTCCCACTATGATGATGATCAACCTAGTTAGACTTTGGCTTTGTTGTATTTTGATAAACATGATTATGTACTTGGTGCCACGGTGGTACTTTTTGATTGAAGCATGAATTTACTTTCACTATGCTATGTTGTTCAAACTTAACAAAACAAGAACAAAAAATAAAAGAATTAATTCCCTCCAATAGGGCAACTCGGTCTCCAACGGACCACCTCTTCTCAGACAATTGCAATATTCCTGGTCGCTGCGACCACCTAATTGCCTTCAACTGCATCTCTCTCATTGAGATCACAAAACCCTGCAAGTGTTTAAAAACACCCAAGACCTTGAGCTCAGAACACACCCGTCTGTATCTTTTCGAGATCATTCGGTCAAGCCTATAGGGCACTGAAGCCACCGGTGATTAAACCGTTTGGTGGATGAACGTCCTGGTATAGCCTTCCCCGTCGTGAGGCGTCGAAGTCAATGGTGATTAAACCAACGACTAGCTAAGGCACGCCCGGGAACTACTAGCCAAAACTTGGCACCGACACCGCCAGTGAGTGAACTGGAGATTGGTTGAGGTATGCCTGGGTGCTGCTTTCCAGCTCACCCCCTGCGGAGACCCTGCATTGGTCCAACCCCGTGATTCTGAGCTCAAACAAAACCCCTCAAATAGAAGGTTCTCTTCCCTTGTCCAAGCGACTAAAATAGATCAGTTTCAAAAAAATTGGGTTCTTTCTCCCAGTTACCTACGGGTAGCTAAAATAGATTCGGTCAATAGGGTTCTCCTTCTCAGTCGCTTCCGAGCGACTAAAATAGACTAGTTTCCACAAAAAAAAAATAAGGTTCTCTTTCCCAGTTACCTACGGGTAGCTAAAATAGATTCGGTCACTAGGGTTCTCTTTCCCAGTCGCTTCCGAGCGACTAAAATAGATCAGCTTTCAAAAAAATAGGGTTCTCTTTCCCAGTCGCTTCTGAACAACTAAAATAGATCAGTTTTCAAAAAATAGGGTTCTCTTTCCCAGTTACCTACGGGTAGCTAAAATAGATTCGGTCACTAGGGTTCTCTTTCCCAGTCGCTTCCAAGCGTCTAAAATAGATCAGCTTTCAAAAAGATAGGGTTCTCTTTCCCAGTCGCTTCCGAGCGACTAAAATAGATCAGTTTCCACAAAAAAATTGGGTTCTGTCTCCCAGTTACCTACGGGTAGCTAAAATAGATTCGGTCAATAGGGTTCTCTTTCCCAGTCGCTTCCGAGCGACTAAAATAGATCAGTTTCCACAAAAAAAAATAGGGTTCTCTTTCCCAGTTACCTACGGGTAGCTAAAATAGATTCGGTCACTAGGGTTCTCTTTTCCAGTCGCTTCCGAGCGACTAAAATAGATCAGCTTTAAAAAAAATAGGGTTCTCTTTCCCAGTCGCTTCCGAACGACTAAAATAGATCAGTTTTCAAAAAATAGGGTTCTCTTTTCCAGTTACCTACGGGTAGCTAAAATAGATTCGGTCACTAGGGTTTTCTTTCCCAGTCGCTTCCAAGCGTCTAAAATAGATCAACTTTAAAAAAGATAGGGTTCTCTTTCCCAGTCGCTTCCAAGCGACTAAAATAGATCAGTTTCCACGAAAAATAGGGTTCTCTTTCCCAGTTACCTACGGGTAGCTAAAATAGATTCGGTCACTAGGGTTCTCTTTCCCAGTCGCTTCCAAGCGGCTAAAATAGATCAGTTTTTAAAATTCTTAGGGTTCTCTTTCCCAGTTGCCTGCGGGCGACTAAAATAGATTTGGTCAATAGGGTTCTCTGTCCTAGCCACTCCCAAATAGCTAAAATAGATCAGCTTTCAGAAAAACAGGGTTCTCTCTCCCAGTTGCCTGCGGGTGACTAAAATAGATTCGGTTATTAGGGTTCTCTTCCCCGGTCATCTTAGGACAGCCAAAATAGAGCAATCTTTAAATTCATTCAAGGTTCTCTTCCCTTGTTACCTACGGGTAGCTAAAATAGATCAGTCTTCAAATTCATTAGGGTTCTCTTTCCTGGTTACCTAAGGGTAGCTAAAATAGATCAGATAATTCAAAATCAGGTTCTCTTCCCTTGTTGCCTTAGAGTAGCTAAAATAGACCAACTAGTCAAATCATATCAGAAAACAAAAAAAATATAAATAAATGAATAAATTCAGTCAGATAAAGTTGTGTAAGCAATTTGTGTAAAAATGCACTAATGCCCACTAATTGTTCTACCAGGTACCAAAAATTGCTTTTAGAAGTCCGTACCTGTTAAGATCGAGGAGAAGGCTCAACATGGAACAGCAAGGAGAACAGACGCCGCCAGGGCAGCATCCGGCAGAGTCCAGTCATGCCCAAGTGGTCAATGAGATGCAGCAGAAAATGGATAGCATGAGCTCCATCATCCAAGAACTGATGACAGAGCTGAGAGAGTTGAGGCAGGCCCCGCCAGTGGCACCAGTTGCCCAGCAGCCACAGCCACAGTTCCCGCCACAAGCGGAAGTGGCGCCACCGCCACGCCCAGTAAATCCCCCTCCCCTAGCACCACCACCACCACCACTGGCAGCGCCATTTCACGTGGCACAACAGGATCAATTTTTACCTATCCATCTGGGACAGGGTGATGAGGACTGGTACCGAACCCAGGAGGTGCAGTTTGAGGAGAAGCTGACAGCTGTAATGGAGGAGAACAGAACAGAAATGGCCGCCTTGAAGGAGCAGCTCAAACAGCTCAAACCCAGCATAGTGCAAAGTGAGGCTACCCTAGAAAGCCTTTGTTTCTTTTCAGACATTCAACTCCCGGCTAAGTTCAAATGCCCTGAGTTGCACCAGTTCGACGGCACCGGGTGCCCCTTGAACCATCTGAGGTCCTATTCTGGCGACATGTGCCAGTATGCCAAGGAAGAGCGGATCATGGTGCAGTTCTTCCAAAAGTCACTAACTGGGGTCGCCTACTCTTGGTTCTTGAGTCTGGACAAGGCCAAGATCAAGACATGGAATGATTTGGCAGCAGTCTTTATCTAATAGTACCGCCTGAACAGCCAAATTGTGCAAACAAGGGCAGAATTGCAGAGGCTGGCTAAGAAGAGCCAGGAGTCAGTGAGAGAATATGCCAAACGCTAGTATAGCCGCCACTGCTGGAACAAGAGATGACATCTCTGTTCATCGCGTCGCTGGGATAGCCGTTCTTCACTCTGCTGCTAGGACAGAGTACGTCGAACTTCAACGACCTGATCTTGACCGCCGATCGGATTGAAGACGCGGTGAGAGCCGGGAAAATAGATAGCAGTGGGCAGAGTGCCGCACCAAGGAGGCCAGTGACAGGACAGGCCAGCAGAAACCAGGGACAGGAGCCCCGAAGGCAGGAACAGCAGGCAGTAAATTATGTACATCCGGCACAACCTTATCATTTCTCCCAAGGACCAGAAGCAGTGGCGCCCCAAGGGACCGGGCAGACAGCTTATCAAGGGGCGAGAAAGACGAAAGAAGAATTTGAAGCTAGGATGAAACGGGTTTTCACCCCCTACCCTATGCACCCGTGGAGTTACTGCCTACTTTGCTGAAGAAAGGGTACCTGCAAGTCAAGACCCCGAATCCCCGACTAGTCAATGCCAGGAGCTACAACGCTGCAGAGCGATGCGAGTACCACTCTGGTGCCCCAGGGCATCACACCAATCGGTGTTGGGATTTGAGGCACGACATACAAGACCTGATCGACAGTAAGCGCATCACTGTAGACCTTCCAGCACCGCCCGCACAGACTCCAGCAGCCGACGTGACCACCAATCCTTTCCCAGACCACTCGAAGGCCTCCACCAGTAGGACGGCGAATCAAGTGAACAGTGATCAGGGCACCGGGCGGCTCGACCCTTCTGTACTCATTGGCTGACCAGGGCAGATAGTGAGGGTGCAGCTTCAAGCAGAAACCCCCCCGACAGCAATTGCAGTTGAGGAGGATACAGACGTCTACATCTGTGCGATAAAGGATGAACCGCAGAGCAGTGAGGAAGTCACGGGGCCATGGAACCCCGTACAATGCGGATGGATCAGTGACTCCCCATCCCTTCCACACAGAGAAGGAGTCGGCAGTTCCGAAGGACCCTGGTTCCGAAATGGGCCACAGGACACAGACGCGTCAGTGGGCAGTTCAAGGGTACCCCCGCAGATGTCTACTGGATGGCCGCCTGAGTATATGTCTACGACATCAGAGCCGGACCTGCAATCCCTCACCGACCCCCTATCAGCGGAACCGAGTTCAGAATCCCCCTCCCATGGCACGTCTGAGTGGTTCGTCCCCCCTCACGCCGCAGAAGAGGAGGAACCACCATCCACGCCTGAACTCGTGAACCCGCCTGATCCGTATGAGAGCTCGGACGAGTCCGCTGATACAGACTCAGGAGGCACATCGGCAGAAGAAAGCAGGACAGTGAACGTTATCGAAGGAGATGGCAGTGACTTCCCTACTGATCTCCCTCTGGTGCATTTCCACCCACACACAGACCAAGAGTTTTTCTACCCCACCCCTCTCACCAACCCCTCCGTCCTTAACATCCACGACATCATGGACTCACCTCCACAAGACCCCTTCCACCTTTCATTCGAACCACCCACACTGAACCTTTCTAAGCTCAACCTGGAGCCACCCTCGTACAACGTCGTACCACCACCCTATCCCACCCAATCTTTCCACCATCAAGCTACATCCTCCACAACCACCACTGAAGCAGAAATTGATCGGATCACCCGATCCGGTCGATACATAAACACCGATCCCCCACCCGCTCTAGAGGGAGCAGAAGCAGAAGCAGAAGCGAAAAGGAAAGAAAAAGGGAAGGATGTATTCACTGAATTGCCACAGACACTCAAGAGAAAGGGAAGGGCCATGGAAGAAGAAATCATAGATTTGCACCATAGTGTGTTCACTCCAGAGTACGACCTTCTCCAGCAGTTGAACAAGGTGCCCGCCCAAATCTCCATAATGCGACTTCTGATTGATTCGGAAAAGCACAGGGGAGTGTTAATGAAGGTCCTAGGGGACGCACACGTACCAGCAAGCATTGATCCCGAGCAGCTAGGGGCAGTGGTGTCAGTGATCATGGCACCCCAGGCCATCTCCTTCTCTGCAGCAGATCTGCCACCTGAGGGTTGCGACCATACTGAGCCTCTTTACATCACAGTGAAGTGCGTCGACCTCGTCGTAAAACGTGCCATGATTGACAACGGGTCGGCACTGAATATATGTCCAATGAGGACATTCCATAGCCTGCAGCTAAATCCTTCAATGATCAAGCCAAGCGCTCATAACGTCAGAGGCTTCAACAACGCCAGAAGAGACTCACTGGGAGAGGTCACTCTGGTGATCGTAATTGTAGATAGGCCCTTTACCATGGAGTTTGAACTCATGGATATCAATGCCTCATTTAACTTGCTGATTGAGAGGCCTTGGCTGCATCAGGCAGGAGCAGTGTCTTCCACGCTGCACAGGATGGTCCGGTTCGTATCAGGCAATGAACTTATAACAGTACATGCGGAGGATCACCGGGAATTTGAAAGGGTCGGAGTACCCTATGTGGATTATGAGTTGCCCACCACACTCAATTTCCAAGCGGTGGAGATGGTGCAGGTGAATCGTATCCCTGAATCTGAAAGGGGGCGACGACTCTCGAAAAGGAGGAGAAAGTACAGACTGGGGTCTCAGAGCCGGTGATGGATTGGGTAGGTATAAGCAGGGAATCAAGGCAGCCATCCAACCTTATGAGCAGACCACTGGGTTTGGATTGGGATTTAGGCCATAGCCGGAAGACTACTCCCGACTCCTTGGGAACCGTGCCGAAAGGAAAAGGGCAAGAACTGAAGGAAGAGACCCCCACTGGCCCATATGCGTGCGCGAGAACTTGTACCACCGCTTCACTAACATGGAGCGTAAAGCAGCCCAGGCTATCGAGAACATAGTCCCCCAAGGGTGGGGAGATGAGTTTCTGGATACCCCTGCCATGGAAGAAGACTACCTGCAAGGACTGGCTCAGATGCTCTGGGAAGAGCAACCATCTATGGAAATGATTGGAGATGCGGTAGAAGTAGACCCATTAGCTCCTGAGGGGTCGCCAGACGGCCTGCCAGCACTGGTCGCCCTGGACTCAGTCGACGAAGTCACCATGGCCTTCGCCCCACCAGATGAACAGTGCATCCCTGACGGGATCCCGATCAACTCCCCGATTGTGATAGAAGTGCCGCCACCTGCTCCCATTGAGGAATCCAAAGAAGAAGGTCCGATCATGTATGTCTGCATGATAGAAGGGCGAGACAGCTCAGGAGCGCCAACCCGCAGGCCAAGGTCGCCTCCTCCACGCCCCTATATCCCGCACCCTAGAACTCACGATGGTTTGAACCGCATGTTCCGTAGCATGCCCCAAGTGCTAGGGCCAGTACCGGAAGAAGTGTACCATGCAGCTTACGGCAAATGGGCACCACCAGCTTACTCTTCTACGGTGCCTGGGATACCAACTGGAATACCCATAATGTTTGCACCCCCCAGAGTTGACCCAGCCAACGAAGTCACCATCGCATATGCGCCACCCGAGGATGAGATACCAATGGCAATCGCCCTCAGTGGATCATGGGTAAGGGTATCGTCCGAGTCTGGCCCCCGATCAGAGAGAAGCCAAAACAAGCCGGTAAGAGGTGCAGCACAGGATCCTATCTACATTTCTTCTGACGAGAGCGCCAACATGGTGCTAGCAGGAGAGCCGAAAAAGACAGGTGCTATCAACAAGGAAGCCAAGGCATCACTGAAGAACTGGAGCGCTACGCCTTTTGCAATCAGCAAAGCTGCTATCCCAAAGGGGGTTTCTGTCACCTCTGAAATTTCTGTTGTAGCTACTGCTGAAGTTTTTAATGAATATCTGAATGCTTCCTACTACTTGCATCTGTTTGAAAATGAAAATAACAAAAATAAGCAACTTGAGCATCGCAATCTTAGTGTCAATCCCGACGCACACCTGGAAGATCTGGGGCACGGGATAGGTAATGAGATTGCCATAATTGAACAAAAAGAACAAAAAGAAATTGAAAAGCCAGTGCAGATGGCAATAATAAATGAAATGCATGAGCCAGGGTCCAATCCTGAAAACGAGCAAGAACTCGACAAGTCAGGTTGCGGCACTTGCCCATCGCAGCAAGAAGATTTAGATATCGTCCCCTGTGAGTCTTTCGAGCATGAGGACGATGATGAATCATGGGAAACCCCGCTTGAATTCCAGCTTGCATTGGAAAGGCATGAAAAGGGTCCCCAGGCTAACATTGAGGAAACAGAGTCAATTGACATAGGCGAAATAGCACAACCAAGGATACTCCAAATTGGTAAAAAGTTGTCACAATTATTGAGAAGACAGATGATTGATTTTCTTAAATCTTATTCTGACGTGTTTGCATGGTCATACGAGGATATGCCTGGGTTAGACACGGACTTGGTTGTGCATCGGTTGCCTACAAAGTCTAAGGCTGTACCTGTGAAACAGAAGCTCAGGCGCACAAAGCCGGAATGGGCCCTGAGGATCAAGGAAGAGGTCACCAAGCAGTTGGATGCCGGATTCCTGCAAGTAACTCACTATCCAGAGTGGTTGGCCAACATCGTGCCAGTTCCCAAGAAAGACGGGAAAGTCAGGATGTGTGTTGACTACAGAGATCTGAACAAAGCAAGTCTGAAGGACGACTTCCCATTGCCGCACATTGATGTATTGGTGGACAATACAACAACGCATTCGATGTTCTCTTTCATGGACGGTTTCTCTGGTTACAACCAGATAAGGATGGCACCTGAGGATATGGAGAAAACTTCCTTTATCACGCACTGGGGCACTTACTGCTACCGCGTGATGCCGTTTGGATTGAAGAATGTAGGGGCTACATATCAGCGTGCGATGACTCTGTTGTTCCACGACATGATACACAGGGAGATGGAAGTATATGTGGATGCCATGATAGCAAAATCCAAGGAAGAAGAAGACCACTTGGTGAACCTTGGAAAGATGTTCGACAGACTCAGAGAGCACAAACTTCGGCTCAACCCAAACAAGTGTGTGTTTGGAGTGACTTCAGGAAAATTGCTCGGATTCATAGTGGGCAAGTGAGGCATCGAGGTTGACCCCGTCAAAGCCAAGGCGATTCTGGAGATGCCTCTGCCATCGACAGAAAAGGAAGTGAGAGGGTTCTTGGGCAGGCTGCAATACATTAGCCGATTTATCGTGCAAATGACTCCTGTGTGTGAGCCCATATTCAAGCTGCTAAAGAAAGACAACCCTGTGATTTGGAATGAAGACTGCCAAGTAGCGTTTGATAAGATCAAGGCCTATCTGATAAGTCCGCCGATGTTGGTCCCGCCTGTCCCGGGACGACCCTTGATTATGTATCTGACAGTCTCAGAGACGGCAGTAGGATGTGTGTTAGGGCAACACGATGAGAAAGGAAGAAAAGAACAAGCAATCTACTACCTGAGCAAGAAATTTACCAACATTGAAGTTAGATACACAGTGCTTGAAAAGACATGTTGCGCCTTAGTTTGGGCAGCTCAGAAGCTCCGGCATTATTTGCTTAGCCACACAGTCTTGCTGATCTCCAATCTGGATCCGTTGAAGTACATCTTCGAGAAGCCGATTTCCACGAGTATGGTCGCCAGATGGCAGGTCCTTTTGTCCGAGTACGACATTGTCTACACGACTAGAAAAGCAATAAAAGGGCAAGCTGTGGCGGATCACTTGGCAGAGCATCCACTACCGGACTACCAACCACTTCTGACTCACTTCCCGGACGAAGATGTGATGTGTACAGAGGCTGCCGATGATACAGAAGAAACCAAGTGGCAAATGTTCTTTGACGGGGCAGTGAATGTAAATGGAAAAGGGATTGGAGCAGTGCTAATCTCCCCGGACGGTGTCCATCACCCGATAGCAGCGAAACTCCTGTTTGATTGCACTAGCAACATGGCCGAGTATGAAGCGTGTGTGTTAGGCCTGCGAGTGGCAATCGAGATGCGTATACAAGAGCTAAAAGTGTTCGGTGATTCAAGTCTTATCATCTACCAAGTGATGGGAGACTGGAAGACCAGAGATGTGAAGTTAGTGCCATACCAGGAACTGGTCAAGGAATTAAAAGAGCAATTTGAGAGCGTGACATTCGACTACATGCCACGAGACGGGAACCGGTTCGCGGATGCGCTGGCTACGCTAGCATCAATGGCCACCATTACAGATGATACTTGGGTGCAACCATTGGAGATAGAAATTCGGCGCTACCCTGTTTACTGCTTCAGTATCGAGAAAAGCACACCCAAAGAAGAGCCTTGGTACGCGGACGTCGAAAGGTACATAAGGAACAGAATTCTGCCAGAAGGTGCCTCAACTACAGAGAAGTGAACTATCCAAAGGTTGGCAGGGCAGTATTTCTACAGTGGAGGCAGGCTGTACAAGAAGTCATACAACGACTCTCTACTGCTTTGCGTCAGAGAAGCCGAAGCGCAGAAATTGATTGAGGAAGTCCATGGAGGGTTGTGCGGCGCACACATGAATGGACATATGCTAGCAAGGAAGATTCTGAGGATGGGCTATTACTGGATGACCATGGAGGTAGACTGCTACGCTCATGTCAGAAAATGCCAGTTATGCCAGATTTATGCCGACAACATCCATGCACCGCTGCATACGTTGTACTCCATGACATCACCTTGGCCGTTTGCCATCTAGGGAATCGACATGATAGGCCAGGTTCATCCAATGGCTTCAAACGGGCATTGGTTCATCTTAGTGGCAATTGACTATTTTACCAAGTGGGTAGAGGCCATGTCCTTCGTGAATGTAAAGAAATCTCATGTGCTCAAGTTTATCAGAAACAATATAGTCTGTCACTACGGAGTTCCAGAAGCGATCATCACTGACAATGCAAAGAATCTGAATAACAGGGACATGGAAAAGATGTGTGAAGATCTGAAGATCAGACAGCTAAACTCCACGGCATACCGGCCCAAGATGAATGGGGCAGTAGAGGCTGCCAACAAGAATCTGAAGAAGATACTTGAGAAAATGGTAGTCACTTACAGAGACTGGCATGAGAAGCTGCCCTTTGCACTGCACGCCTATCGGACGTCGATTAGGACATCGACTGGGGCAACCCCTTTCTCCCTGGTATATGGAATGGAAGCAGTCCTCCCAGTGGAAGCACAGATTCCATCACTCAGAATTTTGAAGGAAGCTGAAATCAGTGACGTCGAATGGGAAGAATCCAGATTTGACTAGTTGCAATTATTAGATGAGAAAAGAATTAAGGCTTTGTGCCATGGCCAACTCTATCAACAGAGAGTGGCGCGAGCCTACAACAAGAAAGTGAAGCCACGGCATTTCAAAGTGGGAGACCTGGTACTAAAGAGAATCTTTCCTCATCAAGAGGACAACAGAGGGAAATTCAAGCCAAACTACGAAGGGCCATTCGTAGTCCACAAGGTGCTGTCTCGAGGAGCACTTATCTTGCAAGAAATGGATGGGGCAATTTTTCCTGAGCCGATAAATGCGGACGCAGTCAAACTGTACTACGCCTAAGATCATTCTGATTGGGAAATGAAGAGAGGCCATCCTTGACTCTCCTTTAGACTGTAAATCCTGCCAAATACCGTAAATTCTTCCCTAGTTAGACAATTTTGAGCCTTAAGATTCTTTCAACCCCTTGCGAGTGTTCTACACATCAAACGGGGCATTCCTGGCAAAGCAAAAAGAAACAGGGCATTCTTGCCCAGAAAATCCTCAAAAAGAAGAGAAAATGCAACAAGAAAAAAAAAGAGAAAGAAAGAAAAAAGAAAAGAGACAAAGAAAGTGGGAAAATGTTTGCCCCGCCAAAAATATAGAGATACAAATAAGCCAGGATGTAAGTCCCACCAACAATAAAAGTAGCACACTTTGCAAACCCAAAAATTAAGCTTTTTTCGAGCCATCTATCCTTTCTTTCATAACCAAGACCCGACCTACGTTTCGTCCTATCTCTAAGACCTCTCGGATCCCAAAAGGAATGCTCAGGGCAAACAGTTGAGTCTGCGTTCATTAGCAATGAAGGAATTCAGAGTTTCCCAAAAAAGCTAGACACAGCGAAAACCCGAGAAAAGGGCGTTGTGTGTGTAGACACCTATTTTTGCACCCTCAAAATAAAGAAAAATGAAAAGTCAAACTAAAAGTCAGGTATTCCTCACATCAAAATGGGCATTCCTGGCCCCCACACACAAAAAAAAGAGAGAGAAATTGCAAAGAAAATCAAGAAAAAGAATGTCAATATGAATTCCATAAGCCAGGATGTAAGCCCCAACAATAAAAGGAGCACTGTACAGACCTATAAAATCATAGCCTTCTTGGGCCACTTATCTTTCTTTCAAAACCCCAACCTAGCCTACATTTCGTCCTACCTTGAAGACCTTTAGGATCCCAAAGAGAATGATCTTGAGCAAGACAGTCAAATCTGCGTTCTCAGGTAATGACGGAATTGGATTCTCCCTGAAAGGACCAGACATGGTGAAAACCCAAAAAGGGCGCTGTGTGCAGGAAGGGTCAGTCATGGTTCAAAAAAAAAAAAAACTGGTCATACCTTGATTAGAGGCAAAGGGGGCTACTGAAAAAACAGAGACAGGTTGGATAGTGCACTGAGTAAGGACAGCCAAGTGATCTGAAGGGCCCAAGTTGGCAGAATGTGTTTGGGTCAACGCTTCACAAAGGCCTATGATGACGAGGCTAAAAATACCAAGCACTCTAATCAATGTCTGACTTAAGGATTGACTTTTATGATAATTGCAGGCAAAAGCACACACTAACACTTCTGTGTTTTTCTGTAATTATTCTGCTTAACTATTCTTGGAATTTCCCCAGCTATGCTGCTAACCCATGAAGAAGGGTTCATTGCCTTAATCAATAGCCGTTTTTGATTGTGATGAATCAAAGGCTTAGAATAAACCAACCCTGCATATCCCCAATGGAACAAGCACTGACATTTTGTTCCTTGTACAGGTTTAAAGAAGGAAGAAAGATGCAAGATGAACATAAGGAGGAGACTTTGTTCCTTCATTTCCCACCAGAGGCTTCTTCCCTTTCATCCCCAGAGGAGTTCGGAAGAAAGAAGATCGTCAAGATCCTTAGACCCTCCAACAAAACTTTAAAATCAAAGAGGGACATCACAATAATTCCCAGAGAATCATCTAGACAGATCATACTCCCACCAAATCCCCAGTGGATACTCATGAGTGGGAAGAAAAGCTCTAATACCTCAACAAGAGAAAGAATCTGGCAAGGAGAAGCAACAAGGAAAAGCAATAATAGGGCCAATCCGCCCCCTCTTGTAAATTTTGATTTCCCACTTTTGTAAATAGTATAGGCTAGAATAGGTGTGTGATCTCCGAGATGATGGATAGCAGCGCGAAAGCTTCCTCCCGTCCTCCCACCGGCACTCCCAAACCCATACCTTGGCCTATCTCTCTAAAAAAAAAAAAACTGAAGTCACTAAAAACATTAAACAAAACAAACAAAAAGAAAAGAACATTGTTAAGTGCCTTGCATCAACGCCGAAACAGGCTGATGAGCTCAGATTTAATCCTATCTTTCTTTTTCAAAGACAGAGAACTAAGGAACAGCCCTATTCAAACCCGAAAGAGGGTATAGGGATTCCAAAATCAGGAAGTGATACCAGACATCTGACACTTCCCTTTCATTAAAAACAATTCAGTGATTGAGCTCGTCGACCCTGTCGACAGAAATGCAAGGTGCAAAAATAAGGTTCTTTTTCTTCTTTGCCGTTCATCCCCTAAGGTGACTCCAGCAAAGAGGGGCAGCTGTAGACACCTGATTTTTGCACCCTCAAAATAAAGAAAAATGAAAAGTCAAACTAAAAGTCAAACCCTGAGGGGGTCAAAAATGGACTTTTTGATTCAAGTAAATTTGGCCATCAAACTTCATCTCATTGAAAAGAGCGTTTCGACACGATTCCAACGCAACTGAATTTGCTGGAATCGGAGTCCAGATGAGAAAAATATGAGCTGGTCAAACTTTTGGGGAGCAAAAAGTTGACTTTTTGCTCGACCCCAATTCAGCTGCCAAACTTGACCCCAGTGAACAGGTGGTTCCGAACCGGTTCCAACGATACTAAGTTTGCTGAAATCGGACACCAAATGAAGAAGTTATGAGCAGTTGAAGTTTCAGAAAAACTGCCCATGTGGCAAAAAAGGCAGCAAAAATGGAATAAACCAATAAAATAAATAAGATAAATGTGTTTAATAATATTTTAATAAAGAGAATCTTGCTTTTTTAATAAAATAATCGAAAAATCGAATAAGAATCTTGCAAAAAACCAAATTGAATAAAGGTTTGAAATCCAAACATTTTAAAAACGTGCTGGACCGTATTTGAATTACGGGCAGGGCATGCCCGTATTTCAAATACGGGCAAGATTCTGGTAGAAGACACGCGTCGCTGTACGGCGGGACACGCGTCCCGTACGGCCGATTCGCAAGATTCACACATGTGCGTTTTTCGCCCGTATTTGAATTACGGGCAAGGCACGCCCGTACTTGAAGTACGGGCAAGGCATGTCCGTATTTCAAATACGGGCACGGAAATTTTGCCTATAAATAGAGAGGCCACCCCCCTCATTTGAGCAAGCCATCCCTCTCTGGCCTACCCCCTCTCCCTCCTGGTGCACTCCACGGCCGAAGCCCTGCCCAACCACCACCATCCCTAACCAAAATCATTTTTCATACCCAAATTACCCCTATGCTATAAGATTACCCCAAAACCATGCCCAATCATCTCATTTACCATCCATTGACCAAGGCCACTTAACCAAGCCTAACCAAGCCCTTCCCAATTAGTCCCAACAAACTTTGGAGGACGCGGAAGCGCTGCCGGATTCATCGGAGAAATCATCACTAGCATTGTAAGTGTATTACATTTTCTAATATGACCAAAGTTATCATTTCAAGTTTTCTCCACTTTCCTTTTATTATTTCATTTTGATATCACTAACCTGGTTGTTGTTGATAGTATTAAGCCAAGTTCTATAAAGATGATCATAAGCAAAAAAGGAAAGAAAAGAAAAAAGAGGTGTTCTAAGAACACTTTTTCATTGACTTGAAGTATATGTTTTTTAGTATGGGAAGAGTGGACTCCTTTAAAAGAGATCCCTAAGCCCTGTAAATTCCCTTATTTTCCCTTGGAAACTGGCTATGAACAATAAAAAAGAAAGATGGTCTCCTCCAAGAACAAAAGGAAGAGGAAGAATGACATTTTTGAACCAAATGAAGCAAGTACCAAATCTGGAGAAGCTGAAAACTTCAACATCAGTTGCAGAAAGATCCCAAGAAAGCCACGGAACTGATCCAGATTGAAATCGGCAGCAAACATGCAAAACAGGTCGCGTCCGTAAACTCAGGCCGGTCCAGCCTGGACCGTGTTTGATTCACGGACAAGGGGGACCGGAATCCATTCACGGGCAAGCGAGACCATAAAGAAAATACGGGCAGATGTAAAAATAATGTAAAAAGTGTAATTTCTTGGTTCGGTTGGGCCTAACCCGGCCTAAGCCGGCTTGAACCACTCCCTTAAACCACTTGGGCTACATTAAGCCCATTTTTGGACTTTGGGCCTAGATAGGCCCATTAAGATCCCTTTGGCCCACTAGTGGGGCCCACTTTTGACTGGCCCATACCAGGCCCGTTTTCAATAAACAGGTCCAAGGCCACTTAACTCTTGGCTAATGGGCCAAATCCAAGCCCACTAAGCCCATGGAATGTGTAAGTAAATAAGATAACCAAATGGGTTACCCAATAACCCAGCTGGGCCCAAGGCCCAACCATGACAACCCACGGGTCTTCCAATGGGACCCGGGTCCGACCCACATCTCTTAAATAAATAAAAAGATAAAATCAAATAAAAAGGGACCCCCACCTCCAGAGGGCCCCGCCAGACCTAATAAGGCAGCATGCTGGTCTAGGAAAGGTGAGATTGACTCAAAAAACCAGGGAGACCCGAGGGACCCGTCAAACCGACGGGGCGGACCGGGGTGTCTTAGGACTTCCCCGAACCGTAACCGAGGACTTAGCTAGATCTCTAAAAAGCCGCAGACCTGACTTAGACCCGATTAGGGCAAAACCATGTCTGCCTGCACTCTCAGGCAGTGGCGACTCCGAATGTCCCGAGGCACGCACAGAAAGTGCGCCCGGTGTGCGATCTAGGATCCAGGCCAGGTTTTAGGTGCGCACAGTGTGGTTAGTCCCAAAAAAAAAAAAAAAGAAAAGAAAAAGGGAGAGAGAACTGGTCACATCTGGATGGAGTAGAGCAAGATACAGAGGAGAGCAGTGATAGTGGTAGACAGTAAACTGAGAAAATTACACAGATCTGAGAGGTTCAGATCGGCAGGTTGCGCCTGAGTTAAAGACTTCACAATGGCCTGTGATGACAATGCTACTGGAAATACCAAGCACTCCAAGTCCCGTCTGACCTTGGAAAATTCTTTTGATATTGCAAAACACAGGCACACACTAACACATCTGTTTTCTCTATAATTGTTCTGCTTAACTGTTTGAAGCTCCACACTGGGCTACTAACCTGAATTGACAATCTCTTAACCTTGGCAAAGGCCGCTTCTAGCTGCAATGGGCAAGAGGCTCAAAGCAGGAAGAAAATAAGAATGCTTTGCATTTATCTCCAGCTAGTCCAAGACTGATCTTTTGTTCCTTTCCCGACTTCACAGGTACAGCAAGAATGGGATAACGGACATCCCCCCAAATCCCCAGTGGAGTTCCTTCAATAAATGGAGGATAATACCCGCCGAAACCCCCAGTGGAAGACCTTCAGCAAGCAAGGGACGACACCCTTACATCCCCAATAGAGTCCTCTCAAGCAATAAGAGAGTGATACCTGATGAGGAAGACTTCTCAAGCCTCGCCCAGTCTGAAGAGGCCGGCTTTGCGAAGAAGAGAGGAAAGAAGACAAACAAGCTAGCATCAATCCTTAGTGGAGTCTCTCACAAGAGCTTGAGCAAGCATGAAGAACGCAAGCCCAGGCAAAAGGAAAAGGCTTTATAAAGAAATAATGACAGCGTGAGGAACCACCATTTATCCCCAGCGGAGCACCATTTCCAAGGGAATTCCCACGCTTGTCAGAAAGGCCCAACCTGAGAGAATGGGCAATGAGGAAGGGATCCTGACTAATCCCCAGTAGGAGACCTCGGCCTCGTAAAGTTAACCAGAAGGTGCACTGCAGAAGAAAGAAGCAGCAAGGCATAAAGCAGAATGAGCATAAAGGAAGATATCATCGAGCAAGATGACCCCTTTTGTAATTTTTGATTTCACACTTTTGTAAATAGAGTAGAGCAGGCGTGTGAGCTCCCTTGAGGCACTGGACAGCGCTGGAAGCACCTCCTCACCAACAGCAGCTCCTCCTCCGCTCTTTCCTCCTTTCTCCAGCCATCCCGCACCCTAAGCCAACCTTTGGCCATCAAATCCCTAAAAAAAAAAAAAAACTATTAAAAGCTTCAAGTAAAAGACACCAAATGGATCAGAAGTCTGAAGACACCTCAAAGCTTTGACGGAACAAACAAGAAGAAAAGAATATTGTCAAGTGTCTGGCACCAACGCTGAAACAGGTTGGTGAGCTCAGGTCCAATCTAATCTCTTTCAAAACTTAAATCAATTGCTGAAGAGTTGCCCTACAAAAACTCGAAAAGCAAAGGGTAAGGAAACTCTGAAGCCAGGAAGTGATGCCACATGATTTGGCCGCTTCCCTCTCAAAATGAAAATTTCAAAGGATTTAGTTCGTCGACCATGTCGACAGAAATGCCAGGCGCAAAAACGAGATTCTTTTTCTCTTTGCCGTTCATCCGCAAGGTGACTCCGGCAAAGAAGGGCAGCTGTAAGCACCTCATTTTTGCGCTCCCAAAAAGCCAGAAATGCAAAACCTGGCTAAAAAGTCAAACCCTGAGGGATGAAAAGTTGACCTGTTAATCAGATAAAATTTGGCCACCTTGCTTTATCTCAATGAATAGAGAATCCCGACACGGTTTCAACGCAACTGAATTGGCAGGAATCGGAGTCTGGATAAAGGTTCTGCGGGCGGTCAAACTTGAGGAAAGGCCAAAGTTGACTTTTCCTCGAACCCCGTGCCAAGTGTTTAGCCCTATGTCATTGAGTAAAGGGCTCCGATACGAGTCTAACGCAATTGAGTTTGCTCAAATCAGAGTTCGGATAAAGGAGATATGACTGTCGAAGTTTCCGAGCAGCAAAGCTGGAGACTGCACACGTGGCGCAGGAACTGCCCACGTGGCAACCAACGCAGCAAAATATCTCAGGGACTAAATCTTAAATATCAAAAATTCGTACGGGGCGATCCGTAGATATCCAAAAGTGTCAAATCGGTCGAATCGGTCAAGTCGAAGGGCAAATCCGTAATTTTTCGATTTGTATCAGGCATTTAACACTGGTTACACTAGCTCCCCTTCATGACCGGACTTGAAGGCCGGATACAAGAAGATTTTCGCGTGAGATTCGTGCCGATCGCCCGACAAATTCACAGCGGCATTTAATTTTCAAATGATTATGTTTTGTATCCGGCATTGAAGACCGGATACAAAGGAGTACCAGTGTATCCGGCCATGAAGGCCGGATAAGGAGAGGCCTTAATGTATCCGGCCTGAGTTGCCGGATACATTAAGTTGCCTATAAATACCAAAACAGCAGCTCATATCCGGGGTTGGCTTTTCTTTTGGCTTTTCTCCTGCTCTCTTCTCTCACCTGCACACCCCGAATCCCATCCCTTCCAACCCCATTTGTCTTCCACCACCTCCCCATAACATCCCAAGCCATCCATATCACCTTTCTCCTTCTCCCTCCCTATCTTTCCTACAAGAAGAAAGTGGTAGTTGTTGCTGTGCTCAAGGAGGAAGGTCTCCAGCTGCTGTACCACCTCCAAGGGACACCATCACCTTGCACAAGAGGTCAAGAACCCTCAGGTAAGGCTCCCTAGTATGTTGTGTTCATCATATATTAAACTCGTATTTTTCTGAAAATATTTATGTATGGCCTCCTTCTTTGCATGGGGTCATGCTCCTATCATATTAAGCATGTATTTACTTTCATTTTTCATGGCATGGTGGTCTACACGGTTAGGAAGTTCATGCAGGGTTTTTAGGAGAGCATTGGAGTTTATTTTAACACCTTTTTTTTATCTCCCTTGGTCGCTGTCCATAGGGTCATCTTAAGTTTTGTGGGAGGAGCATGTTCCTCCTTGGCATGTGATCTTTTGTACCCCCATATGTAACCCCCTGCTTTCCCTTCTTCTTCTTTTCAAATAGAATGCATGAATATAGTTATTAGGACCTTGCTGTGAACTACATGTGGCATGTGCTAGCCTAGGTTCTTGTTCTCTTCGTATGCATGTGGTTAGGGGATCCTTACATGCCGGAACCAACCCTCTCTTAAAGTATGTTTTTCTTCATCACTAGGACCACATGAGTGGCCCGTTTCTCTTACTGTTTTGTGCAAGCATGCTCCCCATCCCCCACCTTACTGCTGTAATGGTTAGAAAAAGGAAGGAGAAGGGCAGCAAGTCCCATGCCTTCCCAATACCTCCATATCTTGATGAGGAACCAAGAAGAGAGGCCAAATGAGGCCTCTCCCCAAATCTAAAACAATGTGGGCCTTCCCAGGGGCCCACATGACCTGCAAAAGCCTCCTGGGAACCTCTAAAAACAACCCCGAATGGCAAAAGTCCCAAAAAAGGCCATTCCAGGGTGATCCAACAACTCAGGCCGGATCACCTGTGGCCCCTGTGTATCCGGCCATCCTGGCCGGATCACTGGCAGACCATGTGTGTCCGGCCTGAGTTGCCGGATACACCCAGAAATGTGTTTTGATGCTGTCTTGCCGAATTTTGTGATGATCTAAGCTAAACCAATTGAACCGATAGGGTTTCAGGGCCACCCGGAAACCCAACTTGGGACTTGGACCAACCAGTCCAATTTGGCTCACTAGTGGGCCTTCCAACGGGGCCCACCAAGCCCAAATAAACACCAAAGCATGCCATTAAATAACTTAAGCAAAATGAACCATGTGAACCGGGCGGGCCAAACTCAATGCGGCCCACCCGCGCCTTGGATATGTGAATGGATGTAGGAATTGCCTGGTTTGGTCGAGACCAAGGGCTAGGGCCTGTCGGGCCCGCCAAAGCCCGCTAACCGAACCAAGTTAGGGTGCAAGCCCTAAGCTTCAAAGATCTGGGCTTGCGAGCCTAAGAACTGGGCTACGGGCCTCATGCCCAATGTCCAACCCAACTGGATAAACTTAAATGAGATCATATAAAATTACTTGGCCACCATGGGGGCCCACCTAAGGGGCCCACAAATCAATCCGGCCTACAGTTGCATGAAAATCACTTAAAGCTCCTAACCTGAACCTTAATGTAAAACCAATCCACTAACTTAAGCCCAAAGGGCCTCCTAGGTTAGAAAGAGGCCCATGAGGGGCGCATGGGCTCACCTAAGCCCGCCAAGGACACCGCGGGCCTTCCAACGGGGCCCACCCAATCAGGCTCAGACAATTTAAGTTAAGCAAAGATAAAATCAACTAAAAGAGACCCACACCACTCAGGTGGTCCCACCAAGACCTAACTTAAGTACATGTTGGATTAGGAATCAGGTGAAGACCAAATAGTAAGCTGACTCAAATCAGAGAACCCACGGGACCCGTCATCCGATGGGGTGGATTGGGGTGTCTACGGACTTCCCCAGACCGCAACCGAGAACCAAACTTAGAATCTCAAGTCGCAGACCAAAAGCCCTAAATAGACAAGATTAGGCACCCAGGTGTCCGCCTGCACCCCATCAGGCGGTGGCGACTCCGAATCACCCCGTGCCGCGTTTCCCACGCGCGCACATCTGATATGGCAATGAAGATGAAAGAAAAGTTTGACAAGTATTGGGGAAACATTGACAAAGTAAATATGATTGTAGACACCCCAAAATTGCACGATTTTTGATAAATCTTGAAGGAGAGAAATATTTTATTGGAATTTCAATTCTTTGCATTGGGTTTGAGATACTTAACCCATTTGAATCCAAAACGGAAAAGGAAAAGGCCCGAATTCAATCTTTTGTGCAAAGTCAAGCTTGTTCCGGTTGAATTTTGTTTACTTTTGACCCCAGAAAATGAAATATTTTTTAAAGCCAGATTTCAAGATAATTTTTCCCGGTAATCAGGTTTTTAGCCATGTTATTGCATAAAAGAATTTTTTGAGATTTTAAATCTTGACGAATACCTTGGTTTTAACATATTGAACCTTTTTTTCCAGACCTGAAAAATCGGAATTTTGCCTAGAACTGGAAAGTTGACTTTTTATTCACTTGGAATTTGGGTCTGGAACTATTTTTAATGGATTCAAATGGGGGGGAGGGGGGTGTTTGCTTATTTACATGTAATATCTTAAGTAAATGGAGATTAAAAAATACGAGGACATTTACTTAAACGATATTACATGTAAATAAGTATTGCCTGTGTTAAAATTTGGAAAAAAAGGCTTTTTTCCTTGTATCCGGCAACTCAGGCCGGATACAATTACCTTTCTTTGTATCCGATGGAAAATGCCGGATACAAGAAACCTTTAGTGTATCCGGCATTATATGCCGGATACATTAAGGCCCTTGTGTATTCGGCCTGATATGCCGGATACATAGGTTTTGCTAAAAAATTAGGGTTTTCCGAGAGAAATCACTTTTTACCATCATATCCCTCATTAAATGAGGGGAAATCTCGGAAACAGCCCTAGGGTTAAGGTTGGTGGGTTCTAGACATTAAGTTGTGTCTACCAACAACCCTAACCTTTGCCTATAAATAGGAGGCTCCTCCTCAAGCAAATGGCCATTAACTCTTGCCTTGAATTCTCGCCAAGGAGAGCTCCAAGAGAAGAGGGAAACCGCTGTGGAGGTGCTTCCAGAACCCAGGTAAGCCTCAAACCTCTTTTTAATTTTTGTCTTTATATTTCTAGATCTAGATCTCTTCTTCTACTTTTCTGTAGAATAAGGCCTTCTATGTATGTGGAAATCCTTCCCTGGCTCAAAGTATCTCGAGACTCCCCCTAGCCGTAAAACGTGAAAGGGGGATCTAGGAGAAACGAGACTGGGGATTGACCCTAGTACTAGAACCCTATTTGCATAAGCCTTTTGATTGATTGTAAACCGTTTCATATTCAAAGTACCCTTGATTATCTTGAAGAACCGTGTTTAACGGGGAGAGAGAACAAAGGGAAACGATAATGGAACGGAACCCTAGGCTATTTTAAAACCTTATTTTGAGGAATATGTATGCATGCTATGTTGTTGTATTAATCTTGTATGGTTTTTTACACTTACACATACATTGCACCCGTTTTGGCGGGATAGGCTCATATTTTCGGTTTATTACATTTATTGTGATAAATTTAAAATAAATGGCCTCATTCAATTCTGGAATGTTTTTAAAAGGTTTTTTAAGGATTTGTATTCATTTTGCACGAATCACACACACTTTATCACAGTTTTGAGTTGGTTTTGTTCAAAAAGGGCTTTACTTGACAGCAACTGTACCCCAACTTCGGATACTCATAACTTCATCGTCCAGATGAATTTTGGAGTGATTCTAGAACCATGGGAAAGGTGAGGCTGTCTAGTTTATGTCCACCAAATTTCATTAATTTCTATCAAGCGGATTTTTGACACCTCTCTGTCGAAGTTGATTGGACAGTTCAGGTTCAAATACAGAACTTGTCACTTCGACGGAGCGTCATGTGTTCGTTTTAAATCTGATTCGAGTGATTTTTGTTTCTGGGCACTCCTTTATGAGTCTATTTTTAAATCCAATTGATTTCATAATTTTTTGATTTAAATTGTGTCGTGGAGAACAGATTTACTCAGAACTGCTCAACAGCACTTTTCTGGGTCAATCTGTGATCCTCGTGGCCTGTTCGGGAAGTCACCCAAGGCACATCCGAATGAGTTTTTGTATGAGGCTAGTTTCTTTTGAAATATGGCCATACAGACTTCATTGACACCAAATTTCACGGATTTATATGCAGTAGAGTTTTCTAGGTGATTTTCCAAAGTTGCCTACTTGCCACTTTTGATTTTCTCCGGCAGCAACTTTAAAAGAGCCATAACTCTTAGGATTTCAACCGGAATTAATTGAAATTTTGCATGAGACTATTGTTTACCATAATCTTTCAAATGGATTTGGTTTGATTTAATTTAAAATTGGATTTGATTAATTTCAAGAGAAATGGCCTTACTTTTTACCAAATTTCCCGGATTTGCCTCAACTTGGTTTTGTGCAACTTTTGCTGTGATTTCCATCTTTTTGTGATATTCCAGAAGTGATATTAACATAAAAGAAGATCTGGAATTCATTTGGATTTTCATGTGAAGATATCATATATTTGTCCTTTTTCAAGGTTTTCATGATTTTTTAGCAAGCTTTCTATTTTCTTTTAGCATGAATAACACTTGGCAACCACCTTGTGTGGGTGAATGGGGGTGCCTAACACCTTCCCCCGTTCATAATCTAATCCCCTTACCCATCTCTGGATTTGATTTTCAAGTAGGGTTATTTTTACTCTAGAATATGCCTTTTAGAACTTTTTAGCACCTTTTGCTTATTTTTAAACTTTTGGTGTCCATTCACACCCAAAATCTGAATGGTGGCGACTCTCCCAATTTTGCGTTGAGCCCGTGTGCTGACGGAGGGATGATCATCTTCGGGTGATTTTTTCCCGTGTCTCACAATGATGCTATTGTTTGTAGTTGTTTTGGACCCTAGATATAAGTTGAAGTATGTGAGGTTTTGTTATACAAAAGTTTCTTCTGTTGAGAAGGTTATAGAATTGATTGCACAAGTTAAAGAAGCAATGGATCGTATGTTCAAACATTATCAAGTACTTGATTCAACTAGTCCACCAGATGTGCCTTCAAACAATGCAAGCCAAGATGTTGATGTAATGAACGTTGAACAACTTATTCCTGATGTATTTGTCCAAATAAAAACTCTTCAAAATGAGTTTTACAAACAATTGGAAGAAGAAGAGGTCATTCAATCAAAATTTGAATTGCATAGATATTTGGAAGAGAGTGTTGAGAAAGATGATATTGGCTTTGATATTTTATGTTGGTGGAAGATGAATAGTTTGAAGTTTCATGTGCTTTCTCATATAGCATGTGATGTTTTGGCAATTACAGTATCAATAGTAGCTTCAAAGTCTGCATTTAGTACAGGAGGTCGTGTACTTGACCAATTTCGTAGTTCATTGACTCCAAAGCTTGTGGAATGCTGGATTTGTTCACAAGATTGGTTACGGGCTTCTCCAACCCCGATTGAGATTGAGGAAAGCTTAGAAGAGCTTGAAGAAGCTAAATCAAGTAAGTGAAATTTTTCATACCACCTATTGCATGCTTGTTGGTTATCTTATTATACTTATTTTTATGTATTATAATTTATTCTCTATATTTTTCAGCCATAACAGAGGAGCCTATCATTGTTCATGAATCAATTTTAGGTACTTCTCAATAATTTATGCTTGAGGTAAATAGATCTTAAAGGTTCTTGTCTTTTTTTGGTATTTATTGGTTACTATTTATGCTAATGGTTTAAATTTCAATCTCTATTAAATATTTTTCAGGTGTCAAGTAAATTGAAGATTACTGGATTTGCAGTGGGGTTTTTTTTCTATCTCTTTTAGCATTTTATTGACTGATGGTTACTATTTATGTATTGACTTTTGGGTATCTTGACTTTGTAATAGACTATGAACTTTATGTATTGACTTTTTGGGTATCTAGGCTTTATAATAGATTATTTTTAGTTTTTATCTCAACAATAGTTGGGGTTTCAACACTCATCATGGAATATGTGTTCTTTCTCTCCCTTTTGTAATTTGTTGAAAACATTGGATTTTTGTGATTCTTTTTACTTCTGCATTGATCCATTTTGTCCCTTTTTACTTTTACATGAGTATTTTCTGATATACTTTGTTTTTTCATGGGTAAATGCATCTCTATTAGTCATGTGTAATGATGTGTGATACTTACACTCCTGTTGGAGATCCACTCCCCACAAACAAAAGATACAATGTTGCCAATATATTCAGCCATCCTGATGTCATTGCTGAAGAACCTTGGTAATTCACAAATTAATACCCATTAAAGATTTTTGTTATCTTATTTTAACTCTGTGTGTGTATACACTTTGTTCAATTTTCTGGGATTATATTGTAATGTATTCTCTTATTAATCTAAAATGAAAAATAGGTATGGTATAGAATAGGAGTACATGTTACTACAAAAAGAAATTAGATGGCCTATGGGGTGGCCTGTGGGAGGTTATCCTGGACCCAATCAGGTAATGAAACGTTTGCCCTTATTTCTGTTTTTAAGTCAAAGCCTTGAATTAATTTATTTTGCTATTTATTTTGCATTTTTTAAAAATTTCCTGCAAAATTATTATAAATCATACTTGTTTCTCTTGAGCTGATTTCTGCCTGCTTTCCAATCTGTATTTTCTAATAGAGGATCACAGAGAATGCTGGGGTGGTGCTATCTTTTGACCCCAAGCCCATCCAAGTTTAGTTTCTTGTTAGAATTTCCTATTTATCCCTATCAAGTTCTGTTGTATTTAATGGAAAAAATATGTCATTTAATTAACTTTGTGGGATGCTTTGTTACTAGGGTGATTGGAATGCAGCTGGTGCTCATATCAAATACAGGTAAAACATAGGATATGATTGAAATTGATTACAAGGATGCTCTTCAATTCATTCCTACAAGTATTCTTGTAGAAATTCCCCATGTTAGCAATAAATTTAGTGTTACTTTGACTCTTTAATTTCTTTTTTCTGGTTTTCCAGCACCAAATCCATGAGAAATGGTGGAGGGAATGCATGGAGGTATGATGACAATTTAGCTGCCTCCTATGACTAGTGAGGCGAGATTAAGATAGTCACAAAGCTTATATGTCTTGCAAGATCATGTTCACCGTGTTCTACATATGCTGATCTGATGTTTTCTTGGGACAAGAAAGTTGAAGTGAGAACAACCCCTGTAATTCCTTACTAGGATATATGGTTTTGGGGATGGTGTTATGGCACCATATTAAGCAGAAGTGTGATGTTTCTTTTGATTGGAGGTAGTCGAGTTCTTTGTAAATGTAGTACAAAGGTACAGGAGGTTTAGATGTGAACTTGACACTGCTGTTGCTGCCTCAATCTGGAAGCATCAGTGCTCCTATTGTCTTGGTTTGGCAACTGCCTTGTTCCAGCTAATCGCCCTTGTCATTGTTACAAATTATATTTTTGTTGAAATACATGTTGACGAAAGGAACAACTGTAATGGTATTTTGTAAATTTGAGCTTGATTGAATTAATATGTTACCGAATTTTGTATAAATGTAATACATGGTATGGGAAATGACCCAAACCTAACCAAACCGAATTTTGCAATTCGATTCGGTTTGGGTTGGGTTTCAGGTTTTCTATAAAAAAAATTCGGTTTGGGTTGGGTTTCAGGTTTTCTATAAAAAATTGGTTCGGTTTCGGTTTGGGTATTTTGGTTTTGAGGTTCGTTCAGTTCGATTTTGGACCGACCTTCAGTAACCTTGGTTTAGTCTTGGATTGAGGCCAACCCAAACCAAACCGCACCCAATTGCCACCCTAGATACAGCACACAGACATTGACTTAATGCATAGCACCCAATCAGATACAGTATTGGGTTAACTGATTCGCATCGCCTACAGCTTATGCTGTATACACCCCCTCACATTCAGTGGGGGCCCCACACAATGAATGTGAGGGGTTGTCTACAGTGTACACTGTAGATGATGCCCATTGTGGGTTAACAAGTAAAATCCAGTCAAATTGCAACAATTTAACCAATTAAAAAGGCCTCACTAAAATGCATGATGGGAGGATTGCTACAGCATAACTAGATTCAGGAAGGCTTCACCGAGATAGACAGTGTAAGCATATATGGACCACGGGTTTAACCTAACAAAGAACACCCTATTTCAATACCTAGCTCCTTAATGGATCTAAATCAAGCTATGCCCGCTAGACACTAACAAAATATTGTCGAACTCAAAGTTGAAAGTATTAAATGCTTAACATGGCATAGTCACTCCAAGATACATGGAAATAAACAAGGCTAGCGCTTATCTCAAGATACATGAGAGAAAAAACATCGTACCACTCCAAGCTAAATGTAGGGTAATGATGTCTCAACCCAAGATACATGGGAGGACAGAATTCACTTCCAAGATACATTAAAAAAGCCAACAAAAACATTCCAAGATACATCGGAGAAGAAAAATCCACTAAGTTAGTAAAAAGGGGCAAAATTTCAAAACACTAGCACAACCATGGATGTTGTTAATTTTCTAATATACTATATATGGCACCTTCCAGCTGTTTTTGTTACGAAACAGGTGATTGTTAATCTCAAAGATCACAAGAAATGGCAAAACAGCCGATTGAAATGAATCAATGGCACGGATGAAAATGCCAAGAACGAAACAAGAACAGAGAACAAGATTAGGAGATAAATATTTACGTGGTTGGACCTAAAATTATTCCATTACAAAACAAGGTGAAAACAATAAGATTTTCTGAGCATCACAACTGCTTTTCTTAGAAAACCTAAACCTTTCTCAAAACGCTATACATTGACAATGACCTAATTTCCCCCTCATATATAGCACCCCTCAGCCATCCATATTCATTTTAATCCCGTAATCTTAAGGTCTTTTAAAATGAATCATCTATGTGTAGGACCAACCGTAGCCAATGTTATGGAGTCACATGAGCCTGCATGCCAAACACAGACCTAACAAATGTCAGTGTGTCAAGTGTGTCAGGCTGTCATGCAGCCCATGTTAGAGTACACTGTCATGCAGCCCATGTTAGAGTTGCCTACGATTGGACCATTTTACAAGTCCAACTGTAGATGGTTTACTCTTGAACGCTAGAAAACGAGTCTTTGACATGAGAGAAGGGACCTATCAATTTACCTCTTGTTTCTTAACTATAACGTCAGTGTCATGTACCACAGTCGTTTAAGTGCATTGATCATTACGGAGAAAAGATCACCCAAAAAAAAACAGCCCGCATCCTCTCATTTGAATCGTCGTTCGAATGGTCGTTCGAACGACGATTCAACGACACGCGTCCTCTCTTTTGAATCGAAAGAGAGGACGGCAACTAACGATGAAAGCCCGTTAGTTTTGGCTTTCGGCCGTGAGCCGTTAGCCAAAGTTTTCGGCCGAACCAGTCTGAACCACTAGACCAAAGAACCAGTCTCTACCTATTCAAACGAAGTCGACGAACGCCCAAATACCTGTTCGGACAAGCACGAGAGGCAGAGGATTTTCAAAAAATCCTTCAACGTATACAAAACCACCTTCCTCTTCAACATTTGCAAGCTTCTTGGTTTATCTCGTTCCTCTCCAACGAATGAAGGGCACCAAACTTCTTGGTTTACCTCCTTTCTCTCCAACGAACGAGAAACAACGTTTGCATCTTTCTTGGTTTACCTCCTTCCTCTCCAACGTTTGCATCTTTAACTGATTTGTAAGTGTTGACTTGATTAGTATCATTTCATTACCCTTGTTTTTTTGTATGCAATATTCATGAAATGACTTATACATACATTTCTATGTTTTGAATTTTTCCACACCCATATATACATTATACATGAATTAAAGTCAAAGAAAAAAGGAAAAGAAAAGAGAACCACATATTTCCCCCAAGATGGACTTTTGTCCAAAGTGAGTCAGACTTACGGTTCTATGTTTTGTTTTGATTAGCTTTAAATGATATTTAATTGTTTGTGATTAATTTAAGGGATTGGGTTTGATATACATTAGGTGTAAAGATGTTTCAATAATCTGGTTTTTGGGAGGTAGGGCTAGAAATGAGCAAATCTTGAGTTCAATAATTAGATGATTGGATTATGAGATATCATATGTGAATAGATACAATTTTTTAATCTTTAGAGCAAATTATACTTACTTCCTTTCTGGTTTCTAAAAACTGCAAATACCTCCCCTGAGGACCTGAGGTTTTAGAATGAGATTAACCACTTTTGTCTCTAAAAACTGCAAATACCTCCCTTGAGGTTTTAGAATGAGATTAACCACTCTTGTCAGAGTTGCAAAATAATTTTTAAAAAAAGTGATAATTTGATCATTTTATCCCTTATTAATTTTTATTTAAAGTAATAAATTTGAAAGTTAAGATCAAATCACTCATGATTAATTGTTAATTCTAATTGTGAAAATAATATCATCTTTCATTATCAAAAATCTTATTAAGAGTTTTGTACATAAAGAAGGATAAATTCCTTAAAAAAATCGAAGTTTAATAACATTAATTTAAAAAATAGAAGAGGAATATGCGGTTGATAACAAAATCAAAAGGGAAGATGGTGTTATCCCAAAAACCTCAAGCGGTACAATCAGTTGTTAGAAAAGGTTGGTAAATTTAAGACCCACAGGAAACAAGATGGACAAGGCCGAGATTAGGCTCAAACATTTTTGCCAAGCCGCCTACACATCTCCTAGAGAGAAATGCAGAGAAAGCCCAACCTGCCAAGAACTTATATAAACCCAATTCGATATTAAATCCATTGGGTTAATGTGAGGCCTTTGAATCTCACATTGCATAGGAAGGAGAAACTTCAAGGTTCATATATACAGGCTTATGATTCCCTTAAGTAATAAAACCTTTTAAGGTAAAACCGAAAAACAAAACGTAAGACCAAGTAAGCCAAAGTCGACAATATCGTTGTTATTGAGATCAAAGACATTGCGGATAGTCGGAACCGAACCCTGATCGGAAATTTGGGACCCATTGCCTAGTTAATGTGGGCAGGCTCGGGTTACTGGGTTGGCAAGTTATTGTACAAGGACTTGGAACCCTTAAGGGGGTGGATTGTGAGATTTAGAGGCCCATATTGCTTAGGAAGGAGAAGTTAAGGTCCATATATATAGGCTTGTAACTCTCACAAGCAACAAGGGCTTTCGGGATAAAACCTAGGAACAAAACTATGAGGTCCAATCGGCTAATTAAGTTGGTTTAGAAGTATGTTCTTAGGCGTGAAGTTTTTTCTTAGCTAAAGTTGCTACAACACAAAAAGCCCAAAAAATACATGTCGTACTCTCATCTATACTATCATAAAGGGAACTAGGTAGATTCCAAGCAGATTTTGGACTAAGATTTGCTGCCAAAGGAGTTCTTCACCTCTATCCATATTGACTTTTATATCCTAATTAATTAACTTATATCCAGTGCAACATAATGTATGAACATTATAAACAAATCTTGTATTTTTTGTAGAACTACTTAATGAACAAATCTAGTATTTTTTTGTAGAACTAGGTGACCCACAAAATCATGAAAGGATAAGACTAGCTTGGCTTGATTCAAACCCAAAATCCAACTCAAAAATTGTATTTGTATTTAGGTCAGGCTTATTCAAAGATCATGGATTCAGTTCAGATTGGACCAAGTTCAGATCAAGTGAGCCTGAAATGATTAGAGGCCAGCCTAGCCCACCCCTTTTGCAGCTCTTCCCAGAAGAATATTTGGGGGGAAATGAAAATAAGGACACATGAATTAAAGAGACCAAAGTCTTTAAGGTCATTAAAGTTTTGCAACATATTGTTTAAAGTTTTGTAAGGTCATTAATTTTGTAATGAATTCAGGTCTGAAAGGGGTTGAGATAGTAATGTAAACTTTTGGTTAGTTTTGCAATAGCAATTCAGGTACTTGAAGGAAATGTTAGTCATCTCTTTTGTTGTTAGTTATTAACTTGTAATGCCATGTGATCAACACTTATCATTGATATAGCCCCATGTAAATACAAAGGCTTTTAATGAGAGTTTTGACTTCATTTTAAAATTCCTCTGTTACGTGATGTTCTTGGCTTTAGTGAGAGTTTTTTGCTTGAAGCTGGAAATATAAATTGTGAAATTGCCTTTGTTAATGTGCAGGAAAAGTTTGACTACTACAATGGAAACTGCTGGATCATCATCAACAGGACAAAAACAGCCGCGCAACAGTTGGCTACACTTCAGGTAAAGTTTCCTTGACTTATTTATTTGTTTTGTTCTAGAAGTAAGCATGGAAGCGATCCAATATTTTGGATCATTCTCTTTGTATAAGTTTGGGTATGGTTGTCAAGATGACGGTTATTTTAATTCCTTTGGCATCCTTGTAATTCTTAATATATTATAGACCATGATTTTCCTTTTGTTCTTTCAGGGAATATTATGTAAACGAAAGAATAAAGAATTGTATTGAAGGTGAACAAATCGCGACGAAGCAGCAGGTAGGCATTATCAATGGTACCGGTTAAGGGACATCATTAATTTTATTTATTTTGCACTTCGTCGTTTCTATGCAAATGAATTTATCTATTTAGTTATTGCATTTCAGTTATTTGCGGATGTTGCTGGAGCATGGAGGTCGATGAGTCAAGCTGAAAAAGAAGAATTTAAGCGAGCGTCACGGCTTGAGTGGGACGAATACAAGAGGGCTATCCCACAGCAAGGGCCGCGAAAGAAACAACAGGTTCGTAAAATATCTTATCTATAATTGGAATTATTGTGGATAATTAGTTGAGATTGATATATTATTCCGTTTTACCTTTCTTTTTTGTAGGCTGAGATAAAGACACGTTGTTCACCTGGATGTTTCATTACGTTTATGCACGGTCTTTCATTCACGGCTTCTCAGGAGCAGTGCCTTAGAGATAGTGGCTTTCACTGTCTACTGAATTTACACGCGACGAAGCTTTATCGGCGACTCTATCATTGGATTCTTCCGAATGTAGATACGAAGAAGAGATGTATCAGAGTTGGGTCCCAGAATATTTTCTTTGACACACACGACGTGAAGACTATAATTGGGTTACCCATAGAGGGGATAGATGTTGATACATCTAAATCAGAAATCCCCGATACGACAGAGTTGCATAGATTTTATGGGGTACGCAATGGAAGCATCCCTATTGACAATGTTGAGAAGAGCTTGAAGAGCCCAGAGAACGATCATGAGTGGATCCGTTCGTTTGTATTATATTCGTTGACGACCTTAGTAAGTCCATCTTCAATGATTGATGTGAGTGCATCCTATCTTCCATTGCTGGTCGATGTAGAGAGGATAGGAGGTTACAACTGGGGGAAGTACCTTTTAGAGACATTGATGCATCGCGTAGCCAAGTTTCAAAAGGGCAAACGGAAATCCGTGAATGGCTGCTTATTATTTTTACAGGTATGTATAGTATTTAAAAGATGCATTGGCTTCTTTACCCTAGCTTATGATAATTATAGTGCGTGTAATGATATTTCAATTGTTGCTTAGTATTTGTATTACGATTGGATGATCGTTGGTCAAGCAACACCTCCCACCACTCCACGTATGGCAGCGTGGACGGATGCATTGCTTTTCCAAAGGGAGAAAGATGAAATGGCACTCGGTGGTTATGGACATGGGAAGGTATACATATATATATATATATTTAAGTTGAACTGATTATTGTAGGTTTTATTGTTAATTTTGCAAATAACGCAATATTTCTATGCACTCACTAATATACATGTATGTTATATTGTAGGTGGTAGAGCACCGTGTTGAGAGTGCTGTGGAAGATGAGGCATCCGGCGAAGCACGTGAACAAAATTTCATTGATCTTCGCCAATTCCGTGGAGATCCAGATCCTGTAAGAATTTTTTTTGTTATTTTTATTATAGCTACCGTTTTCTTATTACGAACACCGCCGCATGTTTTATGTTTGGGGGCTGTGTATTCCAGGTTATTCAAGGTCATCTCATGAGGATATTGGACACGTATAACGAGATGCTAAATCACATGAAGTCAAGGGAAACTGTCGATCCCTCCGATATCCACGTGCGATGTGAGAGCCGTGATGATATGGATGCTCCCGACCGTGAGATGCCCGATGTTCCTGATGAAGCAATGATGCCACCCTCCCATCATAGTGCCCACGAGAGCGGTGATGATACCACCGCTCTCGACACGGCAGTGACCACCGCTATTGACACGGCGGTGTTTGTGGATGCACAAAAAGATGAAATGCAAGTGGATGAGGTGGTGACAGTTCCGTCTCCAAGCAGCACTGGGACTGAGACCAAGGTCACCAAACCTCGAAGAGGGTCACGCAAGAAGTCACGTGGGAGACATTGTCGCACTCCGTATATTGGCCATCGCCTCCGTCCTCGATTGGACCCAGAAGGAAACTCAATCCTAAAATACGTTCGCCAAAACAAGAAGTCTGAGTAAGATAATATTTATACAAGATAAACTTGTAAATGTTATTTATGTATTATAATTCGTAGTGAATAATTCCTGCTTGTGTTTTTCAGTGAAATAATATTCAAATTTGATTCCATCTTTGCGTCGGCAACTGAATTGGCGTGTTTGTTAGACAACAAACATGTTAATAGTGTGGTATGCAAAGCTTATCTTGTGAATAATGTATTGTTTATTCAATTGTGCATGTCATCGCTCATGGTATTTTTTTATAGGCTATCAATGCTTTTGGAGCATGTCTTATGAAGAACCAACAATTGTCGACTAGCCGCAAAGTTAGCCGACATTATTGTCCCACATATATTTGTGTAAGCACTTTTTGTGATAGCACTAGTAGTCGTTATGATTATACAAATGTTGTTGTTCAAGGCTAGACTAATGACTAAAATTTTCTTTCATATATTATGTAGGAGTGGATGATGAAAAGTGATCGTGGTTCCACTGAATCCTTGCGTCCTTACTTCGATCCAGGGCGACTAGGGTATTCTGTGCTTGCATGCAATCTTGTAAGTTCCTTGGGATGCAATGTGCCACCTTCACAAATGATTAGTTTCAGATTTTTTATGCTTGTATCCTTACTTACTTAGCAGTCTGTAGTACGTTCTTTACTTATAAGGGTGTCTTACTTGTATGTAGATTTTTGTTCCCATGTGTCTGCGCAATCATTGGTTTCTTTTAGTTTTAAACCTAAAAGAGCGGAGAGTGGATGTGCTTGACTCAATGGATGGGGGGCGTCGTGCGGGACATCAATCCATAATTGAAACGCAGGTAATTTTTTTATTAATGAAATTTTCTCATACCATTTACAACACTTATCATATTGACATTCGCTTCGTTACTTGTAGATCCAGATGTTGGATAAGATCTTACGTGACTTCGGAGGTGGTGATCAATTTCCACTTCTACTATGAGAGTTGCGGCGGGTTAAGGTCCCACATCAAACCAACGGGTAAGCCGTTAGGTTTGTTTTGCTTGACACTCGTTTTGTTTTGCTTCATACATATGTTAGCTTCTTACAAGTGATTGATGTGATTATATACCGTCAGGTCTGATTGTGGTGTTTTCATGATGAAATTCATGGAGGTGTGGGATGGCAGCACCTTGTCTCAAGAATTTGATCAGGTGCACATATAACTTAAATGGTTTTTTTATAATTATAGTTATGAAGTACGTCGCTAGTAACACACAAGTACATCTTCTATGAATTCAGAGTTATATGGCACATTTTAGGGATAAGTTCCTTATTGACCTCGTTAAGCACCCTTCTAACCAAGTGCGGGACATAGTTCTGTCTAAGGCAGCAAACACAACTGAGGCGGAGACTAGTGAAGGTGAAGAAGCCGAAGAGGTAAGACGTACCTGTCACATGTTCAATAACAAGGTTATTTGAAACTAATAACATTCGGGTGCGTACATAAACTTATGATTGCATTGTTTATAGGTATGATTCACAACTCCAGCATTCCTGGCTCGATAGCAAGGTGAAGAAACTGAAGGCCGTCTTAAATATCCAAGTAGGACGGAAGATTGTGTATAGAAAACTTGTACATTAAATTGTTTGTAAATTTATTTTGCTAACGAGTGAAGATGGTTGTAAATTTCAGTCTCTATCTGTGAGAGGAAAACAATTGTAAAATTACAATATTTGTACATAATTTTAGGTTATATAATTTTCATTATATCCCCATTTTTTTCCTATATAATTTTCTGGTAATCCAAATTATCATTACGAAGCAACACCACCATTGTAGTGAGAACACGATGAAGCACTGTCATGTTACAAGTCCAACAAGTCCAACAAACCCTACTTACAAGTCCAACCATGCCCACTTACAAGTCCAACCTACTTTACTTACAAGTTCAACCTACCCCACTTACAAGTCCAAGGAACCCTACTTACAAGTCCAACCTACCCCACTTACAAGTCCAACCTACCCTACTTACAAGTCTAACCTACCCCACTTACAAGTCTAACCTACCTTACTTACAAGTCCAACCTACCCCACTTACAAGTCCAAGGAACCCCACTTACAAGTCCAACCTACCTTACTTACAAGTCCAACGAACCCTACTTACAAGTCCAACCTACCCCACTTACAAGTCTAACCTACCTTACTTACAAGTCCAACCTACCCCACTTACAAGTCCAACCTACCCCACTTACAAGTCCAACCTACCCCACTTACAAGTCCAAGGAACCCTACTTACAAGTCCAATCTACCCCACTTACAAGTCCAAGGAACCCTACTTACAAGTCCAACCCAGCCCACTTACAAGTCCAACCTACCCTACTTACAAGTCCAACCTACCCCACTTACAAGTCCAACCTACCCTACCCCACTTACAAGTCCAACCTACCCTATTTACAAGTCCAACCTACCCCACTTACAAGTCTAACCTACCTTACTTACAAGTCCAACCTACCCCACTTACAAGTCCAAGGAACCCTACTTACAAGTCCAACCTACCCCACTTACAAGTCCAACCTACCTTACTTACAAGTCCAACCTACCCCACTTACAAGTCCAACGAAGCCTACTTACAAGTCCAACCTACCCCACTTACAAGTTCAACCTACCCCACTTACAAGTCCAACCTACCCTATTTACAAGTCCAACTTACCCCACTTACAAGTCCAACATACCTTACTTACAAGTCCAACCTACCCTACCATACTTACAAGTCCAACCTACCTTACTTACAAGTCCAACCTACCCCACTTACAAGTCCAACCTACCCTACCCTACTTACAAGTCCAACCTACCCCACTTACAAGTCCAACCTACCCCACTTACAATTCGTAAAAGATGGAAAAAAACTACTAAGGGTGACGATTTGGGGACGATTTACGAACGCTCGAGCTTCAAGAGCCGCATTTGGGTAGTTTTTTAAAAAATTTGGAACGCTTTACGCACGCTCGAGCGTCAAGCGCAAATTTCAGATACACAGGTAAACCCAGCTGTAAGCACCTTATTTTTGCACCCCTGGAATTGCTGAAAATAAAAACCCTGGCAGAAAGTCAAACCCCGAGGGGACAAAAGTTGACTTTTTGATTAAGTGATATTTAGAGGCCTTGCTTTATATCATTGGATAGAGAATCTCGACACGATTCCAACGCAACTGAGTTTGCAGGAATCGGAGTCCGGATGAAGGTTCTACGGGCGGTCAAACTTGGGCGAAGCCAAAAGTTGACTTTCTGCTAAAATCCGATCCAGAGGCTTTGTTTTACATCATTGGATAGAGAATCTTGACACGGTTCCAACGCAACTGAGTTTGCAGGAATCGGGGTCCGGATGAAGGCTCTACGGGCGGTCAAACTTGCGCGGAGCCAAAAGTTGACTTTCTGCTAAAACCTGATCCAGGTGCTTACCTCTAGGTCATGGGATAGAGGGATCCGATACAATTCCAACGCAACTAAGTTTGCCTAGATCGGAGCCCTGATGAAGAAAATATGAGACGACAAAATTCCCGAGCAGCAAAACCGGCAAACTGCGCACGTGGCAAGTTGCGCAGGAAAATATCTCGGGGATCAAATCCATAAATATCCAAACATTCAAAATATCCCAGGGACTAAATCTGTAAAAATCCAAGAATATCGGATTAAATTGAAAATAACCAGGGACTAAATCCGAAAATTCGGATTTTCCGACCAAACGAGCGGCCGCATTAATGGTTTTTTAATCATTCGGTCGCTCGCCGCGAACGTGGCAGGGGGTATGCGCTCACCTTGAGGTGGGTGCCAAACTCGGCGGATACCCTCTGTACTCTTCTATAAAAGCCGCGCAGGGTTTCATTTGGAGGGGTTGGGAAAATTTTGGTGGGGGTTCGGAAATTTTGGTGGGAGAGTTCCAGGGTTCTGGACTTTTTTTTGGTTTCGGCATTTTTGTTTTGGGGTTAGGATTCGAGGGTTCGGCATTGTTTTTCTGGGCTCGGGATTTTGAAGAAAAAGAACATACACACAGGTCCCCTCCCTTCCTCGTCAAATCCGAAGGAGGCCGTGTTCTTGGTGTGAGAAGAAGGAGCCTTCCGCAGCAGCTCGTGAGCTCCAGGGAACCTCCGGCCTGCTTTGCAAAGGTTTGGAACCAAGGTGATTCTCTCTCAGTTATTGTTTTAACATGTAGAAAGTGAGCAAGTTTTCCATCTCAGCATGATATTTATGCTCTGTTTTGATTGATTCGAAGGGGGAGCATGTTCCCCCATGAGTTTTCCCTCTGTTGTATCCCGATAAAACCCCCAGTTCCCTTCCCTTGTATGTTCCGTTAGTGTTTGGGTGTTCGGATTTGTAGGTTTGCAAAGAGGTTTGATCCTCACAACTTAGGTTAGATTAATTTCCAAGTGTGTTTAGAGGTCTTCTGGGGTTCCAAGGATCCCCAGAAAGTGATTACAGAGCTTAAAAATCAGCTAAAAAATGGATTTTGAAAAAAACCGAGAGAATTGAGTGTCCGCCGAGCTCGCGCGAAGCTCGCGCGAGGCTCGTGCGAAGCTCGCGCGAGGCTCGCGCGAACACTTCACGTGAACTTCGCGTGAAGCTCGCGCGAAGCTCGCGCGAAGCTCGCGCGAAGCTCGCGCGAAGCTCGCGCGAGCGTTTTTTCGCGCTTCGCGGGTTTTTGGTCCGCCATGCCCGCGCCGACCTCGCGCCTAGTGCTCGAGGTCGGCGCATACCCCTAAATGCCTGCCGAAATACTATATTTTTGAAAATTTCCGAAAATGCCCCCGCACCCCCCCCACCCCCTTTGTTCGTTGCGCATCCAACTAATTCCTTGGTGCCTTGGACCCAGCACAATGAGCCAGTTTCTTTTCTGACAAAGTGTCCATCTTGTGTTTTTTTTTGTGATTATTGCTAAATGTGAATGCCATTTCCGAACCGGATAAACCAATAGGGTTTCCGGGTCACCCGGAAACCCAACATGGGACTTGGACCCTTGGTCCAACTTGGTTTCCAGTGGGCCTTCCAACGGGGCCCATCAAGCCCGACCAATTCATTTTGCTTAACTAAGATAATAAAAGATTTGAGTGGGCCAGACCACTTGAGGCCCACCCAAGCCCTAATTGGGCCATGCATGATTAAAGTAGGATGTGGTTTGGCCGAGACCGCGGGTAGGGCCTATCGGGCCCACTAAGCCCATGAACCCGACCAACTTAGGGTTTCCAAACCCTAATTCAGGAAGCCTTGGGCTTTCAAGCCCAAGCCCAGGTAAAGGGCCCCAAGCCCAATGCTTGGCCCATTTTGGCACAGATAAGAGAGATAAAATCAAAATCACTTGGCAACCAATCATGGGGCCCACTCAAGGGCCCACAAAGCAATCTCGGCCCACTTTTGGCATGAAATCCACTTAACTAATCCAACTTGAACTCCAAAAGAAAATCAATTCAAATTGAACCAAAGTTCAAGGGGCCACACTTGGCCCACCAAGGGATACCGTGGGCCTTCCAACGGGGCCCACCCCACCAGGCCCAGATCATCTTAAAAAAATAAAATCAAGTAAAGGGACCCACACCACTTTGGCGGTCCCGCCAGACTTAATCAAAATTGCATGCTGGAATAGGAATCGGGTGAGTGAGAGACCAACTGAGTTGACTCAAACCAGGGAAACTTATGGGACCCGTCACTTGACGGGGTGGACTGGGGTGTCTACGGACTTCCTCAGACCGCAACTGAGCCTCTACTTAGAATCTCAAAGCCGCAGACCAAAAGCCTTAGTAGAAGAACTTAGGCACCCAGGTGTCTGCCTGCACCCCTTCAGGCAGTGGCGACTCCAAACAAATCCCGAGCCATGCATCGTTTTGCGTGCGCCTCGTCGTGCGACCGAAATCGGGTGCACACACCAGCGTGACGCGTTCTGCGCGTTTTTCGACCGCTCGAGCGTCAAGGCAAATATTAAAAAACTCAGAAAACCCGAGCGTGACGCGTTCTGCACGTTTTTCAACCGCTCGAGCGTCAAGGGAAATAGTAAAAAACTCAGAAAACCCGAGCATGATGCGTTCTGCGCGTTTTTCGACCGCTCGAGCGTCAAGGCAAATATAAACCAAACTCAGAAAACCCGAGCGTGACGCGTTCTACGCGTTTTCTTACCGCTCGAGCGTCAAGGCGCAAATTTCAAAAAACGATCACGAACCCTAAATACTTGCGCGCGCCCTTCTATTCTCCTATTGCAACCTTCAAACCGCCGCCCCTTGCACTATTCGCAGTGATTTCGTCAGGAATTTTCGAATTTGTGCTTGGGATTGGATCCAGGCATATTTGCGTTCGTCCAAGGTACGTGGGGTGTATCTTTTAAAATTTATTCCATGCTTTGAAGATTTCTTTATAGGTATGGATTATAAGTTGAAGAAGACGACTCTTGTCATCTTCTTCATGGATTATACGTTTCCTTTTTCTTGAGGTTTATTTTACTAAATTGGAACTCTAATTAGATAGACACGTTCGAAATAGAAAATTTAAGTAATGTATGTTAGATACGTGGAAATAAACAAACACTTAAAGTGGTTCATATATGCTTTGGTTAGTAGTTTATGGTTTTAGGTATTTATACTTTTATTTTTATGCCTTACTATTTAATAAAACTAATAATCGAATTTAATAAATATATTATTTTGGTTAGAAAATGAAAATAGTTGTTGTACTTATGTCTTTTTCTTTAAGTTTGAGAAAATGTTTTTTAACTCAAGCAAAGAATATTGCTATTGAAAATTTTAATATAAAAATGAAGCAAATCTTTCAATGAGATAGTGCTCAACTCACTGAAAGTAGTTGAATAAAATGCAATATGTTGTATGCCTAATAATAATTGAAAAGGTGATCTAGAAAGAAGATATCCTTTTGAAATGAAGGAAATTAAATCTCCTTGTAATATGACTATATCGGTTAAAAACATAAAATTACATGGTTAAACCATTTAAATTAAGTATAATGCGTTATGCATACAATTTGTAGTTTTCCTATTTTATAACATGAATATGATATAGCAAACAAGTATTTTAGTTGTAACCATCCAAAACACAAAATTTTACGTGAAAAAAGATTCAAAGACATGAAATGCAAAAAAAGAGAAACAAAAACCTTGATTTAAATATCAATGAAGAGACAATGAAAAGAAATATAACTATATTCAAAGAAGGAAAATTTACAAGAGAGGAAAGGGTGATCCTGCTAAGAAATTTTAGCCTTCAAATGATCAGTTGCAAATCTATAGTAGGGTAAGATTATGTTCATCCTTCCATATAATGTAATGTTTTTTTTGATTTAATGAAATTAGTTAAAATATGCTCAAATAATGTTGAACTCTGAAATGAACAAACATGTTTAATCATAATGTATTATTAATTAAGAATTTAAATAATCCCCATTTTCTTTGTCATCTTATTTTGATTAATTAATATAAATATCATCATAGCAAACAAAATTTATATTATTATTAGTATAATGTAGGACAGTGGGTAAAACTTTCAATTATTGTCATTTGACAAATTTTCTTAGTCGTTTTTTCCTTTTTTCTTTATATTATTTGGAATTTAACTATCATAATTATTTGATAAGTGTTCTTTTTGTCAAAAGAAAACTAAAAAATTTATGCCCTCCACTAGATTCATTGCACTCAATTGAGACTCTGAAAATAAATTTTATTTTTCCTCTTTCTTAAAAGACCTTGAAGATTGAGGTCTTTCAATCTTTGCAATTTTTTTATATAGAATTAATCTCCTTATTGTTGCTAGACTCAAACTTCTGATGGAAAATTTGCTTATATTATGCCAACGAGCTCTTTCTTTGGCCTTGGAACAGAGGATTCTTACTTGCCTACTTATGGCAAAAATCTGGATGGAAGCTTGAAAGCAAACCATAAATAAACTTCTCTTCTCTTGTTGCTCTCACGTGGGGTGTATCTTTTAAAATTTATTTTATTTTTGTTATATTTCCTTTCTCCTTCTTCCATTGCTTGAATATGTGCATCTCAACCTTTCTTTTCATCGCGATCTAATACTATACTGTTCATGCAGATGCCTAAAAGACGCACCCGAGGGTCTACGTCTAACGTACAACCTCATGATTTTGATACCGAATATTTTATTGACCGCCATGCACAAATGAGGTTTCGTCAATACCTGCACAACCGGAGTCTCCTGTTAGAGCGGGAGGTAATAATCCGCGAGCTTGATCCCGAGATTACTTCAGTTTTTACTTCTAGGGGTTGGGAGCCTTTGCTCACAAATCTTCCTGCACCCCAAGCCATCCTTGTTCGGGAGTTCTATGCAAACATGCATGATTGGTCCCTTACCCCTCCCACATTCAAAGTGTATTTTCGCGGTCACACAATTTCCATCACCCCTGGTATCATCTCTCAGATATTAGGGATACCAAGAGTGCCTGAGCCTCGATATCCTTACCATGAGACAGACACTCCTTCACCTACTATTATGGCATCTTTTGTGTTAGATAGTACTACCCCTTTCTATGGAACACATCTAGTGATTGATAATATTCCAACTCATCGGTCAGTTGTTCTTCGGATTATGAGCACCAACATATGCCCAGTGGGTCATTTACATACCCTCCCACTCCAGAGACTTAGCTTCTTTTATGCGTTACTCCAAGGTCATTCAATAGACCTTCCTTCTCAAATGATTCGTTCCATGCTACACATTCTAATGCACGTCAAACGGAAGCGGAAACTTATTTTTCCTTGCCTCATTACCCGACTCATGCAAGGACTTGACGTATTAATCCCAGAAATTGAGCGACCTCTAGTGCTTCCACCGCCTATTGGGCCTACCACCGTAGCACAAATTGTTGCGCATGCTAATGCTGCTACTCGAGCTGGTGCTCTTCGTCCACGGCATCAATCATCTTCCCAGGCTGGAACCTCTCATTCTGGTTCATCTTCGGCTGCTCCTACATTTGATCCACCTGCCGTTATGGATTATTTGTCAAGGATTTATGAAGTCCAGCAACAATCGCGTGCAGAACTGGCGATGATCCGATCTACCCAAGAAACGCAAGGCCGGCAGCTTTCAGAGTTACAGGGAGCAGTGTCGCAACTTCAACTGCACCGTAACGAGGGTGAAGAAGACGAAGACGAGGATGATGACGAGGACGACGACGATGAAGGAAGTGAGGCAGACTGAAGTAGAGAGGGGAGCAGAAATTTTTCTTTTTTTGTCGTGGCTTTGATTTGCTCTATTTTGTGGCCAAACGCTTGTTTTTTTTTTTTTTTTTTTGTATTTAAGGTTGTACTCTATTACTGGCTTTCACTCTTGCAAATTTAGCACACTAAGCTTGCTTCTTAGAAAAATTGTTTTCATCTCACCATGCAATATTTTGCTTACTGTATTTGGAAATTGGTTTACGGTTCGTATTGGTTCAGCAGCGTACACATGAACGAACGTCTCGTGTCTTATCGACACAGCGTTTTGTGGTTGGCGCCGTAAATGATGGGGTTTACTATCAATGAAAAAATGAAAGCATATCAGTCGGAGCTACTCCATATAAGATCTGGTCGCCCTACGATAAATGTGTATGCAGGAGCTCGTGTCCACATATTTCACCATTGGTTATAGCAAATTAAAGAGCTCATGCTCCAACTAATATTAAGTCATGAAATTGATTAGTGAACCTATATCATTGATTTGTTACCAAACGGGTTTCTTGTCACTTATTTTCAAAAACTGGAAAACAATTTGAACTTGTTATTGTTAGTTTTTTTTTTCTCCAAAACATATGAGTTGGGTTATTTAAAGGGAAGATTTGGAAATATCATCCAACTAACATATGACCCTCTACATATATATTATATATTATATTCATAATAACTTTGCCCCAAAAATATATATGTCAAATCAATTTGTCACACATCATTATATGAGATTGATTGTTGTTAAGAATCCCCATGGTAAGATTTTATCATTGGAGTTAGTTCTACTAAAGAGATTATAGAAAGGAAAAAGGAACTTTTCCAGTAATAGCGATTTAAAGAGAAAAATAAAAATAACAACGGAGGCTGCAATAAAAGGAATTTTAAATCTAATCTATTGGCTTATAAGTGTAGAGTTGGAGCATTTCTTTTGATCATTATTAGCAAGACATTACATGTAAAAGAAAATAATAAAAAAGTTCAACTTAATATCTTTTCTTAACAAGATTTTGATTTGGTCCTTTTTTTTTTTTTTAAAAGATCGATCCATCAGGGTCAATAAAGAGAAAATATTAAATCCATAAGGGTCAATAAAGAGAAAATATTAAATCCATAAGGGTCAATAAAGAGAAAATATTAAATGTACTTAAAAAAACATAGATCGAATTTAAAATGTGATCATTTTTAAGAAAATAAGATAAAGATTATATGCATATGTATTATATGTAAGCATCTAGGAGTAGTGGCTAAATTCTAAATAATTTATCTTCACATATAAACTTAGATATCATTCATATTAATCTTTTCCATGCTAATAGCATATTGTATTTTTATGATTTTAAATTTTCTAGATTATAAAAAAAGAAAAATATGAAAATTAAAGATTAAAACATGCAAAGTATCACGCAAACTCAAATAACATGTAATTGTCAGTTGTCTAACTGATTAACAATAAATTGAAGCAAGGCACTAAGATGAATATCTATACAAGATAAAACTCAAAGTACCACACAAACTCACACGTCTATGCTCATTTAATTGCTACATTTACTTTTTAACTCAAGTTTAATAATGAACCCATATCGGGTTAACAATTAGGACTGAGGAGGAGGACAAAAGAAAACAATAGGAGCAGGTTCAAACAAATCCAAGCTGCAAAGCTATGGGGCAAGAAGCATTGCTTTAGTGGCAGGGCAAGTTGAAAGAATCCGCTACCTGGAAAAAGTGAACAAGTGACTTAATAAAATGAAACGGCAAGAGCAAGTTAGAGTATTCACAACTTGAAGTATTCAACTAATACCGTAGGTTGTCCCATTGTGTGCTTGCATTCGGTGGATTGCCATGCTGCATCACAAATGGCTGCAAAAACGATAATTTTGTTATTACAACAGGTTTGTAAATTATTGATTGTGAGTCAAGAAATTTGAATTATTACTTGCAGCATCTGAGTGAAGCCATAATTCCCTTGAATACCCTGGGCGAAAATCCTATGATCAACAACACCACCTTGTGACATTTGGTTGGAAGCAAAATATGCCTGCATATTTTGTCAGTTGCCTTATAAGAAACACCAAGACTGGGGTTGTTTGCAAAACAAAAATAATGGAGTAAAGTATACCTGCACTGCTGGCGTATGTGGAGTCATCGGTGCAATAGGCATCATAAATGCATCCCTCATATAAGGTGTTAGTGGAGTGCAAGAATTCTGAGTAGATTGGCTACTAGAGGTAAACGCCCCACAAGTTGCTGCAACCTCTGTTTGGTTCATGGTTTCCTCTACTGACTCATTGACCGTTTGTTTTGCTTTCTTCCGTGTACGCTTGATAGATTGTTCCAACGCACCTTTTTGCCTACGAACACTTGAGCCAACCCGACCACCCCTTACCTTCTTTTTAATACCTTTTGCCCTTGAAAGGATCTCCCTATCGTCAAAGCCGGTAGCTGGAGAATCATTGTCCCTAACACTATTGTCCCCAACACTATCTAGAAGTGTGCACTCTGGCTGAGAATTTGCTTGTGAAACATTCACCCTTCCAACTTCACTTTGACTTCCTTCTTTTCTTGATGCATCATCCATATCTCTAGCTTTGTTTTTTTCTTTTACTATTCTTTTCGCCTCACATTCAATCTGTTTAACCAGATCACTCGCAAAAGCAGAGGACTCTTCATGCAGTGAGGCCTTCCTTGCAGCTTGAACAAAATTGCGACACAATTCTCTAAACCTCCTCCCAATTGCTGCTTTGGAGTCCTCCTCAGCAACATTCCTTTCTTCAACCAAACCACTCTTTGCATCTTTAGTCCATCTTTTCAAGATATATTGATCAGGAATCTTCTTTATCCTATTAGCACGAAGAATATAAAATGCATGACTGCACAATATGCCACTGAATTCAAATTTCTTACAGCTAAAATTGACTGAAGTAGTTTCGCGATCGAATGTAACCGTATGTTGACGAACTCTCATTTCGGCATCATTAGTGACTTTATACTCAACCAATCCGCCAACTTCCCCACAAACATACATCTCACAATTAAGGACACCATCAAGTATTTCTTTACAAACTAATTCAAGGATTGCTTCTGTGTAGACGTTTCGTGCACATTCCAACATTTGATTTCCCTCAATCGGCAACGCAGGAGTACTATTTATCATCTTACAATCAGCCTTCAGTTCCTCATACCACCTATCATCCAGTAATTCATCGAAGCGCCCCAAGAATCGCAATAAATCCTTTTGCCTCTGTAGATGACTTTTCAGTGAAGCATTCATGCTCTCGGACCTTTGTGTCGTACTCATGTTTGCACAAAACGTGTTTCTTCCGTATGCCAGAGACCATTTCTCCTTTTCCTCAAACTTTGCTTTCAACCATCTATTGGAAGCTAAATCATATTTTTTAATCATTGTGTTCCATGCTTCTATGAATTCCTCATCGTCTTCATACTCGTAAACACATCTACTAAAATCTTTTGCAAACGATTTCTCACTGTTAAACACATCGCTAAGATGCTTTGTAGCGTTTTGGAACATGTGCCAAACACAGAAGCGATGGAATGTATCCGGAAGCACCGAAGCTATTGCACTCGTCATAGCTTGGTCATGATCGTGAGAATTGTCTTCGGCCTCTTACCAGACATTGCTCTTACAAAGCTTTCAAATAACCAACTGAATGTCTGAACGGTTTCATCATATAATAGGGCAGCGCCAAAGATCTTGGTTTGTCTGTGATGATTAACACCAACAAATAACCCGAATGGTCTACCGTACTCGTTTGTTCTATATGTGGTGTCAAAACAAACCACGTCACCAAAGTAAGTATAATCTGCCATCATCCCAGAGTCAGCCCAAAATATGTTACTAATAAGATCGTCTTCATCTAACTGAATGGCATAGAAGAAGGATGCATCTTCCGATTGTTTTCTTTGAAAGTATTCCAATAAGGCTCCTGCATCTCCCTGTTGCATGGCTACCCTACGTTTGGACCGCAAATAATTCTGACAGTCTACCCGCATGAATCCTAGGCATTCAACACCACCTACTTCCCTTCTCATCATTTCGACAGTTCTCTTGGGCTATATCCCTGTCGAATCTGCAAGATCAATTTCAACTGCCTGGGCCTCTGTTACTTTCCGATGCGATCGTAACATATGGACCATGCTTGGCAAAAGTAACTCATGATTATGCCCCTCCTCGAACTGTGTAATGATATATTTTCCACTCGCTTCCAATACAATTTTTATTCTTGCCTTACACCCAGTCCTTGTATCTGCACGATGTTTTACAACCGCCATATCCCTTTTATCTGTCCGACGATAACCTTCCTTTGAGCAACAAAAAACCCTATCCAGTAGGATGCCCGTACGTTGATGCTTGTGCTGTAAGTCTTTTCTCGTTCCGAAACCAGTTCGTCTTGCATACTCATTATAAAACTGATGTGCGTCGTCTTCTGAATCAAACACCATCCCAATCTTTGGTAAATATGCTGTCTGTATTGATTCTTGCAAACCATCAACATCCCTATCAATGGTGTCTTCAATGCCATAAATTGATCTAGATGACAACTCCTCCGCACTATCCATTTCCGCTGTGTTTTCTGTTTACATATAAAACCCTCATTATTGTATAAGCAAATAACCAGACTTAAAATGAAAGATCATAAGAGGCCAGGTGTGTTTCGTCCTTCTTAAAACCAACAAATACAATGGATAAACAACATTCACGAAGTAATTAACATCCAAGATGATCAACCCATGGTGCATTCAAATTGAACCAAAAAAAAAACAATTAAATAAAATAAAGGTTTATTTAAAAGGAGAAGAAAATAAGCATTACTCAGACACGAGCACATGATCAAGCCACTAGTAATGAATAATAATAACAAATGGACAATTACTAAACATCAAAAACTAACTTAACTAAATATATAAGCCTAAGGGGGTGTTTGGTGGGCATTATAAAATCTGGATTATACTTGAATCTGATTACATAATCTAAAAGCCGTGTTTGGTTGGGATTTTAAGGTCGGATTCTACTATCCAATTGCATAATCAAGCTCATAATCACTATCTACTTTCTTGGTGATTATAGGGATTATGGACATTGGTGCTTAAATTTCCAAAATCTTTGTTTTTAGAGATTATGTATAATAAATTATATAAAACATATTATAATAAATAATAACGTTAAAAGTATTATAATGTAATATATTATAATATTATAATATATTAATATATTAGTATATTATATTTAATATCATATTATTAATATTTCATATTATATTAATATAATAAACATATTTCATAATCATAATATTATAATAAATTTAATATATTATTATAATATATGATAATATTTAATATATTAATATAATATTAATATATTAAAGTATAATAATATATTAATATATCCTACGCAATATAGTAATATTAATAATTCATATTATATTGATTTATTGCCATTAATAATATTATATTTATAATATTTTAATTATATTAATATAATATTATAATATATATACTATTTTACAATTTCATATTGTAATAAATTTCTTATACTAATATAATAAACATAAATTATATTATTATAATATGATTTATAATATAATATAATATAATATTATAGAAGTGTGCAATTATTATATTTGTTACGTATATTATATAATATTATAATAGTATTATATAATGTTACAATAATATTATTATAATACACATAATATAACATTATTATATGATATTATATATAATATTATTAATATATAAATTTGAATATTTAAGTAAAAAGATACATATTATATAATAATATATACAACTTTAAGTAAGACATTTATTTTTCTATATATATTATATTATATTATTTTTTATGCAATTTTTTATACAAAACTTCAAATTTAATCTCAATAATCAATGCCAATCAAACATGATTTTTAGATTCTAGTTTACAAATCTAACTTCATAATCTTGCTTATCTAAATAGGATTTTTAGATTCTTAAATCTTGGAAATATAATCTGGAATATAAAATCTAGGTTTACTAACAAAAAAAACGAAAAAACACAATGTCACTTGAAGATTACTTGATCGTGAAAAAGCAAATAATTCATTCCATGCATTTTCAAAAAATTTTAGACGTTCACCGTTCGCGCAGCTTGATTCCGAAGCAACTCCTTCAAGCCGTTAGCTCCCGAAATTCGGGCAATTCCTCAAGATTTCAGGTACGAACTCCTTCACACAATTTAATCAACCTGAACGCAATGCACAATGTCGCACAGTTAAATTTAGATGAATTGCCAGGTCGATGGGAACCAAATGGGGAAGAAGAAGCACCTGAATCTACAGTCTCACACAGTTAATCAACTTGAACGCAATCGGTGGGACAAATAAATTATTCGATTCTCCAACGAACGTGAGGGGAAATCAACAAATTCCAATCGTCTGAGCGCAACAGCAAAAGGAAATGACAAAGGAGGGAGTTTTGAAAAAATTCATTCGTTTCGCCATTTCGCGGGCGCAATAGGAAGGAGAAAATCGATCGTGCAAACCACGGTCGACTTGCTCTTTGGTCTAATGGTTGAGACGGTCCACGTTTTCTTTGGTCTAATGGTTGAGACGGCCGAAAACGTTAGTTTTGGGTCACGTTTTCTTTTGAAAACTAACGGACTACCATCGTCAGTCCATTCCTCTCTTTTAATTGAATGGGACACGCGTCGCGGCATGGTCGTTCGAATGACCATTCGAACGACCATCCGCAAAAGAGGATGCGGGTTGGAAAAAAAAAAGACACGTGGAATAAATGTGGAAGGAATTGAGTGTGAATTGACAAAAAAAAATTTCTTACAGAAGGCAATGATTGAGGAGTGAAGTTATTTATTTCAAAACTCAAGTGGCAAATTTCAAAACACTCCGATTGACAATTGAGAGGGTTTGAAGCTTAAATTCACAAAATGATTGATCATTATAAGCAAGTGGAACTCATTGGGTGGCGGCTTGACATCGTAGGGGGTCAAGTTGCCTCCGAATTGACCTCTAAACAAGAACTTTAGCTGGAATCCACACATATATAAACCCACTTATATTATGCAAATTAATTGAGTTATTGAATTAATTTGAGAGAATGCAAAAAATTGCCATAAAGAAGGGAAAAAATGTAATTATAGATTGTTCAAGTCAGTTTCAATCTTCTCAGAATGCATTTTTGTAGAAGAACCCAAACTAATTACTCAAGAAAAATAATGTAAACAAAGACATGAATTTACATGATTCGGCAAAGATGCTTATATCCACGGATGACACGAATTCCTTAACTAGATTTGTAAAAGATAGGATTACAAAATACAATTATCTTTCCTTATCTGGACTTCAATATTCCTCACTTCGGACCAGAAAACCTAATTCGAGTATATAACAATATATATCCAACTTACGACATCCCAACAAGTTCAGCGCAAAGCTCAACCCAAGATGCTGAGGTTGAGTGCATAAAAAAAACCTATATTGACAAAATAGAAAGCACATACCTAGGGATGGCAATGGGACAGATTAAACAAGCAACTCGCCTCGCCCCTGATGGTTAGGGTTTGTTATGGCTAAATCCGGGTTATTGGTAGGTTCGGGTTTAGCCCAACTCACGCCAACCTTGCCTTGGACCCGACTTTCTTATATTAAATTATCATTTTTATATGTTTAAAATATTATTTATATATATTATATAAAAATAAATATTATTAAAATATATACTCTATTCAAAAAATACTTTTTAACATTCTATACTCCAATTGGGTCAAACCTGCTCGCCTCATTACCAACCCGTAGGAGCGGGTTAAGGTTTGGTATTTACCTAAACTCCTATAAGGGCAGGTTGGAGTTCACCAAAGCTAGCCAGTTGCCATCCCTACACATACACAACAATTTTTTTAATTCAGCATAGAGAGAAAAAAATAAAAAAGTTGTTTTTGAAAATCCCTAAAAACTCCTCAAATCTCAATCCAATAGAAACCCACTCAAATGACTCCTATTGCTCGTCTAGTTTGACCTCAATCTCTTCCCAAGTTCTCTCCACATCCAACTGGAGCCTTTTTGACGTGTGACGCTTCAACGACTGCAAACGCTTGTCTTGTTCGTCCATCTTAATCCATTTGAAATCATTTTATTCGCCAGCTTGTTTCTAAAATACCTTTCCCGAATAACATTTCTCTTTTGCCAATTTAATATAATTTTGTATTATCACCGGTCAATTAAGCTAGGTTCACCTTCTGTTGGCCCAGCCTGTAAGATCACTGATTCCCTCATGAAAATTGGTTTTTAGTCATGCTTTTTCAAAATAATTTAGATTCAATCGGTCAATTCTTGGTAATTAGTTTTTAGTGATATTCTTTTAACATAATTAATAATTGGTGTTATTTTACTGTTGATTAAGAGTTTCTTCTGAAAATGCCCTAAAAAGACTTGCAAACTTCACTTGTATCAAAATGAGTGAAATGGTTTTCAAAGACTTTTGAAGGCATTTTTGGAAGAAACTCTTAATGAATAGTAAAATAACACAAATTCTTAATTATGTTAAAAGAGTATCACTAAAAACCAATTATCAAGAATTGGTCGACTGAATCTAAATTATTTCGAAAAAGCATCACTAAAAACCAATTTCTCCTTTTATTTAATTTGGATGGTATACCAACGTGACTGATTCAACCTGCAATAGATGCTACCTGCTTTCTTATTAAGATGATAATACAAGCATGCCATTCTTATCTTAATATATTGATAAACACTAAGTAGTTGGTAATTATAGAATACTTAGAAATGGGCCGGTCTTGTTATGTGATCATCTTCAATGCACTAGATAGTGACGAAGTTGGTGATGTTGCTATCTGTTAGTTGGGTTGTCAACTCACCAAACTAGCTGGCCTAGGTTCGAGCTCCACTAATTAATTAACCAAGTTTGAACTCAATAAGTACGTTCATGAGTTAATTAAGCATGAACTTAATACCATGGTTTATCGGACCGAATGGTCCAACTAGAGACCGGACCGGAATACCTCGAGCAATCTCGAGTTGAAACCGTCCTAGTTGGAACAAGACAGGGCAGTACCGGTTCAGTATGTTGGGTCCAACTCGAGACCACCAAAGAAAAAGAAATGCGCAAACATGAGCATAATTTTTAATTTTGTTCCATTTTCTTTCGGAAAAATTTTATTCAGATTGGACCAGGTGGGGTCTGTACCAGGCAATATCGGGGGTAGTGGACTCAACCGGACCAGTACAGATCGGCATTAGCCTGACAAACTACAGATTTTTTTGGAAAAAATAATTTTTAGTGATACTTTTCCAACATAATTAAGATTCAGTCAACAAAGTTTTTAATTTTAACTTTTAATGAACCTTTATCAAAATAATTAATTTTTAATGACATTTTACTCAACTATTCTAAGAATACCCTTACATCACTCATCTAAATGGCTTGAACAAGTCATTCACTCAATGTATAAGTCATTTTATTGACTTGTATAAGCCAATTTATTGCTTTTACAAGTCCTGAAAGTGACTTGTATAAGGGTATTTTTAGAAGAATTTATTGGTAAATGTCATTAAAAATTATTTAGTTTTTGATAAAGATTTATTGAAAATTAAAAATTCAAAACTTTGTTAACTGAATCTTAATTATTTTGAAAAAGTATCACTAAAAGTTAATTTTCCCTTTTGTTTTTTTAATTTCTCCTTAATTGACCCAAACCACCCGGTCCCGTAAACACTAATTGATAAAAGGCTTATCAAGAAAAAAAAAAAAAAAAGCCTGATTCAAGTTTGAGGATCAATGAAAGTTTCTTTCATTTGATTCATTCTAAGATATGCTTATAATTTTATATAATTTATAAGAATAAAATAGTACTATAATTAATTTTTTAGAATAGAAATACTTGTTTTAGATGGGTACTCCATATCATATGAAAAATTTATTTTGATGTGGAACTTGTTATATGTCTTGTTACAAGGCATTTGAATAATGCATGCATGGGCAACTAACTCTTGGGACAATTGCACCTCCCTTAAATATCTATATTGAATAAGTTTAAGAAATATGTGTCACTAGTTTCAGCATGCCCAAGCCTATGCCTTGCAACCTCTGTGACGAAAAAATCATATAGTTTCATTGTCATTAATTTGCTAATATTAAAAAAAATTCAACAAAAATCTAATATTGATGTTAGTTGAATTTTTAATAAAAACAAACCAATCGAAAAAAAATGACCAGAGCAGATGCATTCGGTCGACATCAAGTCTTTAATATTATACCTCCAAGATAAGGATGGTGATGGGGCGGGGCGGGTCTCCCCAGTTGGTGAATAAAATACAAAAAATTGCTTTTTTTTAATAGAAAATATATATTAATAAAATATTTATTTTTATGTATAATATATAAGAAAATTATATTTGAAACATATTAAAATAATATTTTAATATATGAAGGTCAAATTCGAGGCTGGGGTCGGGGGCGGGTTGGGTTAAATCCGAAGCAGCCCTATCCCGATTTTAGGCATATCAAACTCTAACCATTAGAGGTGGGGTGGGTTAAACGGGTTACCTGTTTAACCTGCCCCATTGCCATCCCTACTCCAAGACCAGAATTTTTTTTATTGGTTGAATCTATGACTTCAAACAACTATTAACGAGTTAAAGAAACATTTTTTCATAAAAGGTGGAATAAGAAAGGCACCTTATATTAGCTATATTAACTCGTTATAATGAAATTCGACGAGTCAACTTAAAATTAACTCGGACAATTCTCATCCGGATTAGCTAGGTATGGTTAAACCATTTTGACTGTAGTTTATTTTTCCGATCTAGTTTCCGATTTCAATTTCAATTTTCACTACGTGAGTTGATCTTTAAATTTCAAGCCAATTAATCGACCTGATCAGCAGCCCACAATTAACCCAGTGTCTTGATAATCAAACTGAAAACCACTAGATTAAACCATCAAAAGGATAAACATGGTTTAACCGGGACGTTGTGGTATCGGAGAAAATGGGCTATTGGAAATTGTTTCAGATTCAACCGGATGGTCAAACCATTTGGAGTAAAAAAAAAAAATCAGAATATGACTAATTTCCAAAACCATGAGGTTATTATGGCCTGCAATCAGAAAAATAAGTGCAAAAAATTTACTAATTTCAGCATCAAAGTTGTAGAATCCTGCGTCTCATCCAAGAAGCCAGACAGAAGACAGCTCATGCCTCATTAGAAGTCCACATCAGCCCATTTCCATTGGTCCAGTTGTCCATAATAACAACTTCCTTACCACTTCCTTCATTGGCTCATTCTAGTAGCCTACCAACCCCCACCATTCCCTATAAATTCATTCCCACAAGCTTTGCTTTACATCCTCAGAAGACACAAACAAAGGCATCCACAACACAAAGTCAAATATACCTTTCTTCCTCTAGTATTCATGGCTTCTTCTTCTTCTTCTTCTTCTTCATTCTCATCTTCTTACAGAGTACCATTCATGTTACTGGTCACCCTCATGGCAAGCTCTTTAATGGCAACCTTAGCTGGTAATCTTAACCAAGACTTGGCCATCACTTGGGGTGGTGATCGTGGTAAGATACTCAACAACGGCGAGCTTCTCACTCTGTCCATGGACAAGGCTTCTGGGTCTGGATTCCAATCCAAACAAGAATACTTGTTCGGAAAGATCGATATGCAGATCAAGCTCATCCCCGGCAACTCCGCCGGCACTGTTACTACCTATTATGTAAGCTGAGATATTAATTTGATCATTTAAGAGTTGCATAGATATATTGAATCTTTACAAGTTAACATTCTTGATGCTGTTATGTGTGTTCAGCTGTCATCCCAAGGGTCGAACCACGACGAGATCGACTACGAATTCCTGGGGAATCTGAGTGGAGACCCTTATGTATTGCACACCAATGTGTTCTCCCAGGGTAAGGGAGGCAGGGAGCAGCAGTTCTTTCTCTGGTTCGACCCAACAAAGGACTTCCACACCTACTCCATACTTTGGAACCCACGACAGATTGTGTAAGTAGACTTTTATTCCATTGATCGCCATTAGTATGTAGTTGAGTAGTCATCAGATAAATTCTACCAGAAGAGAAAAATGAAAAAGAAATATATAGAAGAGAGCAAAGACCATATGTCATGGGTTCAGGTCAAGTTTAGAAGCTTTTGGTGGAGTTTTGGTCTAATTGAATGTTTAATTATTTGGTAGATAACAGACCTCTGCAGTGTTTGAGTTTTTTGTTTTTTCTCAAAGATTAGCAGTATTTTAATCTTTGGTAGGTAATTAAATAGCCTTTTACTGACTCTTATGACATACAGACACCAAAGAAAGGGGAAAAAAGGAGAGAGAGAAAGGGTCAAGTAAAAGAGTGACAATTGTACACCCTCATGGCAGAGCAGATGGATGATTATAGGTTGACATGTTGTTAGTGTGGACTTAAAATAAAGGAGCTACAAGGTCCAGAGTTATCATATTGTGATTAACCCTTGTGTCACACCATTTTATGATTTTCCCACAACTAGAAACAGGGGATGGAGGGTCAGTAATAATAACAAAAACAGCAGCAACAACAGAAAGTTACACATTGTGGAGTAAAAAAAAAAAAGAAATGTATTTTTGGGCCAATTTGGTCTATTTTATCAACTGGGTAGGGCTGATTAGCCTTAACATATCAAAAGTTATACCTGTAAGTCCTTAACCCAAAATCTCAACATGATAGGTGATAGCTTTTACCATTATTACACTACTGTAAATTGATATTCCATGTCTTCTGATTGTTTGTCTTTCAGTTTCTATGTTGATGGCACTCCCATAAGACAATTCAAGAATGCAGAGTCAGCCGGGGTTCCCTACCCAAAGAGCCAACCCCAGAGGCTTTATGGTAGCCTGTGGAATGCAGATGATTGGGCTACAAGGGGTGGGCTTGTTAAAACAGACTGGAGCCAAGCACCCTTCACTGCCTCCTTCAGAAACTTCATGGCCAATGCGTGTGTACGATCTTCCGGCACCTCCTCTTGTGGTTCAAACAATAAGAGCTGGATGTTTGAAGAGTTAGATCCTACAAGCCAAGAGAAGATCAAATGGGTGCAAAAGAACTATATGATCTACAATTACTGCACTGATTCAATGCGATTTCCTCAGGGCATTCCTCCTGAATGCTCCATAAATCCTTCTGCTTAGGAAAGACATCTTTGCACAAATCAAGATATTATATGTATATGATAATTTGTGTTTTAGTTGAAGATAAATAACTTAGTAAATTAAATAATAAAGACATAAATTGTATTTTTCATTTTTTATTGTCTTGCTTATTTTGTATTAGATTTTGGTTTTGTACATAATAAATTTGAAGTGTAAATTCCCTTGTGCTACTGTGTTTTTTTCTATCAGCGTAGTGAGGTCTCATGCCTTAGATTAATGCTAAGGAAATTTACTTTTCCCATCTTTCCAAAACAACCCCTCCACTACTCATTCTGTATCCTTTTTAAAGGGCAGAGCTGCCTTCTGGTATGCTGTATTCACTGCATAAAACAATCAAAGAAGAGTTAAGCATTTGCTTAACAACCACTTGGCTTTATAAAAGGTTTGAAAACTAGTTTTTAAAAGAATAATGATTAGATGGGTTTGCATTCACACTAGATTTAAGCCCTCCACTTCACCCTATTACCAAAAAGAAGAAAAAAAAATTGGTTAGATGGGTTTGCCCTCACAATAGACACACACTTGTATTGATGCTATTGGAAAAAGTAGTTCATATTTTGGGTCAAGGGGGAGGGACCTGAGGGGCCATGTGGGCGGAGCGTAGTGGAGGCCACAGGGAGAGGTCCCTCCCCCATGCTAAGGAACGAATTGGACGTGCGGTGAACAATGGGGTTGGGAGGTGCGGAGGGCACGATAAAGAGTATTTTTGGGATTTCAGAAATTAATACTGGGTTTAGGGTTGGTATATATATATTAATGTAACCCTAATTGATGTTTTTTCATAGTGAAAATTTTTACCGTACACAGTGGCTATAGGCACATTGCCGAACTACTTAAACTTGCGTGTTCTTGTTCTTCTTCTTCATTATTTCTTTGCTATTCATTGTAAGATTCTCAACAGATGCAAAGTACACTACAAAAAATATTGCATTTAGCGGCGGACCTCCCAACATTTTTAGCAATAGTCATTAATGACCGCTGCTAAAACACTAGTTATTACCTTTTAAACTCCACTATTACCCAAAAAAAAAAAAAACCTTTTAAACTCCACCGACCTAGAGTCTCTCCGTCAATGTCACTCCACCGACCTATAGTCTACCTCTCCACCTCTCCATCTCTCTCACTTGCGATAGGTATTTTTCAGAAGCTTTCCTGTTTTCGATCTCTCTCTCTCTCTCTCAGGCAACGAAGAAGATGTTGACGCCGGTGTTTGGTTAACTGTCCGGCGGTATGGGCTGAACCACTTCATCTGCATGAAGGCGGTTCTTCCTCCATGGAGGCAGATGAAGGTCTTGGGTCCTCAGAGATCTCTTCATGGCTTCCGACATTAATCTAACGATCTGCTTCAACTCGTCACTTCTCCCGATAAAAACCCTAGGCAACGCGTTCAAAATCCTCTGGTACTGAAGCGTTGGTCTCGCAATCTCGAATTCTCCGGCGAAATCGACGTCGATGAAGTACCGGACGTCGCCGCTACTGCCTGATCTGACCACATCGATGAACTTGTAGCTTCCGGCGGTCAGTCCACCGGAGCTCTCCCATTTCGTCTTGCAAATGCCGGTGTTCTTGGAACGTCGGAGGCGTTCTGAACATGCCATCATTGCTTCTCCTTCCCTTTTGTTTCCTCGGAAAGAAAAGAAAGAACTCACGATCTAAGATGATCGAGGCTATCACTCTCACCATTCTCTCAAATGGCGACTTCTCCGGATGTTCAACAGGGTAATCAACAAGACTTCCGAGCTCCTCCACCGTCTCCAATCGCATCAGGCCGTGGATCCTCAGTGGTGAATGATGAGGTGCTCACAGAATTTCTGGAGCACTCTCTCCTTGTTCCCGATCTTGTATTACCCGATTGGGTCTTTCCTAGGGAAATGATGACCGTATCTCTGCCAGAAATCAACTTCCGATCGCTTGAAACCGACTCGGTCTCAACAATTCTGGAATCGGTCGCTGGTATCGGCTGCTTTCAACTCATTAATCATGGCATTCCACACGATTTGATCACATCGGTTCTAACCACAGCAGCCGGAATTTTCCGACTACCACCGGAGAAGAAGGTAATCGCAAGATCCGCAGATACACCATACGGTTTTGATGATCCTTCATGTGAGGAGAGAAGAAAACTAACAAACTGATGGAATGAGAAATCTCACCCACTCAAATGATGTGGTAGTTTGCTTTATTTATAGTAAAAGTGGAGCATCCATTTACATGGTAATGTATTCAAACAAGGCAAGGATCAAGGAATACCCATTTACATGGTAATGTATTCAAACAAGGCAAGGATCAAGGAATACATCCAATAGTACTAAAAATTAGGAGAAAAATCAGCAAGGTGATTAGCTAAAATCATGCAGAATATCCAATAGGATCTGATTTGTTAATATCCCCCCGCAAACTATGCACGGTAGTGAGGCAAAGTTTGTGTTGCAGTTGCTCCAAATCAGCCTGAGTTTGTGGCTTTGAGAAGACATGTTTGTGTTGTAGTTGCTCCAAATCAGCCTGAGTTTGTGGCTTTGAGAAGACATGGTAGTGTTGTAGTTGCTCCAAATCAGCCTGAGTTTGTGGCTTTGAGAAGACATGGTAGTGTTGTAGTTGCTCCAAATCAGCCTGAGTTTGTGGCTTTGAGAAGACATGTTTGTGTTGTAGTTGCTCCAAATCAGCCTGAGTTTGTGGCTTTGAGAAGACATGGCAGCGGAAGACATAGTTGCTCAGAGGAAAAGCCCCTCCTCACATGGCTCTGATACCAAGAAGAAAACTAACAAACCGATGGAATGAGAAATCTCACCCACTCAAATGATGTGGTAGTTTGCTTTATTTATAGTAAAAGTGGAGCATCCATTTACATGGTAATGTATTCAAACAAGGCAAGGATCAAGGAATACCCATTTACATGGTAATGTATTCAAACAAGGCAAGGATCAAGGAATACATCCAATAGTACTAAAAATTAGGAGAAAAATCAGCAAGGTGATTAGCTAAAATCATGCAGAATATCCAATAGGATCTGATTTGTTAATAAGGAGGAGATTGAGATGAACGAAGAGTTTGTTTGGTGTCGAGCGGAAGTCTCAAGACGATAATGGAAGAAATATGACCACAAGAATATTCAAATTTCAGGTAACCACTCTCCCTCCCTCTGTTCTTTCTCCGTGATGATAAGATTGTCGCTGTTTCGGAGCTTTTTTTCTGATTTTCTCGCTGAATTTTGTCTCTATCTTGTAGATGCAGATCCTACCGATATCGACGATTTCAGAGGATTGCTGGACCTCGATAAAGCCAATGCGTTGGCGATTCGAAGCCATCGGAGCTTGCATGAGATCGGAAAAGATACTCGGAGATCTCGTTCCCACAGTAAACTCGCCGATTTTTAGTCCACACGGGCAAGGGGCAAGGGGCAAGGGGCAGGGGGCAGGGGGCGCGGGCAGGGGGAAGGGGAAGGGGAATGGGAAGGGGACGGGGGCCGGGGGACAAGGGGCAGGGCCGGAAACTGGCCGGAAAATGGAAAGGAAAGTGCTAGTAAATTTTTTTTAAAAACAAAAGGTTTTACGTGGCGGTCATAGGCCGCCGCTAAAAGCCAAGGCGATCGCCGCTAAATGATTTAGCAACGGTGGTTTTAGCGACGGACAACTGTCGAACAGCTGTTCTTTTAGTGTCGGACTTTTTAGCTTTACCGGCGGTATGTGCCCGCCGGTAAAAGCCTATTATTTTGTAGTGGTATACTTTTCAAAGTGATTCTATTTTGGACAAGTAAAGGAAAACTTCAATGACTAGAATAGCATTTAATCCCTACTCTTCTGTTCTAGACCATGCCAATTAAACTACTTTTACCTTTTATATATGGGTTTACTAAGAAGCAGGAGAGAATGTTGGGGCACATTTGAGCTCCCTTTGTCTTTCGTTTGGTTTTGTTTTTCATTCACTATTTTACTTTGAATGCTTCTAACAATTAGTTGGATATATCCATCACATGCATCCTTGTATTCTAAATCATGGGCTTTACTATTCCTTCTTCCATTATCTCTAATGAAAGTTATCAACAAAAAATAAATAAAAATGAGCTTTGTTAACCATGTAAAACAAATTAGAAAGAACTCAAATTAAGCAATATAATAGCATTGCTTTATTAACCTTCCTCATTACTTAGTTTGATGGAAGATGAATAAATGGGGATGCTTTTATTGTGCCATGCTGTGCCAGCCCATGACTCATGACAGTTGTGCTTCATGTCCTATTGTGTTGTGTCTTGGTAAATTGTTGTGCCATACCTTAACATGCCTACAGTGTCAACATAGAGCAATCGTTTCCCAAAAATTTTTAGGGTTTTAGAGAGATGCATGCCACCATTCCCTCGATTATGGTAAGGATGGCCACCAAAACACATCAAAAATATAAAAATAGGATAAAGCACTGATCAAACTATAAATTCTAGGTAAGGAGTTTTGGTTACAAGTGATGGAAGGTGTTAGGCACCCTCAGCCATTCACCCATAAATGGTAAGAGATTCTCTTTGAAGGATAGATATATGATGACAAAAAGGCCACCTCAAGTAATGCTAAATTCTGCAAGAGATTGTGTTTATAATTATTTTATGAATTTTGCTATTTAAAACTTTGGACTTTTAATATAAACAATCTAGTTTTGTTTTACATAAAGCTTTAATAGAAGAGTTTTCAAGTTCTCGGGAAAAAAGTGTGGAATGGTCTTCTATTGATTTTTAGTAATTCAAATTTTGTCTTGCATGTCGCTTGTGCTGCCGCATTTTTCGCACCACTGTTTCGAGAAATTGAAAAAATTAAAAAAATCAAAATAAATTATAAAAACATATAAAAATATTATAAATTAAAATTTTGATATGAAAATAATGATGATGATATATTATTATTGATAACAACTATAAAGAGAGATATAATTGTGTATATATATTAATATATATATATATATATATATATATATATATATATATATATATATAATTATATTATTAGAACTAGTAGGGTGCACATGCAGTACTACATGTAGAGGGCCGGGAGGTGGTTTTGTAACTATCAGTTTTTGAATGAAGAGGCATATTTTGACTAGTGAAACCCTGTAGCATTGAAACACAAACAATGTAGACAATGGGCATTTTGGGGAAGTGGCACATAGTTTTAGGCATGATTCCTAAAGGGCCTTCTCGCGTTAAATATAGTATAGATATATATTATCACATAACACTATTTTTCTACAAATTTTTTACAATTGTTTTTTTGGAGAGTAAGTAATTGTGTATTTTATATATATGTAATCAATATGTACAAGAATACATAGTGACTTTCCTGAGTCCCACTATGGAATCATTACAGTCCCAAGTATTACAAAAAGTCAAAACCATTTATAGCCACCCTAACTCTTATACTTAGGTACATGTTCCAATTTCCACAAACCTCTCTATTTATGGCGTTATTCCCATCTGAAATCTCCATGCCTACAAACTTTAGGCTTATTTCAGATATTATGGCTCTTTTCAAATCTTCCATTGGGGTTGCCTTTTTTTTTCTTTTTCTGAAATAGCCGCCTATTCCTTTCCCAGCCATAGGTGGTATATCGTTGCTGGCAAGGACAACCTTCAAATTTTTGAGATAGCATTTTGGCCCCTAAACTATTGTTGGGTGAGCCAAACATTTGGATGCATGAAAAAAAGGTGCATCCAACAATGTTGGGTCAGCCGAGAATTTGCATTAGAAGAAAAGGTGGTTAATGTCTTCAAATGGTCAGTAGCAGAACGCACATTTGGATGTATGAAAAAAATTTATACTTTGAAACGTTCTTGCATAAGTAAACTCCTATTGACCGCCAACCAAAGTATTAAAGCATGCCTTGGAACATTTCCATTGTAACATACCAAATTACTCCAATCAACAATAGGCGGAGACTCCAAGATTACTACAACCTTATGATATAAATTTTTTACAATTTTTTCAATTCTATATATATTTATATATATGTTAATTACAAAATTTGTAGATACATTTATTTTTTATATATAGTTTTTCATAATAATAATGCTTTATAATATTATACTTGATTATAAATTTTAAACTTTTTTAAATTCAAAATTTTTTTTCAGATATATATATATATATATATATATATATATATATATCTCTAAAATATATTTTTACATATACACATATATTTGTGTATATATATCTATACTATATTATATTTATGTAGATATTATATATTAGGGTATAGTCACTTCATTTGAAACGCCCTTCGTTTTTTAATTTTGACTTCTGTGCAGTAAGGAGGGTGACGGCGGACTCGCATCCTTTGCAGCGGAGGCTACATACAGCCTCTCACATGCAGAGAATGGGTCCCACCATTCATTGGAGGGCCCCAACATTCATTTGGGGGCCCCACAGCCTTCATGTGAGAGGCTGTATGCAGCGGAGGTTGCATATGATGTCCATCCGGCGACGGCATGCCTTCCTCCATCTCATCCCCAAATCTCTTTTATACCTTTTTTCTTTAATAGGTTTCACACGGCACGCCGCGTGTATCGTCCAAATCGGACTGTTTCGACGGCACGCATAACATGCTATCGAAATCGTTTAAGGATTTGCCGGCAATTTGCTGTGTGCCGGTCAAAAGGCGGATTCTACCTAGGTGCCGGTTTTTGTCGGCACTGCCGAAATTTCGCCGGTAAATTTGAAAGCCGATTCTAGAAAGTCGGTTTTTCCCTTTTAAAAAGCATGTTCTTACATTATCAGGCCTTCATGGTTTGGAGGCCTGGGATTCTTCTAACGAACCCATCGCCACGAATTTGGGTTGTTCTCGAGCGCTTCTCTGGAAGAAGCGGCGTCTCTGTGAGTTCTGTAATCATCATCAGGTAGGTCTCTGTTTCTGCTCTGAAGTGGATTACCAAAGCGAGTGTTTCTCTCTGGTCAGAAACGAAAATCCCTAACGAAGAACCCTAACCTAGCCACTCTCTGTCATGTTGTGGGATTAGCTGAACATATAGGAGGAGGCACTACAGATACAACTTGTCTGAATGCCATCATTGTGGTAGACCAAAATCTCGCCTTGTTGAATAATTTATAGCCAATATTGATTTGCAAATGAAGTTCCCTAATACTTCTTCCTCGCTACCACTACTAACATTGCCACCATCAACTAACTTAAGAGAAATTTGATCCAAAAAAAAAAAAAAAATTAATAATAGAAACTACGTCCTCTTTTGGAAGTATATCTTTGTATATATTAACTTCTTTACGGTTTTCATTTTAGGTATTTCTGAAATTATTTAGATGACAACAATATTTCTAAACCAGGTTATATGCGGTTCGGATGATTATGTTTGTTTCTAAACTATCACAGTTTGGAGTCCAGAAGCTTAGGGAGCTCACAAGAGGTATGCCTTTTTTCTTAAAACTTTTATTTTTATCTTAACTTATTGTTGATTTGGGGAATCTATTGCAATGATATTTGTTAAAGCATTAGTTGTATTATATGTTTCTAGTGCTTGATATAAGAGGCTGCATGATGTTTTCTTTTTTACATATTGCTCAAAAATTTTTTTTATGTCCTAGTAATTTTTGGAAACTTTGATACATTTGCTTAATGCACCCATCTTACTATTTTAATCGTAATTTTGGGTTGTTCTTGTCTACTTACGAGAATTTACTGGACGAAGGGATTTAATTCGAGGTTATTTTAGTCTTCTTCTTCTTTCTTTTTGTTTTGTTTTTTTTTTAATCTTGTAGTGGGGAGAGCTATTTTCTTGTTTTTGAAGTTTGTGTTACTATATTTTCAATCGGTCAAGGTAATTGAAAGATTGTAGAAGCAATTTCATATTATTATATAAGGCCACGTTTTTTGGTGAAATGCTTTAGACTTAGAAATATGCGGAGAAATGGATTTTATACATTGTAGCTTAGTGAATCCCACATTTTATACCAAGTTTCAGCCCCAAAACATTAGCCATGTGGATAAAGAATCTTTCTTGAATATTGTGTGCAACAAGGGTTGGATAAAAATCTTCAGATTATTAATATAGTTGGTGGCCAGTTTTAATTGGAAGGTGTATTGTTGTATTATGTGGTATTTGAGAGTAAATGCAAAACTTGAGTTTTGGAGGAATACTTTGAATCAAAAGGGTTTAGAAACATGTCAAGCAAAATTAGGTGCAGCATAAATTTCTACCTATTAATTATTGGAATGACGGTGCAATGGTAAATTTTAAGAACTAGCATTTTCCCCAAAAGCAAGGATTAAGATATTGCTATATTATTTTGGTGTTGCTTGCTTCTAGAATCGATATGCATCATTTATATTGGCTTATACATTTCAGGTTTGGCTAAAACTATTTGAAAATAGAGGTGATTTGACATGTATCAGTTAATACCTTTGTCAGTAGATTCATTTTGATTACCGTAAAAACTGATAGGACTTGGTCCACTCATATCATTTTAGGCTGATACTTAAGTCCTTGACCGTAAGCAATTGCTTTCTTTTCCTGGAATTAACTTTCCATATTAGAGGAGATCTTAGGGAGGACTAAATAATCATAGATGAGCATGATTAGTGGATAGTGCTTTGGAAGTCTTGTGTGACTGGCTCATTCAAGTTGGAAACTAACAATATGAGTCAGCTATTACATGTGCTTAGACAAATATAAATGAAATAATATGACGCATTCATAGAATGAGTATAAATAAAATGAGATTGCTGAGATAAATTAAAGAGAAGAATAAGTAAGGATTAGGTAAAAAAAATGGTCACATCCGTGACAGCCTAGAGGTTTCTTTTAAGAGATGAAAGAAGATATGATTGAAATGATTTGGACATATGAAACAAAATTCTATGAAAGCACAGTTAGAATTTGTGAGTGGGCATAAGTAGAATGAGTCATGATACCTAAAAGAAGGCTGAAAGACTTTGATTAAAATTAGTTAAGAAAATATTTGAAGGCACAAAAATGTAAGTGGAGATATAGTTAATGCATTGGAGTTTCAGAACAGCTTAGTGTAGCCAATCTATTTAGTTTGCATGAGATATCAATGTTATTGTTTTTGTTGTTACCATATAATGAAGGTCTATATTTTGCATTCATGATTCTGAGACACTAGATGTTTTCTGTGGCTTAAATAAGGGGGCATGCAAGAGTTGCATACTTTTACTTCATAGTTTTAGAATGATATCTAATTTGGTTGACGGTGTGATAAAGCAAAAGTAAGTATTTACTCAAGGATTTGTGTGGATTTGGAATGCTTTCTCAAAGGAACAAATAAGATTGCTAAGGATGAAATTATCTTCTGCTAGATCGATGATTTATTGTGCCTTCCCCCTCCCCGTGTTATTATCCATCTGTGTCCTCGTTCTTCTAAATAGTGTTGGATAGATTGTGACTTCTTGCAAGTTGAAGGTTTGATGAATAACTGCATGAATGATTTATGGTCTTTTGCAATCTTTGATGGAAAGGATAAAGATGCTGAGAGAGATGTAGATTTATTACCCTGATATCTGAAATAAATTTAAGGAGAAGATAAGGCTATCCATCTTGGTCAAACATAGCCTTAGTTTGAAGCCTTCTTTGTTTTTGTCTTCATATGTTATTGTTTGTAGCTCTAAGAGAGCGTAGCTATTGTTCTAGACAGAGGTGTGATTGTTTTGGGATATGTGGGAGGTAGAAATACCACAGTTTTATTTTTTCTAACACTTTAACCAAAAAATTGGAGCTCTGTTAGATAAATGTATTCGGTTATAGAGTATAATTCTACTTAAGATATTCTTATTACGTGTTACACCGATGCAGCTTCTTTTGGTGACCTTGGGCCTGCAGCTAAGGCCATGAATCAAGATTTACGCTTTGATTAGTGGTCCTTGGACAAAAACTTCTATTTAGTTTTAGAAGTTGCATTGCAGAATAAGAGTTATTATTCTCTTTAAGATATTCTATTTTTTGGGTTATGTTAACATAGTCATTTTTATTCTACTTGAAGTTTTTGTTTGATAGTAGTGAAACCAATATGGTCCCTAATTTTAATAGTGGTAAGTTTTTCAGCTTTCCTACATTGCCTGATACTTTCAACAGTGTCTGTTAAACCTTTTAGGTGAGTTTGTATTTCAAGTTATAAAGTTGAAAAAGATAGAGCTATGGTGATGATTCAGTTTGGGCTGAGAAGTGTTGAATACATGATTTGATTCATTGAGTGTTAAGTAAGCTCAAAATTGTGCTTATAAGGTTTCGATTTATAAAGTAATTGTTCAGGGTAGTATGGTTTAGATTTATAAAGTAATTGTTCAGGGTAGTATCTTCATGGTGGACCTGATCGTATGCTTATTTGTTTCAATATTTTTGTCAATTTAGATTTTATTTTATTTTTTGGATAGATAATGAAGTGTTTTATTAGAAAGAAAGTTATTTATTGTTTTTATTGGCAATATTAGATGAGTCTTTATAGTTTCTGTTAATGTTGATGGTATTTGGGCCCTTTGATATATATTGTTGCACCATCACCTATAAGCTTAAGCTTTTAGGTGCAATGGTTGTTTAACATGGTATCAGAGTAGGAGGTCTTGTGTTCAACTCGCTGGGGTGGGTTTGCCTTGGCATTTATTCTAGGGTTTATGTGCCCTGTGTTTGTCCTCTCCATGTATGTTTCTTTGCGAAGTCGCACGTGCGGGGAGTGTCAAGTTAGTATTTGGGTCCTTTGATATACATTGTTGTGTCTAATTGTCTATAAGCTTAAGCTTTTAGGTGCAATGGTTTTTAAACAGTTTCTATTATTATAGCGTTGTTTATGTCTAGAAAACTGATGTAAATAATTATTATTTCATCTTGGTGTAAACACGGGTTCCAATCTCTATTGTAATCTTGGTTGTTTCCTTTGAAAACTAATGATTCCTTGGAATGTCTTATGATGTTTCATTTAGTAACCTTAATTGACATTGTTTCATGCCATGTCTTTTTTCATGAATCAGTGACACAATCAATTAACCCTGAATTGAACTCTGTAACTCCAAATTCCATCCAAGATCCAGCTTTGTAAATTCTTATTTGAGAAACCATGGCCTCATTTTAGGCCCATTAATCCTTAATTTTTTGATTCCCTTGTTTTTTTGGGCCTCAAATAGTTCTGCTCTGATAATTCTGTTCCTGTGTGGAGTTCTGCCCTAAGCTTTAGTTTCATACTTTTATTTTTTAAATGCCAATGCAAATTTATTATGTAGAAACTTGATATCTAATCGATAAAAATCCACCATTAATCTTGAAAGAGGTGTTTTGTGTTTGCTTTTGTGGGATCTCATAACCCAATATAACCATGGTTAAGTTGTTAGTAACATTATATATTTTAAGGGAGTAACAATTTACCATGGTCAAAAGAGTGAGAAACAATGAAAAAGATGCATTGTCATGAGCTTATTAATGACATGGGATAAACATGACTCTCTTGAATTATTTTGGGGCATTATCCCTGTTTAAATAGGTCATGGCCTTTTTTGGCCCTGTTGTCTTGCCTATTTTCATGTTTCTGCCTGTTTAGCTGGGCAGCCTGGGCTGTCCATTTTGGGCTTACTATTGAGGCTTTGGCCTCTCTTGCCCAGGTTGTGGCCTCTTTCTGTGGGCATAAGATTATGCGTAAACCGTCAGAGGAGCCTGTGGCTTAATCTAGATCTTTGGTATCATGAGGGCTCTTGGGACATCAGAAGGCCTGCCAATGGTGAGCTTTAATCATACTCAAACCCAAAAATTTTCTGCAATCTCAGTTCCCATGTTTGCTGCCCTACATCTATTTCCGATATTCTTTTGTTGTTTAGGTCCTTGGGAACATTTCTTTCAAAGTGCCTCAGATGAACAGGCTTTTTTTTTTTTACTTGTACTAGGCACCAATTGGAATTTATGATTTCACTTACTCAGCGCTATGACAGCATACAGTACATGCATCATCTTGGTAGAAGTAATTCTTGACCTAATTGCGTTTATAAAAATTACTTCAAAAATTGAGAATGCATATTGATTTGCTCCATTGTGGCCTAAAGGTTGTGGGTTTGAGTCATAGGAAACAGCCTCCCCACTTGGAGGGTAAGGGACTGTGTACATCAGTCCCTTACCTAAAACCATTTTTTAACATGGGGCGCATGATCACACTTATTGATCCATGCTCAATATGAATGCAACACAATTATCTCAATGTAATTTAACACAGAATGTTCCCTTTTAAGCAGGTCAACTGACAATCTCTACCAAGAACAAGATATTGGCAACGTCTTAATTCCTTCAAAAATTGAGAATGCATATTGTATTCCCCTTCTTTTTTTCTAAATAAAATCAGTTTCTACATGGGGTACACGAGCACGCTTATTGATCTATGCTCAATATGAATGAAACACCATTCTCTTAATGTAATTTAACGCAGAATGTTTTCTTTTGAGCAGTTCAACTGACATCTCTACCAAGAACAAGATATTGGCAAGGTCCTTACAGTCGTTATTGGCAATCTCTGGTTAGCATTCTCTTTTTATATTACATTTGGGTACTTTTGTTATTTGTGACTTCAACTTACATGAAATCTATTTGCTACTTCTTCTCATTACCTGTCATTGATCAGCAACAGAAATATGGTCATATTTAGAAATCCGTGATCATGTAATACGCTGAATGGAGCTTTCTTTTGAGTTAGCTAAGCAAGCATTTGATCATCCTTTTTCACTAAAGCATCACACTGGAGATCTAGTTGATTGATTAACTTGATTAGCTGTGGCTGTTGTGTCCTGAAATTAAGCTGGCATGCCTGCATTACTCTTGAAGATGTCCTATGATGCATCACTGTAGAATCAATGTCGGGGCTTTATACAACACTTCTTTGCTGTTGTCATAGATGCCTGGATTGAATTTCCCGATGAAAACCTCTTAATTGCTTTCATGGAGGTCTGGTATAGATCTGTAAATGGGTGAATTGGGCTCAACTCTAATCTGTTCTGGCTCTGCCTAATCTAAAATTACTTGGCCTAAACTTAAGCTTTCCCAAATTGAACCTAAAACCATTGAGCCTGAACTCAAGCCAAACATTATTGCTTGAGATCTGATATTCTAAAGCAAAAGTATGCTTTCATGAATTTGTAGTCTTTCAGTTTATGCTCGTATTTTTTTCATGTTGTTCCATGAAATAGCTATTTTAAAATAGAATCAAAAAGACAAATTGCTAGACTAACGTTTATGTGATATGAGGTTTTACATTAAAAATCAACCAAAGCTCATATTTTAAAACTAAACATAATAAAATTACACATACAAAAAGTCAATCCGGGCCAGGCTTTTGGGCTATCAGAAGTTCAACCTTAACATATCCCGAATTTAACTTCCAACCTAACACAAGACCTGGAGCAAGCCCAGCCCATTTGAAGTTTGGCCTTAGTTGGCTCATATTGGGGTTTGGTTGGGAAGGTTTTATGCTGAATGAACCACATTCATAATGTTGTTTGTAAAAATTATTTAATTTTGGGGACTATAAAAATGTTAAATGCTTGGAGGAAGAGCATGGTAGTAGCTATGCATAGGAATAAAAGGAAAATCAAATTTTGAACTCATTAGTTATATCATAAATTATGGGAAAGCGTGATGGATCAAAAGTAAAAAGAATTACTCTAGTGTCAGAAAATGAGTTTACCTCTATTTTAGGAAGGTCTACCATTGAAGTGATATTTTTTATTTGGGCAGTTGATGGAGAAGTTTGGAGAAGGGAGAAGAGACCTTTTGATAGGTACCAAAAAGATATATTAAGGATGCTAAATGCATGTATGAAGAATAACTAACTAGGATGTGAATAGTGGGTAGTGAGACAATCGATTTCCTAGTTACAACAAGTTTCTACCAAGAGTTAACTATAAGATCCTACCTTTTTGCTTTAATTGTTTGATGAATTAATGATTCATATTTAAGAAGAGGTGCCTTGATATATATTATTTCCAGATACTATAGTTTTTGTTTGGATCAAATTAAAAAGAATGTGAATCATTTGCTGTCTCGGTTTCCTTTTTGTTGTTTGTTTGTTTATTTATTTATTTTTGTGTGTGTGTGTTTTTGTTTTTTTGGTCCATTCTCTCATTGACTGCTCTGAATTTATTTCTGTTCTATCTTTCCGATTTTTAATGTAATTTATCATTTAACTATTAAAAAAAAAGGAGAGAGAATGTGTGTGAATTCAAAATTGGAGATATGAAGGGATAGTTTGGAATCAAAAGGTTATAAAATAAAAAAATTAAGAATTGAGTATATAGAGTGTAACTATAGCACAAAAAATAGCTCCAATGGTGAGAAAAAAATCAAGAGATTTTTGGAAGCAATTAATTTCTTTGTTTTGAATAAAATATCCATAAGGAAGCGAATATTTATGAGGATATTGCGTACAGAATTAAGTTAGATAGCATTAAAAAGAGAGGCACTTTCGGAGTGTTAGGCGCTTGATGGGATCCACTCAAATTAAAAGGAAAATTTTACAGGATAGTCATTAGGCCTATCATAATGTGGGGTAGAAAAGAAGCAATATATACATAGAATGAGTGTTACTGAGATGTGGATAATGAGATGAATATTTGGGAAGCATAAGAAAGATAAGATAATGAATCAACATATTTTAGAGTGGTTACATGTTTCCTGCATGGGTGGTAAGACAAGGGAAAGTAGGTTGTGATAGTTTAGGAATGTAAAGTGTAGACCTAGGGGGGCAGCTTTGAGAAGGTGTCGGTACTTGTTGAAGTATCTAAGTGGGTAAGGGGATGACCAAAACTGAATTGGATGGGGAGTCAGAAGATATTTAGGTACTTATAATTTGATTGAAAATATATATTTTGGCATATAGTGGGGTGGTGGAACAAGATTCATGTTGCAGGCCCCAATTATCTTGGGACAAGGCATTGTGGGTGTGTTTGTGTGTGTGTGTTCTTTTTGTTTTTTTGTTTTACTCTGCCAGTAAGAGACAAAAAGCAATTAATATTTCTTGTACAGAAAAAGAAACCCAATGCATTTTTTCTGAAGAACATATGGTGTGAATTTTGATAGTCTTTTTTTCTTCTCTCTCTATTATTAATACATACATACTGTTTACCGATCAAAAAAAAAAAAAAAAAAAGAAGATGGAATGATAGTATAATTTTGATGCAGTTTGTAATATGGTTATCACATGTTGTCAGTTTTGACGGGTGTTGGGCAGAAAATGGGGAGATTCAGGGGGTCGGTACAGGCTGCTTATATCTTAGATAATGCTGGGATAAAATTCATTCTTCTGAAGATAGTAAGAGAATAAGAGGTGAGACAGAAATTTCAACCTCTTTATTTCTTTAATGATACCAGGATAAAATGCATTCATCTGAAGATAGAAAGAGGTGAGACAAAATTTCAACAAATAAAAAAGCCCTTTTTTTAAAAGAAAAATTAGAGTAAAAATCATTTTCTGACATTTTTTGGCATATTCTTGAACTGTACTTGTGAGATTTTGGTCCTCTTTTTCATATTCACATGCTGCATGGTTGATTTGATTTTAATAAGTTCCCAAATGAAGCTTTTATATTTCATTTTATCATTCTCAGTTTTCAGGATAACCAAAATACTATATTTCAATTAAATGACAGAAAGCTAAGACTAAACCCATTTGTGATCTTTCAGAATCACCGTCATTGTTCCTCCACTGCTTCTGAGGAAGGGAATGAGCAGAAAGATAAGTAAGTCTGTTTTACATTAAATAAGACAGTATTACTGCTGCTACGGAGCATGCAACCCTTTATGATACACATTGTCACTTCATACAGCCAATTAATTTAGGTTGGCAATTACATAGTACTTTGGCCATTTGTTGCTCAGCTTTTTTGTTCTGCAGGATATCTGTGACATTTGTTGACAAGGATGGAGAAGAGAAACATATTAAGGTCCCGATTGGAATGTCTATGCTAGAAGCTGCTCATGAAAACGATATTGAACTTGAAGGTAGGTTGACCGCATGAGGCTTTCCATACAGATATAAGTTCATTTGTATTCCATATATTAAAGTAAATTACCATGGCTTGAAGGAATCAATGGGGATGTGGTTAATTATCACTAAAGTACTCAGGAGATAACTCCTGAAGTTGTTGATGTTAATGTTTTTTGATGCTTTATTCAATTAGCTACTCAATAAAATCAATGCAATGTGATTTGGAGATGATTTGACAGAGTTATGGCTGCAATGAAGATATGTTGTCAATTATTGTTGGGATTTGTTTGTTTAGGTGATTGTCTTCATGTTGAACCCACAAAATAATTGTTTGTAGTAGTTTTGTTTAGTCTCGAAGGCATCTGATTATTATTATTTTTTTCTAATAGCTGTTTCACCTGAGTCTTAGTCGTATTCCCTATTTTCAAAAAAGTTGTTTGAACCTTAGTAGTTGTTTCTGTTTCCACTAGATTTTTTTAGTCTTAATAGTAGCTACATTCTGTGAAAGCTGTGTTACATTCCTGATATTTCTAATCTCAGTTCCTTGTTCTCTTGGATCCTTTATCAACAATCAAAATTTAAAATGCTAAGAACTTAAAAACCAACAACAATAGAACACACAACCAGATCTGGAATTTAAAATGCTAAGAACTTAAAAACAACAACAATAGAACTTACAACCAGATCTGGAACCACTTTCATTTATGTAAAATGTATTGTACAAAAATTTCAAACATACATCAAATTGAAATCAACTAAAGATTAAATCGCAAAGTTGATTCCACAACCTTTGTTAGTTAGATTATGATCTTCAACCTTTTCAGCAATCTTAAGGCTTCACACGATCACCATTGAGACAGCTCATGATTGCCCATTCCAATCTTTCACAGATCTGGAATGTTCCTTTTTGAAAACTTTCTTAGTCTTCCAAAAGTCTGCAGCAACCTCTCCTTCCTGATCTCCTCCAGCTCCACTCTTCACCAAGCTCTCCTGGATGAAAAAATCAGCACCCAAAGAACCTATCCGATCCTTTTAAATCAAGGTTCTTAACCCCTTGATAACTGCTGTAACCATATGTAACTAATCTTGAAAACAATCTAACTAACTTGAAACAAACCCAACTGATTCTCATAACTGCCCGAGAATTCAGTTGTGCCTGTAGCTACAGCAGGTTACAATTAACCCTACTAGTAGCACACACAGGCCACATTCACACAACCATTTTCAACTTGTAACTTTTTATCATTCATTTAATCCAACAATTTTATCATTCATTCACACACAGAATTTTTTAACAGATTGCAAAAAGTATTGTCATGCAATTTGTCACTTGGGGAAATATATTTCCCAACAATTCCTAATTACAATAAAAGCAGTTTTTATTTTGAAAGGGAAACTTCTATGATTAGTAGTAGTCTTGTGATTCAAGCCATCTTATTCTTTTCTCTAGTTTATTTAGAATAACTATTTAATGGATTACTAAGTTTTGGCTGTGGCAAATTCTTCTTCCTGGGTGAGACATCTTCCAATTTGGGCTTCTAATTTGTTCATCATTCTTTGTATTATTATTATTTTTGCCATTATACTTTATCTACTTTTTAAATCTATCTGCTTTTAGTTCAGTGTTTAGTTCTGATTTCTCAATCTTTGCAAAATACTCTGATTCTTGTTCTGAGTTTGATTAACTTACAAATCCTTTGAAACTTGATTAGTTGTAGCTCTCTGTTGAAATCCAGTGCCTATTTTATCCTAACGTAATTTATTATACTATAAAGCCCAATTATATTAGCCAACATTATAATTGTATCTATATCCGTGATTTCTTCGAACCCTAGCTTCTCACACTTCAAAAGCTCATTAAAAATCAGTCTTCCCAGTCCCATGTAAAATCAGACCCCTTATCATCTGTTCTACCTGAGGTATATTTTTTCAGTGGTTCCCTTCTGATTTTGTTTTAAACAGTAATTGTACATATGATGCTTAGTCTAGACATTATATTTTATACTTTTAGAAATATTGGATAATATTGACATGGTATTTTGTTGGTTTACGTTTACTCCTTTTTCTTGTTTCTATCCGATTAACAAACTGTGCCCTATTTGTATTAGACACTTGGCAATACTTATATGGAGACTGATCATATAATTTGACTTTCTTGTTTCAGCTGATTTTTTATGTTTCGTTATATTGTTCTCAAGTCCAATAAGTTATTCGAAATAAGTGAGCTAGATAATTAGTTGTACTGACATCTGTATGTCTTAAGTTTTGAGGTTGGATTGACTTCTCTAACACCAATAAATCTCTGACTTGGCTAAAATTATATGGAAATCTGTTTCTATGTGATATAGATCACTTTTTGTTTGTTTGTTTGTTCCTCTTGAATTCCAATTGCATGATCTGACATCTGTGTTTAATTGTGATAATAGGAGCATGCGAAGGTTCACTGGCCTGTTCTACATGTCATGTGATTGTGATGGTAACTATTTCCCACTAGCAAAGTTCAATGATAAATATATTGTTTGGAGATTGATCATTTTTGGTTTGATGTGACTATGGAACTAAGGTATGCGCCTAACTAGTGAATATCATGGCCAGGATGTGAACGATTATAATAAGTTAGAAGATCCAACTGATGAGGAGAACGACATGTTGGATCTCGCATTTGGGCTTACAGAAACGTGGGTATCTCTATCATGAATCTCAAACAAGTTTATTTCTTCAGTCTACATAAACTTGAATATTGATATATGGGTGGGTGCAGGTCTCGCCTGGGTTGTCAAGTCATTGCTAGACCTGAACTTGATGGAATTCGCTTGGCACTGCCTGTTGCCACGCGAAACTTTGCTGTTGATGGGTATGTACCGAAACCACACTAGACATTTGCTGGTAGAAGATGACGTTAATTGTATCCATGAGCTTTGAGGAACATTATTCCAGTTTTGTAGCATCTCTGTCCTAATAGATCATTGACCTTTTTACAATATTTATTTGTAAAATGGCAGCTTCTTGAATGTTATTTATGTTAGTCATCTATATTCTGATGAACGTTGTTTTAGCAGTTCATCTTCATTATTTTTGGTGTTTCAGAAGTTGGCTTTATGATATAAACGGGACAATATTTATTTCCATGGACATAATGTTAGAAAGTACTTAATTCTTTATCAAAAATCCCAAGCTTTGTTCCCTAGATCGAATACGAGCATCTATCTTTTGTCATTTGATAAATTCTTGCTATTTTTCTTATATGGTAGGTTGTATGCATCCTTGTCTAGAGTATAAAGAAAGCCAAGCTGAAGAAAATGACAATTAGTGTGATCTAATTGCTAGTTATGCAGTGGACCCAGCATCTTGGCTTTCGTTTTCCTAAAAAAATTTGCACTATAAAAAGGTGGCCTGAAGGGGTATGAAGGAACATCACGTAATGGCAGAAGGGATATTAAGGGAACATTATGTCTTGGCTTTTGTGTTCCTCCAAAATCCTATTGAGTCTTAGCTTTTGCTTTCCTTTAAAATCCTTGGTTGGAAAACGAAATGAGGCAAAAATGGGTTTAAAAGGTATTTTACGGATTCTAAGGCTGTGTTTGGGATTGCTTATTAAAGTGCTTAGATCCTCTAATAGCTTATTAAAGTACTTTTTTAAGCTAATAAAGTGTTTGAAGTGTTTGGTTATGTGAAATTAAAGTACTTTTTTAAGCTAATAAAGTGTTTGAAGTGTTTGGTTACTTGAAATGGGTAAGTGATTATTCGTAAGTAGCAGAGGAAGGGGACCCGTAAGAAGAAGCTCTTGAGAGCAGCTTCTTCTTCCTCTGCTACGATAAGCCTTCTTTTTTCGTATTTCGATCGAGCTATATGCAAAAAATTCTTTGCGAAAACTTCTCCCCCTCCCCTCCACCACCAGCGGCCGATGAAAAAAACCAGACCACCGAAGAAATCGGTATCCACAGATAAAACTCTTGAAATGATGAATTCCTGCAGACTTCCCCTTCCTCGTCTCACCGTTGGATTCCTCTGATTTCCCCGAATCGATAGTCATCAGGACCTCACCGTTGAGGCTACAATCGTTTTCTTCAAACATCAAAGGGATATCTAAAGGCGCGAGATTGAAATCGGCATCAGCGCTGAAAAGAAAGTCATCCCAGAACCTGAAGAAGGTGTTGGAATGGGCACGCCAGTGGTGAGATCCCCGCTGAGGAGTTTCCGACATTTGATGGACTTCTGATCGGCCACAAAAGTTGCCTGGAAAAGGATTCCTGGCGAACTACGGTTCCATGGTGGAATTCTTTGCTTGTGGTTGGGATTACGTTTCTTGTGGATTATTGACGTTCCTGCCCTTCAACCGATTGTCGACGTTTGATTTCCGGGGAAAATTCTGATCCCAACGAATCGATCCAAGGCTCTAGTTTTGGCCGTCATCCACTGTTCCAACGACTAAGACTCTTCCCGAGACCAGAGTGCTGTTGGGTTTTTGACTTCCTGTTTGTAGAAATTTTATACTGTTAAATGATTTCTGTTAACCAAAAGCCCTTAGATCGTTGATTCTTTGTAGGTCGAGAGTAGAAACTCTGAGAGAGAAAAAAGAGAAGGTTTTGAAAAGCTCTTCCGACCAGCAACGTCTAATCTTGGGGAAGCAACTCAAAGATGAGATAAAAAACGAGAATGAGGGAGAAGAGAACGAGAGAAGTGATAGGAAGAAAGGGATGAGGGCAAGCTGCTCCCTTACCTTCTCAAACCAGAGAGAGAAGAGAGAAGGGGGGGGGGGGGGGGGGGGGGGGGGGAGAGAGAGAGAGAGAGAGAGAGAGAGAGAGAGAGAAGAGATGTACCATATCTCCGTTGGAGTCAACGCTGTCATCCCGCAGTCCTCTGTAATTGACACCATCCTTCAATCCTCTTTAAGTGGTGGTTTACCAAACATGTTATTGTTTTGAATAGTCAACTTTTTTACGACTGTGGATAATTCCTTTTGTTAAGGCTCTTCTTCGTAAGTGCTTACCCATAAGTACTAGCTAGGCCAAACGCCACCTAATTTTCCTGGCCAGCACTTATTCATTCTATCTAAACGTCAACATTGTGCCTACATGCTTGTTGGTTTACGTTTATTCTTTTTTCTGTTTTCTTATGTTTAATTTAGCTTACCATCTGCCGTTGTAGCCAAACTGCTAAAGTCCATTGTATATCGTCTGAGTAATCCATGTTCAGTTTCTGAACAATAAAGTTTGAAGACTATTTGTAAGGTAAAACGGTTCTCTTGGACTAGCTGAATGATTCATTATCCGAGAGCTGATTTCCTTCCTACTTAGGTTGACATTACAGAGGCTGGTCACTAGGGTGTTTATCAGGCCGGGCCGGCCCGACACGGTGGGAAATGGACCGTTCCTGGCCTGTTTACCAATATACCCAGCACGGCACGGCTGAGGCTAGGCAGGGACGTGGCCTGCAGCCCGCGGTCACATGTATTAATTAAAAAACAGAGAAAAACTAAATAAGGTTTTTCAAAGAAAAAAAGGTCATTTACTTACACGTTTTAAGCGTGCTAGGCCGTGCCGTGTTTGTGTTGGCCTGGCTGATAAACAACCTTAACTACAAGTAGAAACAATTCGAAAAATCTTTACATAGAGTTCAAACAAACAAACAAACATGTGATGGTATCACAGCTCGTTAGAACCTCTTCGTTCTTTATTCGTATTAATAGCTAGAAGTAAGTTGATAACTTAATTTTTGTATGCAGCCTTATAATCACTCCAAAGTTGATCTATGTTCTCCCTTACCAGCTCCACAAAGAACTGAGGACTATAACTGATCCTCATCTTGCGGTTAAGATCCGCCACAAACCCATTTCTAAGACTATTACAGTATTCCAAAAAGCGAGCGGTCACGTCGGTCCGCTCGTCCCACCGATCTCCTTCCCCGGGTTGCGCAAAGTTCGGAGGGATGTAGCCGGCCTTCAAGCTCACATAGTTTATGATCCCAAGAATCAAGATTCCTGGAGCCTGCCCTTGCCCGTTCCACTGCCACACAAAAACCATTCCAGGGTACAGGCTTTCAGTGAATTTCCTTTTTATGTCACCTGAGTAGTTAGCAATGACGTTGGCATACGCGAAGATTTTGTTCTCCTTAGCAATTATCCCAGTAACTACGGGCTCGACAATTAAAGTTACTTGCGTAACATTCTTCCTGTCTTCTTCAGTGTGTTGCTCGAAGGTTTGCCATATGCATTCAGAGATAGACTTCATTGCTCGCTTGGTGTGTTCAACACCAATCTCGGTGTTGAACCGGGTACCACCTGGTGTTCCGGTGGCGTTGTTGATTACTTCAAAGTCTACGGCTTGTAACCCGTGCAAGGCTGCAAGGGACATCAGAGAGGATAGGAACCATAAGGGAAAGACAAGATGAGCCATGTCTGCCTTGCTTTAATTAATTTCTCACCTTGAGAGAAGCACAGGACTACTACCATATATATATAAGGAGGTGGTGTACGCCACTTGAAAGAATCAAATACCAAAACATAAGTGTGAAGTTAAAATGGCAGAATGTCGTTCGAATCGTTAGGTTATTGGCTATCATGCCTGTGGATAAAGCCAATGCATGAGTACATGTATTTCACCGTCAGAAATAGCTGATATGCAATTGCTTCTAAGTTATAGAATATCCTAAGTGTGTGAGACATGGAAATGTCACCTAAGATGACTTCCGGTATCGTCACGCGGGGATCGATGAAAATAAGGAGTTGCCACCATTCAAGTTAAGGTGTGAATGGACACCAAAAGGGTCATAAAGAGCAAATAGAGCCAAAGTAGCTCTAAATGAAGGAAAAAATCCAGAGATCAGGTAAGGGGAATTAGTTATGAGTGGGGGAAGGTATTAGGCACCCCTACTCATCCGTTTAAGACGGTTGCCACATGCTTGCTTATGCTAAGGGTTGCTTGCTAATGAAATAAACAAGGAAGTGCTTGAAAATAAGCAAAAATGTGTGGGATTATTCCATATGAGTAGTTCAATAAATTTAAACTTTCCTCATGGATATATCACTTTAGAACTTCATGAGTGAAGGAAAATCCAAGTAAAATTTGAAGAAAAACCAAGTCTAGGCAAATCTGGAAAAATCAGATTATAAGAACCTGAAAGTTTCGATTAACCACAAGTCACTCAATTTAAATTCAAATCCAATGAAACCAAAGCCATTTGAAAACTGGCATAAAGTAGAATATTTAGTAAAAAATTCAGCTCAATCTGATTTAAAATAAGAGAGAAACACTCTATGGAAATCTGCTGTTGTAACTCGGAAAAAGCGACGAGTAAGCATTTTCAAAACCCTATTCGTGGAATTTGGCTCCATATAAATTCATGAAAATTTGCATGGATGAAGTATGTGGTGCTATCTTTCAAATGAAATAAGCCTCACACAAAACTCCATCTAGGTGGGACTTGTGTATGCTCTTGAATAGGCCTAGAAGACCACAGATTAGCTCAGGACTTAGCATTGAGCCGCTTTGAGTCAATCAAGTACACAGGCTACAAATCAAATCAAAATCTGTTGAAACCAGTTGGAAATGAAAATAGATTCCTCAAGGAAAACACAGAAACTGAAATCACTCAAAACGGATTAAAATTGAGCAAATGGTGCACCATCAAAGCGACAAGTTTAGCAATCTGGGCTGAGCCGACTTACAGATTTTGAACAGATGGTGTCAAAAATTGGCTCCATAAAAATGAACGAAAATTTCCAAATATAAAGTAGACCATTCCATCTATCACATGTCTTTAGAATCACTCAAAAATTCACCGGAGGATGAAGTTATAAGCATTCCAAGACAGGCCACAGATTCTGCCCTGTTTTGAAGATTTTTGAAGAAAAGACCGAAACTAGTGCATGTGTGCAAGTGGATTCGACCAAAACACTTGGAAATCAAGAAAAAAAATCTCATGAAGTTCTAAAATTCATTCTAAAGCCAATAATCTCAGATTTCCTATATTAAACATGGAAATCCAAGATCTCGTTTATCCTTGCAAAAATAGTGAAAAGTGTGTTTGGTGGTGGTGGAAATCAATTTTCTAGGAGAAAGCTGGAATCCATTGCTATTGAGAGCAAGGATTCGCAGATCTCTTCTAGAAACAAATGCACAACACATCAGAGAAATCATCCATAGGCTCAAAATAATCAAATAGCATGCTCTTCATCATTTGTGGGTTCTAAGCCTAGAGGATCCATTTCTACTTCTTTTTCCCAAGGCTCTCTCTTCACGTTTTACGGTTAGAGAGAATTCCCAGGTACTTTGGAAGAGGTTTGGAGTTGCAAAAAAGCACTCAGGGCCTTACACTATAGAAAGGTAGAAGTTGGGAGTTGGAAAATGCAAGTAAAACACAAGAAAGCCAAATAGAGCTTTACCTTTGGTAGCTTGAACACTTGAGGGAGCAATCCAGCAAAGTTTCTCCTCTTCTTGCAGAGCTTCCAAGCTTCAAATTATCAGCCATTTGCAAGAGGAGGACCCCTCTATTTATAGGCACAGCCAAGGGCAATAAAGTCCCAAGGGTATGCCCAAAAATCTCTCTAGATTATTCCAATTCAAGTTAAAGCCTTGAATTCTTGTAAATCTAGAAGTTTCGGAGGGTGAAATAGGTAGTTTAAGTCCCTGAGAGAGAGAGGTAATATGCGTAAATAAGGCTCAGAGATTGAGCCTTTTTTCAAATCCCCGAAATAAGCAAAACCGCATACACAGTGTGGTTTCCACAAAACCGTCACTCTATATGCGGTTTTCATGCAAACTCACCTTAACCGCACATACAGGGCGGTTCCAATTCAGTTACGCTCGTTATGATTTCTGTCGACGTGGCTCAACGGCCAAAGCTTCTAGAAGCCACGTGGCAACTCATGCAAGAAGCATAAACCTCAACCGTCCTGTGTGTGCGGTCGCAACCGCATACACAGGGCGGTTGGGACCAAATTCTCAAAAACCGTATGTTCAGTGCGGTTAGCACCCTTTTTGAGTTTTTGATACATGCCAACGCTCAAATAAAACATTTAAAGTTCCCTTTAACTATTCTCTCATATTGAAGTGCAATTTGGGGTGTCTACAAAGTGAAAGATGGTCAAAACAGCTTCTTGTCTTCAACTATAAGCAAATATCACTCGAAAAAAAAATTTCTATAAGTTACATCTCAAAATTATATTCCAATTTCCAAAGTTATAACAAGAAAATAATACCTTGTCATCTTTCTCTCTCGTAGTTAGGGATGGCAACGGTCTGGTTAAATCCGACAAACCGAACCGAACCAAACCTATTAGGGTCGGTTTTGGGTCTTTAATTAAAAGTTTTGGTTCGGTTTTGGTTTTTAATTGAAAAAACCGATGCGGTTTCGGTTCGGTTACGATTTTCAGGCAAAACTGAACCGACACCGAACTGACCATATATAATATGCATATGCTTTGAGTTGCAAAACTGCATAATCCCTTGCCCTTAGTTTGTTAGCCCATGCCCATTAGGGATTTATTTAAATATTTTAGAGATGGAATAGAATGACATTTGGAAAAGAGTTATTAAAAAAAAAAATGTCACTTTAATTTTTCTTTCTCATTGTACTTCTATGGAATGAATTCTTTGATACAATTTTTCATTACCACATCCCTCTATAGACACTGTAACCTAACAAAATTTAATCTATTTGAACTTATAAAAAGGTTATATGGATTATGGGCATCGGTGCTTAAAATTCCAAAATCAATGATTCTACAGATTATATATAATGTATTGTTTAATAATAATAATAAGTGTTTTTAAATATGTCACATGGTCATATTTCGGTTATAACATGTCAAGAACTGTCCATTTTATTATTTTTTAAACGGGCCGTGGGAGTTCCGCGGGATGCTTTGTCTTAGTGGGGATTACGGATTATAATCTGGATTTTGAAATCAAGATTCTCATTGCTGATTTTCAGAATCCAAATCTTGTTTGGATGTTGTGGATTTTGGAATTTAATTATACGATTAAAATCTAGGATCTCATTGAGTTGAACCTGATTATTGAGAATGATATTGTAGTTCTGATATTAACTATTGCATACAAAGAATAATACAATATATTTTAATAAATGTAATATCTTATACACACATAAACAAAGACACTCACACACAGAATGTTGGTAAGAATCCCATAATGTTTCTCAAAAGTGGTTTATTATTATCAGGTGATTCTAGAATCATATTATTAGATCTCTTGAGATAATTTGATTTGGTTCCTCTTGGATTTTAAAATCCGATCCTGGCTAGAATCCAGAACCAGGATGCCCCCAAACGCCCCCTAAGGTAGGATCAGATAATGGGAAAAGTAGCAGTTGGAGGTATACCCAAACACAATAGAACGGGGCTTCAGGTCAATGGCGAAAACAAAGGGCAGGAGTATTTAACCATGGGTCCCTAAATTTTTTTATTTTATTTTTTCAAATTTTATATAACTGTTGTTATATAAAACTAGCAAACATCCCGTGCGATGCACGGGGATGGGTAAGAAGTAATACATATCATTATATACATAATTGTCATATAAGGAAAATATGCTTTATTGAAATTATTTTGATGATTTTATTCTTTTTCTTAAATAGCATCAATTTCTTTATTGAGTTTTCAATGATCCTTTTTTTTTCATAATTTTCAAAATTGAAAGTTAGTTCAAACCATGTGCTGTAAAAATAAAAAAATCAACTCCTCTGAAAATCCAAATTAAGTTTACAGTTTAGTAAAGTTGGTGTTAATTATAACCCAGAAAAAGAAAGAAGGAAAAAAGAAAAACAACAACATACATCATCATTATTTCAATATTTAAACAAGTAAGGTTGTCCACTCATTTCGATAGCACATCTATGGTGTGGAATAAATTAGAGGGACTCATGGCTTTGGCTACAACTAATTAATTTGAAATAGCCTTGCTTTATAGCATACCACCAAGAAATGGTTAGGAATAGGTAATTGATGCCACAATGTACGAGCTAATTGTGGTACAAACATGACTGGTTAAGCCTTCCCGGTTCATCAAGATAAGCAAGCAAACTTGTCGGTAGTGCAAAAATATACTTTAAAGTTTAAACCTGTAATGTAAAAGCTTCAAACTTGGAGGTTCCTCAAGCCGCTTTGCAGACTTTCGTTATGGGGTTACATTTACATAGCTCACTTCTACTAAAATTATGCATAAAGCAAACCTAACTACAAGATGAAGCTATATATCAATTGGATGTCTCAATACACTGGAGTTCAAAGCTATCCATTTTTGAACGATGGGGTCATATGCATAACCAATGGGCTCATCAGAGCTGGTAAAAATGAAGTCCCAAGATTTCTGCGGCAATTCATTTGAGAAATTCTATAATAACCTTCTTAAATTTGCTATGCATTCCATCTTTAATTTTACATGCGGAACCTACTATTAAAATGTTCACTATGGGTAGATAAGCAAGGATCCATTCCGAAAAGTCATCGGGGAGGACTAAATCCACGGAAATTAACCATAGTGCGTTCTTTAATGCCTTCATCACCAGGCTCTGAAAATGAATCAAATTTGCCAACCCCATTTCTAGTGTCGCCAATTCAATGAGTAACCCATGATGATTCACCCTACATGATCAAAAAAGTAAAGACTCCTGAACATAAGTAGGAAGCAACACTAAGGTATCAAATTGTTCAACAAAATCATCAGAAAAAAAACTCCTCCATCAATTATAAGCACATCATATTTGAGGGATATCCAACCAAAATCAGGCTCATAACCTGCAGAACCCAAATCATCTCTATAACATATATGAGGTAAATGTTAAATCGAAGATGAGGAGGAACCCATAGATTAAAGAAAATTTTGTAGACAACTTAATTAAAACATTCATGAAGCCAATAGATCATATAAAGGAAATGAGAAAGAGGTCAGCAAAGTATTCTTATCTTATTGAACAAGAATGACAAGACTCGTATGCAGCTAGTTCTAGCTAGATGATGATTGTTGTATCATCTCATTCAATAAATAAAACAAAGCTATAATAAAACGTCTTAACAAAGAGAATTGACCACTTAAAATGAGGATGAATTAATAATGTGTTCCTTACAAAATACACATACACCTTAATCTCCTTTCTCACAGGATGAAAGGTTATAAAAGATTTTCAAAAAAAAAAGAAAGTAGCAAAGAAGCCTGAAGAACACTAGTAAAGATAGTAGCAGAAAAAGCCAATCGAAGAGAGAGAACAGAGAGACCTTATCTCCAAGCATCGTTCCTATAAGTCGAGATGCTATTGCAACTGGACCAACTCTGATACGTGTAGGACTCCAAAGGACAAAATATATATCAATGGTGGCACAAAGCTAGAATCTGCATGAAACCAAATTCATAAAAGATTACCAAAAACAACAAAAAGAGAGAAAAAAAAAATATTTTTTCATCACAATAGAATCCAGTACTGAATAGGAAGAGAAAACCAAGTGTACATTGATACTCACAGAGTCCTAATATTGGATGTCAATTGGCAAGCTTTGCATAACTAATTCCCTGAAAGACAACCAAAGTTGGTGTTAATTTTTCCCCATCTTTCGTCCTCCACTTCACTTGATAGAGTCACGTATTAAATAAGAAATAAAAATTCACTTTGAATAGAACAAATCATAAAACCCAATTTCTGTCAAAACCTTGAAACCAAACTCACTGTCAAAAAATACCTGCTAAATTCAATTCAGAAAATAAAAGGCTCATACGTACAGAAGCTTTTGAAATCCAGTTTATGTCTCTCTCCATACATTAAAGAAAAAATTTGTAGACAATTTAATTAAAACATTCAAGAAAGCCAATAGGAAGTGTAAATCCAAATCATTACCCAAAAAAAAAAAAAGTGTAAATCCAAATCAAAGCCCTTGCAACTGAACCAAACCTACATGTACATGCGCAAATTAACCAACAAATTCTGATTTTGAAATTTTTTTCCCGTTTATTCTGGATTGGGGATGTTGGGATGGGGATATTCGTTCAGATTCATATAATAGGTCTCAAAAAAGCATGGGTAAAAGAGGAAAAATCAAGTTTCCAGTAATTCAGCTCAACATGATGTGAGAAACCTGAATCACAAGAAATAGTTTCATGAACTTCCCGTCGAGATAAGCAGCAATTATGTGGGGATACCAGGGTTCAGAGCATGAGATTTGGAGTTCTGACGTGAATCGAGGGAAAAAGACCTTTCACCACGTGATTCTTTTAGATAAAGAGACATCTCTGGGGAAGGAATGGGAAGTGATACCAAAGGAGAGAGGTATTAGGCATTTTGAGGAACTCTATTATAGATTAATGTCGCTGTGGCAAAGTCTGGAGGAACCAAGATGGTTCCGGTGCCGTTCCAGACATCGATGGTGTTGGCAAAGAGGGAATAGCCCCGGCTTTGGAGAAGGGAAGAAGCTGCTGCGGTGGCGGCTAAGGATGGCTGAGCAGGCGGGGTTGTGGAAGAAACCCAAGAAGCAATAAACAGAAGAGAGGAGGGGAAACAGAGGAGAACTTGAGGAGGGATGTTAACGTACCTTTGTGCAGAAAGGTCACCATTAATGAAATGACTTCCGTTACGGGAGAGGAAGAGGGTGTGTCCACGTTTTATTTAACAGTCGGTAGTCTCCACGTAGGCACCCATGTAGATGATGATGCGGAGCTACCAGGGTTGAGGGATGAAGGTTTAGAGCTCTCTCAGTAAAAACCGATTGCTATATATTATATATATGGAAGATATATAGATATGGCTTCAGGGTTTTTTTTTTTTTTTTAAATCCACACTCGTGAAAGGGGATGACCCATGCTAAAATATTATTCCATGAACCAAAGAGTGAAAAGGGAAACTGTTGTAGGTAAGATTTGAGGACAGCGCGCGGAGCTGCAAACTTGATTTCAAAACCAACCTTCAGTTTCTGAAGTTTTTAAGACTAATTTTTTTTTAACAAAAAACGGTGCTCACGGATATGTAGGACTACTTGAATGATTCATGTTCCAAGCACTGATTGCATGCCGATCACTGGACCCAAGTTTCCCCAGCCTCATAAATTTAAAACCTAAAGAAGAATGCAACATACATATATAGTTCAAACACAAATATGTGATGGTATCACAGATTATTACAACCTCTTCCTTCTTTATTCATATTAATAGCTAGGAGTACTAAGTTGTTATATAACTTAGTTTTTGTATACAGCCTTGTAATCAGTCCAAAGTTGATCTATGTTCTTCCCCAGCAGCTCCACAAAGAACTCAGGACTATAACTGGTCTTCATCTTGCCATTAAGATCTGCCACAAACACATTTCTAGGACTGTTACAGTATTCCAAAAAGCGAGCGGTCACGTCAAACGTGTCGTCCCACCGATCTCCCTGCCCAGGTCGCGCAAAGTCCGAATAGATGTACCAGCCTTCAAATATAAATACTTTGCGATCCCCCATATCAAGCTTATTGGAGCCTGCCCTTGTCCAGTTCACTGCCACACAAAACCCATTTCGAAGCACAGTTCTTCCACGAATTCTTTCTTTATGTCGCCTGAAATGTCAGCAATGTCGCCGGCATACATTTGGATTTTGTCCTCCTGATCAGTCCTAGGACTAATGCCCTGGACAATCAAAGTCACTTGGGTAAAATTCTTCCTGTCTTCTTGGGTGGGTTGCTCGAAGGTTTGCCATGCATATGTATTCCGAGATAGATTTCATTTTCTGCTTGGCATATTCAACACCAATCTCGGTGGTGAACCGGGTACCACCTGGTGTTCCAGTGGCATTGTTGATTACTTCATAGTCTACGGCTTGTAATTAACCCTTGCAAGGCTGCAAGGGGCAGAAGGGAGGAGAGGAACCACAAGGGGAAGACCATATGAGCCATTTCTGCCTTTGCTTTAATGAATTTCTCGATATCCTTGAAAGTAGCACAGGATTACTACTCTGTATATATAAGGAGGTGATGTAAGCACTTGAAAGAATCAAATACCAAAATATAGCATATTTTGAATTGCTAGCAGTCTTACAGGCTGTGCATGCCTGTGTGTATAGCCAATGCATGAGTACGTGTATTTCACCGTCAGAAATAGCTTATATGAAATTCCTTCCAAGATATAGCATATTTCGAGTGAAGCTACACTACAAAAAAATGGCCATTTAGGGGCGGACAATAAACGTCTTTTAGCAGTGGTCATTAAAGGACCGCCGCTAAAAACCGTATTCCTCGCTAATACATCATTAAATTCCTATACCATTGCGTCTCCTTTGTCTCTATTTTTCTGTCTCATCCCTTCTCTCCTTTAGTTTTCTTTAATTTCTTTGCAAAAGCCCTTGCAACCTCTCTTTCGATCTTAATTTCTCGATTCACACAAAGTTTCTCCTTGGCTTGAGTTTGCTCGGGAGCTCAAAGAGACGAGAACAACAATGAGAAAATGGATAGTTCGCACAGATTCCATCAGGTGATGAGGAGTATTCATTTCGGATCTCTCACTTTATCATCAACATAATCATCATTTTTTACAGTAGCAATAGTTGAATTCCGATCTAACGAGATGAAATCTTCACCGAGCATGTTGCTTCCGCTGATCTTCATGAGATTGAAGAGAAATCTCCGGTATAGCTTCTAATCAAAGCAATTCCGGTCTAATGAGATGTCATTGCTTCGATAGAGCACGATTCAAATGTTGCTCCGCAGCAAAACAAATATCCTCCTGCTGTGTTTAGTCTGGTTTTGTGTTGTTAGGTGTTGGAGGGCTTCAAGCCTTCGACCCCCATAGTCCAGGTGCAGTTTTGGATCCGATCGTGTCTCAGTTTACCGAGCACTCTTTTTCTGGCTTTCTCGTCTTTGATGAAGCCTTTGCTCCCTTTAATGGGAATTTCAATCCGTGCTCCAACGGAGCCTCCGTCCGACTTTACCCCTGTTTTTCAGGTGGTTTCATGCTGCTTCGGCACAAGGTTGGACACTTTCACTCAGAACTGTTACCAGATTATTGGGTTTATGCTTCCCCTGTCCCCTAGCTTCTTTTGCTTCAAGGCTTTTATGGGTGTTTTATCTGTGTTTTTTGGCTTGTAGCCACAGCTTTTGTAACATTGTGTTCATATAATGAAGAAAGGGCTTAGCTCTGCTTTCCATAAAAAAAAAATAATTTTGTCCATTATGTCTTATTTTTTTTCTCTCTCTTGTATTAGGAAGGAACACTCTGCGCTCAACAGAACAAATTCCAAAGAGATGTAACTTACAACCTTCTCTGCACTTTTTTCACTTGGAACATAGAAGTACACAAAATATCAAAAAGGAGAAAAGAATTGCTACAACTTTAAGCAGAAAAAATTCCGTTTCACCAAGCTCTTGAGGTTATTGCTAAGAGTGTCAGGCTCTTGATGTTATTGCTGAGACTGTTTATTCTTGTTGATGTTGTCTTAATATTGATATTCAGGGATTCTAATGAAACTGCATATAATGCCGCTCTTTCTCTATAAATGATAACGCAGGCTATTATAGTTTTGTTACGTTCATTTTAACTTGGAAAATTTCCAATGAATTCTGGAAAAAAGAAAACCCTGTCATGCAAACGGCACCTAAAAATTTTCAGATTTTCGAAGTTAAGAGGTTTTTGAATCTCTTGTTTCTTTCAGGTACCCCCAGTGGAACTAGAGGCCTTGTTGCTTTCTCACCCAGAAATTTGGTAATCTCTCTCTCTCTCTCTCTCTCTCTCTCTCGTTATGTCTTCATCTTCTCTGTTTCTGTATCTTTGCAACATTTTCAGTGAAAAATTATAAATAAAATTACTTAGAATGAGGGGAATATTGATAGAAGGGAAATTTCAATTTCCTCCAAACTGGAAGATTGGGCATGAAATTTCATAAAATTTGGGATTATTAAAAACTGAAGTGACCAGAGCTAAGACAACTGGTTTGACTGTTGACTATTTTGACTATTCTGTTCATCCAAGTTGTAGTACTTTGGGTGCTAATATTATGGCATGCTTGCTTGGACTTGCTATATTTTCTAGTGGATCATTATTGTTTTGCTCCACTATGTCATGTGTATTGCCCTGATATTTCCTAGCATTTTGTTTTAACACTTGTTTAGGTCTTTAAATGTGTTAAGAAAATACAGAAATGGAATTTTTGAGGAACTTTGAGATATATCAAACGGAACAAAGAAAATTAGAGCCAAAAACATGTTGCAAGCTGATGCAACTGTAGGAAAGAGTAACACTGTCTTATATTGTATCTGGATTGGAATATAAAAAGTTAAAGTGTCATTTTTTGTTGTTGCAAGACTTGGGAGTAGAGTTATCCACCACTACAGCCTTGAAGGTACCGACTGTGTGGGACATATCATTAGCTAGAATCAACTTTATATGGACTATAGTATTAAATAGGAAATTGGTTTGCCATCCACACAAAATAATGTGGCTCCAGCATCCAATTTTATATGTAATCCCTTTTTCTTTTCTTTTATCCTACTCTTTTACTTTAATTATTCTCGATACCATTTGCTATGCATTTGTTTCTGCATGTTTAAGTTTGTTTATCATGATTTAATAAATTTTTTACTTGGGTGTAATCCCTTTTTCTTTTCTTTACCATTTGCTATGCATTTAACAAATTTTTTTTAGTCAAAAGGTTGGAAGTTACCTGCTAGTTCGTTTTATTTTATTTTATTTTTTTGAGGTTTTATCCAAGTAGGTCAAAAGGATATGAACCTAGTTCTGTTGGTTCTACTCTGTCAGAACTCATTAAATGGGAAAGTAGGAGATAAACTAAAGAGAGCTAAAGAGAGTAACACTGAAAGTTGATGAAGCAGACATCACTTTTTCATTGAAGGTATAACCATGAGAATTATTTGAGTTCCATAATGCATTAGATTTTCATGTTGCTTTGTAGAATTTTGATTGAGTTTGACTGGTTGGTCAGAATAACCTACAATTTTGCAGGTGGACATGTGAGTTCATATATATTGAAATAAGGGCCGGCTACTGTCAATCTTGTGAGTGTGTAGCAACCTCTTCCACCACCAACCCCTCTACTACTACCACCACTGACTCCACTACCCACTACACCGCATAATTCTCCTTCACATAACCCAGGTTTTACTCTCTCTCTCTCTCTCATCTACAAACGCCTCCACCCACCCCCGCTGCTTAATTAGTTCTAGATGCTTAGAGACTCATACAATGATACAATCAATTGCTGGTGATGAAATCTTCTAACTGGTTTTAAGGTCTTCTTATCTGTAAATAATCATATGTTGATCCTCTTCTAGCCTTTTTATTTATTTCCATATTTTCTATTAATTGAAGCATCTGTTTGACAGCGAAGAATATTGGAAGTTGGGTATTTTCCTTCCTTGCATCTTCTTGGGCTTTCTGGGGAGCACTAGCTTTTGAGAAAGATTTCAAAACATATAGAGATCCATATATGGTTTTGCATGTATTTATAAGTTATACTGAATCTGGATAGAGATCAGAAGAAATTGCAGTGTGATATCATGTTTTTTCTCTTGCAGTTTGGCAATAATCATCAAGCTTTATTTCATGGAAGGAGTGAAGCAGAGGACAAATATGTCATTTTGGTGAATGAAGATTCCAAACATAGAAATTTACATAACAATATATCATTTTTGTGGGTGGAAACATAACAATATATCATGTGAGACAACATCGTAAAGCATGTATTTATTATGCGTTGTTTGGGTGCGTGGAGAGAGGAAGGGATGACGGTAAGTGTGTGGGGCAGGGGCAGGGGTAGGAGGGAGGGGCAGGGGGCAACGGGTAGGTGTGTGTTTTTTTTATAAAAATAATAATAAATGGTGTGTGGGGCACGTGGACAAGTCGGTTTTATTTATTTATTTATTCTTTCAAAAGGGCCTTTTAGCGGCGGGCAATACCGCCACTGAAATATTTAGCGACAAAGCATTTATTGGCAGACAAGTGTCGTTTGGAAAAAGATTTAATGGCGGTCTCTTGGCTTTCAGCTGCGGTTGGCCCGACACTAAAACCCTCCTTTTTGGTAGTACCTACACCCTTTTCGGGCCCTGTATTTGCTGGAGCCTAACGTTGGAAGATTGGCTGGAGCCTCCATAGATCTTTGCCATGTGTCCCTAAGGCTACAACTCACTTATTAAGGGTACAACTCACTTATTAAGGGTACAACATAGTTTAGCATAGGATACAACTCAACTCTTCGTGGCTACAACCTAATGTATATATCATAGGGTATAATTCAACTTATCATGGGTACAATCCCATTCATCATGGGGTACAACCCAACTTATCGTTGGGTACAACCCATTTCATCATGATAGATTGATATGATGAATGAATAGGACACGTGACGAAGATCGGTGGATGCTCCAACCGATCTTCCACACAAGAAGCTCCAGCCGATGTGAGGGCTCTTTTTCGGCGTAGAAGATTCTTTTGTCGTCGTCTTCGGTCTCAAACGTTGAATGCTCGGTTGAGATACAAATCTCCACTAAATACACGGGTTTATTTACCTTTTCCCAGGTAAAATATCACTTGAAACAACATTTTACATGGAGAAATATGATTTAAATAACATCCGTAGGATGTTAGATTTAGATTTTAACTGTATGTTACTGTATATGTTGTAAAGTAAATTTCCACCGTAGACGATCATTACTCATCTTAAAGAATTAATTCATTTCCAAAATCAAAGGTGCCATGTCATCATCAATATCCAATGTGTCATTTCTGCCTGCATGCCAAAAATTCAAATGATTATAATAAAAGCGCAAAATTATTTAAAAAAAATAGACTAATAAAATTTACAAGTTTCTATTATCTTTTTTGAATTTTTAAATTTTTTTTATTTTTATTTGGAGTTGTTCATTCTAATAGAGAATGAAATATGCCCCTTTCTTTTAATTAAATACCAAACATAGCTCCCTGGCCAAATATGAGATCTTAAGATGAGAATCCCTCGTCACTGTGCAATATTAATATTAATTAAACAGATGATACACCTGTTCCATCTCTTCTCACACTTTTAAGTTTTCAAAGCTCATATAGCTTATTTACTAAAATATTTCTGTCGACGCTTTGTTGCCTTTTCCTAAGTACTTGATGCCTTTATTGAACCGTATAACCTGAAATGGAGGAAAATACAAAAATCATAAAGTATCAAAAGATCTGATAACCAGTTGCAGAAAGGGGAAAAGAAAAAGCTAAGAAGACGATTACTTACTCCCACATTTGGTTCCGGCGGCCAGTTCCTTGCCACAGTAGCCGGCGACATACACCACCTTGTCCATGCTAATGATATTCTCCACGTCTTTGGTAATGTGATTGCACACACACGGTACGTCCACTTTTTGCACAACAGCACAGCATTCCGGCGACGGCAGAACCTTCGGCCCGGGCTTTTGAACAAATCAGCTGCATTGCTCAACCAGCCCTTTGAAATCACCTTGGCAGGTCTGCCCGGAAACTTGATGGCCGGAGCTCAAAATTCCAGCCATCACAGCAGCTACAAAGACAAAGTGAACAACGTTGCTGTGAACTGCCATGGCTTCCTCTCTCACCTTCAATGTCTTTTTATCTGAGTGTTTGTTGTGAAGGTTAGTTCACCAGCAAGCACCGTATATAAGTAGACGTGAAAACGGAAAACGGGGGTGGGTTAGGGAATACCGTGGGCGCCACGTTGCCACGTTGAAAATACGACCCGCATCTTCTGTCGCCGATTGTATTACTTTTTGTGTAATAGATTTTGTGGACGCGACACGCGTCCTTCTCTTTTTAAAACCCACATAACGCTAACGTCCCAACCGATGCTAATGTCGAACGGCAAAAACTAACGATGCTGTTCCATTGTTCCATCGTTAGCGTCGTTCGTTTCAATCGATTAAAATAATTGCGCACAATTTTGAAAATTTCAAAACCCCTCTTTTTCAAAACCCCTTTCGTTCTTCCTCCTCAAACCTCTCTTTTTCAAAACTCCTTTAGTTCTTCCTCCTCCTCAACATTCGTAAGATGAATGGCGACAGAGGAAATCGGTCGCTCGCTAAGTACTGTAGATTCTCTCACTAGCTCTGAAGCAACCCTACAAGCTAGACTTTGATGCGAGGTGATAGAAGCCCTAACGGGTTCGTCGTTGCAGATTGTAGCACGGAATTGCAGAAACAGAGGCTTCTGGGTCTCTGATGCTCTTCTTGGTCGACGCGAAGCTCGTTTCTTACGAACTCAGAATGTCAATGGGGAGAACTTATCATCACATTCCATTTCTCTGCGACACAAGGTCATTCACTTGGTTTCCTCATCTTCCTCTTTGGAGATGTAGGCATCTTCTTTTTCGATTTTCTTTGTTTTGGATCTTTGATTTTGGTTCTTTAACTTTGTCTCAGGATCCCTTGCTTTCTTGGAAATCTTTCTTGTCAGATTAGTCTCGTCCATTTTTAAAAGTTCTAATTCTGGAAGTTGCGATGTTTCTTTCCCCATAGGTGGATTCTTTTTTATAGCTTATTATACCCGGCCTCTCGGTTTCACTAAATCAGTTAAGGTGCAGATCAACATAACAACTTTCTTTTGTTTGTTTCTTTGATTCTTTGCTTCTGTTAACTGTACCATATGCTTCGGTTATTTTTTGGTTGCTTTAATATGTAATTTCTTTTTTTTTTTTTTTGGGGTTGCTTTTGAAGCTTAAATTCTAGTGATTTTTCCCCAATTTGTAGCATTATTTTGTTCTCCTTACCGTAACGTCGACAACTTTATGGTCGGTCCTTGTTAAAATACTATGGCACACTAGTAATAAATAGATAATGTTATTCATTCTTGTTGTGCTAGATTCTTGTCACATGTTGATCTTTGGTCAAAATTAAACCATCATAATAATTACCAAATAAATTCAAATAAAATATGAAAGACTAAATGTTTCCACTAGAAGGAAGAATGTATTATATTTTTTCCACTGTCAACACCTTATGTCTGAACTTGCTGATGCTTTTGTTTTGTTTTTGACAGATTTCAGTGGAGAGCTTTAGAAGAGGACATGTGCACACGTTGATCACTTCTGCATTTAGTCATAACTCATAAGCAAATTGGGCATATTATGGGAAACATGTTTGGTCTTTATTTCTATGGGATAAGTGTATGGTTACTTGCCTTCAGATCTTTCTTTGTTTTTCAATTTCTTTTTTCTTCTAATCATTTGCAAGAAAATTTATTTATTACTCTTCTCCAGCAAAAAAATTAGTTGGAAAAACAAAATTAAGGGCAACTTTGCATAAGGAATGGTGGCAAGCAGGAGTCTTACTTTTTTTTCACTTTTATACATGGTGAATGGTACATGTGACCAAGGGATTCACCAACCAAATCATAGGTCACTAGGTTTTCTCATGGCAATCATCTAGCTCAGAATTAACATGATTGGATGATTTTAACAACTATGGTCAGTCAATTTATTTTTCTTTCTTTGTGAAGACCTTCTGTTGTTTTTGCCTTCATAATTCAACAAAATTTTATAACTTGGATTGATAAAAAACTTAATGAGTTGGTTAATAAGTTAGAAAATCCCCATGCTGAAAACAATAAACCAAATGCTCTGTACTAACTCCATGTTTGTGTGACATTTCTGGCATAGATGGGGAGCATTATTCTTTCCAGTAACTGAAAAGGAGTGAAAATTTAGTTTAAACTTCCATATTGCTATAGACGTTCTGGTTTTGTTATATCTGATGGTGTTGATTCATTGATTGCTCCTTCATCTTTCTTGAGTACCCACAATTTATTTATTTAATTTGGTGTATATATTAGAACAAGTTTTTGTTATCATCTCCATGTTTTCTGGCCACTTTTGGGCTTTCCATAAATATATATCCTGTTTCAGATAAATGCTTATTGTTAGTATCAGGTGCAGAGACTTGCTGTGGATTCTTGTTTCTAATAGAACTTGATACTTGGCCAAGAACTTATGATGTGAAACAGTTGGTCCCAAAGCTTCAGAGTATGCCCGTGGCACATAAAATTGGAAGCATGAATATATATCGAATTGTACATCTTGTATTTTGAACTAGTTTATAAGCGTAAATGTAAATTAAAGAATAGAGTACAGTCAGATGTGCAGAAGTAGGATGAAAGAAAGATTGGATGGATGATGGTCTATAAGAAAAGCTTCAAGATGAAAGTTAAAATAGTAACCAACGCCAACATTTGTTCAAACCCGAGTATTTAAAGTGTCTAAGTTGGTTAAATATAAGTTAGAGAAGCTATGGTCCAAACTGCACCCCAATCGAGGTGGAAATGAAGATTTTATGGTTATCGTTTGACAGCGTTAGAGGCACCGTTCGACTTTAATTTCGATAGTTCCCTTATAACAATTGCGAACTGGCCTTATGTAATTCTCCGCGTTCGACGCTGTTCGAACGTTAAATCCGATAGTTCCCTTATAATAATTGCGAACTGGCCTTACGTAATTCTCTGCGTTCGACGCTGTTCGAACGTTAAATCCGTTAGTTCTCTTATAACAATTGTAATTCTCCGCGTTCGACGCTGTTCGAACGTTAAATCCGTTAGTTCCCTTATAACAATTGCAAACTGGCCTTACGTAATTCTCTGCGTTCGACGTTGTTTGAACGTTAAATCCGTTAGTTCCCTTATAACAATTGTAATTCTCCGCGTTCGACGCTGTTCGAACGTTAAATCCGTTAGTTCCCTTATAACAATTGCGAACTGGCCTTACGTAATTCGTCGCGTTCAGTGCTGTTCGAACGTTAAATCCGTTAGTTCCCTTATAACAATTGTAATTCTCCGCGTTTGATGCTGTTCGAACGTTAAATCCGTTAGTTCCCTTATAACAATTGTGAGCTGGCCTTACGTAATTCTCCGCGTTCGACGCTGTTCGAACGTTAAATTCGTTAGTTCACTTATAACAATTGCGAACTTGTCTAACATAATTCTAATTCCTTCTACAATGCTTCCTAACATAATTCCAATTCCTTTTAGACTTCCTTCTAACATATATAAGTATCCTTAAGACCTTCCAATGCATGAGTTGAGTGTTCACCATCTTTTTTGGTAAAGGTTTTTCAGACATTTTCGATTTCGTGTGTTTTGTAGGGTTTTATGTCTTGAATCCGTGATTTGTGCTTCTTTTAAGGATTGTTTGCTTTCAAATCCCTTCGAAAAGCTTTTAATCGTCTATTATTTTCTTCTTCGAGACATTTTTTATGTTTTTGATGTTCTTTTGGTGTTTTAGACGCAAATCCCCAAATATGGGGGTTTCGTTTTGTTGAGCGAACGATAGCATTTGAGAAAATTAAAGACAGAAAATGACCTGAACAGTAGGGTAGAAATTTTCCATGAAAGGAACAAATTCTCATACTCGTTAACATAACATAAACTGTTTAATGCACAAAAAAAGAAAGAAAAAATACAATAATTTTTAGCAGCAATATCATGTTAACACAGGTCAAAATATTTAGGACTAAAATCATGGACCAGCACACTGGAAATATACATCTGAAACAATCTATTTGTCCTTCAAAGGTGTAACTCATCATCCTCGAGAACACGACGCCTCTGAATCTAAAGAATATCATCATTAGGAGAAAAACAGTGAGATATCGACTTTTGCATATAACACACAATTACAGTACACGGGCACAAATGATAACATGACTTACAGTTACTTTGGTCTGTTTAGTTTCTTGGTTATTAATCTGCTCCAGCAATGATATAAGCCTCTCTTCAGAAACCTGTAAATAAAAAAAAATGATATAAAAACAATTAATGAGTTCCTTAATGAAACAATTTTAGCAAAGATTGGATGGCATTAGATAGAAGTGCATTGATGGACACCACAATATCTGCACATGTTTCCTTAACTTCTCAACTATTTGGCCCATTTGAGCAGATCTCAGTAGAGGATCCTCAACCCCCCTTGCTTTCTCAGGTTTTACTAAAGCAATCCGAGCAACTGTTGCAAAGACATTATACATAAATAGATATTCCCAATAAATTATTTTAGTCCCATTAATCCAAACAGAGAAATATGAATTCCATAACTTGTCTAGATTCATCACTCTCATGATCACTGATACAGAAACTAGAATAATCCATCCACACAAAAGTAGCTCACAGAGAGGATTCAGGACTTGCTTTCTCCTGGTTGTTATACCATGAAAAATAGAGTCCACAGTTAATTTCATTGTTGAAGACAGTGAAAATTTTTTTTTTTTGAAGAGAGTGAGGGCCCTATTTGGCATAGCTTCCTGAGGGCCAGAAAATGCTTCATAAGCACAAAAGGTACAGGACAAAGCCATTTCTCACAATGCCCTTATATTTGTAGGAAGCTATGCCACATAGAGTCTAAGACCCACAATTTAACTTACAAATTCTCAAGCACTTCCAAAAAAGAAAAAAAAATATAACTATTAAGGATTCGAACGACCAAGGATTTGAACATAGTGTAAGCACCTTATTTTTGCACCCCTGGAATTGCTGAAAATGAAAACCCTGGCAGAAAGTCAAACCCCGAGGGGACAAAAAGTTGACTTTTTCATTAAGTGATATTTGGCCACCTTGCTTTATATCAATGGATAGAGAATCCCGACAGGAGTCTAACGCAACTGAGTTTGTTGGAATCGGAGTCCGGATGAAGGTTCGGCGGGCAGTCAAACTTAAGGGAGAGCCGAAAGTTGACTTTTTCTCGAATTCCGTGCCAAGTGCTTAGCCCCATATCATTGGATAGAGAATCTCGACACGGTTCCAACGCAACTGAGTTTGCGGGAATCGGGGTCCGGATGAAGGTTCTGCAGGCGGTCAAACTTGCGCGGAGCCAAAAGTTGACTTTCTGCTAAAATCCGATCCGGAGGCCTACCCCTAGGTCATGGGATGGAGGGCTCCGATACGATTCTAATGAAACTAAGTTTGCCCAGATCGGAGCCCGGATGAAGAAAATATGAGCTGGCGAAGTTCCCGAGCAGCAAAACTGGCAAACTGCGCACGTGGCAAAAAGCTGCACACGTGGCGAGTTGCGCAGAAAAATATCTCGGGGATCAAATCCATAAATATCCAAACATTCAAAATATCCCAGGGACCAATCTGAAAGTATTTGAATAAAATAATATTAAACCTAAATATCCCAGGGACCATATCCTAATTTTCAGATTTTAAAAACAAACGAGCGGCGGCATTTATTATTTTGAAATGATTCGGTCGCTCGCGCGAACGTGGCAGGGGGTATGCGCTCACCTTGAGCTGGGCGCCAAGGTGAGCGGCACCCCATTTCCTTTGCCTATATAAGCCGCGAGAGTCTTCATTGCAGGGGGTTCCGCGATTTTTGGGGTTGGCTGATTTCGGGGTTGGAAAATTTTGGTGGGGTTCCAAATTTAGGTTGGGCGATTTTTGGGTTCTGGACTTTTCTTTTGGTTTCGGCATTTTTGTTTTGGGGTTTAGGATTCGAGGGTTCGGATTGTTCTTTTGGGCTCGGGATTTTGAAGAAAAAGAACATACACACAGGTCCCCTCCCTTCCTCTTCTTCCTTGTCAAATCCGAAGGAGGCCGTGCTCTTGGTGTGAGAAGAAGGTTGCTCCGGCGGCCGCTCGCGCGCTCCAAGGAGGCTTCACCCACTTCGGAGAGGTGTGAAACATCCAGGTAATGTTCTCAATGGCCCCTGTTCCAAAATAAATAAGTCTATTGCTATCTGTTTCTGTTATTTCGTATAGTAGCAGTGCTTGCTTGATTCGAAGGGGGAGCCTGTTCCCCATGGATTCTCCATCCCTGTTGTTGTAACCCATAAAACCCCCTATTCCCTTCTTCATAACCATGTTCTGTTAGTTAGGGTTTTGATTTTGGAAGTTTATTCATGTTCTGTTAATAGTGTGTTTCGGAGTTGTAAGTTTTTGGTGAGGATGTGTTAGGTTAGATCAATTTCCATTTGTGTTTAGAGGTCTTCTGGGGTTCCAAGGATCCCCAAAAAATGGTTACAGAGCTCAAAAACAGTCGGAAATGGAGTTTGGAGAGAAAAAACAGAGAGTTGAAAATTGCAGTGAGCTGCCGCCCATCTGGCGCTCACCTAGGAGGTGGGCGCCCCTTTCATCTCACTTCCCGCCGAGCTGGCGCCCACCTGGCGCTCAGCTCACGCCCACCAAAAACCAAGTGAAAATTCTGGCGCCCACCTCGCGCCCATCTCGCGCTCACCTCCCGCCCAGCTCGCGCTCACCTGGTATCGGGTGAGCGCCAGGTCAAAAATTTCGCCCGGTTCTGGCACCCATCTGGCGCCCACCTGGCGCTCACCTCAGGAGGTGAGCGCCAGGTCCAAAACAGGCCGAATTGTAATTTTTTTTGAAAATTCCAAAAATACCCTTTACCATACCGCGGGGGCTTCGCCCCCCGCACCCCCACCCCTTTGTTCGCTGCGCATCCAACTCGTACCTTGGTACGGGGAGGTACCCCACCCCGTGGGCTCCGCTTCGCTTCGCCCACAGGGCCCCCAGGTACCTCCCCTTGGACCCAACACAATGAGCCAATTTTTTCTTGATCGGGTGTCAATTTTGTGTATTTTCTTATGTGATTATTGCTGAATGTGAGTTTTTTTTATTTCCAAACCGAACCGGATGAACCAATAGGGTTCCCGGGTCACCCGGAAACCCAACATGGGCCATGGATCAACCCGGTCCAAATTGATTTCCGGTGGGCCTTCCAACGGGGCCCACCAAGCTTGACCAACCCATTCATGCTTAAATAAGATAATAAAAGATTTGAGTGGGCCAGACCACTTGAGGCCCACCCAAGCCCTAATTGGGCCATGCATGATTAAAGTAAGATATGGTTTGGCCGAGACCACGGGTAGGGCCTATCGGGCCCACTAAGCCCATGAACCCGACCAACTTAGGGTTTCCAAACCCTAATTCAGGAAGCCTTGGGCTTTCAAGCCCAAGCCCAGGTAAAGGGCCCCAAGCCCAATGCTTGGCCCATTTTGACACAGATAAGAAAGATAAAAATCAAAATCACTTGGCAACCAATTGTGGGGCCCACTCAAGGGCCCACAAAGCAATCCTGGCCCACTTTTGGCATGAAATCCACTTAACTAATCCAACTTGAACTCTAAAATAAAATCAATTCAAAGTGAGCCAAAATCCAAAGGGCCACACTTGGCCCACCAAGGAACATGCGGGCCACACTTGGCCCACCAAGGGATACCGTGGGCCTTCCAACGGGGCCCACCCCACCAGGCCCAGATCACCTTAATTAAAAAGATAAAATCAAGTAAAGGGACCCACACCACTTTGGCGGTCCCGCCAGACTTAATCAAAATTGCATGCTGGAATAGGAATCGGGTGAGTGAGAGACCAAAGTTGACTCAAACCAGGGAAACCTATGGGACCCGTCACTTGACGGGGTGGACTGGGGTGTCTACGGACTTCCCCAGACCGCAACCGAGAACCTACTTAGAATCTCAAGCCGCAGACCAAGCCTTAATAGAAGAACTTAGGCACCCGGGTGTCTGCCTGCACCCCATCAGGCAGTGGCGACTCCAAACCAAATCCCGAGGCACGCGTCGTTACGCGTGCGCCTCGTCGTGCGACCGAAATCGGGTGCGCACACATAGAAGATCTCATATGTAATTAGTTGACATACTCAGTATACAAGCAGGCCCCAAGATAGCAAAAAACATTGCAGATAACTAGTTAACCTCTGCTCTAGTTCGAGTATGCCTTTCATCATCAATAATACAGAAACCAAAATAATCCACTCGCAAGCAGATGACATAAAAGACTAACAGACTTGCTTTTTGTTTAACTAGCATACATGAGCCGCAGTAACCACAAACAATTTCGTTACTAAAAAAGTTACTACCATTTAGAAATACTGCGATAATAACCAAAGCTTGCATGTAAAAAACAATGCTGAATGACCTTTATACATGAGTAAGCAGCAGACTATTGGGTGTTGGAATGGGATAGTAAACAACACTTTGCAACATTAATAGAAACAAACCCAAAATAAAACCTTTTCCTTCTGAGCAAAGAACCAATATTTACTTAACAAGTACAAATTCCTTTAAAAGATACGACCTTATAGTTTATGAAAAGAAAAAAGAATGATAATCTAAGTCCAAAGCAACAAATTTAAAGACAAGCAAAGAATTTAAACCTAAGCCTTTCTTGTGCTTTAGATGACAAAATCTGACTGAGCATCATTTGCCTCCGTTCATCTGCCTCCTTGAAATGATTTGTTTAAGGAATCAGTCCCACAATAATTTTAGATATGAAGAAAGCTAAGCAAAAAAAATACTCTAAAAATATGTACAAAAAGGGGTAAAAGATAAAAGAACATACTGTTTGGCCTCTTATTGGGCTTTTTGCTGCTTTGAGCTTTGCTGATTTCCCTGTTTGTCAAAGAAATGCATGTAGTAAAGCTTGTAATAGATGTACCCAAAAAAAGGGTAGAGCCACCTCAAAATTGAAGCAACAGACTTATAAAACACAGAGTGGAATATCACTTACAAGGCCGTTCTGTGCCATTAACTCCTGCATTCTTCTTTGTCTGATGGCTTCTAATTCAGGATCTGCCTAGCCAAAAAAACAAAAAAAACAAGATAACAGAACTCAGTCACAGATCCAACTCCGATTAGAATATGAACATGGATTAAATTCAGCTAACCTAATTTACCCAGAGCTAACTCAAGCTATACTAAATCCTCTGTCAAAGCATACAATGCAAGACATTTATGGGCAGCACAAGCACTATTAAGCTTCCCAGTAATTTTCCGATTCTCTTTACTAGTTTGAAGGAATTACAACCCTAGAATAAAAAAATTTCGATGCATCACCAAATCTTTCATGTATGAGTTCTATAACCAATTGAACCTACGATACCAAATAATAGGAAAAGAAGCCCTAAATTCTCCAGCCGATCTGAGAAGAGGAAAATGAAACAAGAAAGAGAATCTTGTGGTTGCTCTAAAATCTATGAAACCCTAGCAATCACTTCGATCTGAGGAAAACACACAAAAAACGAGGAGTTCAAGGGCATTAAAAGATGAGTTTAAGCACAACAAAGAAAATCGAAAATCCAAGTGAATCAAGTTAAAGAACCAAAATCAAAGATCCAAAACAAAGAAAATCGAAAAAGAAGATGCATGCATCTCCAAAGAGGAAGATGAGGAAACCAAGTGAATGACCTTGTGTCGCAGAGAAATGGAATGTGATGATAAGTTCTCCCCATTGACATTATAAGTTCGTAAGAAACGAGCTTTGAGTCGACCAAGAAGAGCATCAGAGACCCAGAAGCCTCTGTTTCTGCAATTCCGTGCTACAATCTGCAACAACGAACCCGTTAGGGCTTCTATCACCTCGCATCAAAGTCTAGCTTGTAGGGTTGCTTCAGATCTAGTGAGAGAATCTAATCTACAGTACTTAACGAGCGACCGATTTCCTTTGTCACCATTCGTCTTACGAATGTTGAGGAGGAGGAAGAACGAAAGGAGTTTTGAAAAAGAGAGGTTTGAGGAGGAAGAACAAAAGGGGTTTTGAAAAAGAGGGGTTTTGAAAATTTCAAAATTGCGCGCAATTATTTTAATCGATTGAAATGAACGACGCTAACGACGGAACAGCATCGTTAGTTTTTGCCGTTCGACGTTAGCATCGGTTGGGATGTTAGTGTTATGTGGGTTTTAAAAAGAGAAGGACGCGTGTCGCGTCCACAAAATCTGTTACACAAAAAGTAATACAATCGGCGACAGAAGATGCGGGTCGTTGAAAATACTGAGAATATAGTCAATATACCTTGAGAACTATGAGAGAAGACCGAGAAGGGGTTACTATTTCTGGGAAGCAAATCGTCTGTCATGTTTCCTGATTTGCTCCCTGAAGTGACATGGCTAATGTTTTTTCCATGTGGGGCCCATCTAAAACATTTACAACACCAAATAAGATTGATCGTGAGATGCTCTACATGGCAGCATCTCACGGTTACATCAAGGAGCAAATCAGGTAAACATTGTAAACGACTTCATTCCCTATTTCTGTGGGCTCCATAGTGCCACAATGAAATTTCACGTTGGCAATGGTTAGCTTAAATGTACGTTACGATTCTTGTTGTCACTTTTACGTTACTGTTCTAAAGCTAGTCCTTCTACTCTTGAATTTGCAACCATTGTGTGTTCTGGTACATTTGTAGTAAGCGTTGTTTGCTGCTGTTGTTGTAAAAGTGACTTGTCATGCTTTTGCAGAAGGGCACAAGCTTGAATCTGGGCCAAACAGACTGATACCCGGTTGCTGTCTAGTCTCAGGCTATGTTTAATAATAGAAATTGTTTAGACCTAATTCGTTGACAATTATTTGCAGGAGCCTTTTTTGAATAATTCACGTTCATGTGTCCAATGTTGTGTTTACGGTGTCGAAATGCCGATGATGTGTCTTCAAATCTTGAGTTTGAGTAAGAGAGGTTTGTCCAATGTTGGCCTAAACCGCCGAATCAGTAGTTGTTACTACGATGTTACTGAACAAAGGCGTTGTAACGCCCCGAATCCGGGTCATTTTTTTTTCTCATTTTGACTCGGATCAAGGCATTAACTTGTGGTACATTACAATCAATTCAAATATAAGGAAATAAGAACTAAGATTTATCAAAGTGCTAGGAAGCTTAAATTATTCATTGGAACTGTATCTTCATATTACATCAATTTATCAAATGAAAGGCAACTACAAATTATCTAACTCTTAATATCCTACCAAATCATCTATTATGATTCCAATAAAATAAATACAACTATATAATATTATCCTACTCTTTTCATATGGAATTTCTAGACTTCAACCCATTATCTGTCTAATCCATGGCGTCTTTTCCAAGATGACCTGAAAAATAGAATATAAAGTAGGGTTGAGATATGAATATCTCAGTAGGTAAGACATGCATGAGGAAAACAGTTTATATATAGAAAATAACAGTGGTTTCATGCACGGTAAAATAGGCGAGTAATTACAGTCAATAAGATAAACGAATAATCACGATACAACACAAACATTGAATCGATGCTCGAATTAAAGGAAGTTAATCATGTACATTTCATTTCAATTTAAAGGACCATGTATTATAATCCACATTCCCATGGTGTCTGGTTTATTTCAATTAGTTTCTTCCCAAGAACAGTTCCACATTTTATTCATGATTCCATAATATTTCATTTTAACAGTTGTCATTAAATCATAGCAATTCTATTCAATTATGACATTTCAATATTTCCTTTTAAATAAACAATCTTATCAAATACGTCCAAATCAATCCATCAATTTGAGAATCAATCAATATATCATTAATAAAAGCCAACCTTCAGGTAGTATCCTATCTCTACCGCAGGACGCAAACTCATAGTATCCACACAAGCTCCGCAGGAGAATGCACATCTCTACGACTACAGGTATCCCTTGCAGGAGACAGCATAACTCTACAGCAGGATGTGAACACCTAGCATCTACCTCTACTGTAGGAGATAGCTTCCTCACATTCCAGTAGTAACTCACACACCCATCCTCCATGTGGGATGCAATCACGCATAATCACATCTCCCCCATATGAGGTACCTCTCTTGTAGGATGCAATCCATTGGAAATACATCTGCCCCACAGGAGGTAATAAATCTCTCCCGCAGGAGGTAAAATCTCCGCCACCAAGCGGGTAATGTCTCTGCCACCAAGCGGGTTATGTCTCCGCCACCAAGCGGGTTATCTCTACCATCAAGCAGGTTGGGTCTCCGTCACCAAACGGGTTATCTCTGCCACCTAGCAAGTTGGGTCTCCGTCACCAAACGGGTTATCTTTGCCACCAAGCAGGTTGGGTCTCCGTCACCAAACGGGTTAGGGTCTTCGCCACCAAGCGGGTTATAATCTCTGCCACCAAGCAGGTAATAATCTCTGCCACCAAGCAGGTAATATATGTGACATCCTGGTTGTTTAAGTGGGCTGCTGTGATGTGGGCAGGGTGAGAGACCTGGGCGAGCTACCACAGTGGTGAGCTACCAGGCGAGGATGTGCATATGGTTGGGATCCCACAACACTCGGGGATGCTATAAGTAATCTTAAGACCCTCAAATAAGCAAGAGGCCTTTTAAGGAGCAACACGGGACTAAATCCCCTGGGAACCCTAAAGTTAAGCGTGCTCGAGTAGGACCACTGCTAGGATGGGTGACCCTTTGGAAGTTTTCTCGTGTTATCCTTGAGAACAAATCCGTGAGGGCCCGAGGGCCCAGAGCGGACAATATCTTGCTGGTTATGGGTTTGGGGCGTTACAAATGGTATCAGAGACTGCCCTGACCGGAAAGTGTGGGGGTTCGGCCCAACGCGAGGACGCGTTGTCCCATGAAGGGGAGTATGTGACATCCTGGCTGTCTGAGTGGGCGGCTGTGATGTGGGCAGGGTGAGAGACCTGGGCGAGCAACCACAGTGGCTAGCTACCAAACGAGGATGTGCATATGGTTGGGATCCCACAACGCTTGGGGATGCTATAAGTAGTTTTAAGACCCCAAATAAGTAAGAGGCCTTTTAAGGAGCAACACGGGACTAAATCCCCTGGGAACCCTAAAGTTAAGCGTGATCGGGTGGGAGCACTGCTAGGATGGGTGACCCCTGAGAAGTTTTCTCGTGTTATCCTTGAGAACAAATCCGTGAGGGCCCGTGGGCCCAGAGCGGATAATATCTTGCTGGTTATGGGTCTGGGGCGTTACAATATACAATACATCTCTGCCACCAAGCAGGTTATTAATAAAACTGGCCTTCAAGCCATTGTACAATCATTCACATTCCAATATTGTTTATAATCATAGTTCTTTCATGTTCAATCGGTAATCCAAAGTCTTGTTCATAACTAGTTCATTAGTGTGTACTCATATTGATTATGGGATTATCTTAATAATGGAAGACTCAAGTAGTTAATGGTAGTGGTGGGATCGATTAATGTAATTTAAAGGTTATTTAAAGTTTAAAGGTGGTCACATAAAGCAATATGATACTTGTCATTTAGTGGAGGGAAATTAGGGTAGTCCAATTTAAATTAACCAATGAGACCTAAAGGTTTATAGGGTCCTTTCTCCAATGTCTATAAGGTAGTTTCTGATTTAAAGCCTCTATTTGTAGAATTCTGGTTCTTGATATATAAATTAATGTCTCTTAATTAATTAATCTGATTTATAAAGGTTTATCTGCATTAGACTTAGAATTTCCTATTTAAGATCAAGTTAGGCAGCTAATTACCTAAAATAATTCCCTATTTATTTCTCTGCCCAAAAAGGGTATTGATAATTTATTTTGGTCTTAAAACTTCTTAATTAGTCTTTAGAATTTTCTAAAAATAGTTTGGAATTGAATCAGGTTCGAAATTATGAAAATCTGCAAATTCTGCACAGAGCACCTAGGATCGCTCAGGATTGCCTCGGTGGTCTGTGGTCAGCGGTAGTTCAAAACAGGTCGCCGACGACAAGTCTTCCAACGGTCTAAAATTTATAACTAGCACTGAGGATCACCGAGTACAGTCGATGTCGGCGGTCTCCCAAAAACGAACAGAAATACTTTAAAAATGTGATTTTTCTCATCTAATATCATTTTATCATACTTATAACATGGTTATCAAAATAAATACATCAATATATCTCATAAAAACATACTTTTGCGAATAAACGAATGTAAATACAAATCAATCGAGCAAAACCGTGTCACCTACCTCTTTCGTGCGTGGTTTCTCTTTCTCTTCTCCAACCAACTATACTCACAAACGTGAGATAATCCCTGGACAATGAAGAACATAGAACCAATCCTTTCCTTCTCCTTCTTCTTCTTCCTCAGTCGCTCGGTCGTTCAAGTTTGTCGCTTGTGGCTGAAGTATATGAGCAAAATAAAATTCGTATGTGTTTAGGTTAATAAACTAATATATATACTCCTTGAATCCATGTATCTCACATGTAAACTTTCCTATACACACTGCCCAATCAGAACACATATTTCGATATCTCATGATCGGACGGTTGGATCTGCGTCCAACTCTGGATCTCCACTAATTATATCATCACCTACAATAATAAATTATTTCCATCCATAATAATCCTCAAGAATATTAATTATTATTTTATTTTAATATTTGGGAAAATTCAGGGTTTTACAGGCGTGATAGGTAGGCAGTGGCTAGAATGAGAGGGGGGAGATACTCAGGTGATCTTCATGTATGCCAAGGCAGAGAGCTCCTTTAATAGTTGTCGACTATGTAGAAGACAAAGAAACCCGAAGGAAGACTTGGAGAATTCTTGGTAGACTTGGAAAAAGTTTAGAAAAAGAGGAGAAGTCTTGCTCTTAGTAGTCTAAGAATTAGAGATCCTCTCAAATGAACAAGGGCTCTCATATTAATAGCAAGTGTTGGTCTCCAGGATTGTAACACTTGTCATGATCTGGGGTTTTAGGCATGTTTAATGTCTATCATGAATCCAATCTCAGAAATGTCTAGGTTCAAGATAAGAAAAAGAGATAATTATTATTAGTTTTTAAATACAATAAATAATGGAGCTCTCTAATTGGTACACTGGATCTCACAAGTCAACATGTGAAAATGTATGTCACTTCATATCTACATTATTCTAGGTTGGCATGCCAAAGCTCGTTACTGGCTGCCAACGATTCCCATGCTGATGTCCGCCGCACCTTAAGGGCCGCCACATAAACCCCCCTTAGTGGGCTCTCACCCAAGACGGAGATCTCCATTCAAATATGTCAAATAAGTCATTTAATTTAAACAATTCATGTCACATTTAATTATTATTTCTATCAGGTAACAAACAACTCACGACAGATAATTATATAGGTGACGTATCAAGTTATAAAAATGGTCATCTACATCATTCATCTTATTTGAGATCTTCAAACCCTATCCTGGAACGGCTCTTTTATTATTGGGTCAAAGTACAACAAAAACTGGGCGGCTAGATCTATTTTTGATCCTAACAAAAGCGCCCACTTAGTGCCATGTTTCGCTTATTGTGCGATGCTACCAACCTGTAGAGATGGCAATGGAACGGGGTTAAATTGGCAACCCCCCCCCCCCCTACCCCAAATGATTAGGGTTTGGTATTGTCGAAATCAGATTAGGATTGGGTTCGGGCTTAAAATATTATTTTAATATATATAATATATAAAAATACATATTTATTAATAAATATATTATTGATTTATATATTTAATTTATTTAAAACTTAACATTTTTATGTATTTTAAAGTATAATCGGGTCAATAGTTTTGCTTCATGAAAAGATGTTCATAGAAGCAAAAGCAATCTTATTGCTTTTCTTTCTTTTTGAATCAATTTTTGAGAAGCAATACCAACACAACCTCGATCAACACAAGACTCCTTCAATGTATGCCACTTTTCAAAACAAAAGTAATAAATAAAGGCTACATTTTCCCAATCACTCCTCCTTGAGACATAATTTCTTCTAAGTCAAAGCATAATCCTTGGCTTGCTAAAAGTATCACACTTGAGAGGCTTTATGAAAATGTTTACAATTTGAAGATATGTCTTCATAAATTTTTTAGTTTGCTATGTCGATTAGTTGGTTAACCTTGATTAATTGGTAAGTGTTCTGCATAGGAGCTTGTTTTGAGGCTTCTTAATCAACAAAGTGTCAATTACAAAAAGGCTGTTTTCTCCATTAGAGAGGACGAGGGATATGTTGAACAAAAAACTGTAATTCGTGAAGAAAAAAGGGCATTCTTGTGCAAGGTTTTCTAGACTGGGACTGGACCTGCCGGTCCCAAGCTATTTGGTGGAAAAAGAAGAAAATTTTGATTTTCTTTGGATCGGCCGGTACCGATTCGGTCCAAAATGGTACCGCCCAGTCCATCTCCGGCCCGATCCGGTTTTAAAAATTTTAAAAATGGCAAAAAAATAAGGAAAATTCATTTATAATTGTTATAAATTATAGATGATTGATATATGACACAATAAAATTGAAAATCTATGTTAAATTGTCTAATTATAACATATAATTTGATATGTTATAATTATAACAAATAATATGTTATTTTTTATAATTTGACATTATAGCATATCATATTATATGTTATAACATGTAATAAAATTTGACATATAATTTAACATTATAAGTTGTTTTAAATATAATTATATGCTACGAAAAATATAACATATAATATCAAATTATATGTTAACTTTTTGTGATAATATAATTTGAAAAATAATGATATGTTATAATATTATAATATAAAAATATAATTTGATATTATAACATATAATATCGACTTTATTTTATTTATACCAATCATTTATAAATTTTAACGATTATAAATGGATTTTTCCTATTTTTTGAATTTTATTGCTATTTTAAAATTTTTCTGAATTTTATGGATTGGTCTGATTATGGACCGGACTAACCATGGACCCTTAGTTGTTTGTACTGGAATCGGTGATCGAACCGGTCTAGGCTGGTCCCGGTACAAAATAGATCGGACTGGTGGGATCGGGCGGTTCCAACCGATCACATTAAAGGACAAAAAAAAAAAATTTTTTTTTTTATTCTTGCGATGGAGATGAAGGTTGAAGATATGCAACTTACGGTAAGTCCCTCCCTCCCCTCTCTCCCCCTCTCACTCCCTCGCGTCTCTCTATCTATCTCTCATGATCTCTCTCTCTCCCTTTCTCTTTCGGTCTCCCAGCCTCCCTCCCTCCTCCTCATTCTCTCTCTCAATCTCATTCTCCCCCTCTCTCTGTCAATCTCGTTCTCCCCCTCTCTCGTTCTCCCACTCTCCTCCGGCTCACTCTCAGTCTCTTACTCTCGTTCTCCCTCTCTCGGCCTTTGTCTCACTCTTGTTCTCCCCTCTCTTGGTGAATCTCCTTTTTCTTCATAACTTTGCAGGTAGCTTGCAATACCTGCAAAGTCCAACGTTCAAAAACAAATGGAAAACAAATAAAAAAAATCATTAAGATTGGAGTATGGCTTGGGTGGTCCTGGACCGTCCAAGTTTCAGTTGCCCTTTTGATCGACTGGTCCCGATCCCGGTACGGATAGTCCGGTATAGACTGGTACCGGCCGTCCAATAAACCATTTGGGGTCATCTGATCTTGGTCTGAATCGGTATCGGCCGGTCCGATAAACCATGCTCCTTTATATCACTAAGAGAAGAAGCAAGTAGGTCTCATGTAACGCTCCAAACCTCGACCCACCATAACACGTAGGTGTGGTGTACATGAGCATTATCTTGGTCGTAATTATATATGGTATAGGTCTGGAGCTACAAATTTTCTCCAATCATCTGATATTTCTTGAGAAAATTCCCAAAGTGAGCACTAAAGCTTAGCAAAAAGGAGTTACTATAATCTAAATGATAATAATATAAACATCTATAACCTAATAAATACATTCATAAAAATACGCAGTGTAATGATCATAATTAATGTAAACTTTAATACACATTGAACAACATCATGCATCGGATCCTAATATCAGTATAGTAAGTCATTCTGCTTCGTGTTTCTATCATTAAATCACTAAGTATTTTATATACACAATGGAGTAAGAGCACATCAATAGAAATTAACTTGCAATATCATATTCAAACAAGTAAGCATCATACGCTATAATGCAGTCACATGCATATCAACATTCACAAATCAAAATCCTCTTACTCCATATAATTTGGTCTCGATGATTCTATGTGTTCGAAGACAACTATTATTGTTAAATTTCACCAATCAAAATCCTTATAGTTACAGACTGTTGACTAGTCAAAAACTTTAACTTGGTGAACATATATGTGTAAAAATCTGGGTCCTTAAATTTCAAGCCTCTAATGGATACCTCCATTTCCGGGTCTTTTTAATAATATTTTATTACAAGAAAAAAAAATTGGAAAAAAGACTCCACATCCATTAAATAAAGGCGTAGGTATACGTCCATTTACAAATGGATTTAATAATATTTTATTTAAAAAACACAAAAGACTTTCATGTTTAAATAACCGCATAGGTATCTGTACATTTCCATGTCTTCTATTAAATGACTAGTCATAATTTTCCCTTATATAAAAACATACTAATATGCGGTCGTACTTGTAAAACCCCAACCCGGATTATATCTTAATTATTAAGTTTAATCATCTAAAGTGAGATTATTAGACTAATTAAGTATTTGTGTTATGAAGGTGAGGTGGATGTGGCTCACGCTTAAGGATTTGAGGAAATCAAATTGAACTTTATTGAAGGTTATTAAAGTAAGCTTAGTTAATGTTATTTCTTAATTTCAATTGGCTAAGATACGTACCCTCCAATTAGTTCTGGTGAATTGGAAATCAAATTTTAGAAAATTAGAGTTAAGTGTGAAAATTTGCCTTGACATGCGAATCTTGAATCACGCGTTGAGCTAAATCCTGTAGAAACCATTTGATAAAGGGTTAACACCCGAACGTCCAACTTTAACGTTTGAGCGTCCAGTACAAAATTACCAGATTTCTTGTTTTGAGCCCAAACGCAATTGCAACACTTATAGATCATTATTGAACCTTCATTAACACCAATTTGGGCCAAGCACACCTAGAGCACACCCCCAAGTAAACCTAATGTACACCCACTCATGTATACCCCAAAGTACCTCCCAAGTATACTTAAAGTACCTTCTAAGTATACCCAAATTTCCACCCAAGTGTATCCAAGGTACTTCTCAAATGTACCTCAAGTAACTCCTAAGAGTACCTAAAGAACCTCCTAAGAATACTCAAGGTACCTCTCAAGTGTACCTAAAGTAACTCTTAAGTATACCCAAGGTACCTCTTAAGAATACTTAAAGTATCTCCTAAGTGTACCCAAAGTACACCCGAGTATTACCCAAGGTACCACTAAAGTATATCTAAAGTACATCCAAGTATTAGGTACCACCCAAGTACACCTAAAGTATACCCATGTATTACCCAAAGTACACCAATGTATTACCCAAGGTACCACCCAAGTACACCTAAAGTATACTCATGTATTACCCAAGGTACCACCTAAGTACTACCTAAAGTACCCCCAAATTATTCCCAAGATACCCCACATGTATATCTAAAGTATCCCCTTGTATTGCCCAAGGTACCTCACATGTATACCTAAGGTACCCCCTTGTATTGCCTAAGGTACCCCCTGGTTTTACCTAAGATACACCCCTTTATATAATTAAGGTACCCCTTTGTATAACTAATGTAACGCCCCGGTTCCGGGTCCATTCCCAAACCTGATGTGTTATGGTAATCAAACAAAGCAACTAAAGAAACTGGATAATTTAAAACTTTTTCTAACTTTATAATCAAAGTAAATGCAGAAACTTGAATTCAAATTCTCTTTATTAATCAAAATTCATGATATACAATGATTTCAATTCCATGAACAACCTACAGCTATATAAACTACCCATCTATAATTAGCCCAAGATTTGAAGTCCTCGCCAAGAGTACCTGAAAAATGGGGTGAAACCGGAGTGAGAATAAATCTCAACAAGTAGCAAAGTGCATGATGTAAATCAGTCTATAATTTTACAATACTAGTCATGGGGTGAACGATAAAACCAAACCACAATAATACAATAGTATATCAATAACAATGAACCAATCCAAAACAAACATGTGTGACATAATGGGACTCGTGAACTGAAATCACTTAATAAGAATATTCTTGCCCCCATAGTTCGCCACATCACGATTTACATGATAGATGGAGCCCGCACCTGCAGTCACTACCATCTCCTCCGTCAACCATCAATGCGGACCACCTACGCATGGGTTGGTGAGTACAATCCAGAGTCCAAAATAAAATCCCATCATGGGTACCTCTTCTGCGGAGGCCATACCAATCCGATCAAAGATTAATGGATCCACAACAAACACGTCTAATACCAGTGCAAGTGCAAGTCACAAGTGATCATCAAGCACGGCCAAATCATAGCTCCAATGTGCGAGTCACAAGTAACCTACCAACATGACCAATATAAAGCTCGTGAAAGTCAATGTCTCATTGAAGCATGCGGATGGTAACCTGAAAAATAAAACAAAACCGTTTACTGAAAGCAACCGTGGCTAAGACTAGGCCGCACCTGCAGCGGTCAAGGATTGCTGCCTACGTTGCCTGCACCTGCTAGTACGACGGAACGCATACTGGGGAGTTCTAAACAAGAATAACTTACCAGCCAATTCCCTTTCACTTTCTAGCTAAGCTATGGATCCATACTAAGCATTGCCCACTAAACACAACTCACAATCAAAACCTTGAATAACTCAAAAATGCAATATTCAGTGATAAACCTCGTACCAATAATCACAACCACGTCCCAAGTGCTATGTCTAACAATAATTTCCAAAACCACGGTGTCCAACCCAAAAGATGTTCAAAATAACCATCAAACAGTGCTTAAACAGAGTTCCAGATCATTTAATAAGAAAAGTAGGAGAGTATACACAAGTTCTAAATAAAATGTTCAGATTTGAGTCGTGTTAGTGTGGGCGTACTTAGTTCATCTTTCTAATTCAGTATTCATGTTATTCTTTATTTCTTACAAAGTTTACTCCAAATCTTATACTTTGGTTTTTCTTAAAATCCTTACTTTTATATCCTTATTTACCAACTAATACCCTAAATCTCTAAGACCTTTGGATTATGTTATTGATTCTTTCCAGAAGTTAATTTATATTTATTATGACTTGTTAGACTAGGTTCAATACCGGAAATCCTAATGCAAGTGGTTTGAGTGCATATGGTTTACCTTAACTAGTATACTTTGATTTTTATTACATTTATTGTTCCAAATAATTATTCTTTTATCCAAATTTAATTCCGTCACTTCTTACATCTCAAATTACCCTATTTACAGGTGTTACAACATTAAAATTCCAAGAACAATCATTAAAATTTGAATCTGGGCACGAATCCCAAGTTTAGAAATTTCTGACAGTTGGTCGCTCGAAGGGTCGTTCGGGCGACTGCTCTAGCGGTGAGGTTTTCAGGTTCTGTTATTTTTCAAAGGCCTATCGCCTGAGGAAACGCTCGAGCAGTGTATCGAGCGCTCCAGCTATAATACTATTTTTCTTCAGTTTACGAAAATTTTAGAACTTTCTATAGATACTATTTACTTGTTTTGATTCTAAATAACTAATTTCCATCCTAAACTAGTTCTGGGACAACCTTAAACTAATCCCATCATCTTTCCACTTATCTTTAAGTTTCTTTTAAGTTTAACTCATCATAATCAACATTTTCTTGATTTCTAAAGGAAAGATAAATCACCAAACAACTCTTTATAAACAAGTAAGCTTTTCCCATGAAATCCAACTTCAAAACAATACTATTAAACATCAAAATCACGAGAAAACATGCAGTTCCTCCAGTTTCAAGTGTTTGCTACTTGCCATTTGATGAACCCAGATTTTTCAGAAACTTCACCTATGCTTGTTTTTGGAGCTCTACCGCACCCCTTTAGACTTATCCAAGTTAGATCTCCACCGTTCAGTTTGAAGTCCTCCATGAGTAGAACAAAATCCTACAATTTTAGTCCATTCCAACGGTTGGATATTCCTAGCTCGCCGTTCGAAGTTGGTTGGTCGGCCATCTCTGTAACTTCTTGTCTTTCTAATTCCTTCTTTCTTTTCTCTCTTCTCTCCTTCTATTTTTGGCCCCTAACACTTATGCACGAATTTCCCTCTCCTTCTAACTTATTTTCAAAACCTAAAACACTCTTTAAACCTCTCTTTTATAGCCTCCCTATTAGTCAAACTCTAATTAGGTTTAGCTTAATATACTTAGTGTATTCCCTCTTCTACCCTTCTCCTTAATTTAACTCCTTTAAATCTCTTTTAAAGGATCGACTAATAAATTTTCGTGCTTAATACTATTCCTAATTTTAAATTGTAATTAGACTTTTATTATTCACTCACATTACCTAAATTTTGGACCCTAACTAGTATAATTACCATTAGGCCCTTTTTCCACCCTTTAAGCCTTAATTTCATTATTTTACATCCAACTAAGCTAAGATTTTGTCTAGTTGAATTTGTTGACTTAATAACTAATTATCTTATTTTCTTTCATGAATTTGATAAATTTAAATGACCAAATTACCCTTCCTCTTTAAATTCCTATATTAACCTCTATATCTCTCTTTAATTCTCCTACTATTATATTTCTTAATATTTTCCTCCATAATTTATCTGTTAATTATTTATTTTATCTTTAGGAAAATCCAGGGTTTTACAACTAAGGTACACGCCTTTTATAACTAAGGTACATTCCTTTTATAACTAAGGTACCCCCTTCTTGTATAACTAAAGTACCCCCAAGCATCCTTAAAATATACCCCTTGAAATAGCTAAGGTAAACGCCTTGAAACACCAAGTTACCCCTTCAAATAACACTAAAATACCCTCTACTTAACACTAAGGTACTCCCCTAGTATGCCTTAGGTACACCCTAGGGTTTTAGTTGAATAAAAGCTTTGTTTAGGGGCAGATTTGAAAGACCAAAAGTTGGGCATATAAAATGATGCCATAGCTAATATTTTAAGTGTTTTGAGAACCCTTCCTCTTGTATTGGATGTATAGAACAAAGAGAAGAGTGGGAGCTTGCTTAAAAGCTTGAAGAAGAAGGAGGAAAAGAGGAGAGATTGAAAAGAAGTAAGCTTCTTCATTAAACAAGTAAGTAGCAAAATCTTCAAAACAAAATGTATTGTAAAAATTAGTATTCTCTATCTAGGGTTTGATTTATTTTGAAGAAATGATCTTGCATGTTGGTATTTACTTCTAAAACTCGTAGGTTTTGGTTGTATAACACTATTGTTTAGTTTTCTATTGATTTTCTATGGGTTTGAAACCTAGATTAATCATATTTCAGATTTGGGTTTTAGTTTTGTATTTCGAATGATGTTTCATGTGTTAGATTTATGTTCATGTGTATTTGGGATGGATTTTGGTTTTGGAAAGTGTTTTTAGTATATTGGGATGATTTATGATCATTCCATTTGGGGTTGGAAAGGTTAGGAATGATTTGCATGAGTTTGTTGTTGAAAGTAGCCAAAAATATTTGAAAACCCGAGGTGACGATTAATCTTGAAAATTGGCGATTAATCTTGAGCAAACCCACCCCCCGCCCCCCCAAAATTAGTCTTTGTTATCCTAATCGCGAATCAGGATTAGGTTTAACGCCCGAATCGTAAATCAGGATTAGGTTTAACGCCTGAACGTCAATCAGGATTAGGTTTAACGCCCGAATGTCAGCCTTGTTTTTCACCCTTTTCTTCTCCAACTCTTTCCCGAACAACCTAAGCCTCTTACACTGTAAAACCCCGAATTTTCCTTAAATAATATAGTAAATTAATCAATAATATCTTTGGGAATTTTAATTGATGGAATATTTTATTAATGTAGGGGATGATATAATTAGTGGAGATCCAGAGTTGGACGCAGATCCAACCGTCCGATCATGAGATATCAAAGTATGATTAACACTTTAATTTTTAAGAGATATGATTGGGTGTGTGTATGGAGTCTAATGCATGTGAGCTACGTGGGATCAAGGGATATATATATTAGTTTAATACCATAATCGTATACCTTTTGGAATACTCTTCGTATTTGACATCCGCAAGCAACAGTCGCACGACCGAGAGCGACTGAGGAAGAAGAGAAGAAGAGGTAGAAGGAAGGACGTCTGGTTTGTGTTCTTCATCGCCTAGGGAGTATCTCACGTTTGTGAGTATTTCTGATTAAAGAAGAGAAGGAGAAACAACGCACGAAAGAGGTAGGTGACACCGGTTTCTGTTTGTTTTTGGATTTACTTTCGTTTAATTTCCAAGGCATGTTTTTGTATGATATATTCATGTATTTAGTTTGATAACAATATTATATGTATTCTAGAATGATCTTGGACGTGAAAAATCACATTTTTACACTGTTTCTGAACGATTTTGAGTGACCGCCGACCTTGACTGTGCTCGGCGATCCTTGGCGATCTTAGACGCTAGAACAAAAATTGAGACTGCTTGAGATCGCGAGAAGACTTATCGTCGGCGATCTAATTTGAACTACTGCTGACCTTAGACCGCCGGGGCGATCCTAGGCGCTCTGTGTAGAAAATGCAGAATTTTGTAATTTCGAACCTGATTCAATTCCAAACTAATTTTAGTCAATTTTAATGATTAATTAAGATGTTTTAAGACCAAAATAAATTATCAAACTTTCTGTTTTACAAAAAGATAAATTAGGGAGATATTTAGGACACTAGTTGCCAAACTTTGTATGAAACTATGAAATCTAGTATTTGGAAAACTTGAGTATTAATTGATTACTAGAACATCTCTAAACTACACTATAATTCAGATAATTACATAAAGAGAATTCAGATCATAAGTTCAACTCAGTTAACCCGAATATTGAAGTAAATGACAAATTTAACCTTTATATGCCGCTAGGCACCAACCCTTATAGAATTATTAGACTTTAGGGATATTTGGAGTCTAGTGGGCATAGCTGGTTATGGATCCATAGTTGTGGCTAGATAGCTGAGGGATATGTCATTTGGGTTGAGTTTCTCCCTTGTGCGAGTTAGTTTGTTTGGGAAGGTTCTATGTCTGGAGGGACACCCTGGTGAGCCGTTGGTGATTCCCTGTACATGTGGATAAGCGACCACCTCCATGTATTGATTCTGGTGCTTCATGCTGGTAGTACATGCTAACTCTGATGGGACTTGAGTATCATTAGTAGCATTGCTCCTAAGACGCACGGTGGTATAGTGATTGGTTGAGAATCATCTCAAAAGGTTTATCTATCTTTGTGAGTCCTACAATGACACTAAAATCACAAACACTTGTTATTACTATTGTATACATGCTGGAGGGCATATGATTGAGATATTGGTCGGATGTGACTGTTTAGTGCATCCTAGCAAGGTATGGATTATGTTATTGATTATGATATTGGATTCTTATAATAGAACTTGCTGAAATTCATATTTAGAACTGTTTAACTATATTGTTTTGTATTCATGATCAATACAAATGATTATACGAGCCTGCTTAGTCGAGATTGGTTAATCGTGCATGAACTGTTATTTTATTTATATGAACTGTTTAAACATGTATGTGTTACCTACTAGGATATTCGTATCTCACCATACTTTTATTTCATTTTTCAGCTGATACGCGAGAAGGGGATCATAGTATTAATTTCTAGGGAAATGTAGCTGATTATTCACCGGAGGATTACTATTACCCGGATTTGGTCTGAGGTTGTGGATTGTCATGGATTTAATTACTTTATCAGATTATTCTATTTTATTTGGGTTTGATGTATTAGAGAGATGAGAGATTAGTGACCTTTTATTTTACTAGACTTAATGATTGATTTTGATGGTTAACTATATTAGTTGTTTGAGGATTTTAGACTATACTTCCGAACATACTTGTTCCGCACTCTGATAGTTAATTAATTGAATGGATTATTTATTTCTTTAGTCTAGTATATTCTTGATGTTTATTTTATATGGGCCAGTAACACCTCGGATTTGGTTGTTGAACTGAATTCGGGTTGTCACAGTAGCGAACTGGGTTCGGGTTGGGTGTTGGTTTGCACTAACCCGGGTTTGGGGCGTTACATACACAGCACTCTTATTACATGAAAAAAAATTAAGTAAATGTCATGTGTATTTTGTGTTTCCATTTACTTAAGTCATTACATGTAAATAAGGTTTTACCCCCCATTTGGAACCATTAAAAATACTTCCAAGACCAAATTCTTTATCAATAAAAAGTCAACTTTTCAGTTCATGCCTAAATTTCCAGTTTTGCTGGATTTTCACAAAAAACCACATTTTGAGTTTGATACCCAAATGAGTGATTCAGAAACCCATAAAATTAAAATAAATTTGTCTACCCTTCATTAGACTATAACTAGAAATTGAGCCCAAAAATCCTTGTAGATTTGTCTAGTAAAATCATACACCCAAAAAGTCAACATTTTTAACCAAATTTAGAATATTTTCAAGGTCAAAAACTTTTTGTCTCAGAATCCATCGATTTTTGGTATGTTGACTTTTGTTGGAAGTCTTAAGACTATCCCACTCACTGAATATGTATTTTGAGGATTTTATGGTATTCCTTTCGTTTGATTTGGATTCATGAAAGCGAGATTGAAAAACTCTTATGTGATTTAACAAGGCTCTTGGCCTACGGTTTTATTGGCTGTTGATGGGGAATTCCACTTGGCCTTGGTTGATTTGGTAGTGGATGGGGAATTCCACTTGGCTTATGATGTGATTTGGTGATGGATGGGGAATTCCACTTGCCTTGGTTTTATTCATTGATTTGATTGGTTTGGTTTTTAATTTTGAGTTGTCTAATTGGACGTTGTTCTTAGTGTAGATCCACAGTGAGTCTAGTCAGTGTGTTGGTGTTGGTTTGTTAGCTTTAATATCCTTGTCCATATAGCTTTCCACTGTAGGGTATCAATGAGGCCTTCTTGGGGCATAGAGGTGTTGCGGCAACCACCCGCCGTGGGGTATCAGGGGGAGTTCTTGTGATTCATATGGTTTGGTTCGGCAATAGATGGGGTATTCCATTTGGCCTTGATTATTGGTTTGTTTGTCAAATGCCATCCCATACGTGGGTGCTCCGCTTGTTGAGATATCCCTAGCTAGGCTTCTCTCTGTAAGTCATGTAGGTGGCAAATGGACAGTGGTCATTAATCTAATTTAGAGACACACTAACCTATGAGTCCTAACAAGACATGCTTGCAGTATTTGATTGTATTTGTTGATTTGATTTCATGTGTTACCCGATTGAGATATTTGCCTTGGAATTACGCTTTATATCTGATTGGGTTGTTTTGGTTTACATCTGGTACTTTATATTTGTGAACACTATCATGATGTTATAAATTGCATAAATTGTTTCTATCCATTCATGTTTACTGCTTACTGGGCCCTTAAGTCTTACGCGTGTTTTGTTTTACCGGATTTGTTTCTAAATCCTCTTGGTGAGCCACGTACTGGGGTAGAGGCTGAGGGTGAGCTTGAGTACAGACCCGAGGACTACTACCACCCATAGAAGGATCCTCTTCATGATGTTGTATTAAATTTTGAGAATTTTAAATAGGATGTAAATATCCTTTTGGACTTATACATTAGGAGATATCTTTTGTATATGTTTGTATATTTGGGAAAGAACTTGTGAGCATTTAATTGCCTTAGTTGTATTTTGTAGACACATATATCTTATGTTTGGAGTTATTATACATGTGTCCTTTTGTTAAATGGAAATTTTTATTCTATGCTTCTTTAGCTTATGTACTCTGATGATTACTTTGTAATTGCCCAGGTTAATTGTGTTTATTAGGTTCATTTGGGCCCATAAGTAGGTCTTGGGAACGGGTTGGTGCTGTGATAGGGTAAACCCGGTTCTGGGGCGCTACAGTACTAGTCATTTATTAGAGGGGAAATTATTTTTAATAATATTTTATTACGAGAAAAGAAATCAGAAAAAGACTCCACATCCATTAAATAAAGGCGTAGGTATACGTCCATTTACATATGGATTTAATAGTATTTCATTAAAAAAAACACAAAAGACTTTCATGTTTAAATAACCGTGTAGGTATCTGTCCATTTCCATGTCTTCTAATAAATGACTAGGGCTGTCAGTGGGTCAGATAAAGATCCGAAGTCGACCCGATTATTCGAATATGGACCTTAGCTTCAGATCCGATTATCCGAATTCGATTACATTTGGATTCGAATATGGTACTACACATATTCGACCCGATAAAGATCCGACTGTTTATTTTGTATATATGTTATGTTTCTTTTAGGCTTTTTAAAGTCTTTTTATATATTAGTATAGAAGGAATGAAGGTTTCATATAATATTTATTGATTTAAGGTCATAATATAGGACAAATTTGAATTAATACATCCTTATTTGATCCACTAACTTAAGGTTTATAATATCTTACTTTTTTTTTTCTATATATAATGTAATTGGATTCGGATATCGGATAATTGGTCGGATTTGAATTCGATATTAGATGTGAGAGTCCGTCGGATAATCGGTTCAAATTCAGATATCTGATTTTCTTACCAGATCGAATTTGGATCTTAGCAGATCCGTACCGTATTCGACCCGTTTACAGCCTTAGATATTTTTAATAATATTTTATTACGAGAAAATGTTTTGGAAAAAAGTCTCCACATCCGTTAAATAAATGCATAGGTGTACGTCCATTTACATATGGATTTAATAATATTTCATTAAAAAAACACAAAAGACTTTCATGTTTAAATAAACGGGTAGGTATCTGCCCATTTCCATGTCTTCTAATAAACGACTAGTCATAATTTTCCCTTATATAAAAACGTACTAATGGGCGATCGTACTAAGTCCTTTAGTAGAGGGAAAATTAGGATCGCTTGTTTAAAGTATTTATAAAAAAAGTGTACTAAGTTGTTGAATTATAGAAAAAGGCCATTTTTTGTCAATATTTATAAAAAAATCCATCAAAATTAAATTACAAACTCACTTTTCAAAATATAATTAAATTTAAAGATCATTTTTCTTGGAACACAAACGCGTACGTGGGACGCAAGCTTCTTATATGGAACACAAGCACATCGCACATGGATACAAACATGTTTTTTTCTATAACAAAATGACAGTATTTTTTAATTCTTTTTTAAAAGTGACCCTTTAAGTCAATTATTTTTTAGAAATGACTCTTTTTGCAATTCGCCATCTTAGTGGACTGTTTTCATAAATATATTTAAAAAGTAACCCTTTTCATAATTTTCCCTAAACTTCTCTCAATTCCTTTGTGCATGCTCGCTGGCGAACCATGCTGTTGATAAGCTTTCTTGCTCTTGGTTGTATTATCACCTGTATTTCTTGTTAATTTCCATATCCATGATGCCCGTGAGAGAAGTTTTGATCGCTTTGTACCAGTTTAATAAAATTTCGGTCTTTCCCAAGAAAAAAAAAATGAGGAAGAGTAGGTGATATTCGATGTGAAGTGTGAAAAGAAGAGGCCTTCCACATCATTTAAAAAATAAATGCGTATACATCCAGTTCTATTTAAAAAAAAAGAGGAAGGGGGATGGAAGGAAAAACAGAGGCCCTCCATGTACTTTAAAGAAACACGCATGTATATATGTCGACTTCCATGTTATTTTAACAAATGGGTATGGGTAGGCATACATCTACTTCCATGTTGAAATAAATACAAAGACATGCATATATGATGTGAAGTGTGAAAAGAAGAACTTACCAAGTTTGAAATATCTATACTATATATAAAGAGAAGAAGGGGGAATATTCCCTTTAGATTCTGGCCCCCCTTATCTTTTTTCAAGTAACACCCTCCTCAAACAAAACAATCCCCCACTATTGTAACTACCTTGGCTTGGCTGTTTATCAAAGTGGGCCCACGTTTTCTACACGCGTAGCGCGTGCAGTCCCTAGTGATAACAAAGAGCGCACACACTACTGCAACAGCCCAGGTAGGCGTTTCCCAAAGAAATAAAGACTCAAAAAGGTCCGTGTCAAAGCAAAACATTTGTGTTCACACGCCTGGTTCCGTGTTTGACCGTCGGAGTGGTGTTCTTGTCTGCTTGTTTGATGGAGGTGCAAGTGGGAACTGGTGGAAGAAATAGATCGGTTGTACATGCCTCCCACTTGCTTTTCATATTTCGATCCCATCCTCTTGTCTGCCACTTTGAAAGTCGATCCAATCCTCTTGTCTGCCACTTTGAAATTCGAACTTTAAGAATATCAGAGATCCAAGTAATACCCTCTAGATTCTGCCCCATTTTCTTTTTCCAAGTAATACCCTCCCCAAACAAAATAATCCCTCACTATTGTAACTACCTTAGCTTGACTGTTTATCAAAGTGGGCCCACGTTTTCTACGCGCGTGCAGCCCCCTAGTCATGTTAAAATAGAACAGGCAAAAAGTGACCCGACCTGACGGGCCAACCCGAACCGATCCGATTTAAATGGGTTTGGGTTGATCTGTATATTAATTGGGTTGGGTGCAGGTTGGGGTTTTCCCAACCCGCCCGTAATCGGGTCAACTCGATTATAACTCGAAAACCCGACAAGTTACCTGATTAAAAAAGAATTTGGTAAAATGTGATCCGACACACCCAATTAACCCCCAACCCTATTATGACCCGACCCGAACCCGACTTGATTAAGCCTCTAACCCTGTTCTAATCATTTTTTTTGAAAAAAAAAAAAAAAACATAATCGTGTTGGCAGGTTGAACCCATTTATTGGCGGTTTGGGTTCGGTATGGGGTTTTTCCAACCCACCATTAATCGGGGGTTCAACCCCGACCCGACTAACCCCGACCCGATTATGACCCGACCCTAACCCGACACATTTCCAGCTCTTCATGTACTTTGTTATTAAATAAATTGGGCAAGAAGAGTTTTAACGTTTTTGTGCTTGCATCACTACAATTGTTAACGTTTGGGTTTATGCATATCTGATAACGTTTTCACGTGGAGGTTGATTTTTCATTAGACCAATAGATTTAATGATTAAATAAAAATTATTTTTTGTAAATTAATTATCTAATATTTGAAAGATATTTTGTTGAATTATTTTTCAAAGGCCAAGGGAGTTTTATATTTATTTATGTTATCGAAATTGATATTTAAAATATTTAAAAGGTTTTTCTTAATTTTTTTTTAGGCTTTTTGCATCCATACCCCTACATTATGATATATTTGTATCTATATTGTCTTGTTTTTAATATTTATATTTATACCCCTCTATTCTGCATAGTTGTTGCAGCTATACCCTAAAGTCAAATTCCATTAAATTTTGTTGTTTATTTTTATTAAATGACTAAATTCACCTTCTATAAGATGAATAAAAATATTAAATAGTCAAATGGCAATTGGTCTATGTAGAATTCTAATGAAAAATTATTAATCAAGCAAATTAATATCAATGACTTAAAGTATATATGCAATAAGTACACTAATATAAGGACTGAAATGTATTTATAATATAATATAGGAGAATAAATGCAAAATATTTTTATTTTATAGAAGGTTTATTTAGTCATTTTATAAAAATAAACAGCAAAAGTTAATAAATTTTAATATCAGGAGTGGGATTATAACGATTATACAAATCAGAAGGATATAAATATAAATATCAAATCAAGAGGCATATGTAAATATAGTATAATGTAAGGACATGGATGCAAAAAGCCCTATTAATGTTTGTACGGCATCAATGTTACCTGATCTATGTAGTCCAATGGGAGTTAAAATCGTTTGTAATGTTTCCCTGAAGTTCTCCCTGACGTGGCTGTGAGATGCTGCCATGTGGAGCATCTCACGATCACTGTTTTTCATGTAAGGCCCACTTGATACATTTATAAGATATGAAAAAACAGTGGCCGTGAGATGCTCCAAATGGCAGCATCTCACGGCCACATCAGGGAGCACTTCAGGGAAACATTACAGACGATTTCATTCCGTACAATGGGGCCGAACATGAAAACTCTTTGACATGTTTGCTTTGCTTCTACTATTTTCCTCAGATTGAAATCACCTTCAACCTGCACCTCTGTTCCACTTCCTTATTCCTCGTGTCACCTTAATTAAACAAGAAACAATGGCAGGCCTGGGAGCAGAGATGTTTGTGGCCCCTACCGTTGAAAAGCTACTTGAGAAGTTGGTCTCCGTTTCGATCCGATACGTCGCAGGCCTATGGGAGGTCACCGCCCAACTGGGCAAGATGAGCAGAGCGTTGTTAGAAATTCAGGACGTGCTCGATGACGCAGAAGCTCAACAGATAACAAACAGCCGCATCAAGTCGAGTGGCTGAACATGCTTAGACATATTCAAACAATTTTGTTAACACAAAATTGTTTTAATGAGATATTTTCAAAAAATATGACGAGATTCCTAAAAACTCGGACGATTTTTCATGTAACTCACCCTTATAATCCGGTTAAAACCTCATTAAACTTGTCCTAGTTTTTAGGACGAGTTTACCAAAAGATTTACCTTTCCAAATTACTCGGCCGTGTAGGCAGGTTTTAAAACTTTTTTTTTCTTGTAGGCGGATTTTAAAACACTGATAGAAGTAATAATCCCGTATTAATTGTTATTTAAAGTAATAAAAATTTAGATAATTAAATCATCCTTGATTTTTAATTTGACCTTTTCGTGTTTATGGATTAACCATGATCCAATTTCTGTTGAACCTCTTGTGAGGTATGACTTTGTTGGTAGAGCTCTGCCGAGATTCATTCCTGAATAATATATTGATTCCACTCTTGTTATAAAAAAAAAAAAAGACCTTTACTATCTATAAAGTTCAAACTTTAAAAAAGAATATTTTTAAGGGAAAATTACCGTACCGTATGTTTTTTTGCTCAAAATGCCTCTTTCGTTCTATCCAATGACCATTGCAATGCCATTTTTAAAAGTTGAGCACCAATTAGTCTACACGTCAGCAACTCTTGTGCCATTCATTTTTAAAGACATCTTTACCCCCATTTAATTGGTTCAAGCCACTCTCTAAACTTATTTTGAATTGGCATCAACATCTGAACCAATTTCTCCGTGGAATGTATTTCCTCTCCGTCACTACAAAAAAAAAGTATTTCCTCTCCGTTGAAACACATCCCATCTTCGTTGTGTTCAACGATGGTTTTCAGCATTTTTTTATTTTTTAATTTTATAGTCAAAAGTTGTCTTACCACTTTTAGGGTTCTTGTTCCTTAACTACTTTCCAAGCTCCATTAATGGTGGAAATCAAGTTTCTGTGATCCAATCAAGTCTTTTTTTCTCTGTTTTGGTTCCACTCAAATGTAAAGATCACCTTCATCTCTTCCAAACAACTCTAACAAGGCTAGTCCCAACTCTCTTTCTTTGATTGAAGATAGCTAAAAGTCCCTTTCAATGATGGGTGGAAGAAGACGACAAAGGACCCAGCCCCTTTCCTTGCAATGCATCAAACCCCTTTCAACAATTGTTGGAAGAAGATGACGACAAAAAATCCAATACCCTTCCTTTCAATAAAGCTTGATGGAAGAAGAAGAGGGTGAGATATGGAGGGCTTCCGTTTGACGAAATGGGTTTTGGGTTTTAATTCAAAAAAACTTGGTGAAGGGCCTAACAGGTTTTTGGTTCGATTTCTCAGACCAACTTGAACAATGGTTGAACCGATACCAGTAGGGGCAGAAACATCTTTTTCAACTTAAAATAGAGTAGGTGCTGACGTGCAATACTCTTTGGTCATTATTTTGCAAATATTGTATCTCTCCGGTCATGATGTAAAAAGGCATGTTGAAAAGGTCATTTTAATAAAAAGATTATACAATATGGTAATTTTCCCTATTTTTAATCATCAAAAATCTCAAAATCAAGGATGATTTAATAATTACTAATTAGATTCTCAATAGACAATTAAAGAAGTATTTGACAACCTACCTAACCTAATTAAATTATTCAAACTTCACTTCCTAATTTTTACTTTACTTCTTTTTCTTAGAAGCTTAAAAAAAGGACAAAAGAATCTAACCAATCCACATTCTTTTAAAGTCATTAGAAAAATTGCATAACTGTTCTGGCTACCATTCTTCTATGTTTCTTTTATTATTCTTCCTATCTTCTTAGTTCTTTGCTATATTTTTACTTGGAATCGAGTATTCGACAGGTACCCGAAAAAACTGAGTGTATGTGGATTCGGTTCAGGGATAATTGATCACATTCGTAGATTCGAAACTGGTAATACCCAGAACCGTCTCACATAATAGGGTTCGGTTATGAGACTACTTAAACCTGTCCCGAACACGCCCGTTGACACCCCAAGTTGGATGGCTGTGATCATTTTGTTATACTGACTTTATGTGGTTAAACTAATGAAAAAAGAACAAGTGTTTGGTATCCTTTTTGACTCGTTCCCATTTCTCATGGTTGTATCTGTTTTGTTGCTTGGCCTTTTGATCGTAATGAATGCTCAGTGTTTATTACACACAACATATAAAATCTTAAAAAGGGGGCGCAAAGATAACAAGAATATTAATTATGTATTACATTTCACTTTGTCTGAAACATAGCATGGCAGGTGAACATTGCCAAAAATGATTTTTTTTTTTGTTGGGGAATACATTCACATGATGATAAGTAGCAATATAAAACCACACTTAATATTATTTTGAGTGCCTTCAGCACAGCTAAAACCTAATTAACAAACAGGCCAAACATACATAACAAAGCTATCAATTCAAAGTTTCATGTCAGAAAACATGTTCTGGAGTAGAGGTTCTAAAAGGGTAAAAGCTAACGATGCTGGATTTCCAGAAAGCAAAGACATGATATAAACTGGGTGGCAAGTTTTATAATCTTCCAATACTTGCTTGATCTTTCCCCTTTATTGCGTACAACAATCGGGAGACTTATTTTCCTCTCCATTCGTTGCACTGCGCTCTGGTTCCGAACATGCGCAGCACAGGCCATGAGAAAAGGATTTACTTCCGCGACAGATTGGGGTGCTTCTTAGTATTAGCAGATCGGGTTCTCCTCGACCAATGAGTAACGGTAGATACGGAGCTCCTCGACCAATGAGTAACGGAAGATACGGAGCTCCTCGATGAATTAGTCTTCCTCGACATATTACTAGCTTTTCACTTTCACTCTAATGAGTCCTCGACGAATTAGTAATGGCAGATACGGAGCTCCTCGACCAATTAGTAACGGTAGATTGGGAGCTCCTCGACGAATTAGTCTTCTTCGACATATTACTAGTTTTTCACTCTAATGAGAGTCTTTCTTGATTTATAACCTGCAGTGCAATCAACAACAAATCAATGAAAACTTCGGATTGAGGACGCAGGAGAGACTCAAAAGCAAAACTAATGCTGGTTTGGTATTGCTTCTCAAAAATTACTCAAAAAGTAAGAAAATAAATCTAATTGATTTTGCTTTCGTAAAGCGAAATCGCTTGTGCATGCTTTTTTGGGCAGATTCATTACCTCAAACTGAATCCCTTCAACTGGCCGAATTGCCTTACGTCTGCATAACGCCAAGAATGGTTAGAAATGATCACTAAACAAGAATACACCAAAAGTTAAAAATTGAAGAAAGACACCCATTTGAACAAAAACCAAAAAGCATGTAAGAATCTGATTAAGCATCCAAGCATTAGGCCACACCTGCGATTCGGTTGATAGAGAGTTGTGATTCAGCTGATAGAAATATGTGAGCGACAGGCCGAGAACTAACAAGTCTTCTGAGTTTTTTTGGTGCAGTAGAGGTTCAGAAAGTTTTTTTGAGACGGAATCGAAGAGAGATTCCGTCCGTGTTGCTTGCCAACGACTCAGATTAAAATAGATGGTCGTAAGAGAGATTGAAAAATGGCTGTGCGAGAGTACAGAGGTGAGGATAGCGGAGAAACAGAAATGAAAGTGAAAAGTAGACCGAGGCTTTGAGTTGCTTCTTATGTACATGATGCGGTGTTTTATAGTGATTAAGGTATGGTTTATGCCAATGCTCATCCTGTTCTCAGTCGTCAAGGATTTTTTTTTTTCGGTAGAATAGTCGTCAAGCATTCAGATTGATCATCTGCATTGTGTCATTGAATGAGTCAGAGTAGATTAATTACATCTGTGATGAAACTACTAATTAAAGAGGAAAAAAATATATTGAATACATTCCCAAAGATTAATTAGCAATGTTTTAGGTGACTTCCTATTCTAGGTCTTTGTTAAATGTTTAGCAAAGCATATATCTTTGAATCAATGCTTCTTGTTAGGGTAAAATATTCATGAAAAATAAAAATAAAAATTAAGAGCTAGACAAGCAAAAGTATTAAATTCCCCAAATATTAAAAATATTTTGGGGGGACTTTCTAGTAGAGTCTTCTTATTCAATATGTCCTAGTGTTCAAATGTCATGATCATAGATCATATAGTTCAACTCCAGCTAATTTGTTAACTTGTTTTATATTTATCATAAGGCAAATTTCTGTTTATATAATAGTTAGGTAGCCAAAATACGACAATCTATTAATTTCACAATTATTAACCAGGTCATATTAAGACTTAATAGTATAGGGTTAGATTAATTTATCTAAATAATTCAATCACAATGACATAAAAGAGAAGATTCCAAGTGATGCTAACTAAGGTTAATCATGAATTTGTTTTCTTGTTCATTAACCATTTAGATGGATCTAGCGTGCATGAACCCTATTTCGAGTAATATCTTTAAGAATTTTAAAGGAGTCAAAATTCCAAACAGAAACAACTAAATTTCCAGAAAAGACAGCTTCTAACCAAAAGAACTCAAATCCATGATCATAATTTGACAATAGAAGTATTACATATATATATGTCACCTAAACAAACCCAAAGCTCAGAAACACTAGAATCTAGAAACTATTAAACCCTAAATCGAAGATCTCTATGCATCTACTTATCAATAACGACAAAGATATAAGAACAAAAAAGTGATTTGAAAAATAAAACTTAAATAAAAAATTGCACTCCATAATAAACTGGAAAAGATCAAAACGTTCAAATGAAAGCAAATTAATAACAGTAATGACGGCTTCTAACCAAGGCAAATCAGTGAGATTTCCTTTAAATCACTTCCAAGAAACAAAATAATTCATCATGATTCTAATTAAAATATCCGAAAACAAAAGAATTAAGAAAACAATCAACATCGTCACAAACCCAAAACCCTAGAATCAAGAAACCATAAAAATGCACCATCAACGACTGCGGAGATCTAAGAATAAAAAGTTGATTTGATATCGAAGAAACTTCAAGTAAAATGATAAATCCCTAGCAATGGCGGCTTCAAACCGATACAATTCCATGAGATTCCCTTAAAATCACTTCCAAAGATCTAAAATTAAAAAACAATTGCCACCTAAATAAACCCAGAACCGAAGAATCAAGAAACCACGAAAACCTAAAAATGAAGATCACCATGGATGTCGTCAATAACTCCAAAGATCTAAAAACAAAAAATGATTCTCAAACGAAAGAACTTCCAATTAAATCACATACCGATAGTCAAGACGGCAAAATGGCGGCAAACGGCGACGAACAAACGGCGGCAAAAAATCAGTGGCAAGAAAACCCTCAGTGGCGAGAGGAGAAAAGAAAACCCCAGCAAAAAAAAAAAACTCAATTCGCGCAGAAGGCATTAGCGCGTTTTGGGGAATTTATCACTTTTTAGCGGCGGTAATAAGTTACCGCCGCTAAAAGACTTTTCACCAGCGGCAACTATCGCCGCCAAAAATTTATATTTTAATTAAGAAAAACAAAACTTATATTATTTTGCCCAGCGATGGTTTGCATTATTACCAGCACATCTACTGCCGGTAAAAAGACGCACCAAACACTTGCGCCAAATTTCTAGTTCGCGTGATTCTTTTTAGCGGCGGTAGTGTTTTACCGCCGCTAAATACTGTTTTCCACGGCGAGACAATCCACGGTTAAATGTAGATACGGGCTTTTAGCGGCTGTAAACTTCTATCGCCGCTAAAAAACCGCTTGTAAAAGTAACCTTTTTTGTAGTGAAAATAAGACAATCTCTTAATTTCATCAATTATTAACCAGGTTAAACTAAGATTTGTATAGAATTACATTAATTTATCTAAATAATTCAATCACAATGACATCAAAGAGAAGATTCCAAGTGATGCTAAGGTTAATCATAAATTTTTTTTCTTGTTCATTAACCATTGAAATGGATCTAATATGCATGAACCCTGTTTCGAGAATCAAAACTCTTCAAATTAACCATGTCTTTGCACAGGTTTAAGGTTCCAATATTGTCTTTGCTTAGTGGAGTGATTTGGGGTGTCTATAGAATTCTCTAGATCACATACTTAGAATCCATTAACGTAGACAAAATAAACCAAGTCTATCTATACCCCAAATTAGGTAGTGGCGACTCCTAAGAAACGTCACGTGCACCGGATCCCACATGTGCACACTAAGGGGTCAAAAGGCCCAACAAAAATTAAAATTCAAAAGGTACTATTATCTGGCAGCTTTTCGAGTAGGCAAAACGAAGGCACTCACATACCCTAGAAGAATCATCTTCACTGTCACTTCCTGAAAGCTAACAAAGATGATAGTAAGGGTGAACTTTATATATTTAATCATATTCCTTAACACTCCCCCTCATGTGGAGGCCAAACTCAAACCCATTTTTAGGGACGCTCAACACATAGTATATTTTTTTCTTAACGGGCAGAGTAGAGGTTTGAACCCAGGACCTGGCATTAGCCTAAGTCTCTGATACCATGTAGAACACCGTTCATACTAAAAGGTCAAGCTGATAGTAAGAGGTGAACTTTATATATTTAATATATTCCTTAACATCAACCTAGGCAAATGGCTAAGTTAAAAGATAAATAAAAAACATGAACTTTTGCAAAACTCATTTTTTCATTTAAAACAAGTTTCAACTTTTGAAAATATTTGAAATGTGCTTTGTGCCTTAAAAGAGTTATCTACTAGTTACTAACTCAAATTGTCATTTTCATAGAGATTTGCTATGTGTTGTAATAAGTTTTTATTTTGGGTATTTTAGAGCCCAAGTTGGGTCTTAGTTTTTTGGGAATGGTAAAATAGGAACAAAATATGATCTTTCGGGCTAAATTAGGAATTTTAATACTTTCGGCACATTTTCGTAGTTAGGGAAAGTAGCGTATAGGATTTTGGAGTCCAACATTGTATTGCCTTGCAGATATATACACACATATAAATGATATTCAATTTTTCCTTATGGATTCTAATTTCTAAGGAGTAGATTCAAGGATTCTTTAGGATTGAAGATGGTGTGCACATGTCAGGTGCATTTTGACACGTTTATCGAAGTCACCATTGCTTGATTAGGTGTAGGCAAACATTAGGTTTGGTCTTCATTTAGAATTTCAGCTAGGGAAAGTCCTTAGGCACCCTGGTCACCATTCTAAGAGTAGGTTCCCTTGGTCAATGTGGTTGGACCATTTTGGTTCAACTTAACTGATCACCTAGTTACTATTCCAGCATGTCACCTTTCTGGGCTTGTGCAGGCTTTTAACTTATTTTTCTTTTTTATTATGACGTATAGTGTTGGTCTAATTTGGGTGTTCCTCATTGGAAAACCTAAAATCCAAGTTTGACTTTTGGATACGCCCTAAGTCTATTGGAAGGGTGGTTCAGATCAAACTCTTCGTTGGTTTAATCTCATTTAATATCAACTGGTTCGGACCAACCAAGTTCGTTTTTTATTTATCTCTGAACTTGGCTGTTTTCCCAAATCGGTGGGAGAGTCTTTCCTCTTTGTCGGCTTCGGAAGTGGCAGCGAGGACGATTTCTTTTAGCTGGCCTGGGGACGATGAGTGAGTGGCTTCATTTTTCCGTCTTTAAAAGTCGCTAGATAACAGTTCCTTTTGAATTTTAATTTTTTTGGGCCTTTTGGGCCCCCAAGAGTGTACGCACATGGGGTTGTACGCACATGAGACCAAGTGCACATGACATGCCTTGGGAGTCGCTACTACCTGATTAGGGTATAGATAGAGACCTGGCTTATTTTGTTTGCATTTATGGATTCTGGGTATGTGACCTATAGAAGCCACATGTAAATACCCAAACATGCTCATGACCAAAAATAACACCCAAAACATGTTATTGTACAAACCAATTAAAACATGGAAGGCATGCTTGAAACCCCAAAAGTATTACCCCAAATTTCCAGATTTTCATGCTTTTTCTCATACTCAAAGTGTACCATTTCTACCCAAATTGAGGCCTAAAAATTCAGCACTACTTGACATGATATAAGGGAGGTTTTGATGGTTGAAACATGCTTGAAAACCCCCAAAATGTACACTAAAATTTCCAGATTTTTTTTATTGCTTTCGTGCTCAAAGTGTATCCCTCATACCCCAAATTAATGCCTAAAAATTCAGCAACTACCTGACATGGTATATGAAGAGTTTTAATGGTAAAAACATGCTTAAAAACTCCCAAAATATACACTGAATTTCCAGATTTCATGTTCTTCATTTGGATGCTCAAATTACATTGTTTTATGCCCAAATGGAAGCATAAAACCCAGCCACTAACAATATGATACAAAAAGCTTTTAGCTCGGGAAACATATGCTTGAAAATCCCCAAAATTCCCACCAAGCACTTCAGATTTTTTCATTGTTTTCATGCCCAAATCATGTCATCCCATACATTCAAACCAAAGCATGACATAAAACAAACATTAAGCATGAAAAAGCATTATTCATGGGAAGCATGCTTGAATACCCCAAAATAAACACAAAATTTCCAGATTTCAAATATTATATTTTTTTTTAGCTCATGGCATTCAAACCCCAAAATAACACATGCTATCACATAATATAGCCAAGTCATATCATAATATGGGTTTTCCTTTAAACAAAAATCAAGCAACATGCCCATGCCTTTTTCCATGTGAATTTTCTAATCATCCAAATCAGTTTTGAGATTCAATATACACAAGCAAAGTAAGAAAAATAGCAAGCATTCAAAAGTAAAGAAAAGCATGAACAAAACACAAAAATTGACTTAAATCCACAAGTCCCCAGCAGAGTCGCCAGTTGTGAGACATGGGAAAAATCACCGGGATGATTTCCCCTCCGTCATCACACGGGCTCAACGCAAAATGAGTGGGAGAGTCGCCATCATTCAGAATTATAGGGTGAGAATGGACACCAAAAGATTAAAGATTAGCAAAAATAGCTAAAAGGCAAATTCTAGAGTAAAAATAACTCTACTTGAAAATCAAATCCAGAGATGGGCAAGGGGATTAGATTATGAACGGGGGAAGGTGTTAGGCACCCTCATTCACCCACACAAGGTGGTTGCCAAGTGTTTGTTCATGCAAAAAAGTAAGAAAACTTGCTAAATCATTAAAAACCTTGAAAAATGACAACTGTACGATATCTTCACATGAAGATCCAAATGGATTCCAGATCCTCTTTTATGTCAATATCATTTCTGTAACATCACCAATAAATGGAAATCAAAGCAAAAGATTGCATAAACCAAGTTGAGCTAAATCCGGAAAATTCGGTAAAAGATAATGCTATTTGTCTTGAAATCATTCCAATCCAATTTTAAATTGAATCAAATGAAATCCATTTGAAAGATTATGGTAAATAAGAGCCTCATGCAAAATTTCAAGTAAATCCGGTTGAAATCTTAGGAGTTATGCCTCCTTTAAAGTTGCTGCTGGAGATGATTAAAAGTGATAAGTGGGCAACTTTGGAAAATTATCTAGAAAACTCTGCCCCATATAAATTCATGAAATTTGGGTGGTCTCCCGAACAGGCCCCGAAGATCACAGATTTACCCAGAAAAGTGCTGTTGAACAGCTCTGAGTAAATATGTTTGTCACGATACAAATGGAGTCAAAAAATTATGAAATCAACTGGATTTGAAAATAGACTCATAAAGGAGTGCCCAGAAACAAAAATCACTCGAATCGGATTTAAAACAAACACATGGCGGTCAGTCAAAGTGATAAGTTCTGTATTCAGATCAGAAATGACCTATCAACTTCGACAGAGAGGTGTCAAAATTATTCTTGATAGAAATTAATGACATTTGGTAGGCATAAACTAGACAGCCTCACCTTTCCCATGGTTCTGGAATCACTCCAAAATTCATCTGGACGATGAAGTTATGAGTGTCCGAAGTCGGGGTACAGTTGTTGTCAAGTTAAGCCATTTTTTATGAAAACCAACTCCAAATAGTGATAAAGTGTGTGTGATCTGTGCAAGATTAATCAAGATCCTTTAAAAATCATTTGAAAACATTCCAGAATTGATTGAGGCTATTTATTTCAGATTTATCACAATAAACGCAATAAATCCAAAATATGAGCCTATCCTGCCAAAACATGTGCTATGTATGTGTAAGTGTAGAAATCATTCAAGAACAATATAACAACATAGCATGCCTTCATATTCATCAAAATAAGGTTCTAAAACAACCTAGGGTTCCATTCTATTATCGTTTCCCTTAGTTCTCTCTCCCCGTTAAACACGGTTCTTCAAGATAATCTTGTGGTACTTTGAATAGGAACGGGTTTTCATAGAATCACAAGGCTTATAGCATGCATTCAGATCAATAAAAAGGGTTCTAGAACAACCTAGGGTTCCGTTCCATTATCGTTTCCCTTAGTTCTCTCTCCCCGTTAAACACGGTTCTTCAAGATAATCTTGGGGTACTTTGAATATGGAACGGTTTACATAGATGCAAAAGGCTTATTCAAATAGGTTTTAGCACTATGATCAATCTCCAGTCTCGTTTCTCCTAGATCCCGCCTTCACGTTTTACGGCTAGGGGGAGTATTGAGATACTTTGAGCCAGGGAAGGGTTTTCATACACACATCAAGGCCTTATTCTACAGAAAGGTAGAAGAAGAGATCTAGATCTAGAATGTAAAAACAGGAAATTAAAGAGAGGTTTGAGGCTTACCAGGATTCTGGAAGCAATTCCGCAGCGGTTTCCCTCTTCTCTTGGAGCTCTTTTTGGCAAGAATTGTTGGCAAGAGAGTTAATGGCCATTTGCTTGAGGAGGAGCCTCCTATTTATAGGCAAAGGCTAGGGTTAGGGTTGGTGAGGTGGTAGACACAACTTAAGGTCTATAGCCCACCAACCTTAACCCTAAGGCTATTTCCGAGATTTCCCCTCATTTAATGAAGGACATGATGGTAAAAGATGAAATCTCTCGGAAAACCCTAATTTTGAGCAAAACTTATGTATCCGACATATCAGGCCGAATACACGAGTGTCTTAATGTATCCGGCCTATGATGCCGGATACACTGAGGTCTGCTTGTATCCGGCATGTTCCATCGGATACGAAGAAAAACACTTGTATCCGGGCTGAGTTGCCGGATACAAGAAAAAAACTCATTTTCTCAAATTCTGTGCTGGCATTCAAGGAGATAATGATTTTTGATGATTATTGATCATTTTGACAGTGAAATTTGGGGTGTCTACAACTGCCCCTCTTTGCGGGAGTTGCGAAGCAATGAGCTGCAAAGATTAGACAAGCCCAAATTGCACTTCCTTAAGCATGATTTGCTTGATTCAATTCAATTTTGTAAAAATAAATTTTTGGTGAAGATTTGCGAAAAAGCCCTAACTTTAAGGGGGCATTTCTCTAAGAATTCTTAAATTCCACTGAGCTCTCGTGGCTATGAAGTGGATTTTAAGCCCAAAAATAGGATTTTTGAAAACTGATTTTTTATCAAACCGAGTTGAAAATTGAGTGGATATCCTCCTTTTTGACCAACACATTTCCCAAAGTTGTCCTAAATTCCATTGAACTCTCGTGGCTGTGAGGTGGATTTTAAGGCAAAAATAGGATTTTGTGAGAAAATAGCAGATTTTGTAGCACAGATTTTTTTCCTTCTCAAACCCAATGCAAAGAATTGAAAATTCTAATAATATATTCCTCTCCTCGAAGATTTATCAAAAATCGTGCAATTTTTGGGGTATCTACAATGACATATAGTAGTGAGCGTGTAATTTGAAATTTTGTGGGCAAACCAGATTAGGTTAAAGGGGTTATGTTTTAAGGGCATTATTGCCTTCCCTTATTGCTTAACACCCATAAGAGCAATCAAAAGCATGAGCACTTCTTAACTAGTAAGAAGAACAAACCAAATTGTGGTACAATTACAATAATGCAAGTGAATGGGATGTTACTGTAAAGGATAATACATGGGAGATTCAAAATAGATTCTTTTCTTAGGATAATATAGTTAGACTGGGCATAGCATCAGACGGATTCAATCCATTTAGAACAATGAGTATCACCCACAGCACTTGGCCAGTTATTTTGATTCCATATAACTTGCCACCATGGTTGTGCATGAAACAACCAAACATGATCCTTTCTTTACTCATACCAGGGCCGAAGGGTCTGGGAAATGATATTAATGTGTACTTGCGCCCTCTTATAGAAGAGTTAAAAGACCTATGGGTTTCTGGGGTTGAGACATATGATGCGTCAAGAAAGTAGGTCTTCACTCTGCGTGCAGGGTTAATTTGGACGATTAGTGATTTCCCTGGGTATGCTATGCTTTCAGGTTGGAGCACTAAAGGACAACTTGCATGCCCTTCTTGTCATAAAGACACGTGTTTGTGAGACATGGGAAAAAAAATCACCGGAGTGATCGTCCCTCCGTCAACACATGGGCTCAACGCAAAAATTGGGAGAGTCGCCACCATTCATGATTTTGGGGTGAGAATGGACACCAAAGAGTTTAAAATATGCAAAAATAGCCCAAAAGACAAATTCTAGGATAAAAATAACCCTACTTGAAAATCAAGTCCAGAGATGGGTAAGGGGATTAGATTATGAACGGGGGAAGGTGTTAGGCACCCCCATTCATCCACACGAAGTGGTTGCCAAGTGTATGTTCATGCAAAAAATAAAGTAAGAAAGCTTGCTAAAAATCATGAAAAAGCCTTGAAAAAGGATTAATGTATGATATTTTCACATAAAGATCTAAATGGATTTTAGATCCTCTCTTATGTCAATATCACTTCTGGAGTATTTCAAAAGATGGGAATTAAAGCACAAATTGCTCAAAACCAAGTTAAATCAAATTCGGAAAATTTGGTAAAAAGTATACCATTTGCCTTGAAATCATTCAAATCCAATTCTAAATTGACCCAAACCAAATCCATTTGAAAGGTTAGGGTAAATAAGAGTCTCATGCAAAATTTCACTTCATTCCAATGAAAAATCTAGGAGTTATGCTCCTTTGAAGTTGCTGTTGGGGATTTTTAAAAGTGGTAAGTGGGCAACTTTGGAAAATTGTCTAGAAAAATCCACTACATAGAAATCCGTGAAATTTGGTGTGATTGAAGTCTGTATGGCCATCTTTCAACAGAAACTAGCCTCATACAAAAATCCCTTCGGGTGTGCCTTGGGTGGTCTCCCGAACAGGCCCCGAAGATCACAGATTTACCCAGAAAAATGCAAATGAGCAGTTCTGAGTAAATCGGCTACCAATAATTCAAATGGAATCCAAAAATTATGAAACCAACTGGATTTGAAAATAGACTCATAAAGGAGTACTCAGAAACAAAAATCACTCTAATCGGACTTAAAACGAACACATGGCGGTCCGTCGAAGTGACAAGTTCTGTACTTGGACCTGAACTGTCCACTCAACTTCGACAGAGAGGTGTCAAAAATCGGCTAGATAGAAAATCATGAAATTTGGTGGACATAAACTAGACAGCCTCACCTTTCCCATGGTTCTGGAATCGCCCCAAAATTCATCCGGATGATGAAGTTACGGACGTCCGAAGTAAGGGTACAGGTGCTGTCAAGCTAAGCCATTTTTGAGTAAAACCAAATCCGAAAATTGATAAAAATGAAATTCGTGCAAGATGAACACAAATACTTTAAAATCATCCGAAAGGCATTCCAGAATTGATTGAGGCCATTTATTTGAGATTTATCACAATAAATGCAATAAACCCCAAATATGAGCCTACCCCGCCAAAATAGTGATATGTGTGCAAAAGTGAAAAAAACCAAGCAAGATCCATACACATGCATATAGATTCAACAAAATAGGTTCTAGCATAGCCTAGGGTTCCGTTCCATTATCGTTTCCCTCTGTTCTCTTTAAGATAATCAAGGGTACTTTGAATATGGAACGGTTTACAATCAATCAAAAAGCCTTATGCTACATGGGTTCTAGCACTAGGGTCAATCCCCAGTCTCGTTTCTCCTAGATCCGCCTTCACGTTTTACGGCTAGGGGAGTCTTGAGATACTTTGAGCCGGGGAAGGATTTCCACACATACAAACAAGGCTTTACACTACAGAAAGGTAGAAGAAGAGATCTAGATCTAGGAATGTAAAGACAGAAAATAAAAAGAAAAGTTGAGGCTTACCTGAGTGCTGGAGACGATTCCACAACGGTTTTCTTCTTCTCTTGGAGTTCTTCTTTGCGAGAATTCAAAACAAGAGTTCTGTGCCATTTGCTTGAGGAGGAGCCTCCTATTTATAGGCAAAGGCTAGGGTTAGGGTTGGTGAGAATGGTAGACACAACATAATGTCTATAGCCCACCAACCTTAACCCTAAGGCTATTTCCGAGATTTCCCCTCATTTAATGAGGGATATGATGGTAAAAGTGAAAAGCTCTCGGAAAACCCTAATTTTGAGCAAACTTAAGGTATCCGGTACATCAGACCGGATAACAAAGGGCCTTAAGGTATCCGGTACATGGTACCGGATACGATAAGGCTCACATATATCCGGTACGAGTATCCGGATACGGGAAGGGTACTTGTATCCGGATACTCAATCCGGATACAGGTAAAAGTTTATTTTCTTCAAATTCTGTGCTGGCTTTCCAGGAGATAATGATTTTTGATGATTGTTTGTGCAATTTGGGGTGTCTACAACTGCCCCTCTTTGCGGGAGCTGCGAAGCAGTGAGCTGCAAAGAGTAGACAAGCCCAAATTGCATTCCCTTGAGCATGATTTGCTCGGTTCAATTCAATTTCTGTAGAAAACCATTTTTGAGTGGAGATTTGCCAAAAAGCCCTCACTTTAAGGGGGCATCTCTCCAAGAGTTCTTAAATTCCACTGAGCCCTTTGTGGCTGTAAAGTGGATTTTAAGCCCAAAAATAGGATTTTTGAAAAACTGATTTTTTATCAAACCAAGTTGAAAATTGAGTGGATATCATCCTTTTGACCAGGCACATTTCCCAAGGTTGTCCTAAATTCCACAGAGCTCTCGTGGCTGTGAGGTGGATTTCAAGACAAAGATAGGATTTTGAGAGAAAACAGAAGTTGTAGCACAAGTTTGCTTCTTTCCTTTTCTCTTATTTTTTCTTCTTTTTTTTCTTTTTCTCTTTTTTCTTTTTTCTTGCTTTTTGGCCTTCTTTTTGCCTTTTTTGCTTTTTTTTTTTTTTGTACAATGTGCTGACACCTCTCTCTTCCTTTTCAGCTTTGGCTACTTGATCATTTGAGCCAGATTGAAGAGATCAATCGACACTTCTTCCCGAGTCTGAAAGTCCCTCTCTTGATGAGCAACAGGGGGTGCCCCGATATTCCAGGGGGCAAACAGGGCTGGTTCACTTTCTTGGGCTCGCTTCAGGATGACCAGGTGAGATGGCCTGGTACTTACCAGCCTAATGCGGAGACAGTGATTAGCTTCCGAGACCGCAACTTTTTGATTCTGGCTGGCCTGAGACATGCAGTGCTTTATCTTCCTCTGCGGGTCCTTCGTCAGTTCCGAGCGACCCAGGGGATTATCATCCCATGTGGATATGAGGATCGTCTTGGGCCTCTTTCTATGAAGCTGAATGCCTGGTTGATGAAGGAGTGGTCTTATGTCCGCTTTATGCATGGTCCCGTCTTCTCGGAAACCCATGTGAAGGATTATCTCTTCTGGATCAAGGAACAGATACAGACTCAGGCCCCAGTACCCGAAGATCCTCCTGTAGTCTTGGCTCCCATCTATGAGGACATTCTAGAGTCTGAGCGGGCTTCTCATAAGCGGCTTCAGCAGATATGGGTACGGGAGGCCCAGGAGCTCAGGATACAGAGTGCTTATCTGGAGAGGCAGCTTGATGAGCAGACCTCACGCCGTATTGCCGTGGAAGAAAAGCTGGAGGAGCAGAGGCAGGCCCGTCGCTTCGAGGTCCGTATGATCCGGCAGAAGTACCAGGATACTTTGGCCAGCCTTAGGAGTATGAGGATCCAGCAGGCCCTTTCAGATGAGGTCATTTCCTTCCTGAGTGATCCTGCTGCGGAGGGGGCTTCAGGAGTCATTGCAGCTCAGGCAGCTCGGATTCGGGAGCTTGAGGAGCGGCTAGGAGACTAGCTTTATTTCCTGTACATTTTTCACACCTTTGTACAAAATTGAACTCCAATAGTGGAAATACAAAGGATTTAATTCAAAATAAAGTTTTTATATTATTGGCCTCAGAATGCTCAGATGCTTGTAAAAACAAAGGTTTTATGAAAAGTATTTGATTTCTCATCACTGGCCAAAGTATAATTTTTCCTTTTTATATTTTTTTTTGTATTTTTTGAAATTTGGTCCATGCACTTAATCACCTATAATTAAGGGAATTAAAACCAGGTTAAATAATGAAAAGGGTAGTCCACAAAATACTGAGGGATCAGAACCGTCCATCTTAGGACCTTTAGAGTCATCCCCAACTGCCAAAACTGCCCCATTCTGCTCATACCAACTTTGCTTGAAGCTCAGATCCCCATGATCAACTCAACCTCTGATTTTCTTTCATTTTTCTTATTTTTTTTTTCTTTTTGCCTTTTTGCCAATGTTTCCCCTAGCGCCAGTTACGGTTTTCACTAGGGCCGGCTTCTGAATTCCGTCATCACCCATCTTACTCTGATATTTGAATGAACAAGCTAAGATCACCGAGGGCTTAAAAATAGGACGAAATAAAGGCTAGGCTCAGTTTATGAAAGAAAGGATATTAAAGGCCCAAAAATTTTCAAGTGCGGAAATAGGTCAACCGGACTTACAGTCATGATGAATTTAACCCTTTTTCCCCAAATTGCATTTTTTTGCATCTTTTTTCACACTTGGCTTTCATTTGCCATTTCTATTGCTTTTCCTCTCTTTTTCTTTTTCTTTCCTCACTTTTGCCCCAATTGATTTTGCCCCAATTTGACTGTAAATCCGGTTTGGGTTGATCAAAGAAACGAACCGGCTCAACTTGGCTAGACTAGGGATTTGAATTTTTGAAGGAAATAAAGAAAAATGGCCTCAGATCATTTCCTAGAAATATTCACTCATGGAAAATACCTTTTTACCGCATCAGAGTTAATGGGCTCAGGAAAACCTGACCCATCCATTTCTGCTAAGATGAGTGCACCCCCTGACAGTACTTTCTTGACGACATATGGGCCTTCCCAATTGGGCTTGAACTTACCACGAGGATCTTCCAAAAATGGTAAGATTTTCTTCAACACCAAGTTTCCTTCTTGGAAAGTTCTGGGCCTCACCTTCTTATTGTAAGCCCGGGCCATTCTCTTCTGGTACAACTGTCCATGGCAAAGTGCTTTCAACCGCTTTTCTTCTATCAGGTTAAGTTGATCATGTCTTGATTGGACCCATTCGGCTTCTTCTAGTTCTGCTTCCATGAGCACTCGGAGTGATGGGATCTCTACTTCCACGGGCAAGACCGCTTCCATCCCATAGACTAGGGAGTACGGGGTTGCCCCAGTTGAAGTCCGGATCGAGGTTCTGTATGCATGCAGAGCAAGTGGCAGCATTTCATGCCAATCCTTGTAGCTCACTACCATCTTCTGAATGATTTTCTTCATGTTCTTGTTGGCTGCTTCTACTGCCCCATTCATCTTTGGCCTGTACGGAGCTGACTTATGGTGGGTGATCTGAAACTGCTCACACATTTTCTTCATGTCCTTGTTCTTAATATTTGAAGCGTTGTCTGATACTATGGCACTTGGCAGTCCATAGCGACAAATAATGTTGTGCTTCAAAAATTTAATAACATGGTTGCTAGTGATGTTTGCATATGAGGCTGCTTCCACCCACTTAGTGAAATAGTCAATCGCCACCAGGATGAATCTGTGCCCGTTCGATGCCTTAGGTGAGATCATGCCAATAACATCTATGCCCCACATAGAGAAGGGCCAGGGTGATGTCATGTTGTGCAGCTCACCTGGGGGTGCATGCTTGTTATCTGCATAGATTTGGCATTGGTGGCACCTCCTGACATGTGTACAGCAATCATGCTCCATGGTTGTCCAGTAGTATCCCAGCCTCAGGATCTTCTTAGCCAGCATGTGTCCGCTCATATGGGGCCCACAGACTCCTCCATGTACAATCTCAATTAGCCTTTCCGATTCCGCCTTGGCAACACATCTTAGCAGAATGTCATTATGTGACCTCTTGTACACATGTCCACCACTTAGCAGAAATTGACCAGCCAATCTCTGTATTGTCCTCTTCTCAGTAGCAGTGGCATTTTCTGGCAAACTCCGATTATTCAAGAAGTTCTTGATATCCTGAAACCATGGTGTTTCTTCTTCTGGTGCTCCCTCTAGAATGAGACAGTAAGCCGGTTCATCTCGGACCTCAATTTCCAGTGGTCTGATGTCTACTCCTTCTGATATGCTGACCATTGAAGCTAAGGTTGCTAGAGCATCCGCAAACTGATTCTTGGCCCTTGGCATATAGTTGAAGGAAATTCGAGTAAAATTTGTGCTTATTTCTTCCAAATACTGGTGATAGGGGATCAGTTTGTGATCCTTTGTTTTCCACTCACCAGTTGTTTGGAAGATGATAAGACTCGAATCCCCGTATACGTCAAGTTCCTCTACTCCATGATCCATGGCTGCTTGCAATCCAATTATGCATGCCTCATATTCTGCTATGTTATTGGTGCACTGGAATCTCAGCTTTACTGCAATCGGGATGTGTGAACCATCTGGTTTAACCAAGACTGCCCCTATCCCGTTCCCATTCATATTGGCGGCCCCATCGAAGAACATCTGCCAGGAACTCTCACTGTCCTCCTCTTCAGTGTACAGAATTGCCTCATCGGGAAAGTTGGTCTTCAAGGGTTGATATTCTGGCAGAGGATGTGCAGCCAGGTGATCAGCTATGGCTTGACCCTTGATCGCCTTCTGGGTGATGTATGTGAGGTCAAACTCGGACAATAGTAGTTGCCACTTTGCCGTTCTGCCAGTCAGTGCCGGTTTCTCAAATAAATATTTCAGCGGGTCCATCCGGGATATCAATAGCGTGGAGTGACTAAGGAAATAATGCCTTAGCCTCTGAGTGGCCCACACTAGAGCACAGCAAGTCTTTTCCAATGGTGTGTATTTGGCTTCATATTCTGTGAATTTTTTACTCAGATAGTAAATTGCCCTTTCTTTTCTACCAGTCTCATCATGTTGCCCCAAGACACATCCCATCGACGTTTCCAACACTGACAAGTACAGGATCAGCGGTCTTCCTGGAGTTGGTGGCACTAGTACCGGTGGGTTCAGCAAATACCTCTTTATGGTGTCAAATGCCTGCTGGCAGTCCTCATTCCAGACCGTAGGGTTATCTTTCCTTAGAAGTTTGAAAATTGGTTCACAGATAGCAGTGAGCTGTGCTATGAACCGGCTTATGTATTGAATCCTTCCAAGAAAGCCCCTGACCTCCCTCTCAGTTCTGGGTGCTGGCATTTCAATTATGGCCTTGGCTTTAGCCGGGTCAATTTCAATTCCTCTTCGGCTCACTATAAACCCCAGTAATTTCCCTGATGTAGCCCCAAAGACGCACTTAGCCGGGTTAAGCCGTAAACTGTACTTCCTGAGCCGATCAAACACTTTCTTCAGATTGATCAAGTGGTCTTCTTCTTTGCAGGATTTGGCAATCATATCGTCTACGTAGACCTCCATCTCCTTGTGGATCATGTCATGAAATAGTGTAGTCATGGCCCGCTGGTATGTTGCCCCAGCGTTCTTAAGTCCGAATGGCATGACCGTGTAGTGGAATGTGCCCCAAGGTGTGATAAATGCTGTTTTTTCTTGATCCTCCTTAGCCATCTTGATCTGATTATATCCCGAGAACCCATCCATGAAGGAAAACAGGCTATGTACCGCAGTATTATCGACCAGAATGTCGATGTGTGGAAGCGGAAAATCGTCCTTTGGGCTTGCCCTGTTCAAGTCTCTATAATCCACGCACATTCGGACCTTCCCGTCCTTCTTCGGTACCGGCACTATGTTCGCGAGCCACTCCGGGTACGTAGAGACTGCCAGAAATCCAGCTTGGAACTGCTTTACCACTTCGTCCTTGACCTTCAGAGTCCATTCAGGCTTCAATCTTCTCAGCTTCTGCTTAATCGGCTTAACCCCTGGCAAAATTGGTAACTTATGCACCACCATGTCAGTGTCCAACCCCGGCATGTCCCGATACGACCAAGCAAACACATCCTTGTAATCTGCCAAGAATTGTGACATTTCATTTTTCTGCACATCAGACAAGCATGACCCGATTTTTACAATTTTTGGGTCATCTTTGGTCCCAAGATTTATGGATATGGTCTCCTCAATATTAGGTTGGACCCCCTTTTCATGACGTTCCAATTGGTATTCAATTTCTTTTGGAACGTCTTCTTCTTCGACCTCGGTCTCTTCTTCGACCCCCATGAGATCAAAGTCGAGCTCAAGGTCGAAGTCATATTCACCCTGGTCCAATTCGGTCTGATTATATGGCTCATAAGTGGTTTGGACCTTTTTGAAAAAATTAAATTTCCTAGAAAAAATAGAAAAATCTTTTTGGGTTTTTTGTGGGCCTTCTAAGCATAATTCCCCTGAAGACGAAGGCCCATTAGAACCTTCAGGGAAATGGCATTCCACTATTGGAGTTTTTTTTTGGAAGCCACGTCAGTTTGCCGAACTAACGTTGCTTCAAAAGTAAGGGGAGTTTCCTCCCAATTGTTCAGTACAAAATTTTGGGGAGCAGGGGAAATAGGGAAAGCCTGCTCCTCAAGCCCAGCATCCGATGCCATCATCACCGGGTGGGTACTGCCCTTTTCTGCTGCGGGGCCCAATCCAGAAATGACCTTGTCTGGAATCTTCACTGCGGCCCAGTCAATAAACGGCAATTCCATGTCTGCCCCTGTCTTTTCGCCTTCAGTCATGGCGAAGAATGCACCAACATCTTCAGAAAAGTCCACCTGCTGCTCGGGCTGTGGTCCAGGCCCATCCACTGCTCCCAGTATTGGAGATGGGTTATAGGGTTGTAGGGCCGAAACAACAGGCTTTTGAAATGGGTTGACATTTCGGTATGGGGGTTTGGACTGGTCCATGGGAGGAGAAATTTGGATTATATAGGAGGGTTTTGGAAAGTTCACCCTCAGATGCGGGAGTTTTCCTTTGCTTCTGCTCTCCCCTTCTTCGTGCTTCATTCTTCTCCAGCCTCTGGGCTTGAAGCCCAACCCTACCTTGGGGATCAGTTTCTTAGCCGTGATTGGCTCCACCATCCCCTGCAGATTGATCCCCAGGCCTTTCCCTGGGTGAAAGTGGTATTTCTCCATCACTTTCTTGACCATCTTTTCTGCAGTGGTCCCTTTTTCTTTCTTTTTCTCACACCCCCCAGGTATGTAATTTACCGCCTCAAATTGAAATGAGTGGAATGCAATCTTGTCGACAGTTAGGTCCACATTGATCAAGGGTACATCAGGTGACACAATGGGCGGCACCAAGTTTTCAGCTAGGACTGTTATCACCCTTTGCCCTCTTATGTATTTCACCCTCTGGTGGAGCGTGGATGGTATTGCCCTAGCCGAATGTATCCACGGCCTTCCTAGGAGCAGATTGAAGGCTGCGGGTATATCCATCACCTCAAATGTGATGTTAAAGATATTCGGCCCAATTGTGACCGGCAGTTCAATCTCCCCTAGGGAGTGGGTCTTGGAGCTATCAAAAGCCCTTACTATCCGCCCATTTTGCTTGATCCTTGACTGGTCCAGACCCAGCTTGGTAAAAGTGATTAACGGGCAAACGTTTAACGCTGACCCGTTGTCGATTAAAACCCGTGCAACCATGCAGCCCTTACAAAGCACAGTGATGTGCAAAGGGTCCACATGATAACACCCACCTGGGCTGATCTCACCCTCTGAGAAACTTATCACATTATGTGACAAGATTTGACCAACCATTTTACCAAGCTGGTCTGGATCAATTGTCTGGGATACGTGTGCACTCTGTAGCACCCTTAACAATGCATCCCTATGCTTTTCGGAATTCAGCAAAAGGCCCAGTATTGAAATCTGGGCCGGGACCTTGTTCAGCTGATCCACAAGATTGAATTCACTTTTCTTTATTATTTTTATGAGGTCTGCTGCCTCATTTTCTGCACCCTGGGGGGTGTCTTCTCCTACTTTATTTTTTCCTTTCTGTTTTCTTTTTTCTTCATTTTCTTTTTCTGTTTTTTCTTTTTCTACTTCTGTCTCTTTCTCCTTCTCTTCACCCCCTGCACATCTCCCCGACCTCGTCATGAGGTTCACCTCCTCCTGGTTCTGGTTCCTGACCATTGGAACCGTAGCCGTGATTCCCTCGCTGTAGTTCCATGGTACAGCGGCCTCTGAATAGGCTAATTTAGGGATGTCAACCACTAGTGGCTGGAGTCTGGACCGGGATGTATGGGCCGGTTTAGGGATAGTATGGGCTGGCTGCACATTTACAACCAGGGGTTGAAGTTTGGATTTGGTGGGGACAGAAGAAGTGATGGAAGCAGTAGTGGGGTCAAGATTGATGACCAGTGGAGCCTTAGACGGCTTGGATGGGGAATAAATGGGTGGACTGCAATTGAAGACCAATGGGGGCCTTGCAGTATTCATCTGGGTCATAAGAGATGAGACCCGGTTCAAAGAGGAACTTATGTCCTCAGCAGCTGTATTATTTTTTTGGGAGACCATGTTGATCTCCTCTTCCTCCTCTTCTGGGAAAAATCGGACCTGGACTGTAGTCCCCACAGGTGCTATAAGCTGAGATGGGTCAAAGGCCCTTCTGGTGGTGGATATGGCAGTGATGGAGTTGGATGGGCCTGCCCCATTGTGGTAAGGCAGAGGATTCTGCCCAATATCATTCCCGGACGGGGCCGGTGCAGCAGTGTTGAACACCAATGCCTTCTGGTCCAACAGGTCCTGGACTGCATGCTTCAGCACCCAGCAGGTATCAGTAGAGTGCCCCGGTGCACCCATGTGGAAGTCACAGGTGACCGACGTGTCAAAATTTCTCCCCCTGGTGGCATTCGGGTTGGGCTCTTTCAGAGTCAAATATTCCCCTTTCAGCAGGGTTGGCAATAGTTGGGAAAGAGATATGGGTAGAGGGGTGAAAACCCGGTTCTTTCTTGCTGCGAACCAGGCATCCCGCTCCTCCTTAGAAAAAGTCCTCCTTGTGTTACTTGGCACAGACGGAGAGAAGTTGACATTCATCGGGGTCTGGTACGACTGCTGGGCCTGTTGGGCCTGTTGGGGTGCCGAGATGTTCACCTGAAGTGGCTTCTTGGCTGGAGGAGCCTGGACCAGGTTCACCTCCCCTTCTTTTCGGGCCCCCGTCTTTTTAAACCCGGCCCCTTTCTTCTGGGCCATAGAGGCAGAGGAATCAGACTGCCCAGTCAGAGTAGAGTAGTCTATTAGCCGTCCTGACCTGACCCCTTCCTCGATCCGGTCCGCTACCTGTACCAGGGCTGCAAAGTTGGTGGTTATCTGACCCACCAGATGGTTGTAGAAGGGCTGGCCCAGTGTGCCCATAAAGGTGGAGATCATCTCCGGCTCTTGCATAGGTGGCCTGACCTGGGAGGCGGCCTCTCTCCATCTCTTGGCGTACTGCCGTACCGGTTCATCCTTCCCCTTGGTCATCCTCATCATGTCGTACCGGTCCGGCACGATCTCCGAGTTGAACTTATACTGGTCCAAGAAAGCGTCTGCTAGGTCCTTCCACCTCCTGATCCTTCCATGGTCCACTGTAGCGAACCACCGAAGGGCTGACCCGGTCAGACTCCTCTGGAAGAGCTGGATCAGTATTCCATCGTCCCGGCCAAACTGGCACAGGGCCCCGCAGTATAGTTTCAGATGGCTTAATGGGCAGCCCGTGCCATCAAACTTGTCAAAATCCGGGCACCTGAACTTAGCCGGTAGACAGACGTCCGGGTACATGCACAGGTCCTCGAAGGTGGTGCCTGCATGGCTGCCTCCCCCCTTCACCTCTTTCAGCTCTGCCTGGATTCTTTCTATCCTCAGCAGCATTTTCTTTTCCATCTCATCTCGGGCCTTTTCTTTCTCCAGCTCTTTCTCAGACTCCGCCATATTTTCCCTGATCAGAATGGGTTCAGGGACTGGTTCAGAAATGGGCTCAGGCATGGGCTGAACCGGAGGCGGAATGTAGGCCTGAGGTGGTGGTGCCTGATGGGAAGTAGATGCCTGGTTCGGGGCTTGGGCCTGTTGGGCCTGAGCCGCCAGTAGGTCCCCCAGCATTTCGGCCAGACCGGCCACTTGCTCCTGCAGTTGAGTAAAGTCCTGAGCAGGGACGGTAGCTTGGGCTTGGTTCTCTTCAGTATTCATTGTTCTTGCTTTGGATCTGGTCACGGGAGCAATGATTGCCAATAAGTGTAAATGTACCTGAGGAAAAAAATGAATAGAACATGTTAGCTTCCACTTAGCTTGAGTCACACCCCTATATATGTAAACCAGTAGGTTAGGTGAACACCAGCCAGAAAATTTTTTTTTTTTTTGAGTTGGAATATTCTAGGGCTTCCAAGGGTCCCAATTTTTTTTGATTTGATTGATAAAAATAACCAACCAAGGTTTTCATGGAATATTCTAGGGCTTCCAAGGGTCCCAATTTTTTTTTTTTTTTTGATTTGATTGATAAAAATAACCAACCAAGGTTTTCATTTTTTTTTGATTTGATTGATAAAAATAACCAACCAAAGGTATCTTGGAATATTCTATCCAAGTATCCCACAAATGTTTTGATTTGATTGATAAAAATAACCAACCAAAGGTGTCTTGGACTACTCTATCCAAGTATCCCCCAAATGTTTTGATTTGATTGATAAAAATAACCAACCAAAGGTGTCTTGGACTACTCTATCCAAGTATCCCACAAATGTTTTGATTTGATTGATAAAAATAACCAACCAAAGGTGTCTTGGAATATTCTAGGGCTTCCAAGTATCCCACAAATGTTTTGATTTGATTGATAAAAATAACCAACCAAAGGTGTCTTGGACTACTCTATCCAAGTATCCCACAAATGTTTTGATTTGATTGATAAAAATAACCAATCAAAGGTGTCTTGGAATATTCTAGGGCTTCCAAGTATCCCACAAATGTTTTGATTTGATTGATAAAAATAACCAACCAAAGGTGTCTTGGAATATTCTAGGGCTTCCAAGTATCCCACAAATGTTTTGATTTGATTGATAAAAATAACCAACCAAAGGTTTTCATTTTTTTTGATGTGATTGATAAAAATAACCAACCAAAGGTTTTCATGGAATATTCTAGGGCTTCCAAGTGTCCCACTTTTTTTTGATTTGATTGATAAAAATAACCAACCAAAGGTTTTTATTTTTTTTTTGATGTGATTGATAAAAATAACCAACCAAGGTTTTCATGGAATATTCTAGGGCTTCCAAGTGTCCCCCTTTTTTTGATTTGATTGATAAAAATAACCAACCAAAGGTTTATTTTTTTTTTGATGTGATTGATAAAAATAACCAACCAAGGTTTTCATGGAATATTCTAGGGCTTCCAAGTGTCCCACTTTTTTTGATTTGATTGATAAAAATAACCAACCAAAGGTTTTTTTTCTTCAAATTTGCTGAATTTTCTCAGGTTTGAGGTTCCAGAGTTTGACTGACACATGTTTGAGTTGAGTTGGTGTCAAAAAATATGACACCTTGGTTTCCTCTTTGATTTTCAAACTTAGGTTAAATCCTGAAAGAATATTTTATTTTATTCTTTTTTTTTTTGTTTTTCTTTCTGTATTTTGGAACATTTTTTATGCTCTTTTCGGGGTGCCTAAGGATTATCCACAGTGTTTTAGGCATTTTATTCTGAACATTTGGGCTGAAAAGCCAATTTGTGCATTTTTTGAATGTATCCGGTATAACATTCCGGATAATAATATGCCTTATTGTATCCGGTTACCATAACCGGATTGACGCATATGCCTTTTTATCCGGAAATATATACCGGATATGAATAGGGTTGTTATTAACCGGCCTGAGTTACCGGTTGTTGCCGAAATGGCCTTTTTTGACTCATTTTTTTCACCAGATTTGATTTTTTTTTCATTCCCAATTGATGTTCACCTTAATTTGACCTTCAAAACTTGCCCCAAATTGGGCTTGGACATTATATTTGCAAAATCCCCAAATTCATGCAAAGAACATGGTTTTACCTTGCCACCTTGTATTACCTTCATTCAATATGGTATTCACATTATACCTTGGCCTGTAAAACATGCAAACGGCCTTCCCACATTTACACCCAATTCCCCAAACGCAATTGTGTGCTTTTAGCCGAAAACGTGTTTCTCCACCTTCAAGCGTATGGTTTTTGGGTTTCGGCTTAATTGGCAACTTAGAACTCAAGTCTAGTGATGCCCGGAATCGAATCACAGATCCCATTGTCATCACATCATTGACCCAAATTCTAAGGTAAATGTTTTCACTTTCGCTTTCCGAAGTCACGACCTCGGTGCGCCAAGCTACACACATTCATGGTTCAACTTCCTAATAGGTAAAGGGTAGGCTGTGCAAATTGTTTCAAGTGCTCAAGTGCAATTTTAAATTGTGGTAACATTCACAACGTCCCAGCCCCTTGCCACTCTTTTTCGTAGCCATGCATTCAATTTCAAGCCAAGGCATATATGACAAAATAATGAAGCCAAATACAAGCAAGCAAGCACCAAAACAACTAAATATGCACAAAAAATATTACATGCCCAAAAAGTGTTATACAAAACATGTCATTTGTACACACAACCATTAAAACATGTAAGCATGCTTGAAACTCAAAAGCATTCCCTAAAATCCCAGATTTCATGCTCTTTTTCATGCTCAAAGTGTACCATTTCTACCCCAAATTGGAGCCTAAAATTTTAGCACTACTTGACATGATAACAAAGTGTTTCAATGAGGTAAAACATGCTTAAAATCTCCAGAAATATGCGCTAAAATTTTCAGATTTCTCATGCTCAAAAGTGCATCACTTATACCCCAAATTAATGCCCAAACATTTACCAACTACTTGGCATGGTATAAGGAGAGTTTTGATGGTAAAAACATGCTTGAAAACCCATATGATGGCTACTGAATTTACCATTTTTTGCTCAATGTTTTCATGCTCAAATAATAGCATTAAGAACCTCCTAACACAAGGCAAACAAAAACAAGTAGGCATGCACAACAAAGTAAGGCCCTAAACATGATCCTTAGCATATCCAAGCATACACACATGCCTTCATCAATGTAAAATTTAAAAGTATCCCAATCAGATTTAGAATACACCAATATACACCAATAAAGTAAACAAAATAGCAAGCATTCAAAAGTGAAGAAAAAGCATGAATATACACAAAATGGCTTAAATCCACAAGTCCCCAGCAGAGTCGCCAGTTGTGAGACATGGGAAAAAAAATCACCGGAGTGATCGTCCCTCCGTCAACACACGGGCTCAACGCAAAAATTGGGAGAGTCGCCACCATTCATGATTTTGGGGTGAGAATGGACACCAAAGAGTTTAAAATATGCAAAAATAGCCCAAAAGACAAATTCTAGGATAAAAATAACCCTACTTGAAAATCAAGTCCAGAGATGGGTAAGGGGATTAGATTATGAACGGGGGAAGGTGTTAGGCACCCCCATTCATCCACACGAAGTGGTTGCCAAGTGTATGTTCATGCAAAAAATAAAGTAAGAAAGCTTGCTAAAAATCATGAAAAAGCCTTGAAAAAGGATTAATGTATGATATTTTCACATAAAGATCTAAATGGATTTTAGATCCTCTCTTATGTCAATATCACTTCTGGAGTATTTCAAAAGATGGGAATTAAAGCACAAATTGCTCAAAACCAAGTTAAATCAAATTCGGAAAATTTGGTAAAAAGTATACCATTTGCCTTGAAATCATTCAAATCCAATTCTAAATTGACCCAAACCAAATCCATTTGAAATATTAGGGTAAATAAGAGTCTCATGCAAAATTTCACTTCATTCCAATGAAAAATCTAGGAGTTATGCTCCTTTGAAGTTGCTGTTGGGGATTTTTAAAAGTGGTAAGTGGGCAACTTTGGAAAATTGTCTAGAAAAATCCACTACATAGAAATCCGTGAAATTTGGTGTGATTGAAGTCTGTATGGCCATCTTTCAACAGAAACTAGCCTCATACAAAAATCCCTTCGGGTGTGCCTTGGGTGGTCTCCCGAACAGGCCCCGAAGATCACAGATTTACCCAGAAAAATGCAAATGAGCAGTTCTGAGTAAATCGGCTACCAATAATTCAAATGGAATCCAAAAATTATGAAACCAACTGGATTTGAAAATAGACTCATAAAGGAGTACTCAGAAACAAAAATCACTCTAATCGGACTTAAAACGAACACATGGCGGTCCGTCGAAGTGACAAGTTCTGTACTTGGACCTGAACTGTCCACTCAACTTCGACAGAGAGGTGTCAAAAATCGGCTAGATAGAAAATCATGAAATTTGGTGGACATAAACTAGACAGCCTCACCTTTCCCATGGTTCTGGAATCGCCCCAAAATTCATCCGGATGATGAAGTTACGGACGTCCGAAGTAAGGGTACAGGTGCTGTCAAGCTAAGCCATTTTTGAGTAAAACCAAATCCGAAAATTGATAAAAATGAAATTCGTGCAAGATGAACACAAATACTTTAAAATCATCCGAAAGGCATTCCAGAATTGATTGAGGCCATTTATTTGAGATTTATCACAATAAATGCAATAAACCCCAAATATGAGCCTACCCCGCCAAAATAGTGATATGTGTGCAAAAGTGAAAAAAACCAAGCAAGATCCATACACATGCATATAGATTCAACAAAATAGGTTCTAGCATAGCCTAGGGTTCCGTTCCATTATCGTTTCCCTCTGTTCTCTTTAAGATAATCAAGGGTACTTTGAATATGGAACGGTTTACAATCAATCAAAAAGCCTTATGCTACATGGGTTCTAGCACTAGGGTCAATCCCCAGTCTCGTTTCTCCTAGATCCGCCTTCACGTTTTACGGCTAGGGGAGTCTTGAGATACTTTGAGCCGGGGAAGGATTTCCACACATACAAACAAGGCTTTACACTACAGAAAGGTAGAAGAAGAGATCTAGATCTAGGAATGTAAAGACAGAAAATAAAAAGAAAAGTTGAGGCTTACCTGAGTGCTGGAGACGATTCCACAACGGTTTTCTTCTTCTCTTGGAGTTCTTCTTTGCGAGAATTCAAAACAAGAGTTCTGTGCCATTTGCTTGAGGAGGAGCCTCCTATTTATAGGCAAAGGCTAGGGTTAGGGTTGGTGAGAATGGTAGACACAACATAATGTCTATAGCCCACCAACCTTAACCCTAAGGCTATTTCCGAGATTTCCCCTCATTTAATGAGGGATATGATGGTAAAAGTGAAAAGCTCTCGGAAAACCCTAATTTTGAGCAAACTTAAGGTATCCGGTACATCAGACCGGATAACAAAGGGCCTTAAGGTATCCGGTACATGGTACCGGATACGATAAGGCTCACATATATCCGGTACGAGTATCCGGATACGGGAAGGGTACTTGTATCCGGATACAGGTAAAAGTTTATTTTCTTCAAATTCTGTGCTGGCTTTCCAGGAGATAATGATTTTTGATGATTGTTTGTGCAATTTGGGGTGTCTACAGTGTTCTAAGTATTTGCATCATAGCGGAAGCACTATTATATGGGTCATCGTCGATTCCTACCTCTTGATCATAAGTTTCGAAAGCAGAAACAATCATTTGATGGTACCATAAAGACAGGGGAAGCTCCAACAGGATTAATCTGGTGGGATATTCTCGATCACTTAAGGGGCAGTTTACATGTACTCAGGAAGCATACCAGTAAGAAGTACTCTAAAAACACTTGTAAAGGAGCGATGCCCTTTAATTGGAAGAAAAAGAGCATATTTTTTAAATTGCCATATTGGAGGGATAACATGTTGAAACATAATTTGGATGTGATGCATATTGAGAAGAATGTTTGTGATAGTGTACTTGGTACATTGTTAAATATTGATGGAAAAACTAAGAACAACTTTAAGGCACGCTTAGATTTGGTTGACATGGGTCTGTTAGCACCTCATTTTTGCACCCCAAAAAATGAAAGAATAAAATCTTAATTCAAAAAGTCAAACCTAAGGGGTAAAAAATTTGACTTTTTGACCGGATGCAAATTGACCACCAAGCTTCATACCAATGGATAGAGGATTCTGATACGAGTCTAATGACACTGAGTTTGCTCAAATCGGAGTTCGGATAAAGAAATTATGGGCTGGTGAAATCTAGAAATAACAGAAATTGGCTTTTTGCAAAACTCTGAATTAGCTGCTCAATTTTATACTAACAGAAAGAGCATCTCGACACAATCCCGACGCAACTAAGTTTGCTGGAATCGGAGACCCAGATAAGGAGATATGAGAAAAACTGGCTCCGGGACGTGACTTTGCACTTTTGATAAAAAAAAATCCAAATTTGCTACTAAACTCTGGCTCAGTAGATAGAGAATCCTAATTTGATTCCAACGCCACTACTTTTGCTGAAATCGGATACCAGATGAGGAAGATATGAGCAGTTAAAATTTCGAATAATCTGCACATGTGGCAAAAATTGAAGAAAGGAAAAAAAATAAAAATCTAATAATAAAATATTAATATTTTGTAAATATCTACTAATTAAATTAAATAAAAAAAGAAAACTAAAAGAGCACATGTGTCTAGCAAACAAAAAGGTCTTAATAAAATATTAATATAGATTAAATATCTAACAATTAAAATAATTCAAAAAGAAAATCAAAAATCAATGAGCACATGGGATAAGCTCAATTGCTTGGCGGAGAATAATGCTCAAAAGCCATCATTAGTTCTTTTAAAAAATGGGGCACAGTTTGAAAGTATTGACATTTTGGTCATTTAGTATAAGAAGGCTTCATTGATCCATTCGTGGGTATTCGGCTTGACCCATTTTTTTTTCACTTCTTCTTCAAAGCTTTTGGTTCCCTCTGGCTCCTCTTCCCCTGCTCCTATCCGAATCCTTGTCTACCCCTTCTTTTTGTTTTTCCAAGCCTAAAATCTTACAAAAACCTTGATCAATCCTTTCTTCTTCTTCTCTCCTTCATTTCAAACCCCAAAAGATTCTTGAAGGTGCTCTAGGAGGAGAGAAGTGCTGTCCAAGTGTTTTCTTAACTCTAAAAGAGTTTAAGACACTTTTAAACAAGTTATAAACGCAAGGTGAGCTCCCTTAGGTCATTTTCTTTAACATACGTAAATATTGATCCATTTGAAGCATGTAGGATTTTAATCATATTATATGATTTCTGTTATGAGTAGTGTTCGTATTTTTCCCCTCTTATTACTCTCTTTTCATGGTTTTCTAGGAATAATTACCCTTTGAAGGTAAGAATGAAAGGTTTGGTCAAATTAGGGAGAGAATGAGAGACCTTTAGCTTGGTTTAAAGTGTTTATGGCTACTGTTTTACATAGATACTTTGCTGTTCCTTCTTCGTTTTAAATAGGGGAGCATGTTCCCCTTTGCTCTTATCTAGTGTACCCCATGAGTAACCCCCTTACCCTTTCTTTAAATATTCTTTAGGCTGGATGAATAATTTATTTTTATTAATATGAATATGCTGAAAATTGCGTGGGATATATGCTGAATTGTCTTTCCCTTATTCATTTTCTTTATACATGTTTTAGTTATTATTTAAGCATGCAAGCTATTTCCTTATAATTCATGGATATTTGAATTATGTGAATAAAGTTGCACGTTCATGCATATCAAGAAGACTCATGCATTAAAATCCCTAAAACATGCTCTCCTTCTTCCTTCTCTTTTATTTATGAGCATGCTTCCACCATAATCTCTTCCGTCTTCTATTTTTATGGTTTTATGTAGATTTGTCATGATTCTCACTTCACTTGAGGTTGCTGTTTTACCCATGTAAAAATAATCTTATCTTTCTTCATTGATTATACATTTATGGGCTTGCATATTTATGCATTAAGAATAGGGCAAGGTTGCTTGCTTTTTATCATCTTGATTAATCTTTGATTGCATAGAAATGCTCATTTCAGCTTATAAGTGTAGAGATACATGCACTTGCACTTAAGTGAGATGTTTATTCATTGGATCTTCTTCGATGGGTTATTTCATATGCATATTGAATGTTATTCTTTTAGGGTGAGTGAGATCGAGACAAGGACATTTGGTCCCTGTTTCTTTGTTAAGCTTGGTTAAAAAAAAAAAAAAAAAGAAGAAGAGAGGATAAGCCTTTAAGTTTTCTCCTTTTCTTTAGGTGTAAAACCCTAAAAGGAAGCCCATTAAGTTTCTTTTGACCCATAGTGGGTCCACACAGGGGCCCACACAAGTCTCAGATAAGCTTATACACACCTGGAATCAGTTTCCTGTGATAAATTGTAAAAAGTTTTTTTTTTTCACAGGTTTACCAAAAACTTAGGTCGGTCAAAGGGCTTTTTGTGAATAGCCGAAAATTTGTTTCTTATAATGTGACTGAAATAATTTTCGGTCACACTATATTTCTATTTAATTGAAATACATGTTCGGTCAAACTATAATTTTTGGTCACACTCTTAAAAATTTCAAAAAATCAGTTTTTTTATTTATTATTTTGTGCTCATTGGTTGGTTTGTTTAATTTGAACCGGGTGAACTAGCTGGGTTTCTGGGTTGACCGGAAATCCAATATGAGCCTTGAGCCTTCCCAGCCCAACTTGATCCATTTGTGGGCCTTCCAACGGGGCCCACATCCGGTCCGGTCCAGACCAAGGCCCATTTCGATAATGGGTCTTAGGCCACGTGATTAATTGTCCATGGGTCAAGTCCAAACCCATTGGACCCTAAAAGCCCAAACTCATTAAATTTTTGTAAAAAAAATTAAATCCAAAATCAAATAGCTTGATCCAAAAAGGGTTACCCAATAACCCTAATGGGCTAAGGGCTTGACTTAAAGCCCAACTTGGCAACCAATGGGCCTTCCAACGGGGTCCACATTCAACCCACTTCACTTAAATGGCTAAAAAGATAAAAATGAATTAAAGGGACTTACACCTGCAGAGGTCTCTACCAGACTTAATCTGATACATGTTGGGTTAGGATTAGGGTGAGACTGAGTTGACTCGAACCAGGAAAATCCAAGGGACCGGTTAGACCCGACGGGGCGGACCGGGGTGTTTTCGGGACTTCCTTGGACTGTAACCGAGAACTTAGCCAGAATCTAGAACCGCAGACTAATAGGCAAATCTAGGAACCCAGGTGTCTTCCTGCACCCCATCAAGCAATGACGACTCCAAATTCCCCGAGGCACGCACTCCCACAAGCACCTCGCGTGCGACCATGCGCACAGGTATTAGACATGCACTTCATCCACAGATGTTACTAGATAGAAAGAAAGCATGTTTGTCGGCTGCATGCTTCTCACTAGAAAAATGGGAACAAGTTATGTTTTGCAAAGTGCTGAAAAGTATAAAGGTTCCAGATGGTTATTTGTCCAACATTGCTAAACGGGTGAGTAGTAAAGAGCGGATGATATTTGGTCTTAAAAGTCATGATTGCCATGTGTTGCTGCAGCAACTATTGCCTCTTGCTATTCAGAAAGTGTTGCTAACGAATGTAGCATCCATATTGATAGAGTTGAGCAAATTTTTTCATCAATTGTGCTCCAAAGTTTGTGAAGTTGATGACTTGAGGCACCTTCAAGATAGTATTGCACAACTATTATGCCAGATGGAGAGGATTTTCCCCCCTTCGTTCTTTGATATTATGGTGCATTTGCCAATTCACTTAGTTGCAGAAGCTATAGAAGGGGGACCTATCCAATATTGTTGGATGTATCCAATTGAAAGGTATTACAACAGCCTTATTAAATGTGTTTCCTTGTATTTCGCCGTCCAATCATCTTGATGGAAGAATTTTGTTTTCTATAATAGGTACTTGTACACCCTAAAGTCATATGTGCTCAATCGAGCACAACCAGAGGGGTCAATTGCAGAAGGGTATATTGCAAAAGAATGTATGATATTCTGTTCTCGATACTTATCCAACGTAGAATCAAAAACTAATCGGCCGCAAAGAAACTATGATGAAACTGCAATTGGAAGTGCCCAACCATATAAACTATCCAATATTAAGTGGGCACAAGCGCATCATTATGTGCTTTCCAATGACGATAGGGTTGCCAGTTTTTGAAAGTAAGAAGTTACTTGCTTACCTCATCCATTTGTTTGTATATTACAATATTTTCATATTCTTTGAATTAATCATTTTAATTTACATTATAGGCACCATCTTAGCCTTCTTAAGATGTTAACTTCAAGGGTAAGGGAATATGATATACAGAAGAAACATAATAATGAATTCATGTAGTGGTTTAAAGAGTATGTAAGAAACCTTATTTCATTTATAGAGTTATAGCTTCACATGTGTTGTTTAATATTGCATTTCTTAACCTACTTGGCCACTTATTTATAGGTCGAGACACTAAAAACATTAAATAGTATTGTCTCCGAGGACATTATGTTGTTGTCACAGGGGCCACAATCAATGGCAAAAAGATTCAAGGGATACATAAGTAATGGATATTGTTTTTACACGATGGAGAAAGAGAAATTCTCAAAGAGTCAGAATAGCGATGTTGTGGTAAAAGCAAGCACTACTAGCTACGCTAGTACGAAAGATAAAAATCCAATAACAAGTTACATGTCTTTTTACGAGCATCTGACTGATGTGCTCGAATTGGCATATTCAGAGTAGCTTAGACATGTGCTGTTTAAGTGTGATTGGATTGATGTCATGACACAAGGAAGAGGCATTAAGACAGATGAGTTAGGACTCACGCTTGTGAACTTCAAATGGTTATTATATACTGGTCAACACGTCATGGATGATCCGTTTGTGTTCATATCTCAAGCTGAGTAAGTTTTCTTTGTGGTGGATCCAATCGATAAAGAGTGGAATGTTGTTGTGAAGACTAAGCCAAGGGACTTGTTTGAGTTGATCACGAATGATGATCAACCCATTGATTGCGAGCCATATGCTACCCAACTTGTAACAGATAATGAAGAAGAGGTTGATGGGTTGAGTTGGGAAAGGGAAGACGTTCCTGGCACAACAGTTGATGCTCATTCTCATACGATCACAGAATAGCTCGCATCTTCTAGTGATCCTGTCCATGACGAACAGGGATTGGATTCTAATGATGACCAATAATGAATTGTATTTGATAAATTTACAAAAATTCTAAACTTTGCATTTCATTTTTTGTCTTGAATTGTGTAGTATATGACATACTATTTTCTCCTATTAAAAGATATAGGTCAAGAATCCAATTAAACTAACTAACAATCAATTCCTCTATCTGTTTAGCTTGTTATTGACTTGTATGATTTTATTTTCGACAGCATATAGTGTATTTTATTAGATGGCAGAGGGTGGGGCAGCTAGGAGGGGTAGAGGCCCCACTAGATGCCTTGATTTACAAAAACTTCAACCTGGAGAAAAGTTCAACATCGATGTAGATGAATTGGGGCAGCCAATTGGACCAAATGCCTCCAAATTGGCTAGTTTTTGTGGGACACTGGCACGTGATGGACGTGTTATACCCCTGAACCGCTTTGGCTGGCGAGAAGTTACAGATAGGGAGAAGGACCGAGCGTGATCACTTATAAAGATAAATAATCTAAATTTTAATGTAGTTAATTGCTCAAAATGTTCACATATTTAGTGAATTAGTGTTAACTTTTAAAATTCAATTTGTTATGCACCGTAGGAAAAGTTTGAGGTTGAAGATAGGTTACGGGATGTTATCATGCAATCAATTAATAAAAAATGGAGGGACTATAAGTCTGATTTGAAGCTGAACCATTATGATCCATACGAAACAAATTTTGAATGTATAAGTCATCGCCCACCAGATGTGGTGGAGGAGCAGTGGGCAATTATAGTAGAGTACTAGAACTCGCAAAGCGCACAGGTAATTTGTTAATTAGTTAATATGTCTTCTAAAGCTACTGCATCCTTGTTTATTGACTTTGTATGATTATATGTTGCAGAACGCATCATCAAGGAATAAAAGTAATTGTGGCAACCAGACACTGACTCATACGGCTGGGACAAAGAGCTTTGCCAGGGTAAAAAATGAACAGGTATAACAAATGGCCACTTATGAATGTCTTGATAAACTATTATAAATCTGGTCACCCTTTCAACTTGATGATTGGTCTTCATATCCTACTTGCACTTCATTGCTTACCTCTTCTAAGTTGTATAGTAGCTTTTCTATTTTCTTGCAATGAAAAAGTAATGTTTCATTTAGAACATACTTTTTCATATAAAAAGTAATGTTTCATGTAGCTGTCTTAGTGATCACTCGCTTGTCTTATCTATTTCCATACAATTTCTAGATAAAGAGATTCTAATTATAGTAGCATGAATAATGAAAAAGGGAATGACAACGAGTTTGTACATGTGAGGAATAAAAAGTTAATCCAAGGAAAATAATAGCACTGCAGTTAAAATAATATGTATGATAAGATTAAATGTTTATGTGATTGAGGATTGTATATGAATGTAATGTTTGCGCTCTTTTTTTGTTTTCAGGTTCAATGGCTTTATTTTAGACCAATTTGGTCTGGACAATGCTCTATTTTGAGGGGAGATGCTGTCGAAATTTGTATTATTTTTTCTTTATTTATCTCTACATATGTTCTTTGTTTTTATATTTCTTCATCTTTTTAATCGGGTCAATTGTATTAATGTCTGCGTGTAGATGTTTAAATGATTTATGATGAATTAACACCATACTTTTTTCATTAGGGATTAGTGGGCTTTGCCGAGACTTTTATAAGAACGCATACTCGAAAAGATGGCACGCCGATCAATGATGAAGCAGCTGACAAGATAGTAAGTTATTTCATCTTATTGTAGGTGTAATGTTACAATACGATTAACTTTATTAGCATTTATTTTGATAACTAAATGATTGCATAAATATTTTTTCTAGGATCAAATGCGAATTATCATGGAACAAGGCACGCCAGATTCGACGACCCGAGATGATGTATATACCCAAGTCATGGGGTGTGACACACATGGCAGGGTGCGGTGTTGTGGGCTAGGCCACACTTCCACTAGGCTGTGGGGTAGTGCATCCTTGAGTACGTTGTCTCGGTATGTCGATATGGATGAGTTTAATAGGATGCAAGAACAATATCAATGTACGGAAGAGCGGCTAGAAGAGGAGAGGCGACAACGAGAAACAATTGAAGCAACTATTGCACAACATGCCAGAGAATTTTCAGAACTTAGAAACTTAATGATGAGTTCACTTCAAACACAGGTATTATATAATTGCCTCAAAAAATACATATAGCACAAGATTATATCAACTAGATATTTAAATACCACACTTAATGATCTTTGTCACAATGTATAGCATCCTGGCGAAACTTCTGCAAATGACAGTCCTCCTTCGGATTTTAGCTAGACACTCTTATTATTTGAGGTGAGTAACACAAGATAGCTTCGGTCCTATACATATATATATATATATATATATATATATATATATATATATATATATATATATATATATATATATATATATATATATTGGCTAAATTGATTTGTCTACTTATAATTTTAGAATTCAAAATTATTATATTACTGATGCATGATTCATTGCTATTTTCATGTAAGGCTATTAAATTGATATGAGTTACAATGTCACTTGTTAATGGAAACCACCAATTTACTTTTACTTAGTTTAATTTATATGACATGAATGTTTGCAGTCCTTTAATTTTATTGGAATCTCTTCTAATTCAAAATTTTTTGTAATTCTCTTGTTCTATTCATTATAAAATTTGCCACAAAATCAGGTATTTTACAGGATTTTCTGGTTTGATGGATAATGGCACTAATTATAGATTTTTGTTTTTGCAGGTATAGGTCTTTAGCGGCGGTAGCAACCACCGCTAACGACCCCAAAAGTTTTAAGTTAAACCGTTAAAATAATGTGATTTCGCGGCGGTAGCTATCGCCGCAAAATATATACCAAGTATTAGGGGTGGGACTTACCGCCGCTAATAATTAAATGGAAGCATGTGAGGTTTTTGGCGGCGGTAGTTACCACCGATGATACTTCGTATTAGCGGTGGGAATTATTTCCGTTGTTAATATTTTTTTATTAGGCGGCGATAGTTAGCTGTAACGCCCCGGATCCGGGTTACGTATTGAAACCGTAACTCATACCCGAGGTGTTATCTAAGTAAATTAACCGCAGGATCTATATCAGAGTGTAAGACGACATAAAGAAAACATTTATATTAACATCAACAACCATATCAGAGTTCTCTATTAATCCAAATCACCTATCCATCATGAAAAGAACAAAATACTATTCAAAACTTGCTCACAATATCAAAATGAAATCAACAACTAAAATATATCTCAAAGGTCACTCTACAAAATAATCCTCTCCCCTATACTCGAGGTAATCCGCAACTGGCTCAACCCTGCCAATATCGTCCTCACCAGGATCTAAAAACAAAACAAAACAAAACGAAACGGAATGAGATACGAATATCCCAGCAAGTAGCACATGCATGAATAATACATTTAATAACAGTTCTAAATCATGCTTTCGAAATAAACATGCATCAATAACGATAGCAAACTTTACCAGATAAACCGAATCATCTAAATCCATCATGTACATATAGATATATAAACTGATAAAGGAAATATAAACCAACCCCATGTAACAGAAGTCCAATCATTCAATAATTCGAAATAAGTCCACGGTGGACTCATGAAATAAGATTGCCCTTAACTAGGTAATACTGAAGTCCACTATGCCACCTCCCGGCTTAGGTGCGAAGCCGAGTACATGATCGTCGTCTTATTGCGGGAGAACCCATCCAGTACAGTGATGAGTTGGCATGTACTAATCCAGTCACAGTTCGAGTACACGATAAAATGAGGGATAGCTGCAGCCAGCCAAGTACACGATCAGGCCTCACCGAGTACACGGTGGAAACGCGTGCGTGAACGACGCATTACAACTAACAAAGAAACAATCTATTCCACTGCCTAGTTCTTTAACTTGACAAATGTGGATCCACATCGAGCTATGCCATCTAGACTCGAGCTAAAGCCCAAAACAGAAATCTCAAAAATATCGACTTGTTCAAAAACTCAAACACATCATCCCGAGTACACAGAGGAACCAACCTCAAGTACATGGGCATCCCCGAGTACACGGAGGTAAGATGACCATCAATCCATCAACAAATTCCAAAACATCATTCAAGTGTATGGAGAAAACCAAATAATCGCATTTATCCAAAATAATTTGATTTTCAAGTCCTTTTTTCGAAGTATTTCATAGAATTTCCTTTTATAGTCAAGGTTTGGTGAAATTGCTTAATTTCGGTTAAACCAGCAAATCCGAGTATTGAAACCAAGATTTAACTATGCTACTTAAGTTCACCTTATATTGCTTGCTTAAATCCTAAACAGTAAGTTACAGGTTGAATTTATACTCATATCCCTCTAAATAGGTTTCAGGTTTCACTCCTTAATACTCTAGTGGTTTCCCAAAGTTCCAGCACCTATATTTCATCCAAAACCCTTTGATCATATGCATTTAAGTCACCTAAGAATAATTCATTAGTTGAAACTAATGACAACCAGATAATCCTGAATTAAGAGAGCTAGCGCCAACCTTTGGACCTCAACTCCCTTCAACTAATTGATGAAATGATCTCTATACATTTTGGAACATCTTATTATACTTCTAACACACTAATCCAACTCCTAGAAAAGTGCTTGAAGAGTTAGAGTGGAGAAAATAACCTAGAAGGATCAACCGCACATCGCCTGGAGTTTGGGTGGGTGCGCTGACTTCAAATGAGTTGGTGGCAAGTAGGCGCCAAGTCGGCACACCAAAATAAAAGGGGTCTGCTGAGTTGCCACTGAGCAAATTCAGTCGGCGGCAGCTCAACGCATACTCCAAAATTTTACGGAGTCTCTGTTAGCTCTAGTTCGACACGACTGTCCGGAAATTTAGCTCCTAACACCTCAAATAGACTTATACAACCAATTTGAAATTAATCTACATAACTTCATATGCCGAGATGATCATATGCCCTTTTAACAGCTTCCTATGAATAATCGCAGCTTGGCCCTCATGGATTCAGGTTAAAGCATACAATCGGTTGCAAAACTATGATAAAATCAGTGCTACTTACCTGATTATAGGCTAATCCACACTTTCTGAATCTCTGAATCCTCCCGAACTTACTTCCCAATTTGAAGTCGCAACAAGTCACGAACAGGTCTCTGCAGAAATCCAAGCTCTGATCAGATCTACTTGGATTTGCATTTCATTTAAGACTTCACTAAACCTCACCTAAAATAACTAAACCTTACCTGAACTTTGGATTAGATCACCGAATTTCTTCCACTCCAGAACAGATCTGAACTGCCGCAAGAGTGCTCCGATCCTCCTTGATCCAGGATCAAACAACCAGCAACAATTCTCGCTGATCTCTTGAAAGCCTCCACTTCGATTCCCCAAACCCTAGCTCTCACTCCTCCCTTCTTCTGAGATTTAATCCAGTCACTCAATTGCTCAAACGAACCAGCGAAATTCTCTTAACATGTATTTATAGTTGCCGCTCCCTTGCAACCTAAAAACACATTCTCCTGCTGTGCCACTCTACCGAGAATCCTACACCAACGACTTGTTTGCTTAATCAAGCCCTGCATTTCCACCTCATTAACTCACTTAAATTTCCCACATAAATAAATAATGTTTTCTCACCTTCATACTGAAATTATCTGATTTGCTTCACCCGGATCTTAAATTAATCCCATACAACCTCCTGTTCTGCAAAAATCACCATTTAACTTTATTTTAATCACTAAACTAAATAACCAAAAATTTTGGGATTTTACATTAGCATCGGTAAAACGACTTTTGGCGGCAGTAACTACCGCTGCCAAAGCCTCGTCGACTATTTCTTAAAATTACCGGCGGTAGTTATTGCCGCCAAAGCATCGTCAGCTATTTCTTAGAATTACCGGAGGTAAATTTTGTACTGCCGTTGAGACTTTCGACAATTGGTTTAGCGGCTGGGTATTAAGCGGCGGGAGGTTTTACCGCCGCTTAAAGATTTAACGGTGGTAATGCGGTTCTTATCGGCGGTATTGGATTTTTTATAGTGAAGACAATCAAAGAGCTTCTTCATTTCCAAATCAAGCTTCTTCAACTATAAGCAAATATCACTTTAAAAAAAAATTTTGGTTTCTATAAGCTAGTATCGTGTAACACCTCAAAAGTATATTCCAAAAAAGCTTCCAAATTTATAACAAGAAATTATAGACCACTTTGTCATCTATCTCTCATGGAGCACTTTCCAAGGAGCCATAAAAAACAAAAAATGACGTGTTTCTTTAGAATAAGATTTGCTTTTGTCTTATAAAGGAAGCCTATCTAATATTTCATGTTCATCATCTCCTGTAAAAAGATTACAAAAAACTTCCATATGTTTGACATGCTTATTGGACCCGTACGTACCATTCTCCGATGAAATGTCTAATTTGCCCGCAGGTCTTTAATTTCGTCAAAATTATTTGAGAAAAAGGAAAAATAAATAAATAATATATGGTTGATCTAATGTTCAATCAAACTAAGGTGGCGTTTGGTATTGCTAGTACTTATGGATAAGTACTTAAAAATATAAATTAGCTTATTTAAGTGCTTATCCATAGTTGTAATAAAGTGCTCATTTAAAAAAGTTGGTGTTTGGTAAACACTTATATCTAAGCACTTAATAAGATACTAATTGCCTTTTAATTAAAAAATTAAGATGTTTGGTAAACATATATATTAAAACATCTTTTTATATTACCCAAACTAATGTTATTAAAGCTTTCCATTTTAGTTTTGATCCATATAAAAAAATAAAAAAAGAAAAACGAAGAGCAATAAGAATTGAGAGTGAGAGAGAGAGAGAGAGAGAGGGAGAGAGAGAGTGCGCGAACGAAATTGAAACCCTTGCCGCTCTAACCAAATCCCTTCTACTCTTTCATCTACTCGCATTTTTGAAACCCTCGATTTAGTTTGAGTTCTTCACTCGCTCTCAGAAGGAAACCCAAATACGAGAAGCCAATGTCAAAATTGAACGGAGATCATTTCACGATGGGTCAGCCGCCGGTGCCTTCGTCGCTGGCCCCACCGTCACTGCTGTCTCATGTCCATTGTCAAGTCCCTTGTGCCGGTTGCCGTAGGATCTTATTGGTGGTTCCTGGTCTGACAGAATTCATATGCTTGACGTGCCATTTGCCTGAGATGCTTCTACAGTAGCTGATGTAAATAAGAATCTTGACGGCCATGATAAAGATTACTCCATTCACCAGAGGTTAGAGGCAAATCGGGGAGCTCATCAGTGGTAGGAGTTGGGACAAAGAGGCAAAGAGAAGAAGACAGTAAAAAAATGGAAACTCGATAACATTTGATCACTCGATAAGCGGAGTCTTCCCGTAAAAGTGGGTGGAGAAGCTATCTAGAGTGGCTTCTCCTTGTGGGTAGCTTCCTCTACTTCTTATGGATAAGTTCTTATCCATTTCAGATTACCAAACAAGAATGTAACTTTAAAAAGTGCTTTATTAAGCTAAAAGCCAAAAAAAGCACTTAATTAAGCAATCCCAAACACAGCCTAAGGGGATTTAAAAAGCGTTATCAGCGGCGGCCATCGCACATTTATTCTAGTGCTTAGGCTAAAATAGGCCTCTAATGAATTAAGCACTATTAGGTGTGACTGAGTTAAAACTACCCCGAAATTAAAACACCGGACTCGTAATTTAGGGCGTTGCGTCCATTTCCTCTACGGCATGCCTCTCTACGGCATTTTTACGGCTCCAATTGACCGATGCCGCGTGGATGAGAAGGTCTCGTGCGCCTCACGAGACCTTCTCATCGTTTTTAAAAACGGTCCAACACGAACCAATGGACCAGGTGACGAACCAATCGACCAATCGACCCATTCGTTCGGTTGGTCCAAACGAAAATGAGAGGAGAACGAAGGCACGACTGTGACCTTCGTCTCGTTCAAGCGGCAAATTTTCTAAAAAAAATTCCCGCCTTCTTCAACCTGTGCGTTTGATGCACAACTAAGGCACGATTGAGAACTGCTTCGACCTTTGCTGAAAAAATATTTTGTTGCCACTTGATTACACAACTAATTTCAATCGCGATAAATGAAAATCAAGAGAGAACGAAGGTGCGACTGAGAGCTTGATCTCGTTCAGCGGCAAGTTTTCTAAAAATATTTCCCGCCTTCTTCAACCTCTGCATTTTCTGCACAACTAAGGCACGACTAAGACCTGCTTCTACCTCTGAGCCTTATTCTACCTCTGCGTCCTTTGCAAATCGTGGTAAGTTCGTCCTATGCTACTCGTTTTTCCTTGTTCATGTTGTTTTAATTTATTCTTGAACCCACGTTTCACATCGAAACCAATTTTGTTCAGATATGGAAAATGGGAGTCAAATGATATCTGAGCCAATAAATGGCATTGCAGACATCAACGCTCATTTGGTTGACCAATGTGACGTTATAGAATTGAGCAGTGAAAGTGAGTTGATACCGTTGGTTGGCATGGTTTTTGCCACTGAAGAGGACGGTTTTAGATTTTATAAGGAATATGCCAGAAGCACTGGGTTTGGTATTAGAAGAGATACGGTTCACAGAAGAAAGGATACAGGGGTCATTTTTGATAGAATTTTTTGCTGTTCAAGAGAAGGTCATCGGCGACATGATAAAAGAGATACGGAAGTTCAAAAGCACCGTGCTGAGACCAGGATTGGTTGTATGGCACGATTGAGGATTTTGATGAATGGCGAGGGAAAATTTGTGGTGTCGCAATTTGAACCAAAGCATAATCATCAGTTACTTTTGCCTAAGATGGCTCATATGTTAAGATCTCATAGGCAAGTAAGTGAGATCCAGGCTACGGAAATCGATTTAGCAGATAAAACAGGAATTGCGCCGAAAGCAATTGTAGAACTTATGCAAAGAGAAGCTGGGGGTGTTGATACTCTTGGATTTATGCATGCGGATTGTCAAAACTATTTGCATTCGAAACGCACGACTGCCATAGAAGCTGGGCAGGCAGGGGCCTTGATTCAATATTTTGTTAAGAGGTAGGTAGAGGATCAATCATTTTTCTATTCTATTGAGCTCGACACTGAAGATTTGATAACAAGTCTTTTTTGGGCAGATGGAGGAATGATAGAGGATTATAAGGCTTTCGGTGACGTTGTATGTTTTGATACAACGTATAAGACGAATAAGGAGGGCCGTATTTTTGGATTATTTGTTGGGGTAAATCATCATAGACAAAGTATTGTCTTTGGAGCAGCCTTACTTTATGATGAAACAATACCGACGTTTTGTTGGCTCTTCAAAACATTTGTTACAGCTATGTCTGGGAAAGAACCAAGAACACTTCTCACTGATCATGATCAAGCAATGACAAGTGCAATTGCTTGTGTATTACCAAGAACGTATCATCGTTTTTGTGTGTGGCACATGTTTCAGAACGCGGCAAAACATCTAAGTGATGTGTTTAATCGTGTGAAATCTTTTGCAAATGAATTTTCACGATGTGTGTACGAGTATGAGAATGAAGATGAGTTTGTGGATGCGTGGAATGCGATGATTACCAATATAATCTGTCTGACAATAGTTGGTTGCAGGCAAGATTTGATGAGAGAGAGAAATGGTCATTGGCATACGGTAGGAATACGTTTTCTGCTAAGATGAGCACCACACAAAGGTCTGAAAGCATGAATGCAAACTTGAAGAAGCATTTGCAAAGTCAGAAAGAATTTATGCGGTTCCTGTGGCATTTTGACAGACTACTAGAGGATAGAAGGTATGAGGAGTTGAAAGCAGATTGCAAAATGCTTACTACTGTTCTAGTTATTGAGGCTCCAAGTATGATGTTAGATGGTATCAAGATAATATACACAATGTCAATTTTTGAGAAGGTTAAGAAAGAGGCATACAATGTCATGAACTGTGTCCCCTGCAAATGTGGTGAGATTGGCACACTTTCAGACTATAAGGTTGTTAATAATCTTGAGCGTCGGCGTAGAGAGCACACAGTTACAATTGAATCTTCGACTGTCACCGTCAAGTGTAGTTGCAAGAAATATGAGTACGCGGGAATACTGTGTTGCCATGTCCTTATTGTGTTGCTAGTAAATGGAATCACACATATCCCAAAGCATTACATCATGAAGCGATGAACAAGGGATGCGAAGAACTTGGATATTTTGCCATGAACCGAGGGATCAATGGAGGAGAATGATCCTAAAGTCGAAACAACCAAAAGATACAAAGATCTATGTTATATGTATATGCAGATTATAAAGCAAGCTGCACAATACCGGGAGTCGTATGAGCATGCTGTGGAATTGGCAAATAAGTTAAAAGACGGAGTCTGTACAATTGCAATTGGCAAAACATTGGAAAATCAATCTCAAAACCATCCCACCGCAACATATAGTACAGCCGGCTCCCAAAATACAGCGGCTGACTACGTTGTAGGCGGCATTGAGGGAGTAAGCACGGGCGGTGCTACTGACAATCATACTTCTAATGACGGAGCTTTGATAGAAGATGTACTTTCTAAAGTGAAAGGTATTCGGAAGAAGGATAAGGGTGGTCGTGCAGGAATAAGTGTGCGTCGAATTCCAGGAGCACTCAATAAAGCCATCAGGAAGAGATCCAAAAGATCAGAATATTCTGGGAGCCCGTTGCATATACATGCTATCAAACAGAACCATAAAAGCGGAACAAAGGGTAAACGTTCAAACTTTGAAGTTGGTACCTGTTCCAATGAAACTCCTATTGTCAATCATACTGTTCCATCGGCTCCATTTGGAAATGAGCTATTGATGATCCCATCCGATGTCCATTTGAATCCATATACTCTTTGCATTCAGGTATTTGTTGTCTTTAATTTTTGATTCACTTTCTATAATTGTGGCGGATTATTTATGTTGGATAGTTTGTGCGTTGTACAGCAACCGTTACGATATACGCGTGGGGTAGAAAGCAGTGTGGATGAACACACTAATGGCTCGACACCAAGCACGTATGACTCATCTCAATGCAGCCGGGATTCCCTTCGCCAATGTGATCAACCTTTTACTCAATTGTTGCAGGTGCGAATACTGTAAGTTGTTGAGTTTTTTTCATAATATCACATGTATTTAACGCAACACTTTTTTCTTCAGACGTATTTATCTCCTGTTGGATCTCAACCATATAGAAACGTTTGAAGGTCGCAAACAGGTAATTGAATTGTTTTATTAGAAATTATTTCACGTGCAAATTGTTTAATCTATATTTTAAACTAAAGGAATGCTTGCTAACTTATTGATCCAGAAAACATGATTTGTTCCCAATGTATAGTGTCTAATCTATATTTTGAACATGATTTTGTTATATTGCATTTAGGTTGTTGAGAGTGGGGGAAAACACATAGAAATTGCTGTGATGACAAAAGATAAGGGACTGCAATAGCTTGATGAGGCGGCAATTGATGCAACTGTTACTGAGCTCGAAGCAGAGAAAGCAGCAGCAAAAGCTGCAAACAAGGCTCCTTGATTGTTGGGATACTTAATTCTTTACTTCAAATTTGTGGAATTATGTATTGAATCTTTGTTTTAAAATAGGTTGTGATTCACTTAAAATTCGAAGTGAATAGTTATAGCAATTGATTAATACTCCCGAATATTACGAATCAATGTCTTGCCAAGAAGAAACGCTAATTTCCCTAAGTGAACGTATGTTAAATGAAACACCATATGCATTTCGAAGAAAGTAAGCAAAATAAAAATCGTAACTCCAAAACATTGGAATAAGGAGCACAATTAGTGTGCTAAATTTTGAAGAGTGCAAGCCACTAATGGGTACAACCTTAAATACATATAAAACAAATACAACGTTTGTACACAAAATATAGTTCAAGGCTACGACAAAATACTAAAATTTCAGCTCCCCTCCTTGCTTCAGTCTGCCTCACGTTCTTCATCGTCATCATCCTCGTCATCATCCTCGTCTTCCTCCCCCTCTTCTTCCTCTTGCTCTTGGTTAAAGTGCAGTTGAAGTTGCGACACTGCTCCCTGTATCTCTGCAAGCTGCCGGCTTTGCATCTCTTGGGTCGACCGGATCAGCGCCACTTCTGCGCGCGATTGTTTCTGGACTTCATAAATCCTTGACAAATAATCCATAACGGCAGGTGGATCAAATGAAGGAGCAGCCGAAGATGAACCAGAATGAGAGGTTCCAGCCTGGGAAGATAATTGACGCCGTGGACGAAGAGCACCAGCCCGAGTAGCAGTATTAGCATGCGCAACACTCTGTGCTATGGTCGTAGGCCCAATAGGCGGTGGAAGCACTAGAGGTCGCTCAATTTCTGGGATTACTACGTCAAGTCCTTGAATGAGTCGGGTAATGAGGCAAGGGAATATAAGTTTCCGCTTCCGTTTGAAGTGCATTATAATGTGTAGCATGGAACGAATCATTTGAGAAGGAAGGTCTATTGAATGACCTTAGAGTAATGCATAAAAGAAGCTAAGTCTCTGGAGTGGGAGGGTATGTAAATGAGCCACTGGGCATATGTTGGTGCTCATAATCCGAAGAACAACCGACCGATGAGTTGGAATATTATCAATCACTAGATGTGTTCCATAGAAAGGGGTAGTACTGCCTAACACAAATGATGCCATAACAGTAGGTGAAGGGGTGTCTGTCTCATGGTAAGGATATCGAGGCTCAGGCACTCTTGGTATCCCTAATATCTCAGAGATGATACCAGGGGTGATGGAAATTGTTCGACCACGAAAATACACTTTGAATATGGGAGGGCTAAGGGACCAATCATGCACGTTTGCATAGAACTCCCGAACAAGGATGGCTTGGGGTGCAGGAAGATTTGTGAGCAAAGGCTCCCAACCCCTAGAAGTAAAAACTGAAGTAATGTCGGGATCAAGCTCGCGGATTATTACCTCCCGCTCTAACAGGAGACTCCGGTTGTACAGGTATTGACGAAACCTCATTTGCGCATGGCGGTCAATAAAATATTCGGTATCAAAATCATGAGGTTGTACGTTAGACGTAGACCCTCGGCTGCGTTTTTTAGGCATCTGCATTAACAGTATAGTATTATATCGCGATGAAAAGAAAGGTTGAGATGCACATATTCAAGCAATGGAAGAAGGAGAAAGGAAATATAACAATATATATATATATATATATATATATATATATATATATATATATATATATATATATATATATATATATATATATATATGAAATCATTTAAAAACCAACAAAAAGATACACCCAATGCATGAACGACAAGCGTCATTGGTTAAATAAGATGAAATCGGTTCAGAAGTGTGATGAAACAACAACAAGAGTCATTTTCTTCAATGTATAAACTATCCTAAATGAAATCCTAAAACATGGAAATGTGAACGAAATATTGGGCGAACGAAATATTGTTTGAAGAGAAATGTGAAATATTGTCCCCACGTACCTTGGGCGAACGAAATATTGCCCTGGATTCAATCTGAAGCACAACGTTGCAAATGCCTGGCAAATCTACTTGGAGTAGTGGAAGGGGTGGTGATGGTCGCAACAAGGAGAGAATACGAAGAAGAAGGGATCGCAGGGTTTTTAAGCTCTGGTTTTATTTTTTTTAAAATTACGGCTTGACGCTCGAGCGGCTCCAAGTCGCGCGCAGAGCGTCACTCTCGGTTCTCTGTGGTTTTTTCAATTTCGCCTTGACGCTCGAGCGGTCCCAAGTCGCGCGCAGAGTGTCGCTCTCGGGTTCTCTGAGTTTTTTAATTTAGTCTTGACGCTCAAGCGCCCCGAAATCTCCCCGAAAGTGCCATACTTGGACTTTTCTGGGTTCGCGCATTACACGTTTGACGCTCAAGCGGCGCGAAATCGTGCCTAAAGTGCCATACTTAGCGAATTTTTGAACCTCGTTCATTGTCCCTACCATGGATGGACTTGTACCTAGGCATGGTTTGACTTGTACCTAGGCATGGTTGGACTTGTACCTAAGCATGGTTTGACTTGTACCTAGGCATGGTTGGACTTGTACCTAGGCATGGTTTGACTTGTACCTAGGCATGCATGGTTGGACTTGTACCTAGGCATGGTTGGACTTGTACCTAGGCATGGTTTGACTTGTACCTAGGCATGGTTGGACTTGTACCTTAGCATGGTTTGACTTGTACGTAGGCATGCATGGTTGGACTTGTACTTAGGCATGGTTTGACTTGTACCTAGGCATGGTTGGACTTGTACCTAGGCATGGTTTGACTTTGTACCTAGGCATGGTTGGACTTGTACCTTGGCATGGTTTGACTTGTACCTAGGCATGCATGGTTGGACTTGTACCTAGGCATGGTTTGACTTGTACCTAGGCATGGTTTGACTTGTACCTAGGCATGGTTGGACTTGTACCTAGGCATGCATGGTTGGACTTGTACCTAGGCATGGTTTGACTTGTACCTAGTCATGCTTTGACTTGTACCTAGGCATGGTTGGACTTGTACCTAGGCATGGTTTGACTTGTACGTAGGCATGGTTTGACTTGTAACGAGGCATGGTTTGACTTGTACGTAGGCATGGTTTGACTTGTAACTACGCATGGTTTGACTTGTACCTAAGCATGGTTTGACATCGATTATCTCTTCTATAATTTATTTTTTCGACTAAATTAAAAGAGCAAATTGGTCGACCAATTGTGGATGTAACTAATTAAGTAGGTCTTTTCTAAAATGTCATAAGAGTTTAAATTTAAAAAAGAGATTCATAATATTACAATTTACAATTGTAAAAACGGAGAAAAGACCTGTCATCACAGTAGAAGGAAGTAACTTAAAAAAGGGATTGATAATATTGTAAATTTACAATTGTCTTCCTCTCACAAACAATTTCATGTACAATTTAATTCTACAACCATCTTCCGTTGTACAATTTGATGTGTATGTACAATTTTAATGTACAATCGTCCGCTGTACGTTGATGTTTAAGATGGCCTTCAGCTTCTTCACCTTGCTATCAAGCCACGAATGCCGGAGTTGTGAATCTTGCAAATAAACAATGAAAAGTACGCATCTGAGTGTTATTAGTTTCAAATAACCTTGTTATTGAACATGTGACAGATAGGTCTTACCTCTTAGGCTTCTTCACCTTCACTACTCTCCTCTTCACGCGCCTCTTCACTTGTGTTTGCTGCCTTAGAAACGATGATATCCCGTACTTGGTTTGAAGGGTGCTTAACGAAGTTAACAAGGAACTTATCCCTACAGTGTGCGATATTACTCTGAATTCATAGAAGACGTACTTGTGTGTTACTAGCGACGTACTTGATAACTATAATTATAAAAAAAAATTTAACTCATATACGCACCTGATCAAATGCTGGAGACAAGGTGCTGCCATCCCACACCTCCATGAATTTCATCAAAAAAACACCACAATCATACCTAACAGCACATCACTTGTAAGAAACTAGCATATGTATGACACGAAACAAACCTACGTATGAAGCGAAACAAACCTAATGGCTTACCCGTTGGTTTGGTGTGGGACCGTAACCTGCTGCAACTCCCACTGTAAAAGTGGAAATTCATCACCACCTCCGCAGTCACATAAGATCTTATCCAACATCTGGATCTAAAAGTGACGAAGCGAGTGTCAATATAATAAGTATTGTAAATGGTATGAGAAAAATTCATTAATATCAAAATTACTTGTGTTTCAATTCTGGATTGATGTCCCGCACGACGCGCCCCATCCATTGAGTCAAGCACATCCACTCTCCACTCTTTTAGGTTTAAAACTAAAAGAAACCAATGATTGCGCCGATGCATGGGAACAAAAATCTACAGTATAGTAAGATAACCTTATAAATAAAAAACCGATTACAGACTGCTAAGTAAGGATAAAAGTATAAAAAATCTGAAACAAATAATTTATGAAGGTGGCACATTGCATTGCATCACAAGAAACTTACAAGATCGCATGCAACCACAGAATATCCAAGTCACCCTGGATCGAAGTGAGGACGCAAGGATTCGGTGGAACCACGATTAATATTCATTATCCACTCCTGCATGATACATGCAAGGAAATTTTATTCATTAGTCTGGCCTTGAACAAAAAACAAATAAAATACAAAGAAGTCCTTACACAAACGTATGTGGGGCAATAATGTCGGCTGACTTTGCGGGTAGTCGACAATTGTTGGTTCTTTGTAAGACATGCTCCAAAAGCATTGATAGCCTATAAAAAAAATACCATTGAGCGATGACATGTACAATTGAACAACCAATATATAATTCACAAGATAGGATTTGCATACCACACTATTAACATGTTTGTTGTCTAACAAACATGCCAATTCAGATGCCGACGTATAGATGGAATCAAATTTGAATATAATTTCACTGACAAAAACGAGGAGGAATTATTCACTACGAATTATAATACATAAATTACATTTACAAGTTAGTTTCGAAATATTATCTTACTCAGACTTCTTGTTTTTGCGAACGTATCGTAGGATTGAGCTTTCTTTTGGGCCCAATCGAGGACGGAGGCGATGGCCAATATATGGAGTGCGACAAAGTTTACCACGTGACTTCTTGCGTGACCCTCTTTGGGGTTTGGTGACCTCAGTCCCTGTGACGCTTCGAGCAGGAACTATCTCCACCTCATCCACTTGCATTTTATCTGTCTGGACCTCCGCAAACACCGCTGTGTCGAGAGCATCGGTATGATCCCCGCTCTCGTGGGTGGTATGATGGGAGGGTGACATCCTTGCTTCATCAGGGACATCGGGCATGGGAGAATCGGGAGCATCCATATGATCAGGGCTCTCACGTGGCATGTGGATATCGAAGGGGTCGACAGTTTCCCTTGACTTCACGTGATTTAGCATCTCCCTATACATGTCCAATATCTTCGTAAGATGACCCTGAATAACCTGGAATACACAACACCCAATCATAAAACATGCGGATGTGTTCTTAATAAGAAAACGTGCGGTATAAGACAAAAATAAAATAAAATAAATAAACCAATCTTACAGGATCTGGATCTCCACGAAATTGCCCAAGATCAATGATATTTAGTTCATCTGCATTGCCTGATGCCTCATCTTGCACCCGGCTCTCGGCATGGTGCTCAACCACCTACAATATTAGTGAGTACGTACAAATGTTGCGTTATTTGAAAAATTGACAACAAAATCTACAAGTGACGAAGCAGTTCAACTCAAATTTATATATGTATACCTTCCCCTTCCCATACCCACCGAGCGCCGTTTCATCTTTCTCCCTTTGGAAAATCAATGTATCCGTCCACGCTACCATACGTGGAGTAGTGGAAGGTGTTGGTTGACCAACGATCAGCCGATCGTAATACAAAAACTAAGCAATAATCGAATTATCAGTAGACGCACAAACAGAATCATAAGCTAGAGTAAACAAGCCAATGCATCTAGTAAATACTATACGTACCTGTAAAAATAATAAGCACCCATTGACGCATTTCCGTTTGCCCATTTGAAACTCAGCTACGTGATGCATCAATGTGTCTAGAAGATGCTTTCCCCAGTTGTAACTTCCTATCCTCTCTACATCGACCAGCAAGGGAAGATAGGATGCACTCACGTAAATCTTTGAAGATGGATTTATTAAGGTCGTCAACGAATATAATACAAAAGAACGGATCCACTCATGATTGTTCTTTGGACTCTTCAAGCTATCCTCAACATTCTGAATAGGGATGATTCCATTTTGTACCCCGTAAAAGCTATACAACTCTGTCACATCGGGGATTTCTGATTTAGATGTATCAACATCTATCCCTTGTACGGGTAACCCAATTATCCTCTCCACGTCGTGTGTGTCGAAGAAAATATTCAGTTCCCCAACTTTAATACATCTCTTCTTAGTATCAACTTTCGGAACAATCCAATGACAGAGTCGTCGATTAAGCTTTGTCACGTGTAAATTCAGTAGGCACTGAAAGCCACTCTCTCTAAGGCATTGCTCCTGAGAATCGGTGAACGAAATAGCGTGCATGAACGCAATGAAACGTCCAGGTGAACAACGTGTCTGTAGCTCAGCCTACACAAAACAAACGTGAAACGAAAGAATATATCAGTCTCAACTAATTATCCCCAATAATTTCAATTATAGATATGACATTTCACGAACCTGTTGTGTTTTTCGCGGCCCTGGTTGTGGCACAGCCCTCCTGTATTCGTCCCACTCAAGCCGTGACGCTCTCTTAAATTCTTCTTTCTCAGCCTCATTCATTGCCCTCCATGCTTCAGCGGCATCCGCGAATAACTGAAATGCAATAACTAAATAGATAAATTCATTTGAATAAGATCGACGAAGTGCAAAATAAATAAAATAAATGATTTCCTTAACTGTTACCATTGATAATTCCTACCTGCTGCTTCGTGCGGATTTGTTCACCTTCAATAAGTCTCTTTGTTCTTTCATTTACATAGTAGTCCCTGAAAAAACAATAGGAAAATCATGGCCAATAATAACTTAATAATTACAACGATGAAAAAGGAATTAAAGTAACCGGCATGTTGACAACCATACTCAAACTTATACGAAGAGTTAAACCAAAATATTGGATTGCTTCCATGCTTGCTTGTAGAACAAAACAAATAAATAAGTGAAGGAAACTTTACCTGAAATGTAGCCAACTGTTGCGCGGCTGTTTTCTTTTTGTTGACGATGATCCAACAGTTTCCATTGCAGTAGTCAAAATTTTCCTGCACATTATCAGAGCCAATGTCACAATTCGAATTTCCAGCTTCAAGCAAAAAATTCTCATTAAAGCCAACAACATCACGTAACGGAGGAATTTTCAAATAAAGACAAAACTCTCATTAGGTAAGTATAAATAGTTCAAGCATTTATTTTTAATAAAAATATCCACACACAAAAAAAAACAAATTGTAAAAACTATATTAGGCAAAGCTTGGGCATGCATGCATAGGGCCTCCTATACCTTGTACTAAGCCTGGTTCGACCCTAGTTGGTTGGTTATTAGAAAGCACTAGAATCTATGTTTGGATTGGATTAGAAACTACAACGGCCAATGACAAAAATCTATAGGCACCGTCTTTTTATGGATTGTAGCTTCATACTGAACCACACACCATACCAAACGAGTGCTATAATCTGTACCAAATGCTTTTAGTGGATTCTTGGATTCTGGAAACCAAACACCATACCAAATGACCCATAAATTGTTTGTCTGTATGGGGATGAAAGTAGACTTGCTGACATTAAGAAAACATTTAATATATATATTCCCGGAAGCTGACACACCCCTGCACAAGTTTTCCCCAAAACATGAGCATCTAACGAAGTTAATCAGATCAAAATTGCTAAAATAAGTTGGTTTGGATCACAAGCTAGTCATCATTTAATCTTATAAAGTCGCACATCACTAAGACAAATTATGTGCATCAATGGATCTCTCCAAGTAAAAATTCACCAAGTTTTTGAAGAAACATAATCAAATCAAGCCAAAACCGAGTTACGTAATACCGAGTCAACTAGGTAGTCCACCTATAAATCACAACTCACTAGTTCAAGTAACTTGTGCAGAAATTGGGATTTTTAACCTCTGCTACTGATCATTTTCAAAAGTAAAATACTTGTTCAAACATGGTACCATGAGGCTTAATAGTGTTTTCAGCCTTAACCCCACATGTTGCCTGGTAATACAAAATAATAGTATGATAATAAGCAATGAATATAGACCACATGAATTAATCATCTCTGCTCCTCTTTAAGTTTCTTTCACATTTTTTTTCTAACCTTTTTCTCATACAATATTTCTTTAATTAAAGTTATTGTCTATTACTTTCATCGATTCCCACATAGCGAGCCAATCACAACCTAGATGAAATTGTCTATTGCAACTATCCAAGCCGTGCGAGTGAGATGTTGTCATGTATAGCATCTCATGACTGATGTTTTTCCACATTAAAAAAAAATGAGAAAATGCACTTTAATATATAAAAAATGTATATATATAACCTTCTCACTCAAGCCGTAGGGCAGACCATCTCAAAGCATCAATTGAGTGGTTGCACAATCCTCAATATCTTATTCCCTTTGGGAGGTAGCCTTATAAAAGGTGTTTGTTTTTAGCTAACAGCGAGTTGCCACTTAGCAAGCACTCTCTTCTTTTTCTTTTTTCTTCCTCTCTCTTACCTAAATTTGAATTTTTTTTATACAAGTGGTTTTTAGGTAGAAACAAGTTATGGGCCTTCCGAGGAGGATTTAAATCTATCTAATTTGAAAAAAACCTTCATTCTTGCTGAAGCTTAACGCGGCGGCACAAGTGAAACAATGTACTCTGGTTTCCTGGAATCTCACAATAAAAGATGGGCAAACTAGCTGGGACCATTTGGACAATAAATCATTAGCGATGCTTTAGTATTTTTATTTAAATCAACCAACAGCTCCACCAACAGCTCCTGAATAGGTAAAGCAAATATAAACATCCAAGGGAGAAATTGAAAAGTATTAGACATAAAGGAAGCACATTCTCAACAAGATAACCAATTCTGAAGAGTTCTAATCATGTGGCTTCATAAATCTCATTAAAAGAACTAAGATTTTAAAAGCAGAGTACCAACAAATTGATCCAAAAATATATGATTGGCATGCCCAATTATTCTCATAGAGGGAAGTCCACTCCAGCCCTTCAACCATTGCATCATTGTAGAACATGTTCACATTGCTTAGTGGTTTATGTTCACAATACTCTTCTAGTAATACACAAAGCAATTAAATTTTTATTTCATGAGGGTATTTCAATTCTTTCCTTTATCTTCACTTAAGTTATAATATATGGCTAGGCTCGTGCGTTTACAAGAGCTAACACTCATTAAGCGATTATGCATCCATGCACCAAAATCAGAAGACAACAATCGATTTCAAAGCCCATGTATTTATATTGTTTGCATACATTCATTCGAAACTACAGTACAAAAAGTCGTCCAAATTTAATTAAAACAAAAATGGGAACTACTTCTCTTCCATTCAGGTTTCAGATATGCAAAGAATTAAAGAATCTTGTTCTCTTACCTGGACAGACGAGTGAGACGGTGTTGTGACAAAGAGTCTGATAAGAGATTGAAGAGGCCGACCAGATGGAAGTTGCAACACCGATTTGGCGCGAGAGAGGTTGGCGCAAGATAGGTCGTAGCAGTGGCAAACGTTCAAGGTTTTAGAAAATCCTCGCTCTCGCACTCGTTGAAAGAAGATTTGGGGATTGGTCGATTTTGGACAAATCGGTCGGTGGTTTGCTGGTCTGGGGCCGAGTGGAAAACGGCTCGGATCGGTCGACCAATCGACCAGGTAAAAAAACGATAAGAAGGTCTCGTGCGCCTCACGAGACCTTCTTATCCACGCGTCCCCCAGCGATTGAGACCGTAAAACGGCCGTAGGAACGGAGGCCATAGAGGAAATCTTCCGTAATTTAGGGTGGTCGGGTTGAAGCGCCTCTGTAAGAGTTTTCATCGGCGGATTTTCATGACCACCGATGATAATTCGCCCCTATATCCCAAAAATTTAGTAGCATAATTATAAGGTTAAATTCTAGATTCTCATTTGGTTGTCACTGGGAAAGCAACGGAGTGGGTTTTAGTAAACAGAACCCGCCCCTAGCAGATCGGTAATTCAGACAAAATCCAATCATATATAGCTGCTTCAAATCTATGAGAGAGAGAGAGCGAGAGAGAGAGAGATTAACAGGTCTTCATTGTATGCAGCCTTGTAATCACTCCAAAGTTGATCTATGTTCTTCCCCAGCAGCTCCACATTTGTATACAGCCTTGTAATCACTCCAAAGTTGATCTATGTTCTTCCCCAGCAGCTCCACAAAGAAGTGAGGACTATAACCGGTCTTCATCTTGCGGTTAAGATCCGCCACGAACCCATTTCTAAGACTGTTACAGTATTCCAAAAAGCGAGCGGTCACGTCGAACCGCTCGTCCCAGTGATCTCCCTCCCCGGGTCGTGCAAAGTCTGAATAGATGTACCCTGCCTTCAAGGTCACATATTCTGCAATCCCATATGTCAAGGTTATTGGAGCCTGCCTTTGCCCGTCCCATCCCCACAGAACTGCTATTACAAGGTACAGGTCTTCAGTGAATTTCTTCTTTACGTCGCCTGAGTAGTTAGCAATATCATTGTCAAACACAGAGATTTCATCGTTGATTCTCAATGATACCACACCAGACATATACTCAAAAATCAACGTCACTAGCGTAACATTTTTCCTGTCTTCTTCGGTCGGTTGCTCAAAGGTTTGCCATGCGAATTCAGAGGCAGACTTCATTGCCTGCTTGGTGTATTCAACACCAATCTCGGTGTTGAACCTGGTACCGGTTGGTGTTCCGGTGGCCTTATTGATTACTTCATAGTCTACGGCATGTGACCCTCGCAAGGCGGCAAGGGACAGAAAAAAGGAGAGGAACCATAATGGGAAGACCACATGAGCCATTTCTGCCCTGCGCGCTTTAATGAATTGCTTTGGCTTGAGATGAGCACAGGAGTACTGATATTTATAAGGAGGTATCGTAGGCAGATGACAGACTCAAATTAATGTCAAAGCATATGAGAGTGTGTGAAGATGAAAAATGTCATGGAGCACACTGATTTAGTTGTTCCCAAGATGGCTGAATCTTGATTGAATCGCCATCCGAAACAGCTAGCACTGGCTCTCCAGCAGATTTAGTTGTTTCCAAGATGGCTGAATCTTGATTGAATCGCCATCCGAAACAGCTAGCACTAGCTCTCCAGCAGATATCATTGCTTCCAAGATATAGTATATCCCAAGTGAAGACAATCAAAACAGATTCTTCGTTTCCAAAGCTTCCTAAAAGATTAGCAAAGATTACGTTAAAAAAAATTAAAAAAAATCAACGAGTATTGTCTTAAACTTCAAAGGCGTTATTCTAAACGAGTGTCCAAAATTTTAACGTGAAAATACCGAAACCATTTTCTCTACGGCGTTATTACTGCGTCCGTTTCATGCCGACACGTGGAGAGGAAACCGGCTTTGCTTTATCCCCAACCCTTATGGCGTCTTCTTTCACAACTTTCCAGCTCAACCGATTGTCTTGACCTGACTTTATACCCAACTCGACCAACGTTGGCTTATCCCCAACCCTTATGCTTGGTTATAAGTCCACGCATGCTTGGTTACAAGTCTACTCATGTTTCGTTACAAGTCCACCCATACTTGTTTACAAGTCCATTTATCCTTCGTTACAAGTCAACTCTTGCTTGGTTAAAAGTCCAGCTATGCTCTTGCTTGGTTACAAGTCCACGAATGCTTTGTTACAAGTCCTCACATGCATGGTTACAAGTCCACCCATGCTTGGTTACAAGTCCACCCATGCTCATGCTTGGTTACAAGTCCACCCATGCTTTGTTTCAAGTCCACCCATGCTCATGATTGGTTACAAGTTCACTCATGCTTGGTTACAAGTCCACCCATGCTTGGTTACAATTGTCGGGTTTGGGAGACAGCCTAAAACTGGTATGTTTTATTGGTTGAATGGATGCTGGGTCAAGACGATCAGGTGAGCTGTTCGTTAATTAATTAAAAAGTTAGAAATTGATCCATTTCCTCTACATGCGTCGGTTGATTCTCCACACCGCAAAAACACTGTAATCAAAGATGCCGTAGAGGAATGGATTCGAAAAGACCACCTCGTCATTTATATCTCGTAGAGAACCATCTAGAAGAGAAAAAAAATAAATAAAAAAATAAATAAATGATCTATCTTGAAGAATTTTAGGCTAAATCCAAAACATAGAATAAGAAATGCTTGTCTTATAAGGAGAATTATAGTGGGATTGTCTGGGTTCAGCCTATAGATGAATCCTAAGATCTATATATATATATATATATATCTTGCTCATCGAGTTAAAATTCTATCAAAACCTTTCCCTACGCAGACACGTACCCCATCTGAAACTAGTTAGGCGTTTAACTGGCTTGCTATTGGAATGGGATGTCTCCACGTGGAAAATTCCACGATTAGTGTTTTTTCAAGTAGACCTCACATAAAACATTCACCAAAAAAAAAAAAAACCTTATTGTTGGATGCTCTACTTGGAAGCATCCCGCTCCAACAGCAGGGAGCCATGTAGCCTTAAATTGCAAACTATTTCATCCCTAAAGTATTATTAATTGGAACTTGTAAAGTTGCAGCAATTATGGTCTCTAAGTTGTTGCAAATAACGTTAACTAATAAAAATTATTTCAGCCTAGAACACCTGCAGCTGTCATACAGGCAGAGAAGCTCCAGCCTAAGTCAGCAAGGTCAAAGATAAAATGTGGAAATGGTTGATGTGTTCATTCTTTAGATTCTTATTAGGTTTATTTGGAGAATACAAATTCTTCTAACACCAACAGATCCTCTCGTTTCTTGAATCTCAATGACCCTTCCAACCCTTATTGATTGGAGAATGGAGATAATCCAGGAGTGAATCTTGTCGCAGAATTGTTGACCATCGACAATTATTCGACTTGGTCTAGGGCAATGTGTAGGGCATTGCGAGCCAAGAACAAACTAGGTTTCATTTAGGGAACCATTACAAAGCCAACAGCGATATGGATGATCCTCTTCTTGAAGCCTGGGAACGTTGTAATGACATGATTGTTTCATGGATACAAAATTCCATCAGTAGTGTGCGCACCCGATTTCGGCCGCACGCAAGGTGCATGCAAAATGATGCGTGCTTCAGCACTGTTTGGAGTCGCTACTGCCTGAGAGGTGCAGACAGACACAAAGGGGCACCTATCTGGGCCTAATTATTCTGGTTTGCGGCTTTTAGAGATCTGAGCAAGTTCTCGGTTACGTCTAGGGAAGTCTAAATACACCCTACCCCGCCTTGTTAGTTGACGGGTCCCATGGGTCTCCCTGGTTTGAGTCAACTTAGTTCTCACCCCATTCCTATGCCAGCATGCAAACTTATTCAGTTTGGTGGGGACCGTTAAAGGTGTGGGTCCCCTTTTTATTTTATTTTATATTTTTATCAATTAATGAAGTGGGTCTGGTATAGGCCCCCATTGGAAAGCCCAGTGGAAATCATGTTGGGCTTAAGTCAAGCCCAAGGTCCAATTCGGGTTATTGGGTAACCCTTATTGGATTTTGGCTATTTGGTTTAAAGGTTTATTGAATATTCACAAAGTTAATGGATTGAAGTTTTTTTTAGGGCCCAATGGACTTGAATTTGGCCCAAAGGCAATTAATCAAGTGGCCTTTAGCCCATTTATCAAAACGAGCCTTAGTTGGGCCGAACGGGGTGTGGGCCCTGTTGGGGGGCCCACGAAGCCTTAGTGGGTTCGTTGAGCCCATAGTCTCAAAAATGGGCTTGAAATAGTCCAAGAAACCCAATTGGTCGGGTCAAGTTTAAATGGGTCGGATTGGGTCCAACCGGATCGGAAAATTTAATTTTTTAAGCTATTTGCAGGCTTGACCGTATCTTAATCACGGTCTGAACTGGACTATATTTAATATACGGTTCAAGCCAGACTGTATTTTAAATACGGTCAAGTCTAGACCATATTTAAAATACGGTTTCGACCCAATTTCCCAAAAAATGCTGTGACGACTGCCGGATTGCGCTCGGTTACTCCTTGGGCATGTTCGCCTACTCCCTTAAGGTTTTCCGGTTCTTCTACTGCGATGAAAATGCCCCGTTCTTTGTTCATGTCTCCTCTTTTTCTTGATGTTCTGCCAGGGGAAAGGATCTCATCCTTCTCTTTGTCTGTTAAGCCATGTATGCATGAGGATCTCACCAAGAAAGGAAAGAGGGAAAGATTACGGGGTACACAAGATGATTAAAGGAGGACAAACCCCTCCCAAAGCAAGATAATCAAATCAAAAAATGAAAAAAAAAGTATTTAGTGCAGAAATTATTAAAAGGATTCCTTTTTACTTTATATGGAATCTCTCTTTCCTCCCATCTTTTCGCGTATGTGAGCCTCTCTCACCGCGAGAGCTCACATGCCATGCACAGGAAGCAAAACAAGTGAGATTATAGCAATAAAAGAGAATATTTAAATCATAAAAAGGGAAAACCTTACTTTAAGCAATTGGATTCTTGTATATATCAAATATAAAATCAACAAAACACTCACCGTGATATTTTTACCTTGTTCTGAGATTTGGAGGTTCTCCGGTTGATGCGGACAGCACCTCGGCAGCCTTTTCAATTTCAGAAATTGGGTTCTCAAGGGTTTTTATAGTGAAAACGGGGTCAGAGAGAGACAGAAAAGGGGCTAGGGGTATTTTGGGTATAAAAGAATGTTTGCAAATGGGCAGAGGGTCAACCAGGCAGAGTTCCCTCTCTCTATTTCTCTTTTCTCTCCTTTCCTCTCCCTTTCTCTCTCTTTCTTCCTCCTTCAGATGGAGGTGAGGGGGCCTATTTATAGGCAAAAATCCCGTGCCCGTATTTGAAATGCGGGCATGCCTTGCCCGTACTTGAAATGCGGGCGTGCCTTGCTCGTACTTCAAATGCGGGCGAGCCACCCATGTACTGAATCTCTGCGAATCTGCCAACTGTTGCCGTACGGGACACGTGTCCTGCTTCTAGAAGCTTAGAACCATCTTTTGAATACGGTTGTGCCTTGACCGTATTTAAAATACGGTCACGCACGTTTTTTAAATGTTTGGATTTCAACCCATTATTCAATTTGACTTATATTGAGATTTGATTTTGATTTTATTCATTATTATATTAAAAATCTTAGATTTTTATTAAAATATTATTAAAAATTAAGATATTTCTATAAACAATTTTTAATTTTTTTATTTATTCTATTCATTTATTCTGCTTTTTTGTTGCTATTTTGCCATATGGGCAGTTTTCTTGAAACTTCAACTGCTCATAACTTTTTCGTCCGATATCCGATTTCAGCAAACTTAGTATTGTTGGAATCGGCTTGAAACGTTCTATTCAATGGGATCAAATTGGGTAGTCTAATTGGGGTCGAGAAAAAAGTAAACTTTCGTTTCCCCAAAAGTTTGACCGGCTCAAAACTTTCTCATCCGGATTCCGATTCTAGCAAACTCAGTTGCGTTGGAACCGTGTCGAAATGCTATTTTCAATGAGATGAAGTTTGATGGCCAAATCTCTTTTGATCAAAAAGTCAATTTTTGGCCCCTTCAGGGTTTGACTTTTTAATTGAAAATTTTGTTTTCCGCGTTTTTTGGGGTGTAAAAATCAGGTGCTAACAAATAGTTCTCTAAAATCAAGCGTTGCTTTCGTAGATGATGTTTAAGAGATCTGGATTGAACCGTAGGACAGATTTTCTTAGCAAAATGGGCCTAGAATATTTCAATTGAAGAAAGCTCTCTCAACTCTCCAACAAGAACAAGACCTTGTGAGCATGTATTATGGTAAACCCATAACCCTTTGGAACGAGCTCTCTGTGTATGATCCTCTTCCTGACTGTGCTTGTGGGAAATTGAAGGTTCTTTTAGATCGACATCAACGTGACTGTGTTATACAATTTTTAATGGGTCTCAATGACACTTATACTAATGTGAGAGACTAGATCATGTTGCTGGATCCTCTACCACCTGTCAACAAGGTCTTTTCCCTGATTCAACAACTGTGAGACATGGAAAAATCACCGGAATAATCATCCCTCCGTCAACACACGGGCTCAATGCAAAAATGGGAGAGTCGCCACCATTCATAATTTTGGGGTGTGAATGGACACCAAAAGATTCAAAAGTAAGCAAAAAGGGCTAAAAAGCAAATTCTAGGGTAAAAATAGCCCTACTTGAAAATCAAATCCAGAGATGGGTAAGGGGATTAGATTATGAACGGGGGAAGGTGTTAGGCACCCCCATTCACCCACACAAGGTGGTTGCCAAGTGTTTGTTCATGCTAAAAGAAAATAGGAAGCTTGCTAAAAAATCATGAAAAAGCCTTGAAAAAGGAACAAGTGTATGATATATTCAGATGAAGATCCAAATGGATTTTAGATCTTCTCTTATGTCAATATCATTTCTGAAATGTCATAAAAGGATAAAAATCCAAGCAAAAGAATGTTCAAAGCCAAGTTGAATCAAATCCGGAAAATTCGGTGAAAAGTAATGCCATTTGTCTTGAAATCATTCAAATCCAATTTTAAATCAAATCAAACCAAATCCATTTGAAAGATTATGGTAAATAATAGTCTCATGCAAAATTTCAAGTAATTCCGGTTGAAAACCTAGGAGTTATGCTCCTTGAAAGTTGCTGCTGGGGATATTTAAAAGTGATAAGTAGGCAACTTTGGAAAATCTCCTAGAAAAATCCACTCCATAAAAACCCACGAAATTTGGTGTGATTGAAGTCTGTATGGCCATATTTCAAAAGAAACTAGCTTCATACAAAAACTCATTCGGATGTGCCTTGGGTGGTCTCCCGAACAGGCCCCGAAGATCACAGATTTACCTAGAAAAGTGCCATTGAGCAGTTCTGAGTAAATCGGCTACCAATAATTCAAATGGAATCAAAAAATTATGAAACCAACTGGATTTGAAAATAGACTCATAAAAGAGTGCTCAGAAACAAAAATCATTCGAATCGGACTTAAAACGAATACATGGCGCTCTGTCGAAGTGACAAGTTCTGTATTCGAACCTGAACTGTCCAATCAACTTCGACAGAGAGGTGTCACAAATCCGTTTGATAGAAATTTATGAAATTTGGTGGACATAAAGTAGACAGCCTCACCTTTCCCATGGTTCCAGAATCGCTCCACAATTCATCCGGACGATGAAGTTATGAGCGTCCGAAGTAAGGGTACAGGTGCTGTCCAGTTAGGCCCTTTTTGAGTAAAACCAACTCAAAATTTGTGATAAAGTGTGTGCCATTCGTGCAAGATGAATACAAATCTTTGAAAAATCATTTGAAAACATTCCAGAATTGATTGAGGCCATTTATTTGAGATTTATCACAATAAATGAAATAAACCCCAAATATGAGCCTATCCCGCCAAAATGGCACTATGTATGTGCAAGTGTGACAAACCAAACAAGATCAATAGCATGCATACATATTCATCAAAATGAGGTTCTAAAATAGCCTAGGGTTCCGTTCCATTATCGTTTCCCTCTGTTCTCTCTCCCCGTTAAACACGGTTCTTCAAGATAATCAAGGGTACTTTGAATATGAAACGGTTTACAATCAATCAAAAGGCTTTATGCTACATAGGTTCTAATGCTAGGGTCAATCCCCAGTCTCGTTTCTCCTAGATCCCGCCTCCACGTTTTACGGCTAGGGGGAGTCTCGAGATACTTTGAGCCGGGGAAGGGTTTTCACACACAAAGAAGGCCTTATTCTACAGAAAGGTAGAAGAATAGATCTAGATCTAGGAATGTAAAGACAAAAAATAAAATAAAAGTTTGAGGCTTACCTGGGTTCTGGATGCGATCCCGCAGCGGTTTTCTTCTTCTCTTGGAGTTTTTCTTGGCGAGAATTCAAAACAAGAGTTAATTGCCATTTGCTTAAGGAGGAGCCTCCTATTTATAGGCAAAGGTTAGGGTTAGGGTTGGTGAGAATGGTAGACACAACATAATGTCTATAGCCCACCAACCTTAACCCTAAGGCTATTTCCGAGATTTCCCTCCATTTAATGAAGGACATGATAGTAAAAGTGAAAAACTCTCGGAAAACCCTAATTTTGAGCAAAACTTATGTATCCGGCATATCAGGCCGAATACACAAGTACCTTAATGTATCCGGCCTAGGATGCCGGATACACTGAGGTCACCTTGTATCCGGTATGTTCCACCGGATACAAAGAAGAATACTTGTATCCGGCCTGAGTTGCCGGATACAAGGAAAAAAGCCTTTTTTTCAAATTTTAACACAGGCAATACTTATTTACATATAATATTGTTTAAGTAAATGTCCTCGTATTTTTTAATCTCCATTTACTTAAGATATTACATGTAAATAAGCAAATACCCCCCCCCCCCCATTTGAATCCATTAAAAATAGTTCCAGACCCAAATTCCAAGTGAATAAAAAGTCAACTTTCCAGTTCTAGGCAAAATTCCGATTTTTTAGGTCTTGAAAAAAAGGTTCAATATGTTAAAACCAAGGTATTCGTCAAGATTTAAAATCTCAAAAAATTCATTTATGCAATAACATTGCTAAAAACCTGATTACCCGGAAAAATTATCTTGAAATCTTGCTTTAAAAAATATTTCATTTTATGGGGTCAAAAGTCAACAAAATTCAACCGGAAAAAGTTTGACTTTGCACAAAAGATAGAATTTTGGCCTTTTCCTTTACGGCTTTGGATTCAACTGGGTTAAGTATCTCAAACCCAATGCAAAGAATTGAAAATTCCAATAAAATATTTCTCTCCTTCAAGATTTATCAAAAATCGTGCAATTTTGGGGTGTCTACAACAACATGAAAGACAGCACCAAATGATTTCAACCGTCCCTTCCCTTGACTCTATGGCCTTAGCTACCAAAAAGACCTTTCCTATTGCCAAATTTGGAACCAAACCTGTAGCTACACAAAAACGTGAACGACCTTTTTGTACCTATTGCAAAATACCTAGCCATATGCTTGAATAGTGTTTCGAGGCTGGAAATGCAGAGGCTCCCACTTGTACCCATTGTCATATGACTGGTCAAATAGTTGATAAATGCTATAAGCTTCATGGTTTTCCAACAGGACACAAGCTATATAAGTCAAAGAATCTTGTAGTTCAAGCAAATCAATCCAGCATTTCAATTAATTCTGATCAAGAGGAAGATACAGACAAGAAGGTTGCATTAACTAAAGGGCAGTATCACCGGCTTCTGGCCTTGCTCAAACAGAAGGATATTTCAACTTTTCCACCTTCTTGCAATAAAATTCAATCCAACTTCACATCCAACCAAAATGTTTCTAGCCTTCCAAATATGTCTGGTATTCCTATTTCCTTATCCACTTACACACATGGCTCACCCATTGCTCCTTTTATTTCTAGTAAAGTTCCTTGGATAATTGACACAGGTGCTACAGACCATATGGCTGCAGCACTTCCCTTTTTACTACTATTACTACAAAAATTTCTTATTCTGTCATATTGCCAAATGGCAATGAAGTTCCTGTAACCCATATTGGTATTGTACAACTCACCAACACTATCAATTTGAAGGATGTGCTATGCGTTCCATCTTTTAACTTACTATCTTCTAAGAAGCTTTCCACCTCACTCACTTGTTGTCTTGTGTTTTTTCCTACTGTTTGTTTTATTCAGGACCTAGTGTCCTGGACAACGACTGGACTGGGTGATGATAGAAATGGGCTCTATCATTTGCAGAATACTGAAGTGCATCCTTCAACTCTAGCTTTAACAATTTCCAAGTTTTTACATAAAGATTTTAGTATTTCAGCTTCTATTCTAAATAGCACTTCTGTTACAGATCTATGGCATTGTCACCTAGGTCATTGAATCATGCCGGAATAAAATTTGATCCTCGTGGTAGAAAATCAGTGTTCCTTGGTTATCCCTTTGGAATCAAGGGTTACAAGCTCTTGGACTTAGATACTCATACTATTTTCATTTCTAGAGATGTGGCTTTTCACGAATCCACTTTTTCTTTCCATACAAGTTCTATTTCACTTGATTCTAATGTTGACCGAGTTGACAATTCTTTCTCTTGGTTATTCCCAGATAATTTCAGCTCCCCTACTATTTCACCTTTGCCCTCTTCCACTATTTATCCCGCAAGTACCTCAAAACAACATTTCACTTCAACCCTTCACCTTTTGGCTGTGTTTGGAGCATTGGATTTCGGAAGAAAAGAAAAGAAATCTAAAAGAGAAAAGAAGATATTTTCAGTTGTTTGGTTTGCTAGAGAAAACAAAAAAGAAAATTTTCAAAAAATCACTTTCTTCTGTTTGGTTGTATACAGAGGAATTTAAAATGAAAATGTGAACAACTATCTCATTAGCACTCGTATGGATATTTCCTACAAAGGAACTAATTTTCATTTACACTTCCACTCACCATCCAAATATCCATAATAGTAAATATTGTCATATTTGATTGTTAATAACTCAATTACTTAACTAACCATCCCAAAAGCACATAAAAAAAAAAGAGGACTGATAATATTAGAATAAGAATGTGCATATCGCTTCAAAAAAGGGATTTTAGTTGTTCATTTAAAAACCCATTCATGATTTGATATGTACCAAATAAACTTATAGCATTAAATATAACATGAATCAATTAAATAATAGAATTCTACCCAACTCTATTCTCAATTTTTTTTGGCCAACCCCAAACTAAAACTTGCAACTTGAATAAGCATTACTAAATACAATGCATATATCATAGCATCAGTAGCAATCCAAAAACCCTTATATCCAAGTTACATCACAACTAAGCCATAAATTAAAGTCTAGGAAGAGGCTTAACAAAAAGTTTAATTATGGAAAAGTAGAATTATTGTTTCCCATCTTCATCTCTAACCATTGCTTGCGTCGTGTTGGTGGGACTCCCATGAAAGATCTAGCCCTGATATTATCTCCAGCAATGTAGTCATACGCTCTCATTTGATAGTCTTCATCCAAGCCTTCTATCTTCATTACTTCATCAAACAATTCTTCCTCTGTGTATGACTGGGCATTGCCCCTTTCAAGTGCCTTTGCAATTGCATCTGTTGCACTTTTAAGTCCTCTCAACTCTTCACCCAATGAGTCTATTGCTCTTAGTTTTTTGCTCGGATTACCTTTACTTGCAGATGGCTGGCTGATGATGCTTTCAACAACATTTTGTAGCCCACCTTCATTCTCTTCGAAATTATACTCTACACTGTTCACACTTGTTTCAGCTCCTTCCTTTTCATACCATAAACGCCTTTCCTTTGCAGTCTCACCATGTTGACTAGTTGCTCTATCTTTTCCAAAGAGTTTATACATACTTTCATAGTTCAAAATGGGCTTCATCTGGAAGTGTTTTGCATCTAGATCTGCCTGCCCAAGTACCGCAATGTGAATATTAGAGATCCATGAACATATGTTTTGCATTATATGAAAATATAAAAGAAATATAAATACAAACCTTTACATACTCAGCCCACACTTCTGGTTCAGTTTGTACCATTCCATCATTGGTAAAACTAAAACCACTAGCATTAAGAAGGTCATAAGCAATTCCAAAGTTTTTTTCAATGTTTTTAGTCGATTCTTCAAGTGTTGGACACTACAAATAATATTAAACCTTCCAGACAAAGTGGCAGCAACCTTCATATATGCCGTGTTGGAGAAGCTCCTATCGGGTTTTTGACCAACTTGCATTTGTTCTAGGAGCCCTTCTAACATGCATTCGTCAATTTCTGTTGTCCAATTAAAATTCTTTTCCTCTTTCATCTCAGATGCTTCTCTTTGAGGCTTATTCATTATTCAACTTCAAACATCAGGAGCAACACAAAAAATTAGCATATAAAACATGTTGCTAGAAATTATTTTACCATGTTATAAGTAATAAAGGTTTTTGATCCATTTGTAGACATTCTCACTTCAAAACAATTGAAAATATTGTTTGAATGCTTTTAAAATTTTAATACACCCATAAATTGTCATAAAAGGGACAAATGTATCAGATTGTACCAACCAAAGAAACATTCAAAGTTAACGGTTTTGAATTTTAAAGAATACAATAATAAACCCAAATACTCGGATCAAATATTGGAGAAGATGACAAAAAAGTAGTTGTATGGAAGAACAAGTATAACACATGAGGCGTTAGAATTGATTACCATTTCATCTAGTTTGGTTACCAAACCCAATATAAAAGATGACATGATTGTCATTTTGAATTACTAAACCTATAAAGTAGCTGAAAAAAGATCACATGGACTAAATGCTTATAGGCTTGCACATTCTTCCCTATCCATGTTGATGTTTGAACTCACAAAGCCACCCATCATCAACACTAATGCCTAACAAAACAATAAATTTTACACCAACAAAGCAATTAATTTTGCCTAACAACCAAATCATATTGAAATGCTAGTGAGTATGCTCAATGCATTAGCTTCCAACACCCACCCCCTTCTCTTAGCAGCAGCTCACAACAACCAACCCTCTCTTTCTCTCTCTCACCTTTGTTGCTGCTGTTATTTTTTTTTTAAGCAGCAACTCACAACCCACCAAACCAAACTGAATGCAGCAGCTCCCCACACTCATAAAATTAACATGACCATAGATGGGTATTCTTCTTTCTAACAAGTGAAATATAGTTGTTTTTTTCTTTTCTCTTTTTAAGACAACCAATATGTGCTTTCTGATGTTGGTCTTATACCAAAAAGATCTAATAGGCATTTCACAAATAGAAGGTACTCACCAAAGGTTACCGAATTAAAAAGTAGGAATGGCAATACCAATCGAACATCATGACACAAAAATTCAATGGAAAACCATATGAAAAAACTAAAAAACGTGAGTATTCAATTAACATTACAAGTTTATGTGCATTTGAGGTATGTGCAAGAATACATCAGAATTTGCGAGATTGTACAAGTGAGGGTGAAGGGCAAGAGAGAAGGAGAACTTACCAGAACCAGTAAATTGCAAACAACGACGGATGACTTCGTCGGACCAGACCGTCAATAATGGCGTTGAAGGGGAGATGCTGTTCTCAACTTCCCCAAATTCTGGGACAAGGAGCTGTAAGGAAAGGGGGAGAATAAGGCATTAACACAGAAATCAAAAAAACCATCTTCGAGATGGAAAGAGATAACTCAAAGAGAAGCTTGGAGGAAACCAGAAGAACTGAATGGAGAGAGAGAGAGAGAGAGAGAGAGAGAGAGAGAGAGAGAGAGAGAGAGAGAGAGAGAGAGAGAGAGAGAGAACTTGCTTGAAATAATAGCTTGCCTTATGTGTGTTGAACAATGGCAGCTTCCTCCAACAATGGCTGGAAGGAGAGAAGCCTTCAAGGAGGAAGATGAGCCTTCACAGTTTGGGGTTGAGATTTGGAAGAGATGCTTGTCGGGCTCTTCGCGTGTTTTTGTCAAGATAAATTTCTCCCCAAATCTATTGTATTTTCGTTTCTTCCAAAATGACTAGGTTTTAAGAGGGAAAAAATTTGGTCGACGGAAAGAAAATTTTTGGTCAGAATTTCTGTCCTTTTCTTTCAATGTTAACCTTCTTAGATAATACCAAACAGGGGAAAGGAAACTTTTGCAAGTTTCTTTTCTTTTCCTTCAAAATCCAAGAAACCAAACACAGCCTTAGTTTCTGAACATGCATCATCTAATCCTTCACCTGCTACTCATGATTCCCCTTCTTCATCCGAGTCAGTTGACTCTCCTATTTTGCCTCAACTTGAACCTTCCAATGTTCCTTCACCCATTCCTCTTCGTAGATCCACTAGAACTAGGACAGCACCTCAGTTTTTGAAGGATTTTCATCATGATTAGGTCCTTTTTGCCTCATCAGCTCATTCCTTGGCTATGATACCAAGTTCAACTTCAGGTAAATCTTTTCCTTTGAGTGATTCTTTATCTTACCATCGTTTATCACCTGCATTCAAGGCTTTTCCTTTATCTATATTTGTTATTGTTGAACCCCAAACTTACCATCAAGCCGTGAAAGATCCTAGATGGTGCCAGGCTATGGAAGCTGAAATAGCTACCCTTGAATTCAATAAGACTTGGATTGTGATTGCTCTACCACCTGGAAAGGAAGCAATTGAATCCAAGTATGTGCACAAGGTTAAATACAACTCAAATGGCATAGTTGAGAGTAGGGGTGGCAATCGGTCGAATACGAATCAAATCTACCTTGATCCGTATTCGAACCAATAAATAATTAGTTGAATTCGAATTGGACAGATCATCAGCTGATTTAATCCGTTTTTGAATTCGAAATTTTGAATTCGAATTCGGATATTCAATAAAGATTAAAAGAATATTTTATTCAATTTACAAATCCATTTTTGATGCTAAAATCAAGTGATCTAACTTGGTCTAATGCGGTTCAACCGCAACCTTAAAAAACAAAGACCATGATGTCCCTTATATAGCGGAAATCGGCTGGGAACCAAAGTTCCCAGCCGATGTGGGACTAATGGGATTAGGTTCCCAGCTGATGTGGGACTAATGGGATTAATGGGAAAAGACGCCTTTCCCATTAGTCCCACATCGGCTGGGAACCTTTGCTTCCCAGCCGATCATCACTATAAAAAGGGGAGGCTTGATGCCTCCCCTTCACACGTTCACACACTTGTGAAACCATTTGAGGAGACTTTTAAAAGTTTTTCTAATTTTTAATATAAAAATGAAATATTAGTATATGTATTTAAACATATATTCTGATCTTATCGAATATTCGGTCGAATATAGTGAAATTCATATTCGAATAACTTCGAATATTTAAATCAAAAACCATTCAATCCGACGATCAAAGATTGGTATTCGAATTCGACTAATCGGATCGGATTCAGATCTAGAATTCGACCCATTGACAGTCGAGAGGCTCAAGGCTCGGTTGGTGGCAAAGGGGTACACTTAACAAGGAGTAGACTACCATAAGACTTTTTCTCCAGTAGCAAAACTAGTTAAAGTCAAGGTGTCTTCTAGCTATAGCTGCCATGGATGGTATTTAGATCAATTTGATGTAAACAATGCCTTTCTTCATGGGGATCTTCATGAAGAGATATATATGCAGCGACCACCTGGTTACAACAAAGGCTAGCCCCATCAAGTGTGCAGATTGTTCAAATGCCTTTATGGCCTGAAGCAAGCATCGCGCCAATGGTACTCCAAGTTCTCCTCATCCCTTCTTGAATTTGGTTTCACTCAGTCAAAGGCTGGTTATAGCCTCTTTACAAAGCTGGATGGTGATTCCTTTATAGTCCTTTTAGTATACGTTGATGATATTATTGTTGCTAGCACTTCTCTTCATTCTATTGATTCTCTCAAGCTCTTTCTAAATGAGAAGTTTAAGATTAAGGACCTTGGGTTGCTTAGATATTTTCTTGGTATTGAGGTTGCCCGCTCTAATAATGGGATATATTTGTGCCAATGGAAATATGCTCTAGATATCTTGGCAAATTCTGGTACCCTTTCCTCCAAACTAGTTAAGGTTCCCATGGATGAGAACACTAAACTCAGTAAAGAAACAGGTGTTTTGCTTCTAGACCCTAGTGTAGACACCTGATTTTTGCACCCCCAAAATAAAGAAAAATGAAAAGTCAAACTAAAAGTCAAACCCTGAGGGGGTCAAAAATTGACTTTTTGATTCAATGGAATTTGGCCATCAAACTTCATCTCATTGAAAAGAGCATTTCGACACGGTTCCAACGCAATTGAGCTTGCTGGAATCGGGGTCCGGATGAGGAAGTTAGGACCCGGTCAAACTTTTGGGGGAGCGAAAGTTGACTTTTTGCTCGACCCTAATTCAACTACCAAACTTGATCCCAATGGATAGGTGATTCCGAGCTGATTCCAACGACACTAAGTTTGCTGAAATCGGACACCGAACGAAGAAGTTATGAGTAGTTGAAGTTTCAGGGAAAACTGCCCATGTGGCAAAAAGGCAGCAAAAAATGGACTAAACCAATAAAATAAATAAGATAAAAGTGTTTAATAATATTTAATAAAGAGAATCTCGTTTATATAATAAAATAATCATAAAATCGAATGTAAATCTTGCAAAAAACCAAATTGAATAAAGATTTGAAATCCAAATATTTTTAAAATGTGCTGGACTGTATTTACATTACGGGCAGGGCATGCCCGTATTTAAAGTACGGGCACGCTTCTAGAAGGAAACACGCGTCGCTGTACGGCGGGACACGCGTCCCGTACGGAAGAATCTGCGATAATTGCAAATATTCGTTTTTCGCCCGTATTTGAATTACGGGCAAGGCACGCCCGTACTTGAAGTACGGGCAAGGCATGCCCGTAGTTCAAATACGGGCACGGGAATTTTGCCTATAAATAGAGAGGCCACCCCCTTCATTTGGACAAGCCTTCCCCTTGGCCTCTCCTCCCTCTCCCTCTCCTGCTAGCCACGTCCAAACTCTGCCCAATTACCGTCACCCTTAAACCCAAATCTTTTTGTTCCCAAAGTACCCCTGCCTCACCAAAACCATGTCTAAACTCTTCTTTTTTATCCTTTGAACATCAAGAACCCACCAAACCTTTGCCAAAATCAACCTAGAAAATCCTAGAGGACGCAGAAGCGCTGCCAAATTATTTGGAGAACCACAACGAATCGAATAGGTATTTGTATGTAAAAAAGTTCTTTCAATTACTTCCTTTATGCTAATATAAATCTTTCTTTCACCTCTTATTTTCTTTACACTATACTAACATGTTTATTGAAGTTTTGCATGGCTAAGGGATGTCCCATATATCCCTACAAAGAAAGGAAGAAGACTAAATCCATTAACAGCAAAAGATATGCTAATAAAGTGATGAAAATGTGATCTTTAAAGGGGATTTACCCTCTTTAAACAATCCAATGCATCCCTACCCAATTCTCCTACTTCTTCCCTTCTAAGTGTCACATGGTGTGCTGGAAAATGATGAAAGCAAGAGAAGAAGAATGAGGACTTTGAACCCATTATCAAACACATTGAAAGAAGGGTGTTTGGAGCAAGCAAAGCAAATGTATGGCTATAGTAGAAGATGAAAACCTCAAAGGACATTGCCAGAACACTTGAGAAAGCCGCCGGACAAATCCCGATCGGAATCGGCAACAAAAGTGCAAAACAGGTTGCGCCCGTAGACTCAGGCCGGTCCAGTCGGGACCGTGTTTGATTCACGGACAAAGAAGACCGTAAATGATTCACGGGCAAGACGGTCCGTAGAGAAAACACGGGCAGATGTAAAATAATGTAAAAAGTGTAATTTCTTGGTTCGGTTTGACTTGACCCGGCCTAAGCCGGCTTGAACCACCCCCTTTAACCTTTTGGGCTATCTTAAGCCCATTTTTGGACTTTGGGCCTAGATAGGCCCATCAAGATCCCTTTGGCCCACTTGTGAGGCCCACTTTAGACCGGCCCAGTCCAGGCCTGTTTTTAATAAACAGGCCCAGGCCCTTTGACCCTTGGCAAATGGGCCCATTCCAAACCCACTAAGCCCAAATAAGTTGTAAATAAATAAAATAACCAAATGGGTTACCCAATAACCCAACTGGGCCCAAGGCCCAACCCTGGCAACCCACGGGTCTTCCAACGGGACCCGGGTCCGACCCACTTCACTTAAATAAATAAAAAGATAAAATCCAAATAAAAGGGACCCACACCTCCAAAGGGCCCCGCCAGACCCAATAAGCAGCATGCTGGTCTAGGAAGGGTGAGACTGACTCAAAAACCAGGGAGACCCGAGGGACCCGTCAAACTGACGGAGCGGACCGGGGTGTCTTAGGACTTCCCCAAACCGTAACCGAGGACTTAGCTAGATCTCTAATAAGCCGCAGACCAGACTTAGACCCGGATAGGGCAAAACCGTGTCTGCCTGCACTCTCAGGCAGTGGCGACTCTGAATATCCCGAGGCACGCACCGAAGGAGCGCCCGGTGTGCGATCTAGGCCAGGTTTAGGTGCGCACAGCTTGGCGACTCTGCTGGGGATTCCCTCAACCCAGTCGGACCCTGGTTATCAAATGAGTCAACTTAGGAGGATATAGGCTAATTTAGGAAGTACTTTTTGTCCAACCTTAGTAAGGTATGGAACTCATGTAATTACATGATATTGGGGGATCCTGTCAAACGGACATGATAATCGCCTAAGGTAAGTGGTTTTTAACAGGGACCAATGTGACCCGCCCACTTACCTGGGGATCCACCCAGATCTTGTATTACATGCTGTTCTGCGCTTTTACTATAAATGTGACATTAAGGAACCCTTTGTTGGCCCTTATCCGAGAATCACCCGAATAGACACAGCACTTGACCTCACTGCACATACAAGCACCTCACTACACCGTGAATGAATTTTTAACTGCGTGGGGGGACATGTACGAGGGAGTCTGCATGAATGATCCGAATTGAATGCTGTCTGCACCATGTGAATGCTCTTCTTAACCAAAACCTAGATCTCTTTAGCAGCCACCCTTCTTCAATCGAGAAACTTACTTTTGGGATGGTATTAGCCCTACGCTCCCGTGGCTTGCCGGGGAAAGCAGGGTAAACCCATCTCCCCAGGTTTCTGGATTCTTCAAGCGCCATTGGTTTCTTGCCATGGTACGCGAGGGGTCTAGTACTTGGCTCAGACCCTTGAAGGCAGGTGCCTCGGGCTGGGTATCCTTCCCCACCTATTGATTCTGAAAAACTTTGATACTTTGAATGTGAATGGATCTAAATCTGAATGTGAACGCGAATGCTGGAACAAAATAAGGGAAAAATCAATTTAAAACCCAAGAGTCCATCAGGGGTAGCAACCTCTGCCGTTTTTTGCATCAACCTGAGTAAAACCTAGACCATGGGCTGCCTTAGCCCTAATTTAGGAAACCAACCCAATTTGATCAGGGGTCTAACCCCAGATCCATGCATTTGAGTCCTGTAAACCGTGGGCCTTGACCCATTGAGTCCGCTGGAAGCACTCTAAGTCTTAGTTGGCCTTTCGAGCAGATGAGAGCCGGCCAGATCAGACAATCAGACAGAAACAGGCCAGAACAAGGGCAGAAAAACCCTAGATTTAGGATTTTAGCCCACCTTCCAAGAAGCAAACTTGTACCCTCCTTTTGGGTTCCCAACAACCCTAAAGGTGATTTTCTTTACAGAATTATTTTTGTAAATTTCGCCCTCGATGGCAAGTTGTAAACATTTTTGTTATGGTCTGACACCCAAAAGCAGATGAAAGAACAGATGAAAGATAAAAGGCTGATCAGGACTTAGGAGTGCCTCCTTACACAAGTATGTCTAGGAGTCACGCCTTAACAGGCACCAACCCTTTTAGGATTATGCACACACCTGTTGGTTTTTTTTAAGCATTTAACTTCCACTTTACTTGTGTATACATTTGTTCTTACCTTAAATACATACACTTCGAGATCATTTACACCAACCTGTTTAGCCGAACCATTCTCAAAATTCACAAAAACAAAAATTTTTGGGCATGCATTGAGCCGCCTTCCGAGGCGTGCATCAAAACTGCTTTGTCAAAGCACACAATGAAGTGGCCTTCGGGCCTACATTGAATCGTCTTTCATGACAAACATTAAATTTGTCTCGTGCTATGCGCAATAAAACCGTCATCTGTGGTTATATTGAGCTAGCTGTTTAGACATAAATCAAGTCGCCCACCTTGCGGCGTAAATTCTCCCTGCCATTTATGGCATGATTTGTTTAACATTTCATGATTTTGTAGTCACTACCCATCAAGGCACGGATGTTGAGGTATAATTTCCGCAACATAATTTCCTAAGGTTTGCACTCATAAAGCATGTGTTTTGAAAACCATCAGACATGATATGATCTTCAGAGTCTCAATCTCTGAAAGACCAAATCACAAGCTTTTTAACTGCACAATTCTCCGAAGGAATTGTTGATTGACTGGGGCATTATCTCACACTCTCCACAGTGATGTTTTTCATGCATGAGCCGTTTTGTATTTGTTTTGTCAACCACGGCCCAAGAGCACCAGTCACGGTGAAAATGATCTCGTCACACACAACACCTTGTTCATAAGTTGAAAAGAAACTGATCGAGATCTTTAATCAGCAGGTACGATTCAAAGCACTACCCAGAAAGCTGAATTTGCAATAAGAAAGGACTATAATGGATTCTTCGGAGGCCTCAATTCCATCATCATCACAGCAAAGGGCTGAGGAACAACCGATCACAAGGGACTTAAGTCAACAAGTGACCGTGACACATGCCATGGGGATTCAAATGCCAGAAATCCAGCAAGGGCAGCCATCTCAGTCAGCATTGATGACGGCACATCTGCCACCGCAAGACATTCCACTCCCACACCCGATAGCAGTACCAACCCACCTACCACCACAAGAATGGCCCGCACCTGTCCAAACGAGACAAGACAAAGCGGACTGGTACAGGACCCAGCAAGTCCAATTTGAAGAAAAGATGGCAGCGGTACAGGAAGAAAGCAAAACAGAGCTAGCGGCCATAAGAGAGGAACTGAAACAGTTGCGACCTAGTACGATCCCAAGCGGAGCTACTCTGGAGAGCCTCTGTTTTTTCTCAGATATTCAGCTCCCACCCAAGTTTAAGTGTCCGGAGCTACACCAATTTGATGGCACTAGCTGCCCATTGAACCACCTCAAATCTTACTCGGCCGACATGTGCCAATACGTGAAAAATGAGAAGATCATGGTGCAGTTCTTCCAGAAATCTCTAACTGAGGTAGCATACTCATGGTTCCTCAGTCTAGATAAGCAGAAGATCAAGACATGGAATGACCTTGCTGCTGTATTCATTCAGAAATACCATTTGAATAGCCAGATGGTTCAGACCAGAGCCGAATTGCAGAAACTGTCAAAAAGGAATGGCGAGTCTGTAAGAGACTACGCTAAAAGGTGGATGGAACTGGCGAGTGTGGTACAACCCCCTCTCCTTGAACAAGAGCGGACTTCCTTGTTCATATCATCACTGGGGCAACCATACTTCACAATGCTGTTGGGACAGTGCACTGTAAATTTCGCCGACCTAATTATGGCGGCAGACAGAATTGAAGATGCGATTAAAATGGAGAAGCTCGGAGGTCCCATGATGAGCTTGTTGCATGGAAACACCTCAAGTGGCAAAAGACAAGAGGATGATGACAACACAAGCACAGTTCACCTTGTGCAAACTCCTGCGCCATTTTACGTCTCTTCTTCAAGAAGTTTAAGCCTTCCCTCCGCTAACAATACAGCGGCCTACCTCAGGAGGCGTCTCACTAAAGAGGAGAGAAAGAACCGGGAGTTCACCCCGCTCCCATATACGCTGGCTGAGTTGTTACCAACTCTCTTGAGGGAAGGACACCTACAACTGGCAACGCCGAATCCCAAGGCGTCAAAAATGAGTGGCTACGATCCAAGCAAGAGCTGCGAATACCACATGGGCGCACAAGGCCATGATACTGATGGATGTTGGGGCCTTCGGCATGCAGTCCAAGACCTTCTTGAAGCTGGGGAACTCAAACTTGATCCCCTACCAAAATAAAAAGAAAAAAAAGAGAAGAAAAAAAAAAGAGAAAAAAAATGAAAAAAATAAAAAATGAAAAAAAAAGAAAAAGAAAAAAATCATCTCTATACAGCCTAGCATTTCATGGATTCTGCTTTCTGATGCTTGTTTCTTCTGGCAGGAACCCCGTCAGTAGTCGACATGGACCACACTTCAGAGACAAGTCATGATGCGGCCCAACAAATAACCAGTATAGTGGCCTCTCTATGGAACCTACTACGAATGATAACAATCAGGGAAGAAACATGGAACAAATGCTGGGAAGCATTAGGAGAAGAAAATTTTGAACTACGATCTCGAGTAAGAGATCTTGAAGGAGAGATCGAGAGCTTGAAGGGAAAGGTACCTCTAAACAGTCAAGAAGTGTGCCACCCACTAACCATAGTAGGTGGTCAACTGCGGAAAGAGAAAGGGAAAGCTGTAGCAGCAAATGTTCCTCAAGTCATGAAAAAGCAGAATCCTTTAGATGATTCCCCAAGGAGAACAAAAGAGGAAGCAGAGGCCAGAATGAGGAGGGTTTTCACCCCTTTACCATATGCACCATTGCTTCCAACACTATTGAAGGAGGGGTATGTGCAGATTAAGCCCCCGAACCTCCGAATGATTCGGTCCAGAAACTACAACGCTGCAGAACGATGTGAGTACCATTCTGATGCTCCAGGACACCACACAAACCAGTGTTGGGATCTGCGGCATGATATTCAAGATCGGATCGATCAAGGATTCTTGAAGGAATTGCTTGAGAAACCAGGGTCTGACATCTCTGACAAGTTGGCACAGGTCAGAATATCTGAATCAACCATCTTCCCACAAAAGAGAGGAGAGGATGCAGAAAAGGAGGATGAGGAAAGCACCTAAAAGCTTCCTGCCATGACAGGCAACTGAATTCCAAGAATGCTGATTCGTATCAGCCACCTTTTGCATAAATTACTACTTTACTTTTGTTTATGCTTTCTTTTAATTTCCGAACTTGATAACATGCTTCTTTTTGCAAGCTTATGAAATCTTTTGGGAAATCACCAGAGTGTTTAACTACACCAAGGCAAGATTGTGATCTTGGGACAAACCTGAACAATCAAATTTGAAAAATGGAATGTGCCAGACAGCACAAGCTGCGCGGGTTTCAACATAGCCAAAGGATCCCCCATCAGCACCACATTTGAACCCTACCCTGCCAAGCAGTGGGGTGAGCTGAGAAGAAAAGAAATGAGAGAAAAAGGGCAAGGTGCCCATACCAGTTAAGGGTCACTGACATGATCTAGGATTAATGATCCCAATGAAATGATGAGAGGCCGTTTTTGGCTAAAATACTTCAAACAAATTCCACTAATCAGATATGATTGAGCTTGATCTTTTCATTTCTAACCCATGTTATGTCTAGCCACCCCAAACTGGGGCAAAGTCAAAAAGAAAAATGAATAAAGATGAAAGTGGTTCTTGAGTCAGTTAATTGTACAAGAACAAGTAAGTGTTACATTCTCTGTAAAAGGATGAAAGGCCATCCTTGATGTTCTCCAAAAATCATCTGACAAACCCTAGAAAAACACTTTGAGCCTAACAATCTCTTCATTAACCCTACCATGTCCTGTCTTCAAAACTAGGGCACGAAGCTTCATGAAATTGAAGACATGAGAAAGACAAGGGAAAGATAGGGCAAAGTGAAAAGCGCCCTAAAAAGGAGAAACGGGATAAAACCCAGAAAACAAGAATATGAAGAAAAGAAAGAACTAGGGCAATTCCCTTTGAAAAAAAAAAGCTGGGGCAAACCCCAAAAGCAAAAGTCAAGGATTGGGGCAAAGAACCCAAGAAAGGAAAGGAAAGAAAAGAACAAAGATGGAAAAAAGGTAAAGAAGCTACACAAAGCTGAAGGGACAAGAGGTGAAGCAAGCCCTAACCAAGAAAAGTGGATAGGATATGGCTCTTACCCTGCTCACAAATTTTGAGCCTTCATATCATTTCTTCTGGACCCATAAACCCAGCCTACGTTTCGTCCTGTTATGAAGTCCTTTCTGATTATAGAGAATGTGACACTAACTTTCAGACAAACTGGCAATGACAGAATCCAAGGAGCAAAAGAACTTTGGCTAGACATAATGGTTACCCATAGAATGAAGTTATATAGGATTTGAACCTGTTTATCCTTCGTTTCTAAACACTGGAACCAAAGCCTACATTTTGTCCTACTAATAAGTCCTCTCTGATCGTTGGATCATAATCCATGGGAATTGATAGGACCCCCAGACTGGGGCAGGGCACCAAACCCGAAAAAGGGAACCAAATGAGAGAAAAACCATTTCAAAGCCCCAACTAAGGGTGGGAAAAAGGAAAAATGAGAGTGAAAATCAAAAGAACTGGGGAAGGGCAGTGCCAAAGAAACCCCACTGAACCAAAACAACTCCCCCATTTCAATCTGGGGCATGCCATTGAAGGCAGAAATGTTGATACCCTTGCAGGGAGTGCCGGGAGGTACAATTTCATAAGTCTAAATGAGAGTGTCAGGTGACTGACCCAAAGATTGCTGGTCTTGCCAAGGACCCACCTTGGAAGAGGAAACTCCAAATATTTGATGAATTCCAAAAAGATTTCTATCAAAGAAATTGTTTGGACTTGCACATCACTTTGACAACAAACAAATAAATTCTAATTTTATGTGAACTTTTGCAGGTACCGACAAAATTGGAAACAGAAAGACAAGGACATCCCAGCACATTCCACATGTTGGACAGAAATTGAATGACACAAAAGAGTGTCCCTTAAGGAGCAAGGCGCCTCCCTACCTAGATAGAGCAAGATATCTCCGAAAAATTGAAAACAGAAAGGAGCAAGGTGCCTCCAAAATTAAATACTAAAAGGAGCAAGGCGACTCCAAAAGAGAGCAAGGCGTCTCTCAATACCAAAAGGGCAAGGCGTCCCTGGAGCAAGGTGACTCCGAAACTAAAAGGGCAAAGTGTCCCTGGAGCAAGGCGACTCCGAAGCTAAAAGGGCAAGGCGTCCCTGGAGCAAGGCGACTCCGAAACTAAAAGGGCAAGGCGTCCCTGGAGCAAGGCGACTCCGAAAGAGAGCAAAGCGTCTCTCAAGAATAAAAGGGCAAGGCGTCCCTGGAACAAAGCGACTCCAAAACCAAAAAAAGGGCAACCCCGAAATAATGGAGCCAGTATAACCCAAAATTGAAGGCATAAAAGAACAAGGCGTTTCCTAGCCAAAAAAAAAAAAAAAAAAACAAGGCGTGTCTCAAAAAAGCAAGGCATCCAGGCAACCCCAAATTAATGGAATCAGTAACTCCCACATCTGAAATCCATAAGGAGCAAAGCGACTCCTACGTTTGAAATCTATAAGGAGCAAAGCGACTCCCACATTGAAATCTCTAAGGAGCAAGGCGACTCCCACATCTGAAACCTTTAAGGAGCAAGGCGACTCCCACATTGAAATCTCTAAGGAGCAAGGCGACTCCCTCAACTGAAATCCATAAGGAGCAAGGCGACTCCCACATTTGTAATCTCTAAGGAGCAAGGCGACTCCCACATTGAAATCTCTAAGGAGCAAGGCGACTCCCACATCTGAAATCCATAAGGAGCAAGGCGAGTCCCACATTTGAAATCCATAAGGAGCAAGGCGACTCCCACATTGAAATCTCTAAGGAGCAAGGCGACTCCCACATTGAAATCTCTAAGGAGCAAGGCGACTCCCACATTTGAAATCTCTAAGGAGCAAGGCGACTCCCACATTGAAATCTCTAAGGAGCAAGGCGACTCCCATATCTGAAATCTATAAGGAGCAAGGCGACTCCCACATTTGAAATCCATAAGGAGCAAGGCGACTCCCACATTGAAATCTCTAAGGAGCAAGGCGACTCCCACATTTGAAATCCATAAGGAGCAAGGCGACTCCCACATTGAAATCTCTAAGGAGCAAGGCGACTCCCACATTGAAATCTCTAAGGAGCAAGGCGACTCCCACATTGAAATCTCTAAGGAGCAAGGCGACTCCCACATCTGAAACCTTTAAGGAGCAAGACGACTCCCACATTTGAAATCTCTAAGGAACAAGGCAACTCCCACATTTGAAATCCATAAGGAGCAAGGTGACTCTCACATTTGAAATCCATAAGGAGCAAGGCGACTCCCACATTTGAAATCTCTAAGGAGCAAGGCGACTCCCACATTTGAAATCCATGAGGAGCAAGGAAGCAGAGTGTCTCCTGAGATTGAAGAACAAGATTGAACAAAATAACAAAAAATCGATGGTCACTACAAAAATGAAGAGAATTAGCGGCACCTTTTAGCGGCGGTAACCTAATTCCCGCCTCTAAAGGCACTATTACCGGCGGTAAAAGCACTTTCCGCCCCTAAAAATTCTTTTACCATTTTTTTCGCGCGGAAATTTTATGGCGCGCATTTTTTTAGCGCGAAATAGCCTTTAGCGGCGGTACATACCGCCGCTATAGTACATTTTACCGGCGGAAACATATCTACCGCCGGTAACAAGTTGGCGGGAAGGTCGCGCCAAAAAAAGCCTTATTACCGGCGGACTGCTACCGCCGGTAATAACACTTTTAGCGGCGGTAGGCCTATTACCGCCCCTAAAAGCCATATATTAGCGGCGGTAAACACTTTGCCGCCCCGAAAAGACCCTTTTAGCGGCGGTAGGCCTATTACCGCCCCTAAAAGCCATATATTAGCGGCGGTGAACACTTTGCCGCCCCGAAAAGACCCTTTTAGCGGCGGTAGGCCTATTACCGCCCCTAAAAGCAATATATTAGCGGCGGTATACACTTTGCCGCCTCGAAAAGACCCTTTTAGCGGCGGTAAACTAATTACCGCCCCTAAAAGCGAGTTTTCAGAGGCGGTACTGTCTTTACCGCCCCAGAAGAGACGTTTTAGCGGCGGTAATCTCTTTACCGCCCCTAAAAGTCCATTTTAGGGGCTCTAAAACGCTTACCGTCGTTAAAAAAATTTGTCCGGGGTGAAATAATGTGCAAGTTTTACCGGCGGTTCCAAGAACCGCCGGTAAAACCCTGTTTTCACGTCCTTTACCGGCGGTTTAACCGCCGGTAAAGGGTTTTTTCAATTTTTTTTAAAAGCTCGATTGCTACTGTGTTAGACCTTTAGAGGCGGTATCTAGCGCCGCTAAAACTATATTTTTAGCGGCGGTAAGTCAAGTACCGCCCCTAAAAGCGGGTTTTCAGAGGCGGTAACATCTTTACCGCCCCTAACAATGTAGTTTTAGCGGCGGTAATCTCTTTACCGCCCCTAAAAGTCGATTTTAGGGCTTTAAATCGAAAAATTGGCGTGGGTGAAATAATGTGCACGTTTTACCGGCGGTTCCAAGAACCGCCGGTAAAACCCTGTTTTCACGTCCTTTACCGGCGGTTAAACCGCCGGTAAAGGGTTTTTTCATTTTTTTGTAAAACCTCGACTGCTACTGTGTTGGACCTTTAGAGGCGGTATCTAGCGCCGCTAAAACTACATTTTTAGGGGCGGTAAGTCAAGCACCGCCCCTAAAAGCCGGTTTTCAGAGGCGGTAAACGTATTACCGCCGCTAAAAGACATTTATTAAAAAACCATAAATTATTTTTAGCGGCGGTAACTTGCTTACCGCCGCTAAAAGACCATTTCTAATTATACAAGCGGGATTTTTCCCCGCGTTTCAATTTTGAATGTACATTTAGGGGCGGTAATTACCGCCGCTAAAAGTTTAAGTACATTTAGGGGCGGTAATTACCGCCGCTAAAAGTTTAAGCGCGATTTTCAAATTCAATTCAACTCGTGGGCGCGGAAAATGTAAGGTTTAGCGGCGGTAATCTATGTGCCGCCGCTAAAACTCGAATCTATAAAAACCCGCCGAATCTCTTCTTTTCTTCAAGGTATGTTTTCTCTCTTTATCTCTCTCTCTTTCTCTCTCTTTATCTCTCTCTCTCTCTATCTCTCTCTCTCTCTCTCTACTTCTCTCTCTCTCTTTCTCTCCCTCTCTACTTCTCTCTCTCTCTCTCTTTCTCTCCCTCTCTACTTCTCTCTCTCTCTCTCCATCTCTCTCTCTCTATCTCTCTACTTCTCTCTCTCTTTCTCTCCCTCTCTACTTCTCTCTCTCTCTCCATCTCTCTCTCTCTCTCTCCATCTCTCTCTCTCTATCTCTCTACTTCTCTCTCTCTTTCTCTCCCTCTCTACTTCTCTCTCTCTCTCTCTCTCTCTCTCTCCATCTCTCTCTCTCTCTCTCTCTCCATCTCTCTCTCTCTATCTCTCTTTCTCTCCCTCTCCATCTCTATCTCTCTCTCCCCTCTCGGTTATGCTGCTGAAGGACAGCAGCAAATTTTTTTTATTTTTTAATATGATTTTTAGCGGCGGTATTTCCCGCCGCTAAAAATCTGATCTAATTTTTTTTATTTTTTAAAATGAGTTTTAGCGGCGGAAAATACCGCCGCTAAAAGCCGGAAATACCGCCGGTAATGAGTGATAACAATAGCGGCGGTAATTGACCGCCGGTAATGAGTGGGCAATAGCGGCGGGAACGTACCGCCGGTAATGAGTGATACCAATAGAGGCGGTAATCTACCGCCGGTAATGAATGGGCAATAGCGGCGGGAACGTTACCGCCGCTAATGAGTGAGCAATAGCGGCGGTAAGTTTTTTACCGCCGCTAAAAGCTTTAGTGACGGCATCTTTTACGGCAAGACCAGTTACCGCCGGAAATGTTTTTAGCGGCGGTAATTGTTGTTTTAGCGGCGGTATCTTACCGCCGCTAAAAGTGTCCTTTTTTGTAGTGGGTGAAGGACAGGGTGTACGTAGGGAGCAAGGCATCTCCGCAAAGAGGAACAAGATCTCCCCATTCCTAAAAATGACAGAGAATGAAGACTGAAGGACAAAGGTGTCCATAAGGAGCAAGGTGCATCCACAAGGAAAGAGGCTGGCAAAGAAGAAACAACAGAAAAAGGAGAAAAGCAATAATGGGCAAATTCGCCCCCTTTTGTAAATTTTGATTTCCCACTTTTGTAAATAGCATAGGCTAGAATAGGTGTGTGTGGTCTGCGAGATGATGGACAGTAGCACGGAAGCTTCCTCCCGTCCTCCCACCTGCACTCCCAAACCCATACCCTGGCCTACTTTCAAAAAAAAAAAACTGAAGTCACTAAAAGCTTTTAAGGAACAAACAAAAAGAAAAGAACATTGTTAAGTGCCTTGCATCAACGCCGAAACAGGCTGATGAGCTCAAGATTTAATCCTATCTTTCTTTTTCAAAAACAAAGAACTAAGGAACAACCCTATTCAAACCCGAAAGAGGGTATAGGGATTCCCGAAATCAGGAAGTGATACCAGACATCTGACGCTTCCCTTTTAAACAATTCAGTGATTGAGCTCGTCGACCATGTCGACAGAAATGCAAGGTGCAAAAATAAGGATCTTTTTCTTCTTTGCCGTTCATCCCCTAAGGTGACTCCAGCAAAGAGGGGCAGCTGTAGACACCTGATTTTTGCAGCCCCAAAATAAAGAAAAATGAAAAGTCAAACCCTGAGGGGGTCAAAAATTGACTTTTTGATTCAATGGAATTTGGCCATCAAACTTCATCTCATTGAAAAGAGCATTTCGACACGGTTCCAACGCAATTGAGCTTGCTGGAATCGGGGTCCGGATGAGGAAGTTAGGACCCGGTCAAACTTTTGGGGGAGCGAAAGTTGACTTTTTTCTCGACCCTAATTCAACTACCAAACTTGATCCCAATGGATAGGTGATTCCGAGCTGATTCCAACGACACTAAGTTTGCTGAAATCGGACACCGAACGAAGAAGTTATGAGCAGTTGAAGTTTCAGGGAAAACTGCCCATGTGGCAAAAAGGCAGCAAAAAATGGACTAAACCAATAAAATAAATAAGATAAAAGTGTTTAATAATATTTAATAAAGAGAATCTCGTTTATATAATAAAATAATCATAAAATCGAATGTAAATCTTGCAAAAAACCAAATTGAATAAAGATTTGAAATCCAAATATTTTTAAAATGTGCTGGACTGTATTTACATTACGGGCAGGGCATGCCCGTATTTAAAGTACGGGCACGCTTCTAGAAGGAAACACGCGTCGCTGTACGGCGGGACACGCGTCCCGTACGGAAGAATCTGCGATAATTGCAAATATTCGTTTTTCGCCCGTATTTGAATTACGGGCAAGGCACGCCCGTACTTGAAGTACGGGCAAGGCATGCCCGTAGTTCAAATACGGGCACGGGAATTTTGCCTATAAATAGAGAGGCCACCCCCTTCATTTGGACAAGCCTTCCCCTTGGCCTCTCCTCCCTCTCCCTCTCCTGCTAGCCACGTCCAAACTCTGCCCAATTACCATCACCCTTAAACCCAAATCTTTTTGTTCCCAAAGTACCCCTGCCTCACCAAAACCATGTCTAAACTCTTCTTTTTTATCCTTTGAACATCAAGAACCCACCAAACCTTTGCCAAAATCAACCTAGAAAATCCTAGAGGACGCGGAAGCGCTGCCAAATTATCTGGAGAACCACAACGAATCGAATAGGTATTTGTATGTAAAAAAGTTCTTTCAATTACTTCCTTTATGCTAATATAAATCTTTCTTTCACCTCTTATTTTCTTTACACTATACTAACATGTTTATTGAAGTTTTGCATGGCTAAGGGATGTCCCATATATCCCTACAAAGAAAGGAAGAAGACTAAATCCATTAACAGCAAAAGATATGCTAATAAAGTGATGAAAATGTGATCTTTAAAGGGGATTTACCCTCTTTAAACAATCCAATGCATCCCTACCCAATTCTCCTACTTCTTCCCTTCTAAGTGTCACATGGTGTGCTGGAAAATGATGAAAGCAAGAGAAGAAGAATGAGGACTTTGAACCCATTATCAAACACATTGAAAGAAGGGTGTTTGGAGCAAGCAAAGCAAATGTATGGCTATAGTAGAAGATGAAAACCTCAAAGGACATTGCCAGAACACTTGAGAAAGCCGCCGGACAAATCCCGATCGGAATCGGCCACAAAAGTGCAAAACAGGTTGCGCCCGTAGACTCAGGCAGGTCCAATCGGGACCGTGTTTGATTCACGGACAAAGAAGACCGTAAATGATTCACGGGCAAGACGGTCCGTAGAGAAAACACGGGCAGATGTAAAATAATGTAAAAAGTGTAATTTCTTGGTTCGGTTTGACTTGACCCGGCCTAAGCCGGCTTGAACCACCCCCTTTAACCTTTTGGGCTATCTTAAGCCCATTTTTGGACTTTGGGCCTAGATAGGCCCATCAAGATCCCTTTGGCCCACTTGTGAGGCCCACTTTAGACCGGTCCAGACCAGGCCTGTTTTTAATAAACAGGCCCAGGCCCTTTGACCCTTGGCAAATGGGTCCATTCCAAGCCCACTAAGCCCAAATAAGTTGTAAATAAATAAAATAACCAAATGGGTTACCCAATAACCCAACTGGGCCCAAGGCCCAACCCTGGCAACCCACGGGTCTTCCAACGGGACCCGGGTCCGACCCACTTCACTTAAATAAATAAAAAGATAAAATCCAAATAAAAGGGACCCACACCTCCAAAGGGCCCCGCCAGACCCAATAAGCAGCATGCTGGTCTAGGAAGGGTGAGACTGACTCAAAAACCAGGGAGACCCGAGGGACCCGTCAAACCGACGGGGCGGACCGGGGTGTCTTAGGACTTCCCCAAACCGTAACCGAGGACTTAGCTAGATCTCTAATAAGCCGCAGACCAGACTTAGACCCGGATAGGGCAAAACCGTGTCTGCCTGCACTCTCAGGCAGTGGCGACTCTGAATATCCCGAGGCACACACCGAAGGAGCGCCTGGTGTGCGATCTAGGCCAGGTTTAGGTGCGCACACCTAGTATCTATCAAAGACTCATTGGTAGGCTCTTATATCTCACTATTAAAAGGCCTTACATTAGTTATGCTATCCAGACTTTGAGTCAGTTCATGGATCAACATACATTGAATCATCTAGTAGTTGCTCATAAGGTACTGAGATATATTAAACAAGCACCTGGCCAAGGCATTTTTCTTCCTTTCAATTCTTAGCTGCAATTTCGAGTCTATTACGACTCAGATTGGGATTCTTGCCCTGATACTCGACACTCTATGACAGGCTATTGTATCTTCTTGGGCTCTTCTTTAGTATCTTGGAAGTCCAAGAAACAGTCCGTAGTATCTCGATCCTCTGCTAAAGCAGAGTATTGTGCCATGGCTGCTACATGCTTAGAGTTAACTTGGCTTCGTTACGTCCTTACAAGCCTTCAAGTTCATCATCCTCAAGCAGCTTTTATTTATTGTGATAATCAGGCAGCTCTCCATATCACTGTGAGACATGGAAAATCAATTCAATGACTTCCTATCATCACATGGGATTCATTAAAACAAGGAGTCGCCACCATTTTATTTAGGTGTGAATGGACACCAAAACCATCAAATCAAATAAAAGGATAAAACTAGAGTAAAAATAACTCTATTTTAAAATACAAAAAAAACAACCAGAGATGGATAAGGGGATTAGATTATGAACAGGGGAAGGTGTTTGGCGCCCCTATTCATCCACACAAAGTGGTTGCTAGGTATTGTTCATGCTAGAAAAAAGCTTGCTAATGAAAATCAAATCAAAAGTAAAGAAAAAGTAATAAAAACATGATTTCTATATGAATGACCAAATTAATTCTAGATCCTCCATATGAATGTGCCATCTCTAGGGTTTCAGGATTGAAAATAATCATCAAAGAAAGTGACTCAAAAGTCAAAACTTGAATAAACCAACTTTAGGTTAAATCAATGAACTCTTGAAAATACAGGATAAAAATTAAGGTTATTTAAACAAAACCTTGAAAGAAAGACCTGAATTTTTTTAGGGTACCAGATACACCCAGATTGATGAAAAACATCAAAAAGGGAGAGTTTGGACCATAGGATCCTCTCTCCAAGGTTAAAATAACTGAGAAAAACACCTCATGAAACCCTAGAGGTTACTTTAAGGCTTCTGATTTCAGATCTACCATATAGATCATGATAAATCCAGAATCTTAGCCTAATATCACAAAAGTCAAGAAAACAGTGATGCAGGTGCAATGGTGTGAAAAATCCCAACTGCAGGAGGAAAGGAGGATCTCATGCTATAAACAACATGGATCCATAGGATTCCTCCAGATTTAGAATAAAACCATTAAAACATTAATAGAATAGTAAAAGCAACCACATATCACAGATTATAGCATATAGGGGCCTATCCTACGGATCCACCTGTTCTCTTTTCCCTTAGCTTTCTCTTCACGTTTTACGGCTAGAGAGGAGTCTTGAGGTACTTCAAGATAGGTGTGCGCATGGTCGCACCGGCGAGGGGGCGCTCGGAATGCGGTGCGTGCCTCCTAAAAGGTAAAACGGGAAAAAGGAGTCGCCACTGCCTGATGGGGTGCAGGCAGACACCTGGATGCCCTAAGGATACCTATTTTGGTCTGCTGCTTGAGATTTTGAGAAAGGGCTCGGTTACAGTTCGGGGAAGTCCGTAGACACCCCGGTCTGCCCCGTCGAGTGACGAGTCTCATTGGTTTCCCTGGTTTGAGTCAACTTTAGTTTCTCACTCACTTGATTCCTAATCCAGCTGTTAGCACCTGATTTTTGCACCCCCAAAATAAAGAAAAATGAAAAGTCAAACTAATAGTCAAACCCTGAGGGGGTCAAAAATTGACTTTTTGATTCAAGTGAATTTGGCCATTAAACTTCATCTCATTGAAAAGAGCATTTCGACACGATTCTAACGCAACCGAATTTGCTGGAATCAGAGTCCAGATGAGAAAGATATGAGCTGGTCAAACTTTTGGGGAGTTGCTCGACCCCAATTCAGCTGCCAAACTTGACCCCAGTGGACAGGTGGTTCCGAACCGGTTCCAACGACACTAGGTTTGCTGAAATCGAACATCGGATGAAGAAGTTATGAGCAGTTGAAGTTTCAGAAAAACTACCTGTGTGACAAAAAAGGCAGCAAAAATGGAATAAACCAATAAAATAAATAAGATAAATGTGTTTAATAATATTTTAATAAAGAGAATCTCGCTTTTTTAATAAAATAATCGAAAAATCGAATAAGAAGCTTGCAAAAAACCAAATTGAATAAAGGTTTGAAATCCAAACATTTTAAAAACGTGCTGGACCGTATTTGAATTACGGGCAGGGCATGCCCGTATTTCAAATACGGGCAAGATTCTGATAGAAGACACACGTCGCTGTACGGCGGGACACACGTCCCGTACGGCCGATTCGCGAGATTCGCACATGTGCGTTTTTCGCTCGTATTTGAATTACGGGCAAGGCACGCCCGTACTTAAAGTACGGGCAAGGCATGCCCGTATTTCAAGTACGGGCACGGAAATTTTGCCTATAAATAGAGAGGCCACCCCCTCATTTAAACAAGCCATCCCTCTCTGGCCTACCCCCTCTTCCTCCTGGTGCACTCCACGGCCGAAGCCCTGCCCAACCACCACCATCCCTAACCAAAAATCATTTTTCATACCCAAATTACCCCTATGCTATAAGATTACCCCAAAAACCATGCCCAATCATCTCATTTACCATCCATTGACCAAGGTCACTTAACCGAGTCTAGCCAAGCCCTTCCCAATTCGTCCCAACAAACTTTGGAGGACGCGGAAGCGCTGCCGGATTCATCGGAGAAATCATTGCTAGCATTGTAAGTATATTACATTTTCTGATATGACCAAAGTTATCATTTCAAGTTTTCTCCACTTTCCTTTGATTATTTCATTTGGATATCACTAACCTGGTTGTTGTTGATAGTATTAAGCCAAGTTCTATAAAGATGATCATAAGCAAAAAAGGAAAGAAAAGAAAAAAGAGGTGTTCTAAGAACACTTTTTTTCATTGACTTGAAGTATATGTTTTCTAGTATGGGAAGAGTGGACTCCTTTAAAAGAGATCCTTAAGCCCTGTAAATTCCCTTATTTTCCCTTGGAAACTGGCTATGAACAACAAAAAAGAAAGATGGTCTCCTCCAAGAACAAAAGGAAGAGGAAGAATGACATTTTTGAACCAAATACCAAATCTGGAGAAGCTGAAAACTTCAACATCAGTTGCAGAAAGAACCCACGAAAGCCACGGAACTGATCCAGATTGAAATCGGCAGCAAACATGCAAAACAGGTCACGTCCGTAAACTCAGGCCGGTCCAGCCTGGACCGGAATCCATTCACGGGCAAGTGAGACCGTAAAGAAAATACGGGCAGATGTAAAAATAATGTAAAAAGTGTAATTTCTTGGTTCGATTGGGCCTGACCCGGCCTAAGCCAGCTTGAACCACTCCCTTAAACCACTTGGGCTATATTAAGCCCATTTTTGGACTTTGGGCCTAGATAGGCCCATTAAGATCCCTTTGGCCCACTAGTGGGGCCCACTTTTGACTGGCCCATACCAGGCCCGTTTTCAATAAACAGGTCCCAGGTCACTTAACTCTTGGCTAATGGGCCAAACCCAAGCCCACTAAGCCCCTGGAATGTGTAAGTAAATAAGATAACCAAATGGGTTACCCAATAACCCAGCTGAGCCCTAGGCCCAATCATGGCAACCCACGGGTCTTCCAACGGGATCCGGGTCTGACCCACTTCACTTAAATAAATAAGAAGATAAAATCAAATAAAAAGGGACCCACACCTCCAAAGGGCCCCGCCAGACCCAATAAGCAGCATGCTGGTCTAGGAAAGGTGAACTTGACTCAAAAACCAAGGAGACCCGAGGGACCCGTCAAACCGACGGGGCGGGCCGGGGTGTCTTAAGGCTTCCCCGGACGTAACCGAGGACTTAGCTAGATCTCTAATAAGCCGCAGACCAGACTTAGACCTGGATAGGGCAAAACCGTGTCTGCCTGCACCTCTCAAGCAGTGGCGACTCCGAAAGTCCCGAGGCACGCACTGAAGGTGCGCCCGGTGTGCGATCTAGGATCCAAGATTTTTAGGTGCGCACACCAGCATTCAATTTGGTTAAGTCTGGCGGGACAACTTGAGGGTGTGGGTCCCTTTACTTGATTTTATCTTATTAGCTTAGAATGAGATGAGTCTGATTGGGTGGGCCCCGTTGGAGGGCCCACAAAGCACTATTGGGCCCAAATGGACCCAAGTCTCAAAAAGTGGGCTTGGGTTAACCCCAAAGACCCAAAGGGTTAAGTTTGATTAAACTCAGATCGGGTCGGATGGATCCGGGTCAAGAAAATCGGATTTTTGAGGCTTCTCTGGGTCTAACCGCACATTTTATGGGGTCGAGGCACAACCATAGAACAAGTGAGGTTGGGCCCGAACCGCTCTGTGTCTGCGGTTCCGGCCCAAAAGTCCAAAACGGCCAAATCTGCTAGGCTCCTTGTGATGTTCCAGCAATGTGACTGGTTCCTCATACTCCACATAACGATAAACAAGCAGGACAAATGTAAATCAAGCAACCAACCCTAGCATGCTTCTAATGGGTAAATGTATGTTTCATGAGGGCATGTATATGCAAGTGCAGAAAAAAAAACATGCTTATTGCCTATAACAGTAGCTAGAGAGGTGTTAAAGTGGGGCATGGGGGGATCACACATTCCCCAAAAGGTATATGCATATATGACCAACACTAAGCAAGCAAACCCCATCGCTAATATCATGCTCAAAGCAAACACACTAAGCAAGCAAACCCCATCGCTAATATCTACTTTAAAGAAGGGAAGAAGGGGGTAGTTAGAGGGGTACAACATGAGCAAACAAATGGGGAACAAGTTCCCCCATTCGAATAAATTCGATGGATAACATGGAGATAACCCAAAGACTATTAAAAAAAACATGCATAAAGAGGCCTCCTTCTCCCTTGAAACTGATCGTACCCTCCCCTTACCATGGGAGGTTACATCTATGGTGGAAATGAAAGGAACAGAGTGGAAGCCCATATTTAAGAAGGCATGATAGCAAAAATAAACAAAACCTTGCAAATACCCTTAAAATATCTTCATTATCATGTATGTGAAATAGAAAGTGGTAGGAAACTTTACCTTGAGGTTTACAAGCCTTGAGGATGTGTAATAAAACCTCCTTGAAGTTATGGCAAGGGTTGGAGAGCCCCTCCCCAATAGCAACAGCAAATCCTCCCCTTCTTGCTTGGGTGAAAGTGAAGGAGAAGAGAGAAGGAAAGGGTACAATGGTCTTAGGATTATACTTGGGGGGTTTAGGGAACAAGGAGGGGCTGGGAGAAGAGATTTCGCACCAGGTGGTATGGGGAAGAAGGAGTGGAAACAGTCCAAAGGGAGCCAGCCCTTGTCCACTGTTCGGATTTTCTATTTATAGAACACAGTGACAAAACCGAACACTCAGTGCGGTTTGGTCGAAAATGAACAGTAACCGCACAGTATGTGCGGTTTGGTCCACTGTGCGGTTTGGTCGAAACCGCAGGGTATGTGCGGTTTTGGCCCTGTCTTTTCAGCAATGATTAGGGGACAAACTCGCACAGGCACAGTCTGACGCGCCATGCAACCGTACTGTAAGTGCAGTTACTTTTTGCGCGCCGCTTGCGCTGATTGGCTCGCATGACGGTGGCTGATTGACTCAGCCGCCCACTCGGACGAATTAGACTTCTCCAATTATTATTATTTCTAATTTATCTTAATTAGTTTAATTACAATATTAAACTTTGATTGATTTGCCCCTGGGACTGTTTTGCTCATATCTTTTCCATCCAGGCTTCGATTCCAGCAAACTCAGTTGCGTTGGAATCGTGTCGGGATCCTCTATCCACTGAGATAAAGCAAGGTAGTCAATTAGCACTTGATCAAAAGTCAACTTTTATCCCCTAAGGGTTTGATTTTTCAGCTAGGGTTTTCATTTTCAGCATTTTCGGGGGGTGCAAAAATGAGGTGCTTACAATAGGTTTGGGAATACAAACACAACTCATGGCCTTATTCTAAAAAAAGGAAAAGAACAGACTATAGGGTTCTATTTTAAGGATCCACCTGTTCCCCTTTCCCCTAGCTCTCTCTTCATGTTTTACGGCTAGAGAGGAATCTTAAGGTACTTGGAGGCAGGTTTAGGAATACAAATAAGAAGTAGGCCTTATTCTACAGAAATGGAGAAGATTAAACTATTTCTGGAATTAAGAAATGAAAATAAAAGAGAAAAGAGACTTTCCTGGATTGAGAAAGCAGGGGTTCCCTTCTTCACTTGGAGCTCTTTAAGCTTCAGATTTTTGGGCATTTGCTTGAGGAGAGGCCCTTTATTTATACTCAAACCCAGGGGCATGGTTGGTCTCAGGGGTATGCCAAAATAAGGTTTCAGAATGTTCCAATTGAGTTTCAAAAAAGGAGTTAATGTAAATCCATTAAACCACAGAGGATAAAAAAGAGGATTCAAATCTCCCAGAGAGAGATTTGAGTGTAGATAAGGCTCAGAAATCAAAAAAATGACAAATTCGCACAAAAAAGCCTGCGACCGTATATTAAATGTAGTCACCACCAGTCTGCTTTAAAAATGCGGGCATGACAGATTTTACCAAATTTTAATAGTTTTTTTGACCTTTTTCTGCATAGGCAACACTTATTTACATGTAATATCATTTAAGTAAATGTCCTCGTATTTTTTAATCTCCATTTACTTAAGATATTACATGTAAATAAGAAAACACCCCCCCCCCCTCCCCCTCATTTGAATCCATTAAAAATAGTTCTAAACCCAAATTCCAAGTGAATAAAAAGTCAACTTTTCTGTTCAAAGTTAAATTCCGGTTTTTTAGATTCGATAAAAAGATTCAACATGTTCATACTAAGGTATTCGTCGAGATTTAAAGGCTCAAAAAATTCATTTATGCAATAACATTGCTGAAAACCTGATTACCGGGAAAATTTATCTTGAAATCTTGCCTTAAAAAAATATTTCATTTTTTGGGGTCAAAAGTCAACAAAATTCAATCGGAAAAAGTTTGACTTTGAGCAAAAGATTGAATTTGGGCCTTTTCCTTTGTGGTTTAGGATTCAGATGGGTTAAGCATCACAAACCCAATGCTAAGAATTGAAAATTCCAATAAAATATTTCTCTCCTTCAAGATTTATCAAAAATCATGCAATTTTGGAGTGTCTACAATCGCTACTAATCCCGTTTTCCATTAGCGTACCGAAGACATTGAGCTCGACTGTCATCTAGTTAGAGACAAGATTCAAGAGGGTAGTATCATTACTGCTCACGTTTCCACTCACTCACAGCTAGTTGATATTCTCACCAAAGCTTTGCCTTCTCAAGCTCCAGCTTAAGTCAGCAAGGTCAAAGATAAAATGTGGAAATGGCTGATGTGTTCATTCTTTAGATTTTTATTAGGTTTATTTGGTTGATTTTCAGCTTGCTGCTGTGTATTGTATCAGTTAGTTAGTTAGTTACATTAGCTAAGTGCTGCTGTGTCTCAGTTAGTTTGTTACATTCTTTCCAGCTGTACATAGTATATAAGCTTGATTACTGTAATTCATTCATTTGAGAGAAAGAGAATACAAATTCTTCTTCCATGTGTTTTGCTCTTTGATTCCCCTGTTCTTTCTTCTCGAATTGTTCATTTCCTTACACAAATTACTCACTAAATGCAACTGTTATCTAATACAAACTAAATATAGTTATTGAAAATTCTTTGTAAATTACATGATTACCATTTATATATTAATCGACTAACTGACCATCACGATATTTAACATAAAATCTATTAGAAATTCGTGGAGTGCCGTAGTATTGTTCTCACACTTTTGGTACAAAATCCCATTCGGTTTCATGAGGATTAGGTTTTGTTCCACTTTCTCAGTTCAGTTCCCTGACAAAACAAAAATATCCGGCGCCCCTCTTCATTTCCTCATTGCGCAACCACTATGTGTGATAAATCTTTCTAGCATCCGCATTGATTGTCCTAGTAAAGATGTTGCCATTTGTTTCCTGTAAAATCAAAGCTCCTTTTAAGAGAACATTTTGAATCATGAATCGTTCTTCGTAGTTTGAATGGAACATGCCTCTATATATAATCGATCCTCGTTGCTGGAGAATATTTTCTTGAGTACCAAGTCCCTAACCTTTTAAGTGTTGTGGTATCACTTATTGTTATATGGACATGCGATTATTTGCTAATACAACTACACACATGTTATAGTGCTTTCATCCTTTTCTTATCAATTAAGTTTAGCTTGTCAAATCTGGCATTTTCCCATTCAGCATTTTCAGCCCAATCTCCTTTCAATATTGTTAGGGATGGTATACTTATCTCTAATAGTAATAGAACCTCCATTCCATATACTAGAGAGAAGGGTGTCAATCCTTCCTAAATTAATTTACTATAAAATAAGTCATAGAATAGTTTATCATGCCAATCCTTCCCAACTCAATTTACTATAAATTAAGTACGTGATTGAAGATTTAATTTGAGCCGTAGATCTGTCTCAGATCAAAGATCTGGTGCATACTTAAACAAGGTTGAAAGAGTATACCACCAAAGAATTCCATTAAGATGAGATGAAACAATGAACTTGGAATGAAACCAAAATCCTTGGTAACAATATCGTACTCATTAACAAAACTCTTTCTTTTACATGAAGTGAAAAATTATATATAAGAAAATCAATCAAAGAATGTTTTACAACATATTCTTCTGCTACGAAAAACTAAAAAGAAATCAATCAAAGAATGCTTTACACCATATCCTTCCCTTGTATAAATCTCAGATATGAAGTGTCTCCCTCTCTCTCATTTTCTAGGAATTACTTCAGTTGGCGCATTCAGGAGGGAGGCCTTGTGGGAAGCGCTTTGTGTCAGTGCAGTAGTTGTAGATCATGTAGTTCTTCTGCACCCATTGCAATCTCTCTTGGCCGTTAGAGTCCAGCTCTTGTGAGAACCATGCATTATCACTTGATGTTGATGATTGAGCGTTGAAGTTCCTGTAAGAAGCTGTGAAGGGAGCCTGAGTCCAGTCTGTCTTCACCAGCCCACCTCTCGTAGCCCAGTCATCGGCGTTCCAAAGACTGGAGTGGATCCTCATCGGTTGGTTCTTTGGGAAGGGAACGCCAATTGATTCGTGATTCTTGAACTCTCTGATGGGGGTGCCGTCCACAGAGAAGCTGTTTGGTTTTAAAAAAAAAAAAAGCTGCTATAATGGAATGACAATGCAATGACGAAACTTAAAAACAGTAAGTTCTATCAAAGATTTTTCTTCGAACAACTGGTGGACAGGGCAAAGTCAATGGAAACTGATTTGCCATCCACCATGTCAACCCAAATGGGCTGGGTCGATCGATCGCCGACTTGTCGGATTTTGAAACATTTAACAAGTGAGAGAAGATGCAGAGATTGGATGGATTGGAACTTGCACAATGCGCTGAGGATTCCAGAGGATGGAGTAGGTGTGGAAGTCTTTGGTGGGGTCGAACCAGAGATGGAACTGTTGCTCCTTGTTTCCCTTCCCCTGACTGAACATGTTTGTGTGAAGGGTGTAGGGATCTCCACTCAGATTTCCCAGAAACTCAAAATCTATCTCGTCCCATGTCGATGCTTTCAACGATAACTGCAAGATTACAGTTTAAATAAGTATCTGTAAAAGCTAAGAAAAATTGAATTGAATGAATTTGTTATGGTTGATCATCAAGATTATAATCCTATCAAAATATGCAGGGAATAGATGATAAATAAAATACCCAAGAGGAAGAAGAATGAATGAATTTATTTAGACAAATATTAAAACAATAACCAAGCTAAAACATTAAAATAAAAATATTGCACAGGGCAGTTCAGCTAACTGGTTGGAAGGAACAAAAGCAAAACTTGGAGTCTTTAACATCAACTAATTCATGTGCAAGGGCAAATCCTCTCCATCCCCACTCAATCCTGTTCTTTGAGCAACGTAAATTGTTTGGTATTCTTCTCCTGATTCATCTACTAAAGTGATTGTTTCATCATGCTTGGGAAGGTACTTCTTGCTAAAATGGTAGGGAAGGCCCTGTTGATGAAGTTGTAAAATATAGATCATTAGTCTCCGATGTACAGTCATTTTGATGCTCAATATGCAAAATCAAGATTTCCAAACCCATGATTCAGCAAAAATAAGGAAAAAAAAAGGCACCAAATTTTCTACAAATCCAAATATATATATATCAGGGTTCTTGAACTCAAGAATATATACATCCTTACATTCACAAATACACTTTGATTCAGTTCAGAATGATATTCATAGCCTTCCAAAAATTTCATCAGATTTAGCAGTGGGACTTACCAACCAAAACCCATCAGTCACATGGGATTGGAGCATTGCCTTCACAAAGTTCGGGAAATTTGGTTCAAGACCTGATAATGGGTCCTCTGATCTTTCAGTTGCCTAAGCTCTGGCTTCATCTGAAGCATAAACTCTATTTGACAAATCGCTCCACTTAGAGAATTTGGTAAATCCAAAGGAGAGAATAGGACTGCAATCTACAAAACACTAAAAACAGAAATGCCAAATACATACACTGACCTTCTAGGCCTGTCTAATTGCTTAATAACAACTTGCAAGAATCATGGATTTGTAAATCAAAATTATGATAGAAGCCCCATCAAAATGTTATTTAAAAGATCCATAGCTTACATAAAACTACGACCTTCCAACAAAATATTCATTTGTATTGGTACAAAGTACAAACAACAATGCGCTTCATCAACCCCTTCGTGCAAATTACATAACAAGGTTCTATGCTACTGTTAATCATGAAAAACTTCGATACCCACAAAATCATGTTTTTGTTTGTCCCTAAAATATAATCAAACTCAGATCATTCCACATGAATCATTCAAGTCAAACGAAAAGGGGTGAAAAGGTAAAATATGACAAAATAGAACTCACTTCTTTATAGACTGGGGCAGGCTTGCTAGCAACATGACTGGATCTTCTTACCGGCGTGGTTGAATCTACCGGTTGGCGAACTATCCTTGGTTTTACCTGTTTTGCCTGTGGATTGAACAAAATGATCAGATCATGAAATTTAAACTGTTGACAAGATTAGAAAATTTGAAGATCTTTCTCTAGTGATCCTTATTTCCTCTTTGAAGACTTGTGTCCTACCATTTTGTTTGGACTTTCATTACAGTTGCTGTATAAATCTCTGGTAAAACCAGGGAAAAGGATTTTCAAAGCTTTGGAAATAAAAACTATAATTAAAAATAAATGATTAATTTCAGAGACATTGAGGGAGGGGAGGAGGAATCGGAGAAGGCCCAAGATTGGCTTTTCGAAGAGCTACAGAAAGCTAGGAGGGATTCAGGACTTCCATTCGTTTCTTATTCTCTTCCAATCTCTAGCATCAGATTTCCTCATATTTGACCTTAGAAACCACCATGGCGAATGGATGAAGCTTTTCTTCTCAGACTTGTTTTGTGGATAGTGGGTAGAGTATGAGAGACAAATAGCTATTAAACCTGGAAAAGGTCAAACAAAAGAAACCCCAAAAAGAAGCTTCTCTTTATCTCTTTGAAAAACGAGGAATAAGATTTCGCTGGTTTTTTCAAGGGTTCAATCTTCCCGCCTATGAAATGACGAAGAGGGAGTTTTGAAATTTTCAGAAATAAAGGATTCTCGTTCGAACGACACTCAAACAACGCTGCCCTCTTAATAACGAAGAGAGAGGAGACGGACGAAAAAACTAATGGACATGAGGAAAACGGCCGTTGCCGTTCGCTGCGGAGAGAAGAAAGCACCCGGACGCGTGTCGCACGCTGGTCGTTCGAAAGACCATTCGAACAACCATTCGGTGGAGAGCATGCGAGCTGCTTTTTAATAAAGGGAAAATTAATTTTTAGTGGTACTTTATCAAACTATTTAAGATTTAGTCAGTAAATTTTTGAGTTTTAACTTTTAATACACTTTTATCAAAAATAATTAATTTTTAATGCCATTTCACTATTACAAATCAACTATTCCAAAAATGCCCTTACATCACTTATCCAAATGACTTGTACAAGTTAATTTATTGACTTGTACAAGTCATTTTATTACTTGTACAAGTCTAAAATGACTTGTACAAGTCAATTCATTACTTGTATAAGTCTCGGAAGTAAGTGTATAAGGGTAGTTTTGGAAGAATCTATCCGTGGCATTGAAATGACACTAAAAATTAATTATTTTGATAAAGGTATATTAAAAGTTAAAACTCAAAACTTTACCGACTAAATCTTAAATAGTTTGATAAAGTAAATTTCCAACCTGTAAAATGGAAGAAGCAACGCGATTGGAATAATGGAAAGCCGTCTTGTTGAAGGGCATTTGTGTCTTTTACTAAGAAGTCCAGTTCAAGTTCGGATGAACCAATCCACCGATGAGGAGGAAATCTGGATTCACTCACACCACCAATAAAACGAAAGGGAAATTGGTTTTTAGTTATACTTTTTAAATATAATCTAATTATTTCATAATTGGAAAATAGTGATTTTTTTTTAAATAATTGAGAAATAATGTTGTTCACAATAGATTTCTTCCAAAATACCCTAAAAAGGACTCTTAAAGTGATTAAAAGATGATGACAAACAAATTGTTTACAAGTCTGTTAAGGGTATTTTTGAAAAAAATGTTTTTTAATAGTAATAATAACACTGACCCTCTGTATCATTGTTTTTCAATTACAAGGAATTAGGTGACTGAATCTAGATTATTTTAAAAAAAAAACAGCACCAAAATCTAGTTTCCCTGAAAGGTAAATTTGTTTTTTATTTAATTTGTCAAAATAATTCAAATTCAGTCAATCAATTTTGGATAATTAGACATTAGTGATACTTTTTTTAAGATATTTGAAAACATATGTCGTTTTAATGTTCATGAAGAATCTTTTTACTAGTCCCATATTCGCCTATGCTTTACAAATCTAATAATATGGCTTACAAGTTTGTAAACTAGATTTACAAGTCTCTTAGTTGGATTTACAAGTCTATTAAAAGGATTTACAAGTTCCTAAAGTGGATTTACAAGTCTTAAAAAAAAGGGTTTAATTTACAAATCCCTAAATTGTATTTACAAGTCTACAAAATAGATTTACAACTCTTATAACATGATTTACAAGTCAAGAAAGTGGTTTTACAAGCATTTGAAGTTGATTTACAAGTCTATAAATGGATTTTACAAGTCCCTAAATTGCCTAATTAAATTGGATTTACAAATCTATTGTATGTTTGACACAAGGAATTGAGGTAGAATGAATTCAAGCTAGGAATTGAAATTGGAATTGCGATGAAAAATTGAGATTTTCTCTTTGGTGGAGATAAGGAATTGGAATTAAGAATCTCTACCTAATTCCTTAGAATTGACTTTTAGGCTTATTATAAGAAATTGAAATTCTTTACACTCTCCCTGTATTTTATAATTCCACGCCTAAGAATTAGGGCAGTCAATAATAACTTCAAATGAGATTGAACAACCCACCATCCACCTTCATCACTACTACCACCACCACTAATACTACCATATATATCATGCTTAAGCATGACAACAGCCATTATTATTAAACCATAATCACCACAGGTATCACCATATCACCACCACCACATAACAACCACTACAAGCATCACCAACATGACCGCACCGCTACCACTACCACTACCTTTGTTTTTTTTTTTTTGAAACACCGGTACGACTACTACCACCATCATTACAACCACATCACCACCATCACCATCACACAACCACAACAACATCACCACCATTACTCTACTACTACCAAAACAACCATTATTGCCGCTATCACCACCACCACTGATGTTGCCAACACTACCACCACACATCACCACCACCATTGCCACTGCTGCCACCCTTACCACAAACACCTGTGAGACATGGAAAAATCAATTTAATGACTTCCTAATCATCACACGGGATTCATTAAAAACAAAGAGTCGCCACCATTCTGTTTAGGTGTGAATGGACACCAAAATCTCAAATAAGCACAAAAAGGCAAATTTAGGGTAAAAATGACCTTATTTAAAAACAAACAACTAGAGATGGGTAAGGGGATTAGGTTATGAACAGGGGAAGGTGTTAGGCACCCCTATTTATCCACACAAGGTGGTTACCAGGTATTGTTCATGTTAAAAATAAAGAAGGCTTGCTACTAAAATCATAAAAAATCAAAAAAAGACAAAAGTGTATGGTTTTTTCATACGAATAGCCTGATTAATTCAAAACTTTCAAATATGATCATATCATTCTAAAGATTTCATGATTAAAATAAAATTGAGATAAAAAATCAGATAAAACCAATCTAAAGAGAAACCTGAAAAACTAGTTTTAGGCTAAACCATTAAAAGGTTGAAAAACCAGATGGACATCTCTTGATTAAAACATTGAAGAATAAAATTACTTGGATTACAAATCTGATCCGGATCTCTCAATAGTGGAGAAATAGAACCCCCACTCAACCCAAGTTGATGAAAAAACATCAAAAGGGAGAGTTTAGACCATAGGATCCCTTCTCCAAGATTTAAAACAATTTCAAAATCACATCATGAAACCCTATAGGTTACTTTCAGGCTTTTGGTCTTAGATCTACCATATAGATCATAGTAGATCCAGAATCCTAGCCAAGCATCACCAAAATTAAGAAAACAGTGCTGTAGGTGCAAAGGTGTGAAAAATCCAAATCATAAAAAGAAATGGGGATCTCATGCTATAAACATCATGAATTCATAGGATTAATCCAGATTCAAAATAAAAACCATTAAAACATTAACAGGATAGTAAAAACAACCACATTTCACAGATTAGAGCACGTGGGGGTCTATCCTACGGATCCACTTGTTCTCTTTTCTCCTAGCTCTCTTTTCACGTTTTACGGCTAGAGAGGAGTCTTGAGGTACTTGGAGATAGATTTGGGGATACAAACACAATCAAAGGCCTTATTCTATAAAAAAAAAAAAGAGAAGAACAAATTATAGGGTTCTATTCTAGGGATCTACCTGTTCCCCTTTCCTCTAGCTCTTTCTTCACGTTTTACGGCTAGAGAGGAGTCTTGAGGTACTTAGAGGCAGGTTTGGGAATACAAGTATAAACTAGGCCTTAATCTACAGCAATGAAGAAGATTAGATTATTTCTAGAATTAAAAACATAAAATAAAAGAGAAAAGGGACTTACTTGGATTGAGGAAGCAGAACAGCAGGGATTCCTTTCTTCACTTGGAGCTCTTCAGACTTCAAATTAATGGCATTTTGCTTGAGGAAAGGCCCTCTATTTATAGGCAAATCCAGGGGCATGGTTGGTCCAGGGTTTGCCAAGATATAGTTTCAGATTGAATTAAAAACAGGGATAATGCCAATCCATTGAACCATAAGTGATAAATAAGAGAATTCGAATGGTTAAATAAGAGGATTCGCATCTCCAAGAGAGATATTTGGGTGCAGATAAGGCTCAAAAATCGAGAAAGGGTAAATTGGCACAAAACTCCCGTGCTCGTATATACATTACGGGCGCGTGATGCCCGTAGAGTTAATATGGGCATCGCATGCCCGTAAATGAATTGCGGGCGTAACCAGCCCGTAGAGAAATTGCGGGTATTGCATGTTTGATTAAATCTTATACTTTTTTGACCTGTTTTAAATCCCAATTCAATTATTTTCTCATTTTATAGTGTAATTTGGGGTGTCTACACCACCGCCACCTCCTCCACCATGACCACAACATCACCACCATTGATGCCCCAACCCTCCACCTCTAACTCTGCCGCCACCTCAACCATCACTACTGCCACCATCGTCGCTGCCACCAACACCACCTTTGTCACCTACCTGCTACCACCACTACCACCTCCATCACCACCACATCAGTTACAAAAATCGCCTCTTATTTTAGGGCTTTTTGCATCCATGTCTTTACATTTAATATATTTGCATCTATATCCTCTTGTTTTTAATATTTGTATTTATACCCCTCCGTTTTATATAATCATTATAATAGTACACCTGACATTGAAATCTGTTAAATTTTGTTGTTTACTTTTTTTAAATGACTAAAGTTACTTTCTATAAAATAAAAATATTTGCATTTATTTTCCTATATTATCTTATAAATTCATTTAGTCTTTATATTATTATATTTATTGCATATATACTTTAAGTCATTGATATTAATTTGCTCGATTCATAATTTTTCATTGGAATTCCACCTAGATTCATTGCAATTTGGCTATATAATATATTTTTTTTAACTTACAGAAGGTTAATTTAGTCATTTAATAAAATAAAAAACAAAAGTTAATGAAATTTGACATTAGGGTATATCTGCAACAATTATGCTAAATGAAGGGTTATAAATATAAATAATAAAATTAAGAGGATATAGATGCAAATATCATAATGTAGGGGGTATGAATGCAAAAAGCCCCTTATTGTATTTGGTACTAATTTTTATACAGCTTTTTTTTGTGACAAACAAACATTGGAATTTGAATTACAATAAAATCAAAGTTTTAGAATATTAATTCTCTATTATAACCAAACAAAAGAATTTCAAGTTAGAGAACCAGAATTTAGAGAATTGTAAATCTATAGATTTGTAATTCTACTATGCAATTCTAATTCCTTGTGTCAAACATAGCCTAAAACTTTTCAAATGGAATTTACGAATCCCTAGTTGGAGCATGTCTCGTCTGTACCAAATTCTCATGCATCCTTGCACCCACTCATTATGATGGGTGCATTCACATTTCAAAGAACTATTTCATGAGAGAAATGATTTTTAAAATGGGATGCACCAATCACAACTAGCTGGTGTAAGGGTTCACAAGAAATGGGAACATTGGTTTTTAGTGATAATTTTTCTAAATAATTCAGATTCAATTGTCAAATTATTGTTAATTGAGAATTAGTGATACTTTTTAAAATAATTGGGAATCAGTGTTATTGTATTTCTCATTAAGAATTTCTTCCGAAAATGCCCTAAAAAACTTGCAAAATTCACTCGTAGCAAAATGAGTAAAAAGGTTTTCAAAGTCTTTTGAGGGTATTTTTGAAAGAAATTTTTCATGAATAGTAAAATGACACTGATTCTCAATTATTTTAAAAAAGTATCACTAATTCTCAATTAAAAAGAATTAGGCAATTAAATCTAAATTATTTCGAAAAAGTATCATTAAAAACTAGGGTTGCAACTTGGGTCAGTTAAAACCGAAACCAACCAGTCCAACCCGACTTTGGGTCGATTTGGTTTGGGTTATATAGTCTTTGGGTAGGCTTTGGTTCTAAAAGTAGAGAACCAAATTTGTTTGGTTCTGTTTTGGGTTGATTGGTTCTGTTTTGGGTTGAGGGCTAGGGTTAACCGAACTGAACCGAATTCCCTAAGTGTAAAACCAAATTGAACCAAACCAAAATATAATGATATACATAAAATATATAATCGATAAAGTAGTTCTTTGTACTTGGTTTTCAACTCTTTAAATTTGGTTGATGCTGATCAGTACACTAAGTTTTGGAATCATGGTGATGAAGCAAATGATCCTTAGGAAGACATTTCAAATCTGATTGTATTTCATTAATTTTGTTTTGAGATAAAGTTAAATTGTCAATTAGTTATTGTGCAAGAAGAAAAAAGTTGTTATGTATATTATTTATTTATTTTTGGGCAAAAGTGAGAATCTCTTTCTTGATAACAGGTTTTTAAGTATGTGAAAATGACCCAAACCGATCTGAATTTGCAATTCGATTCGGTTTGGGTTGGCTTATGGGTTTTTTTTAAATAATCGGTTCGGTGTTCGGTTTGGATATTTCGGTTCTAAGGTTGGTTCGGTTTGGTTTTAGGCCGACTATCAATAACCTTGGTTTGGTCTTTGGGTTGAGGCCAAACCGCACCGAGTTGTAGCCCTATTAAAACCAATTCTCCCACAACAAATTGGGTGTACACGATTTTTGGTCCGTGAACAGTAAAACAGCACTTAATTTCAAATATCTTGAAAAAGTATCACTAATTTCCAATAATCCAAAATTTTACGACTGAATCTGAATTCTATTAAAAAAGGTATCATTACAAATCAATTTAGGGAGTCATCCCGGGGAAGCCCCCAAAAAAAATGTTTTTGGTTAAGGCTTCAACGCAAAAATAGGTGATACATAAACATAATTTAAATTTTAAATTGTAAATAAATCCATATATACTTCTTAAAAATTGTGGTTAAGGCTTCACTCTATCTCTCTCTCTCTCTCTGCAGAAAGACTCGTACGATGTTGCAAAAAACAAGGTTGCAAGAACTATCTCAACAGATATAGCTATCAAATGGGAAAATCCAAGAGAACGAAATCTAAAAATAAACATGGATAGGACTCCTGGAGGGCAATCTGGACCTGCATCACATGGCATCGTAAGTCAGGAGTCTTTGTTGTTGCAACAACTCAATTTCTTGGAACTACATCATCGATAGTTGTAGAAGCTTTAGGAATATGTGTTGGAAGGACTAAAAATGGCAAAACTTTGGACTGAGAAGTGTAGAATTCGAAAAAGGAATGAGAAAGCACGTTGGCTCTTTTGAAACGGATTCTAATTATAGAAATAAATATATATTCAGATTCTGTAATCATCTTTAAAATCTAACCAAAAACCACCCATTGGGGATTGATTATATCAACAATCAAATGTCGAATCCCAAATAAATTTACAAACGATATAACAATTGAAGAGTGGTATCAAATAATGAAACAAAATGGTCGGAAAGAAAAAGAATGAAAGAATGTTTCTTCTTATATAAATGTCCTGATGTCTTTCTGTTTTCCTAAGAATTGTTTGTCTGGGAGCATTCAGGAGGGAGGCCTTGAGGGAAGCGCTTTATGTCAGTGCAGTAGTTGTAGATCATGTACTTCTTCTGCACCCACTGCAACCTCTCTTGGCCGTTTGAGTCCAGCTCTTGTGAGAACCATGCCTTGTCACCTGATGTTGATGATGATTGAGCGTTGAAGTTCCTGTAAGAAGCTGTGAAGGGAGCCTGAGTCCAGTCTGTCTTCACCAGCCCGCCTCTCGTCGCCCAGTCATCGGCATTCCAGAGACTCGAGTGGATCCTCATCGGTTGGTTCTTTGGGAATGGAACGCCAATTGATTCGTGATTCTTGAACTCTCTGATGGGGGTGCCGTCCACAGAGAAGCTGTTTGGTTAAAAAAAAAAAAAAGCTGTTTTAATGGAAATTATGGAATGACAATGCAATGACGAAACTTAAAAACTGTAAGTTCTATCAAAGATTTTTCTTCGAACAACTGGTGGACAGGGCAAATTTAGTGGAAACTAATTTGCCATCCACCATGTCAACCCAAATGGGCTGGGTCGATCGATCGCCGACTTGTCGGATTTTGAAACATTCAACAAGTGAGAGAAGATGCAGAGGTTAGATGGATTGGAACTTACACAATGCGCTGAGGATTCCAGAGGATGGAGTAGGTGTGGAAGTCTTTGGTGGGGTCGAACCAGAGATGGAACTGTTGCTCTCTGTTTCCCTTCCCCTGACTGAACAAATTTGTGTGAAGGGTGTAGGGATCTCCACTCAGATTTCCCAGAAACTCAAAATCTATCTCGTCCCATGTCGATCCTTTCGACGTTAACTGCAAGATTACAGTTTAAATAAGTATCTGCAAGAGCTAAGAAAACTTGAATTGAATGGTAAGGGTGCATGAAGAAGATGGATATGATGTAATAGAATTCTGACATAGTAAGCAGTGACGGTGCCTGCTGAGTTGCCAGGAACAAGCTTGAGCTGCATGTCGATCTTCCCGAACAGATACTCGTTCTTGGATTGGAACCCAGAGCCAGACGCCTTGTCAAGAGAGAGAGTGAGAAGGTCCCCATTGTTGAGTATCTTGCCACGGCCATCGCCCCAAGTGATGTCGAAATCTTGGTAGAAATTGCCAGCAGAGACAGCAACCAAGGATCCCAAGAGGAGGAAGAAGAGAAACGTGAATGAAGGTGAAGCAGAAGCCATGAGTATGGTGAGAGACTGGCTGATTGAAATTAATATAGTAGCTTTGAAGAAGAGTAGAGAGCAGTAATGGTTTAGCTGTGAAGGGAAGATGGAGCTATGGAGACATTTTATACCAGTAGAGTCGGGTGGGCAGAGGAGCGTGGAAGGAAGCTTCATTCTTGAATCTTGCCTTCTTGATATGAGTTGGCTCCAGATGGCCACAAGCGTAGGAACGCGTTAGACGTACCTTTTTTAAAACCTAAAAAATGTAAGCAGCAACGCCGTTACGACGTACCTTTTTGAAGGGTATTTGTGTCTTTTCCGTGAAGTCAGCACAAGTTCAGATGAACCAATCCTTCGACGAGGAGGACATCTGGATTCACTCACACAGCCAATAAACCGAAGGCAAAATTGGTTTTTAATCACACTTTTTCGACAACCAATAAAACGAAAACAAAATTGGTTTTTAATCATACTTTTTCGACATAATTCAGATTCAGTCGTCTGATTCTTATTAAATGAGAATTAGTGATACTTTTCTAAAATAATTAGAAATAAGTATCATCTTACTATTCGTGAAGAATTTCTTCCACAAATACCCTTAAAAGACTTTGAAAGCAATTTTATTCATTTTGCTACAAGTCAAGTTTGCAACTCGTTTGAGGGCATTTTCGGAAGAAATGTTTCATCAATAGTAAATCATACCGATTCTCAATTATTTTTAAAAATATCGTTAATTCTCAATTAACAAAAAGTTGATGACTGAGCCTAAATTATTTATAAAAGTATCATTAAAATCCAATTTTCCCTAAAATGAAAGGGAAATTAACTTTTTACTGATACTTTTTAAAAGTAATTAAGCTTTCATAACAATTAAACAAGATAATTAAATTTTAGTGACATTTTACTATTATGCACCTCCTCTTTCAAGAATGCCCTTATGTCACTCACTCAAATGGTTTATACAAGTCAATAAAATGAATTATACTACTAGTAAAAAAGTATTGATAGAAATTACAAGTCATTTATTGACTTGTACATGTCATGTGAGTGAGTGGTACAAGGGCATTCTTCAAAAACAAGTGTAGATTTATTGGTCATGGACAATAATCCCTTAGTGTGTATATTATACAAGTCCCCATATTCGCTTTTTTTTTGGGTTAAAATCTTCATATTCACTTGACAAGTCTAATAATATAGCTTACAAGTCTCTTAATTGTATTTACAAGTCTATTGAAGCGGTTTACAAGTCCCTATAGTGGGTTTACAAGTCTAAAAAATGGGTTGACAAGTCCCTAAACTAAATTTACAAGTCTATTGTGTGTCACAAGGAACTAGATTTACAATTCGGGCCTGACAATCTGTGTCTAAAACACCCCCTATTTACCTCCCTATTTACGCGCTATTCTACATTTTGTTAAACCAACGTGATGTGTCTTCAACTACCAAGTTTCATTCCTTATCTAAAATTTGTTGCTCAATATGAGATTTATCTTTAAATTCAAATTCAAAATGCATCCTAAAAACACTCCCACGCTTCCTCATGTTCACATTACCAAATACCCAAAATTTTATCCTATTTGTTTCTACTATAAATAAAATTCTTATAAATAGTGATTATCTCTTCATCCATTTAGTTTCCTATAGCAAATAAAATTCATGTATATCAATCCAATATATTAGGATTTTGTGAGGAGATAATTATTATGTAGAGATTAATTAAATATCAATAAAAATAGGTAAATATTTTATTTTTTATGAATAGATAATTATTTTATTTGCACTCTAAATCTATTTATAATTATATTTCGTTTTCTGAAATATAGAAAAATTATTTTTTAAAATATAGTGATATTATTTTCTGTGGAATTAAAATTTCACAAAAATATGGGAATGCATGCACTAGTTATGCGCATAGCAAAAGAATTAGAAACAAATAAGATGTGGGCAATTGTTATGAACATGGCGATATGCCAAAAGAAATAGAAAACATTTTGGACGTAAATTCTCCATTGGAGGCATTGATGGGTAGTCTTCTGGTGTTTGTCAGCACAATTTTTGCACCCCGAAAAATGAAAGAATAAAATCCTAATTGAAAAAGTCAAAACCTAAGGGGTCAAAAAGTTTACTTTTTGATCGGGTGCAAATTAATCACAAAACTTCTTACCAATGGATAGAGGATTCCAATACGGTTCTAACGATACCAAGTTTGCCTCAATCGGAGTTTGGATGAAGAAGTTATGGGTTGGTCAAACCTGAGAAAAGTATAAATCGGCTTTCTGCTAAACCCTAGATCAGTTGTCCAAATTTATCCTAACAGAAAGAGCGTCTCGACATGATTTTAACGCAACTAATTTTGCTGAAATCGGAGTCTCGGAAAAAGAATTATGAGCAGAACTGGCTCCCGGGGAGCAGTTTTGCCTTTCTGCTAAAAGCTGAATCAACTGCTTAATCCTATCCCAGTTGACATAGGATTTACGATTCTAACGCAACTGAGTTTGCTCGAATCGAAGTCCAGATGAAAAATTTATGGGCAGAGCAAGTCCTAGGGGAGCAGAAATTGACTTTCTACTCAAACCCAAACTGTCTGCTGTTTCTGTGCCAAGGGAAGAAAATGCTGACACTATTCCGACGCAACTGAGTTTGCCGGAATCGGGGCCTAGATCAAGGAGATATGAGCAGATTAAGATTCCGAACGCGATTTCGCGCTTCTGCTAAAAACCTGATTTTGTTGTCAAACTTTGGCTTAGTGGATAGAAAATCTCCACCTGATTCTAACGCCCTTAAGTTTGTGGAAATCAGATACCAGATGGAAGAGTTATAGGTAGGTTAAAATTTCGGTATAACTGCACATGTGACAAAGAATGAAGAAAGGACAAAGATAAAAAATCTAACAATAAAATAATAATATATTATAAATATCTATTATTTAAATTAAATAAAAAATAAAATAAAAATCCTTTAACGCATGTGGAGAATGCATTAGTTGGATGGATAAGCTCAATGAGGTTTATTTTGTAACAAGTCAAAAAAGTAAACCAAAATTAAAATTCGGTCACTTTTTTCCTCTATAAATGAGGGGTTCCCCTCCCCACATTCCAAGGCATCCGGCCCTCACTCACCCCCTCTATTTCTCAAGGCTGATCCCTCCCTTCTCTCCCCCTTTACCCTTATACGACTCCCTCTTCTTCTCCTTCCCACTTGACTCAAAAGCTACCAAACCCCATTCCTCTTCAACAGTAGCCAAACCAGGACTCCAAATCTGGGAGGGCAAAAAAAATTTTCAATTAACACTTCTCATGAAATATAGAAATTTTAATGAGTTGGGGGTGGGCAAACCAGAAATTTTAGAGGGGGTTCTCATGAAATATAGAAATTTCAATGAGTTGGGGGGGGGGGGGGGGGGGGGGGGGGGCGCACAAACCAGAAATTTTAGAAGGGATTCTTATGAAATATAAAAATTTTCAATGGGTTTGGGGGGCAAACCAGAAATTTTAGGGGGGGCAACACTTAAATTTTAATTAAAAAATATATAAAACATATACATTTTCTTATTAAAAATTAAAAGTTAGTCAAGCAGGTCTTCAACGTGGTTCCGCCACTGCTCTTCAACCTTTCTCCTTCCTTCTTCATCCAAACTTGAAAGAAGGTCAAGGAGAGCTTTTGGAGGAGAAATAAATTGCTGTCCACCCCCTACCTTGGCTTCAAAGTGAGTCAAGCATACTTCAAGTTAAGCTTATAAGCCCAAGGTAAAAGTTCCCATGGCGTTTTGTTTCATTTATGTAAAGATGAGTGTATTGTTAACATATTATGATATTTTTCCCCTTTTAACATATTATTCTCTTCATTTCTATCATGTAAATATCTCTTTTTTCTTCTTTTTCACTTTGAATAGAGAAGCTCCCATGATAAGGGGTGTATGCGTATGGTTCTAAGAGAGGGTGAGTGATATTTTCATATATATATTTTTTAGATCTCTTAAGTTGATGTTTCATGTCCTTCATTTATTAAATGAGGGAGTAAGTTCCCTCCCTTCTTCAAGTCCTAAGTATCCCATGTATAACCCCCTTCGTCCTTTCTTTAGCTAATTTGGTTAAGATGAATGGCGAATGTTTATGTGGCTGTTGGTTGTGATTTATGCGTGACATGAGTTAGGTTTTATCCTTTGTGTGTATGATTTCTTCCCATATGCTCATTAGTTGCTGTACTTACGCATACCCCGTTTCCCTATACATCATGCTCATGTTTGTCATGCATATATGTCAAAATAAGACCCATGAAGTATGCTTCTTTCTCCTTTATTTTCCTACTATTTTAAGCTTACTCTTGCTATAATTCCAACTTCAAACAGCCACTGTTTTTGTACGTTTGTAACCAAACCTTCTGTTTTTGTTTTTTTTTTTGCATATACTAAATCTATGCACGTACATACTCATTAGAAGCATGTCAGGTCGATTTTTGGTTTGATTTACCACTTGATCCTTGCATATGTGAGCATACATCTCATCTTGTATGCATGTGAAGCATGGAGATGTATATGTTCTTTTTGTGACTTAGAGTAGATATTCTTGTGATCATCGGATTATTTTCCTTTATGCATGCTAGTTGCTGAACCCTATAGTGGAAAAAAGCCAAAACAGGGATGCTCAAATCCCTGTTCCTTTGTTGGACCTAATATAAAGAAGGAAGGGGATGAAACCCAAACCTTCCCCCTTACTATTTGGTTTCAAATCACCTAAAAAGGAGGTCATTCACCTCCGTTTAAGCCACTAAGCCACTGTGAGCCCACACAGATTCCAAAACATCCCAAAAACCCAATAATTTAATTCCCTATGAAAATGTCAAAAGAAAAAATAATAATAAAAAATAAAAATAATAAAAGAAAAAAAATGATTTTCCAATTTCATATTCATTCATTGATCTGTTTTAATTGAACCAGTTAACCAATAGGGTTTCCAGGTCAACCGAAAACCCAAAATGGGCCTTGGGCTTGACTAAAGCCCAACTTGGATCCCAATGGGCCTTCCAACGAAGTCTATATCTGACCCATTTCACTGAAAAGCTAAAAAGATAAAATCAAGCAAATGGAGGGGAACTACACTTTCAGTGGCCCCCACTTATACCAAATAAAGGTACATGCTGGATTAGGAATAGGGTGAGACTGAGTTGACTCTAATCAGGGTGACCCGAGGGACCCGCCAGACCGATGAGGTGGGCCAAGGTGTCTTCGGACTACCCCGGACGTAACCGAGGATTTACCCAAATCTCTAATAAGCCGCAAACCAGCAAATTTAGACCGGATAGACTCCCTTGTGTCTGCCTGCACCTCTCAGGCAGTGGCAACTCCTAGTCCCGAGGTACGCATCCTGCATGCGTCTCGTCGTGCGATATCACGTGTGCAAAGTGTTGTTTCTTGGCGATTGGAAGCACATCGTAAAGGTGGTTGCTAACACATGTGGCAATAACAGAATTGATATTAGAGTAAATTTTTAATTAATTGTTTGGTATTTTTAGTACAAAATGTCAGCCAGAAAACCATGTGTTGGCTTTATATATAGTAATAAATTTTACCTAAGCTGCTTTGTTTTAGAAACTCACGTTATCTAAACGAAAAAAGAGTAATAAATAATCACATTTTTTTTCCATTTCAACACGTGCTTTCCGCTAGTTCTAAGAAATTGCAATTCTTTACACACCCTATTTTTTATAATTCCACATCTAAGAATGAGGAGTAGTCAATAATAGCTTCCAATGAGATTGAGCAACCCACCATGCATCTACCATCATCATTACCACCACCACCATCACCATCACAACCATTATCCCATTATCATCACTATCACCACCACTACTACCATCACCAGCATTACTACCACTAACACATACCATGACAACAACCACTATTATTAAACCATAACCACCACAAGTACCACAATATCACCACCTCCACCACCACACAACCACTATGATCATCACCAACACGACCACATGCTATCACGATCACCACCATCACTATGACCCATCACCACCACCACCAATGCTGCTGAAGCTACCACCACATATCACCATCACAATTGCCATAGCTGCCGCCACACCACCACTGCCACCCCTGCCACAACCATCGCCACCTCCACCACCACCACCATATTATCACCACCATTGCTGCCATCACCCTCCAACTCTGCCACCTACATCACCACCATTGCCCCCACCATCGCCGCTTGCATCACCACCCCCTCCACAACTTACATTGCCGCTGCCTCTACCGCCACCTCCACCACCGCCATCACCATCAACACAACCATCACCACATCCGTTACAAAACTGCCTTTTATTTTATTTGATATTAATTTTTATAAAAATTTCTTTATGAAAGTTTTAGAATATTAATTCTCTGTTATAACTAAACAAAGGAATTCCAATTCAAAGAATTAGAATTTAGAAAATTACAAATCTATAGATTTGTAATTTTACTCTAGAATTCTAATTATTTGGGTCAAATACACCCTAAATGGTGCATTCATATTTCAAAGAATCATTTCATTTGAGAAATGATTTTTAAAATGGGATTCATTAATCATAATTGGCTGGTGCAAGGGTTTACAAGAAATTGGGTGTAGACGATTTTTGTTCCCCTACTAGATATAGAATGAGGGCGTTGTTGTGTATAAACAGTAAAACAACATTCATTTTCAAATATCTTAAAAAAGTATCACTAATTTACAATTATCCAAAATTTGGTGACTGAATCTGGATTATTTTAAAAAGTATCACCAAAAATCACTTTAAGGAGTCGTCGGGGGAAAATCCAAAACAAAAATTATGGTTAAGGCTTCAATGCAAAAATAGGTGATACATAAGCTTAATTTAAATTTTAAATTATAAGTAAACCCATATATACTTCTGAAGTGCAAGTAAGAGGCCAATTTTTGACATGTCATATTTATTACACCAGTATATCTTTGTCTTTTTGTTTCGGGGGATCACCTTAGGCAAACCACCGCTGCATAAAAGATCCAAGGGTCATGGTATCATATGTTAGTTGACATCTGCTGTAATTTTCTCCTTCATTGCTTTTTCCTTCTTGTAATTAGTAGAACATTAAAACCAATCACTCTATAGATTATTAAGAAACGAAACGCTAAACTTCCATTAAACTCAGTCCATCTCTCGTTCTTTCTCTGCACAAAGACATACAATCTATACTATTAGTAAAGTAAAGTCTAAGAAATTTTTTCCTACCTTTTTCATTGACATACATCATCCTTCAAAATCTCTAAAATCATTGCCCATCTTATCAACAACTATCTTATCATTAACTACCAATAAAAACTTATAATACAAAAGTCTCACGTTAACTACTGGATACGTGTTATATGCGTGCAGGGAACGCATGTCCTTTAGTATTATGAAAAATAAGGGTACAATAACTCATCTCAACAGATAGTAGATATTAAATGGGAAAATCCAAGGGAACAAAATCTGAAAATTAACATGGATAGGGCTCCTAGAAGGCAATCTGGACCTGCATCATATGGCATGTTGTATCAGGAGTCTTTGTTGTTGCAACAACTAAATTTCTTGGAACTACATCATCGCTAGTGGCACAAGCTATAGGGAAGGACTAAAAATGGAAAAAACTCGTGGACTGAAAAGTGCAGAATTCGAAATGCGAATGAGAAACCACCTTGTATCATCTCACTAATTAGGGTTGCTTATCGGGTCGGGCCGGCACGGGCATGGCACGGCCGGCATGCTTAAAGCATGCCCATGCCCGGCCCGGCTCATGAGTGGGCTAGCACAGCACAGCTCGTGCCTAGGGGGTCAAGCAAACCACCCGGCAAGGCACGGTCCACTAGGCATGGTGGCCCGTGGCCCACGAAGCACGCCGGTAGCACGGCTTGCATCAAGCAAGCCCACTCGGGCCGTGCCCACGTGTGTGTGCCTGCCGTTGGGCCCATTGTGTCGGCATGCCTGGTCCAATACGACTAGCCATTTTTCTCCTCAAAAAGTTTTTTTTGGTTTTTTTTATAATTTTACCCCTCCAACAGCCATATTAGGGGGTATACTTGTAATTGACTGTAAATAACCATTTCTACCCTTCTAACAGCCAAATAATAATCATACTTGAGGGTAGAGGTGGTAAAAAGCCACTTTTGGTTTTCTATAAATAGGCCTGACCCTTCCCACTCCAAACCACATCTCTTCTATAATCTCTCTTACTCTCTTCATCTCTGTAACTATCAAGTAATAGTTTAATTTTTTTTTTAATTGCTCAAGCATCAAAGGTGGGAAGTGGACTCTGGAGGTTGAAGGCTTCAATCGCAAAGTTCAAGCTTCATTCTCAACAGGCATTCTTCTATTTAATTTTCGGATTTTAAAATCATTATAAATATCATATATATATAAGTCTCTCCTTCTACATTTCTTATTATTTGAAAGCCTAGTATAGTGAGTGACATACTGTGCATCTAGGAAAGTTCTGTCACAAATGATGAGATAATTGCGTAAGGAAACTGGATGTTAAGTGGGACTGTTTGTAATCGCTCTAGTCACCTGGGAATTTTCCTGGTGCATTTTTGCGTACATTATTCCTCACTTTACTATAGGTAGTATATCACCAAAAAATTTATTATTATATTATTTATTGAGCAATTTTTTTTACAAATTTGAAAATGGACCCTAGGCAGTTTATTTACTTTAACACCGAGGAAAGGGAGTATCTTAGACCCCATTCTGACCCACCTTTTTCTAAAGATTTTGATGAAACCCAACCCCATATAACAACCCTCCCATCCAAGATCATGACCCTAAGTTCCCTCCCCCCTAAGATCCCACAGAAATGGGATCATCTTCCCTACCACCTAGGAGTTGCAAGAGGACTAGAACCTTCAATGTTTGGCCAAATTTTGCAATTGAAATTATGGGGAGGGAAGAGAGGACGGTTTGTAAGCACTGCAAAAAAAATTTAGCTGCAAAAGTTCAAGTGGTACAGGCCACTTGCAACGGCATTTGCAGAAATGCCTTCCATAACATGGCCAATTAGACTCTAGGCAGGTCCAACTTTCCATCGGTAGTATTAATTTGGGCAACTTAGTTTTTAACCAAGAAAAGACTAGGCAAGAAATTGTCAAGTGGGTAATACAAGAAGAATTACCCTTTAGATTAATATAAAGTAAAAGATTTAACCGTCTAATGACCAAATATCTAGTACCAGGATATAAATCCTTTTCGCCCTACACTCTAAGAAGTGATGCTATAACATTATATAAAAGAATGAAAATAGCATTAATAGAAACTTTTTCAAACAATAGTTTTAAGGTGGCTTTAACCTCAGATATATGGACAAGTTGACAAAACATAAGTTATTTAGCTATAATTGCACATTATATAGATGAGAATTGGAGTATGCAAAAAAGTAAAAATCAGGATTTAGACTCCAAATACACCTAGGGGGTGAATAGGTGTTGCACAGTGGAAATTAAAATTTTCTATTAATTACTTGTCTTTAATTAATAGGCATGAACAAATCCTCAAAGTAATTCTAGAAAATCAAATAATCAATCAAAAGTACTTAACAAGTCACCCAAATTGCAACTAAATAATTAAAGCATATAAAGCAATAAAAAGAGACAAGCAAGTTGGTGAGAAAGGGAAAACTCTATGAGAATTCTCACTAAAGAAAAACCATACGGGCTATACAAGAGCCCCATAAAGATCCACTATGATAAGAAGGCTTACAATGTGGTTCAAACGACTCAACAAACGTTGCTAGACTTCGAAACTTACTAACTTGTCAAGCTTCTGAAGAACTCTTCAGATCTGCAAGCTGAAGCACTCCAAAACTCCAAAGATATTCTCACACGATCATACCAAATGACCACGTCCGGTACTGTGGGAACTCCTACGTGCAATCCTTCCCAACCCAAAACTCCAAGGCTTTGAACAAGGAAGAACAGAAGAAAAAGATGGCTCAAAGAGAGAGAAAATAAGAATGGAGATTTTCTTTGAAAGAATAGGACGTTTAGGGTTTCTAAAATATCTCCAATATGTTTTAAAAATGTCTCCTAGTCTTATTTATAGGTTTCCAAGAAGTTATAGATGAGGTAGAATTCAAATAGGAAACAAAAATCTGGGTTTTTTTTTAATTTTCATAACTTTTCAGGCTCGAGCCTGGGTCGGGCGCAGGACTAGCCTAAAGGCTTATTTCTCAAATTTCTCTTCAAGCTAATGCTAAGCTAGAGCCCGGGTCAGACACAGCTCTCTTGTTGAACTCCATGGCTCGAGCGACAGATAAAACCTTCTCTAACGCTACTCTTAGGTTTCTCTGTCTAAGATTTATTTTGTTCTCGCGCTCGAGCTGTGCTCGAGTATGGGTCAGGCTCGACTCTAGAACTCAGCTTTTTCTTCAGGCTCGAACTCGGGTCAGGCTCGACTCTTGAAATCAACATGTTCTTCAAGCTAGAGCCAGGCTCGAGCCGCCCTCTGGCCTAAAATACAAAGTTTCTTATTTTGACTCTTTTTTCATCCCGGTTTGAAACGTAACTCCTAGAACCTATCCTAAATACTCTAAACCACATTTTCACACAAAATTAAGCCAACTTAAGACTCCAAACCTAACAAAAAGAATAATAACTTTTGCGTCACTAAATGCTAGACATTTTGGACCAGCTATAGCACATAATATAAGACAATATAAATTACAAAATAAAATAATGGTTCTAGCAATTAATAATGCAAGTGCTAATAATGTTGCAATAAATATACTAAGACAACGCTTAAACTTAAATCTAGACGGATATTTATTTCATGTTCAATGTGCTTGTCACATCCTAAATTTAGTTGTGCAGGATGGCTTAAAAATTGTGCAATATCATTTAACGAATATGAGAGATGCAATAAGATTTTAAAACAATCTAGCATAACTACTAGAGATTTTAAAAATTATTGTGTAGGTTTGGGAAAGCAACATAAAAAAATTACCCTAGATCGATGTTGACCATAGATAGAATTCAACGTATTTAATGCTAGATGCTGCACTAGTAATAAAACAAAAACTTTCACTATTTTATAAAACAAAAGTGCCTCAAAGTGAACGAGAAGAACTTGACTGGCAAATAGTAGAAATTTTAAGAGATTTTTTAAAAGTTTTTTTTTTATGCAACAACATTCTTATCAAGGGTTTATTACCCAACATCCCCGAATATTTTAAATATACTATATCAAATAAGTAGTTGCTTTAAAAAAATATAGAAACACGCCTGTTGCTAAGGATATTTGCCCTGCAATGGAATATAAAATTTTAAAATATTGACAAGAAATTCCCCCTTTATGTTGTTTAGCTACTGCAATGGACTCTAGGATGAAATTAAGAGTAGAAGATTTAATAGATAGAATAAATGAAAATATGAGATCTTCTTTTCAAATAGATATAAATAAAATAACAAACCTTTTTGAAAGACTTTTTTCTGAATATGATACTAGCAGTAGCAGACAGGGTCTAACTCAGACCCAAGAAACACTACCAGATAATTCCCCTTGGAATTTTTTAAGTGGTAGAAGAAGGGGGAAACAACCAACATCTAGTAGTGGGGGATTGTAGCACCCCGAAATCAGGTTCACCCGTATCAGGTTTATTATCGGCTCCTGAGCACTAGCTTAGGGCCCAAAGTAATGAAAACTAACTTCAGAACTAACCAAACACAAAAATAACATCCTAAAATTTTTTGGAAAAACGGCTATATAACGCCTGTACATACGAGTATGGGCTAAGCCCTCAAACACAGATAATCACTTGATAAACACAGTTTATATATATATATATCATGCACATCACATACTAATCTTTCCACAAGAGCACGTTATCAAAGACTACGTTATCAAAGACTATCTATCTCTAAACTCTCTCTCTCTCTCTCTCTCTCTCACTATATACAACATACACAGTTTAAAAAAAAAAAGAAATATAAAATTATCGAAAAAAGTTGCCATTTCTATCACTAGCCAGGATAGAAGTAGTCCTCCGGCCTATACTTGGGATAATCCTCTACTTCGGCTCCGCTATGCTTCTCACCCACTGGATCTGAAAACAAATCCGATAAAAAACAAAACTTACGTGAGACTAATGTCCCAGTAAGCAGCATAATGCAAGATATAAATAGTTGATGCAATTTTACATAATAAAATAACATGCTACATATCATACGATCAATTCCATCAAATCATGCGGTGAACAATTCACATATGACAATACCATGTCAGAAATAAAGTGTGTGTAAGATTCATGAATTAGCATGTCTATAAATCGGGTTAACCACCCTTAGCTGGTTTGCCACCTCACTACCCGTAGTCGATGCCCCGCACGGTCATCGCACGAGTGGAGCACCCACGCATGGGCTGGCATGCTGCAGCTCATCGATCACACACGAAGGCCTCACCGATCCCACACGGTGCTACGCAAATAGCCCGGGGTATTAACTTTACAAGCCAACACTAACGCACGATCTAGACGAACTGTGGATCAACAACCCTCTATACTGCCTAGACTCGTATAAGAATTATCCATTCGAATATTTTACACTCGAGAACCCATAAGAAACCATAATCAAGTGAACCTCGTTGTTCACTTACCATTAAGTCCCTAGGCCATTCTGCCTTTAGAGATGCCATAGGTTTGTTGTCTGTCTCAACTAATAAAAAATCTCAGCTTTGATTGCCAATTACAAATCACAAATCACTTTATCAAACCAAATTGTTAACGACTAAAGGTATAAAATAATTTTATAAACCAATCTTATAAGATATCCATGGTTGGTTTGCAATTGCTGTTTACTCTGCAGATTGAATTCTAACTAGTGACTTATATGCTAAACCTGATTTAAGCTATAAGGAATTGGTATGTGTACTATACATCATTGGAACACTCTATGAATCTAGTTTCCAACACAACAAACAGTGCTAAATTCGGAGTTTCCTACAGGAAATTATGTTTGTTTTACTACATGTGTTTATAACCTGCCACAAAATCAAATGGACGGAAACCATCAAGCTCTCATGATTTTCTTGCAATACCTCGAGTTTCAATCGATCCTAAACCACTTCCAATCAATTACAAATACTACAAATACCCTAATCTAAATTTTAGGCTACTAATATGAATTTTTATGCAAAGATTACCAGCCCTCGCAAGCCACCAAAATCTTATACAAATTTAAGCCCAAATAATAGAATGGGTTTGTTCTTAAACATCACATTGTTCCTATGTAACCTAAAAATTCCCTAACACTTACCTACCTCTTTCATGACTCCTAATCCTTGCCAATCCCTTTTTAAATCGCCCCTTTAGATTCTTAAATTAAGAATCCACCTAAATTTTACTAGACCCCAAAGTCTGAGCTATAATTTTGAACAAGGAATGCGTCTTTTCCCTTTTAAATTACCACAACATAACCATTGGTAGATTCTAATTAGTTTTCTTAAAATTATCATAACATGATCATTGGCAGGTTCTAATCAGCTAACGGTCCTTAACAGCAACTAACAACAACTAACAGTTAAGCAGGATAAGACCATGTTCAGCCAATGGAACCAAAACAATTCTCAGATTAAGTAAGCCATCCAAATTATCACTGTCCATCTAATATGTCCTCCAACTCAATAAAGATCTCCAGCAAAACAAACCACAAGTATTAACTTCCGAGCATAAAGCATTATCATACCAATCTATTTCAAAGCGAGTTCTTTGATCAATAGAAACAACAAATAAAATTCCAGCACTCAAACCACTTAGAGATCATCAAACCATACCAATCCAAATCCGTAATACCAAGCTTTTTAACATGATTGAAAATCATGAAATCTGAGCATCGCAACTAATCGACAAGCAAGCACTAACGAGATAAGCAACAATCCAAGGGAGAAAACACAAATTAAATCTGATCAAGCACTCTCCTCTTATAATTGCTTCAATCGAATGCAAATCAAATCGTAGATTAAACGAAACATATTTAAATTTTCACAATCAATCCGAACCTAAAATCAGATGTCTCTAATAGAACCCAAAGTGAACGCTAGCCTTAATAAAACTGTAAATCTTAAAAAAAAAAAAGGATTTAAAGCATGCTATCAGGTTGCCTTCTGGGTAAAATCTGATTAGATACTATTATCAAACTAAGATAAACCTTGGTTGGTAACCTCCGACGAGAGAATTTTTCGTTCGCAATAGAGAAATAACAAACAGAAATCAAAATAGTAATCAATAGGAGTTGTTCAACAGGAATTGATTAATCGATCAAAACCCAATAGTAATCAATCGACAAACAAAATCAGAAATAAAAGAAAAACCAAAACAAGAGTAGATCGAAAGAGAAAAATGCTACTTACTCAGATTTCGTAGATCCACGCCCAAACCCTCTTTTCTTCTTCCCTCTTTCTTTTCTTCTCTTCCTTTCTTTTCTTCTTCTCTTTTCTCTTCTGCGGCTAAACCCCCAAACTAACACCCTCCTCTTCTTCCTCTTCTTCTTTCCCCCACGTTTTCTTCTCCTCCTTCGCCTCCACTCGTTCTCCCCCTTTTTCGTTTCTCCTTCTTCTCACGAACGACTAGTATGGACGAACCCCTCCCCTCTTTCTTCTCTTCCTCTTTTCTTATTCTTCTTCTTCGTCTTCCTCCGTCCCCCCTTCTTTCTTCTGCGTTTTTCGTTTTCTCAATTTCTTCTAACCCTTAACGACCCCAAACACCAAAAACCCCAAATGCTCAAATCGTGAATGGCTGTTGGTTTATTTGTTTTTTTCTTAAACAATTGAACCATTTGAACCAGTTCAATTAAACTAAATCCACCTATTGAATCATTGGTCTAATTAAACTAAACCATTGAGCCATTGAGCCATTTAACCATCTCAATTAAACTAAACCCACCTAGTGAATCATTGGTTTAGTTATTTGTTCTTACTTAATTTTATTTAATTAATCTTAATTAAAGTTTTTCCAAATTCCGGGGTCTTACAGGGATCATCTAAGTTAAAGATATATTTAGAAAGCCCCCCCACTATATTTTAATACTATGGATGAGCATAGTTTTTTTAGTATTTTGGCATGATGAAAACAAAATCAAGTTATTTATCCTGTGCTTTCCTCCATGGAACTTGATCTACTAACGGTTCCGGTGTCCACAGTTGCATCAAAATCAGCTTTTAGTACAGGTGGACGAACGGTGTACGATTATAGGAGAAAATTAACACCAAAGATGGTGTAAGTATGTGTCTATCTGAGAGATTGGCTAAGGGCAGAATAGAGAGATCAGGAATGTGTAGATGATCAACTTGCTGGAGACTTAGATGATTTTAATCTTGATGAATTTAGTCTTCCAGATTAGTCTAAGTTTTATTATATTTTTTGTAATCAATGTAAAAGTTTCTGTTCAGAAACTTTACTTTCTTCTTTTTTTTTTTCTGAAACTGCAAATGAAAGATAGATGAGTGGGTGCCAACCTAGTTAGGATGTGCTCATACTATAGTGATATAGTATTATTTGTGCAAGTGTATTAGGTATAAGTATTGCTGCATTTGCAAAGTTGTACTTGTAATAAATAATTTATTTAAATTTTTTTGAGCAGATTCTATCCCAATATGTGTACAAAATTTTTGTGAATAATAAATATACTTTTTCAGTATTTTTTATGTTCTTTTTTTATTATTTTTCCATTTTTTTTACAACAAAAAAAATACCTCAGACCCACGGGCTGCCTGTTAGCCTACTTTTCTTGGCACGGCACAACCCAGCCCTAGCCGTGTGACGAGGTGGGCGGTGCTTGGGATTTTCAGTGATGGGCCAGGCACGACACAGCTCATCTCCTAGGAGGATCATGCCGTGCCCGGTCCGTGGCCCGCCAAGCACGGACCGGGCACCCCTATCTCAAATAATTTCAAAATCTTTTGAACTATATGGTGCTTCTTTTGATTTCATTTATGTTACACATATTTTCAAAGAGCCCAATATAGCCATCGATAGGCTTTGTAATTTCACGTTGAATGAATTTTCAGCTCCATGGATTACATCAGGTGCATTGTTGAATAAATTTGTTGTTATGGATATACTATAGCTAGAAATATTTAAAATTTAATTTGAGCATTGTTCCATCTAAAACTGAATTTGGATCTCTATTTGAACCCAAATGAACAAGTTCGGCCTATTATATGAGTATGCATACATATATATATATATACACGCACACAAGATGAAAAACTTTACTTGGGACACAAGCGCATTGTACGTGGGATAAAGCTTCCTTACATGGATACAAGTGCATCCTATATGGGACACAACCATATTCTACGCGTGGGATACGAGCGCATTATACACAGATACTAGCGTTTTTTACCTACAGTAGGTCAATTACATTTGAAAAATGACACTTTTCTACAAAAAAATAAGATTTTTGGTGACTGTTTTTATAAATACAAGCCAAAAAATTTTCAAAATTTTTTTCTTGAAAATAAGTCATAAAGAACCCAAAAAGCTATTATGGTACATCAATTTCGGGTCAAAATCAACATGGCACTAGCCAAGGTGTGACCGTGTGAGTAAGGCTGGCAATGGGTCGAATACGGTATGGATCTACTATGATCCGAATTTGAACCAAGGAAAAAAAAAACCACCAATATCCGATTCGGTCCGAAATCCGACGTTTCTTTTATACCTTAATTCGAATTCGAAACAGGATACATAGACACATCCAAATTTTATATTCAACCAAATGCATAACTGAAAAGGGAAATCAATCCGATTTGAACCTAAAACTCAAAAATCAATTTTAACTATTAAAACAAATTTTAACATCAAAATTAACGAACTATAAAAATATTAAAGCAAGACATGAATTAAAAACAATTAAATAGTCTAACACAAATATTAAAACACCATAACATATTTTCAACATCCGTATTTGACATTTTTGGGTTAGATTCGGGTTTCATTTGGATAAATATCCGATCCGTTGCCAGCCCTAGGTGTGAGTTTACTTCTAAATAATGAGGAAATTACAATCTTACTAATTTTACATATATTTTTAAAAAAAAGTTATGCAAGGTACGATCGCTCAAAACTTACATGGCTAAACAATGGATATTTTGGTGAGCATTTTAGTCAAAATCCTGTATGGTGATACATTGTTTCTCGTTCCTTTTTGGTTGTAGCAAAGTAGAAAGGAAATTCTGAATGAGTGAGAAATGGCTAAACAATGGGAATCTTAAGAGGCTAACTAAAACGGATGACTTTGATCGGTTAGTTCATCATATTAATAGGTTTTCTGAGGATCAGAAGTTGAATGCTTGTAATAGTTTCTTGAGGGTGAGATTTCACACAGCACTCTGGAAATAAGCAGGTTTGATAGCTTAAATTGGCCAAGAGGCTGCCACAAGCCTGTTCATGTAACTGGTTTTGAGTCGACTGAAATTATGGTCAGCACCAACCTTTGTAAAGAATTCCATTAAAGATGAGATGAAACAAAGAACTTGAAATGAAAGGAAATTCCTTGGTAACAATATTGTACTAATTAACAAAATTCTCTTTTACATGAAGTGAAAAATAAAAAATAAAATCAATGAAAGAATGCTTTAGAACATATTCTTCTGGTATGCAAAACTAGAATGAAATCAATCAAAGAATTAAATATTCTTCTTGTGTGAAAAACCAAGGAAAAAAAAAATCAAAGAATGCTTTACACCATAATCTTCTAGTGTGTAAATTCCCAGATATGAAGCGTCTTCCTTTCTCTCAATTTGCAGGCATTACTTCAGTTGGAGCATTCAGGAGGTAGGCCTTGAGGGAAGCGCTTTGTGTCAGTGCAGTAGTTGTAGATCATGTAGTTCTTCTGCACCCACTGCAACCTCTCTTGGCCGTTTGAGTCCAGCTCTTGTGAGAACCATGCCTTATCACCTGATGTTGATGATGATTGAGCGTTGAAGTTCCTGTAAGAAGCTGTGAAGGGAGCCTGAGTCCAGTCTGTCTTCACAAGCCCACCTCTCGTGGCCCAGTCATCGGCGTTCCAGAGACTGGAGTGGATCCTCATCGGTTGGTTCTTTGGGAAGGGAACGCCAATTGATTCGTGATTCTTGAACTCTCTGATGGGGGTGCCGTCCACAGAGAAACTGTATGGTTTCAACAAAACAAGCTGCTTCAATGGAATGACAATGAAATGACGAAACTTGAAAACACAAAGTTCTATCAAACATTTTATCAATTTGGAAGAGAAATTTGTTCGAACAACTTGCTGACAGGGCAAAGTTAGTGGAAACTGATTTGCCATCGACCAAATCAACTCAGATGGACTGGGTCGATCGATCGGCAGCTTGTGAGATCTTGAAACATTCAACAAGTGGAGAAGATGCAGAGATGGGATGGATTAGAACTTACACAATCCGTTGAGGATTCCAGAGGATAGAGTAGGTGTGGAAGTCTTTGGTGGGGTCAAACCAGAGATGGAACTGTTGCTCTTTGTTTCCCTTCCCCTGACTGAACACATTCGTGTGAAGGGTGTAGGGATCTCCACTCAGATTTCCCAGAAACTCAAAATCGATCTCGTCCCATGTCGATCCTTTCGACCTTAACTGCAACACCGTCGATTATTAATTTTAAATTGTAAGAACCAAGCACTCGAATTGAATAATGGACAGCAAAACAACATGGAAAAAAAATGAAGTAATAGAATGCTTACATAGTAAGCAGTGACGGTGCCTGCTGAGTTGCCAGGAACAAGCTTGAGCTGCATGTCGATCTTCCCGAACAGATACTCCTTCTTGGATTGGAACCCAGAGCCAGACGCCTTGTCAAGAGTGAGAGTGAGAAGCTCCCCATTGTTGAGTATCTTGCCACGGCCATCGCCCCAAGTGATGTCGAAATCTTGGTAGAAATTGCCAGCAGAGACAGCAACCAAGGATCCCAAGAGGAGGAAGAAGAGAGACGTGAATGAAGGTGAAGCAGAAGCCATGAGTATGGCGAGAGAGACTGGCTGATTGAACTTTTGTAACTTTGAAGAGAAGAGAGCAGTAATGGTTTAGCTGTGAAGGAAAGATGGAGCTATGGAGACATTTTATACTAGCAGAATCCGGTGGGCAGAGGACCGGGGAAAGAAGGTTCATTCTTGCCTTCTTCATATTAGTTGGCTCCAGATGGCCACAGGCGTCCAAGCGCGTACTTGTATAAGCGACAGTCCTCATACTCTATTTTCTTTTTTTCGTTTTTTTTAATTGACGCGTTTCTAGGAAAGCCAAGCCTCCTTGTGAGAATAACAAATGTTGTTAAGGCTTGAATACAAATATAGCGTGATGCATAAACTTAATTTCAATTTTTAAAAGTAATATATATTATTATATAAAAGGAACTCGCAAGATTCGAGTCTGATATTCTAGAAATTGACTTTTATGTTGTAGGTAATAAATTTTATTAATAACGTCCTTATCCCAATCCTTACCCCAAAGAACCATGTTCTATAACTATCCATTTTAAATCATATTAGTTTCTTATATCTTGGAATTATGTTAATAAATAATTATTATATAGAGATCAGCCATCTTAGAAAGAGATAAGTATTTTATTTTTAAATAAATAGATAATTACTTTTTCAGTCATCTTAATCTTCATTGACAATATTTCGTTTTGTTTTTATTTAATATACTTAGTTTAAAAATTATTTTTTAAAATCGATCTAATAAAATTTTTTTCTACGTAATTAGAAAAACTTAACATTTTGGATTTCTAACTTCAACAGACACACAGGGCGTGCTTTCCTCTAGCTATAGTTACAATATAATTATATATAAACCCAAATATACTTCTTAAATGCATGTAATATCTTTTTCTTTTTCTTTTTTTTGTAGTGAAACGTTTGATATAAAACTTTACAAAGAGTTAGCATTAATCGATCTAATGGTAGTACCTCCTATATAGTCAGAATTTAAGAGAGTGGTGATAAAGATTGGGGGGTGGTGGACCCAGAATCATGGGTACTCTTCCGAGGTAAACTTTGCAAGAGCATCCGCAACATTGTTTGCTTCCCTGTAAATATGCTGGATTGACCAGAACTGAAGATTGTCACAAAGTTGCTTAGCTTCCTCTATGATGCTACTAACAATCCAGGGTATCTCAATTGTGGTGCCATGCATGAAGTCGACAATGCACTTCGAATCACTTTCAAACTCCACTTTGCTTAGCTTGAGATTTGTTGCCAGTTTAATGCCTTCTAGTAATCCATGGGCTTCTGCTACTAAGGCTGTCGTGCTCCCCAGAAACTGAGCAATGGCTACTTTGAATTCCCCATCTAGTCCTCTACAGATTATCCCAAATGCCGCTCTACCACTTGCTCCTCTTGATGAGCCATCGATGTCGATCTTTAAATACCCTTCTTTTGGTCTTGTCCATCTCATAGTAATGTCCTCCCTCTGATTGCTTTTGTTGTCTTTTCTTTCCAACTTTTCAGATTCGGCCTGCAAAGCATTAAGATGGCCAAGTGTTAGTATGATGTTTGGATTTTTACCTTCAAATATTACCTGATTATGGGTTAGCCAGATTATGCATCCAAGGTTTGCCCAAGCTGCCAGGCGCGTAGGTTGAGTAGATTTTTCCTTGAGAATTTAAAGCCACCAATCCTTGATATTGCTTCGGACCTCCAATTTGTCATGTAGAAAGCCCTGTGAAGAAAACTTTAAAGCTCTTGTGAATGGGCATTCGGACATCAGGTGCACGCATGGCTCCGTTGAACTTTCACATAAAACACAATCATGTAGATGAGAACCCAGTTTGCTGTTTAGGAAATCACTTGTGGTGACTCCGTTTTGAACCATTTTTCAAACGAAGTATCTAATATTTTTTAGGACAGGGCATCCTCCAAATTTCCTTCCACACTGTTGGTCTCCATTAACTCCTTGTCAGTTAAAGAATTGTATGCAGAGGAAACAATAAAAACACCATTTATACCTATCTTCCATATAGGAATGTCTCTGGTTCTGTTGACCTTTGGGTGAACACTCCTGATGTAGTTTACCACATCGAGATGCTAGATCTTGTTGAGTACATTAAAGTTCCACATATTTGTGTTGGGGATCATGAGATCGGCAACAATAGATATATGATTCATAAGAGTGAGATTGGGCTGCTTGTTCAAGTTGTTTGGTCCATGTATCCAACTGGTGTCTTGGATTGAAATGGAGGAGCCATTCCCAATAGTCCAGCTCACTCATACCTTTCCTGATCAAATCTTTTGTGTGGTTCAGGTGCTTCCAAATTGAAGAGTCCCTGTTCTTGCTTGAGCTTTCTAGGAACTCTCCATCATTGAAGTATTTACTCCTGAAAATTTCTGTCCAAAATGTTCTCTCATTCCTCATAAGTTACCAGCGCTATTTGGTAAGAAGGGCCTCATTAAAATCTCTGAGTTTCTTAACATTTAAACCCCCTGCCTCATTAGGTCTGCAAATTTTATCCCAAGAAATGGTATGCATCGGTTTTTCCTTGTTAGGTTGAGCCCATAAGAAAGTTCTGACACGCCTTTCTATGAAGTCTCTAGTTTTCCTAGGGATTTTAGTGTAAGACATCAAGTGAAGGGGCATCCCCATGATCACCGAATTTATCAAAGTAGCTTTTCCGGCTTGGGTGAGAAGTTTTGTTTTCCAAGATGCAAGTCTTTTGCTAATCCTAGCATTGATATCATGGAATAAAGCATTAGATATTCTACCATTAGGCATGGGAATGCCTATGTATTTCTTGAATTTGGATGTTGCTTTAATTCCAAATATCCTACTAATATTTTCCCTAGCCCTACCTATGACACTAGGACTAGCAATTAGCTCAGTTTTTCCCAAGTTGATTTCATGACCATAAAGAGAACAGAAGGTAGCAATGATTTTTTGAAAATTCATACCTTCTTTCTGAGTTTCTTTTCCAAACAAAAGGAGATCGTCCGCGAACATTAGATGAGATATTGGAGGTGATTTCCTGCTGATTATCACCCCTTTGATTATGTTATTGCTTTCTGCATCGTGGAGTGCTTTGGAAAGAATCTATTGAGTTAGAATAAATAGGTAGGGGAACAGAGGGTCCCTCTGTCTAATGCCTCTTCGAGGGTTGATGCAGCCAACTGGGTTTTCATTAACCAGGATGGAGTAAGTGATTGTAGTGACACATTTCATAACTAGGAAAGTCCAGTGGTGACAGAAACCAGTTGCTTTCAAGGCTTTGTGAATCAAGTCCCTGTTTAGTCTATCGTAGGCTTTAGACAGGTCGACTTTGAGAGCAAAGTCTCTATTTTTCCCCTTTTTCTTACCCCTTATGTGGTGCATAATCTCTTGGGCTAAGATGATATTATCATGTATTGATCTCTTTACCAGAAAGGCACTTTGGTTAGGGGCAATGATTTTGTCCATCAAAGGTCTCATTCGGTTAACCATAAACCTAGAAATGATTTTGTAGAAAAAATTACAGAGGCTAATGGGTCTGAAATCATAGGTTATGTTTGGGTTTTCTACTTTGGGGATCAGAGCTATGTGGGTGTCATTGATGCCTTTGTCAAGAAGACCACAATTAAAAAATACTTTTACCATGCCTAGACCCACAATCTCCCATTATTTCAAGAAGAAAAGGCCTTGGAAGCCATTAGGTCCCGAGCTCTTCCGGAGTCCCATACCCTTTATAGTTTCAAGGATCTCCTCCTCTGACACTGAACGAATGATGTTACAATTATCTTCTTCAGATATTGTGGAGTCGGAAGTAAATTGCTCCTGCAAAACCCTGTTAGTACCACATTCATGAAACAAGTTAGAAAAATATTCAATAAAACTCTTTTCTATACTTTCCTGATTATTGTGAATTTCATTGTTATCATCCTTGACATGGGTGATTCTATTTCTCTGTTTACGGTTCAAGGTAAACACATGAAAAAATTTGGTATTCTGGTCCCTTTCTCTGAGCCAACTGATTCTAGATTTTTGGGCCCATAGAATCTCTTGTTGATTTAGGACATGGAAGTAATCCATTCTGATGGTTTTCTCCTTAGAGAGTAACTGAGGCTCATATCTTTTTTCCAATAGATATTGGATGTCCTAAGATCAGAGAAAAGCCTGGCAGCCTTGGAGTGCAAGTTGCCAATGAAGGACTTATTCCATTGTGAGTTTTTTCCCCAAATTTTGAAATTTATCACTCAAGTTGTGATTTAGGGGATTGGTAAGGCCAAAATTCCACTCTTTCTCAATGATATTTTCACAGTCCATTTCTTCCATCCAAATGAACTCAAAATGAAAAGGTTTTTGTCTGTAAAGGTTGGCAGGGTTGGACGTAATCATAGAAGGACTGTCGTCGGAACCCAGAATCGATTCCTAGGAAATGGAGCTATTGGGAAATTTGATGAACCACTCTGAGTTACAGTAAGCCCTATTCAATCTTTCTCTGATCTTGCCATGACCGTCATGACCATTATCCCAAGTGTACTTGAGGCCTTTTGGATGAAGTTCAATAAGGTGGCAATCATTTATCAGGTCTCTAAGGAGATTAGCTTGAAAAGTTTTGAAATTCTTACACCTTGTTTGTCATTTGAGTTCATGACAACATTAAAATCTCCCATCAACATCCACAGTCTTGTTTGGGAGTCAGCTATGGTACAGAGAAGGTTCCATTGTTGTCTTTGTATGGCGATGGCATGACTGGCGTGGATGACTGCGATGTAAGCTTCCTTCGTAGTGTCTCTGTTGACCACCATATGAACCACCCATGATTCTGGGAAAATCACATCTATACAAATAGTATTATCACAAATTAACCAGAAGCCTCCAGAAAGGCAACCAAACAAAATTGTTGAAACCAAACTTCCTAATGTTCCTTTCTGAACTTTTGTTGGAAGCCATAGTTTCAGAAGGGAGGATTAGGTTGGGCTTTAGGTTTCTAGACAGAAACCTCAGGTACTGTTTTGTCGAGGGCTGCCCTACCCCTCGACAATTCCAGGCAAGTATATTCATGGAGGAAAATAAGTATTGTCCCTTTCAGCAAACAACTCTGCTATTTGAATGCCAGAGTGCGATGAAGATTCCCATTTGAGTAATATGAGTTTACTGGGTTGACTGTCTTGGTAATCTGATCTTCTTCTTTTGCTTGGAACAGACAACTCCTTCCCTTTCCCTGAGAGATCCAAAGATTTGCTTTTGCTTGACCCTTTGATTGTTGCACTCTCGCCTGATATTGTAGAAGAAGTTTTGTGCCTGTACCTTGGCGATCTCCCGAATGGGTTGTCTAAAGACATCTTTTCAGATATAAGGTTTAAAGTTAGATAAGGGAACGAAGGGGACTTAGATGGGAATGGGTTTGTGGGCTTATGTTTTTGGGCTCTGAAGGAAAAACAAATTTAAGTGGGATGTTGGGTTAACTCAATCATCTAAGTTTGAGAAAAAGACTTGGTTTTGGGCTGGGTTCAAAATGGAATGAGGAGGCCTGGTTGAATTAGAAGTAGGTTCTCTGGGTCAGGGCAGACAGGTCAGGTTGAAATCAATCTATATCTCTGTGACGGGTGAGTCTGAAAAAATCTGGGGTTCACTACCCAAAGATTGCTCCGATACGGACATAGGCCAGGGGGGGGGGGCGGGCTTGAGGCATTTCTTGGACTATGGGATGCTTCCGATCTAGGTTGGCTAAGGCGAGGCAACTTGTTCTCCGAATCACGTTCTTGCAGGTTGGGAGATTTGTGAAGACTCCTTTGCAAGGGGTTTCTTCTTCTCTGCGGAGTGGCAAAGATTGTGGGGCTATACTGCCAGGTCACTGCATTAAATTCAATAAACAATATTGTAAGCACCCAAATTTTGATCAAACCAAAATGTGCTAAAAACGGTAGAACCTCAAAGTAGGTCAAACCCTAGGGAGCAGAAATTGACTTTCTGCCCAAACCCAAATTGACTGCCATACTTCGTCCCAATGGATGGGAAATCTTGACACGGTTCCAACGCAACTAAGTTTGCCAGAGCTGGAGTCCAGACGAAAAAGTTATGAGCTGGTCAAACCCTAGGGAGTAGAAATTGACTTTTTGCCCAAACCCAGATTGACTGCCATATTTCGTCCCAACGGATGGGAAATCTCGACACGGTTTCGACACAATCAAGTTTGCCAAAATCGGGGCTCAGACGAAGAAGTTATGAGCAGATCAAACCCTGGGGGAGCAGAAATTGTAACGCCTTGGATCCGAGTTACGTAGAGAACCATAACTCATCTCCGGAGGGTAATATATAACATAGGATTGAAATATCAGAGTGAAAGAAAAACATGAATGAATCAATAACTATATAATCAAAGTGCGCTAAAAACCCAACTATAATCATACATGCAGTAACACAACTCTAAACTCACATAACCAAGCAATTACCCATGATATCGTCCTCTCTAGGAGCAGCTGAAAACAAAACAAAACAATACGGGATGAGATACGAATATCCCAGTAAGCAACACATGCATGCACAAATACAGTTTTCACAGTTATAAAACATGGATCGAGTAATAAGCATGTAAAGGTTGCAATAACCCGATTAATCCGACTAAGCTCACAATCATTCAGCAGAAAAAGATGATATAGTTAATGAAATTCAACAGGTAAGTCAATTGGTAATATTGATGTCAAATAATCTGAATATTCATGCAATCCAATATAATCATAAACCACGTCTTGATGGAAATCAATTATCGCAAAACAATCCAATAGATATTTCTCAAATCCAGTAACTTTAATGAAATCATAATCCTCAGAAAACTAAGTGTTTATCATGGGCCACTCAGGACCAATTGGAAATACAATTACCGATAAAAGCAAAACATTGAGGTCAATGTTATGCATTCACTTTAATTGAGTAATTCAACATGCCAGAGTGACATCTAAGCCTCCTGGTACACAATCTTGCCAACATAAGCTCGATACTCTGAAATGACAGCCTACCCAGGAACTTTGTCATCCAGTGTCGGCCTACTTCGGGTTTCGACACTGACAACCCGTCCTATCCAAGGATACGGGCTACTCTACCCTGGTCATGGCAACACTCATGGCTATGCAATTACAATAATGAAGGCAACACATCACATTACTAAGCTTAGACTCTGGATCCAGGACAAGCTAAGCCAAAACATAATAAACTCAATAGTTAAACCAACCTCTATTAGCCAATAGACCAACCTCTGGTCGCAAATATACCAGCCTCTTGTATCACCATTTCTGAATCAAATCATCTTATCATTGGTCACTCAGGACCATAACAACATTCCATAAACTCCAAATATAATTTCCAAAACCTAAGAACAGTATTCAAACCAATCCGTATAAACACATAACTAGAGTAAAACCTTTTATCGCTTCTGTCCAGTATATCAAATTAAATAAGAACTCAGTTTAAATGGTACCTCAATCTGAAATTCAGTAATAAAACATAGTTTACAACAATAGCTGAATTCAGTAAAAGTCATGCTCAATTACCACTATTAGTTGGAATAAAGATTTTCTAAACTATTTCCTTAATATACTTTGCTACGGCTTACTATTCACCTACATGCATTATTGTAGAAATTCATTCCTTTATCTAAGCAAATCATGACCAACCTTTAAAAGTTCTGAGAATAAAAGTTAGAAGATGAAAATATGAATTTTAGTTGTTAAAGAGTTCTCAATAGCTTTCTACTAAGTTTGATAATATTGATTATATTTAGACTCACTTCAGCAACCTGGCATCGATAAATTTTCTAACCAGCAGTAGTAATTAAATTTAAGAAATGGAACCAATTTGCCCAAGAACTTATCTACACTTATTTGAAACTAAACGAGAAATAAAATCATCCTAATTCAACACCTTAATCATTAGACTTCTATCAATAATTATTGGTATAAATTTAATAGGTTATAATTACTTCTAAACTGTTGATAACATCTTAATTAGACCTTTAGCTAAGTTTTTGAACAATTAAAATCAAGAAATCCAACCCAATTCCACTTTTCGCACTTTTTGGAATTTTTCAGAGGGTGCGCTGACCTGTTGCCAGTAGGCGGTAGTAGGCACACCTCAGCGCATACTAATTTTCCTTCTATCGCTGAGTACTGTTGTTCCCCTGTCCGTCGACGACACTCAGCACATACCCCCTGATTTTTCCGAAAACACTTGAAACATTGCTAAATTGAAATTCAACAAGACTGAACTAATTTTAAAGCTCTTCAACACTTAAATCACCACCATACTCCTCCTAACAACCTTCTAAAACCGATTTAGATTTAATTTATCAGTTAAACACTACAATTTGAAAGATTTCACTAGAATAAACTTTACGGTGATACAACTGTTGATACTAATTTTTAATTCATGCTTCAACACAAATATGCTTGCAAATCCGGTAGAAAATAAGTGCTACTTACCTGATTTGATGAGCAAGTGATCAGATCTTCCAAACCCCTGCTCACAGCACCTCCGAACTAACAATTTCAATGGCCTATTGGTCACTGTTGCACAATTGCAAACAAATCTGACCTGATCTGGATCAGCTCTTGCTTAATCATTTAGATTGCAAGCCTTACTACTAAAATCAATCTTTCATACTTGATTTCTTCAGATCTGTCACTGAGTTGGACGAACTTCTTCAATCTCCAGATGCTAACGTTCCAACAGCTAGACATTCCAACATCATCTAACTCTTGACAATTCCACTTCACAGCTCCTTGGAAATTCACCTCCCTCCAGCAGCTCAGCCCTCAAAGTCCTATCTTTGATTTCATTCATCGAAACTAGTAACTTGAATGGAGCAGTTACAAGCTTCGCTGGAGCTCAAATCTGCCATGATTTGCTGATTGCTCGCCCACATAATTTTTCTACACAATCCCCTTAACTTTTAACTCTATAATTATCTTCTAACCAAGAGCTTAATTACACTCACACCTTCCCAATTAAAATAAATTATACATATTATTTCTATTAATTATTCAAATTAATATTATACACCTCTTGCTATACTTTATGTCCTTTCCATTTAATTTCTAGAAATTCCAAAATTACCCTTGCCTATCAATTACCTAAAATATTCAATAATAATTTTGTTAAAATTATTACTTAATCTTCGAAATTAACATTAGCAAAAATTTGGGTTTTTACGAAAATTGACTTTCTACTCAAACCCAGATTAACTGTCATTCCTATCCCAAAAGATAGGAAATCCCGACGTGGTTTTGACGCAATCAAGAGTATCAGAACCAAGGTCTGGATTAGGAGGATATGAGCAATTTAAAATTCTGAGAACGGTTTCGGCTTTCTACTCAAAACTTGAATTTACTGCCGTACCCTATCTCAATGGATAGAAAATCCCGACACAATTCCAACGCAACTGAGTTTACCAGAATCGGGGTCCGAATGAAGAGGTTATGAGCAGATCAAGCCTTAGGGCAAAAATGCAGATAAGTTGCCCACGTGGCAAAATATGCCACATGGTTGTCACCCACCCCATCTCTCTTTCTTAACCACTAAGCAAACAAAAATAATAGTAAAAAAAGTGATTCTTAATCATTAAGCAAACAAAAATAATAATAAAAAAGTGATTCTTAACCACTAAGTAAACAAAAATAATTAAAAAAAAGTCATTCTAAACAACTAAGTAACCCTCTCTATAAAAGGGAAGAGAGGGGTGCTCTAACCCTAAGCTCTTCTCGCCCAAGCTCTCCAACTCTCTCAAAACCCCTTCTCACCCACTCCCAAGCATACTAACCTCCCCCCAAACACCTTCTAACCCTCTCCTAACCTCTTCTTCTTTAATTTAACTAAGAAGAAGAACCAATGGAGGTCTTTTAGAGCTCAAGGGAAGTGCTCCAGCTGCTATCCCAACTTCAAGAAGGCTCCAACACAAACCCAAGGAGGTTTCTAACCCCAAGGTAAGCTCCCTAAGCCTCTTTTATGTAACATATGTAAATTTGAAGTGAATAGGAGAATGCTTTCATACTTGCTGTTTTCTCCATTTTGGCTTGCTTTCACTCTCTCTTTTCCTCTTCATTTCCTTCACTCCTTCACATGGATGAGTTCCCATGGTAACGGGAGGTGTTCAAGCTTAAAAAGAGAGGGGGAGGGACCATGTTAGGCTTATCTAGAGTGCTACTTCAAAGCACTTTTCCACATTTTCTTTTATCATGTTTTGTTAATACAAGAAGAGAATGTTCTCCTCATTCATGTCTAATGTACCCCTTTAAAACCCCCTTCTCAACCTTTCTTTTTACTTACTTTTATTAGCTCTTGTGTGTTCTCACATGCATGTCACTCGCCCTTAGTAAGCATGTAGGTTTAGTTTCTTTACTTGCTTTCATGTTGCTTCTAAGCATGCTTAGGTTTGTTTCTGTTTCTTTTTAACTTCTTTTCATTATTCTCCATGATCACTTCATGATAGCACATGCATGTCACTCACCCTTAGTAACCATGTAGGTTTAGTTTTTCCATTTTAAAGTATGCCCCCATGCACTCCACACCGATGCATGTAGGTTCCCAACATGTAAGATATATCTCTTACTCTCATTCTTAAAGTATTTTGTTTGTTTTGTGTGAACATGACTTGTGGTGGTCGGTTGGACTTTGGCTAGACCTATTGGGTCTCTGTAAGACCTTATTTTTGCACCCCTGGAAGTGCTGAAAATGAAAACACTAGCAGAAAAGTCAAACCCTGAGGGGTCAAAATTTGACCTTTTGATCAAGTGATGATTGACCACCTTGCTTTATCTCAATGGATAGAGAATCCCGACACGGTTCCAACGCAACTGAGTTTGCTGGAATCGGAGTCCGGATGAAGGTTCTGTGGGCCGGTCAAACTTAAAGGAGAGCCGAAAGTTGAATTTTCCTCGAACCCCGTGCCAAGTGCTTAGCCCTATGTCATTGGATAGAGGGCTCCGATACGAGTCTAACGCAATTGAGTTTGCTCAAATCGGAGTTCGGATGAGGGAGATATAAGCTGTCGAAGTTTCCACGCAGCAAAGCCGGAAACTGCACACGTGGCGAAGAAACTGCGCACGTGGCGATGAATGCAGCGAAATATCTCAGGGACTAAATCTCAAATATCCAAAAATCATCAAATATCTCAGGGACTAAACCAAAATTCGCAGGGGGTAATCCGTAGATATCCAAAAGTGTCAAATTGGTCGAATCGGTCAAGTCGAGGGGCAAATCCGTAATTTTTCGATTTGTATCCGGCCAAATATGCCAGATACACTTGCTCCTCTTCATATCCGGAGTCAAATACCGGATACAAAGATTTGCTTGGTGAGATTCGCGCCGATTCGCCGACAAATTCGCGGCGGCATTTAATTTTCGAAATTATTATGTTTTGTATCCGGCATATTATGCCGGATACAAAGGAAGTGCAGTGTATCCGGCATAATATGCCGGATACAAAGGAAGTGTAGTGTATCCGGCATTAAATGCCGGATACATTAAGTTTTCTATAAAAAGGCAACAGCAGCCCCATTTCCGGGGTTGGCTTTCTTTTGGCTGTTTTCCACTTCTTCTCCCCCACGAACCTTGCTCCAAGACCCCTCCTCCAAGCCCTTCCTTGCCCCCATAACCCCTCAAACACAACCTTAAGACTCTCCCACTCTCTCCTCACTTCTTCCTCTTCATTTCCACTCAAACCCAAAGGAAGACTTGCTGTTCTTGGTGGCACAAGGAGAGGTTCCAGCCACTGTTGAGCTTCAAAGGGAGTTCAAGCACACCACAAGAAGGGTTTGAAACCCCAAGGTATGGCTTCTTGTTAAGTTTCCTTACGTATATGTAAAAATGGTGGTTTTCTAAGCATATTAATGAACATGGTTTTCTCCCTTGCTGTAAGTCGGTTCAAGTGCATATATGGCATGTATCATGTTATTATTGCCACCACATGAGGATCTCCTAGGTAAGATGAGCATCACGTTTGGCTCCATGGGAGGATGAGAGGTGACCCTCAACATTTCCTTCTAGTCATCTTAACTATTGTTTTGAGTCCATTTTTTTGGTAATGGGGAGCATGTTCCCCATAGCATGATCCATCCATTGTACCCCTTATTAATCTCCCTCTCTTTCCCCTTCTCTAAATGCTTCTTTTAGGATAGGTAGTTGGTTTATATTAGTATGATCATGCTGAAATTATGTGGGATGCATGTCGGATTTCATTTCCCTTATTTATTTTGCTTGTGTATGGTTTAATCAAGATTCTAAGCATGCATGTTATTTCCTTATCTCATGCATAGGCTCGTATACCCATTCATTAGAAGCACGATTAGGTCTCTGTATGCAGGTAGGTATTTACTTTTAATTCATGTATATGGCCAAGGCAAACACAGGTGCATGTTTTGTTAGGAAGCATGCCTATTTAGATTTGAAGCATGTCTATGGGGATTTTATGATCCGGTTTCTGTTGTGCATGCTGGGTGCTTCCTCTAAGCTAAAAGAAACCAACACAGGGGCACTTTGTCCTTGTTCCTTTACCATGACGGATTCAAAGAAAGGGAAAGGGGAAAGCCCACCCATCTCCCTTGATCGTGGTTTTTAAATCTCAAAAAAAGGAAGCCTTCTAAGCTCTCCGTACCACTGTGGGCCCACACAATTGTTGGAACTCCCCAAGAAGCCCAAAAAACCCAACCCTGATGCAAGAATCCAAAAAAAGGCCTTTGTATGTTGATCCGGCAACTCAGGCCGGATCAACAGAGCCCCATTCGTAGCCGGCAAAAGATGCCGGATACACTGAGCTCTGTGTGTAACCGGCATCTCAGGCCGGCTACACTGCTAGAATACCATTTTTTGCCATTTTCTGATATTGTGCTGTTTTTTTGGTTTGTTTGATCAATCCAGATGAACCAGATGGGCTATGGACCGACCCGGTCCAAATTGAGTTCCGGTGGGCCTTCCAACGGGGCCCACCAAGCCCGACAAACTTACTTGTGCTTAAACAAGATAATTAAAAGAGTTGAGTGGGCCAGACCCATTGGAGGCCCACCCAAGCCCATTTTGGAGCATGTTGATCATATTTATGCATGGTTTGGCCGAGACCATGGGCAGGGCCTATCGGGCCCACTAAAGCCCATCGAACCAAGTTAACTTAGGGTTTCCAAACCCTAATTCAGGAAGCCTTGGACTTTCAAGCCCAAGCCCAGGTAAAGGGCCCCAAGCCCAAAGGCTGGCCCATTTTGGTGAAGATAAATCAAAGATAAATTAAATCATTTGGCAACCAGCTGTGTGGCCACTCAAGGGCCCACAAACCAACCCGGCCCACCTTTGCATGAAAATCACTTTAAATTCAACTTAAACTTTAAAGTAAAATCAATCCATTTGAACCTATCCAAAAGGGCCTCTCAGGCTAGACCGAGGCCCACCAAGGGACACGTGGGCTCAAACAAGCCCACCAAGGAATCCGTGGGCCTTCCAACGGGGCCCACCCAATCCGACTCACATCACTTTAATTAAAAAGATAAAATCAAGTAAAAGGACCCACACCACTTTGGCGGTCCCGCCAGACTTAACCAAAATTGAATGCTGGATTAGGAATCGGGTGAGTGAGAGACAAACTGAGTTGACTCAAACCAGGGAAACTTAGGGGACCCATCACGTGACGGGGTGGACTGGGATGTCTACGGACTTCCCCAGACCGCAACCGAGAACCTGTTTAGAATCTCAAGCCGCAGACCCAGCCTTAATAGAAGAACTTAGGCACCCAGGTGTCTGCCTGTACCCCATCAGGCAGTGGCGACTCCAAACAAATCCCGAGGCACGCATCGTTTTGCGTGCGCCTCGTCGTGCGACCAAAATCGGACGCGAACAGTCTCTTTCCCTCCTTTTATTGTGAAGAGAGGGGGCAGCCAACCTCACTAATAAAGAGACATTCTTTGGCCTCTTGATTGCTGGGGATTTCATCCCTAGGAGGAAGGGAAGGCCCCTAGCCTCATCCCCTCCTCTTCTTTGGCTTAAAAGATCAAGTTCATTGGTTAATTAGGGTTAGAAACCTAATCCCAGACCATCATGGGCCCACAAAGGGGCCCATACAGTCCCTGGTTTCCCCAAGAAACCAGAGGAACCAAGCCCTCTTGAAAAATTGCAAAAATAGGGTTTTCTGTACTTGATCGAAAACATAGTTCGGTCAAGTATAAAATTTTCATAACCAAAATTATATTTCAGTTATGCTTGTTTTTTAGCATGACTGATATATAATTTCGGTCATGAACAGTTTAGGGTTTGGCCGAACTATCATTTCGGCCAAACCCAGAAAAATCCCAAAAATGCCTTTTTTGCCTCTTTTGATTATTTTGAACCTTTTTTTTAATCCAAATCAAGGCTAATCTAGTAGGGTTTGGGTCAACCCGTGATCCAACATGGGCCTTGGGCCCAGTGGGCCCAATTTGAATATCCATGGGCCTTCCAAGGGGGCCCACCCATTCCAACCAACCAACCTTGAACCTAAAAGGGTGTTACCCTATGTAGCAACCCTAATTGGGACTTAGACCATCTTTCGGTCTAATTGGGCATCCTGTGGGCCTTCCAATGGGGCTCACACCCAGACCCAGATCACTTGGGTTAAAAAATATAAAAATCAAAACAAAGGGACCTACACTACACATGTGGTCCTGCCAAGGCCCAATTAAAGAAGCATGCTAGATTAGGAGTGGGTGAAATGACTCAATTTTAAACTTAACCAGGGATAACCCAAGGGACCGGTCACCTGACGGGGCGGATCGGGGTGTTTACGAACTTCCCCGAACTGTAACTGGGCACTTAAACAGAATCTCAAGCCGCAGACCATTGATAGACAAACACTAGGAACCCAGGTGTCTGCCTGCACCCCATCAGGTAGTAGCGATTCCCATTCCCCATTTTCTCTTCAAGGAAATCCCAGCCATAATCCCAGATGTGCGATTCCCGCGATTCGGATGCGCGCACAAAAATATCAAAGTGAACAGGATTAGGGCATTCAACGATGACATGATCTAAACAACCACAGGAATAACATGAAGGAGGAAGAAATTCAAATATGAAATCTATCCAAACCTTTTTCCCTTCCTCTTCTTCAAAATACATACCAGCCGAAACAGGTTTAGAAATCAGGATGGTGATGCGAACCGATGGGTACCTGTTCAGAGAGTCACCATTGTTATCTATCTCCCAAACCTTACCGAAGCTCAAGACCATTTGCTCGATGATGTAGCTTTCCTTGTATTTGAGAGGAAGATTGTGGATCTGCATCCACAAGGTAAGAGAATTGATTGGGGTTGTGGAGGCTTCTTGTTCATTGCCGATTTCTTTGAATCCCATAAGTTGACCATTGATGGTCCACGGCTGAGCAATCACCGCTTTCGCTTTGTCTTGGTTGTTTTTGAAATGAAAGAGGAATCGAGTTTCAGAATCTGAGTTATAGTAGAGGTGTCTACAAGTTTCCATACTCTAAGCGTGAAGTTTCTGAGAGTATTGATGTGGATTTGGATTACAAGGATTTGACAAACTAGGAGAGAACCCCACTTCTGTTGGATTCTAGCAATGTCAACAGCAAAGGGTTTGAAAGTTATATTAGTTTTGGGTGGAATGACTAGGTTTTTTAACCTATTAGAAAGGTCTTCCATGTAAAGCCCCGGTTTCAGGTCCATTCCCAAACCTGAGGTGTTATGGTAAATAAGAAAAGCAACTAAAGAATCTGGATAATTTAAAACTTTTTCTAACTTTATAATCAAAGTAAATGCGGAAACTTAAATTTAAATTCTCTTTATTAATCAACGAATATGATATACAAGGATTTCAACTTCTATGAACAACCTACAACTATACAAACTACCCATCTACAATTAGCCCAAATTTTGACGTCCTCGCCAAGAGTACCTGAAAATGGGGAGAAACCGGAGTGAGAATAAATCTCAACAAGTAGCAATGTGCATGATGTAAAATAGTCCATAATTTTACAATAATAGTCATGAGGTGAACGATAAATCAAAACCACAATAATACGATGATGTAACGATAAAAATTATCAATCCAAACCAAACATGTGTGACATAATAGGACTCATGAACTGAAACCACTTAATAAGAATATTCTTGCCCCCATAGTTCACCACATCACGACTTACATGATAGATGGAGCCCGAACCTACAGTGACTACCATCTCCTCCGTCAACCATCAACGCGGATCACCCACACATGGGTTGGCGAGTACAATCCACAGTCCAAATAAAATCCCATAAAAGGGTAACGCTTCCGCAGAGGCTATACCAATCCGATCAAAGATTAATGGACCCACAACAAACACGTCTAATACCAGTGCAAGTGCAAGTCACAAGTGATCCTCAAGCACGGCCAAATCATAGCTCCAATGTGAGAGTCACAAGTAACCTACCAATATGACCAATATAAAGCTCGTGAAAGTCGATCCCTCATTGAAGCATGCGGATGGTAACCTGAATAACAAAACAAAAACCGTTTACTGAAAGCAACCTCGACTAAGACCAAGCCGCACCTGCAGCGGTCTAGGATTTCTGCCTACGTTTCCTGCACCTGCTAGTACGACGGACTGTATACTGGGGAGTTCCGAACAAGAATTAATTACCAACCAATTCCCTTTCACTTCCTAGCTAAGCTATAGATCCATACTAAGCATTGCCCACTAGACACAACTCACAATCAAAACCTTGAACAACTCAATAATACAATATTCAGTGATAAACCTCGTACCAATAATCATAACCATGTCCCAAGTGCTATGTCCAGCAATAATTTCCAAAACCACGGTATCCAACCAAAATATGTTCAAAATAACCATTAAACAGTTCTTAAACAAAGTTCCAGATCATTTAATAAAAAAAAGTACGAGAGTATATACAAATTCTAAATAAAATGTTCAGATTTGAGTCGTGTTAGTGTGGGCATACTTAGTTTATCTTTCTAATTCAGTATTCATGTTATTCTTTATTTCTTACAAAGTTTACTCCAAATCCTACACTTTGGTTCATCCTAAAATCTTTACTTTTAAATCCTTATTTACCAACTAATATCCTAAATCTCTAAAACCTTTGGGTTATGTTGTTGATTCTTTCCAAAAGTTAATTTGGGTTTATTATGACTTGTTAGACTAGGTTTCATACTTAAGAATCCTAATGAAAGTAGTCTGAGTGCATGGATTTACTTTAACTAGTCATCTTTGATTCTTATTACATTCATTGTCCCAAATAATTATCCTTTTATCCAAATTTAATTCCGTTACTTTCTACATCTCAAATTACCCTATTTATAGGTGTTACAACATTAAAACTCCAAGAAAAATAATTAGAAATTGAATCTAGGCATGAATCCCAAGTTTATAAATTTCTGACAGTTGGTCGCTCGAAGGGTCGCTAGGGCGACTGCTCTAGCGGTTAGGTTTCCAGGTTCTGTTATTTTTCAAAGGCCTATCGCCTGAAGTAACGCTTGAGCGGTGTATCGAGCGCTCCAGATATAACACTGTTTTTCTTCAATTATGGAAATTTTAGAACTTTCTATATATACTATTTACTTGTTTTGATTCTAAACAACTAATTTCCATCATAAAATAGTTCTAGGACAACACTAAACTAATCTTATCACCTTTCTCCTTATCTTGAGTTTTTTTTTTTTTTAAGTTCAAACTCACTATGATCAACCTTTTCTTGATTTCTAAAGAAAGTTACATCACCAAACAATTCTTTATAAAAAAAAAAAAGAATTTCCCATTAAATCCAACTTCAAAAGCAATACGATCAAACATCAAAATCACGAGAAAACATGCAGTTCTTCCAGGTTTCAAGTGTTTGCTACGTGCCTTATGATGGATCCAGATTTTTCAGAAACTTCGCCTGTGCCCGTTTTTGGAGCTCGACCGCACCCCTCTAGGCTTCTCCAATTTAAATCTCCACCGTTCAGTTTGAAGTTGTCCATGAGTAGAACAAAACCCTAAAATTTCAGCCCATTCCAACAGTTAGATATTCCTAGATCACTGTTCAAAGTTGGCTGGTTGGCCATCTCTACAACTTCTCTTCTTTCTAATTCCTCCTTTCTTTTCTCTCCTCTCCTTCTATTTTTGGCTCCCATCACTTATGCACGAATTTCCCTCTCATTCTAACTTATTTTCAAAACCTAAAACACTCTTTAAGCCTCTCTTTTATAGCCTCTCTAATAGTCCAAATCTAATTAGGTTTAGCTTATTCTAAGATACTTAGTGTATTCCCTCTTCTACCCTTCTCCTTAATTTAACTCCTTTAACTCTCTTTTAAAGGATCTCCTAATAAATTTTCGTGCTTAATCTTATTCCTAATTTTAAATTGAACTTAAACTTTTATTATTCACCCAAATTACCTATATTTTGGAACCTAAATAGTATATTTACCATTAGGCCATTTTTCCATCCTTTAAGGCTTAATTTCATTATTTAACACCCAACTAAACTAAAATCTTGTCTAGTTGAATTTTGTTGACTTAATAACTAATTATCTTACTTTCTTTCATGAATTTAACAAATTGAAATGACCAACTTACCCTTCCATCTTTAAATTCCTATTTTAACCTATATATCTCTCTTTAATTCTCCTATTACTATATTCCTTAGTATTTTACTCTATAATTTATTCCTTAATTATTTATTTTATTTTTAGGAAAATCCAGGGTTTTACATTCCATGGGAGACAGAAGGGGAACAAAGGATTAGAAAAGAGAGACTGGGATGGTGGGCCACAGAGAGGGACAAATGAGTAAACAAAGACCTAGAGTAGACTTGTGGAAGACACAACTAAAGAGAACCTGGCAAAGACCTAAGGGATTTCAGTGGAGCACAGAGGTGAGTTGGAGTTTCTAGACACTTCAAATGAGTCGATGAGTATCGAGCTGCAAAAGATGGGAAAAGGCTATGTAAGACCTTGGAATTTTGAAAAAAATTTTTAATTAAGATTAAATATATTAAGTAAGAACAAATAGAGGATTAAAATTCAGTTAAGTTAATTGGTTTGAGTGGGTTGGTTAGATTAGTGGGTTAATGGGGTTTGGTTCAATTTATTGAACTGGTTCATTGGTTTAATGAAAAAAAAATTAGATTAGATGAAAGAACGGGCATTGTCGTTGAAGGTTAGAGAAGAAGAGGAAAATGCAGAGAAAGGAAAGAGGAGAAGGAGAAGAGGAAAGGAGAAAGAAGAAGAAGAAGAAGAAGAGAAGAAGAGGCAAAGAGGATTCTTTCCTCTAGGTCGTTCGTGAGGGTTAGAGAAAGGGTTAGACGCAAAGGAGAAAAAGGGGAAAAGAAGAAGAAAAGAAGAAAGGAAGAAGAGGAGAAGAGTGGGTGATCAATTCTGTTTTGGGCGTGGATTTTGCGAATCTAGTAAGTAGCATTTTTTTTGATCGATTTTCATTTGGTTTATCAGATTTGGCAGCATGCATTAATTCCTCTTTTCATTGCCGTCAACAGATTTTCAATTATTTTTCGATTTCCTTTGATCTTTGATAAATTAATGGGTATGATAGATTATTAGATGGCCTTTGAATATAGATTTTCGAGTTGTAAGACAATGCTAAAAATAGAGCAGTCGTGCGTCTAATTTTCCTTCGTTCTGAAATTTTTTTCTAATGAGGTTAGGTTTGTTCATGTAAATCTCTTAACTTGATTATGAGAAATTTGTTCTTCAAATCCTACCTAACTATTTTTGTTGATGATGAGATCATCATAAAATGTGGGTTAATTTGCTGTTTGGTTAGTATACTATTTTAAGAAGATAATTTTCCAAAGCATCTTGTGACCAACCTTGTTGAATGTTGTTGGTAATGAAGCATGCCTGTTTTGTGTAATCAGTTTAAAATCTGTTAGTGATCATGTTGTGGAAATTTGATCAAGAATATGCAGAGTGGTTCTGATTGGAGGGCTGTAGATCAGTTGCTGTAGATCGTATGGTGTCTGAGTGAAAATTGTGATGAGTGCAGACTAAATGTGAAGGGATTTCTTTGTACAAATATGGTTTCTTATTTGTGATGGGATTTCTATTGCTAGGATGGGATTTCTATTGCTGTATTTCTATTGCTGGATTTCTGTTGCTGGATTTCTATTGCTGGATTTTTCTATGGTTTCTTATTTGGGATGAGAGTTCTAATTTAGGTTTTGATTTGGCATGAGAAAAATACTGATTTGAAGTTCTAATTGGAGTGCTAAGGATTTCAAACAGGTATTGAGGATTTCCAATATGCTTAAGTTCTGATTGGAATGCGACAGAAATCTTGTTTGTTAACAATTTTGTTTGTTAACAACATGCTTAGGTTTCAAAAATATGGCTGCTTTTAGTTAAGTTTCAGAGATTGCATGTGATGGTTAGATGTTAATGGATGTTTAAATTTCTGGTTTCCTGACTATATTAGGAGAATGTGGATTTCAAAAATTAAGGTGGAAACTATATGAAGATTAACAAATTAGACAAGGAAAACAAAAAATCAACAATTGGAAGTTAACATATAGAAGCCACTCTGTTATGCTGTCTCAAATTTGTGAAGTTTTCGGTGGCTTGCGAGGGCTTGGAATCTTTGGGTTAAAAGTTATATGAGTAGTCTAAAATTTAGTTTAAGATGTTTGTAGTTGAATGGAAGTGGTTTAGGACCAATTGGAACTCAATTTAATGCAAGAAAAATCAAGAAAAGTTGATGGTTTCTGTCCATTGGGTTTCGCAGCAGGTTGTAACCACCTGTAGTAAAACGGCTATAACTTTCTGTAGGAAACTTCAAATTACGAACCATTTGTTGCGTTAGAAACTAGACTCATAGATCTGTCTAGTAATGTATAGCTTGAATATCTATTAGTTATATATTAGATCAGGTTTATCATTTAATTAACAAGTTAGAATCAGATCTACAAAGTAAACAACAATTGCAAACCAATTGTGGATATTTGGTGTTGGTCTTCTCCAAGCATGAAATTAGTTTAATCCTAAATTGTGTTCAATATTGGTCTTGGAAAACAATGTTTGGTTATTTGAAAAGAAATGTGCTGATGGCAGTAATGCCAAGGGATTTGTATTGATATTGAAAATGTGTGTTGAGGATTCTATAACATTTGTTTTGATTGATTGTGATTTGAATTATGAAGCTGAGGCTTCCTGTTAGTTTAAAAAGGGTCGAGGGCCTATGGTTGGATGTTCTGTGGACTGGGATTTCGGTTCACCTCGGTTGGGGATCGTGAACTGTTGTTCACCCTAGCTGGGGTAAAGGTAGTGAACTGGCATCCATCACAGGTACGGATATTTAATATGTATGGTTTGATGTGCTGTGGGTAGTTGACCGGGCGACTGGCCTGGAGTTGATTGGCAGTGATTGAGTAGTCCCATTTGGCAGTGACGGTGTAGATCTCACTTGCTCAGGGATCTCATTTAGTGTCTTGGTCTATTGTAGTCTAGTAGGCATAAATGAGGTATGGGTCCATTCCTAGGCTAATAAGTGCTATGGTATTGGCTTGTTGGGTTAACACTTAAGTCCAATTGCTATACGCGACAACCTTGTTTGGATGAGGTAACACAGGCCTAGTGTGGCTCCCTCATCGGATATGATATTGGGATGAGATACATAGTCTTGACGTGGTTCCCTCATCAAGTTTGACATGAGATTAGTACTGGATTATGTTGTAGCTCCAACCTTGTTTGAATGAGGTAACACAGGCCCAATGTGGCTCACTCATCGGATATGATATTGGGATGAGGTACATAGACCTGGCGTGGTTCCTTCATCAAGTTTGACATGAGATTGGTACTAGATTGGTATTGTATTTGGGTTGTACTTGCCAACCCCAGGGAGGGGGTACTCCGTAAGGAGACTGCCAGGATTTCTTCTAGTAAATCGTGAGGTTGCAAAAAAACTGGACTCATTTCTTTATCTAATTTATAGACTTGCCCTTTTCATTTGGTTTGTGCATTGGGAAATTGGTTTTGTATTGAAGATATTCTTTTGAATTGTGGCACGAGGAATTGGTTCAAGTAACCGATGTGCAAGGTTTGTTTTACGTTACAAATCCTACTATGATACTTGAACTGTTTCTTAAAGTTGATTGTTTCTTAGCATAATTGGATGGGATTTGAATGTTGATATTTGTTGTGATTTTACTGATATTGTGCTTCGAATTACTCTGACTTTATCGGCTCTTTATTTATGGCTTTGGAATGGTTTAATTGTTATTTACATAAGGATGATTGACTTATTATCATTATTTTGACAGAGTTTGACTATATGGTGTTCGTGCATGTTATTTAATTATTTGAAAACTACATAAATTGTTTTTAACATGCATTGTGCTACTTACTGGGATGTTAGTCTCACGCGTGCTTTTTCTTTAATGGTTTTGTTTTCAGATTCTGCTGGTGAGCCGTGTAACGGGGCAGAGTGCTAGGGTGATCCAGAGTATAAGCCGGCAGATTTCTATTATCCCGGCTAGATCTAGAAAAGGCAATTTTTTTTAATAGTTGTATATTTCATTTTTGGAATTATACAAATTGTATAAGTATATATATATAGAGGGAGAGTTGAGAGATAGATTAACCCTTTGGTTATGTTTTCTTGTGGATAAGTTAGTGTTTAGTTATATATGATGTTGATATATAAACTGTGTTTATCAGGTACCAGAATCGTCACCCAACCTTGTAATTACAGACGCCAAATAGCAGTTTTTTTTAAAAAAAATTTAGGGTTATGTTATAATTGTCTTGGTTAGTTCTTAAAGTATCTCATCGCTTTGGGCCCTACATAACACTCGGGAGCCAGTATGAACCCTACTGGGTGGACCTAGTTTCAGGGTGCTACAAGCTACACAACAGCAAATTCCAAATTAGGGTTGGGAGGGGGGGCTGCAAGATGATTAGGCTAGCGCTACAGCTTTTTCCTGCAAAATCACCAGGGGAACTCAGAGAGGGGAGAGAACCACAAAACTCTTTAAGATTGGCAACCTAAATGCATGTAATATCTAATATGCCATTTACTTGCAATATTTATTACACCATGATATCTTAAATGCATGGTATAAAATGTTAGGTTTAACACTGCTTCAATGTTGGCCTGTATTAGTTTCTGCTATTAAAATGAGATTTTTCTAAGTGTAGGATTAGATGTTTATTATTTTTTTCTCGTTTTAAGGAATTGAAGATTAAAACTAGTCACTTAAGAGAGATTATTTAGATAGATCATTAGTTCGGTGAGATGAATTTAATATTTGATTTACAGCTCCTTTTCTATAACTGAGAACAAAACAAAATGGAGTAATTGTATCCAAGATTTCTAGAAGATTGTAGTTATTTTATCACAGTAAATAAAAATATTAAGAATAATAATAAAGAAAAAATAAACAAAATTCATTGCAAAATTTAGAAGCAATAAGAAAAGAAAAACTACAACATATAAATATTCAAAATTTTCATTTTCACCATGTTTTTAGAGAGATCAACCCAGTTGTAAATTGCCTAGCAAAACTTGGTTGCACAGGTGTTACATAGATCTTTCACTCTTCATTAGATTCCCCCAAAGAATTATTGGATCTAAAGATGTAAAGATTTCATTTTCGCCAAGGGTATGCACAAATTTGAGTCTATATCCTTCTAGTTTGGGTTTCACACTTGAATTGAAGGGATTTAGAGGGAGTTTCAGGGGCAATTTTGGCAATCCAAGGCTTCTAGAGAGAGGTTTTGAGTCAATTAAGGGAGAGATCACGTGATTTTTCATTTGGAACTATTTTGTGTTGCACCATATACACAGAACAATGCAACATAAAAATATATTGCACCGTGCATGTATAACGAAGCAACACAAAACTTCTTTGCACCTTACACTCGAACGGTACAAATTCTGTTATGACCAACTTGCTCGTGTTGAGGTAGCATAATAGCCGAAGCTTCCAAGCGCCTCCTTAGCACAAAAACCCTAAACTATAGAATATAGTGTTGCACCATTTGTAGTGGACAGTGCAAAAAATTAGTTGCAAGATATACGGTGTGCAAAAAAAAATATTGTTTTCTAATTACTATACATGCATGTATTGACTTGATAGAGAACACATATATTTCAAGTACAAAATATTTCTATCATTTTCTTGTATTTTGGTGCAATTTGGTGTGCCTGCATTAAGGGCAGCTTCGTTCCAAGTTTTCAAATGTCTTAAACCCAATCCTCCTTCACTTCATTTACGGAAAACTAGGTCTCAAGACATTGGTATATAATGGCGATTAGGAATACCTCTTATCCATAAACCACACGAATAATTTTTTGACTTAGATAATAGCCTTTGGTAACATGAAGATTGAGTTCTAATAGACCTCGATAGCAGATAATACTTGTGCGCACCTATTTTTGCACGGAGGCGAGGCGCACGTGAGAGTGCGTGCCTCGGGGGATTCAGAGTCACCACTGCCTGATGGGGTGTAGGCAGACACCAGGATACCTATTCAGGTCTATTTTGATTGGTCTGCAACTTTTTAGAGATCCTAGGTAAGTTCTCAGTTACGTCCGGGGAAGTCCAAAGACACCCTGGCCTGCCCCGTCAGTTGACGGGTCCCTCGGGTTTCCCTGGTTCGAGTCAACTCAGTCTACTCACCTTGTTCCTAAGCTAGCATGCACTTCATTTGGCCTAGTGGGGACCACCAAAGTGGTGTGGGTCCCCTTTTATTTGATTTTATCTTTATTTATTTACGTGATCTGGGTCGGATTGGGTGGGCTCCTTTGGAAGGCCCATGGATTCCCTGATGGATTGGGTTTAGCCCACATGTCCCTTGTTGGGCCTCGATCTAAGCCTAGGAGGCCCTTTGGGCTTTTATTAGTTTAATCAATTTTAATTAGGGTGTTAGCACCTGATTTTTGCACCCCCAAAATAAAGAAAAATGAAAAGTCAAACCCTGAGGGGGTCAAAAATTGACTTTTTGATTCAAGTAAATTTGGCCACCAAACTTCATCTCATTAAACATAGCATTTCAACACGATTCCAACGCAACTGAATCTGCTGGAATCGGGGTCCGGATGAGAAAGTTATGAGCCGGTCAAACTTTTAGGGAGCGAAAAGTTGACTTTTTGCTCGACTCCAATTCAACTGCCAAACTTGATCCCAATGGATAGGTGGTTCCGAGCTGATTCCAACGACACTAAGTTTGCTGAAATCGGACACTGGATAAAGAAGTTATGAGCAGTTGAAGTTTCATAAAAAACTGCCCATGTGGCAAAAAAGGCAGCAAAAATGGAATAAACCAATAAAATAAATAAGATGAATGTGTTTAATAATATTTTAATAAGAAGAATCTCGCTTTTTTAATAAAATAATCAAAAAATCGAATAAGAATCTTGCAAAAAACCAAATTGAATAAAGTTTTGAAATCCAAACATTTTAAAAATGTGCTGGACCGTATTTGAATTACGGGCAGGGCATGCCCGTATTTGAAATACGGGCAAGATTCTGATAGAAGACACGCGTCGCTGTACGGCGGGACACGCGTCCCGTACGGCCGATTCGCGAGATTCGCACATGTGCGTTTTTCGTCCGTATTTGAATTACGGGCAAGGCACGCCCGTACTTGAAGTACGGGCAAGGCATGCCCGTATTTCAAGTACGGGTACGGAAATTTTGCCTATAAATAGAGAGGCCACCCCCCTCATTTGAACAAGCCTTCCTCCTTGCTGGCTCCCTTCTCCCTCCTGGTGCTCTCCACGGCCAAGCCCTGCCCAACCACCACCACCCCTAACCTAAGCTTCTTTTGTTCCGAAAATACCCCTATCTTACCAAAACCATGCCTAAGCTTTACATAACCCTCCTTTGAATGTTGCCACCTAACAAACCCCTTTCAAAACCAACTTAAAAATCTTTGGAGGACGCGGAAGCGCTGCCAGATTTCTCGGAAAATCCAGACATCGACAAATCTAGGAGTAATAGTGTGGTAATAATCTTAATGGTTCATTTCTTTCAATATACATGTGAATTCCTTCATTTGAGTAATTTTGGATTTCTTTTTATTTTTATTACTTGCTTACTAATCAATTTGTTTTTTTTTTTTTGATGGGATCCTCTATGCAAATGAGCACTATTCCATGATATAAAAGATGGACTCATAGAACACTAAAAAATCTAATATTTTGGTTAATAATGCTTGCGAGTACACAAGGAGTTTGTCCTCCTTAAACCTTCCCCTGTCAACTCCCCTTTCCATTCTTGAATTCGGGTTACTAACAACCAAGAGGGGGTCTAGTTGCTTCAAGAAGAACAAAAGGAAGAAGAAAAATGACATTTTGAACCAAATGAAGCAAGTACAGAATCTGGAGAAGCTGAAAACTTCAACATCAGTTGCAGAAAGATCCCAAGAAAGCCACGGAACTGATCCAGATTGAAATCGGCAGCAAATATGCAAAACAGGTCGCGTCCGTAAACTCAGGCCGGTCCAGCCTGGACCGTGTTTGATTCACGGACAAGGGGGACCGGAATCCATTCACGGGCAAGCGAGACCGTAAAGAGAATACGGGCAGATGTAAAAATAATGTAAAAAGTGTAATTTCTTGGTTCGGTTGGGCCTGACCCGGCCTAAGCCGGCTTGAACCACTCCCTTAAACCACTTGGGCTATATTAAGCCCATTTTTGGACTTTGGGTCTAGATAGGCCCATGAAGATCCCTTTGGCCCACTATTGGGGCCCACTTAGACTGGCCTATACCAGGCCTGTTTTCAACAAACAGGCCCAGGCCCCTTGACCCTTGGCTAATGGGCCAAATCCAAGCCCACTAAGCCCATGGCGTGTGTGTAAATAGTTTAAGTAAATAACCAAATGGGTTACCCAATAACCCAGCTGGGCCCTAGGCCCAATCATGGCAACCCACGGGTCTTCCAACGGGACCCGGGTCCGACCCACTTCACTTGAATAAATAAGAAGATAAAATCAAATAAAAAGGGACCCACACCTCCAAAGGGCCCCGCCAGACCCAATAAACAGCATACTGGTCTAAGAAGGGTGAACTTGACTCAAAAACCAGGGAGACCCGAGGGACCCGTCAAACCGACGGGGCGAGCCGGGGTGTCTTTAGGACTTCCCCGGATCGTAATCGAGGACTTAGCTAGATCTCTAAAAAGCCGCAGACCAGACTTAGACCCGGTTAGGGCAAAACCGTGTCTGCCTGCACTCTCAGGCAGTGGCGACTCCGAATATCCCGAGGCACGCACGAAAGGTGCACCCGGTGTGCGATCTAGGATCCAGGCCAGATTTTTAGGTGCGCACAGCTTGGCGACTCTGCTGGGGATTCCCTCAACCCAGCTGGACCCTGGTTATCAAATAAGTCAACTAGGTGGATATAGGCAGATTTAGGAAGTACTTCTTGTCCAACCTTAGTGGTTTATGGAACTTATGCAATTACATAATATTGGGGGATCCTGTCATAAGGAAGAGATAATTGCCTAAGGAAAGTGGAATTTAAGCGGTTCCCTGTGACCCTCCACTTACCTGGGGATCCACCCAAACATTGTATTGCATACTGTTCTGTATTCTCACTATAAAAGTGACATTAAGAAACCCTTAATCAGCCTACTATCCGAGAATCACCCGATTAAACACAGCACTTGGCTCCACTGCACATACAAGCACTTCACTACACCGTGAATGAATTTTTTAACTGCGTGGGGTGACATGCATGAGGGAGTCTGCATGAATGATCCGAACTGAATGCTGTTTGCACCATGTGAATGCTCTTCTTAACCAAAACCTAGATCTCTCTAGCAGCCACCCTTCTTCAATCGAGAAACTTACTTTTGGGATGGTATTAGCCCTACGCTCCCGTGGCTTGCCGGGGAAAGCAGGGTAAACCCATCTCCCCAGGTTTCTAGATTCTTCAAGCGCCATTGGTTTCTTGCCATGGTACGCGAAGGGGGTGTTAGTGTGACCCACACATAAACGTCAAGGAGTGACAGTGTTATATCAGAAACCCCAAGGGAGGTAAGTGTAATTATGTCATACCTCAAGGGAGGTAAGTGTAATTTACCCTAAAAAAAATATAGAATCCAGCATGATCATGTCAACCTAGTTCATTCACTTAACCTAAAAGGAGAATATCTCTACTACTTAAAAAGCACGAAGGGGCTTAAGTGTTTGGGCACATTTGCGTTCTCAGAGTGCCCTCCACCATTTTGCATATTGCTTTTGTGAATCCCTTACTCCTTTTCAGGTACTTGTTCCCCAAGCCACTTTTTATGTTGTCAGAAACCATTTTTTTATTGGTTTAGTAAATCCCTTCCTCCTTTTCGATACTTCTCTTCGATAAGTGTTCGGGCACTTTTACATTCCATTTTTCGAACGGACCAAATTACCCTCCATCGTCCCAACTATTTACCCAACTCTTCAAGTGATTTGCTTGCCATTCGTTATAATCTGCCTTCTTTCCCAAGTAACCACGTTCATGCGCATGCTTGGTTTCTCTGTTGTTGCTCAACCAAGACTGCCTTCGCCCATTGGGCGGGGCTGCAAAGTTTCTCAATATTTACAATGTCAGCGTCCTTCCTCCACCATTGGCGGGCTTCATTTCTGATACTGTCAGGAAGTCCTTCAGTGAGTTTGGCATGAAGATAAAAGGTCCACTTACTCCCCAAATTGGCTTAACGTCTTCTCCAAGATTGATTATCTTCTTCCCCAAGATTGCGTAACGCATTCCCAATAACTTCATCCCCAAGATAAGATTTGTATGTTTCTATTTGTTCTGCGGACTTTCTCTTCTGCTCTCCTTCCCAAGACCGACCTTTGTTCAAGACTTCCCGAGTGAGTCGGATTGATTCACACTTCCTTCTTCAATATGTACATGAAATACGCATCTCGAACAAGGTAAGAGTGAGATCCGATTCCTCCTCTTTATTCCTGTTCTCTATCTTTCTTCAATTCGAAAAGATCTTTCCCTTGTATTATGCTGCGCTATGGTCATATTTGCCTTAGAGTGGAGGGACACACTTATTTCCTTGGATCGAGGCCTCTGTTATCTTTCATTTTTTGGGGTTCATTTGATTTCTTCGTATTTATTTTATTTTATTTTTATTGTCTTATTTTGAGGTCCCTTTTATGTTTCAGATCTACCCTAGACCATTTATGTGTCTCCGTTAAAGATACCGAAAACGATGTTACCTCAGAAGCAAGCCGTAGAATCGAACGGATCGAGCATTAACGAGATGGAGCATGAAGAGAAAGAGGAAGAAATGGGGGATCAATCTAACTTGAGCTTCAAGAGCTTTCTCTCACATGGCGGCTTTGTGTTAACTGCGCTTTGAATCGAGTAACTTTGCAAAATCCCAGATCGAAAAAAATGTAGAAAACGAAAATCCCATTTGCTTCCTTTCAAATCATTTAAAGAATTCCAATTTCTCTTCAATTCATTTATAAGTCGCCCAGGTACTGTTAACGCTACTGTATTCTTCTCTCGAATGAGTATGCTTTCCGGCATCTTACTTTAGCTGTTCTACGGTCTTGTTGGTAGCTGGACGGCATACGTCATCAGGGTTCTGTATGTCGACTACCGAAGCCGGAAAGATAAGGTGAATGTTAGCTTCAAGAATCATGTCATATAGGTTAGCTGCTCACACCTACGTAGATCAACTTGACAGATACTTCTGGTTCTGGTTCTAACTCTTCTATTTTCAATTCCACTAATGAACGAAAGAAAAACTTTCTTTTGGCCAGCATTGGTTCGAAGTAATGGACGGATTGCTTGGTCCCTACTGAAAAGTCATGGGACTAGCCTCTATCTGTGCTTTTCTCTTGTTTGGATCCTTCATAAGGCTTGTAGCTTCCGCAAGGTAAGGTTTTTTCATCCCAAGTTCTTCGTCGAGCAGGGTACAAACTCCTAAAACTTTGGCCCCGGTAACAGACAAGAATATCACTACGATTTCTCGTTGGGCAACTAGCAAACTTTCCGAATCATTGAGGAGGTGCATGCGGTACATCTCGGCGATTTGATTGCCCCAGGTCCGCAAGCGGCTCTTGGTGTTGGGAATGTATTGCTTGCGAATGTGTTGCTTGCCATAAAGCGGTTTTTCTTCAGCTGTGCGTCAAGGCAAACGTTGCATGGATTTAAAAAAAAATGATGAGGAGAAGACCGGACTTGTTCTTGTCGCTCGTTACAGTTCTTGTTCCGGTTGTTCTTTATATACAGAGATTCTGAAGTTTCACGATTTCTCCCCGTAAGTTTCAATGAAGAAACGAAGCAAGGAAGAAAGCCAAAAAAACGTTCACAGTTTCTTTTTTTTTTTGTGTAAATGTTCTGTTTTCCTCTTTTCTTTTTAAATAGATCTATTTCTTTTATTGTTTTTTCCGTAGCTAGAAACGAATTTATTGAAGATGTTTCAACTATTCTTAGTAATAAACTTTACTTTCCATTACCAAAAAAATAAACTTTACTTTCATTTGTACAAACTACTACATCTCATCTTCTTTATCATGATTCTGTTACATGGTACATAATATTTATATTTGCTTATGAGAGATCTACCTGAGAATACAAGAGTATTTGAAAGTAAAGTTTATTGGAAATCAAAATTTATTATTGAAATAGATTTAATATTGTAAACATGTTATTGTTGGCTTGATGATATTTGGCTATGAGTAATCCAAATTGGCTTTTTTGGTGGATGCTGATATGCAATGGTGTTGCAGGCAGCTAAACAAAGCCACAAGAAGCACTACATTGGCTGTTTCCTTATGCAACCTATTTTATTTGCATCATGATTGTAACGCCCCGAATCCGAGTTACGTAGAAAACCCATAACTCGTCTTCAGAGGTTATTATGTAAAGCAGGATTGCACTATCAGAGTGAAGGAAAAACATGAATATAATGATAACTATAAGACAGAGTGTGCTAAAATAATCCCAAGTTAATAAACTCACATGCCAAGTAACTAACCATGAGTGTCGCTCTCCGAGAGTATCTGAAAGCAAAACAAAAGCAAAGGAATGAGATACGAATATCTCAGCGAGCAGCACATGCATGCATAAGTATATTTTCATAGTTATAAAATATGGATCGAATAATTTCACAAGTAACGATGGCAATAACTCGATTAATCTGACTAAATTCACAGTAACTCCTTAGACACAATGATATAGCTAATGAAAAACCAATAGGTAATTAAATCTGAATACGGTTGTCAACAAATCCGTATGACCACAAAACCTATATCATTATAACCACGTCTCGAGAAAACTGAATTTCTACAACAATCCAATAACATGTCTCATGCTAAATAAAACAAACCCAACATTGGTCAATGTCATGTAATTATTTAGATTGGTTAATCAACACGCCAGAGCGACATCCATACCTCCATGTACACAGTTCCAGCCTACTCAGGGTTTCGGATACTCTGAAATGACGGCCTACTCAGGGTTTCGTCATCCAATGCCGGCCTACTCAGGGTTTCTGGCTGCTCTACACCGATCGTGGCAACAATCCATGACCATGCCATTACTCCAATAAAACAAATACATCACATTACTAAGCTTAAACTCTAGATCCAGGACAAGCTAAACCAAAAACAGAAAACCAGAGTATAAACTCAACTCTGTCATCACATTAAATCAACCATACTCATCATCATGTATAACACAACACAGCTCAACACAGGTCACTCCGGGCCAGAACAGTACCTCATGTACTTTCAGTAATTACTCCAATCTCATAACACAAGATTATTGGTAATAAAACCCATTTACTCACAACAAGATAAACTTTACAAATACATTTCAGAACTTTCTATCAAGTAAACCAGGTTAAATAAATTCTCAATCAAGAGCAGTGTATAACAAAAGAGAACTAAATCATGAACCCCTAATGTCAGGAATAGTAACACAACCTACCGATAGCCCTTCAAAATTTACTTCAGAAACTCCTAAAAATTATCAATAATTCAACTTAATAATCTCAGGGTGGTTTGAATAGATAAAAGTAGTTCTAAGATCCTAATCAAGTCATTTGCTAAGAGATTGAAACCCCAAAATATCAAAATTTGGCTTTATTTGGTCAAATACACATTTCGGCTAATTCTTGGTGGATGCGCTGACCTCTGGCTCTTGGCGCGAGGTCGGCGAGAACTCGATGATACCAAAACTCTGTCACGCTAACTAAAAATAGACTTAACGAGAGATGGGCGCGAACTCAGCGGTAACGAAAATCGATCTCGCGCTTAATTAAAACACTTGGCGCGAGCTTGGCGACAACAAAATCTAATTCTTGCGCTGACTAAACTCGTTGGCGCTAGGTAGGCGCCAACCCGGCGGATACTACCTGTAGACACCCCAAATTGCACAAACAATCATCAAAAATCATTATCTCCTGGAAAGCCAGCACAGAATTTGAAGAAAATAAACTTTTACCTGTATCCGGATTGAGTATCCGGATACAAGTACCCTTTCCCGTATCCGGATAGTCATACCGGATACGTGTGAGCCTTAGCGTATCCGGTACCATGTACCGGATACCTTAAGGCCCTTTGTTATCCGGTCTGATGTACCGGATACCTTAAGTTTGCTCAAAATTAGGGTTTTCCGAGAGCTTTTCACTTTTACCATCATGTCCCTCATTAAATGAGGGGAAATCGCGGAAATAACCTTAGGGTTTAGGTTGGAGTGGTTCTAGACATTAAGTTGTGTCTACCAATGACCTTAGCCCTTGCCTATAAATAGGAGCCTCCTCCTTGAGCAAAGGGCACACAACTCTTGTTTTGAATTCTCGCAAAGAAGAACTCCAAGAGAAGAAGAAAACCGCTGTGGAATCGCCTCCAGCACTCAGGTAAGCCTCAACTTTTCTTTTTATTTTCTGTCTTTACATTCCTAGATCTAGATCTCTTCTTCTACCTTTCTGTAGTGTAAAGCCTTGTTTGTATGTGTGGAAATCCTTCCCCGGCTCAAAGTATCTCAAGACTCCCCTAGCCGTAAAACGTGAAGGCGGATCTAGGAGAAACGAGACTGGGGATTGACCCTAGTACTAGAACCCATGTAGCGTAAGGCTTTTGAATGATTGAAAACCGTTCCATATTCAAAGTACCCTTGATTATCTTAAAGAGAACAGAGGGAAACGATAATAGAACGGAACCCTAGGCTATGCTAGAACCTATTTTGTTGAATCTATATGCATGTGTATGGATCTTGCTTGTTTTTTTCACTTTTGCACACATATCACTATTTTGGCGGGATAGGCTCATATTTGGGGTTTATTGCATTTATTGTGATAAAACTCAAATAAATGGCCTCAATCAATTCTGGAGTATTTTAAAATGTTTTTCAAAGGCTTTGGATTCATCTCACACGAATCACATATTTCTTTATCAATTTTCGGACTTGGATTTCTTCAAAAGTGGCTTAACTTGACAGCACCTGTACCCTTACTTCGGACGTCCATAACTTCATCGTCCGGATGAATTTTGGGGCGATTCTAAAACCATGGGAAAGGTGAGGCTGTCTAGTTTATGTCCACCAAATTTCATGAATTTCTATCTAGCCGATTTTTGACACTTCTCTGTCGAAGTTGAGTGGACAGTTCAGGTCCAAGTACAGAACTTGTCACTTCGACGGACCGCCACGTATTCGTTTTAAGTCCGATTCGAGTGATTTTTGTTTCTTAGTACTCCTTTATGAGTCTATTTTCAAATCCAGTTGGTTTCATAATTTTTGAATTCCATTTGAATTATTGGTATCCGATTTACTCAGAACTGCTCATTTGCATTTTTCTGGGTAAATCTGTGATCTTCGGGGCCTGTTCGGGAGACCACCCAAGGCACGTCCGAAGGGATTTTTGTATGAGGCTAGTTTTTCTGGAAAGATGGCCATACAGACTTCAATCACACCAAATTTCACGGATTTCTATGTAGTGGATTTTTCTAGACAATTTTCCAAAGTTGCCCACTTACCACTTTTAAAAATCCCCAACAGCAACTTCAAAGGAGCATAACTCCTAGATTTTTCATTGGAATGAAGTGAAATTTTGCATGAGACTCCTATTTACCCTAATCTTTCAAATGGATTTGGTTTGGTTCAATTCAGAATTGGATTTGAATGATTTTAAGGCAAATGGCATACTTTTTACCGAATTTTCCGGATTTGATCTAACTTGGTTGTAAGCAACTTGTGCTTTGATTTTCATCTTTTGAAATACTCCAGAAGTGATATTGACATAAGAGAGGATCTAAAATCCATTTAGATCCTCATGTGAAAATATCATACATATGACCTTTTTCAAGGCTTTTCCATGATTTTTAGCAAGCTTTCTTACTTTGTTTTTTGCATGAATATACACTTGGCAACCACTTCGTGTGGATGAATGGGGGTGCCTAACACCTTCCCCCGTTCATAATCTAATCCCCTTACCCATCTCTGGATTTGATTTTCAAGTAGGGTTATTTTTATCCTATAATTTGTCTTTTGGCTATTTTTGCCTACTTTTGAAATCTTTGGTGTCTATTCTCACCCAAAAATCATGAATGGTGGCGACTCTCCCAATTTTTGCGTTGAGCCCGTGTGTTGACGGAGGGATGATCACTCCGGTGATTTTTTCCCATGTCTCACAACTGGCGACTCTGCTGGGGACTTGTGGATTTAAGCCTTTTTGTGTATATTCATGCTTTTTACTTCTTTTTGAATGCTTGCTACTTTGTTTAATTCATTTGTGTACATTGTTGTATTTCAAGTCAGATTGGGATGCTTTTGTATTTTATATGGATCAAGTCATGTATGTTTTGCTTGATGTTGCCTAAAGATTGATTTAGGAGAAGCCTATCTTGAAGTATGATTTTGATGCATTTGGTGATAACATGCTCTAATTTGAATTTTTAATACCATGGTTTGAACATGAGAATTAGAAGCATGAAATCTAGGAGTTTAGAATTTTTGGGTATTCCAACATGATTCCCATAAAGCATGTTTTTTTGTGCTAAATGTTTGCTTTATGCCATGCTTGGGATTTTGGGGTATAGGAATGACATAAGTTGAGCATGAAAACAATGAAAAAAAAATCTGAAATGCTTAGTGGGAATTTTGGGGATTTTCAAGCATATGTTTCCCAAGCTAAAAGCTTTTTATGTCATATTGTTAGCTTCTGGGTTTTAGGCTTGGATTTGGGCATAAAACCATGTCACTTGAGCATCCAATTTAAGGAAAAAAAATCTGGAAATTTTAATGTATTTTGGGGAGATCTTAAGCATGTTTTACCTCATTGAAACACTTTTGAACCATGTCCAGTAAGTGCTAAATTTTTAGGCTTCAAATTGGGTAGAAATGGTACACTTTGAGCATGAGATCTGAGATTTAGGGAATGCTTTTGGGATTTCAAGCATGCTTCCATGGTTTAATTGTTGTTTGCACAAATAACATGTTTTGTATAACACTTTTTGGGCATGTAATATTTTTTGTGCATATTTAGTTGTTTTGGTGCTTGCTTGCTTGTATTTGGCTTCATTATTTTTGTCATATGTACCTTGGCTTGAAATTGAATGCATGGCTACGAAAAAGAGTGGCAAGGGGCTGGGACGTTGTGAATGTTACCACAATTTAAAATTGCACTTGAGCACTTGAAACAATTTGCACAGCCTACCCTTTTACCTATTAGGAAGTTGAACCATGAATGTGTGTAGCTTGGCGCACCGAGGTCGTGACTTCGGAAAGCGAAAGTGAAAACATTTACCTTAGAATTTGGGTCAATGATGTGATGACAATGGGATCTGTGATTCGATTCCGGGCATCACTAGACTTGAGTTCTAAGTTGCCAATTAAGCCAAAACCCAAAAACCATACGCTTGAAGGTGGAGAAACACGTTTTCAGCTAAAAGCACACAATTGCGTTTGGGGAATTGGGTGTAAATGTGGGAAGGCCGTTTGCATGTTTTACAGGCCAAGGTATAATGTGAATACCATATTGAATGAAGGTAATACAAGGTGGCAAGGTAAAGCCATGTCCTTTTCTTAAATTCGGGGAATTTTGCAAGTATGATGTCCAAGCCCGATTTGGGGCAAGTTTTGAAGGTCAAATTAAGGTGAACATCAATTGGGAATGAAAAAAAATCAAATCTGGTGAAAAAAAATGAGTCAAAAAGGGCCATTTCGGCAATAACCGGCAACTCAGGCCGGTTAATAACAACCCTGCTCATATCCGGTATATATTTCCGGATAAAAAGGCATATGCGTGAATCCGGTTATGGTAACCGGATACAATAAGGCATATTATTATCCGGAATGTTATACCGGATACGTTCAAAAATGCACAAATTGGCTTTTCAGCCCAAGTTTTCAGAATAAAATGCCTAAAACACTGTGGATAATCCTTAGGCACCCCGAAAAGAACATAAGAAATGTTCCCAAAAATACAAAAAAAAAACAAAAACAAAAACAAAAAAAAAAGAATAAAATAAAATATTCTTTCAGGATTTAACCTAAGTTTGAAAATCAAAGAGGAAACCAAGGTGGCATATTTTTGACACCAACTCAACTCAAACATATGTCAATCCAGCTTTAGAACTTGAAAATCTTCTAAAATGCATCAGATTTCAAATAACAAAAAAAAAAGTGGGACACTTGGAAGCCCTAGAATATTCCATGAAAACCTTGGTTGGTTATTTTTATCAATCAAATCAAAAAAGGTGGGACACTTGGAAGCCCTAGAATATTCCATGAGAACCTTGGTTGGTTATTTTTATCAATCAAATCAAAAAAAAAATGAAAACCTTTGGTTGATTATTTTTTTCAATCAAATCAAAACATTTGTGGGATACTTGGATAGAGTAGTCCAAGACACCTTTGGTTGGTTATTTTTATCAATCAAATCAAAAAAAAAAATGAAAACCTTTGGTTGGTTATTTTTATCAATCAAATCAAAACATTTGTGGGATACTTGGATAGAGTAGTCCAAGACACCTTTGGTTGGTTATTTTTATCAATCAAATCAAAACATTTGTGGGATACTTGGATAGAGTAGTCCAAGACACCTTTGGTTGGTTATTTTTATCAATTAAATCAAAAAAAATGAAAACCTTTGGTTGGTTATTTTTATCAATCAAATCAAAACATTTGTGGGATACTTGGATAAAGTAGTCCAAGACACCTTTGGTTGGTTATTTTTATCAATCAAATCAAAACATTTGTGGGATACTTGGATAGAGTAGTCCAAGACACCTTTGGTTGGTTATTTTTATCAATCAAATCAAAACATTTGTGGGATACTTGGATAGAGTAGTCCAAGACACCTTTGGTTGGTTATTTTTATCAATCAAATCAAAACATTTGTGGGATACTTGGATAGAGTAGTCCAAGACACCTTTGGTTGGTTATTTTTATCAATCAAATCAAAACATTTGTGGGATACTTGGATAGAATATTCCAAGACACCTTTGGTTGGTTATTTTTATCAATCAAATCAAAACATTTGTGGGATACTTGGAAGCCCTAGAATATTCCAAGACACCTTGGTTGGTTATTTTTATCAATCAAATAAAAAAAAATTGGGACCTTTGGAAGCCCTAGAATATTCCATAAAAACCTTGGTTGGTTATTTTTATCAATCAAATCAAAAAAAAAAAATTATGGGACCCTTGGAAGCCCTAGAATATTCCAACACAAAATCAAAACAAAAAAAAAACAAAAAAAAAAAAAAATCTGGATTGGTGTTCACCTAACCTACTGGTTTACATATATAGGGGTGTGACTCAAGTTAAATGGAAACTAACATGTTCTATTCATTGTTTTTCGTCAGGTACATTCAACCCAGGTACACTTGCAGTCATTGCTCCAGTAACCAGATCCAAAGCAAGAGCCATGAATCCTGAAGAGAACCAAGCCCAAGCTACTGTCCCCGCTCAGGACTTCACTCAACTGCAGGAGCAAGTGGCCGGTCTGGCCAAAATGCTGGGGGACCTATTGGCGGCTCAGGCCCAACAGGCCCAAGCCCCGAACCAGGCATCTACTTCCCATCAGGCACCACCACCTCAGGCCTACATTCCGCCTCCGGTTCAGCCCATGCCTGAGCCCATTTCTGAACCAGTCCCTGAACCCATTCTGATCAGGGAAAATATGGCGGAGTCTGAGAAAGAGCTGGAGAAAGAAAAGGCCCGAGATGAGATGGAGAAGAAAATGCTGCTGAGGATAGAGAGAATCCAGGCAGAGCTGAAAGAGGTGAAGGGGGGAGGCAGCCATGCAGGCACCACCTTCGAGGACCTGTGCATGTACCCGGACGTCTGTCTACCGGCTAAGTTCAGGTGCCCGGATTTTGACAAGTTTGATGGCACGGGCTGCCCATTAAGCCATCTGAAACTATACTGCGGGGCCTTGTGCCAATTTGGCCGGGACGATGGAATACTGATCCAGCTCTTCCAGAGGAGTCTGACCGGGTCAGCCCTTCGGTGGTTCGCTACAGTGGACCATGGAAGGATTAGAAGGTGGAAGGACTTGGCCGATGCTTTCCTGGACCAGTACAAGTTCAACTCTGAGATCGTGCCGGACCGGTACGACATGATGAGGATGACCAAGGGGAAGGATGAACCGGTACGGCAGTACGCCAAGAGATGGAGAGAGGCCGCCTCCCAGGTCAGGCCACCTATGCAAGAGCCGGAGATGATCTCCACATTTATGGGCACACTAGGGCAGCCCTTTTACAACCATCTGGTGGGCCAGATCACCACCAACTTTACAGCCCTGGTGCAGGTGGCTGATCGGATCGAAGAAGGGGTCAAGTCAGGAAGGCTGATAGACTACTCTACTCTGACTGGGCAGTCTGATTCCTCTGCCTTTATGGCCCAGAAGAAAGGGGCCGGGTTTAAAAAGACGGGGGCCCGAAAAGAAGGGGAGGTGAACCTGGTCCAGGCTCCTCCAGCCAAGAAGCCACTTCATGTGAACATCTCGGCACCCCAACAGGCCCAACAGACCCAGCAGTCGTACCAGACCCCGATGAATGTCAACTTCTCTCCGTCTGTGCCAAGTAACACAAGGAGGACTTTTTCTAAGGAGGAGCGGGATGCCTGGTTCGCAGCAAGAAAGAACCGGGTTTTCACCCCTCTACCCATATCTCTTTCCCAACTATTGCCAACCCTGCTGAAAGGGGAATATTTGACTCTGAAAGAGCCCAACCCGAATGCCACCAGGGGGAGAAATTTTGACACATCGGTCACCTGTGACTTCCACATGGGTGCACCGGGGCACTCTACTGATACATGCTGGGTATTGAAGCATGCAGTCCAGGATTTGTTGGACCAGAAGGCTTTGGTCTTCAACACTGCTACACCGGCCCCGTCCGGGAACAATATTGGGCAGAACCCTCTGCCGTACCACAATGGGGCAGGCCCATCCAACTCCATCACGGCCATATCCACCACCAGAAGGGCCTTTGACCCATCACAGCTCATAGCTCCCGTGGGGACCACGGTCCAGGTCCGATTTTTCCCAGAAGAGGAAGAGGAGGAGATCAACATGGTCTCCCAAAAAAATAGTAATCTTGCTGCTGAGGACATAAGTTCCTCTCTAAACCGGGTCTCTTCACTCATGGCCCAGATGAATACTGCAAGGCCCACATTGGTCTTCAATTGCAGTCCACCCACTTATTCCCCATCCAAGCCGTCTAAGGCTCCACTGGTCATCAATCTTGACCCCACCACTGCTTCCATCACTTCTTCTGTCCCCACCAAATCCAAACTTCAACCCCTGGTTGTAAATGTGCAGCCAGCCCAAACTACCCCTAAACCGGCCCATACATCCCGGTCCAAACTCCAGCCACTAGTGGTTGACATCCCTAAACTAGTCTATTCTGAGGCCGCTGTACCATGGAATTACAGCGAGGGAATCACGGCTACGGTTCCAGTGGTCAGGAACCAGAACCAGGAGGAGGTGAACCTCATGACGAGGTCGGGGAGATGTGCAGGGGGTGAAGAGAAGGAGAAAGAGACAGAAGTAGAAAAAGAAAAAACAGAAAAAGAAAATGAAGAAAAAAGAAAACAGAAAGGAAAAAATAAAGTAGGAGAAGACACCCCCCAGGGTGCAGAAAATGAGGCAGCAGACCTCATAAAAATAATAAAGAAAAGTGAATTTAATCTTGTGGATCAGCTGAACAAGGTCCCGGCCCAGATTTCAATACTGGGCCTTTTGCTGAATTCTGAAAAGCATAGGGATGCATTGTTAAGGGTGCTACAGAGTGCACACGTATCCCAGACCATTGATCCAGACCAGCTTGGTAAAATGGTTGGTCAAATCTTGTCACATAATGTGATAAGTTTCTCAGAGGGTGAGATCAGCCCAAGTGGGTGTTATCATGTTGACCCTTTGCACATCACTGTGCTTTGTAAGGGCTGCATGGTTGCACGGGTTTTAATTGACAACGGGTCAGCGTTAAACGTTTGCCCGTTAATCACTTTTACCAAGCTGGGTCTGGACCAGTCAAGGATCAAAAGAAATGGGCGGATAGTGAGGGCTTTTGATAGCTCCAAGACCCACTCCCTAGGGGAGATTGAACTGCCGGTCACAATTGGGCCGAATATCTTTAACATCACATTTGAGGTGATGGATATACCCGCAGCCTTCAATCTGCTCCTAGGAAGGCCGTGGATACACTCGGCTAGGGCAATACCATCCACGCTCCACCAAAGGGTGAAATATGTAAGAGGGCAAAGGGTGATAACAGTCCTAGCCGAAAACTTGGTGCCGCCCATCATGTCACCTGATGTACCATTAATCAATGTGGACTTGACTGTCGACAAGATTGCATTCCACTCATTCCAATTTGAGGCGGTCAATTTCATACCTGGGGGGTGTGAGAAAAAGAAAGAAAAGGGGACCACTGCAGAAAGGATGGTCAAGAAAGTGATGGAGAAATACCACTTTCACCCAGGGAAAGGCCTGGGGATCAATCTGCAGGGGATGGTGGAGCCAATCACGGCTAAGAAACTGATCCCCAAGGTAGGGTTGGGCTTCAAGCCCAGAGGCTGGAGAAGAATGAAGTACGAAGAAGGGGAGAGCAGAGGCAAAGGAAAACTCCCTCATTTAAGGGAAAGTTTCCCTAAACCCGCTTATATAATCCAAATTTCTCCTCCTATGGACCAATCAAAACCTCCCTACTACAACATCAACCCATTTCAGAAGCCTGTTGTTTCGGCCCTACAACCCTATAACCCATCTCCAATACTGGGAGCAGCAGATGGGCCTGGACCACAGCCCGAGCAGCAGGTGGACTTTTCTGAAGATGTTGGTGCATTCTTCGCCATGACTGAGGGCGAAAAGACAGGGGCAGACATGGAACTGCCATTCATTGATTGGGCCGCAGTAAAGATTCCGGAAGAGGTCATTTCTGGATTGGGCCCCGTAGCAGAAAAGGGCAGTACCCACCCGGTGATGATGGCATCGGATGCTGGGCTTGAGGAGCAGGCTTTCCCTATTTCCCCTGCTCCCCAAAATTTTGTAATGAACAATTGGGAGGAAACTCCCCTTACTTTTGAAGCAGCGTCTGTGTGGCAAACTGACGCGGCTTCCAAAAAAAAACTCCAATAGTGGAATGCCATTTCCCTGAAGGTTCTAATGGGCCTTCGTCTTCAGGGGAATTATGTTTAGAAGGCCCACAAAAAACCCAAAAAGATTTTTCTATTTTTTCTAGAAAATTTAAATTTTTCAAAAAGGTCCAAACCACTTATGAACCATATAATCAGACCGAATTGGACCAGGTTGAATATGACTTCGACCTTGAGCTCGACTTTGATCTCATGGGGGTCGAAGAAGAGACCGAGGTCGAAGAAGAAGACGTTCCAAAAGAAATTGAATACCAATTGGAACGTCATGAAAAGGGGGTCCAACCTAATATTGAGGAGACCATATCCATAAATCTTGGGACCGAAGATGACCCAAAAATTGTAAAAATCGGGTCATGCTTGTCTGATATGCAGAAAAATGAAATGTCACAATTCTTGGCAGATTACAAGGATGTGTTCGCTTGGTCATATCGGGACATGCCGGGGTTGGACACAGACATGGTGGTGCACAAGTTGCCAATTTTGCCAGGGGTTAAGCCAATCAAACAGAAGCTGAGAAGATTGAAACCTGAGTGGACTCTGAAGGTCAAGGACGAAGTGGTCAAGCAGTTCCAAGCTGGATTTCTGGCAGTCTCTACGTACCCAGAGTGGCTCGCGAACATAGTGCCGGTACCGAAGAAGGACGGGAAGGTCCGAATGTGCGTGGATTATAGAGACTTGAACAGGGCAAGCCCAAAGGACGATTTTCCGCTTCCACACATCGACATTCTGGTCGATAATACTGCGGTACATAGCCTGTTTTCCTTCATGGATGGGTTCTCAGGATATAATCAGATCAAGATGGCTAAGGAAGATCAAGAGAAAACAGCATTTATCACACCTTGGGGCACATTCCACTATACAGTCATGCCGTTTGGGCTTAAAAACGCTGGGGCGACATACCAGCAGGCCATGACCGCATTATTCCATGACATGATCCATAAGGAGATGGAGGTCTATGTGGACGATATGATTGCCAAATCCTGCAGAGAGGAGGACCACTTGATCAATCTGAAGAAAGTGTTTGATCGGCTCAGGAAGTACAGTCTACGGCTTAACCCAGCTAAGTGCGTCTTTGGGGCTACATCAGGAAAGTTGCTTGGGTTTATAGTGAGCCGAAGAGGAATCGAAATTGACCCGGCAAAAGCCAAGGCCATAATTGAAATGCCAGCACCCAGAACCGAGAAGGAGGTCAGGGGCTTTCTTGGAAGGATTCAATACATAAGCCGGTTCATAGCACAGCTCACTGCTATCTGTGAACCGATTTTCAAACTTTTGAGGAAAGATAACCCGACGGTTTGGAATGAGGACTGCCAGCAGGCATTTGACACAATAAAGAGGTATTTGCTAAACCCACCTGTGCTAGTGCCACCAACTCCAGGAAGACCACTGATCCTGTACTTGTCAGTATTGGAAACATCAATGGGATGTGTCTTGGGGCAGCATGATGAGACTGGTAGAAAAGAAAGGGCAATTTACTATCTGAGTAAAAAATTCACAGAATATGAAGCCAAATACTCACCATTGGAGAAGACTTGCTGTGCTCTAGTGTGGGCCACTCAGAGGCTAAGGCATTATTTCCTTAGTCACTCCACACTATTGATATCCCGGATGGACCCGCTAAAATATTTATTTGAGAAACCAGCACTGACTGGCAGGACGGCAAAGTGGCAACTGCTACTGTCCGAATTTGATCTCACATACATCACCCAGAAGGCAATCAAGGGTCAAGCCATAGCTGATCACCTGGCTGCACATCCTCTGCCAGAATATCAACCCTTGAAGACCAACTTTCCCGATGAGGCAATTCTGTACACTGAAGAGGAGGACAGTGAGAGTTCTTGGCAGATGTTCTTCGAGGGGGCCGCCAACATGAATGGGAACGGAATAGGGGCAGTCTTGGTTAAACCAGATAGTTCACACATCCCAATTGCAGTAAAGCTGAGATTCCAGTGCACTAATAACATAGCAGAATATGAAGCATGCATAATTGGATTGCAAGCAGCCATGGATCATGGAGTAGAGGAACTTGACGTATATGGGGATTCGAGTCTTATCATCTTCCAAACAACTGGTGAGTGGAAAACCAAGGATCACAAATTGATCCCCTATCACCAGTACTTGGAAGAAATAAGCACAAATTTCACTCGAATTTCCTTCAACTATATGCCAAGGGCTAAGAATCAGTTTGCGGATGCTTTAGCAACCTTGGCTTCAATGGTCAGCATATCAGAAGGAGTAGACATCAGACCGCTGGAAATTGAAGTCCGAGATGAACCGGCTTACTGTCTCATTCTAGAGGGAGCACCAGAAGAAGAAACACCATGGTTTCAGGATATCAAGAACTTCTTGAATAATCGGAGTTTGCCAGAAAATGCCACTGCTACTGAGAAGAGGACAATACAGAGATTGGCTGGTCAATTTCTGCTAAGTGGTGGACATGTGTACAAGAGGTCACATAATGACATTCTGCTAAGATGTGTTGCCAAGGCGGAATCGGAAAGGCTGATTGAGACTGTACATGGAGGAGTCTGTGGGCCTCATATGAGTGGACACATGCTGACTAAGAAGATCCTGAGGCTGGGATACTACTGGACAACCATGGAGCATGATTGCTGTATACATGTCAGGAGGTGCCACCAATGCCAGATATATGCAGATAATAAGCATGCACCCCCAGGTGAGCTGCACAACATGACATCACCCTGGCCCTTCTCTATGTGGGGCATAGATGTTATTGGCATGATCTCACCTAAGGCATCGAACGGGCACAGATTCATCCTGGTGGCGATTGACTATTTCACTAAGTGGGTGGAAGCAGCCTCATATGCAAACATCACTAGCAACCATGTTATTAAATTTTTGAAGCACAACATTATTTGTCGCTATGGACTGCCAAGTGCCATAGTATCAGACAATGCTTCAAATATTAAGAACAAGGACATGAAGAAAATGTGTGAGCAGTTTCAGATCACCCATCATAAGTCAGCTCCATACAGGCCAAAGATGAATGGGGCAGTGGAAGCAGCAAACAAGAATATAAAGAAAATCATTCAGAAGATGGTAGTGAGTTACAAAGATTGGCATGAAATGCTACCACTTGCTCTACATGCCTACAGAACCTCGATCCGGACTTCAACTGGGGCAACCCCATACTCCCTAGTCTATGGGATGGAAGCAGTCTTGCCCGGGGAAGTAGAGATCCCATCACTCTGAGTGCTCATGGAAGCAGAACTAGAAGAAGCCGAATGGATCCAGTCGAGACATGATCAACTTAACCTGATAGAAGAAAAGCGGTTGAAAGCGCTTTGCCATGGACAGTTGTACCAGAAGAGAATGGCCCGGGCTTACAATAAGAAAGTGAGGCCCAGAACTTTCCAAGAAGGAAACTTAGTGCTAAAGAAAATCTTACCATTTTTGGAAGATCCTCGTGGTAAGTTCAAGCCCAATTGGGAAGGCCCATATGTCGTCAAGAAAATCCTATCAGGGGGAGCACTCATCTTAGCAGAAATGGATGGGTCAAATTTTCCTGAGCCCATTAACTCTGATGCGGTAAAAAGGTATTTTTCTTGAGTGAATATGTCTAGGAAATGATCCGAGGCCATTTTTCTTTATTTCCTTCAAAAATTCAAATCCCTAGTCTAGCCAAATTGAGCCGGTTCGTTTCTTTGGTAAACCCAAACCGGATTTACAGTCTTAAATTGGGGCAAAATCAATTGGGGCAAAAGTGAGGAAAGAAAAAGAAAAGAGAGGAAAAGCAATGAAAAATGGCAAATGAAAGCCAAGTGTGAAAAAAGATGCAAAAAATGCAATTTGGGGAAAAATGGTTAAATTCATCATGACTGTAAGTCCGGTTGACCTATTTCCACACTCGAAAATTTTGGGCCTTTAATACCCTTTCTTTCATAAACTGAGCCTAGCCTTTATTTCGTCCTATTTTTAAGCCCTCGGTGATCTTAATTTGTTCATTCAAATGTCAGAGTAAGATTGGTAATGACGGAATTCAGAAGCCGGCCCTAGTGAAAACCGTAACTGGCGCTAGGGGCAATATTGGCAAAAAGGCGAAAAGAAAAAAAAATAAGAAAAATGAAAGAAAATCAGAGGTTGAGTTGATCATGGAAATCTGAGATTGAAGCAAAATCGGCATGAGCAGAATGGGGCAGTTTTGGCAGTTGGGGAGGACTCTAAAGGTCCTAAGATGGACGGTTCTGATCCCTCAGTATTTTGTGGACTACCCTTTTCATTATTTAACCTGGTTCTAATTCCTTTAATTATAGGTGATTAAGTGCATGGACCAAATTTCAAAAAAAAGACAAAAAAATAAATAAATAAATAAAAAAAGAAAAATTATACTTTGGCCAGTGATGAGAAATCAAATACTTTTCATAAAACCTTTGTTTTTACAAGCATCTGAGCATTCTGAGGCCAATAATATAAAAACTTTATTTTGAATTAAATCCTTTGTATTTCCACTATTGGAGTTCAATTTTGTACAAAGGTATGAAAAATGTGCAGGAAATAAAGCTAGTCTCCTAGCCGCTCCTCAAGTTCCCGAATCCGAGCTGCCTGAGCTGCAATGACTCCTGAAGCCCCCTCTGCAGCGGGATCACTCAAGAAGGAAATGACCTCATCTGAAAGGGCCTGCCTGATCCGCATACTCCTAAGGCTGGCCAAAGTATCCTGGTACTTCTGCCGAATCATACGGACCTCGAAGCGACGGGCCTGCCTCTGCTCCTCCAGCTTCTCTTCCACAGCAATACGGCGTGAGATCTGTTCCTCAAGCTGCCTCTCCAGATAAGCGCCCTGTATCCTGAGCTCCTGGGCCTCCCGCACCCATATCTGCTGAAGCCGCTTATGAGAAGCCCGCTCAGACTCTAGAATGTCCTCATAGGTGGGAGCCAAGACTACAGGAGGATCTTCGGGTACTGGGGCCTGAGTCTGTATCTGTTCCTTGATCCAGAAGAGATAATCCTTCACATGGGTTTCCGAGAAGACGGGACCATGCATAAAGCGGACATAAGACCACTCCTTCATCAACCAGGCATTCAGCTTCATAGAAAGAGGCCCAAGACGATCCTCGTATCCATATGGGATGATAATCCCCTGGGTCGCTCGGAACTGACGAAGGACCCGCAGAGGAAGATAAAGCACTGCATGCTTTAGGCCTGCTAGGATCAGAAAGTTGCGGTCACGGAAGCTAATCACTGTCTCCGCATTGGGCTGATAAGTACCAGGCCATCTCACCTGGTCATCCTGAAGCGAGCCCAAGAAGGTGAACCAGCCCTGTTTGCCCCCTGAAATATCGGGGCACCCCCTGTTGCTCATCAACAAAGGGACTTTCAGACTCGGGAAGAAGTGTCGATTGATCTCTTCAATCTGGCTCAAATGATCAAGTAGCCAAAGCTGCAAAGGAAGAGAGAGGTGTCAGCACATTGTACAAAAAAAAAAAAAAAAAAAAAAAAAGGAAATGAAAAGAAAAAAAAGGAGGAAAAGGAAAGAGCAAAATTGTGCTACAACTTCTATTTTCTCAAAATCCTATTTTTGCCTTGAAATCCACCTCACAGCCACGAGAGCTCTGTGGAATTCGGGACAACTTTGGGAAATGTGCCTGGTCAAAAGGATGATATCCACTCAATTTTCAACTTGGTTTGATAAAAAATCAGTTTTTCAAAAAATCCTATTTTTGGGCTTAAAATCCACTTCACAGCCACAAAGGGCTCAGTGGAATTTAAGAACTCTTGGAGAGATGCCCCCTTAAAGTGAGGGCCTTTTTGGCAAATCTCCACTCAAAAATTGTTTTCTACAAAAATTGAATTGAACCGAGCAAATCATGCTCAAGGGAATGCAATTTGGGCTTGTCTACTCTTTGCAGCTCACTGCTTCGCAGCTCCCACAAAGAGGGGCAGTTGTAGACACCCCAAATTGCACAAACAATCATCAAAAATCATTATCTCCTGGAAAGCCAGCACAGAATTTGAAGAAAATAAACTTTTACCTGTATCCGGATTGAGTATCCGGATACAAGTACCCTTTACCGTATCCGGATAGTCATACCGGATACGTGTGAGCCTTAGCGTATCCGGTACCATGTACCGGATACCTTAAGTTTGCTCAAAATTAGGGTTTTCCGAGAGCTTTTCACTTTTACCATCATGTCCCTCATTAAATGAGGGGAAATCGCGGAAATAACCTTAGGGTTTAGGTTGGAGTGGTTCTAGACATTAAGTTGTGTCTACCAATGACCTTAGCCCTTGCCTATAAATAGGAGCCTCCTCCTTGAGCAAAGGGCACACAACTCTTGTTTTGAATTCTCGCAAAGAAGAACTCCAAGAGAAGAAGAAAACCGCTGTGGAATCGCCTCCAGCACTCAGGTAAGCCTCAACTTTTCTTTTTATTTTCTGTCTTTACATTCCTAGATCTAGATCTCTTCTTCTACCTTTCTGTAGTATAAAGCCTTGTTTGTATGTGTGGAAATCCTTCCCCGGCTCAAAGTATCTCAAGACTCCCCTAGCCGTAAAACGTGAAGGCGGATCTAGGAGAAACGAGACTGGGGATTGACCCTAGTACTAGAACCCATGTAGCGTAAGGCTTTTGAATGATTGAAAACCGTTCCATATTCAAAGTACCCTTGATTATCTTAAAGAGAACAGAGGGAAACGATAATGGAACGGAACCCTAGGCTATGCTAGAACCTATTTTGTTGAATCTATATGCATGTGTATGGATCTTGCTTGTTTTTTCACTTTTGCACACATATCACTATTTTGGCGGGATAGGCTCATATTTGGGGTTTATTGCATTTATTGTGATAAAACTCAAATAAATGGCCTCAATCAATTCTGGAGTATTTTAAAATGTTTTTCAAAGGCTTTGGATTCATCTCACACGAATCACATATTTCTTTATCAATTTTCGGACTTGGATTTCTTCAAAAGTGGCTTAACTTGACAGCACCTGTACCCTTACTTCGGACGTCCATAACTTCATCGTCCGGATGAATTTTGGGGCGATTCTAGAACCATGGGAAAGGTGAGGCTGTCTAGTTTATGTCCACCAAATTTCATGAATTTCTATCTAGCCGATTTTTGACACTTCTCTGTCGAAGTTGAGTGGACAGTTCAGGTCCAAGTACAGAACTTGTCACTTCGACGGACCGCCATGTGTTCGTTTTAAGTCCGATTCGAGTGATTTTTGTTTCTTAGTACTCCTTTATGAGTCTATTTTCAAATCCAGTTGGTTTCATAATTTTTGAATTCCATTTGAATTATTGGTAGCCGATTTACTCAGAACTGCTCATTTGCATTTTTCTGGGTAAATCTGTGATCTTCGGGGCCTGTTCGGGAGACCACCCAAGGCACGTCCGAAGGGATTTTTGTATGAGGCTAGTTTTTCTGGAAAGATGGCCATACAGACTTCAATCACACCAAATTTCACGGATTTCTATGTAGTGGATTTTTCTAGACAATTTTCCAAAGTTGCCCACTTACCACTTTTAAAAATCCCCAACAGCAACTTCAAAGGAGCATAACTCCTAGATTTTTCATTGGAATGAAGTGAAATTTTGCATGAGACTCCTATTTACCCTAATCTTTCAAATGGATTTGGTTTGGTTCAATTCAGAATTGGATTTGAATGATTTTAAGGCAAATGGCATACTTTTTACCGAATTTTCCGGATTTGATCTAACTTGGTTGTAAGCAACTTGTGCTTTGATTTTCATCTTTTGAAATACTCCAGAAGTGATATTGATATAAGAGAGGATCTAAAATCCATTTAGATCCTCATGTGAAAATATCATACATATGACCTTTTTCAAGGCTTTTCCATGATTTTTAGCAAGCTTTCTTACTTTGTTTTTTGCATGAATATACACTTGGCAACCACTTCGTGTGGATGAATGGGGGTGCCTAACACCTTCCCCCGTTCATAATCTAATCCCCTTACCCATCTCTGGATTTGATTTTCAAGTAGGGTTATTTTTATCCTAGAATTTGTCTTTTGGCTATTTTTGCCTACTTTTGAAATCTTTGGTGTCCATTCTCACCCCAAAATCATGAATGGTGGCGACTCTCCCAATTTTTGCGTTGAGCCCGTGTGTTGACGGAGGGATGATCACTCCGGTGATTTTTTCCCATGTCTCACACTACCTACGAGTTTTGACTCTCTGTTAACTCTAGATCTCCATGACTGACCCATTTTCTCACCTCTGTAATGACTTTTCTACACTCCTACCATCTTCCAGAGACTATTAGACATGATTCGAATTTAATCTAACAACCTAAAATTTCGCCTCTAAAATTATACCAAGAACATACGCAAAACGTTATTTTCTCCGAGATCATGCATACGGCTAAATCATATAGACAAAACCCAAAAGCCTCAGATTAAAACGATTCTACTCACAGAATAGAGGATTTTCTTCTAGCTTCCAACCCTTTCGATATACTCCTCCAGAGATCGAAGCTTATCGGCCAACGCCCCCCAGGTACCAGGCAGCGGCCAATCTAAATACATGACCTCTGGTTTCTTTTTCCCTCAACCCGAAGTTTTAACCTAATAATCTATTTATAGGTCTCAAAACCCTCTTCCCTTACCCTAATAGATTCATTACGCACCTTAACTTAACCGTCAAAATCTCGTATTTACCCCTCCCTAAAGTTGATGATAACATACAATATTTGTTTACTAAATTTCTACTCACTACAATATTTTTAAATTTGTTAGGACAAGTTTGGGCAGCTGATCTGGGGTTTAGCAGAAAGCCTATTTCTTCTTTCTAATGTTTGACCAGCCTATAACTTCTTCATCCGGACTCCAATTTGGGCAAACTCAGTGTCGTTAGAACCATATCAGAGTCCTCTATTCAACGGTAAAAAGTATGGTGGTCGATTTGCACCAGATCAAAAGTAAACTTTTTGACCCCTTAGGGTTTGACTTTTTCAGTTTTATTATATATATATATTTCATCAATTTTTTTTGGGTGCAAAAATGAGGTACTAACAACACCGATTTAAAAAGTTGCATCCAGGGGCGGAGCTACTTTCATGGAAGGGGGGGCAATTGCCCCTCCTAAACTTTTTTTATTATTACATGTTTTTAATAAAAAAAAAATTTTCCCCCTCCAAAAATTTCTAGTTTGCCCCCTACTGAAATGATGAAATGAACCCTACAAGAATTGGGGAACAAAGCACAGGACTCTCTCCAATCTCAACTCTTGATTCTAGCTCGACTCTCATATCTCAACTGCTTCTTTGCTCAATCGCTTTCCTTCCTCGTCATCTTCAACCATCTTCGAAACCATTACTGCCAAGACTTCTAGTAAGTCGACTAGCCTCTCATCCTCCCTTCTCTTTTTGGTAGTGGTTAGGTTTTTTCCTTTATTCTTTTTTGGCAATCAACATGTTATGCTTTGTGTTTCAACTTTCTATGGCGATTATCCAATTGTTTGATGTGTTTTGGTTCTAGTTTATGGTAATCATTAGGTTTCAAATTTTTCAATGGTTTCTCTTGCTTTCGATGGGGTTCGCATTATAATTCTTTACTTAGTCTGATGACTATATATTCTTCTGTAAGGAAAGTACTTGAATTTATTATGGTGGATGGGGTAAGTTTAGAACAAAGGAATCAAGGCAAGCCTTTTATTAGAATCAATGCAATTGTTTGATTTTGTGTTTACTATGATCTTGATGAGAAACATATTAGGAGTTACAAATGAGTTGTCACAAGCATTGCAGAAAAGAGACCAAGAAATTGAGAATGCAGTGAGATTGGTACAAATACCAAAGGATCGATTACAACAAATGAGGGGTGATCAATGGAATTCTTTGTTGGAGAAGTTTCCTCTTTTTGTCATATAATTGATATTAATGTGGTAGATATGAATGATAGCTTTGTACCTTGTGAACATCCAAGAAGAAGAAATCAAGAAATGACGAACTTGTGTCATTTTCAGGCTGAGCTATTTTATAATATCATAGATTGGTAACTACAGGAGTTAAATAGTCTATTCTCTGAATCTAACTCTGAGTTGCTTCTTTTTGTTGGATGCCTCAATCCACATGACTCATTCTCTTCTTTCAACAAAGAGAAGTTGGTTTGTCTTGCTCAAATATATGCACAAGATTTTTCTGCGATAAAAGTTTTATCACTTGTGAATCAACTTGAGACATATATTATTGATGTTCGTACCAATAGCATGTTCTTAGAAGTGAATGGCATTGCAGGTCTTGTTGAAAAGATGGTTCAATCAAGGAAGAATATCATATATTCATTAGTTTATAAGCTTATCACATTGGCTTTAACTCTCCCAATTGCAACTGCTATGGTAGAAAGAGTATTTTCTGGATGAAGATTGTCAAGGACCTGTTGCGTTGTCAAATGGGAGATGAATGGCTTAATGATTTTTTGGTTGCATACATTGAGAAAGGAAGTTCTTGATGGAATACACAATGAAGATATCATGGAAAGGTCCCAAAATATGAAGTCTCGTTGGAGACATTTATATTATTAAGCAAATTGGATGAATGAGGTTAGTTTTCTCATTACACATTCTTGTAATTTATTTAAATTAAATTTTAATATTTTTATGCATCATGGATCTACCCCTCCTCAGTTAAATCCTGGCTCCGCCCCTGGTTGCAACCTTCCCGTACAACTAAGGAGGTTTGCTTTCCAAGGGTTAATTTTATCCTTAACTCTTTGAAGAAGGGGTTAACATTCACAAACAGTCAATCTACTAGAGATCAGAGGAAGCCCTAAGGTACTTAATTGGAAAAGAACCAATTTGGAAACCAAGCGTGTTTTGAGCTTACTCCTATTCTGGTGGAGACACCCCAGAAAAAAATACCATGCTTTTTGATCGGCTTACTTTAAGTCCCAAAAGAGCAAAAAACTAGTCCAATGCCTCCAATACACACCAAAAAAATTAGAAAGAACCATGGCTAAAGATGTATAAGTCAATCGCAAAACTAACCATCTTGATGTTGGAGTGTTCACGTCAATGTTATGAAAGCTAAAATCAAGGATGCAAAAAGTAATTCCATGACCATCATGAATATGTATGGGAAAAGCCTGATAAGCACCCCTATCTCCAATAATTTCAAAATCTTTTGAACTATATGGCACCTCTTTTGATTTCATTTACGTTACTCATATTTTCAAAGAGCCCAATACAGCCATCGATAGGATTTGTAATTTTGCGTTGAATGAATTTTCAGCTCCATGGATTACATCAGAGGCATTGTTGAATAATTTGATGTTATGGATATACTGTAGCTGGAAACATTTAACATTTAATTTGAGCATTGTTCCATCTAAAACTGAATTTGGATCTCTATTTGAACCCAAATGAACAAGTTTAGGCCAATTTTGCCCTATTATATGAGTATGCATGCATATATATATATATATAGATACGCACACAAGATGAAAAGCTTTACTTGGGACACAAGTGCATTGTACATGGGATAAAGCTTCCTTACGTGGATACGAGTGCATCCTATATGGGACAACCATATTCTAAGTGTGGGATATGAGCGCATTATACACAGATACTAGCGTTTTTTACCTACAGTAGGTCAATTAAATTTGAAAAATGACACTTTTCTGCAAAAATGAGATTTTTGATGGATTGTTTTCATAAATACAAGCCAAAAATTTTTCATAATTTTCTCTTGAAAATAACTCATAAAGAAGCCAAAAAGCTATTGTGGTACATTTCCGGTCAAAATCAACATGGCACTAGCCAAGGTGTGACCGTGTGAGTAAGCCTGGCAATGGGTCAAATACGGCATGGATCTACTATGATCCGAATTTGAATCGAGGAAAGAAAAAAAAAACACCAATATCTGATTTGGTCCGAAATCCGACTTTTCTTTTATACCTGAATTCGAATTCGAAACTTGATACATAGATACATCCAAATTTTATATTCAGCCAAATGCATAACCAAAAAGGGAAATCAATCCGATTTGAACCTAAAACTCAAAAATCAATTTTAACTATTAAAGCAGATTTTAACTATAAATTTTAACATCAAAACTAATGAGCTATCTATATATATTAAGCGAAGCAGGGGTGGTTGCTTACATGGCAGGCTCGGGCAAGTTCGGACTACGAACCTGTCGCAACTTTTGATTTTTTTCCCTTCTATTTTTAAAAGTAATTTAGATTTAGTCATTTAATTTTTATAATAATTCTAAATCAAGTATAAGAAAAAACAATTCTTTACTCCTTTCGGTTTTCAGTTTTAAAGTAATTTACATTTAGTTATTTAATATTTAATAATAAAAAAAACCCCTCCCGTAACTTTTGACTTTTTGTTGTTTGGTTTTTGAAAGTAACTTAGATTTCGTCATTTAATTTTTATAATAATTCTAAATCAGGTATAAGCAAAAACAATTCCTTACTCCTTCCATTTTCAGTTTTAAAGTAATTTAGATTTAGTCATTTAATAATAAAAAATAAAAAAGGAAACTCCGTTCTCCCGAAGAAGCTATTGTTGAGAGGGTTTGAGAACCCTCTAAACTGTCCCTCTCCGCTTTCTCTCTCTATCAGACAATCTCTCTACTACTGAGGGGGTTCACGAACCCACCTGAATCGTCCCTCTCTACCTTCTCTTTCTAACGGTCCCTTAATCCTATTCACCCTCCCCTTCCCTCCCTCTCTCTTCTCTCTCCCATTGAAAACCCTAGAACCAAATCAATCCCCTCCCCTTCCCCCCTCTCTTTCCTCCTACCCTCATCTTCTCTCTCCCATCGACCCTTCCGGTTTCAATTGCTCAACCTAATTCTTAGAAAACCCAAATCGTTGTCCCTCGCAAAACCTCGGAGGATCGGCACATGAACGTGAACTGCTGTGGCCATACATTATGAAATCTCATTCTTTGTCTGTAGATTGTTGCTTTTAAATTTTTTAATTTGCAAATGATTATGGTTTTTTCAAACCTACTTGCACGGGCCACATTGCTATGAAAACAAAGTTAAAAGTAAGAGTAGATGAAATTTCAATTGTTTTTTTTATATAGCTTTTGATTAAGAGCTTTTTCGGCAATTCCTCAGGAAACTCTGATGGTTATTCCCTTTATTGGTGTTTTCTAAAAGACTTTCTACTTCTTGCTTTTGTATTCTTCGTACTTTTCCCTCTTTTCTTTTATCCATTTAATCTTCTTTCCAAAATATGAATATTTAAAACTGTTTGGTCATGGGATCCAAGATTCCTAGTGTAGGCCAATGAGATAAAAACATAATTATCCTCATTGACAAGTGTTTTGCTTTCAATTTTAGCAAATCAACATTAAATAATTTCTTACTACATAAAATTAGTATAATTCTTTACCAATGTTCAGTTTTGTTTGATGATATTTGGATTATGCATTTTGTTTTGAATAGGAAATGTTTTGTAACCTTGATGGTTTATCTTTTGTATGTGCATCCATTTTGAGTTCTCTTTTTTTGTTTTTTGTTTTTTGTTTTAATAAACCCTTTGCAAGTATTGTTCAGTGTAACCATACATTATGAAATTTATTCTTTATTTGTCCATAGATTCTTGCTTTCAAATTTTTTTAATTTACAACTGATGATGGTTTTTTCAAACCTATTGCCCGTGCAACGCACGGGCCACATTGCTAGTAAAAATTAATTTTTAGTAGTACTTTATCAAACTATTTAAGATTTAGTCAGGAAAGTTTTGAGTTTTAACTTTTATTATACCTTTATAAAAATAATTAATTTTTAGTACCATTTCACTGTTACAAATAAATTCTTCCAAAAATACCCTTATACAATTTACTTCCGAGACTTGTACAAGCAATAAATTGACTTGTACAAGCCATTTTAGACTTATACAAATAATAAAATGACTTGTACAAGTCAATAAAATGACTTGTACAAACCATTTGGATAAATGATGTAAGGGCATTTTTGGAATAGTTGATTTGTAATAGTGAAATGGCACTAAAAATTAAAACTCAAAACTTTGCCGACTAAATCTTAAATAGTTTGATAAAGTACCACTAAAAATTAATTTTCTTAAAATATTAAAGCAAGACATGAATTAAAAACTATTAAATAGTCTAACACAAATATTAAAACTCCATAACATATTTTCAACATCACTACTTGACATTTTCGGGTCAAATTCGGGTTGGATTCGGATAAATATCCAATCCATTGCCACCTCTAGGTGTGAGTTTACTTCCAAATAATTAGGAAATTACAATCTTACTAATTTTACATATATTTTTTTTAAAAGTTATGCAAGGTACGATCGCTCGAAACTTACATCGCTAAACAATGGATATTTTGGTGAGCATTTTAGTCAAAATCCTGTATGGTGATACATTGTTTCTCTTTCCTTTTTGGTTGTACCAAAGTAGAAAGGAAATTCTGAATGAGTGAGAAATGGCTAAACAATGGGGATCTTAAGAGGCTAACTAAAACGGATGACTTTGATCGGTTAGTTCATCATATTAATAGGTTTTCTGAGGATCAGAAGTTGAATGCTTGTAATAGTTTCTTGAGGGTGAGATTTCACACAGCACTCTGGAAATAAGCAGGTTTGATAGCTTAAATTGGCCAAGAGGCTGCCACAAGCCTGTTCATGTAACTGGTTTTGAGTCGACTGAATTTATGGTCAGCACCAACCTTTGTAAAGAATTCCATTAAAGATGAGATGAAACAAAGAACTTGAAATGAAAGGAAATTCCTTGGTAACAATATTGTACTAATTAACAAAATTTTCTTTTACATGAAGTGAAAAATAAAAAAGAAAATCAATGAAAGAATGCTTTCGAACATATTCTTCTGGTATGCAAAACTAGAATGAAATCAATCAAAGAATTAAATATTCTTCTTGTGTGAAAAACCAAGAAGGAAAAAAAAAAATCAAAGAATGCTTTACACCATAATCTTCTAGTGTGTAAATTCCCAGATATGAAGCGTCTTCCTTTCTCTCAATTTGCAGGCATTACTTCAGTTGGAGCATTCAGGAGGGAGGCCTTGAGGGAAGCGCTTTGTGTCAGTGCAGTAGTTGTAGATCATGTAGTTCTTCTGCACCCACTGCAACCTCTCTTGGCCGTTTGAGTCCAGCTCTTGTGAGAACCATGCCTTATCACCTGATGTTGATGATGATTGAGCGTTGAAGTTCCTGTAAGAAGCTGTGAAGGGAGCCTGAGTCCAGTCTGTCTTCACAAGCCCACCTCTCGTGGCCCAGTCATCGGCGTTCCAGAGACTGGAGTGGATCCTCATCGGTTGGTTCTTTGGGAAGGGAACGCCAATTGATTCGTGATTCTTGAACTCTCTGATGGGGGTGCCGTCCACAGAGAAACTGTATGGTTTCAACAAAACAAGCTGCTTCAATGGAATGACAATGAAATGACGAAACTTGAAAACACAAAGTTCTATCAAACATTTTATCAATTTGGAAGAGAAATTTGTTCGAACAACTTGCTGACTGGTCAAAGTTAGTGGAAACTGATTTGCCATCGACCAAGTCAACCCAGATGGACTGGTCGATCGATCGACAGCTTGTGAGATCTTGAAACATTCAACAAGTGGAGAAGATGCAGAGATGGGATGGATTAGAACTTACACAATCCGTTGAGGATTCCAGAGGATAGAGTAGGTGTGGAAGTTTTTGGTGGGGTCGAACCAGAGATGGAACTGTTGCTCTTTGTTTCCCTTCCCCTGACTGAACACATTCGTGTGAAGGGTGTAGGGATCTCCACTCAGATTTCCCAGAAACTCAAAATCGATCTCGTCCCATGTCGATCCTTTCGACCTTAACTGCAACACCGTCGATTATTAATTTTAAATTGTAAGAACCAAGCACTCGAATTGAATAATGGACAGCAAAACAACATGGAAAAAAAATGAAGTAATAGAATGCTTACATAGTAAGCAGTGACGGTGCCTGCTGAGTTGCCAGGAACAAGCTTGAGCTGCATGTCGATCTTCCCGAACAGATACTCCTTCTTGGATTGGAACCCAGAGCCAGACGCCTTGTCAAGAGTGAGAGTGAGAAGCTCCCCATTGTTGAGTATCTTGCCACGGCCATCGCCCCAAGTGATGTCGAAATCTTGGTAGAAATTGCCAGCAGAGACAGCAACCAAGGATCCCAAGAGGAGGAAGAAGAGAGACGTGAATGAAGGTGAAGCAGAAGCCATGAGTATGGCGAGAGAGACTGGCTGATTGAACTTTTGTAACTTTGAAGAGAAGAGAGCAGTAATGGTTTAGCCGTGAAGGAAAGATGGAGCTATGGAGACATTTTATACTAGCAGAATCCGGTGGGCAGAGGACCGGGGAAAGAAGGTTCATTCTTGCCTTCTTCATATTAGTTGGCTCCAGATGGCCACAGGCGTCCAAGCGCGTACTTGTATAAGCGACAGTCCTCATACTCTATTTTCTTTTTTTCTTTTTTTTAATTGACGCGTTTCTACGAAAGCCAGGCCTCCTTGTGAGAATAACAAATGTTGTTAAGGCTTGAATACAAATATAGCGTGATGCATAAACTTAATTTCAATTTTTAAAAGTAATATATATTATTATATAAAAGGAACTCGCAAGATTCGAGTCTGATATTCTAGAAATTGACTTTTATGTTGTAGGTAATAAATTTTATTAATAACGTCCTTATCCCAATCCTTACCCCAAAGAACCATGTTCTATAACTATCCATTTTAAATCATATTAGTTTCTTATATCTTGGAATTATGTTAATAAATAATTATTATATAGAGATCAGCCATCTTAGAAAGAGATAAGTATTTTATTTTTAAATAAATAGATAATTACTTTTTCAGTCATCTTAATCTTCATTGACAATATTTCGTTTTGTTTTTATTTAATATACTTAGTTTAAAAATTATTTTTTAAAATCGATCTAATAAAATTTTTTTCTACGTAATTAGAAAAACTTAACATTTTGGATTTCTAACTTCAACAGACACACAGGGCTGCTTTCCTCTAGCTATAGTTACAATATAATTATATATAAACCCAAATATACTTCTTAAATGCATGTAATATCTTTTTCTTTTTCTTTTTTTTTTGTAATGAAACGTTTGATATAAAACTTTACAAAGAGTTAGCATTAATCGATGTAATGGTAGTACCTCCTATATAGTCATAATTTAAGAGAGTGGTGATAAAGATTGGGGGGTGGTGGACCCAGAATCATGGGTACTCTTCCGAGGCGAACTTTGCAAGAGCGTCCGCAACATTGTTTGCTTCCCTGTAAATATTCTTGATCGACCACAACTGAAGATTGTCACAAAGATGCTTTGCTTCCTCTATGATGTTGCTAACAAGGTTTACCGTTTCGGTGCCGATGGGCGTGCCATCCATTGCCCAAACGGATGGGCATGCCATCCACCGTTGAAACGGTGGAAAAATTAAAAAAAGGGCAAAAACTGGATTTTTTGGATTTTGGGGAAATTTTGTCGGGACGCCAATCCGTTTTGCTGGCACGTTGCCCTGTTTTACCAATAAAAAATGAACAAATTTTCATTTCCCTCCCCTGTTTCACCTGTTTTGCCCGATTTGCTAGGTACGCCGCCCCGTTTCACCAGCACGCCACCAAAAATCACTAGTGATGCAATGAAAAGATTTTCCCACACAGAAATGCATCGTTACCTCCAAAAAAATGAAATTTCGGCAGCACGCCACTATAAACACTGGCTATTAACAGTCCACGGTATCTCAATTGTGGTGCCACGCATGAAGTCGACAATGCACTTCGAATCACTTTCAAACTCCACTTTGTTTTGCTTGAGATTTGTTGCCAGTTTAATGCCTTCTAGTAATCCATGGGCTTCTGCAACTAAGGCTGTCGTGTTCCCCAGAAACTAAGCAATGGCTGCTTTGAATTCCCCATCCGATCCTTTGTAGATTATCCCACATACCGCTCTACCATTTGCTCCTCTTGATGAGCCATCAACGTTGATCTTAAAATTCCCTTCTTTTGGTCTTGTCCATCTCATAGTAATGTCCTCCCTCTGATTGCTTTTGTTGTCTTTTCTTTCCAAATTTTCAGATTCAGCCTGCAGAGCATTAAGATGGCCAAGTGTTAGTATGATGTTTGGATTTTTACCCTCAAATATTACCTGATTACGGGTTAGCCAGATGGTCCATCCAAGGTTTGCCCAAGCTTCCAGGCGCATAGGTTGAGTAGAGTTTTCCTTGAGAATTTGGAACCACCAATCCTTGATATTGCTTTGGGCATCCAATTTGTCAAGTAGAAAGCCCTGTGAAGCAAACTTTGAAGCTCTTGTAAATGGGCATTCAGACACCAGGTGCAGGCATGACTCCATTGAACTTTCACATAAAACACAAGCATGTAGAGGAGAACCCAGTCTGCTGTTTAGTAAATCACTTGTGGTGACTCCGTTTTGAACCATTTTTCAAACAAAGTATCTAATCTTTTGAGGACAGGGCATCCTCCAAATTTCCTTTCACAGCCTGTTGGTCACCATTAACTCCCTGTAAGTTAACAAATTGTAAGCAAAGGAAACAGTAAAAACACCATTTATACCTATCTTCCATATAGGAATGTCTCTGGACCTGTTGAACTTTGTGTGAACACTCCTAATGTAGTTTACCACATCGCGATGCTAGATCTTGTTGAGTACATTAAAGTCCCACATATTTGTGTTGGGGATCATGAGATCGGCAACAGTAGATATATGATCCATAAGAGTGAGATTGGGCTACTTGTTCAAGTTGTTTGGTCCAGGAATCCAACTGGTGTCTTGGATTGAAATGGAGGAGCCATTCCCAACAGTCCAACATACATTTCCTAATTAGATCTTTTGTGTGGTTCAGGTGCTTCCAAATTGAAGAGTCCATGTTCTTGCTTGAGCTTTCCAAGAACTCTCCATCATTGAAGTATTTAGTCTTGAAAAATTCCGTCCAAAATCTTCTCTCATTTCCCATAAGTTCCTAGCTCTTTTTGGCAAGAAGGGCCTCATTAAAATCTCTGAGTTTCTTAACATTTAAACCTCCTGCCTCTTTAGGTTTGCAAATTTTATCCCAGGAAATGGTATGCATCGGTTTTTCCTTGTTAGGTTGAGCCCATAAGAAAGCTTTTACACCCCTTTCTATGAAGTCTATAGTTTTCCTAGGGATTTTAGTGCCAGACATCAGGTGAAGGGGCATCCCCATGATCACCGAATTTATCAAAGTAACTTTTCCGGCTTGGGTGAGAAGTTTTGCTTTCCAAGATGCAAGTCTTTTGCTAATCCTAGCATTGATATCATGGAATAAAGCGTTAGATATTCTACCATCAGGCATGGGAATGCCTAGGTATTTCCTGAATTTGGATGTTGCCTTAATTCCAAATGTCCTACTAATATTTCCCCTAGCCCTACCTATGACACTAGGACTAGCAATTAGCTCACTTTTTCCTAAGTTGATTTCATGACCAGAAAGAGAACAGAAGGCAGTAATGATTTTTTGAAAATTCATACCTTCTCTCTGAGTTGCTTTCCTGAACAGAAGGAGATTGTCTGCGAACATTAGATAAGATATTGGAGGTGATCTCCTGCAATGACCCAACCCAGTGAGGTATTGTCCGCTTTGGGCCTAAGCCCGTATGGTTTTGTCCTCAAAAGGGGCCTTGCTTGGTTAAGTGTTCTCCCTGACTCTTATACCATACTGGGCATTCATCCGTTTCCGATGTAGGATCGGGATGTCACATCTCCTGTTGATTTTCACCCCTTTGATTATGTTGTTGCTTTCTGCATCATGGAGGGCTTTGGAAAGAAACTGTTGAGTTAGGATAAACAGGTAGGGAGATAGAGGGTCTCCCTGTCTAATGCCTCTTCGAGGGTTGATGTAGCTAACTGGGTTTCCATTAACCAGGCTGGAGTAAGTGACTACAGTGACACATTTCATAACTAGGAAAATCCAGTGGTGACAGAAACCAGCTGCTTTCAAGGCTTTGTGAATCAAGTCCCTGTCAGTCTATCGTAGGCTTTAGACATGTCGACTTTGATTTAGGACATGGAAGTAATCCATTCTGATGGTTTTCTCCTTAGAGAGTAACTGAGGGTCATATCTTTTTTCCAATAGATATTGGATGTCCTTGAGATAAGAGAAAAGCCTGGCAGCCTTGGAGTGTAGGTTGCCAATGAAGGACTTATTCCATTCTGTGAGTTTTTCCCCAAATTTTGAAATTTATCACTCAAGTTGTGATTTAGGGGATTGGTAAGGCCAGAATTCAACTCTTTCTCAATGATATTTTCCCAGTCCTTTTCTTCCATCCAAATGAACTCAAACAAAAAGGTTTCTGTCTATAAAGGTTGGCAGGGTTGGACCTAATCATAGAAGGACTGTGGTCGGAACCCAAAATCGGTTCCTGGGAAATGGAGGTATTGGGAAATTTGATGAACCATTTTGGGTTGTAGTAAGCCCTATCCAGTCTTTCCCTGATCCTGCCATGACCTTCACGACCATTATCCCAAAGTTACTTGAGGCCTTTTGGATGAAGTTCAATAAGGTGGCAATCATTTATCAGGTCTCTAAGGAGATTAGCTTAAAAAGTTTTGAAATTCTTACCACCTTGTTTCTCATTTGAGTTCATGACAACATTAAAATCTCCTATCAACATCCACAATCTTGTTTGGGAGTTAGCTATGGTCCGGAGAAGGTTCCATTGCTATCTTTGTATGGCGATGGCATGAATGGCGTGGATGAATGAGATGTAAGCTTCCTTCGTAGTGTCTCTGTTGACCACCATATGAATAACCCATGATTCCGGGAAAATCACATCTATACAAACAGTATTATCCCAAAGTAACTAGAAGCCTCCAGAAAGGCCTCTGGAAGCCAACCAAACAAAATTGTTGAAACCAAACTTCCTAATGTTCCTTTCTGAACTTTTGTCCAAAGCCATAGTTTTAGAAAGGAGGATTAGGTTGGGCTTTAAGTTTCTGGACAGAAACCTCAGGTACTATTTTGTTGAGGGCTTCCCTATCCCTCGACAATTCCAGGCAAGTATATTCATGGAGGAAAATAAGTATCGTCCCTTTCAGCAGACAACTCTTCTATTCGAATGCTGAAGTGCGATGAAGATTCCCCTTTGAGGAATATGAGTTTGTTGGGCTGGCTTTCTTGGTAATCTGATCTTCTTCTTTTGCTTGGAACAAACACCTCCCTCCCTTTCCTTGAGAGATCCGAAGATTTGCTTTTACTTGACCGTTTGACTGTTGCACTCTCACCTGATACCTGTACCTTGGCGATCTCTCAAATGGATTGTCTGAAGATATCTTTCAGATAAGGTTTAAAGTTAGATGAGGGAATGGGTTTTTGGGCTTATGTTTTTGGGCTCCGAAGGAAAAAACATTTAAGTGGGATGTTGGGTTAACTTGATCATCCAAGTCCGAGAAAAAGACTTGGTTTTGGGCCGAGTTAAAAAGGGAATGATGAGGCCTGGTTGAATTAGAACTAGGTTCTCTGGGTTGAGGTAGATGATTTGGGTTGAAATCAATCCAGATCTCTCCAACGGGAGATTCTGAAAAAATCTGGGGTTCACTGCCCAAAGACTGCTTCGATACAAACAGAGGCGGGGGGCTTGAGGCATTTCTTTGACAATGGGATGCTTCCGATCTGGGTTGGCTCAGGCGAGGTAATTTGTTCTCTGAATCATGTTCTCGCGGGTTGGGAGATTTGGGAAGACTCCTCTGCAAGGGGTTTCTTCTTCTCTGCGGAGTGGCAAAGATTGCAGGGCTATACTGTCTGGTCACTGGATTAGACTCAACAGACAATATCTCAGAGAGAAAAGGATTAGGGTATTCAATGATGACATGATCTAAACAACCACAAGAATAACGTATAGGAGGAAGAAACTCAAATCTGAAATCTATCCAAACCTTTTGCCCTTCCTCTTCTTCAAAATACATACCAGCTGGAACATGTTTAGAAATTGGGATGGTGATGTGAACCGATGGCTACCTGTTTAGAGAGTCACCATTGCTATCTATCTCCCAAACCTTACTAAAGCTCAAGACCATTTGCTCGATGATGTAGCTTCCCTTGTATTTGAGAGGAAGATTATGGATCTGCATCCACAAGGTGAGAGAATCGATTCAGGCTGTGGAGGCTTCTTGTTCATTGCCGATTTCTTTGAATCCCATAAGTTGATCATTGATGGTCCATAGCTGAGCAGTCACCACTTTCGCTCTATCTTGGTTGTTTTTGAAAACAAAGAGAAACCGAGTTTCAGATATCTGAGTTATAGTAGAGGTGTCTATGCGCATGGTCGCACGGGTGGGCGTGCCTCCTAAAGGGTAATTCGGGAAGGTTGGAGTCGCCACTGCCTGATGGGGTGCAGGCAGATACCTGGGTGCCTAGGTTTGTCTTGTAGGCGGTCTGCGGCTTGAGATTCTAAGTAGGGTCTCGGTTACGGTCCGGGGAAGTCCGTAGACACCTCAGTCCGCCCCGTCAACTGACGAGTCCCATGGGTTTCCTAGTTTGAGTCAACTTCTTTAGGTTTATCTCACTCGGCTCCTAAGCCAGCATGCACATTGGTTGAGTCTGGTCGGGACCACTTGAGTGGTGTGGGTCCCTTTAATTTGGTTTTATCTTTTTATTCCACATGATCTGGGTTTGGTGTGTGGGCCCCATTGGAGGCCCATGGATACCAATTTGGGCTTTAGTGAAAGCCCAAGTCCCGTTTGGGGTTACGTTGGATAACCCCTTTTGGTCTTGGTTGGTTTAGTTGATTTTATTTAAGGTTTGATCCAAAGAGTTTAAGATTTATGCTTGGTGGGCCCAGATGGCTTTGTGGGCCCATTGGGTGGGCTACACAGTGGTTGCCAAGCGTTTTGATTTATCTTAGTTCAATGGTGCCAAAGTGGGCTAGGCATGGGCTTAGGGCCCATTACCTAGGTTTGGGCTTGAAAGCCCAAGGCATTCGGGTTGGGGCTAATGGATCCCCTCCCTTGGTTGGTTCAATGGGCTTAACGAGCCCGATAGGCCCTGGCCCGCGGTCTCGGCCAAACCAAATTTAAGCTATCCAGCATGCTACAAATTGGGCTTTGGTGGGCCTCAAATGGTATGGCCCACGTGGTTTAGTTAATTTGCTTGTTTATGTTCAATTGTGCTTATTCGGCTTGGTGGGCCTCGTTGGAAGGCCCATAGTGAATCAAATTGAACCGGGTTGGTCCATGGCCAATCTTGGGTTTTCTGTTGACCCAGAAACCCTACTGGTTTACTTGGTTTGATTGAAACGGGTTGCAAAAATGGGCTAAGGGCTAAAAAACAAGAAATTGAAGTTTTTGTAATGTAGCCGACCTAAGTTGTCGGCTACACACAGAAACACTTGTAGCCAACCTGAGTTTTTGGATCAGCCTAGAATAGGCCTTTTTGGGGTTTTCGAAATGGGCTTGGTTTTCTTGGGCTTCTAGGGCCTGTGTGGGCCCACAATGGTTCAGGCAAAGGGGGAGAGCCTCATTTGGCTCTCTCTTTGGATTTTTGGGAACCAAAGGGAGGCTGGATGAGGCTAGGGGCCTCCCCCCTTCATCCTGAGTTTCCACTCAAAGAATAGAACAGGGACCTGAGGTGTCCCTATTATAGTGTTCCATGCACCTCTCTTCTCCTTGGGGGGAGCAAAAGAGGTGGCCCGAGAGGCCGGTATGCGGGTCTACGGCCAAACCAACACATGCACACAACACAAACAAAGAACACATGGCCAAAGGGTTAGAAACATAGTTAAAACAGTAACTTAGGAGTGTGTGTGTGGGTGTGCTCACATGCATATAAATAGAATGGGGCTTGGGGAACCTAGCATGATTTCTATGTGCCTTACATGTGCATGTGAGGCATGTATGGAGAGAACGAGAGAGGGAGCACGCGTGACATACCTAAAACAACACCTAAAGTAAAGGGGAACATGGCATTGGGGTGGGGGGACATGCTAGCCGATCACACTAATACATATGGAGTTACGCAAGCAAGCTTTTACACAAAAAGAAAGACATGCATACAAGCATGCTTGAGACCTAAAAAAGGAACCTCAAAAGAAGGGATCTTGGGGGGTTAAAGGATACATTAAACTAAAGGAGGTGGGGAACAAGCTCCCCTATTCGAATAAATAAAACACCAAAAAACAGTAGGTTAAGGACACTTTAAACCATATGCCAAATGGCCTCTCACCCTCCCCTTGAGTCAACGGAAATTTTCTCCCCTTACCAAGGGAGTTTACCACTTTGGTGATAGCATGAGGAGGGGAAGAGAAGAAAAAGCAATCTAGCACATGCTTAAGAGAGAAAGGAAGCACTATATCAAGTACAAAATAACTCCAAGTGCTCTAAACATGCCCATTCTCATATATGTGAAACAAAACTCCATGGGAAAGCATACCTTGGGGTTCCTTATCTTCTTGAAGGTGTGTTGAGAGGCTCCTTGAGTGTTGGACAGCAGCCGTACGCCCCCTTGCTCCTTGCAGCACCAAGCTCCTTCTTAGCTCAAAATGAAGAAGAAGAGGAGAGGAAGGGATCAAGATAGATTTTGTTAGACTTGAAGGTGGTTTTGGGAGGGTTGAAGAGTCTTGGAGATGGGGTGAGCTTGGGAGAGAGATTGGAGAAGAAAGATGGAGAGCCAAAGTGTCACCTCCCTTCCATACATATGGGGTTATGGGGGGTTTTATAATGGGTAATGCATGGAAGATGCATGCATGCATGAGGGGAGAGAGAGAGAGAATTGATGCATGGGGTGATGCATGAGTGTGGTGCATTATGCTCATGGGGGGGGGGGGGAGAGAGAGAGAGAGAGAGAGATGAGATGGAGCATGTGTTTGATGCATGGGGGGATACATAGGGAACATGAATTTATGAAGGAGATAGAGAGAGGGAAAAAGATGTGGTGGGGAATTAAGCATGGGGGGATGAGTTATGGAGGAGAGGGAGGGAGAGAAAGATGTGGTGGGGAATTAAGCATGTGGGGGATGAGTCATAAGAGAGAGAGAGCACATGGGGGTGATTTTCTTGATAATTGCAGATTGGTCCCTGAGACATTTTTAGATCTTTTTGATATTTAGAGATTCATCCCCAGATAATTATAGCTTTGCCCTTAGATATTTTATGATCTTTTGATATTTACGGACTCATCCTTAATCAATTACAGATATGCCCTCAGATATTTTTGAATGACCTGATATTTACAGATTTGCCCCCAGACATCTTTTTCTGCTGTTTTTGCCACGTGAGCAGTTTTTAGGGTTTCTTGTTTTATTCATAACTTATTATTCGGGACTCCGATTCGAGCAAACTCAGTTGCGTTGGAACTAGGTCGAGCTCCTCTGTCCACTGGGATAGGGTTAAGCAGCTGATCTGGGGTTTAGCAGAAAGTCAATTTCTGCTCCCCTCAAATTTGACTGGCCCATAAATCCTTCATCTAGACCCCGATCTAAGCAAACTCAGTTGCGTTAGAATCATGTCGGAATTTCCTAATCATTGGGAAGAAGTATGGTAGCCAATTATCACTTAATCAAAAAGTCAACTTTTGCCCCCTTAGGGTTTGACTTTTCAGCTATGTTTTTCATTCTAGCATATTTTGGTTTGATCAAAATTTGGATGCTTACAGTGTCTACAAGTTTCCATATTCTAAGCGTGAAGTTTCTGAGAGTATTGATGTGGATCTGGGTTCCAAGGATTTCACGAACAAGGAGAGAACCCCACTTCTATTGAATTCTAGCAATGTCGACAGTAGAAGGTTTGAATGTTATATTAGTTCTAGGTGGAATGACTAGGTTTTTTAACCTATTAGAAAGGTCTTCCATGGGAGACAAAAGGGGAATAAAGGATTAGAAAAGAGAGATTGGGATGGCGGGCCACAGAGAGAGGGACAGATGAGTAAACAAAGACCTAGAGTAGACTTGTGGAAGACTCAACTAAAAAGAACCTGGCAAAGACCTGAGGGATTTCAGTGGAGCACAGAGGTGAGTTGGAGTTTCTAGATGCTTCAAATGAGTCAGCAAGTATCGAGGCGAAAAAGATGGGAAGAAGCTATGCAACAGCAAACTCCAAATAAGGGATGGGAGGGGGGCTGCAAGACGATTAGCCTAGCATTACAGCTTTTTCCTGAAAAATCACTAGGGGAACTCAGAGAGGCGAGAGAACCACAAAACTCTTTAAGCTTGAGAACCTAAATGCATGTAATATCTAATATGCCATTTACTTGCAATACTTATTACACCATGATATCTTAAATGCATGGTATAAAATGTTAGGTTTACAACTGCTTCAATGTTTGCCTGTGTTAATTTCTGCTATTAAATTGAGATTTTGCTAAGTGTAGGATTTTACGGTTATTATTTTTTTCTTGTTTTAAGGAATGGAAGATTAAAACTAGTCACTTAAGAGAGGTTATTTAGATAGATCATTAGTTCAGTGAGATGAATTTAATATTTGATTTACAGCATCTTTTCTATAACTGAGAACAAAAAAAGGGAGTAATTGTATCCAAGATTTCTAGAAGATTGTAGTTATTATTAAGAATAATAATAAAGAAAAAATAAACAAACTTCATTGCAAAATTTAGACACAATAAGAAAAGAAAAACTACAACATATAAATATGCAAAAATTTCATTTTCGCCATGGTTTTAGAGAGATCAACCCAGTTGCAAATTGCCTAGCAAAATTTGGTGCCACAAGTGTTACATAGATCTTTCACTCTTCATTAGATTTCCCCAAAGAATTATGGGGTCTAAAGATGTAAAGATTTCATCTTTTCCAAGGGTATGCACAAATTTGAGTCTATATCCTTCTTGTTTGGGTTTAAAACTTGAATTGAAGGGATTTAGAGGGAGTTTCAGGGGCAATTTTGGCAATCCAAGGCTTCTAGAGAGAGGTTTTGAGTGCTATTAAGGGAGAGATCGCATGATTTTTCATTTGGAAGTATTTTCTATTGCACTACATACATAGAGCAGTGCAACATAAAAATATATTGCACCATGCATGTATAATGAAGCAACACAAAACTTCTCTGCACCTTACACTCGAATGGTACAAATTTTGTTATGACCAACGTGCTCGTGCTGAGGTAGCATAACAACTGAAGCTTCTAAGCGTCTCCTTAGCACAAACACCCTGAACTATAGAATATAGTGTTGCACCATTTGTAGTGCACAGCGCAAAAAATTAGTTGCACCATATACAGTGTGCACAAAAAAAATTTTGTTTTCTATTTACTATACATGCATGTATTAACTTGATAGAGAACACATATATTTCAAGTACAAAATATTTCAATTATTTTGGTGAAATTTGGTGTGCCTACATTAAGTGAAGTTCGTTCCAAGTTTTCAAACGTCTTAAACCCAATCCTCCTTCACTTCGTTTACGGAAAACTAGGTCTCAAGACATTGGTATATAATGGCGATTAGGAATACCTCTTATCCATAAAAACCACACGCATAATTTTTTGACCTAGATAATAGCCTTTGGAAGCACGAAGATTGAGTTCTAATAGACCTCGATAGCATATAACACCGATTTAAAAAGTTGCAACCAGGGGCTGAGCTACGTTCATGGAAGGGGGGGAATTGTCCCTCTGGAACTTTTTTTATTATTATATGTTTTTAATAAAATAAAAAAAGATTTTTGCCCCTCCTAAAATTTCTATTTTGCCCCCCTACTCAAATGATAAAACGAACCCTACAAGAATTATGGAACAAAGCACACAACTCTCTCCAATCTCGACTCTTGATTCTAGCTCGACTCTCATATCTCAACTGCTTCTTTGCTTAATCACTTTCCTTCCTCGTCATCTTCAACCATCTTCGAAACCATTACTGCCAAGACTTCTGGTAAGTCAACTAGCCCCTCATCCTCCCTTCTCCTTTTGGTAGTGGTTAGGTTTTTCCCTTTTTTCTTTTTTGGCAATAACCATGTTATGCTTTGTGTTTCTACTTTCTATGGCAATTGGCCGATTGTTTGATGTGTTTCGGTTCTAGTTTATGGTAATCCTTAGGTTTCAAATGTTTCGATGGTTTCTCTTGCTTTCGATGGGGTTCGCATTATAATTCTTTACTTAGTCTCATGACTATATATTCTTCTGTAACGAAAGTACTTGAATTTATTATGGAAGATGGGGTAAGTTCAGAACAAAGGAGTCGAGGCAAACTTTTTATTAGAATCAATGCAATCATTTGATTTTGTGTTTAATATGATCTTGATGAGAAACATATTAGGAGCTACAAATGAGTTGTCACAAGCCTTGCAGAAAAAAGACCAAGAAATTGAGAATGCAGTGAGATTGGTACAAATACCAAAGGATCGATTACAACAAATGAGGGGTGATGAATGGAATTCTTTGTTAGAGGAAGTTTCTTCTTTTTGTCATATAATTGATATTAATGTGGTGGATATGAATGATAACTTTATACCTTGTGAACATCCAAGAAGAAGAAATCAAGAAATGACGAACTTGTATCATTTTCAGGCTGAGCTATTTTATACTATCATAGATTGGTAACTACGGGACTTAAATAGTCTATTCTCTGAATCTAACTCTGAGTTGCTTCTTTTTGTTGGATGCCTCAATCCACGTGACTCATTCTCTTCTTTCAACAAAGAGAAGTTGGTTTGTCTTGCTCAAATATATGCAATAGATTTTTCTGCGATAAAAGTTTTATCACTTGAGAATCAACTTGAGACATATATTATTGATGTTCGTACCAATAGCGAGTTCTTAGAAGTGAATGGCATTGCAGGTCTTGTTGAAAAGATGGTTCAATGAAGGAAGAATATCATATATTCATTAGTTTATAAGCTTATCACATTGGCTTTAACTCTCCCAATTGCAACTGCTATGGTAGAAAGAGTATTTTCTGGGTGAAGATTGTCAAGGACCAGTTGCGTAGTCAAATGGGAGATGAATGGCTTAATGATTTTTTGGTTGCATACATTGAGAAAGAAGTTCTTGATGGAATACACAATGAAGATATCATGGAAAGGTCCCAAAATATGAAGTCTCGTTGGAGACATTTATATTATTGAATGTCTCCAACGAGGCATTCAATCATGGCTTGAAATTGATGCAAAATCTTTGAAATGCTTGTTCCAGGCAAAGCAAAGTTGCTATCAGCGCACTTTGAATATTTTGCATAGAGTCAAGACTTGCTTATGTGATACTGGATTATTTTGGCGGATTAAGGCCTGCAGAAGATGACATGCTCTTTGAATTTAATGAAGACATTGGATGCTTCAGATATGAATCAAATACTGTTTCTGTATCAATTTCTTCTATTTTGGCATCTATTGAATTTTATTTATGTGGTAATGGAAGGCCTTTTTTTACCATCTATGCTTGATTTGTTAGAATTGGTTTTAATATGCATGCTTAAAGATATTCTTTTCTTTGTAACTTCTTTTTTTCTTGATCATTATTGCGGTGACTAATTGAGAAATGCATGGATCTAATTTGAATGCAGAGTTCATAAATTATGTGATTTTTCTTTAAATGAATGGGATTATTTTCTGTCTAACACAATTATTTATTTTTCTAGGTGAACCTTTTGATTACTTGCCTGTCTCTTTTTTGAATTTCTCATCTATATAGGTTTCTTAGCTTGTTAATATTTCTTAGTGACTTCTATTTTATGTTTCTATCTCGATGAGCAGCATGTTATTTTATTGTATGAGAGTATGCTTTCAGGCTGAAAGGGGCACTAAATACATCTTTGATTTCGTCAACAACATTTTGTTCTGGTTATTATTATTATCATCATCGTCATCTTCAAGGAAATCTGAGTTATTAATTTGGTATGTTCCTATTATATACTGGGAGTGCATGTCTACTTGTTTTATTTAGTTTGAGGGTCATAAACATGTTTTTCTTTTTTCCTTGTAGAATCCCTCAAAATTGTGCATGTTTGTGGTTCTGATTTACTTGAATCTTTGAGCATTCCTGTAGCTTGGATGCAAGATCAGGTATAGTAATCTATGGTCATATTGATGTATTTTCTATTTAAGCCCAAATTAGAAGGACAGGGAAAAAAAGTTGGAAAATTTTATCTTCTTGAGAACTAAATTCAGTTTTGGTTCATGACTTTTGGTTTTGATTTACTTGAATCTTTGAGCATTCCTGGAGCTTGGATGCGAGATCAGGTATAGTAGTTTGTGGTCATATTGATGTATTTTCTATTTAAGCCCAAAGTTGAAGGATAGGGAAAAAAAAGTTGGAAAATTTTATCTTCTTGAGAACTAAATTTAGTTTTGGTTCATGATTTTTAGTTTCATACACGAAAAACTGTCAAAACAGTTATTCTGCCTTTGGGACAGATCAAATTATTCTCTTTTTGCAATCCCTAAAAGCTTGATTTCAAAGTCTAGACTAATTTAGGAGCAATGAAGACCAGCCCTGAAGAGCATATGATAGTAGAAGGTATAGTCATTGATGGTATCTAGTGCATGCTCTGCAGTGATGAATTCTTTAATTAAAAAAACCATTTAAATGATCCAACTCTGTAAATTTCTAGAATATCACATATTCAATGCAATGAAGCTCCTTAATAGGTATTCAGATCTTGAAAGAATGATTCTTGGAGATTTTTCTTTATTATTGATGGAATCAATGCATTGCCGATTTCCATGAACATGTTCTTCAGATGAATCAAATCTTGTCCCAAGACCAGCAAATAATGGGTCTCCTTGGAAGGCCATGTCCAGTGGGGTAGTATGTAGATGTTAATCTTCTTTGTTATATCCCTTTCTGTTTGGACTATATTAATCGTTTGTTATCCTCATCATTGACATGTAGTTTTTATATGCACCTTTCTATTAATTCATAATCCAAATAATAAGTAGTTTTTGTTGCAAATTACAATTGGTGGACTATAGGAATGAACATACAAACACAAGAAGGTTCTACAGTTAGCTCCCCTTTGCAAGACGGCACCCAATTATTTAATGAGGATTCTTCACAAGTTGAACAAACTTCACCTAAAGTTCATGAAGTAGGGTCTTCCAATAAAAAATGTGGTCATAACTTCAGTCCAGATGAAGACAAACTACTAGTTTCTTGTTGGCTCAATACTAGTTTGGATCCTATAATTGGAGCTAATGCAAAATGGGATACATTTTGGAAAAGAATTGAAAACAACTATAATCAAGAGCCAAAGACAGTTTGGTTTGCATGCTCAATCACCTTTTTAAGCCATCGGTGGTCGAATATCCAACAAGCAGTCAATAAGTTTTGCAGTTTCTTAAGTCAAGTTGAAGCACAACATAGAAGCGGAGTTAGTGAAGAAGACAATGTAAGTATAATTATTATCACTTCGTTAACTACTCTTTTACAAATTGAAAATGTCTAATTTGTTTTGCTAAATATTCAAAGGTTCAAGAAGCTCGAAGAATGTTCCCAAACAACATTTTCGGTATGATCATTGTTGGGTTCTTTTGAAGGACCAACCTAAATGGAACCAACGGTCTAAGCCTAAGCAAGCATGTTCTAAAAGATCATCTGTTACACTATCTTCTCCTTCAACTCCAGAATCCACAAATTTACGCAAGGACCAATCTAAACCAAGTAGTTTTATGGACTTGGAGAGACCTATGGGAAGAAAGGCTGCGAAGGAGAGAAAAACACAAGGAAAGAGCTTGTTAGGTGATGGTGCGCAACTTTCAAGTGTTTTATTTGAGTCGAGAGATGAAAAGAAAAAAGCTCATGAAGAGAAAATGGAAAAACTTAATTCAAATGCCGAACAGCGAGCAAAGCTTGTTCAAATCCAACAAGCTCATATATCGAAAGCACAAGAAGCAAGCCGTATAAAAAAATGAGAACCTTCAACTTGAGCGAGCGCGCCAGGAGACTGAGAGAGTGCACCAGGAGACTGAGATCATGATGAAAGACACAAGCACAATGGACCCTGATGCTAGAGAATATTTTCAACTACTTCGCATGGAAATTTTGAAAAAGCGAAGACAGAATTCTCGAAGTTAATCTATTTGTGTTAGTTATTTAAAGTTGTATTTTGTAATGATGTGAACCTTAACTTTAATTAGGTCTCACAAAGATATTGATTTGTCACACTTTAATACTCATAGCTTGATTTTAATTTTGAAGTTAGAAATCACAGAGCTCCAGATCCAGTACTCTTTGTTGATGGGATATTTTTGTTCATTTGCATAGAAATATTGAGACAAGTTATGTTGGAAGAAAAGGACATGTTTGAATTGAATAACCCAAAAACATACAAGATGGGTAGTAGTAGTTCTTGTAACTCTTTTTTTCCTACCCATTTCAATTACCTTCAAAGTCTAATTTTACTAAGATTCACTATAAATTTTCCATAAATGCTCGATAAGGCCTTCTTGGAGTCTAGTATGAACATCTCTATCTCTAATTTCCAGGTGGCGCATAATGAAATTTCGAACTTCATTTGTCTTTGTAGTCAAAATCGCTACTTGGGGTGGACCCTCATTGTCTTGATCATACTCATAGTTTGAGAAGGTTGCTTCATTTTGATACAAATATCTCTCATCTTCAACAATCATGTTATTCATAATTATGCACGCCATCATGATTTCTTTTAGATCACCCTAATTAAAATAATGTGTAGCTCCACAAACAATTTCAAACCTTGACTGTAACACTCCAAATGCACGTTCAACATCCTTCCTCAAAGCTTCATGAGTTGCAGCAAAATTTTTCTTCTTCGCCCCTACCGGTATTGGAATTGTTTTTACAAAATTTTCCCAAGTGGGATATATACCATCTGCTAGATAGTATCCCATATTATAATCATGACCATTAATTGAATAGTTAACCTGAGGAGCCCACCCTTGGGAAAGCTCATTAAACAAAGACGATCGTTCTAGCACGTTGATGTCATTATGAGACCCTGGTAAACCAAAAAATGCATGCCATATCCAAGTATAATATGAAGCAACAACTTCCAAAATAAGTGTTGGCTTACCACCACGACCACTATACATACTTGACCACTAAGTGGGACAATTCCTCCATTCCCAGTGCATGCAATCAATACTCCCCAACATTCCCGGGGTTCCTCGTTGTTTGCCTTCTACTAACAATCTAGTTGTGTCATTGTTGTTTGGTTTTCTCAAGTACTCATCTGAAAAAATTACAACACTGCTTTCACAAATCTCTTCATGCTTTCTCTTGCAGTGTTTCTCCAATCCTGACATACTCATCTATCAAGTCAGTTGTTACTCCATAAGAAAGCATTCTAAATGTAGCAGTTATCTTTTGCAAAGAGGATACCCCAAGCTTTCCAGCGGCATTCCTTTTCTGCAAAAAAATATGGGTCATACCCTTCTATCGCATATTTAATACGAAGGAATAACTCACGGCATATACGAAATCTCCTTCAAAACATATTTTCAGGATAAACTGATGGCTCAACAAAATAATCTTGAAATAGACGTTGGCGGCCTTCGATCTAATTACGATTAATGAACATACGCCTTTGCATAGAACCATGATCAGATGTTCAGCCTCTTTTTGGCTTCAAATGTTCTTTTTCAATAGCAGTTGTTATTGCAACCTCCACTTCATCATCAGAAAACAAATCATAGAGAATGTCATCATCAGAAAAAAAAAATCCATAAAGACAATGTAAGTATAATTATTATCACAATTTGAGATGGAGAGTGATTTGCAAAGAAATCGCTCCATTTTATAGGGAAAAAAATATAGCTGTTGGAGAATATAGTCGTTGGAAATATGTTCATTGGAAATATGATCGTTGGAGAATATAGTTGTTAGAAATATGACCGTTGGATAATATAATCGTTCAAATTATGACTGTCGGAGAATATAGCCGTTGAAAATGATTGTTCGAGTTTTTTTAAAATATAATATCATTGGAGAATATAACTGTTAAAAATATTATTTGAATTTAAAAAAATTTTATTTAAAAATATTTTTTATTTAAAAAATTAATATTTTAATGATATAGGGAAAAAAAGATAGGGAATTTGATTTAATGATTTGCTAAGAAGACAATCCCTATAATAGGAAAGGGAACTAAATTCCCCAAAATAGGGAATTTGAATGAGTAAGCTACTGCTAGTGCTCTAAGTCCCAAAAGAGAAAAAAACTTGTCCAATGCCTCCAATTCACACCAAAAATATTAGAAAGAACCATGGCTAAAGATGTATAAGTCAATCGCAAAACTAACCATCTTGATGTTGGAGTGTTCACATCAATGGTATGAAAGCTAAAATCAAGGATGCCAAAAAGTAATTCCATGACCATCACGAATATGTACGGGAAAAGCCTGATAAGCACCCCTATCTCCAATAATTTCAAAATCTTTTGAACTATATGGTACCTCTTTTGATTTCATTTACGTTTCTTATATTTTCAAAGAGCCCAACACAACCATCAATAGGCTTTGTAATTTCGTGTTGAATGAATTTTCAGCTCCATGGATTACATCAGGCGTATTGTTGAATAAATTTGATGTTATGGATATACTGTAGCTGGAAACATTTAATATTTAATTTGAGCATGGTTCCATTTAAAACTAAATTTGGATCTCTATTTGAACCCAAATGAACAAGGTCAGGCCAATTTTGGCCTATTATATGCGTATGCATGCATATGTATATATATACACACAAGATGAAAAGCTTTACTTGGGACACAAGCGCATTGTACGTGGGATAAAGCTTCCTTACCTGGATACGAGCGAATCCTATATGGGACACAACCATATTCTACGCGTGGGATATGAGCACATTATACACAGATACTAGCATTTTTTACCTACAGTAGGTCAATTACATTTGAAAAATGACACTTTTCTGCAAAAATGAGATTTTTGATGGACTGTTTTTATAAATACAAGCCAATAAAATTTCATAATTTTCTCTCGAAAATAAGTCATAAAGAAGCCAAAAAGCTATTGTGGTACATTTCAGGTCAAAATCAACATGGCACTAGCCAAGGCGTGACCGTGTGAATAAGGCTGGCAATGGATCAAATACGGTATGGATCTACTATGATCTAAATTTGAACTGGGGAAAAAAACCACCAATATCCGATTCGGTTCGAAATCCGACGTTTCTTTTATACCTGAATTCGAATTCAAAACTAGATACATTAGACACATCCGAATTTTATATTCAGCCAAATGCATAACCGAAAAGGGAAATCAATCCGATTTGAACCTAAAAGTCAAAAATCAATCTTAACTATTAAAGCAAATTTTAACTATCAATTTTAACATCAAAACTAATGAGCTATAAAAATATTAAAGTAGGACAAGAACTAAAAACTATTAAATAGTCAACATCCATATTTGACATTTTCGGGTTAGATTCGGGTTGGATTTGGATAAATATCCGATCCATTGCCAGCCCTAGGTGTGAGTTTACTTCCAAATAATGAGGAAATTAAAATCTTACTAATTTTACATATATTTTTTTAAAAAGTTATGCAAGGTACGATCGCTCAAAACTTACATGGCTAAACAATGGATATTTTGGTGAGCCTTTTAGTCAAAATCCTGTATGGTGATACATTGTTTCTCGTTCCTTTTTAGTTGTAGCGAAGTTGAAGGGAAAATTTGAATGATTGAGAAATGGCTAAACAATGGATCTTAACTGTAGACATCCTAAATTGCACAGTAAAAATGATCAAATATCAGTAAAAATCACTATCTCCTTGGAAACCAACACAAAATTTGAGAAAATGAGTTTTTTCCTTGTATCCAGCAACTCAGGTCGGATACAAGCGTATTTCTTCATATCCGATGGAAAATGCCGGATACAAGTCGCCCTTAATGTATCCGGCAACATATGCCGGATACACATTGGTGCTTGTGTATCCGACCTGACATGCCGAATACATGCTTTTTGCTCAAAATTAGGGTTTTCTGAGAGTTTTCACCTTTTACCATCATATCCCTCATTAAATGAATGGAAATCCTAGAAATAGCCTTAGGGTTAAGGTTGGTGGGTTATAGACATTATGTTGTGTCTACCATCTCACCAACCCTAACCCTAGCCTTTGCCTATAAATAGGAGGCTCCTCCTTGAGCAAATGGCCATTAACTCTTGTCAAGAACTTTTGCCAAGAAGAGCTCCGAGTGAAGGGGGGAAACCGCTGCGAAACTGCTTCCAGAACCCAGGTAAGCCTCAACCCTATCTTTAATTTTCTGTTTTTACATTCTAGATCTAGATCTCTTCTTCTACCTTTCTGTGGAATAAGGCCGTGATGTGTGTATGAAAACCCTTCTCCGGCTCAAAGTATCTCAAGACTCCTCCTAGCCGTAAAACGTGAAGGCGGGATCTAGGAGAAACGAGACTGGGAATTGATCCTAGTGCTAGAACCGCTTTTGAATAAGCTTTTTGAATCTGTGAAGACCGCTCCATATTCAAAGTACCCCAAGATTATCTTAAAGAACCGTGTTTAACGAGGAGAGAGAACTAAGGGAAACGATAATGGAACAGAACCCTAGGTTGTTCTAGAACCCTCTTTTTTATTGATCTAAATGCATGCTATAAGCCTTGTGAATCTATGTAAACCGTTTTATATTCAAAGTACCCCAAGATTATCTTGAAGAACCGTGTTTAACGGGGAGAGAGAACTAAGGGAAACGATAATGGAACGGAACCATAGGTTGTTTTTAGAACCCTATTTTGATTGATATGAATGCATGCTATCTTTGCTATGTTGTTGGAATGATTTTTACACCTACACATACATGGCACGTGATTTTGGCGGGATAGGCTCATATTTCGGATTTATTGCATTTATTGTGATAAATCTGAAATAAATAGCCCCAAGCAATGCTGGAATGTCTTTAAATGATTTTCAAGTGATTTTGATCTATCTTGCACGGATAACACACCTCTTGTCACTGTTTTGAATTGATTTTCTCCAAAAATGGCTTAACTTGACAGAAACTGTACCCCGACTTCGGACACTCATAACTTCATCGTCCGGATGAATTTTGGAGTGATTTCAGAACCATGGGAAAGGTTAGACTGTATAGTTTATGCCTACCAAATTTCATTAATTTCTATCTGGTGGATATTTGAAACCTCTCTGTCGAAGTTGATAGGTCAGTTCTGATCTGAATACAGAACTTGTCACTTCGACTGAGCGCCATGTGTTCGTTTTAAGTCCGATTTGAGTGATTCTTGTTTCTGAGTTTTCCTTTGGAAGTCTAGTTTCAAATCCAGTTGGTTTCATAATTTTTTGAATCCATTTGTGTTGTGAGCAACAGATTTACTCAGAGCTGTTCAACAGCACATTTCTGGGTAAATCTGTGATCTTCGGGGCCTGTTCGGGAGGCCACCCAAGGCACATCCGAATGAATTTTTGTATGAGGCTAGTTTCATTTGAAAGATGGTCATATAGACTTCACTCACACCAAATTTCATGAATTTATATGGAGCCGATTTTTCTAGGTGATTTTGCAAACTTGCCTACTTGCCACTTTTAATTATCTCCAGCAGCAATTTTAAAGGAGGCATAACTCCTAAGATTTCAACCGGATTCAATTGAAATTTTGCATGAGTCTCTTATTTACCATAATCTTTCAAGTTGATTTGGTTTGATTCAATTTAAAATTGCATTTGAATGATTTCAAGACAAATGGCATTATCTTTTACCGAATTTCCCGGATTTAACTCAACTTGGTTTTGTGCAACTTTTGCTTTGATTTCCATCCTTTGGTGATATTCTAGAAGTGATATTGACATAAAAGAAGATCTGGAATTCAATTGGATTTTCATGTGAAGATATCATACATTTGTCCTTTTTCAAGGTTTTTAATGATTTTTAGCAAGCTTTCTTATTTTGTATCATAAACAACACTTGGCAACCACCTTGTGTGGGTGAATGGGGGTGCCTAACACCTTCCCCCGTTCATAATCTAATCTCCTTACCCATCTCTGGATTTGATTTTCAAGTAGAGTTATTTTTACTCTAGAATTTGCTTTTTAACTCTCTTGATTATTTTCGAATCTTTTGGTGTCCATTCACACCCGAAAATCTGAATGGTGGCGACTCTCTCATTTTTCACGTTGAGCCCGTGTGTTGACGGAGGGGGAATCATCTCAGTGATTTTTCCTATGTCTCACATTAACTCTTAAGAGGCTTTGACGGGCCACAGAGAGAACGACAAAGAAATGGCTAAACAATGGCTAACAAAAAATTAGAAGAGAAGCGTTATATGAATAAGGTTCCTAGCTTCTACTTGTACTAGTCAAAATGATTTCTTATTGACAAAGCCACTGGGTTCACCCCCACGTGGTTCAAGGATTTCATATTTGTTTGTAGGCTTTACCTACCGTGGACTGACCTACCCAAAAAAAAAACATTAGACTTTCATGTTGAAACTAGTATTCCCGCTATGAATTTTGGAAATATGATATTTATTGACAAAATTGCCCCTTAGGTGGTGTGTTTGCTTCAATTTTAGATGAGCCACGTGGGAAAATGAGTGGGCTGTATTGTCTTTGTCTGCAGCCAAAAAAAATTTAATAATTGAGAATGTTTTGGCCAACTCAACCAAACATGTACGTGTTGTCGTTCTTCTTTGGGACGAGTATCGGTTCGCCGAGTACTCTCTCACCTCTCATCTTGTCTTTGACGAAGATGGTTTTATTCCCTTTAATGGGACTTTCAATCCGTTTGTATTCAAACCCTTCGTCAAACTTTACCCCTGTTTTTCATGTGGTTTTATGTGGCTTCGACAACAAGTCTGACATTTCGTTAAGAATTGCAACACTGTTTGGGTTTATGGATGTTATGGTTATCCTGCATCTTCTCTTTTTTTGTGTTCGTGTTTCGTCTTTGTATTATCCTTGGCTTCTATCCTATGCTCTTGTAATGCTATTATTTGTTAATGAAAGGGTTTAGCCTAGATGTTTACCAAAAAAACCAAACATGTACGTACATACATATTCGGTTAGGTACAGTTTGTTTTTGCTTTAATATAAAATAGTATATTTTTAAGTTTGGTTTGGTTTGGTTTAACTGAAGCAGCAACCCAAAAACTGAACCAAAATGAATTCGGTTTAGAAAAGAGAGACTGGGATGGCGTACCACAGAGAGAGCGACAGATGAGTAAACAAAGACCTCAAGGAGACTTGTGGAAGACACAACTAAAGAGAACCTGACAAGGACCTAAGGGATTTCAATGGAGCACAGAGGTGAGTTGGAGTTTCTTGACGCTTCAAATGAGTCGACGAGTATCGAGGCAAAAAAGATGGGAAGAGGCTACTGTGCGCATGGTCGCACGGTAGGGCGTGCCTCCTAAAGGGTAATTCGGGAAGGTTGGAGTCGCCACTGCCTGATGGGGTGCAGGCAGACACCTGGGTGCCTAGATTTTTCCATTAGGCTGGTTTGCGGCTTGAGATTCTAAGTAGGGTCTTGGTTACGGTCCGGGGAAGTCTGTAGACACCCCGGTCCGCCCCATCAAATGACGGGTCCCACGGGTTTCCCTGGTTTGAGTCAACTTGTTTTGGTCTATCTCACGATTCTCACCTGATTCCTAAGCCAATATGTAACATTTGGTTGAGTCTGGTCGAGACCACCTGAGTGGTGTGGGTCCCTTTAATTTGATTTTATCTTTTATTCCAAGTGATTTGCGTCTGGTGTGTGGACCCCGTTGGAAGGCCTACAAGATGCCAATTTGGGCTTTAGTGAAAGCCCAAGTCCCGTTTGGGGTTATGTTGGATAACCCCTTTTGGCTATGGTGGATTTGATCGATTTTATTTAAGGTTTGATCCAAAGAGTTTAAGGTTTATGCTTGGTGGGTCCAAATGGTTTTGTGGGCCCATTGGGTGGGCCACGCAGTGGTTACCAAGTGATTTGATTTATCTTGATTTAGTTGTGCCAAAGTGGGCTTGGGGCCCGTTACTTAGATTTGGGCTTGAAAGCCCAAAGCTCTCTGGGTTAGGGTTTAGAGACCCTACCCTTGTTTGGTTAATGGGCTTTGACTGGCCCAATAGGCCCTGGCCCGCGGTCTCAGCCAAACCATAACTTAATCTAAGCATGCATACCCCAAAATTGGGCTTTGGTGGGCTTCCAATGGTGCAGCCCACTGGATTGATTTAATTTGCTTATTTAAGACAAAGTGAGTTTGTCGGGCTTGGTGGGCCCCGTTGGAAGGCCCACTATGTATCAAAATTGGACCGGGCGGTCCGAGTCCCATTTTGGGTTTTCGGGTGACCCGGAAACCCTATTGGTTCATTCGGTTCAATTAAAAGATCATGAAAATGACACAAAAACCAAGGAAAGCCAAAACTGAAATTTCTACAGTGTAGCCGACAGATCGGCTACACACTAAAACCTATGTAGCCAACCTAACCTACCGGCTACACACAGAGTCAAGCTGATCCGACTTGAGTTGTCGGATCAGCGCACAGAGAGGATTTTTTGGGATTTTTGAAGGGGGTTAAGGTTTCTGGGTCTCCAAGGGAGTTCAGCAAGTGTGTGGGCCCCTGTGTGGGCCTATCATGGTACAAGGGATGAGGGGAAACCTCATTTCAGTTTTCTCCATGCAAACACATTCAACAATAGCATCTCAAGCAAGTTAGACAGATTTCATGGAGCACAAGAAAGCATGCTAATCAGCAAGTGAAAGTAGCCTACAAGTGTGTGGGTGCTAAAGTGTTCATGCTTTCCAAAATGTGAAGGCTCCTCAAGGAGAGGGCTAGTATGCTTTCTAGACAGGCACACATGGGTCGAACTAGGGGTGCTTGGGGTGAAGGAACATGCAAGAGCAGCACCTATCCAAGAGGGAAATATGGCATGCTAAGGGTACAAAACAGCAAGCAAATGCATGGGGGATGGGAAACATGCATTGGGACTTCATATGTATGTGCACACATGCTTCACAACCACTATCACCTCAAAAGCAAGCATAAAAACCATCTAAACAAAAATATTTGAAGAATGGAAAGAGGGGGGATTAATATGGGGTACAAGAGATGAACGAGCAAGGGGGAACAAGCCTCCCCCATTCGAATGAAACAATCAACAACAATATGACACTATAAATACCATTAGAACCATGTACAAACGGGAATCTCATCCTTCCTGGACCATACGTGCATCTCCCCCTTACCATGGGGCTTTTCTTATTCTGGAATGAGGTACACGAGGAAGGGAAAGAGATAGAAGCGTGCTAGGAAAAAGAGGAAAGAAGAAAAAAAACATACTAAAAGTAGAGAATATCCTAGCATGCTTGAAACTTGCTCATTTTGACTTATGTTGAACAAAAGGTTACAGGGAACATTACCTTGGGGTTAAAAAACCCTAATGTGATGTGTTGAGCACCTCCTTGAGGCAAGGCAAGGGCTGGATAGCCCCTCTCCAACAGCAACCGCAAGTCCTCCCCTTCTTGTTTGAGTGAAAGTGAAGAAGAAGAGAGAAGGCAAGGGTAGAATGGTCTTAGGATTATGCTTGGGGGTTTTAGGGAGCAAGGAGGGGCTTGGAGGAGGGATTTCACACCAGGCAGTATGGGGGAGAAGGGGTGGAAACAACCCAAAAGAAGCCAACCCCGGAATGGGGTAGCTGCTGCCCTATTTATAGAGAACATTTTGTATCCGACCATACAGGTCGGATACACTGATTTTAGTGTGTATCCGACCTTATACATAATATGTCGGATACAAACACAATGATTTCAAAATTTTAATGGCCCAGAAAATCTGTCGGAAAATCCGACAAGATTTCGGAGAAGATTTTTTGTATCCGGCATTATTATGCCGGATACAAAGAAATTCATGTATATCCGGCATATTTCGTCGGATACAAAAAGGCGAATTTTCAATATTTACAGATTGCCCCCCGGATTTTACCGATTTGACAACCGAGATAATTGTAGATTACCCCTGGCTATTTGAAGATTAATCCCTGAGATATTTTCAATATTTTGGATATTTATGGATTAATCCCTGAGATATTTTTTTGCTCTTCTGCCATGTGTGCTGTTCTTTTGCCAGGTGTGCAGTTTCCGGCATTGTTGCCCTAGAACTTCAACTGCTCATATCCTCTTCATCTGGACTCCGATTCTAGCAAACTCAGTTGCGTTAGAACTGTATCGGAGTCCTCTATCTATTGGGATAGGCTTAAGCAGCTGATCTGGGGTCTATCAGAAAGTCAATTTCTGCTCCCCCTCAAGTTTGACCGGCTCATATCTTCTTCATCTGAACCCCGATTTGAGCAAACGCAGTTGTCTTAGAATCATGTTGGAATTTCCTAAACATTAGGAAGAAGTATGGCGGTGGATTTGCAGCTGATCAAAAAGTCAACTTTTGTTCTCTCAGGGTTTGACTTTTTGGTTTTTATTTTCAACACTTTTTTGGTTTGATCAAAATTTGGGTGCTTACAGCTACACAACAGCAAACTCCAAATTAGAGATGGGAGGGGGGTTGCAAAGACGATTAGGCCAGTGTTATAGGTTTTTCCTAAAAAATCGCCAGGGACTCAGAGACGCAAGAGAACCACAAAACTCTTTAAGCTTAGATACCTAAATGCATGTAATATCTAATATGCCATTTACTTGCAATACTTATTACACCACGATATCTTAAATGCATGGTATAAAATGTCGGTTTACAACTGCTTCAATGTTTGCCTGTATTAATTTCTGCTATTAAAATGAGATTTTGCTAAGTGTAGGATTTGACGGTTATCATTGTTTTTCTCGTTTTAAGGAATGGAAGATTAAAACTAGTCACTTCAAAGAGATTATTTAGATAGATCATTAGTTCAGTGAGATGAATTTAATCTTTGATTTACAGCATCTTTTCTATAACAAAGAACAAAAAAAAAATGGAGTAATTGTATCCAAGATTTCTAGAAGATTGTAGTTATTTTATCACAGTAAATAAAAATATTAAGAATAATAATAAAGAAAAACTTGGTGCCACATGTGTTAAATAATAATATGCAAAAATTTTATTTTTTCCATGTTTTTAGAGAGATCAAGCCAGTGGTAAATTTCCTAGCAAAACTTGGCTCCACAGGTGTTACATAGATCTTTCACTCTTCATTAGATTTCCCCAAAGAATTATTGGTTCTAAAGATGTAAGGATTTCATTTTCGCCAAGGGTATGCACAAATTTGAGTCTATATCCTTCTAGTTTGGGTTTAAAACTTGAATTGATGGGATTTAGAGGGAGTTTCAGGGGCAATTTTGGCATTCCAAGGCTTCTAGAGAGAGGTTTTGAGTGCAATTAAGGGAGAGATCACGTGATTTTTCATTTGGAAGTATTTTGTGTTGCACCATATACACAGAACAGTGCAACATAAAAAATATATTGCACCATGCATGTATAACGAAGCAACACAAAACTTCTCTAAACATTACACTCGATGTGCGCACCTAAACCTGGCCTAGATCGCACACCGGGCGCACCTTTGGCGCGTGCCTCGGGACATTCGGAGTCGCCACTGCCTGAGAGTGCAGGCAGACACGGTTTTGCCCTAATCGGGTCTAAGTCTGGTCTGCGGCTTATTAGAGATCTAGCTAAGTCCTCGGTTACGGTTCGGGGAAGTCTTAAAGACACCCCGGTCCGCCCCGTCGGTCTGACGGGTCCCTCGGGTCTTCCTGGTTTTTGAGTCAAGTTCACCCTTTTCCTAGACCAGCATGCTGCCTTGTTAGGTTTGGCGGGGCCCTCTGGAGGTGTGGGTCCCTTTTTATTTGATTTTATCTTTTTATTTATTTTAGTGAAGTGGGTCGGACCCGGGTCCCGTTGGAAGACCCGTGGGCTGCCATGGTTGGGCCTTGGGCCCAGTTGGGTTATTGGGTAACCCATTTGGTTATCTTATTTATTTGCATATATTCCATGGGCTCAATGGGCTTGGATATGGCCCATTAGCCAAAAGTCAAGTGGCCTTGGGCCTGTTTATTGAAAACAGGCCTGGTATGGGCCAGTCAAAAGTGGGCCCCACAAGTGGGCCCAAGGGAATCTTGGTGGGCCTATCTAGGCCCAAAGTCCAAAGATGGGCTTAAAATAGCCCAAATGGTTTAAGAGAATGGTTCAAGCCGGCTTAGACCGGATCAGGTCCAACCGAACCAAGAAATTACAATTTTTACATTATTTTACAAGTGCCCGTATTTTCTTTACGGTCTCGCTTGCCCGTGAATGGATTCCGGTCCCCCTCATCCGTGAATCAGACACGGTCCAAGCTGGACCGGCCTGAGTTTACGGACGCGACCTGTTTTGCATGTTTGCCGCCGACTTCAATCTGGATCAGTTCTGTAGTCTTTCTGGGTCTTCTGGTAGCTTCATAAAAGATTGCAGGTTCTTCCAGGGACTTCATTTGCCTCATTTGGCCCAAATGACCATCTTACTTTTCTTTTGGTGTTTCTTGAAGAAACACTGCCTTGCATGAATACTCTTCAATTCATGGAAAAGGGGAGTTTTACAGGGAATATCATGTGTCCTTAAGTAAGGCTTAATCCTCTCTCATTAAATGGTTAGAAATGACCATTTGTTTAATCAAGAAAAACACTTTCTTTTCCTCATTTCCAACAAAGGTTAATACTTTAATTCTAAATTCTCATGGCTCCTCTCATGACATCCAAAACAGCAAACAAGTTAGTGGTATAGTGATGAAAGAAATGAGTAAAGAAGACAATGAAATAAGCAAAATTTATTCAAATTAGAGATAATAGTATACTTACAATGTAGTTAGTTTGTTTTGTTGGATTTGTGGTTCTCCAAAGATTTGGGCAGCGCTCCCGCGTTCTCCAAGATTTGTTGGGATGGAAGGGGAAGAGTTTGGTTAAGGTGGATGGGTTCAAGGCCAAATTGAAGTGGATTTGGGCATGGATTTGGGTAATCTTAAAGCATAGGGGTAGTTTGGGTATAAAAAGAGGTTTAGGTTTTGGAAGGGTGGTGGTTGGGCAGCATTTGGTCGTGGAGTTCACCAGGAGGGAGAGGGGAGCCAGCAAGGAGGAAGGCTTGTCCAAATGAAGGGGGGAGGCCTTTCTATTTATAGGCAAAAATCCCGTGCCCGTAGTTGAAGTACGGGCGTGCCTTGCCCGTACTTCAAGTACGGGCGTGCCCTGCCCGTAATTCAAGTACGGGCGAAAAACGAATATTTGCAATTATCGCAGATTCGGCCGTACGGGATGCGTGTCCCATCCGTACAGCGACGCGTGTCTGCTTAGAGAATCTTGCCCGTATTTTAAATACGGGCATGCCCTGCCCGTAATTAAAATACGGTCCAGCACGTTTTTAAAATGTTTGGATTTCAAACCTTTATTCAATTTGGTTTATTGCAAGATTTGTATTCGATTTTCCGATTATTTTATTAAAAAAGCGAGATTCTCTTTATTAAAATATTATTAAACACATTTATCTTATTTATTTTATTGGGTTGTTCCATTTTTGCTGCCTTTTTTGCCACATGGGCAGTTTTTCTGAAACTTCTACTGCTCATAACTTCTTCATCCGGTGTCCGATTTCAGCAAACTTAGTGTTTGTTGGAACCGGCTTGGAATCACCTATCCACTGGGATCAAGTTTGGCAGTTGAATTGGGGTCGAGCAAAAAGTCAACTTTTCGCTCCCCAAAAGTTTGACCAGCTCATAACTTTCTCATCTGGACTCCGATTCCAGCAAATTCAGTTGCGTTGGAATCGTGTCGAAATGCTCTTTTTAATGAGATGAAGTTTGATGGCCAAATTTACTTGAATCAAAAAGTCAATTTTTTGACCCCCTTAGGGTTTGACTGAAAGTTTGACTTTTCAGTTTTTTGCCATTTTAGGGGTGCAAAAATCAGGTGTCTACAGCTGCCCTCTTTGCTGGAGTCACCTTGGGGGATGAACGGCAAAGAAGAAAAAGAACCTTATTTTTGCACCTTGCATTTCTGTCGACAGGGTCGACGAGCTCAATCACTGAATTGTTTTTGACGAAAGGGAAGTGTCAGATGTCTGGTATCACTTCCTGATTTTGGAATCCCTATACACTCTCTCGCGCTTGAATAGGGATATTCCTTAGTTTTTTTGTTTTTGAAGAAGAAATATAGGATTAAATCTGAGCTCATCAGCCTGTTTTGGCGTTGATGCAAGGCACTTAACAATGTTCTTTTGTTTTTGTTTGTTCCATTAAAGCTTTTAGTGACTTCCATTCTTGATTCCTTGAGAGTTTTTTTTTTTTTTTTTTTAGAGAGATAGGCCAAGGTATGGGTTTGGGATTGCAGATGGGAGGACGGGAGGAAGCTTTCGTGCTGCTGTCCATCATCTCGGAGATCACACACCTATTCTAGCCTATGCTATCTTACAAAAGTGAGAATCAAAATTTACAAAAAGGGGCGAATTGGCCCATTATTGCTCTTCCTTATTGCTTCTTCTTGCCAGGTTCTTTCTCTTGTTGAGGTATTAGAGCTTCTCTTCCCACTTATGAGTATCCACTGGGGATTTGGTGAGAGTATGATCTGTCAAAATGACTCCCTGGGGATAATTGTGATGTCCCTCTTTGCTCTTGAAGTTTTGTTGGAGGGTCTGAGGATTTTGATGATCTTCTTTCTTTTGAGCTCCATTGGGGATGAAAGGGAAGAAGCCTCTGTTGGGGAATGAAGGAACAAAGTATCCTCCTTATGTTCATCTTGCATCTTTCTTCCTTCTCTGAACCTGTGCAAGGAACAAAATGTCAGATATGCAGGGTTGGTTTATTCTAGGCCAAAATCAAAATGGCTATTGATTAAGGTGATGAGCCCCTCTTCACGGGTTAGCAGCACAGATGGGGAAATTCCAAGAATAGTTAAGCAGAATAATTACGGAAAAACACAGATGTGGTAGTGTGTGTTGGTGCCTGCAACTATCACAAAAGTCAATCCTTAAATCAGACATAGGTTAGAGTGCTTGGTATTCTTAGCCTTGTCATCATAGGCCTTGGAGCGTTGACTTAAACACAGTCTGCCAATCTGGGCCCTTCAGGTTACTTGGCTGTCCCCACTCAGTGCACTGTTCAACCTGTCTCTGTTTTTGCTGCATTTCCCTTTTTGCTTCTAATCAAGGTATGACGAGTTTTTTTTTTTTTTTTTAACCACGACTGAACCTTTTTTGCACATAGCGCCCTTTTTGGGTTTTCACTATGTCTCGTCCTTTCAGAGAGAATTCAATTCTGTCATTACCCGAAAACGCAGATTTGATTGTTTTGCACAAGATCATTCTCTTTGGGATCCGAAAGGTCTTTAAGGTAGGACGAAATGTAGGCTAGGTCGGGGTTTTGAAAGAAAGATAAGTGGCCCAAGAAGGCTGTGATTTTATAGGTCTGCACAGTGCTCCTTTTATTGTAGGGGCTTACATCCTGGCTTATTTCTTTGGTGTGGGGTTCATATTTTCCACATCTTACTTTGTACTTGCTTTTCTTTTCTTCTTTTTCTTGATTTTCTTCGCAATTGCTCTTCTTTTTTTTTTTTTAACTTGAGTTAGGGCCAGGAATGCCCATTTGGATGCGAAAGAACACCTGTACTAGGTTTGAAAAGAAATTTTCAGGCCCAAAAGTATCTAACTAGGGGAATATTTTAGTGCTTTTGGGAGGATTTACAGGCTTGAGGGAGAGTGAAGGATGGCCTCTCTTCATTTCCCAATTGGAATGATCTCAAGGATAATACAGTTTGACTGCATCTGCATTTATTGGTTCAGGAAAAATAGTTCCGTCCATCTCTTGTAGGATTAGTGCTCCTCTGGACAGAACTTTGTGTATTATGAAAGGTCCTTCATAGTTTGGCTTGAATTTCCCTCTATTGTCTTCTTGGTGGGGGAATATCTTTTTCATAACAATGTTTCCCACCTTGAAGTGTCGTGGTATCATTTTCTTGTTGTAAGCTCGTGCTATTCTTTGCTGATAGAGTTGTCCATGGCACAAAGCTCTGATTCTTTTTTCATCAAGCAACTGCAACTGGTCAAACCTTGATTCTTCCCACTCAATGTCATCAACCTCTGCTTCCTTCAGGATTCTGAGCGAAGGGATTTGCACTTCTACGGGAAGGACCGCCTCCATTCCATATACAAGAGAAAAAGGAGTTGCTCCGGTTGAGACCCTGATTGAGGTTCGGTATGCATGCAAAGCATATGGCAGCTTCTCATGCCAGTCTCTGTAGGTGACTACCATCTTTTCCAATATCTTCTTCAGATTTTTGTTGGCAGCTTCTACCGCCCCATTCATCTTGGGCCGATATGCCGTAGAATTCAGATGTCTGATCTTCAAATCTTCACACATTTTGTCCATGTCCTTGTTATTCAAATTCTTGGCATTGTCTGTGATAAGTGCTTCAGGTACACCGTAGCGACAGACAATGTTGCTTCTGATGAATTTCAGCACATGAGACCCCTTAAAATCTACAAAGGACATGGCCTCTACCCACTTGGTAAAATAGTCTATTGCAACCAAGATGAATCGATGCCCATTTGATGCCTTCGGATGTATTTCTCCAATCATGTCAATTCCCCAGATGGCGAAGGGCCAAGGAGAAGTCATTGAGTACAAAGTGTTGAGCGGTGCATGAATGTTATCAGCATAAACTTGGCATAACCGACACTTCCTTACATGGATGTGGCAATCATGTTCCATAGTCAACCAGTAATAGCCCATTCTCAAGATTTTTCTGGCTAGCATGTGCCCGCTCATATGTGCGCCACATTATCCCCCATGGACTTCATCAATCAGCTGTTGTGCCTCTTCTTCTGTTACACATAGTAGCAATGAATCATTGTAGGACTTTTTGTATAGCTTGCCCCCACTAAGGAAGAATTGTCCTGCCAGCTTCTGAATCGTGCGCCTCTCAGACGCTGTGGCATTCTCTGGCAAAGTCCTGTCTCTCAGGTATCTCATTATGTCTGCATACCAGGGTTCCCCTTGTGGCGTGCTCTTTTCAACATTAAAACAGTAGACAGGAGAACGCCGCACCTCTATCTCCAATGGTTGTACCCAAGTATCGCTAGTGATGATTGCTATAGATGCCAGTGTTGCCAGGGCATCTGCAAACTGATTCCTGTCTCGTGGCATATAATCAAATGTCACGTTTTTGAACTGTCCTTCCAATTCCTTAATCAGTTCCTGATATGGCACCAATTTTGGATCCTTAGTCCGCCAATCCCCCATTACTTGGTAGATGATTAGACAGGAATCACCATAAACTTTTAACTCTTGGATATTCATTTCAATTGCGGCTCGCAAGCCTAACACACACGCTTCATATTCTGCAATGTTGTTAGTGCAATCGAACAAGAGTTTTGCTGCTATTGGATGATGGACTCCTTCTGGGGAAATGACTACTGCTCCAATCCCTTTCCCATTGATGTTGACGGCCCCATCAAAGAACATTTGCCATCCTATTTCCTTTCCTACTGACTCGGCACACATAATTTCATCATCCGGCAACCCGGTGAGAAGTGGTTGATAGTCGGGCACAGGGTGTTCTGCCAGGTGATCTGCTACTGCCTGTCCCTTTATTGCATTTCTTGTGGTGTAGACAATGTCATATTGAGATAGGATAACCTGCCACTTGGCTATCCTTCCAGTGGATATTGGCTTTTCAAAAATGTACTTTAGGGGATCTGTATCTGAAATCAAAAAGACAGTATGACTGAGGAGATAGTGCCGGAGCTTCTGAGCTGCCCATACCAACGTGCCACAGGTCTTCTCAAGCAATGTGTATCTTACTTCATAATTGGTAAACTTCTTGCTCAGATAATAAATTGCTTGCTCCTTTCTTCCTGTATCATCATGTTGTCCTAAAACACATCCGGCCGCTGTTTCTGTGACTGACAAGTACATGATTAGGGGTCGTCCAGGTACAGGGGGAACCAAAGTCGGTGGACTCATCAAATAGGCCTTGATTTTGTCAAACGCCTCTTGGCAAGCTTCATTCCAAACCATTGGGTTATCCTTCTTTAGCAATTTGAATATTGGTTCGCACACGGGAGTCATCTGTGCTATGAACCGACTGATGTACTGTAATCTGCCAAGGAAACCTCTCACTTCTTTCTCTGTGGACGGGGGAGGCATCTCCAGAATTGCCTTTACTTTGACAAGATCAACCTCAATTCCTCGTTTCCCAACAATGAATCCGAGTAACTTCCCTGAGGTAACGCCGAATACACACTTATTCGGGTTTAGCCTGAGCTTGCATTCCCTGAGCCTGTCAAACACTCTTCCAAGATTCACCAAATGATTTTCCTCTTCTTTTGACTTTGCAATCATGTCATCCACATATACTTCCATTTCTTTGTGCATCAGATCATGGAAGAGCAAAGTCATCGCTCTTTGGTATGTAGCACCTGCATTCTTCAAACCAAAGGGCATCACCTTGTAAAAGTACGTGCCCCAGTGTGTAATAAATGAAGTCTTCTCCATGTCTTCAGGTGCCATCCTTATTTGATTGTACCCGGAGAATCCATCCATGAAGGAGAACATAGAATGAGTTGCAGTATTATCGACCAGTATATCAATGTGTGGCAGCGGGAAGTCATCTTTCGGGCTTGCCTTGTTCAGATCCCTGTAATCGACACACATCCTGACCCTTCCATCTTTCTTGGGGACTGGCACGATGTTTGCTAACCATTCTATGTAATCTGTAACTTTCAAGAACCCAGCTTTTAATTGCTTGGTGACCTCTTCTTTGATCTTCAGGGCCCATTCTGGTTTCATGCGTCTGAGTTTTTGCTTCACTGGTGTGGCCTCAGACTTTATAGGTAACCGGTGCACAACTAACTCTGTGTCTAACCCAGGCATATCCTCATATGACCATGCAAACACATTTGTGTAGGATTTTAGAAAATCAGTTATCTGTGTTTTCTGTAATAATGTCAGCTTTTTACCAACTTGAAGAATCCTTGGTTGTGCTGTGTCACCTATGTTGATGGGTTTAGTTTCCTCAATGTTAGCCTGGAGACCCTTTTCATGTCTGTCCAAGGCAAATTGGATTTCAGGTGGGGTCTCCCATGATTCATCATTATCCTCAAGTTCAAAAGAATTACTGGGGATAATTTCTGAATCATCGGGTTGTGATGAGCAAGTGTCGTTATCTGATTCCTGCTCGACACTTTGGATTTCTTTCTGTTCTTTTTGTTTTTGTTTGATTTTGGCAGCCTGATTATCTATCTCGTGCTCCGAATTTTTCGGGTGTGCGTCGAGATTGATACTAAGGTTGCGATTTTGAGTTTGCTTACTTGTACAATTATTCACAGAAGCAGAAAAATAATCAAAAGACTTCACGCATTTATTAAAAAGTGCAGCAATATCTACAGGGGGAATTTCAGAAGTGGAAGAAACTCCCTGTGGTAGTTCGGCTTTGCGAGTGGCAAGTGGCGTCGAACTCCAATTCTGCAATGCGTGCTTGTTCTTGGTTACAGCGGTCACCGCATTCACCTTCCCGGTTTGTATCATGCTAATGCTGCTGTCAGAGGAGATGCAGATGGGGTCATTAGCTGTGCCCTTCTTTGGTTGATTCTGACTCGAATCTTCGGATGATATACTGATCCATACCCCGCGGCGGATGACAGTCCCTGGTACCCGAATAGTGACTTCGTTGGGTGGTTCCACCTTGGGCAATGCCTTGGTTACAGATTTTCCTGATGATTCATCCCTCTTGCTGGAAGAATGTTCGTCAGGGGCCCAATTACCATAAGTCTCATGATAAGCCAGCTCAGTGGGCAGTCCCAGCACTTGGGGCATATTCTGGAACATTTGACCCAAACCATCCTTGGTACTTGGGTGTATAATGTAGATGGGAGGTGGGGGAGACCTTTGCCTTGGAGTGGGTTCTCCTGAACTGTCTTGGCTTTCCATCATGTAGATGTAGTGAGCTGGTTCTTCTTCTTCAGCCTCAGCTGGTGATGCCTCGACATTATCTGATGGATAGGCAAATGCTTCTTCTGGGATAGCTGGTTTTTCGGTGTCAACTGATTGCCAAGAAAATAGAGCAGACAGTTCTTCCATCATCCCACTGAGAGCCTTTGAGTTCTCTTCTGTAACCGTCTCCTGGGGCAAGGGAGGTTCATCCCATAACCTTTGCAGATAGTCAGCTTCCGCTTGCTCAATTGGATTATTGAACTCATCGCCCCATCCCTGGGGGACTATATTCTGAATGGCCTGCGCAGCTTCCCTCTCCATATTGGTAAAGTGATGGTATAATTGGCCATGTACACAGATGGGCCAATTTGGGTCCCTTCCTTCTGCTCTTGCTCTCTTTCTTTCAGCTTTCCTGCCAAATAGCCTGGCATAGTCTTCAGGTTCAAGAACAAACCCTAGTCCAAAGCCCACAGATTTATCACAGGGCTGGATTGCAGACTTGATGCCTTGCTTATACTTGCCCAATCCATCTCCTACTCGGAGGCCCCAATCGGAGCATTCAGCAATACCGAACATGTTCTTCCTCTTCCTTCTGCGGGACAAATCTGATTGCAGAGGGGTAGGGATGCTGTTTATCTGCACCATTTCAATGGTTTGAAAGTTTAGGGAGGTAGGCAGTTCATAATCAATCACAGGTACCCCACCTTGTTCAAATTCTCTGTGATTTTCTGCATGTACCATGATCAATTGATTTCCCGAGATGAATCGAATCATTCGATGTAAGGTGGACGGGACTGCCCCTGCTTGATGTAACCAAGGTCTTCCGATCAGCAAATTAAAGGAGGCATTGATGTCCATCAACTCAAAGGTAATGAAGAAGGCCCTTTCAACAATTGTAACTTCCAGAGTAACTTCCGCAAGGGAATCCTTCTTGGCATTGTCAAACCCGCGGACATTGTTGGAGCTAGGTTTGATCAACTCAGCGTTCAGCTGCAGACTATGGAAGGTCCTGACTGGGCAAATATTCAGAGCTGACCCGTTATCGATCATGACCTGTCTCACCATCAAGTCGGAGCACCTTACTGTGATAAACAGAGGCTCTGTGTGATTGTGACCTTCAGGGGGCAAGTCAGCTGAGGAAAAAGAGATTGCTTCTGGTGTAGCAATTATAGACATTACCGTCTCTAGCTGCTCTGGGCTGATGTCGTCAGGCACATGAGTATCATCCAGTATTTTCATGAGTACGTCCTTATGTTTGTCTGAATCCAATAAGAGACGCATAATGGATATCTGGGCTGGTGTCTTATTCAACTGCTGCACTAGATCATATTCCGAAGTGAAGGCACTATAGTGGAGTTTTTCAATTTCTTCTTCTGGGGCCTTCCCTTTCTTCTTATGGGTCTGTGGCGATTCAGTAGCCACATCCTTCCCTTTTTCTTTCCTTGTCCTTTCTTCATTAGTTTCTTCCTCTGGTGCAGGTGGAGGGTTAGGGTTTATGTATCGACCAGAACGGGTGATCCGATCGACTTCTCTTTTAGTGGAAGTGATGGTGGAATCATGGTACATGGGTAGAAATTGGTAAGGTGGAGGCACAGCAGAGTAGGTTGGGTTAAGGTGAAGATGGTGTAATTTGAGGGTGGGTGGTTCCAGTAGGAAGTCCACGGGTTCATTGAATGGGTTCATCATGTCGAAGATGTTTAGTGGGGGTGAGTTTGGGACAGGAGGAGGATAGAAAGGCTCTGGTTCGGGAAAGTTAAAATGCACCAGAGGGAACCCCATGAAGGTTTCTTCCTCCTCCTCTTCATTAATGACATGTATCTATTGACAGATTGTCCTTTCTTGGAGATGAATCTTGATAACTTGCCCCGGTCGTCCAATTAGCAGGGACGGGTCAACCTGTAGTTCATTGTCTTGATCACTGATGATCTGGTGTACTGTTCCGCTGCCAGAAGCCTTATTATGGTCGGGGAGGGGGTTAGTGGTTGTACCAGTAGGAGGAGTAGGTGCTGCTGGTGCTGGGGGATCTACAGAGATCTTCTTGCTGTCTATCAGATCCTGTATATCATGCCTCAAGTCCCAGCATCGATTAGTTGAATGCCCGGGAGCTCCAGAATGGTATTCGCATCTCTCTGCTGTATTATAACTTCGTGAGTTGACCATTCTAGGGTTGGGAGGCTTGATTTGAAGATACCCCTTCTTCAGCAGTGTAGCCAATAGTTCTGCAGGTGTATAAGGTAGCGGGGTAAAAACCCTCTTCATTCTTGCCTCTGCTTCTTCTCTGGTTCTTCTCATGGGTTGCCCCTGGCCTTCAGGCCTTTGAGAGATATAGTAAGGCTGTGTTGGCTGTACATAATTAATAGCCTGAGTTTCCTGCCTCCTAGGCTCTTGCCCTTGACTTCTGCTACTTTGTCCTGTCGCAGCCCTTCTCTGTGTAGGGCCTTGGCCACTGCCATCTATCTTTCCAGCCCTGACCGCATCTTCAATTCTATCTGCCGTCAGAATCAAGTCATTGAAATTGGAAGTACTTTGCCCCAGTAGCAAGGAAAAGAATGGCTGTCCAAGTGATGAAATGAACAAGGAGGTCATCTCCTGTTCAAGTAGTGGGGGTTGGACTAGGGTCGCCAATTCTTTCCATCTCTTGGCATATTCTCGTACAGATTCCTGATTCTTCTTTGTCAACCTTTGCAGTTCAGCCCTAGTTTGCATAATCTGACTGTTCAAACGGTACTGCTGAATGAATGCTGCAGCCAAATCATTCCAAGTCTTGATCTTGGTTTTGTCCAGACTCAAAAACCAGTTGTATGCTGCTCCTGTCAGCGACCTCTGAAAGAACTGTATCATAATTTTTTCATCTTTGGCATATTGACACATATCTCCAGAGTATGACCTTAGGTGGTTTAACGGGCATCCGGTGCCATCAAACTGATGCAAGTCAGGGCATTTGAATTTCGGTGGAAGTTGAACATCGGAGAAGAAGCAGAGGCTGTCTAAAGTAGCCTCCATGGGAACCGCACTGGGTCGTAGGCTTTTCAGCTCTTCACGCAAAGCATCTACCTCTGACTTAGTGGCTGCCATCTTTTCATCAAACTGGGCCTGCTGTGTTCTATACCAATCTTCCTCTTCTTGCCCCAGTTGGGCAGGTGCGATAATCTGTGGAAAAGGCACGGCTTGCAGGGTTACTGGTGCAGCTGGGGGAGCCACCCTGAGTTCTCTCAATTCTGCCATTAACTCTTGAATAATAGTCCCCATACTGTCTATCCTTTGTTGTAGGTCAGTCACTGTCTATGCCTGGCTGGACTCTGCCTGGTCCTATCCTGGTGAGGTCTGTTCTCTTGGCTGCTCCATTTCAAGCCTTCTTCTGGATCTTAACAGGTACGGGCTTCGAGAAGCAATTTTGGTACCTGGGAAGGGCAACCAGCGGATATTAGTGCAACTTATATTAAAGGCATAATACATGATCAAAGATTAATTCATTTGGATTATTTTGAAGGTGATAGAGATTCTTAAGCTTGCTTTATTTTAGCCGAACGGCTGGGAAAGAGAACCCGGTTTAGACTGGTCTGTTTTAGCCAAACGGCTGGGAGAGAGAACCCGGTTTAGACTGATCTGTTTTAGCCAAACGGCTGGGGGAGAGAACCCTAAGCTGATCTGTTTTAGCCAAACGGCTGGGGGAGAGAACCCTAAGCTGATCTGTTGGGAGAGAACCCTAAGCTGATCTGTTTTAGCCAAACGGCTGGGGGAGAGAACCCTAAGCTGATCTGTTTTAACCAAACAGTTGGGAGAGAAAACCCGGTTTAAACTGGTCTATTTTAGCCAAACGGCAGGGAAAGAGAACCCTAAGCTAATCTGTTTTTACCAAACGGTTGGGAGAGAGAACCCGGTTTAGACTGGTCTATTTTAGCCAAACGGCAGGGAAAGAGAACCCAGTTTAGACTGGTCTGTTTTAGCCAAATGGCTGGGGGAGAGAACCCGGTTTAGATTGGTCTATTTTAGCCAAACGGCTGGGAAAGGGAACCCGAAATTTAAAAGGTTGGTTTGAGCTCAGTATCAGGAGGTTGGACCATGTAAAGTCTCCGCAGGGGATGAGCTAAACAGCAACACCCAGGTGTACCTTAACCAATTTTCAGTTTAATCTCTGATGGTTTTAGCACCTGACTTCGGCTAGTAGTTCTCGGGCGTGTCTTAGCTAGTCGTTGGTTTAATCACCATTGACTTTGACGCCTTTCAACGGGGAAGGCTATGCCAGGACGATCTTCCACCAATTTTCTGGTTTAATTACCAGTGGCTTCAGTGCCCCAAGAGTTTGGCTAGGGATACCCAATCGTACCTTAGTCGTTAGCTTAGTTGCTTGACCTTGGTGCCACACAACGGGGTATGCTATGCCAGGACGATCCTCTGCCAACTTTCTGGTTTAAACACCAGTGGCATTAGTGCCCCAAGAGTTCGGCTAGGGATACCCGAGCGTACCTTAGTCGTTAGCTTAGTTGCTTGACCTTGGTGCCACACAACGGGGTATGCTATGCCAGGACGATCCTCTGCCAACTTTCTGGTTTAAACACCAGTGGCATTAGTGCCCCATAGGCTGACCGTGTGATCTTTTTAAATCAGACGGGTGTGATCTGAGCTCAAGGGATAGGGTGTTCTTTATTTAGAACCCTGGGGTCTTAAGACTTAAGCTTGACACTTGAAGGTTTGAGAGTTGATAAGGACGAGGTGTTCTTTACTCAGAACCCCTGGATTTTAAAGATTCTTTTGGCAAGTTCTTTATTCAGATTGCCTGAAAGTTTTAGAGTTGGTAAAGAAAATGGGGTGTTCTTTATTTAGAACCCTTCAGTTTAAAGATTCAAACAATTTGGCGAGTTCTTTACTCAGATCGCCCGAAAATTTTGAATTGGGTGTTCTTTATTCAGAACCCTTTGCTTAAATTTGAAATTGTTAATTTCTGAAGATTTGAAAATTGGGTAGGAATTGGGTGTTCTTTATTCAGAACCCTTGGGCTTAAAGAAAAATTTTGGCAAGTTCCTTATTTAGATCGCCTAAATGGATTGGGGCCAGATTGCTTGGAAAAGGAATTGGGGGGATGTCTTAATCGACTTTATTGAATTTATCACCAAATTCTTCAAGGAAAAAAGAAGTACAATGCCAAAATTCAGAACAAGCAATTACATGATTAAACAAAACAAACCCAGAGTCTAGCTAGGTTGGTCATCATCATAATGAGAGGACACGTCTCGCCTTTTCAAGGCACGCAGAAGTTTATGCCGCAGACGTCGGTCCTCTTTTGCGCGTCTGCGCAGGGTGTCAAGCTGCTGTTGAAGGGCCTCATTGGCCTGCTTGTTTTTACGCTCGGAATCCACATATGCACGGTGGATTCGAGAATGAGATTCCCGCAGTTCGGCCACCCTATCCCTGTATGTGTCAGGGGGCGGAACTGGGATATCGTCAGAGGTGACGATATGGAGAGGAGGTGGGCTGTCTAGGCCAATTTCTCGAGCAATCCATTGTTCGTAATTACGAACATCGGATGCAGTGAAAATGTCCTCTTGGAGTATGTGCACGTGTTGCCATTCCTTCACCAATTTTTTCTTCAATTCCCATGTAAGTGGGCCAGTTAATCCTTCCGCCTCATCCTTGATCGGTATTCCCTGAGACTTCCCAAACTGTCTCAGAATTCGAACCGGATAGTATGGCATGGCATGGGTCAAGCCTATCAAGGCTAGGCAATGTCTTTTCCTGAAAGCTATGACGGGAGTATATGTTTGGTCAAATGTGCCTCCCCATCTTATATCCGTTTCTCCTTTCAGCTGGAGAAAGTGGTCAAACCAGTCCTCTCTAGAGGGTAAGTCTGGTCTAATCTGTCTTCGGGCCATCAATGTGACATTGTCACGGACGTACCCATAACGTGGGCTGACAGGTTCAGCAACCATCAGGTGATCTTGGAGCCAAATGTGTAGGAGAGGAGCGCATCCCTGAAACCTCCTAGTTCCGTTCTTGGTCATGGTCAAGGCATGATATAGCTGAGCAAGGATCAGTGGTGCAATCCGGAATTTCACTTGGAGTTGGTCTACAATTTCCATGAGGGCCAAATTAATGGTGTCTCCCCTAGTAGGAAAGAAGAGTTGTGACAGAACCACGAGGGTGAAAGTGTCCCACCAAACACGGGGTCTTTCCTGCTTCTTGTCCCTTATCTTTTCAGCAAGGAAGGTTTTAGAAACCCGCGTGAATGCTTGGTCACCTCCTAATGTCTGGAATTTTCCTCTTGGTAGGCCAAAGAAAGTACAAGCTTCATTCTTGTAGCTATCTTTGAGACTTGGCCTAGCTGGTTCTCCATGGTCACGAAATCGGAGGAATAGTTCAAATTCCTCAATTGTGGGTGTCAACTCATTAGTTCCAAACCTAAATAGTGAAAGTTGGGGATCCCAGAAAGGTAGGGCTGCCTGAATCATGTCCCAATTAATGGGCACATTTAACAGGGACAGAGTTTGTCCCATATGGTATTTCTGTTCCCATTTAATTTGCTCATCTCCTTGCAATTGCCTTGTCCAAGAACGGATCCAAGGGGTATCAAAGGCACACTTCTCTATCCTAGGGAAGCGAACTCTCTCAGTCGAGGATGGAGATGCCATGCCGACTATCCGATTGAAATTCCAAGTCAATTTAGGGTTTTCCACCAAAAACTCTAAATTAGTCTAAGGCATGCAACAGGATATGTAAAAATTAAATCAATGCCTAAGCAGTTTATGCAATCAAAAATCAAATCCAAGCATTCAAGTTATGGGGTTTTAAAGGTTATGTCCTTTAAATGTTTGGAAAACGCATTCAGGTCTTAGCCGGCCTTTTCTTTCATCTGTTCTTTCATCTGCTTTTTCATCTGCTCTTTCATCTGCCCCTAGTGTCGGACTGAAAACAATATTTACAACTTGCTTTCGAGGGCGAAATTTACAAAAATAAATCTGAAAAGAGAATCACCTTTAGGGTTGTTGAGAACCCAAAAGGAGGGTACAAATTTGCCATTCGGCAGGTGGGCTGAAATCCTATCTCTAGGGTTTTTCTGCCTCTGTTCTGACCCATTTCTGCCTGATCTGGCCGGCTTTCGACTGAACTAAGACCGACTTGAATGCACGGATTAAATCGGGTCAATTTCCTTAAATTAGGGTTAAAACCAACACAGGTGGGGGTTAATGCCCCAGATTAATTTTGCCCTTATTTATTCATGTTCATGCTCACATCAGGGTTTAGCAGAAGTAATAGGTGGGGAAGGATACCCAGCCCAAGGCACCTGCCTTCAAGGGTCTGAGCCAAGTACGAGACTCTTCGCATACCATGGCAAGAAACCAATGGCGCTTGAAGAATCTAGAAACCTGGGGAGATGGGTTGACCCTGCTTTCCCCGGCAAGCCACGAGAGCGTAGGGCTAATACCATCCCAAAAGTAAGTTTCTCGATTGAAGAAGGGTGTGTAACGCCCCGAACCCGGGTCAGTGCAAACCAGCACCCAACCCGAACCCGGTTCGCTACTGTAACAACCCAAGTCCGATTCAACAATCAAACTCGAGATGTTACCACGAAGCTGGGGTCAGATACATACCAAGATTCACAATAATTTTAAAATTTATAAATCAATTACATCAGAGTTATGGTGGCCAAATAAAATAAACAATTCTTTAATCAATATATTCAATTCAATTTACAATTAAGTTTATCTAATCAACATGTGACATTAATACCGATTATAATTCTACCCATCAAATTAAAACCCCATCTTCGCGATCTCTCCAAGCAACCTGAAAAATATAGGGGAAAACGGAGTGAGATTTACATCTCAACAAGTAGCAGGTGCATGCAATTTGAAACAGTCCAATATAAGCAAATAGTCATGAGGTATTCGATTAATCAACGATAAGACGAGAAATCCAAGTTATTCATGGCAATTCCAAATAAAGCGATAAAACAGACGATCATGTATAAATACCAGTAGCTTGAGGTTAACGGGGTAAAACCGACAAAAGCGACAAAACACGTGCCATTGCAGGACTCACAAAGATGATAAGTATTTGAGATGACACTCAACTAAATGCTGTTCCACCGTGCGGCTTAGGGGCAGTGCTACTTGATGATACTCAAGCCCCATGCAGCGCAGCTTAGGCAAGAGCCGTAGTCACCGACTTATTGCGCACGAACCCCGCAGAGTTGGACGTACCACCAGCATGCAGCACCAGAATCAATACATGGAGTGTGGTCGCTTATCCACATGTACAGGGAATCACCAACGGCTCACCGGGGTGTCCCTCCAGACATAGGACCCTCCCAGAGCAAACTAACTTGCGAAGGGAAGCGCGCTCGCAATATAGGAGTAAATCAACCCAAAATAAATACCACTTAGCTAACCAGCCAAAACTATGGATCCATATACAGCTAAGCCCACTGACACAAACCACGATAAAACCACATACGGGAGGACACGCTAATGTAGGAGGCATACACACTTTTACCCGTAAAGGATTACACATCTCTACACAGAGGATTACCCATCTCTGCCGTAAAAGATAGTATCAACTCTACCACAGAAGCCGTATCACCCAACCGTAAAATTAAAGAGAACAATATCATACCACATACCAATCCATACCAAAGTATTCCATTCCATGTGAAATCCATGATTCAATCATAACAAATCCAATTATAGGCATTTTTCAGAATAACATATGCAATTCTTCCAATTATATTCAAGATAAAACTCAAGTATCATAAATCCGATAAAATCTGAGTTTAAGCAATTCCAGTAGCCAATATTCTTATATAAAGCTCAAATAAAAGTAAATCAAATCATGCTTGATCTTTTCCTTCTTAATCCCTTTATTAGAATCCAATTTCCTACCTTAGCACCTAAGCTAGTTTCTATTTGAATTTTCTGTATTTTATTTTTCCAGCATGTTCTACAGACCTAGAATGAAGTTTAAAAGATGTTTATAAGCTATAAATTTCAGTAGTATTATTTCTAGCAATATCCATACCCTTTGACCCTTTTATAAACAATCCTTTCATTATAACCTTCTATTTATTGCTTAATCTTTCCTAATTAATTTTATAATTTTTATAGCTTAATTAGGTCCTTATAAAGATGCTAACATGCTTAAGTAATCATAAGAATTATTGGGTATTTATTCGAATTACAAAATCCCCAAAATCTACAAATTTTACTTAGAGCGCCTACCTCTACAGGGCTGGGCGATCCTAGGCGCTAGTGCAATTTTTAACAGAATTTTCCAGATTTTCCAATTTCGGATTCTTATGCTTTTGCTTTATGTTTTCTTGGTCTAAATTAATCTAATAACATTCTAAAACATACCTAGAGCCTTCTAGATCAATTCTTATTAATTAAATACCATCCTACAATTTATTTCATGATCAAACCAAGTTTCTTCCTTACTTTAGCAAATTCTTCAAGAACACAAAACTCTAAAATATAAACAACTTGATTCCATGTAAATACTGTTTCGACTAATCCATTCAACCATATGAAATCACAGAAAACCAAATCATGCAATTCCTCACGTTTTCCAAGGGTTACTACTTGCCTTACACGCTAAATCCTTCTTCCATTGCACCTTCTAATTCTGGACCAGAATGTTGCTCCCAACCGTACCAAGCTAGACTCTTTCAATTCAAATCTCCACCGTTCACAATGTAGTTTTATCAGTCACGAACAAAACCTCAAAATATGAAGGCAATCCACCGCACGGATTTTCCCCGATCGCGTTTTGATGGTGGCTGGTCAGACACCTCCATTAGAGACCTCCTTCCTTTCTCTCCCTCTTTTCTCTCCATAAGAACCCCACGAAAATTCCCTCTTGTCTACCCTTAGTCTCCTATTTATACTAGGCTTCAGAAATCCTAAACCAACCCTAATTGGCTAATTAAATTTGGGCTAACCCAACCATGGTCTAGTTAATGTCTAATCCTTCTAATTTAATTCCTACTTTTTCTCCACCTTCTATTTTCCACTTAAACAATACTAATTAAGTTTCTTATTATCTAAACTCATGAAAATAACCTATTTTCGTGCAAAATATTTAATTAAACATTTCTATCACTTAAAACCTTATTTTCTCCAAATTAAGACGTGAAATCTCCTAATTACCCTTTTTCCCTATTTTAGGCTTTTATTAATTTCTTTTAATTTCTAACTTGTCAAAATAATTTGTTTTCTTCTATTTTCTAATTCTAATTATTATTTGATGATCTCTTTACTAATTACCTTTTTCTGGAAATTACCAAAACACCCTTTTTATTCTTTTAGGCTAATTTCATTAAAATTCTTTCTTTATTTTCAACTTAGACTTATTTGGATTAATTATCCTCTAAGTCTTCACTTTTTATTTTAATTAGGACTTAACTCATATTTTATTTTATTTATTATTTATTTATCTATTAGGTGAAAAATCGGGGTTTTACATCCTACCCACCTAACACAAATTTCGTCCTCGAAATTTAGAACAATCATCTTCATTCTATATTTCAAAACACAATTCTAACAGTGCAAACAATTCAAAATTTTCCTCATTTCAATTCCATTTCTCAAAACATAATTTAACTTCAAAATACTGTAGAAGAACACTGCCAATCTTCTATCATCAATCTGTACATATAAACGCGTCCGCTTATATGCAAGCTTGAGAAGAAAATCACAGGTTTCCTCTAGTCTAACTTGTATCAAAATACTACATCCACAATACATATTTACACACACCTATTTGTACTAATACATATCCCATATTGCATAAGGTTTCACACCCAGGTGCAATTCCACATTGTACACTGCTTCACCACACCTTGGCATGTCCTAGTGCAACTGGCTTAACAGGCAACAACCAATATTCAACAATAATAATTAAGTATACATTCGACCTCAGATATAATTGTATGATCAAATATAATATCTTACATGCTAATAATTTCAAATCAGGTTTTTGTGAGACAGTATAAGTGTTAAAAGTGTTGATTTGAAATCTACGAGTATTTTCGGAAAATCTTCCTACTCTGATTATTATTCCAAATAAGGTTTTTAAATTTTTCTGTGTTCCCTAATGATTCGAAATATAATGATTTTGCTGCATTCATATTTGTTGTATTAATGTTCCTTATAATCGTTGGATATTATAATTTACTCTAGTTATTATTCAATTAACATTATCTCGATTATTTTATTAAAATTTTACTTTATTGATTACTCAAGCAATTGGGCGCTCAGTGCCACGATCAGAGGGTGCTGAGGATGGCTAAGGACGGCTGAGGATGGCTGAAGAGAGTTGACTTGGGTCTAAAATCCTAAGTCACGCGCTCATTAGTGCTAGGCATATAAAGTCTTTTTATAAAAATTTTAAACACTCGCGCGACAGACTTCACTAAGGCAAACGCTCGACATCGCTCATCTCTCTCGCGGTCGACTGTTTCCCGAACGCCTAACTTCGCCAGCACTATTCCTCTCGGCGTTATACTTCTCCGACCTCAATCAACTGCTCCTCGACTCCAAACGACACTAACAGGTATGCTCTTATCCCTCTTCTACTTCTAGTTTACTTCTTAAAATTTTTCGTTCAACACCTTGCGGCTAGGGCTTGATTTTTCGAAAAATTTCCAATCGATGCTCAAATCTTTAGGTCATTAGTTTAAAAATGGTTCATTTATCTTCCAACTACTTCATATTATTGATTGGAACATGTTTTAGTTAAAGATTTGATCATTTATTGCATTAAGTTTTGAAACCCCAAATTTCTGTTCATGGCAGAACACGAGCGCTGACCAAATCGCCCTGAGCGATCCTGAGCGGTCTTAGGCGCTCGGCCTGATTTTTGCAATTTTGTTTCTCTTTCAATTTCCATCAAATGGTTTCAATTTAGGACCTGTTTTAGCACTTTCCTAGTCCATTATTACACACCTTTATCCTAGTTTGATTATTATTTTTTTTTTGTTGAATTATTTGTGCAATTTGTTCCTAACTTCTCTTGGGTGTGTTTGTATTTTCTTATTTCCTTATTATCATTTTTTTCCATATTCTCATTCCTCTTCCCTTCCACCTACTTCTACAGCTAATGCTCCTCCTTCATCTACTCCCTCTAGTTCTACTGCTCCTCCTACTATTCCTTCCAGCTCTACTACTTCCCTTCCTGATTTTATAGGTGATGCAGGATCTTGGGATATGGTGTCTTTGGTAGCTAGGCACATGGTTCTGATCCTACAGCAGTTGGCATCTATGGTGGAGACACAGAAGACGATGCGGTCACAGATTTCTTACATGTACACTCGGATAGACCATATGCGTGTGTCCCACTGTAGAGTGTACAGGATTTTCCAAGCATACATGCGGGCTGGGGTTGATGCTACCAGTGATGGGGACCAGGGAGGAGATGGTGATGGTGGTGATGCTACGGGGTCTAGAGATGGAGATACTGACACAGAGGAGAATGCAAGACATGGAGGAGATGGTGCTGGACCATCTAGTTGATTTTACTTTTCTTGCTTTAGAGACTTGTATTTTTCTATTTCTTTCTTTTTCACTTTTGGGACAAATGTGTATACACTTTTTGGGTTCCTTTGGTTGTATTTAGTTCTTAGGTCTTTTATCCTATTGAGGATACAGCTACATCAAACTTGTACTTGTTTCATCTTACAGTCATATATATCAGATCATTTTTGCTAAATGTTTATCTATTTCTATTTCTCTTTATTTTTCTTATGCGGAAATTCATCTGTTTATAAGCACAAGTTAATATTGCAAAATTTTAATTTATTTTGGTTAATACTATACCATCCAATACTAATAATAACATCAATAGCATAGCAATATCATCAAACAATAGCATTACAACATGCAAAATAAAATTAAAGTCTCTCATCCTAAATAACATGCTTTTATCTAGCGTGCACTCAATCCCACTACCCACCTAAGAATTTAGTTCCTAGGTTTAGATCTTGTTTCTCTGATACCATCTCTGTAACGCCCCGAACCCGGGTCAGTGCAAACCAGCACCCAACCCGAACCCGGTTCGCTACTGTAACAACCCAAGTCCGATTCAACAATCAAACTCGAGATGTTACCACGAAGCTGGGGTCAGATACATACCAAGATTCACAATAATTTTAAAATTTATAAATCAATTACATCAGAGTTATGGTGGCCAAATAAAATAAACAATTCTTTAATCAATATATTCAATTCAATTTACAATTAAGTTTATCTAATCAACATGTGACATTAATACCGATTATAATTCTACCCATCAAATTAAAACCCCATCTTCGCGATCTCTCCAAGCAACCTGAAAAATATAGGGGAAAACGGAGTGAGATTTACATCTCAACAAGTAGCAGGTGCATGCAATTTGAAACAGTCCAATATAAGCAAATAGTCATGAGGTATTCGATTAATCAACGATAAGACGAGAAATCCAAGTTATTCATGGCAATTCCAAATAAAGCGATAAAACAGACGATCATGTATAAATACCAGTAGCTTGAGGTTAACGGGGTAAAACCGACAAAAGCGACAAAACACGTGCCATTGCAGGACTCACAAAGATGATAAGTATTTGAGATGACACTCAACTAAATGCTGTTCCACCGTGCGGCTTAGGGGCAGTGCTACTTGATGATACTCAAGCCCCATGCAGCGCAGCTTAGGCAAGAGCCGTAGTCACCGACTTATTGCGCACGAACCCCGCAGAGTTGGACGTACCACCAGCATGCAGCACCAGAATCAATACATGGAGTGTGGTCGCTTATCCACATGTACAGGGAATCACCAACGGCTCACCGGGGTGTCCCTCCAGACATAGGACCCTCCCAGAGCAAACTAACTTGCGAAGGGAAGCGCGCTCGCAATATAGGAGTAAATCAACCCAAAATAAATACCACTTAGCTAACCAGCCAAAACTATGGATCCATATACAGCTAAGCCCACTGACACAAACCACGATAAAACCACATACGGGAGGACACGCTAATGTAGGAGGCATACACACTTTTACCCGTAAAGGATTACACATCTCTACACAGAGGATTACCCATCTCTGCCGTAAAAGATAGTATCAACTCTACCACAGAAGCCGTATCACCCAACCGTAAAATTAAAGAGAACAATATCATACCACATACCAATCCATACCAAAGTATTCCATTCCATGTGAAATCCATGATTCAATCATAACAAATCCAATTATAGGCATTTTTCAGAATAACATATGCAATTCTTCCAATTATATTCAAGATAAAACTCAAGTATCATAAATCCGATAAAATCTGAGTTTAAGCAATTCCAGTAGCCAATATTCTTATATAAAGCTCAAATAAAAGTAAATCAAATCATGCTTGATCTTTTCCTTCTTAATCCCTTTATTAGAATCCAATTTCCTACCTTAGCACCTAAGCTAGTTTCTATTTGAATTTTCTGTATTTTATTTTTCCAGCATGTTCTACAGACCTAGAATGAAGTTTAAAAGATGTTTATAAGCTATAAATTTCAGTAGTATTATTTCTAGCAATATCCATACCCTTTGACCCTTTTATAAACAATCCTTTCATTATAACCTTCTATTTATTGCTTAATCTTTCCTAATTAATTTTATAATTTTTATAGCTTAATTAGGTCCTTATAAAGATGCTAACATGCTTAAGTAATCATAAGAATTATTGGGTATTTATTCGAATTACAAAATCCCCAAAATCTACAAATTTTACTTAGAGCGCCTACCTCTACAGGGCTGGGCGATCCTAGGCGCTAGTGCAATTTTTAACAGAATTTTCCAGATTTTCCAATTTCGGATTCTTATGCTTTTGCTTTATGTTTTCTTGGTCTAAATTAATCTAATAACATTCTAAAACATACCTAGAGCCTTCTAGATCAATTCTTATTAATTAAATACCATCCTACAATTTATTTCATGATCAAACCAAGTTTCTTCCTTACTTTAGCAAATTCTTCAAGAACACAAAACTCTAAAATATAAACAACTTGATTCCATGTAAATACTGTTTCGACTAATCCATTCAACCATATGAAATCACAGAAAACCAAATCATGCAATTCCTCACGTTTTCCAAGGGTTACTACTTGCCTTACACGCTAAATCCTTCTTCCATTGCACCTTCTAATTCTGGACCAGAATGTTGCTCCCAACCGTACCAAGCTAGACTCTTTCAATTCAAATCTCCACCGTTCACAATGTAGTTTTATCAGTCACGAACAAAACCTCAAAATATGAAGGCAATCCACCGCACGGATTTTCCCCGATCGCGTTTTGATGGTGGCTGGTCAGACACCTCCATTAGAGACCTCCTTCCTTTCTCTCCCTCTTTTCTCTCCATAAGAACCCCACGAAAATTCCCTCTTGTCTACCCTTAGTCTCCTATTTATACTAGGCTTCAGAAATCCTAAACCAACCCTAATTGGCTAATTAAATTTGGGCTAACCCAACCATGGTCTAGTTAATGTCTAATCCTTCTAATTTAATTCCTACTTTTTCTCCACCTTCTATTTTCCACTTAAACAATACTAATTAAGTTTCTTATTATCTAAACTCATGAAAATAACCTATTTTCGTGCAAAATATTTAATTAAACATTTCTATCACTTAAAACCTTATTTTCTCCAAATTAAGACGTGAAATCTCCTAATTACCCTTTTTCCCTATTTTAGGCTTTTATTAATTTCTTTTAATTTCTAACTTGTCAAAATAATTTGTTTTCTTCTATTTTCTAATTCTAATTATTATTTGATGATCTCTTTACTAATTACCTTTTTCTGGAAATTACCAAAACACCCTTTTTATTCTTTTAGGCTAATTTCATTAAAATTCTTTCTTTATTTTCAACTTAGACTTATTTGGATTAATTATCCTCTAAGTCTTCACTTTTTATTTTAATTAGGACTTAACTCATATTTTATTGTATTTATTATTTATTTATCTATTAGGTGAAAAATCGGGGTTTTACAGGGTGGCTGCTAGAGAGATCTAGGTTTTGGTTAAGAAGAGCATTCACATGTTGTAGGCAGCATTCATGCAGACTCCCTCGTGCATGTCACCCTATGCAGTTAAAAAATTCATTCACGGTGTAGTGAGGTGTTTGTATGTGCAGTGGAACCAAGTGCTGTGTCTAATCGGGTGATTCTCGGATAGTAGGCTGATTAAGGGTTCCTTAATGTCACTTTTATAGTGAGAATACAGAACAATATGCAATACAATGTTTGGGTGGATCCCCAGGTAAGTGGAGGGTCATAGGGAACCGCTTAAATTCCACTTTCCTTAGGCAATTATCTCGTCCTTGTGACAGGATCGCCCAATATTATGTAATTGCATAAGTTCCATAAACCACTAAGGTTGAACAAGAAGTACTACCTAAATCTGCTTATATCCACCTAGTTGACTCATTTGATAACCTGGGTCCGACTGGGTTGAGGGTTCCCCAGCAGAGTCGCCAAGCTGTGCGCACCTAAATCTGGCCTAGATCGCACACCGGGCGCACCTTTGGCGCGTGCCACGGGACATTCGGAGTCGCCACTGCCTGAGAGTGCAGGCAGACACGGTTTTACCCTAATCGGGTCTAAGTCTGGTCTGCGGCTTATTAGAGATCTAGCTAAGTCCTCGGTTACGGTTCGGGGAAGTCTTAAAGACACCCCGGTCCGCCCCGTCGGTCTGACGGGTCCCTCGGGTCTTCCTGGTTTTTGAGTCAAGTTCACCCTTTTCCTAGACCAGCATGCTGCCTTGTTAGGTTTGGCGGGGCCCTCTGGAGGTGTGGGTCCCTTTTTATTTGATTTTATCTTTTTATTTATTTTAGTGAAGTGGGTCGGACCCGGGTCCCGTTGGAAGACCCGTGGGCTGCCATGGTTGGGCCTTGGGCCCAGTTGGGTTATTGGGTAACCCATTTGGTTATCTTATTTATTTGCATATATTCCATGGGCTCAATGGGCTTGGATATGGCCCATTAGCCAAAAGTCAAGTGGCCTTGGGCCTGTTTATTGAAAACAGGCCTGGTATGGGCCAGTCAAAAGTGGGCCCCACAAGTGGGCCCAAGGGAATCTTTGTGGGCCTATCTAGGCCCAAAGTCCAAAGATGGGCTTAAAATAGCCCAAATGGTTTAAGAGAATGGTTCAAGCCGGCTTAGACCGGATCAGGTCCAACCGAACCAAGAAATTACAATTTTTACATTATTTTACAAGTGCCCGTATTTTCTTTACGGTCTCGCTTGCCCGTGAATGGATTCCGGTCCCCCTCATCCGTGAATCAGACACGGTCCAAGCTGGACCGGCCTGAGTTTACGGACGCGACCTGTTTTGCATGTTTGCCGCCGACTTCAATCTGGATCAGTTCTGTAGTCTTTCTGGGTCTTCTGGTAGCTTCATAAAAGATTGCAGGTTCTTCCAGGGACTTCATTTGCCTCATTTGGCCCAAATGACCATCTTACTTTTATTTTGGTGTTTCTTGAAGAAACACTGCCTTGCATGAATACTCTTCAATTCATGGAAAAGGGGAGTTTTACAGGGAATATCATGTGTCCTTAAGCAAGGCTTAATCCTCTCTCATTAAATGGTTAGAAATGACCATTTTTTTAATCAAGAAAAACACTTTCTTTTCCTCATTTCCAACAAAGGTTAATACTTTAATTCTAAATTCTCATGGCTCCTCTCATGACATCCAAAACAGCAAACAAGTTAGTGGTATAGTGATGAAATAAATGAGTAAAGAAGACAATGAAATAAGTAAAATTTATTCAAATTAGAGATAATAGTATACTTACAATGTAGTTAGTTTGTTTTGTTGGATTTGTGGTTCTCCAAAGATTTGGGCAGCGCTCCCGCGTTCTCCAAGATTTGCTGGGATGGAAGGGGAAGAGTTTGGTTAAGGTGGATGGGTTCAAGGCCAAATTGAAGTGGATTTGGGCATGGATTTGGGTAATCTTAAAGCATAGGGGTAGTTTGGGTATAAAAAGAGGTTTAGGTTTTGGAAGGGTGGTGGTTGGGCAGCATTTGGTCGTGGAGTTCACCAGGAGGGAGAGGGGAGCCAGCAAAGAGGAAGGCTTGTCCAAATGAAGGGGGGAGGCCTCTCTATTTATAGGCAAAAATCCCGTGCCCGTAGTTGAAGTACGGGCGTGAGTGCCCTGCCCGTAATTCAAGTACGGGCGAAAAACGAATATTTGCAATTATCGCAGATTCGGCCGTACGGGATGCGTGTCCCGCCGTACAGCGACGCGTGTCTGCTTAGAGAATCTTGCCCGTATTTTAAATACGGGCATGCCCTGCCCGTAATTAAAATACGGTCCAGCACGTTTTTAAAATGTTTGGATTTCAAACCTTTATTCAATTTGGTTTATTGCAAGATTTGTATTCGATTTTTCGATTATTTTATTAAAAAAGCGAGATTCTCTTTATTAAAATATTATTAAACACATTTATCTTATTTATTTTATTGGGTTGTTCCATTTTTGCTGCCTTTTTTGCCACATGGGCAGTTTTTCTGAAACTTCTACTGCTCATAACTTCTTCATCCGGTGTCCGATTTCAGCAAACTTAGTGTTTGTTGGAACCGGCTTGGAATCACCTATCCACTGGGATCAAGTTTGGCAGTTGAATTGGGGTCGAGCAAAAAGTCAACTTTTCGCTCCCCAAAAGTTTGACCGGCTCATAACTTTCTCATCTGGACTCCGATTCCAGCAAATTCAGTTGCGTTGGAATCGTGTCGAAATGCTCTTTTTAATAAGATGAAGTTTGATGGCCAAATTTACTTGAATCAAAAAGTCAATTTTTTGACCCCCTCAGGGTTTGACTGAAAGTTTGACTTTTCATTTTTTTGCCATTTTAGGGGTGCAAAAATCAGGTGTCTACACTCGAACGGTACAAATTCTGTTATGACCAACGTGCTCGTGCTGAGGTAGCATAACAGCCGAAGCTTCTAGGCACCTCCTTAGCACAAACACCCTGAACTATAGAATATAGTGTTGCACCATTTGTAGTGGACAGTGCAGAAAATTAGTTGCACCATATACGATGTGCAAAAAAAAATATTGTTTTCTATTTACTATACATGAATGTATTAACTTGATAGAGAACACATATATTTCAAATACAAAATATTTCTATCATTTTCTTGTATTTTGGTGCAATTTGATGTACCAATGTACATTGGTATCTAATGGCGATTAATAATACCTCTTATCCATAAAAATCACACACATAATATTTTTACCTAGATAATAGCCTTTGGCAGCATGAAGATTGAGTTCTAATAGACCTCGATAGTAGATAACACCGATTTAAAAAGTTGCAACCAGGGGTGGAGCTACGTTCATGGATGGGGGGGCAATTGCCCCTCCTGAACTCTTTTTATTATTATATGTTTTTAATAATAAGAAAATTTTTGCCCCTCCTAAAATTTATATTTTGTCCCCTTACTCAAATGATAAAACGAACCCTATAAGAATTGGGGAACAAAGCACACGACTCTCTCCAATCCCGACTCTTTATTCTAGCTCGACTCTCATATCTCAACTGCTTCTTTGCTCAATCGCTTTCCTTCCCCGTCGGCTTCAACCATCTTCGAAACCATTACTGCCAAGACTTCTGGTAAGTCAACTAGCCCCTCATCCTCAATTCTCCTTTTGGTAGTGGTTAGGTTTTTTCCTTTATTTTTTTTTTGGCAATCAAATTGTTATGCTTTGTGTTTCTACTTTCTATGGCTTTTAGCCAATTGTTTGGTGCGTTTTGGTTCTAGTTTATGGTAATCATTAGGTTTCGAATGTTTCAATGGTTTCTCTTGCTTTCGATGGGGTTCGCATTATAATTCTTTACTTAGTCTCATGACTATATATTATTCTGTAATGAAAGTACTTGAATTTATTATGGAAGATGGGGTAAGTTCAGAACAAAGGAGTCGAGGCAAACTTTTTATTAGAATCAATGCAATCATTTGATTTTGTGTTTAATATGATCTTGATGAGAAACATATTAGGAGCTACAAATGAGTTGTCCCAAGCCTTGCAGAAAAAAGACCAAGAAATTGAGAATGCAGTGAGATTGGTACAAATACCAAAGGATCGATTGCAACAAATGAGGGGTGATTAATGGAATTCTTTGTTAGAGGAAGTTTCTTCTTTTTGTCATATAATTGATATTAATGTGGTGGATATGAATGATAACTTTGTACCCTGTGAACATCCTAGAAGAAGAAATCAAGAAATGACGAACTTGTGTCATTTTCAGGCTGAGCTATTTTATAATATCATAGATTGGTAACTACAGGAGTTAAATAGTCTATTCTCTGAATCTAACTCTGAGTTTCTTCTTTTTGTTGGATGCCTCAATCCACGTGACTCAGTCTCTTCTTTCAACAAAGAGAAGTTGGTTTGTCTTGCTCAAATATATGCACAAGATTTTTCTGCAATAGAAGTTTTATCACTTGAGAATCAACTTGAGACATATATTATTGATGTTCGTACCAATAGCGAGTTCTTAGAAGTGAATGGCATTGTAGGTCTTGTTGAAAAGATGGTTCAATTAAGGAAGAATATCATATATTCATTAGTTTATAAGCTTATCACATTGGCTTTAACTCTACCAATTGCAACAGCTATGGTAGAAAGAGTATTTTTTGGATGAAGATTGTCAAGGACTAGTTGCGTTGTCAAATGGGAGATGAATGGCTTAATGACTTTTTTGTTGCATTCATTGAGAAAGAAGTTCTTGATGGAATACACAATAGAGATATCATGGAAAGGTTCCAAAATATGAAGTCTTGTTGGAGACATTTATAGTATTACACAAATTGGATGAATGAGGTTAGTTTTCTCATTACACATTCTTTTAATTTATTTAAATTAAATTTTAATATTTTTATGCTTCATAGATCTACCCCTTCTCAGTTAAAATCCTGGCTTTGCCCTTGGTTGCAACCTTCCCGTACAACTAAGGAGGTTTGCTTTCCAAGAGTTAATTTTATCCTTAACTCTTTGAAGAAGGGGTTAACATTCACAAACAATCAATCTACTTGAGATCAGAGGAAGCCCAAAGGTACTTAATTGGAAAAGAACCAATTTGGAAACCAAGCGTGTTTTGAGCTTACTCCTATTCTGGTGGGGACACTCCAGAAAAAAATGCCATGCATTTTGATCGGCTTACTTTATGTCCCAAAAGAGAAAAAAACTTTTCCAATGCCTCCAATACACACCAAAAAAATTAGAAAGAACCATGGCTAAAGATGTATAAGTCAATCGCAAAACTAACCATCTTGATGTTGGAGTGTTCACGTCAATGTTATGAAAGCTAAAATAAAGGATGCCAAAAAGTAATTCCATGACCATCATGAATATGTGCAAGTAAAGCCTAATAAGCACCTCTATCTCCAATAATTTCAAAATCTTTTGAACTATATGGCACCTCTTTTGATTTCATTTACGTTACTCATATTTTAAAAGAGACCAATACAACCATCGATAGGCTTTGTAATTTCGTGTTGAATGAATTTTCAGCTCCATGGATTACATTAGGCGCATTGTTGAATAAATTTGATGTTATGGATATATTGTAGTTGGAAACATTTAATATTTAATTTGAGAATTGTTCCATCTAAAACTGAATTTGAACTCTATTTGAACTCAAATGAACAAGTTCAGGCCAATTTTGGCCTATTATATGAGTATGCATGCATATATATATATATATATACACACACATGATGAAGAGCTTTACTTGGGACACAAGCACATTGTACATGGGATAAAGCTTCCTTATGTGGATATGAGTGCATCCTATATTTGACACAACCATATTCTACATGTGGGATATGAGCGCATTATACAAAGATACTGGCGTTTTTTTACCAATAGTAGGTCAATTACATTTGAAAAATGACACTTTTTTGTAAAATGAGATTTTTGATGGACTGTTTTTATAAATACAAGCCAAAAAAATTTCCTAATTTTCTCTTGAAAATAAGTCATAAAGAAGCCAAAAAGCTATTGTGGTACATTTTGGGTCAAAATAAACATGGCACTAACCAAGGTGTGACTGTGTGAATATGGCTGGCAATGGGTTGCATACGGTATGGATCTACTATCATCTGAATTTGAACCAGGGGAAAAAAAACCACCAATATCCGATTCTGTCCGAAATCTGACATTTCTTTTATACATGAATTCGAATTCGAAACTGGATACATAGACACATCCGAATTATATATTCAGCCAAATGCATAACCGAAAAGGGAAATCAATCCGATTTTAACCTAAAGTCAAAAATCAATTTTAACTATTAAAGCAAATTTTAACTATCAATTTTAAAATCAAAACTAATGAGCTATAAAAATATTAAAGCAAGACATGAATTAAAAACTATTAAATATTCTAACACAAATATTAAAACTCCATAACATATTTTCAAAATCTATATTTGACATTTTCGGGTCAAATTCGGGTTGGATTTGGATAAATATCCGATCTATTGCCAGCCCTAGGTGTGAGTTTACTTCCAAATAATGAGGAAATTACAATCTTACTAATTTTACATATATTTTTTTAAAAAGTTATGCATGGTATGATCGCTCAAAACTTACGTGGCTAAACAATGGATTTTTTGGTGAGCATTTTAGTCAAAATCCTGTATGGTGATACATTGTTTCTCTTTCCTTTTTGGTTGTACCAAAATAGAAAGGAAATTTCGAATGACTGAGAAATGGCTAAACAATGGATCTTAAGAGGCTAACTAAAGCGGATGACTGACGCAGTGAAAGTTACGAAACAAGGATTAATCTTCGTTAATCCTAGAAAACTAGAATCCACCAGCAAATAACCTTGAATCCACAAGGAAGATGAGAGAGAAACTCTATAGTTCTTTTAAAAATTAATCTCTAAAATTCGTGTACAAACTTTACCCCTTATTTATAGACCTTAAAAGACCCCAAAATAAGATAGAAAACCTATTAAAATTAGGACTCCTACTCATAGTAAACAACTTAGAGTTAAAATCTGACTCTAAAACCTCTTAAAGACTCATAATATAACTCAAATACTTATTAATTTAAGAAGCAATAAGAAATTACCAAACTAACCCCTACTTAACTAAGAACTCTAATGACTTCTAAGAGACTTAAAAAAAACAGCAACAGCACTCCAACTCGTCAAGCTTTGTTCCTCTTTTTCATGTCTAGATGTTCTACATCAATGACTGTGAGCAGTTTGTTCATCATATTAATAGGTTTTCTGAGTATCAGAAGTTGAATGCTTGTAATAGTTTCAGGGTGAGATTTCACAAAGCTCTTGTGCACTCTGGAAATAAGCAGGTTTGATAGCTTAAATTGACCAAGAGGCTGCACAATCCTGTTCAGGTAACTGGTTTTGATTCGACTGAAATTATGGTCAGCACCAACCTTTATAAAGAATTCCATTAAAGATGAGATGAAACAAAGAACTTGAAATGAAAGGAAATTCCTTGGTAACAATATTGTACTAATTAACAAAAGTTTCTTTTACATGAAGTGAAAAACAAAAAAGAAAATCAATGAAAGAATGCTTTAGAACATATTCTTCTGGTATTCAAAACTAGAATGAAATCAATCAAAGAATTAAATATTCTTCTTGCGTGAAAAAACCAAGAAGGAAAAAAAAAATCAAAGAATGCTTTACACCATAATCATCTCGTGTGTAAATTCCCAGATATGAAGCGTCTTCCCTTCTCTCAATTTGTAGGAATTACTTCACTTGGAGCATTCCGGAGGGAGGCCTTGAGGGAAGCGCTTTGTGTCAGTGCAGTAGTTGTAGATCATGTAGTTCTTCTGCACCCACTGCAACCTCTCTTGGCCGTTTGAGTCCAGCTCTTGTGAGAACCATGCCTTATCACCTGATGTTGATGATGATTGAGCGTTGAAGTTCCTGTAAGAAGCTGTGAAGGGAGCCTGAGTCCAGTCTGTCTTCACAAGCCCACCTCTCGTGGCCCAGTCATCGGCGTTCCAGAGACTGGAGTGGATCCTCATCGGTTGGTTCTTTGGGAAGGGAACGCCAATTGATTCGTGATTCTTGAACTCTCTGATGGGGGTGCCGTCCACAGAGAAACTGTATGGTTTCAACAAAACAAGCTGCTTCAATGGAATGACAATGAAATGACGAAACTTGAAAACACAAAGTTCTATCAAACATTTTATCAATTTGGAAGAGAAATTTGTTCGAACAACTTGCTGACAGGGCAAAGTTAGTGGAAACTGATTTGCCATCGACCAAATCAACTCAGATGGACTGGGTCGATCGATCGGCAGCTTGTGAGATCTTGAAACATTCAACAAGTGGAGAAGATGCAGAGATGGGATGGATTAGAACTTACACAATCCGTTGAGGATTCCAGAGGATAGAGTAGGTGTGGAAGTCTTTGGTGGGGTCGAACCAGAGATGGAACTGTTGCTCTTTGTTTCCCTTCCCCTGACTGAACACATTCGTGTGAAGGGTGTAGGGATCTCCACTCAGATTTCCCAGAAACTCAAAATCGATCTCGTCCCATGTCGATCCTTTCGACCTTAACTGCAACACCGTCGATTATTAATTTTAAATTGTAAGAACCAAGCACTCGAATTGAATAATGGACAGCAAAACAACATGGAAAAAAAATGAAGTAATAGAATGCTTACATAGTAAGCAGTGACGGTGCCTGCTGAGTTGCCAGGAACAAGCTTGAGCTGCATGTCGATCTTCCCGAACAGATACTCCTTCTTGGATTGGAACCCAGAGCCAGACGCCTTGTCAAGAGTGAGAGTGAGAAGCTCCCCATTGTTGAGTATCTTGCCACGGCCATCGCCCCAAGTGATGTCGAAATCTTGGTAGAAATTGCCAGCAGAGACAGCAACCAAGGATCCCAAGAGGAGGAAGAAGAGAGACGTGAATGAAGGTGAAGCAGAAGCCATGAGTATGGCGAGAGAGACTGGCTGATTGAACTTTTGTAACTTTGAAGAGAAGAGAGCAGTAATGGTTTAGCTGTGAAGGAAAGATGGAGCTATGGAGACATTTTATACTAGCAGAATCCGGTGGGCAGAGGACCGGGGAAAGAAGGTTCATTCTTGCCTTCTTCATATTAGTTGGCTCCAGATGGCCACAGGCGTCCAAGCGCGTACTTGTATAAGCGACAGTCCTCATACTCTATTTTCTTTTTTTCGTTTTTTTTAATTGACGCGTTTCTAGGAAAGCCAAGCCTCCTTGTGAGAATAACAAATGTTGTTAAGGCTTGAATACAAATATAGCGTGATGCATAAACTTAATTTCAATTTTTAAAAGTAATATATATTATTATATAAAAGGAACTCGCAAGATTCGAGTCTGATATTCTAGAAATTGACTTTTATGTTGTAGGTAATAAATTTTATTAATAACGTCCTTATCCCAATCCTTACCCCAATGAACCATGTTCTATTACTATCCATTTTAAATCATATTAGTTTCTTATATCAAATAAAATTCCCATATATTGGAATTATGTTAATAAATAATTATTATATAGAGATCAGCCATCTTAGAAAGAGATAAGTATTTTATTTTTAAATAAATAGATAATTACTTTTTCAGTCATCTTAATCTTCATTGACAATATTTCGTTTTGTTTTTATTTAATATACTTAGTTTCAAAATTATTTTTTAAAATCTAATAAATTTTTTTTCTACGTAATTAGAAAAAATTAACATTTTGGATTTCTAACTTCAACAGACACACAGGGCGTGCTTTCCTCTAGCTATAGTTACAATATAATTATATATAAACCCAAATATACTTCTTAAATGCATGTAATATCTTTTTCTTTTTCTTTTTTTTTTGTAATGAAACGTTTGATATAAAACTTTACAAAGAGTTAGCATTAATCGATCTAATGGTAGTACCTCCTATATAGTTAGAATTTAAGAGAGTGGTGATAAAGATTGGGGGGTGGTGGACCCAGAATCATGGGTACTCTTCCGAGGCGAACTTTGCAAGAGCGTCCGCAACATTGTTTGCTTCCCTGTAAATATGCTTGATTGACTAGAACTGAAGATTGTCACAAAGATGCTTAGCTTCCTCTATGATGCTACTAACAATCCAGGGTATCTCAATTTTGGTGCCATGCATGAAGTCGACAATGCACTTCGAATCACTTTCAAAGGCCACTTTGTTTAGCTTGAGATTTGTTGCCAGTTTAATGCCTTCTAGTAATCCATGGGCTTCTGCTACTAAGGCTGTCGTGCTCCCCAGAAACTGAGCAATGGCTACTTTGAATTCCCCATCCGGTCCTCTACAGATTATCCCAAATGCCGCTCTACCACTTGCTCCTCTTGATGAGCCATCGATGTCGATCTTAAAATTCCCTTCTTTTGGTCTTGTCCATCTCATAGTAATGTCCTCCCTCTGATTGCTTTTGTTGTCTTTTCTTTCCAAATTTTCAGATTCGGCCTGCAAAGCATTAAGATGGCCAAGTGTTAGTATGATGTTTGGATTTTTACCTTCAAATATTACCTGATTACGGGTTAGTCAGATTATCCATCCAAGGTTTGCCCAAGCTGCCAGGCGCGTAGGTTGAGTAGAGTTTTCCTTGAGAATTTAAAGCCACCAATCCTTGATATTGCTTCGGACCTCCAATTTGTCATGTAGAAAGCCCTGTGAAGAAAACTTTAAAGCTCTTGTGAATGGGCATTCGAACATCAGGTGCACGCATGACTCCATTGAACTTTCACATAAAACACAATCATGTAGAGGAGAACCCAGTCTGCTGTTTAGGAAATCACTTGTGGTGACTCCGTTTTGAACCATTTTTCAAACGAAGTATCTAATATTTTTTATGACAGGGCATCCTCCAAATTTCCTTCCACACTGTTGGTCTCCATTAACTCCTTGTCAGTTAAAGAATTGTAAGCAGAGGAAACAGTAAAAAAACCATTTATACCTATCTTCCATATAGGAATGTCTTTGGTTCTGTTGACCTTTGGGTGAACACTCCTGATGTAGTTTACCACATCGCGATGCTAGATCTTGTTGAGTACATTAAAGTCCCACATATTTGTGTTGGGGATCATGAGATCGGCAACAATAGATATATGATTCATAAGAGTGAGATTGGGCTGCTTGTTCAAGTTGTTTGGTCCATGTATCCAACTAGTGTATTGGATTGAAATGGAGGAGCCATTCCCAATAGTCCAACTCATACCTTTCCTGATCAAATCTTTTGTGTGGTTCAGGTGCTTCCAAATTGAAGAGTCCCTGTTCTTGCTTGAGCTTTCCAGGAACTCTCCATCATTGAAGTATTTACTCCTGAAAATTTCTGTCCAAAATGTTCTCTCATTCCTCTTAAGTTCCCAGCCCTATTTGGTACGAAGGGCCTCATTAAAATCTCTGAGTTTCTTAACATTTAAACCCCCTGCCTCATTAGGTCTGCAAATTTTATCCCAGGCAATGGTATGCATCGGTTTTTCCTTGTTAGGTTGAGCCCATAAGAAAGTTCTGACACGCCTTTCTATGAAGTCTATAGTTTTCCTAGGGATTTTAGTATAAGACATCAAGTGAAGGGGCATCCCCATGATCACCGAATTTATCAAAGTAGCTTTTCCGGCTTGGGTGAGAAGTTTTGTTTTCCTAGATGCAAGTCTTTTGCTAATCCTAGCATTGATATCATGGAATAAAGCATTAGATATTCTACCATTGGGCATGGGAATGCCTATGTATTTCCTGAATTTGGATGTTGCTTTAATTCCAAATATCCTACTAATATTTTCCCTAGCCCTACCTATGACACTAGGACTAGCAATTAGCTCAGTTTTTCCCAAGTTGATTTCATGTCCAAAAAGAGAACAGAAGGTAGTAATGATTTTTTGAAAATTCATACCTTCTTTCTGAGTTTCTTTTCCAAACAAAAGGAGATCGTCCGCAAACATTAGATGAGATATTGGAGGTGATTTCCTACTGATTATCACCCCTTTGATTATGTTGTTGCTTTCTGCATCGTGGAGTGCTTTGGAAAGAATCTGTTGAGTTAGAATAAACAGGTAGGGGAATAGAGGGTCCCTCTGTCTAATGCCTCTTCGAGGGTTGATGCAGCCAACTGGGTTTTCATTAACGAGGATGGAGTAAGTGACTGTAGTGACACATTTCATAACTAGGAAAGTCCAGTGGTGACAGAAACCAGTTGCTTTCAAGGCTTTGTGAATCAAGTCCCTGTTTAGTCTATCGTAGGCTTTAGACAGGTCGACTTTGAGAGCAAAGTCTCCATTTTCCCCCTTTTTCTTACCCCTTATGTGGTGCATAATCTCTTGGGCTAAGATGATATTATCATGTATTGATCTCTTTGCCAGAAAGGCACTTTGGTTAGGGGCAATGATTTTGTCCATCAAAGGTCTCATTCGGTTAACCATAAACCTAGAAATGATTTTGTAGAAAAAATTACAGAGGCTAATGGGTCTGAAATCATAGGTTATGTTTGGGTTTTCTACTTTGGGGATCAGAGCTATGTGGGTGTCATTGATGCCTTTGTCAAGAAAACCACAATTAAAAAATACTTTTACCATGCCTAGACCCACAATCTCCCATTATTTCAAGAAGAAAAGGCCTTGGAAGCCATCAGGTCCCGAGCTCTTCCGGAGTCCCATACCCTTTATAGTTTCAAGGATCTCCTCCTCTGACACTGTAGACACCCCAAAATTGCACGATTTTTGATAAATCTTGAAGGAGAGAAATATTTTATTGGAATTTTCAGTTCTTTGCATTGGGTTTGAGATACTTAACCCATTTGAATCCAAAACGGAAAAGGAAAAGGCCCGAATTCAATCTTTTGTGCAAAGTCAAACTTTTTCCGGTTGAATTTTGTTGACTTTTGACCCCAGAAAATGAAATATTTTTTAAAGCCAGATTTCAAGATAATTTTTCCCGGTAATCAGGTTTTTAGCCATGTTATTGCATAAAAGAATTTTTTGAGATTTTAAATCTTGGCGAAAACCTTGGTTTTAACATATTGAACCTTTTTTCCAGACCTGAAAAAATCGGAATTTTGCCTAGAACTGGAAAGTTGACTTTTTATTCACTTGGAATTTGGGTCAGGAACTATTTTTAATGGATTCAAATGGGGGGGGGGGGGGGTTGTTTGCTTATTTACATGTAATATCTTAAGTAAATGGAGATTAAAAAATACGAAGACATTTACTTAAACGATATTACATGTAAATAAGTATTGCCTGTATTAAAATTCGGAAAAAAGGCTTTTTTCCTTGTATCCGGCTTGAGTATTTTCCTTTGTATTCGGTGGAACATACCAGATACAAGCAATCCTTAGTATATCCGGCATTATATGCCGGATACATTAAGACCCTTTTGTATCCGGCCTGATATGCCGGATACATTAAATGAGTGGAAATCTCTGAAATAGCCTTAGGGTTAAGGTTGGTGGGCTATAGACATTATGTTGTGTCTACCATTCTCACCAACCCTAACCCTAGCCTTTGCCTATAAATAGGAGGCTCCTCCTTAAGCAGATGGCCATTAACTCTTGTTTTGAATTCTCGCCAAGAAGAACTCCAAGAGAAGAGGGAAACCACTGCGGAAGTGCTTCCAGAACCCAGGTAAGCCTTAAACTTTTCTTTTATTTTCTGTCTTTATATTTCTAGATCTAGATCTCTTCTTTTACCTTTCTGTAGAATAAGGCCTTCTATGTGTGTGAAAATCCTTCCCCGGCTCAAAGTATCTCGAGACTCCCCCTAGCCGTAAAACGTGGAGGCGGGATCTAGGAGAAACGAGACTGGGGATTGACCCTAGTGCTAAAACCTATGTAGCATAAAGCCTTTTGATTGATTGTAAACCGTTTCATATTCAAAGTACCCTTGATTATCTTGAAGAACCGTGTTTAACGGGGAGAAAGAACAAAGGGAAACGATAATGGAACGGAACCCTAGGCTGTTTTAGAACCTTATTTTGATGAATATGTATGCATGCTATTGATCTTGTATGGTTTTTCACACTTGCACATACATAGCACTATTTTGACGAGATAGGCTCACATTTGGGGATTTATTACATTCATTGTGATAAATCTCAAATAAATGGCCTCAATCAATTCTGGAATGTCTTTGGATGATTTTTAAAGGTTTTGTGTTCATCTTGCACGAATTTCACACACTTTGTCACATTTTTGCATTGGTTTTACTCAAAATGGGCTTTACTTGACAGCAACTGTACCCCAACTTCAGACACTCATAACTTCATCGTCCGGATGAATTTTGGTGTGATTCTAGAACCATGGGAAAGGTGAGGCTGTCTAGTGTATGTCCACCAAATTTCATTAATTTATATCAAGCGGATTTTTGACACCCCTCTGTCGAAGTTGATTGGACAGTTCAGGTTTAAATACAGAACTTGTCACTTTGACGGAGCGCCATGTGTTCGTTTTAAGTCCGATTCGAGTATTTTTGTTTCGGGGCACTCCTTTATGAGTCTATTTTTAAATCCAGTTGGTTTCATAATTTTTTGACTCCATTTGAATTATTGGTAACAGATTTACTCAGAACTGCTCAATGGCACTTTTCTTGGTAAATCTGTGATCTTCGGGGCCTGTTCGGGAGACCACCCAAGGCACATCCGAATGAGTTTTTGTATGAGGCTAGTTTCTTTTGAAAGATGGCTATACAGAATTCATTGACACCAAATTTCACGGATTTCTATGGATTAGATGTTTCTAGGTGATTTTCCAAAGTTGCCTACTTGTTACTTTTAATCATCCCCAGCAGCAACTTTAAAGGAGCATAACTCCTAGGATTTCAACCGGATTAACTTGAAATTTTGCATGAGTCTCTTATTTACCATAATCTTTCAAATGGATTTGGTTTGGATCAATTTAAAATTGGATTTGAATGATTTCAAGACAAATGGCATTACTTTTCACCAAATTTTCCGGATTTGATTCAACTTGGCTTTGTACATTCTTTTGCTTGGATTTTTATCCTTTTATGACATTTCAGAAATGATATTGACATAAGAGAAGATCTAAAATCCATTTGGATCTCCGTGTGAATATATCATACACTTGTTCCTTTTTCAAGGCATTTCATGATTTTTAGCAAGCTTCCTATTTTCTTTTAGCATGAACAAACACTTGGCAACCACCTTGTGTGGATGAATGGGGGTGCCTAACACTTTCCCCCGTTCATAATCTAATCCCCTTACCCATCTCTGGATTTGATTTTCAAGTAGGGTTATTTTTACTCTAGAATTTGCTTTTTAACCCTTTTTGCTTATTTTTGATGATTTTGGTGTCCATTCTCACCCCAAAATTATGAATGGTGGTGACTCTTCCATTTTTGCGTTGAGCCCGTGTGTTGACGGAGGGGAGATCACTCCGGTGATTTTTCCCGTGTCTCACAGACACTGAACGAATGATGTTACAATTATCTTCTTCAGATATTGCGGAGTCAGAAGTAAATTGCTCCTGCAAAACCCTGTTAGTACCACATTCATGAAACAAGTTAGAAAAATATTCAATAAAACTCTTTTCTATACTTTCCTGATTATTGTGAATTTCATTGTTATCATCCTTGACATAGGTGATTCTATTTCTCTGTTTACGGTTCAAGGTAGACACATGAAAATATTTGGTATTCTGGTCCCTTTCTTTGAGCCAACTGATTCTAGATTTTTGGGCCCATAGAATCTCTTGTTGATTTAGGACATGGAAGTAATCCATTCTGATGGTTTTCTCCTTAGAGAGTAACTGAGGGTCATATCTTTTTTCAAATAGATATTGGATGTCCTAGAGATCAGAGAAAAGCCTGGCAGCCTTGGAGTGCAGGTTGCCAATGAAGGACTTATTCCATTGTGTGAGTTTTTTCCCCAAATTTTGAAATTTAATACTCAAGTTGTGATTTAGGGGATTGGTAAGGCCAAAATTCCACTCTTTCTCAATGATATTTTCACAGTCCATTTCTTCCATCCAAATGAACTCAAAATGAAAAGGTTTTTGTCTGTAAAGGTTGTCAGGGTTGGACGTAATCATAGAAGGACTGTGGTCGGAACCCAGAATCGATTCCTGGGAAATGGAGCTATTGGGAAATTTGGTGAACCACTCTGGGTTACAGTAAGTCCTATTCAATCTTTCCCTGATCTTGCCATGACCGTCATGACCATTATCCCAAGTGTACTTGAGGCCTTTTGGATGAAGTTCAATAAGGTGGCAATCATTTATCAGGTCTCTAAGGAGATTAGCTTGAAAAGTTTTCAAATTCTTACACCTTGTTTGTCATTTGAGTTCATGACAACATTAAAATCTCCCATCAACATCCACAGTCTTGTTTGGGAGTCAGCTATGGTACAGAGAAGGTTCCATTGTTGTCTTTGTATGGTGATGGCATGACTGGCGTGGATGACTACGATGTAAGCTTCCTTCGTAGTGTCTCTGTTGACCACCATATGAACCACCCATGATTCTGGGAAAATCACATCTATACAAATAGTATTATCACAAATTAACCAGAAGCCTCCAGAAAGGCCAACCAAACAAAATTGTTGAAACCAAACTTCCTAATGTTCCTTTCTGAACTTTTGTCGGAAGCCATAGTTTCAGAAAGGAGGATTAGGTTGGGCTTTAGGTTTCTAGATAGAAACCTCAGGTACTTTTGTCGAGGGCTGCCCTACCCCTCGACAATTCCAGGCAAGTATATTCATGGAGGAAAATAAGTATTGTCCCTTTCAGCAGACAACTCTGCTATTTGAATGCCAGAGTGCGATGAAGATTCCCCTTTGAGTAATATGAGTTTACTGGGTTGACTGTCTTGGTAATCTGATCTTCTTCTTTTGCTTGGAACAGACACCTCCTTCTCTTTCCCTAAGAGATCCAAAGATTTGCTTTTGCTTGACCCTTTGATTGTTGCACTCTCACCTAATATTGCAGAAGAAGTTTTGTGCCTGTACCTTGGCGATCTCCCGAATGGGTTGTCTGAAGACATCTTTTCGGATATAAGGTTTAAAGTTAGATAAGGGAACGAAGGGGACTTAGATGGGAATGGGTTTGTGGGCTTATGTTTTTGGGCTCTGAAGGAAAAAACATTTAAGTGGGATGTTGGGTTAACTCAATCATCTAAGTTTGAGAAAAAGACTTGGTTTTGGGCTGGGTTCAAAATGGAATGAGGAGGCCTGGTTGAATTAGAAGTAGGTTCTCTGGGTCAGGGCAGATAGGTCAGGTTGAAATCAATCTATATCTCTGCGACAGGCGAGTCTGAAAAAATCTGGGGTTCACTGCCCAAAGATTGCTCCGATATGGACATAGGCTGAGGGGGGGGGGGGGGGGGGGGGGGGGGCGGGGGCGGGCTTGAGGCATTTCTTGGATGATGGGATGCTTCCGATCTAGGTTGGCTAAGGCGAGGCAAATTGTTCTCCGAATCACGTTCTCGCAGGTTGGGAGATTTGGGAAGACTCCTTTGCAAGGGGTTTCTTCTTCTCTGCGGAGTGGCAAAGATTGCAGGGCTATACTGCCTGGTCACTGCATTAAATTCAACAGACAATATTGTAAGCACCCAAATTTTGATCAAACCAAAATGTGCTAAAAACAGTAGAACCTCAAAGTAGGTCAAACCCTAAGGAGCAGAAATTGACTTTCTGCCCAAACCCAAATTGACTGCCATACTTCATCCCAATGAATGGGAAATATCGACACGGTTTCAACGCAACTAAGTTTGCCAGAGCTGGAGTCCAGACGAAGAAGTTATGAACCGGTCAAACCCTAGGGAGTAGAAATTTACTTTCTGCCCAAACCCAGATTGATTGCCATACTTCATCCCAACGGATGGGAAATCTCGACACGGTTTCGGCACAATCAAGTTTGCCAAAATCGGGGCCCAGACGAAGAAGTTATGAGCAGATCAAACCCCGAGGGAGCAGAAATTGTAACGCCTTGGATCCGAGTTACGTAGAGAACTATAACTCATCTCCGGAGGGTAATATATAACACAGGATTGAAATGTCAGAGTGAAAGAAAAACATGAATGAATCAATAACTATATAATCAGAGTGCGCTACAAACCCAACTATAATCATAAATGCAGTAACGCAACTCTAAACTCAAATAACCAAGCAATTACCCACGATATCGTCCTCTCCAGGAGCAGCTGAAAACAAAACAAAACAATACGGGATGACATACGAATATCACAGTAAGCAACACATGCATGCACAAATACAGTTTTCACAGTTATAAAACATGGATCGAGTAATAAGCATGTAAAGATGGCAATAACCCGATTAATCCGACTAAGCTCACAATCATTCAGCAAAAAAAGATGATATAGTTAATGAAATTTAACAGTAAGTCAATTGGTAATATTGATGTCAAATAATCTGAATATTCATGCAATCCAATATAATCATAAACCACGTCTCGATGGAAATCAATTATCTCAAAACAATCCAATAGATATTTCTCAAATCCAGTAACTTTAATGAAATCATAATCCTCAGAAAACTGAGTGTTTATCATGGGCCACTCAGGACCAATTGGAAATACAATTACCGATAAAAGCAAAACATTGAGGTCAATGTTATGCATTCACTTTAATTGAGTAACTCAACATGCCAGAGTGACATCTAAGCCTCCTGGTACACAGTCTTGCCAACATAGGCTCGGTACTCTGAAATGACAGCCTATCCAGGAACTTTGTCATCTAGTGTCGGCCTACTTCGGGTTTCGACACTGACAACCCGGCCTATCCAAGGATACGGGCTACTCTACCCTGGTCATGGCAACACTCATGGCTATACAATTACAATAATGAAGGCAACACATCACATTACTAAGCTTAGACTCTGGATCCAGGACAAGCTAGACCAAAACAAAATAAACTCAACAGTTAAACCAACCTCTATTAGCCAATAGACCAACCTCTGGTCGCAAATATACCAGCCTCTTGTATCACCATTTCTGAATCAAATCATCTTATCATTGGTCACTCAGGACCAGAACAACATTCCATGAACTCCAAATATAATTTCCAAAACCGAAGAACAATATTCAAACCAATCCGTATAAACACATAACTAGAGTAAAACCTTTTATCGCTTCTGTCCAGTATATCAAATTAAATAAGAACTCAGTTTAAATGGTACCTCAATCTGAAATTTAGTAATAAAACATAGTTTACAACAATAGCTGAATTCAGTAAAAGTCATGCTCAATTACCACTATTAGTTGGAATAAAGATTTTCTAAACTATTTCCTTAATATACCTTGCTACGGCTTACTATTCACCTACATGAATTACTGTAGAAATTCATTCCTTTATCTAAGCAGATCATGACCAACCTTTAAAAGTTCTGAGAATAAAAGTTAGAAGATGAAAATATGAATTTTAGTTGTTAAAGAGTTCTCAATAGCTCTCTACTAAGTTCGATAATATTGATTATATTTAGACTCACTTCAGCAACCTGGCATCGATAAATTTTCTAACCAGCAGTAGTAATTAAATTTAAGAAATGGAACCAATTTGCCCAAGAACTTATCTACACTTATTTGAAACTAAACTAGAAAGAAAATCATCATAATTCAACACCTTAATCATTAGACTTCTATCAATAATTATTGGTATAAATTTAATAGGTTATAATTACTTCTAAACTGTTGATAACATCTTAATTAGACCTTTAGCTAAGTTTTTGAACAATTAAAATCAAGAAATCCAACCCAATTCCACTTTTCGCACTTCTTGGAATTTTTCAGAGGGTGCGCTGACCTGTTGCCAGTAGGCGGCAGTAGGCACACCTCAGTGCATACTAATTTTCCTTCTATCGCTGAGTACCGCTATTCCCCCATCCGTCGGCGACACTCGGCGCATACCCCTTGATTTTTCCGAAAACACTTGAAACATTTCTAAATTGAAATTCAACAAGACTGAACTAATTTTAAAGCTCTTCAACACTTAAATCACCATCATACTCCGCCTAACAACCTTCTAAAACCGATTTAGATTTAATTTATCAGTTAAACACTACAATTTGAAAGATTTCACTCGAATAAACTTTACGGTGATACAACTGTTGATACTAATTTTTAATTCATGCTTCAACACAAATATGCTTGCAAATCCGGTAGAAAATAAGTGCTACTTACCTGATTTGATGAGCAAGTGATCAGATCTTCCAAACCCCTGCTCACAGCACCTCCGAACTAACAATTTCAATGGCCAATTGCTTAATCATTTAGATTGCAAGCCTTACTACTAAAATCAATCTTTCTTACTTGATTTCTTCAGATCTGTCACTGAGTTGGACGAACTTCTTCAATCTCCAGATGCTAACGTTCCAACAGCTAGACATTCCAACATCATCTAACTCTTGACACTTCCACTTCACAGCTCCTTGGAAATTCACCTCCCTCCAGCAACTCAGCCCGCAAAGTCCTATCTCTGATTTCATCCATCGAAACTAGTAACTTGAATGGAGCAGCCTATTTATAAGCTTCGCTGGAGCTCAAATCTGCCATGATTTGCTGATTGCTCGCCCACATAATTTTTCTACACAATCCCCTTAACTTTTAACTCTATAATTAACTTCTAACCAAGAGCTTAATTACACTCACACCTTCCCAATTAAAATAAATTATACATATTATTACTATTAATTGTTCAAATTAATATTATACACCTCTTGCTATACTTTACGTCCTTTCCATTTAATTTCCAGAAATTCCAAAATTACCCTTGCCTATCAATTACCTGAAATATTCACTAATAATTTTGTTAAAATTATTACTTAATCTTCGAAATTAACATTAGCAAAAATTTGACAAAAATTGACTTTCTGCTCAAACCGAGATTAACTATCATTACTATCCCGAAAGATAGGAAATCCCGACGTGGTTCCGACGCAATCAAGCGTATCAGAACCAGGGTCCAGATTAGGAAGATATAAGCAATTTAAAATTCTGAGAGCGGTTTCGGCTTTCTGCTAAAAACTTGAATTTACTGCCGTACCCTATCTCAATGGATAGAAAATCCCGACACGGTTCCAACACAACTGAGTTTACCAGAATCGGGATCCGAATGAAGAGTTTATGAGCAGATCAAGCCCTAGGGCAAAAATGTAGATAAGTTGCCCACATGGCAAAATATGCCACATGGTTGTCACCCACCCCATCTCTCTTTCTTAACCACTAAGTAAACAAAAATAATAATAAAAAAAGTGATTCTTAATCATTAAGCAAACAAAAATAATAATAAAAAAGTGATTCTTAACCACTAAGTAAACAAAAATAATTTAAAAAAAGTCATTCTAAACAACTAAGTAACCCTCTCTATAAAAGGGAAGAGAGGGTGCTCTAACCCTAAGCTCTTCTCACCCAAGCTCTCCAACTCTCTCAAAACCCCTTCTCACTCACTCCCAAGCATACTAACCTCCCCCAAACACCTTCTAACCCTCTCCTAACATCTTCTTCTTTAATTTAACTAAGAAGAACCAATGGAGGTATTTTAGAGCTCAAGGGAAGTGCTCCAGCTGCTGTCCCAACTTCAAGAAGGCTCCAACACAAACCCAAGGAGGTTGCTAACCCCAAGGTAAGCTCCCTAAGCCTCTTTTATGTAACATATGTAAATTTGAAGTGAATAGGAGAATGCTTTCATACTTGCTGTTTTCTCCATTTTGGCTTGCTTTCACTCTCTCTTTTCCTCTTCATTTCCTCACTCCTTCACATGGATGAGTTCCCATGGTAACGGGAGGTGTTCAAGCTTAAAACGAGAGGGGGAGGGACCATGTTAGGCTTATCTAGAGTGCTACTTCAAAGCACTTTTCCACATTTTCTTTTATCATGTTTTGTTAATACAAGAAGAGAATGTTCTCCTCATTCATGTCTAATGTACCCCTTTAAAACCCCCTTCTCAACCTTTCTTTTTACTTACTTTTATTAGCTCTTGTGTGTTCTCACATACATGTCACTCGCCCTTAGTAAGCATGTAGGTTTAGTTTCTTTACTTGCTTTCATGTTGCTTCTAAGTATGCTTAGGTTTGTTTCTGTTTCTTTTTAACTTCTTTTCATTATTCTCCATGATCACGTCATGATAGCACATGCATGTCACTCACCCTTAGTAACCATGTAGGTTTAGTTTTTCCATTATAAATTATGCCCCCATGCACTCCACACCCATGCATGTAAGTTCCCAGCATGTAAGATATATCTCTTACTCTCATTCTTAAAGTGTTTTGTTTGTTTTGTGTGAACATGACTTGTGGTGGTCGGTTGGACTTTGGCTAGACCTATCGGGTCTCTTTCCCTCCTCTTATTGTGAAGAGGGGGGCAGCCAACCTCACTAATAAAGAGACATTCTTTGGCCTCTTGATTGCTGGGGATTTCATCCCTAGGAGGAAGGGAAGGCCCCTAGCCTCATCCCCTCCTCTTCTTTGGCTTAAAAGATCAAGTTCATTGATTAATTAGGGTGAGAAACCTAATCCCAGACCATCATGGGCCCACAAAGGGGCCCATACAGTCCCTGGTTTCCCCAAGAAACCAGAGGAACCAAGCCCTCTTGAAAAATTGCAAAAATAGGGTTTTCTGTACTTGACCGAAAACATAGTTCAGTCAAGTATAAAATTTTCATAACCAAAATTATATTTCAGTTATGCTTGTTTTTTAGCATGACTGATATATAATTTCGATCATGAACAGTTTAGGGTTTGGCCGAACTATCATTTCGGCCAAACCCAGAAAAATCCCAAAAATGCCTTTTTTTGCCTCTTTTGATTATTTTGAACCTTTTTTTAATCCAAATCAAGGCTAATCTAGTAGGGTTTGGGTCGACTCGTGACCCAACATGGGCCCAACGGGCCCAATTTGAATATCCATGGGCCTTCCAACGGGGCCCACCCATTCCAACCAACCAACCTTGAACCTGAAAGGGTGTTACCCTATGTAGCAACCCTAATTGGGACTTAGACCATCTTTCGGTCTAATTGGGCATCCTGTGGGCCTTACAATGGGGCTCACACCCAGACCCAGATCACTTGGGTTAAAAAAGATAAAAATCAAAATAAAGGGACCTACACTACACATGTGGTCCTGCCAAGACCCAATTAAAGAAGCATGCTGGATTAGGAGTGGGTGAAATGACTTAATTCTAAACTTAACCAGGGATAACCCAAGGGACCCGTCACCTGACGGGGCGGATCGGGGTGTTTACAAACTTTCCCAAACCGTAACCGGGCACTTAAACAGAATCTCAAGCCGTAGACCATTGATAGACAAACACTAGGAACCCAGGTGTCTGCTTGCACCCCATCAGGCAGTAGCGACTCCCATTCCCCATTTTCTCTTCAAGGAGATCCCAGCCATAATCCCAGATGTGCGATTCCCACAATTCGGACGCGCGCACAAAAATCTCAAAGTGAAAAGGATTAGGGCATTCAATGATGACATGATCTAAACAACCACAGCAATAACATGTAGGAGGAAGAAATTCAAATCTGAAATCTATCCAAACCTTTTTCCCTTCCTCTTCTTCAAAATACATACCACCCGAAACAGGTTTAGAAATCAGGATGGTGATGCGAACCGATGGGTACCTGTTTAGAGAGTCACCATTGTTATCTATCTCCCAAACCTTACCGAAGCTCAAGACTATTTGCTTGATGATGTAGCTTTCCTTGTATTTGAGAAGATTGTGGATCTGCATCCACAAGGTAAGAGAATTGATTGGGGTTGTGGAGGCTTCTTGTTCATTGCCGATTTCTTTGAATCCCATAAGTTGACCATTGATGGTCCACGACTGAGCAATCACCACTTTCACTCTGTCTTGGTTGTTTTTGAAATGAAAGAGGAATCGAGTTTCAGAGATCTGAGTTATAGTAGAGGTGTCTACAAGTTTCCATACTCTAAGCGTGAAGTTTCTGAGAGTATTGATGTGGATCTGGATTACAAGGATTTCACAAACTAGGAGAGAACCCCACTTCTGTTGGATTCTAGCAATGTTGACAGCAAAGGGTTTGAAAGTTATATTAGTTCTGGGTGGAATGACTAGGGTTTTTAACCTATTAGAAAGGTCTTCCATGTAACACCTCGGTTTCGGGTCCATTCCCAAACCTGAGGTGTTATGGTAAATAAGAAAAGCAACTAAAGAATCTGGATAATTTAAAACTTTTTCTAACTTTATAATTAGAGTAAATGCAGAAAATTAAATTTAAATTCTCTTTATTAATCAACGAATATGATATACAAGGATTTCAACTTCTATGAACAACCTACAATTATACAAACTACCCATCTACAATTAGCCCAAATTTTGACGTCCTTGCTAAGAGTACCTGAAAATGGGGAGAACCCGGAGTGAGAATAAATCTCAACAAGTAGCAATGTGCATGATGTAAAACAGTCCATAATTTTACAATACTAGTCATGAGGTGAACGATATATCAAAACCACAATAATACGATGATGTAACAATAACAATTATTAATCCAAACCAAACATGTGTGACATAATAGGACTCATGAACTGAAACCACTTAATAAGAATATTCTCGCCCCCATAGTTCACCACATTACAACTTACATGATAGATGGAGCCCGCACCTACAATCACTACCATCTCCTCCATCAACTATCAACGCGGATCACCCACGCATGGGTTGGCGAGTACAATCCACTGTCCAAATAAAATCCCATAAAAGGGTACCGCTTCCGCGGAGGCCATACCAATCCAATCAAAGATTAATGGACCCATAACAAACACGTCTAATACCAGTGCAAGTGCAAGTCACAAGTGATCCTCAAGCACGGCCAAATCATAGCTCCAATGTGCGAGTCACAAGTAACCTACCAACATGACCAATATAAAGCTCGTGAAAGTCAATGCCTCATTGAAGCATGCGGATGGTAACCTGAATACTAAAATTAAAACCGTTTATTGAAAGCAACCTCGACTAAGTCCAGGCCGCACCTGCAGCAGTCTAGGATTGCTGCCTACGTTGCCCGCACCTGCTAGTACGATGAACTGTATACTGGGGAGTTCCGAACAAGAATTAATTACCAGCTAATTCCCTTTCACTTCCTAGCTAAGCTATAGATCCATACTAAGCATTGCCCACTAGAGAAAACTCACAATCAAAACCTTGAACAACTCAATAATACAATATTCAGTGATAAACCTCGTACCAATAATCATAACCATGTCCCAAGTGCTGTGTCCAGCAATAATTTCCAAAACCACGGTGTCTAACCAAAAGATGTTCAAAATAACCATTAAACAGATCTTAAACAAAGTTCCAGATCATTTAATAAGAAAAGTACGAGAGTATATACAAATTCTAAATAAAATGTTCAGATTTGAGTCGCGTTAGTGTGGGCATACTTAGTTTATCTTTCTAATTCAGTATTCATGTTATTCTTTATTTCTTACAAAGTTTACTCCAAATCCTACACTTTGATTCATCCTAAAATCTTTACTTTTAAATCCTTATTTTCCAACTAATACCCTAAATCTCTAAAACCTTTGGGTTATGTTGTTGATTCTTTCCAAAAGTTAATTTGGGTTTATTATGACTTGTTAGACTAGGTTTCATACTTAAAATCCTAATGAAAGTAGTCTAAGTACATGGATTTACCTTAACTAGTCTTCTTTGATTCTTATTACATTCATTGTCCCAAATAATTATCCTTTTATCCAAATTTAATTCCGTTACTTCCTACATCTCAAATTACCCCATTTACAGGTGTTACAACATTAAAACTCCAAGAAAAATCATTAGAAATTGAATCTGGGCATGAATCCCAAGTTTATAAATTTCTGACAATTGGTCGCTCGAAGGGTCGCTCAGGCGACTACTCTAGCGGTTAGGTTTTCAGGTTTCAGGTGTTTGCTACTTGCCTTATGATGAATCCAGATTTTTCATAAACTCCGCCTGTGCCCGTTTTTGGAGCTTGACTGCACCCCTCTAGACTTCTCCAATTTAAATCTCCACCGTTCAGTTTGAAGTCATCCATGAGTAGAACAAAACCCTAAAATTTCAGCCCATTCCAACAGTTGGATATTCCTAGATCACCATTCGAAGTTGGCTGGTCGGCCATCTCTACAACTTATCTTCTTTCTAATTCCTCCTTTCTTTTCTCTCCTCTCCTTCTATTTTTGGCTCCCATCACTTATGCACGAATTTCCCTCTCCTTCTAACTTATTTTCAAAACCTAAAACACTCTTTAAGCCTCTCTTTTATAGCCTCTCTAATAGTCCAACTCTAATTAGGTTTCGCTTATTCTAAGATACTTAGTGTATTCCCTCTTCTACTCTTCTCCTTAATTTAACTCCTTTAACTCTCTTTTAAAGGATCTCCTAATAAATTTTCGTGCTTAATCTTATTCCTAATTTTAAATTGAACTTAAACTTTTATTATTCACCCAAATTACCTATATTTTGGACCCTAAATAGTATATTTACCATTAGGCCATTTTTCCATCCTTTAAGGCTTAATTTCATTATTTAACACCCAACTAAACTAAAATCTTGTCTAGTTGAATTTGTTGACTTAATAACTAATTATCTTACTTTCTTTCATGAAATTTAACAAATTGAATGACCAACTTACCCTTCCATCTTTAAATTCCTATTTTAACCTATATATCTCTCTTTAATTCTCCTATTACTATATTCCTTAGTATTTTCTTCTATAATTTATTCCTTAATTATTTATTTTATTTTTAGGAAAATCCAGGGTTTTACATTCCATGGGAGACAGAAGGGGAACAAAGGATTAGAAAAGAGAGACTGGGATGGCGGGCCACAGAGAGGGACAAATGAGTAAACAAAGACCTAGAGCAGACTTGTGGAAGACACAACTAAAGAGAACCTGGCAAAGACCTAAGGGATTTCACTGGAGCACAGAGGTGAGTTGGAGTTTCTAGACACTTCAAATGAGTTGGTGAGTATCGAGGTGAAAAAGATGGGAAAAGGCTATGTAAGAGCTTGGAATTTTGAAAAAAAATTTAATTAAGATTAAATATATTAAGTAAGAACAAATAGAGGATTAAAATTCAATTAAGTTAATTGGTTTGAGTGGGTTGTTTAGATTAGTGGGTTAATGGGGTTTGGTTCAATTTATTGAACCGGTTCATTGGTTTAATGAAAAAAAAATTAGATTAGATGAAAGAACGGGCATTGTTGTTGAAGGTTAGAGAAGAAGAGAAAAAAACAGAGAAAGGAAAGAGGAGAAGGAGAAGAGGAAAGGAGAAAGAAGAAGAAGAAGAAGAAGAGAAGAAGAGGCAAAGAGGATTCTTTCCTCTAGGTCGTTCGTGAGGGTTAAAGAAAGGGTTAGACGCAAAGGAGAAAAAGGGGAAAAGAAGAAGAAGAAAAGAAGAAGGGAAGAAGAGGAGAAGAGTGGGTGATCGATTCTGTTTTGGGCGTGGATTTTGCGAATCTAGTAAGTAGCACTTTTTTTCGATCGATTTTCATTTGGTTTATCAGATTTGGCAGCATGCATTAATTCCTCTTTTCGTTGCCGTCAACAGATTTTCAATTATTTTACGATTTCCTTTGATCTTTGATAAATTAATGGGTATGATAGATTATTAGATGGCCTTTGAATATAGATTTTCGAGTTGTAAGACAACGCTCAAAATAGAGCAGTCGTTCATCTGATTTTCCTTCGTTCTGAAAATTTTTTCTAATGAGGTTAGGTTTGTTCATGTAAATCTCTTAACTTGATTATGAGAAATTTGTTCTTCAAATCCTGCCTAATTATTTTTGTTGATGATGAGATCATCATAAAATGTGGGTTAATTTGCTGTTTGGTTAGTATACTATTTTAAGAAGCTAATTTGCCAAAGCATCTTGTGACCAACCTTGTTGAATGTTATTGGTAATGAAGCATGCCTGTTTTGTGTAATCAGTTTAAAATCTGTTAGTGATCATGTTGTGGAAATTTGATCAAGAATATGCAGAGTGGTTCTGATTGGAGGGCTGTAGATCAGTTGCTGTAGATCGTATGGTGTCTGAGTTAAAATTGTGATGAGTGCAGACCAAATGTGAAAGGATTTATTTGTACAAATATGGTTTCTTATTTGTGATGGGATTTCTATTGCTGGGACGGGATTTCTATTGCTGTATTTCTATTGTTGGATTTTTCTATGGTTTCTTATTTGGGATGAGAGTTCTAATTTAGGTTTTGATTTGGCATGAGAAAAATACTGATTTTAAGTTCTGATTGGAGTGCTCAGGATTTCAAACAGGTATTGAGGATTTCCAATATGCTTAAGTTCTGATTGGAATGCGACAGAAATCTTGTTTGTTAAAAATTTTGTTTGTTAACAAAATATGGCTGCTTTTAGTTAAGTTTCAGAGATTGCATGTGATGGTTAGATGTTAATGGATGTTTAAATTTCTGGTTTCCTGACTATATTAGGAGAATGTGGATTTCAAAAATTAAGGTGGAAACTATATGAAGAATAACAAATTAGACAAGGAAAACAGAAAATCAACAATTGAAAGTTAACATATAGAAGCCACTCTGTTATGCTGTCTCAAATTTGTGAAGTTTTCGGTGGCTCGCGAGGGCTTGGAATCTTTGGGTTAAAAGTTATATGAGTAGTCTAAAATTTAGTTTAAGATGTTTGTAGTTGAATGGAAGTGGTTTAGAACCAATTGTGACTCAAGTTAATGCAAGAAAAATCAAGAAAAGTTGATGGTTTCCGTCCATTGGGTTTCGTGGCAGGTTGTAACCACCTATAGTAAAACGGCTATAACTTTCTGTAGGAAACTTCAAATTACAAACCATTTGTTGCGTTAGAAACTAGACTCATAGATCTGTCTAGTAATATATAGCATGAATATCCATTAGTTATATATTAGATCAGGTTTGGCATTTAATTAACAAGTTAGAATCAGATCTACAAAGTAAACAACAATTGCAAACCAGTTGTGGATATTTGGTGTTGGTCTTCTCCAAGCATGAAATTAGTTTAATCCTAAATTGTATTCAATATTGGTCTTTGAAAACAATGTTTGGTTATTTGAAAAGAAATGTGTTGATGGCAGTAATGCCAAGGGGTTTGTATTGATATTGAAAATGTGTGTTGAGGATTCTATAACATTTGTTTTGATTGATTGTGATTTGAATTATGAAGCTGAGGCTTCCTGTTAGTTTGAAAAGGGCCGAGGGCCTATGGTTGGATGTTCTGTGGACTGGGATTTCTGTTCACCCCGGTTGGGGATCGTGAACTGTTGTTCACCCTAACTGGGGGTAAAGGTAGTGAACTGGCATCCACCGCAGGTACGGATATTTAATATGTATGGTTTGATGTGCTGTGGGTAGTTGACCGGGCGACTGGCCTGGAGTTGATTGGCAGTGATTGAGTAGTCCCATTTGGCAGTGACGATGTAAATATCACTTGCTCAGGGATCTCATTTAGTGTCTTGGTCTATTGTAGTCTAGTAGGCATAAACGAGGTATGGGTCCATTCCTAGGCTAATAAGTGCTATGGTATTGGCTTGTTAGGTTAACACTTAAGTCCAATTGCTATAAGCGACAACCTTGTTTGGATGAGGTAACACAGGCCTAGTGTGGCTCCCTCATCGGATATGTTATTGAGATGAGATACATAGTCCTGACGTGGTTCCCTCATCAAGTTTGACATGAGATTAGTACTAGATTGATGTTGTAGCGGCAACCTTGTTTGGATGAGGTAACACAGGCCCAATGTGGCTCGCTCATCGGATATGATATTGGGATGAGGTACATAGACCTAGCGTGGTTCCCTCATCAAGTTTGACTTGAGATTGGTACTAGATTGGTATTGTATTTGGGTTGTACTTGCCAACCCCAGGGAGGGGGTACTCTGTAAGGAGACTGCCAGGCTTTCTTCTAGTAAATCGTGAGGTTGCAAAAAAACTGGACTCATTTCTTAATCTAATTTATAGACTTGCCCTTTTCATTTGGTTTGTGCATTGGAAAATTCGTTTTGCATTGAAGATATTCTTTTGAATTGTGGCACGAGGCATTGGTTCAAGTAATCGATGCGCAAGGTTTGTTTTACATTATAAATCCTACTATGATACTTGAACGGTAACCGATGTGCAAGGTTTGTTTTATGTTACAAATCCTAATATGATACTTGAACCGTTTCTTATAGTTGATTGTTTCTTAGTATAATTGGATGGGATTTGAATGTTTGATATTTGTTGTGATTTTACTGATATTGTGCTTTGAATTACTCTGACTTTATCAACTCTTTATTTATGGCTTTGGAATGGTTTAATTGTTATTTACATAAGGATGATCGACTTATTATCATTATTTTGACAGAGTTTGACTGTATGGTGTTCGTGCACGTTATTTAATTATTTGAAAATTGCATAAATTGTTTTTAACATGCATCGTGCTACTTACTGGGATGTTAGTCTCACGCGTGCTTTGTTTTTAACGGTTTTGTTTTCAGATACTGCTGGTGAGCCGTGTAACGGGGCAGAATGCTAGGGTGATCGATCCAGAGTATAAGCCGGCAGATTTCTATTATCTCGGCTAGATCTAGAAAAGGCAATTTTTTTTTATAGTTGTATATTTCATTTTTGGAATTATACAAATTGTATATGTATATATATATATATATAGAGGGAGAGTTGAGAGATAGATTAACCCTTTGGTTATGTTTTCTTGTGGATAAGTTAGTGCTTAGTTATATATGATGTTGATATATAAACTGTGTTTATCAGGTACCAGAATCGTCACCCAACCTTGTAATTACAAATGCTAAATAGCAGTTTTTTTTTTTTTAAATTTAGGGTTATGTTATAATTGTCTTGGTTAGTTCTTAAAGTATCTCATCGCTTTGGGCCCTAAATAACACTCAGGAGCCAGTATGAACCCTATCAGATGGACCTCGTTTCAGGGTCCAACAGGCTACACAACAGCAAATTCCAAATCAGGGTTGGGAGGGGGGCTGCAAGATGATTAGGCTAGCGTTACAGCTTTTTCCTGAAAAATCACCAAGGGAACTCAGAGAGGGGAGAGAACCACAAAACTCTTTAAGATTGGGAACCTAAATGCATGTAATATCTAATATGCCATTTACTTGCAATATTTATTACACCATGATATCTTAAATGCATGGTATAAAATGTTAGGTTTAACACTGCTTAAATGTTGGCTTGTATTAATTTCTGCTATTAAAATGAGATTTTTCTAAGTGTAGGATTTGACGGTTATTATTTTTTTCTCGTTTTAAGGAATTTAAGATTAAAACTAGTCACTTAAGAGAGATTATTTAGATAGATCATTAGTTCGGTGAGATGAATTTAATATTTGATTTACAGCTTCTTTTCTATAACTGAGAACAAAAAAAAATGGAGTAATTGTATCCAAGATTTCTAGAAGATTGTAGTTATTTTATCACAGTAAATAAAAATATTAAGAATAATAATAAAGAAAAAATAAACAAAATTCATTGCAAAATTTAGAAGCAATAAGAAAAGAAAAACTACAACATATAAATATGCAAAATTTTCATTTTCACCATGTTTTTAGAGAGATCAGCCCAGTTGTAAATTGCCTAGCAAAACTTGGTGCCACAGGTGTTACATAGATCTTTCACTCTTCATTAGATTCCCCCAAGGAATTATTGGATCTAAAGACGTAAAGATTTCATTTTCGCCAAGGGTATGCACAAATTTGAGTCTATATCCTTCTAGTTTGGGTTTAACACTTGAATTGAAGGGATTTAGAGGGAGTTTCAAGGGCAATTTTGGCAATCCAAGGCTTCTAGAGAGAGGTTTTGAGTGCAATTAAGGGAGAGATCATGTGATTTTTCATTTGGAACTATTTTGTGTTGCACCATATACACAGAACAATGCAACATAAAAATATATTGCACCGTGCATGTATAACAAAGCAACACAAAACTTCTCTGCACCTTACACTCGAACAATACAAATTCTGTTATGACCAACTTGCTCGTGTTGAGGTAGCATAACAGCCGAAGCTTCCAGGCGCCTCCTTAGCACAAACACCCTGAACTATAAAAATATAGTGTTGCACCATTTGTAGTGGACAGTGCAAAAAATTAGTTGCAAGATATACGGTGTGCAAAAAAAATATTGTTTTCTATTTACTATACATGCATGTATTGACTTGATAGAGAACACATATATTTCAAGTACAAAATATTTCTATCATTTTCTTATATTTTGGTGCAATTTGGTGTGCCTACATTATGGGCAGTTTCATTCCAAGTTTTCAAATGTCTTAAACCCAATCCTCCTTCACTTCATTTACGGAAAACTAGGTCTCAAGACATTGGTATATAATGGCGATTAGGAATACCTCTTATCCATAAACCACACGCATAATTTTTTGACCTAGATAATAGCCTTTGGTAACATGAAGATTGAGTTCTAATAGACCTCGATAGCAGATAGTACCTGTGCGCACCTATTTTCGCACGGAGGTGAGGCGCACGTGAGAGTGCGTGCCTCGGGGGATTCGGAGTCACCGCTGCCTGATGGGGTGTAGGCAGACACCAGGATACCTATTTAGGTCTATTTTGATTGGTCTGCAACTTTTTAGAGATCCTAGGTAAGTTCTCGGTTACGTTCGGGGAAATCCAAAGACACCCCGGCTTGCCCCGTCAGTTGAGGGGTCCCTCGGGTCTCCCTAGTTCGAGTCAACTCAGTCTACTCACCTTGTTCCTAAGCCAGCATGCACTTCATTTGGCCTGGTGGGGAGCACCAAAGTGGTGTGGGTCCCCTTTTATTTGATTTTATCTTAATTTATTTACGTGATCTAGGTCGGATTGGGTGGGCTCCTTTGGAAGGCCCACGGATTCCCTTGTGGACTGGGTTTAGCCCACATGTCCCTTGTTGGGCCTCGGTCTAAGCCTAGAAGGCCCTTTGGGCTTTGATTAGTTTAATCAATTTTAATTAGGGTTTAAGTCATGAATTAAATTTTATTCAAAGTGGGTCTGGATGATTTGTAGGCCCATTGGGTAGGCCTTACAATGTTTGCCAACAGCTTGATTTATTTTATTTGAATTTGTTTCCAAAGTGGGCTAGGCCTTGGGCTTAGGGCCCACGACCTAGACTTGTGCCAGAAGGCCCAAGATTTGAAGAATCAGGGTTTTGGACCCTTTATTTGGTTAATGGGCTTGGTGGGCCCGATAGGCCTTGGCCCGAGGTCTCGGCAAAACCAACCTTAAGCTAAGCCTGCATGCTCCAATTAGGGTCTTTGGTGGGCCTCAAAGGGTCTGGCACATTCAATTTATTTGATTATGTTATTTAGATCCAAAGTATTTCTTGGGCTGGGTGGGCCCCATTGGAAGGCCCACAAATAGATTAAATTAGGCTTAGAAGCCCAAGGTCCATTTTGGGTTTCCAATTGACCTATAAACCCTACTGATTCACCCGGTTCATTAGAACAAACCAATAAATAAACAAAAATAAAAAAAATGATTTTTGGAATTTTTTAAATGTAGCCGAAAATAAATTTCTGCTAAACTAAAATATAATGTGGCCGAAATTATTTTTCGGTTATTTATTAAAGCCTTGTTTGCCGACCTAAGTTTTCGGTAAAACATGAAAAATCAATTTTTGTAGATTTTCATAGGGAACAAATTCCAAAGGTTTTTGGGCTTGTTTATAGCCTGTGTGGGCCCCTGCGTGGGCCCACAGTGGTCTAAATGAAGTTTGGTGAGCTTCTTTTTGGTATTTTGGGAACTAAGAGGAAAAGGAGAAGGCTAGGATTTACCTTTTCTTTTTCTAAGCCAAACCAGTGAATAAACAAGGACTCAAGTGTCCCTGTTTTGGTTCCTTTTTTTCTAAAAAAAAACCAACATCATTCATAAATACAAATCAATCAAAAGACCTCAATAGAAAGACTTCATACCTAAGTGTGTGTCTGTTTGCCATGTACAGAAGCTAGAATAAACACTCATATGCATGTAAAAAACTAAATATGGACTATACAAAAAATTACTTAAATCATGCTTATACTAAATGAGTGTGCACATGTATATAAAGTGTACAAGGAATGATGGGGTAACTGATTAAGCAAAGCAATGACCTAAATAGGATAAAACCACGACAAAAGTATGCGAAAACAGTAACAAAAAAGAGAAATCATGCTCATATGTCCTAAAGCATGATCATAATTAAAGTATAAATATACATGATTCATATGCATGCTTCATATGTTCATAAAAGATGGGAAATATCATACATGCTTATAACAAAAACCAAGCCATGTGCAAGTAAAAAAACAATATAGAATCCAGCATGATCATGTCAACCTAGTTCATTCACTTAACCTAAAAGGAGAATATCTCTATCTCTATCTCTATCTCTATCTCTACTACTTAAAAAGCACGAAGGGGCTTAAGTGTTTGGGCACATTTGCGTTCCCAGAGTGCCCTCCACCATTTTGCATATTGCTTTTGTGAATCCCTTACTCCTTTTCAGGTACTTGTTCCCCAAGCCATTTTTTATGTTGTCAGCAACCATTTTTTTTATTGGTTCAGTAAATCCCTTCCTCCTTTTCGATACTTCTCTTCGATAAGTGTTCGGGCACTTTTACATTCCATTTTTCGAACGGACCAAATTACCCTCCATCGTCCCAACTCATCAAGTGATTTGCTTGCCATCCGTTATAATCTGCCTTCTTTCCCAAGTAACCACATTCATGCGCATGCTTGGTTTCTCTGTTGTTGCTCAACCAAGACTGCCTTCGCCCATTGGGCGGGGCTGCAAAGTTTCTCAATATTTACAATGTCAGTGTCCTTCCTCCACCATTGGCGGGCTTCATTTCTGATACTGTCAGGAAGTCCTTCAGTGAGTTTGGCATGAAGATAAAAGGTCCACTTACTCCCCAAATTTGCTTAACGTCTTCTCCAAGATTGATTATCTTCTTCCCCAAGATTGCGTAACGCATTCCCAATAACTTCATCCCCAAGATAATATTTGTGTGTTTCTATTTGTTCTGCGGACTTTCTCTTCTGCTCTCCTTCCCAAGACCGACCTTTGTTCAATACTTCCCAGGTGAGTCGGAATGATTCACACTTCCTTCTTCAATATGTACATGAAATACACATCTCGAACAAGGTAAGAGTGAGATCCGATTCCTCCTCTTTATTCCTGTTCTCTATCTTTCTTCAGTTCGAAAAGATCTTTCCCTTGTATTATGCTACGCTATGGTCATATTTGCCTTAGAGTGGAGGGACACACTTATTTCCTTGGATCGAGGCCTCTGTAATCTTTCGTTTTTTGGGGTTCATTTGATTTCTTCGTTTTTTTTTTATTTTTTTATTTTTATTGTCTTATTTTGAGGTCCCTTTTATGTTTTAGATCTACCTTGGACCATTTATGTGTCTCCGTTAAAGATGCCGAAAACGATGTTACCTCAGAAGCAGGCCGTAGAATCGAACGGCTCGAGCATTAACGAGATGGAGCATGAAGACAAAGAGGAAGAAATGGGGGATCAATCTAACTTGAGCTTCCAGAGCTTTCTCTCACATGGCGGCTTTGTGTTAACTGCGCTTTGAATCGAGTAACTTTGCAAAATCCCAGATCGAAAAAAATGTAGAAAACGAAAATCCCCTTTGCTTCCTTTCAAATCATTTAACGAATTCCAATTTCTCTTCAATTCATTTATAAGTCGCCCAGGTACTGTTAATGCTACTGTATTCTTCTCTCGAATGGGTATGCTTTCCGGCATCTTACTTTAGCTGTTCTACGGTCTTGTTGGTAGCTGGACGGCATATGTCATCAGGGTTCTGTATGTCGACTACCGAAGCCGGAAAGATAAGGTGAATGTTAGCTTCAAGAATCATGTCATATAGGTTAGTTTCTCACACCTACGTAGATCAACTTGACAGATACTTCTGGTTCTGGTTCTAACTCTTCTATTTTCAATTCCACTAATGAACGAAAGAAAAACTTTCTTTTGGCCAGCATTGGTTCGAAGTAATGGACGGATTGCTTGGTCCCTACTGAAAAGTCATGGGACTCGCCTCTATCTGTGCTTTTCTCTTGTTTGGATCCTTTATAAGGCTTGTAGCTTACGCAAGGTAAGGTTATTTCATCCCAAGTTCTTCGTCGAGCAGGGTACAAACTCCTAAAACTTTGGCCCCAGTAATAGACAAGAATATCACTGCGATTTCTCGTTGGGCAACTAGCTAACTTTCGAAATCATCGAGGAGGTGCATGCGGTACATCTCGGTGATTTGATTGCCCCAAGTCTGCAAGCGGTTCTTGGTGTTGGGAATGTATTGCTTGCGAATGTGTTGCTTGCCATAAAGCAGTTTTTCTTCGGCTGTGCGTCAAGGCAAACGTTGCATGGATTTTAAAAAAAAATGATGAGGAGAAGACCGGACTTGTTCTTGTCGCTCGTTACAGTTCTTGTTCCGGTTGTTCTTTATATACAGAGATTCTGAAGTTTCACGGTTTCTCCTCGTAAGTTTCAATGAAGAAACGAAGCAAGGAAGAAAGCCAAAAAACGTTCACAGTTTCTTTTTTTATATGTTCTGTTTTCCTCTTTTCTTTTTAAATAGATCTATTTCTTTTATTGTTTTTTCCGTATTTTTCCGTAGCTAGAAACGAATTTATTGAAGATGTTTCAACTATTCTTAGAAATAAACTTTACTTTCCATTACCAAAAAAATAAACTTTACTTTCATTTGTACAAACTACTACATCTTATCTTCTTTACCATAATTCTGTTACATGGTACATAATATTTATATTTGCTTATGAGAGATCTACCTGAGAATACAAGAGTATTTGAAAGTAAAGTTTATTGGAAATCAAAATTTATTATTGAAATAGATTTAATATTGTAAACATGTTATTGTTGGCCTGATGATATTTGGCTATGAGTAATCCAAATTGGCTTTTTGGTGGATGCTGATATGCAATGGTGTTGCAGGCATCTAAACAAAGCCACAAGAAGCACTACATTGGCTGTTTCCTTATGCAACCTATTTTATTTGCATCATGATGGTAACGCCCCGAATCCGAGTTACGTAGAAAACCCATAACTCGTCTCCAGAGGTTATTATGTAAAGCAGGATCGCACTATCATAGTGAAGGAAAAACATAAATATAATGATAACTATAAGGCAGAGTGCGCTAAAAAATCCCAAGTTAATAAACTCACATGCCAAGTAACTAACCGTGAGTGTCGCTCTCCGAGAGTATCTGAAAGCAAAACAAAAGCAAAGGAATGAGATACGAATATCTCAGCGAGAAGCACATGCATGCATAAGTACATTTTCATAGTTATAAAATATGGATCGAATAATTTCACAAGTAACGATGGCAATAACTCGATTAATCCGACTAAATTCACAGTAACTCCTTAGACACAATGATATAGCTAATGAAAAACCAATAGGTAATTAAATCTGAATACGGTTGTCAACAAATCCGTATGACCACAAAACCTATATCATTATAACCACGTCTCGAGAAAATTGAATTTCTACAACAATCCAATAACATGTCTCATGTTAAATAAAACAAACCCAACATTGGTCAATGTCATATAATTATTTAGATTGGTTAATCAACATGCCAGAGCGACATCCACACCTCCATGTACACAGTTCCGACCTACTCAGGGTTTCGGATACTCTGAAATGACGGCCTACTCAGGGTTTCGTCATCCAATGCCGGCCTACTCAGGGTTTTGGCATTGACAACCAGGCCTACTCAGGGTTTCTGGCTGCTCCACACCGGTCGTGGCAACACTCCATGGCCATGCCATTACTTCAATAAAACAAATACATCACATTACTAAGCTTAAACTCTGGATCCAGGACAAGCTAAACCAAAAACAGAAAACCAGCGTATAAACTCAAATCTGTCATCACATTAAATCAACCATACTCATCATCATGTATAACACAACACAGGTCACTCCAGACCAGAACAGTACCTCATGTACTTTCAGTAATTATTCCAATCTCATAACACAAGATCATTGGTAATAAAACCCATTTACTCACAACAAGATAAACTTTACAAATACATTTCAGAACTTTCTATCAAGTAAACCAGGTTAAATAAATTCTCAATCAAGAACAGTATATAACAAAAGAGAACTAAATCATGAACCCCTAATGTCAGGAATAGTAACACAACCTACCGATAGCCCTTCAAAATTTACTTCAGAAACTCCTAAAAATTATCAATAATTCAACTTAATAATCTCAGGGTGGTTTGAATAGATAAAGGTAGTTCTAAGATCCTAATCAGGTCATTTTCTAAGAGATTGAAACCCCAAAATATCAAAATCTAGCTTTATTTGGTCAAATACACATTTCGGCTAATTCTTAGTGGATGCGCTGACCTCTGGCGCTTGGCGCGAGGTCGGCGAGAACTCGGTGATACCAAAACTCTGTCGCGCTAACTAAAAATAGACTTAGCGAGAGATGGGCGTGAACTCGGCGGTAACGAAAATCGATCTTGCGCTTAACTAAAACACTCGGCGCAAGATGAGCCCGAGCTTGGCAAGAACAAAATCTAATTCTCGCGCTGACTAAACTCGTTGGCGCTAGGTAGGCGCCAACCCAGCGGACACCACCTACGAGTTTCGACTCTCTGTTAACTCTAGATCTCCATGACTGACCCATTTTCTCACCTCTGTAATGACTTTTCTACACTCCTACCATCTTCCAGAGACTATTAGACACGATTCGAATTTAATCTAACAACCTAAAATTTTCGCCTCTACAATTATACCAAGAACATACGCAAAACACTATTTTCTCCGAGATCATGCATACGGATAAATCATATAGACAAAACCCAAAAGCCTCAGATAAAAACGATGCTACTCACAGAATAGAGGATTTTCTTCTAGCTTCCAACCCTTTCGATAGACTCCTCCGGAGATCGAAGCTTATCGGCCGACGCCCCCCAGGTACCAGGCAGCGGCCAATCTAAATACATGACCTCTGGTTTCTTTTTCCCTCAACCCGAAGTTTTAACCTAATAATCTATTTATAGGTCTCAAAACCCTCTTCCCTTACCCTAATAGATTCATTACGCACCTTAACTTAACCATCGAAATCTCGTATTTACCCCTCCCTAAAGTTGATGATAACATACAATATTTGTTTACTAAATTTCTACTCACTACAATATTTTTAAATTTGTTACTCACTTACTAAATAGAATTCTACTTATTTCTTTGCCACCTAATGGCCGAAATATCGATTTAACTTATTTAATTAAATCAATTAAATTAGTCCTTTAATTTAATTCCTACTAAAGAAAACTGGGGTTTTACAATGATGGCCTCCTATTATCAGGATTTTGTATTCTTCTCTCTCTCTCTCTCTCTCTCTCTCTTTCTCTCTCTCTCTCTCTCTATGTGTATATATATTTAGGTTATGTGCTCATTTGGTCTTCCCTTTTCTATATGGGAGCTAGCAGATTCCTTGTTAGTACTGGTGAATGGTGATTTATTTCAAAATCATGCAACATATCTTTGTATTATACAATTTATTTCATTATTAGCTCTGAAAAAATCACGAGTTATATTTAAATAGGTAGGTTGGGTCTGCTCAGGGTTCTTAATGAACAACTTTGGTCATTTTTAAACAAGCACAACCTTCCTTAGCAGCTCTTGCAGCTTGGCCGGAGATTGCCCAATGAACAGCCATGCTTTTGGTAACCTCATTCTTTTTCTAATTAGTTTGTGGACTTAAATAATGGATAAATAAATAAACCAATTTTCATGACTGTTATAGTAGTTCTTTGGCGGGGATCTTGAAAATGTGTTTGTGTGGTTAATTGACCATGATGATGATGAAATCCATTTTGTGATTTTAGCGTGATAGGTTGGTCATTAAATTTTGCCTATGCCATTATAAAAGTCATGCCTTTATATGAGATCCTGTGTATATGCAAAGCAATCGAATCCATTGGGATAGATATATCCAGATAACTTATTTTGCGATGTTAACAGAATGTATTGACCAGATTTTGTCTATGCCATTGAATAGGTGAAACCTTTATATGAGATCCTATGCATATACAAACTAACGTTATCCCATGGCATAGATATATCTGAATAACTTAAATTTTGATTAATATATTTGAGCTAATGGGGTTAGGTGTTTGGTTAACTTGGCTGGTGATTAATATATTTGAAGCCACAAATATTGCTATCAACAAATTGTAAAGATAAATTAAAATATTTGTTCAAAGAAAAGTTGGTCTCGACTAGGTCCTCTTAGTGAAGCTTATGATGAGTTTACATCCTCGTTCATGATGGTAGCATGATGGGTATACAATATCCATATTCAAGAAAAATAGTTTAGACTTATAGGCTATTTGTTGGGCCTTTATTGGATATTTGCATGGATATGTATGGGCCGAATTGTAAGGAAATATCTACAAGATGCACCTACATGAAGTTGATGCCTAAGGAAAAGTTCTGATCAGAGCTCTTGCATATTATGATCCTATCACAATGGATTTTTACTTTTAAATGCCTTATATATAAATATCTCAATTCCCATATATTTTGTTTCATTAGTATTTCACATCTTAATTTTTCATAATTATTTCTTATTGTTTGAGCATGCACTTTGTTTTGAAAGTAGATTTATTAAGTTTCTTACCTAAAGAAATCATTAGAAAGTTAATTTAACCAATTTTGACTCTTTTCTATAAATCTTTAAAAAGTTTTTATTTTCTTTTTTTTTAATTCAAAGGCCATCCACGTGCGTAGCGCGTGGGGGGCTAACTAGTCTAAATAAAAGAAAGAGGGGGTTTACATAGAGGGATACATTAGAAGAGATGTAAGGGGAACATGCCCCCCATCTACACGAAAAAGAAATAATAGTAAAAAGAAGAAAAAATAATAACAAAACAGTGACTCTAGATCTCTTAAAACCAAACTAAAAAAAAGGGTCTCTCTTCCTCTCTTTAAACCACCGATGACCTCACTCTTACCTTAGAAGAGTAGTAACCCTTAAAGGAATATGAAAAGAGAGTAAAAAAGAAAGACAAACATACTCATACCATATAACTGAAATATCACAACATGTATAAAATTTCATGTGCTTCAAATTAAATCATACTCACATATGTTCAACAAAAAGACTAAAAGAAGCTCACCTTGGGCTTGAAACCTAGTTTGAAGCCTTCTAAGTTTTCTTTGGAGCCAAGGCAAGGCTGAACAGCACTTCTCTCCCTTCTAGGTCTCCTCCAAAATCTCCTTCTTATGTTTGAGATGAAGAAGGAAGGGTAGAGGGGTGATTGTGTGAGGTTTGGGTAGGTTTTTTAGTGTATAGAAAGGGAGAAAGAAGGGAGTAGGAGAGGAGGGTCGGACATAGTTTGGGGGTGAAGGAGTAAAGCGGCTGCCAACCATGAGAATGGGGGCTGGGCCCCCTTTTTATAGTAAAAAAAATTGTAAACCGAAATAAATTAGTGTGACCGAAATTTTATTTCACGTTTGGTGTTTTTCACTTGCAACCGAAATTTAATTTCGGTTACAAGTGAAAGCCTTATTGAGTAACATGTGTCCCTCTCCATTCCTATCCATCCAACACATGAGCTTATCCACATTCTCCACATGTGGAATTGATTTTTGATTTTATTTTTTATTTATTTTAATTATTAGATTTTTATGTTTTATTATTATTTTATTCTTTAGATTTTTGCTTGTTTAAACGCACATGCATTTTCAATTTTCTTTTATTTTTTATTGAATTTAATTATTATATTTTTATGATATAATATTATTTTATTGTTAGATTTTTATTTAATGTCCTTTCTTTAATCTTCGCCACGTGTGCAGTTTTACAGAAATTTTGACTACCTATAACTCTTTCATTTGATGTCCGATTTCAGCAAATTTAGTGGCGTTGGAATCAGATTGAGATCCTCTATCCACTGAGCCAGAGTTTAGCAGCAAACTCTGGCTTTTAGCAGAAGCGCGAAGCCGCATCCGGAATCTTAATCTGCTCATATCTCCTTGATCTGGGCCCCAATTCTGGCAAACTCAGTTGCGTCGGAATCGTGTTAGCATTTTCTTTCCCTTGGGATAGAAACAGTAGACAATCTGAGTTTGAGCAAAAAGTCAATTTCTACTCCCGGGGAGTTGCTCTACCCATAAATCCTTCATCTGGACTCCGATTCGAGCAAACTCAATTGCGTTAGAATCGTATCAAATTCCTCTGTCAACTGGGACAGGATTGAGCAGTTGATTCAGCTTTTATCAAAAAGGCAAAACTGCTCCTTGGGAGTCGATTCTGCTCATAACTTTCTCTCCAGGACTCCAATTCCGACAAACTCATATTGCGCCAAGATCGTGTCGAGACGCTCTTTCTGCTGAGACAAGTTTGGGCAGCTGATCTGGGGTTTAGTAGAAAGCCTATTTCTTCTTTTCTCAGGTTTGACCAGCCCATAACTTCTTCATCCAGACTCCGATTTGGGCAAACTCAGTGTCGTTAGAACCGTATCAGTGTCCTCTATTCAACGGTAAGAAGTATGGTGGTCGATTTGCACCAGATCAAAAGTCAACTTTTTTACCCCTCAAGGTTTGACTTTTTCAGTTTTATTATTATTATTATTATTATTATATATATATATATTTTTTCATCAATTTTTTTTGGGTGCAAAAATGAGGTACTGACAACACTGATTTAAAAAGTTGCAACCAGGGGCGGAGCTACTTTCATGGAAGGGGGGGGCCATTGCCCCTCCTAAACTTTTTTTATTATTACATGTTTTTAATAAAAAAAAAATTTCCCCCTCCTAAAATTTCTATTTTGCCCCCTACTCAAATGATAAAATTAACCCTACAAGAATTGGGGAACAAAGCACAGGACTCTCTCCAATCTCAACTCTTGATTCTAGCTCGACTCTCATATCTCAACTGCTTCTTTGCTCAATCGCTTTCCTTCCTCGTCATCTTCAACCATCTTCGAAACCATTACTGCCAAGACTTCTAGTAAGTCGACTAGCCTCTCATCCTCCCTTCTCCTTTTGGTAGTGGTTAGGTTTTTTCCTTTATTCTTTTTTGGCAATCAACATGTTATGCTTTGTGTTTCAACTTTCTATGGCGATTATCCAATTGTTTGATGTGTTTGGTTCTAGTTTATGGTAATCATTAGGTTTCAAATTTTTCAATGGTTTCTCTTGCTTTCGATGGGGTTCGCATTATAATTCTTTACTTAGTCTCATGACTATATATTCTTCTGTAAGGAAAGTACTTGAATTTATTATGGTGGATGGGGTAAGTTTAGAACAAAGGAATCAAGGCAAGCCTTTTATTAGAATCAATGCAATTGTTTGATTTTGTGTTTACTATGATCTTGATGAGAAACATATTAGGAGTTACAAATGAGTTGTCACAAGCATTGCAGAAAAGAGACCAAGAAATTGAGAATTCAGTGAGATTGGTACAAATACCAAAGGATCGATTACAACAAATGAGGGGTGATCAATGGAATTCTTTGTTGGAGAAGTTTCCTCTTTTTGTCATATAATTGATATTAATGTGGTAGATATGAATGATAGCTTTGTACCTTGTGAACATCCTAGAAGAAGAAATCAAGAAATGACGAACTTGTGTCATTTTCAGGCTGAGCTATTTTATAATATCATAGATTGGTAACTACAGGAGTTAAATAGTCTATTCTCTGAATCTAACTCTGAGTTACTTCTTTTTGTTGGATGCCTCAATCCACATGACCCATTCTCTTCTTTCAACAAAGAGAAGTTGGTTTGTCTTGCTCAAATATATGCACAAGATTTTTCTGCGATAAAAGTTTTATCACTTGTGAATCAACTTGAGACATATATTATTGATGTTCGTACCAATAGCCAGTTCTTAGAAGTGAATGGCATTGCAGGTCTTGTTGAAAAGATGGTTCAATCAAGGAAGAATACCATATATTCATTAGTTTATAAGCTTATCACATTGGCTTTAACTCTCCCAATTGCAACTGCTATGGTAGAAAGAGTATTTTCTGGATGAAGATTGTCAAGGACCAGTTGCGTTGTCAAATGGGACATGAATGGCTTAATGATTTTTTGGTTGCATACATTGAGAAAGAAGTTCTTGATGGAATACACAATGAAGATATCATGGAAAGGTCCCAAAATATGAAGTCTCGTTGGAGACATTTATATTATTAAGCAAATTGGATGAATGAGGTTAGTTTTCTCATTACACATTCATGTAATTTATTTAAATTAAATTTTAGTATTTTTATGCATCATGGATCTACCCCTCCTCGGTTAAAATCCTAGCTCCGCCCCTGGTTGCAACCTTCCCATACAACTAAGGAGGTTTGCTTTCCAAGAGTTAATTTTATCCTTAACTCTTTGAAGAAGGGGTTAACATTCACAAACAGTCAATCTACTAGAGATCATAGGAAGCCCTAAGGTACTTAATTGGAAAAGAACCAATTTGGAAACCAAGCGTGTTTTGAGCTTACTCCTATTCTGGTGGGGACACCCCAGAAAAAAATACCATGCTTTTTGATCGGCTTACTTTAAGTCCCAAAAGAGCAAAAAACTTGTCCAATGCCTCCAATACACACCAAAAAAATTAGAAAGAACCATGGCTAAAGATGTATAAGTCAATCGCAAAACTAACCATCTTGATGTTGGATTGTTCACGTCAATGTTATGAAAGCTAAAATCAAGGATGCCAAAAAGTAATTCCATGACCATCATGAATATGTATGGGAAAAGCCAGATAAGCACCCCTATCTCCAATAATTTCAAAATCTTTTGAACTATATGGCACCTCTTTTGATTTCATTTACGTTACTCATATTTTCAAAGAGCCCAATACAGCCATCGATAGGATTTGTAATTTTGCGTTGAATGAATTTTCAGCTCTGTGGATTACATCAAAGGCATTGTTGAATAATTTGATGTTATGGATATACTATAGCTGGAAACATTTAATATTTAATTTGAGCATTGTTCCATCTAAAACTGAATTTGGATCTCTATTTGAACCCAAATGAACAAGTTTAGGCCAATTTTGGCCTATATATATATATATATATATATATATATATATACGCACGCAAGATGAAAAGCTTTACTTGGGACACAAGTGCATTGTACGTGGGATAAAGCTTCCTTACGTGGATACGAGTGCATCCTATATGGGACAACCATATTCTAAGTGTGGGATATGAGCGCATTATACACAAATACTAGCGTTTTTTACCTACAGTAGGTCAATTAAATTTGAAAAATGACACTTTTCTGCAAAAATGAGATTTTTGATGGACTGTTTTCATAAATACAAGCCAAAAATTTTTCATAATTTTCTCTTGAAAATAACTCATAAAGAAGCCAAAAAGCTATTGTGGTACATTTCCAGTCAAAATCAATATGGCACTAGCCAAGGTGTGACTGTGTGAGTAAGCCTGGCAATGGGTCAAATACGGTATGGATCTACTATGATCCGAATTTGAATCGAGGAAAAAAAAAGCACCAATATTTGATTTGGTCCAAAATCCGACTTTTCTTTTATACCTGAATTCGAATTCGAAACTGGATACATAGATACATCCGAATTTTATATTAAGCCAAATGCATAACCGAAAAGGGAAATCAATCCGATTTGAACCTAAAACTCAAAAATCAATTTTAACTATTAAAGCAGATTTTAACTATAAATTTTAACATCAAAACTAATGAGCTATCTATATATATTAAGCGAAGCAGGGGTGGTTGCTTACGTGGCAGGCTCGGGCAGGTTCGGACTACGAACCTATCGCAACTTTTGATTTTTTCCCTTCTGTTTTTAAAAGTACTTTAGATTTAGTCATTTAATTTTTATAATAATTCTAAATCAGGTATAAGAAAAAACAATTCTTTACTCCTTTCGGTTTTCAGTTTTAAAGTAATTTAGATATAGTTATTTAATATTTAATAATAATAACAAAAACCCCTGCCGTAACTTTTGACTTTTCGTTGTTTGGTTTTTGAAAGTAACTTAGATTTAGTCATTTAATTTTTATAATAATTCTAAATCAGGTATAAGCAAAAACAATTCCTTACTCCTTCCGTTTTTCAGTTTTAAAGTAATTTAGATTTAGTCATTTAATAATAAAAAAAAGAAACTCCGTTCTCCCGAAGAAGCTATTGTCAAGAGGGTTTGAGAACCCTCTGAACCGTCCCTCTCCGCTTTCTCTCTCTATCAAACAGTCTCTCTACTACCGAGGGGGTTCAAGAACCCACCTGAATCGTCCCTCTCTGCCTTCTCTTTTTAACGGTCCCTCAGTCCTATTCACCCTCCCCTTCCCTCCCTCTCTCTTCTCTCTCCCATTGAAAACCCTAGAACCAAATCAATCCCCTCCCCTTCCCCCCTCTCTTTCCTCCTACTCTCATCTTCTCTCTCCCATCGACCCCTCCGGTTTCAGTTGCTTAACCTAATTCTTTAAAAACCCAAATCGTTGTCCCTCGCAAAACCTCAAAGGATCGGCACATGAACGTGAACGGCTGTGGCCATATATTATGAAATCTCATTCTTTGTCGTAGATTGTTGCTTTTAAATTTTTTAATTTGCAACTGATTATGGTTTTTTCAAACCTACTTGCACGGGCCACATTGCTATGAAAACAAAGTTAAAAATAAGAGTAGATGAAATTTCAATTGTTTTTTTATATAGCTTTTGATTAAGAGCTTTTTCGGCAATTCCTCAGGAAACTCTGATGGTTATTCCCTTTATTGGTGTTTTCTAAAAGACTTTCTACTTTTTGCTTTTGTATTCTTCGTACTTTTCCCTCATTTCTTTTATCCATTTAATCTTCTTTCCAAAATATGAATATTTAAAACTGTTTGGTCATGGGATCCAAGATTCCTAATGTAGGCCAATGAGATAAAAACATAATTATCCTCATTGACAAGTGTTTTGCTTTCAATTTTAGCAAATCAACATTAAATAATTTCTTACTACATAAAATTAGTATAATTCCTTATCAATGTTCAGTTTTGTTTGATGATATTTGGATTGTGCATTTTGTTTTGAATAGGAAATGTTTTGTAACCTTGATGGTTTATCTTTTGTATGTGCATCCATTTTGAGTTCTCTTTTTTTGTTTTTTGTTTTAATAAACCCTTTGCAAGTATTGTTCAGTGTAACCATACATTATGAAATTTTATTCTTTATTTGTCCGTAGATTCTTGCTTTTAAATTTTTTTTAATTTACAACTGATGATGGTTTTTTCAAACCTATTGCCGTACCACATTGCTAGTAAAAATTAATTTTTAGTAGTACTTTATCAAACTATTTAAGATTTAGTCGACAAAGTTTTGAGTTTTAACTTTTAACTTTTAGTACACCTTTATCAAAATAATTAATTTTTAGTACCATTTCACTACTACAAATAAATTCTTCCAAAAATACCCTTATACGATTTACTTCCGAGACTTTTACAAGCAATAAATTGACTTGTACAAGCCATTTTAGACTTGTACAAGTAATAAAATAACTTGTACAAGTCAATAAATTAGCTTGTACAAGTCAATAAAATGACTTGTACTATGAATGAATGACTTGTACAAGCCATTTGGATAAATGATGTAAGGGCATTTTTGGAATAGTTGATTTGTAATAGTGAAATGGCACTAAAAATTAATTATGTTGATAAAGGTGTACTAAAAGTTAAAACTCAAAACTTTACCGACTAAATCTTAAATAGTTTGATAAAGTACCACTAAAAATTAATTTTCTCTTGCCAGTAAGACATGAATTAAAAACTATTAAATCGTCTAACACAAATATTAAAACTCCATAACATATTTTCAACATCCCTACTTGACATTTTCGGGTTGGATTCGGATAAATATCCGATCCATTTCCATCCCTAGGTGTGAGTTTACTTCCAAATAATTAGGAAATTACAATCTTACTAATTTTACATATATTTTTTTTAAAAGTTATGCAAGGTACGATCGCTCGAAACTTACATCGCTAAACAATGGATATTTTGGTGAGCATTTTAGTCAAAATCCTGTATGGTTATACATTGTTTCTCTTTCCTTTTTGGTTGTACCAAAGTAGAAAGGAAATTCTGAATGAGTGAGAAATGGCTAAACAATGGGGATCTTAAGAGGCTAACTAAAACGGATGACTTTGATCGGTTAGTTCATCATATTAATAGGTTTTCTGAGGATCAGAAGTTGAATGCTTGTAATAGTTTCTTGAGGGTGAGATTTCACACAGCACTCTGGAAATAAGCAGGTTTGATAGCTTAAATTGGCCAAGAGGCTGCCACAAGCCTGTTCATGTAACTGGTTTTGAGTCGACTGAATTTATGGTCAGCACCAACCTTTGTAAAGAATTCCATTAAAGATGAGATGAAACAAAGAACTTGAAATGAAAGGAAATTCCTTGGTAACAATATTGTACTAATTAACAAAATTTTCTTTTACATGAAGTGAAAAATAAAAAAGAAAATCAATGAAAGAATGCTTTCGAACATATTCTTCTGGTATGCAAAACTAGAATGAAATCAATCAAAGAATTAAATATTCTTCTTGTGTGAAAAACCAAGAAGGAAAAAAAAAAATCAAAGAATGCTTTACACCATAATCTTCTAGTGTGTAAATTCCCAGATATGAAGCGTCTTCCTTTCTCTCAATTTGCAGGCATTACTTCAGTTGGAGCATTCAGGAGGGAGGCCTTGAGGGAAGCGCTTTGTGTCAGTGCAGTAGTTGTAGATCATGTAGTTCTTCTGCACCCACTGCAACCTCTCTTGGCCGTTTGAGTCCAGCTCTTGTGAGAACCATGCCTTATCACCTGATGTTGATGATGATTGAGCGTTGAAGTTCCTGTAAGAAGCTGTGAAGGGAGCCTGAGTCCAGTCTGTCTTCACAAGCCCACCTCTCGTGGCCCAGTCATCGGCGTTCCAGAGACTGGAGTGGATCCTCATCGGTTGGTTCTTTGGGAAGGGAACGCCAATTGATTCGTGATTCTTGAACTCTCTGATGGGGGTGCCGTCCACAGAGAAACTGTATGGTTTCAACAAAACAAGCTGCTTCAATGGAATGACAATGAAATGACGAAACTTGAAAACACAAAGTTCTATCAAACATTTTATCAATTTGGAAGAGAAATTTGTTCGAACAACTTGCTGACAGGGCAAAGTTAGTGGAAACTGATTTGCCATCGACCAAATCAACTCAGATGGACTGGGTCGATCGATCGGCAGCTTGTGAGATCTTGAAACATTCAACAAGTGGAGAAGATGCAGAGATGGGATGGATTAGAACTTACACAATCCGTTGAGGATTCCAGAGGATAGAGTAGGTGTGGAAGTCTTTGGTGGGGTCGAACCAGAGATGGAACTGTTGCTCTTTGTTTCCCTTCCCCTGACTGAACACATTCGTGTGAAGGGTGTAGGGATCTCCACTCAGATTTCCCAGAAACTCAAAATCGATCTCGTCCCATGTCGATCCTTTCGACCTTAACTGCAACACCGTCGATTATTAATTTTAAATTGTAAGAACCAAGCACTCGAATTGAATAATGGACAGCAAAACAACATGGAAAAAAAATGAAGTAATAGAATGCTTACATAGTAAGCAGTGACGGTGCCTGCTGAGTTGCCAGGAACAAGCTTGAGCTGCATGTCGATCTTCCCGAACAGATACTCCTTCTTGGATTGGAACCCAGAGCCAGACGCCTTGTCAAGAGTGAGAGTGAGAAGCTCCCCATTGTTGAGTATCTTGCCACGGCCATCGCCCCAAGTGATGTCGAAATCTTGGTAGAAATTGCCAGCAGAGACAGCAACCAAGGATCCCAAGAGGAGGAAGAAGAGAGACGTGAATGAAGGTGAAGCAGAAGCCATGAGTATGGCGAGAGAGACTGGCTGATTGAACTTTTGTAACTTTGAAGAGAAGAGAGCAGTAATGGTTTAGCTGTGAAGGAAAGATGGAGCTATGGAGACATTTTATACTAGCAGAATCCGGTGGGCAGAGGACCGGGGAAAGAAGGTTCATTCTTGCCTTCTTCATATTAGTTGGCTCCAGATGGCCACAGGCGTCCAAGCGCGTACTTGTATAAGCGACAGTCCTCATACTCTATTTTCTTTTTTTCGTTTTTTTTAATTGACGCGTTTCTAGGAAAGCCAAGCCTCCTTGTGAGAATAACAAATGTTGTTAAGGCTTGAATACAAATATAGCGTGATGCATAAACTTAATTTCAATTTTTAAAAGTAATATATATTATTATATAAAAGGAACTCGCAAGATTCGAGTCTGATATTCTAGAAATTGACTTTTATGCTGTAGGTAATAAATTTTATTAATAATCTCCTTATCCCAATCCTTACCCCAAAGAACCATGTTCTATAACTATTCATTTTAAATCATATTAGTTTCTTATATCAAATAAAATTCCCATATATTGGAATTATGTTAATAAATAATTATTATATAGAGATCAGCCATCTTAGAAAAAGATAAGTATTTTATTTAATAATAAATAGATAATCACTTTTTCAGTCATCTTAATCTTCATTGATAATATTCCGTTTTGTTTTTATTTAATATACTTAGTTTCAAAATTATTTTTTAAAATCTAATAAATTTTTTTATATGTAATTAAAAAAAATTAACATTTTGGTTTTCTAACTTCAACAGGCGCATAGGGCGTGCTTTCCTCTAGCTATAGTTACAATTAGGACTGTAACTTGGGTCGGTTAAAACCGAAACCGAACCAGTCCAACCCGACTTTGGGTCAGTTTGGTTTGGGTTATATAGTCTTTGGGTAGGTTTTGGTTCTAAAAATAAAGAACCGAATTTGTTTGGTTCTATTTTGGGTTGAAGGCTCGAGTGAACCGAACCAAACCGAATTTCCTAAGTGTAAAACCAAACCAAACCAAACCAAAGCAAACTGAAATATAATAATATATATAAAATATACAATAGATGAAGTTGTAATAATAAAATATGACTTATAAATTATAAGTTATAAAATAATGAATAAGATTATTATTTTATAAATCTTTGTAGTTAATTATTAAATTGATTCATGAGCTCAAAAGTGCGATCCAAAACAATTAACATATGATTTGGGATTCTAAGCTCTTTGCTCCATCTTATGTATGCATGTGAACTACTTAAGGGATTGGACCGCATGTAAGTGATAATCCTTTAAATTTGTTGTGTGTATTTTTTTTAAAAATTTTTTTTTGGGGCAAAAGTGAGAATCTCTCTCTTGATAACAGGTTTTAAGTATGGGAAAATGACCCAAACCGAACCGAATTGGGTTACAGGCTTTCTTTAAATAATTGGTTTGGTTTTCGGTTTGGGTATTTCGGTTCTGAGGTCGGTTCGGTTTGGTTTTGGGCCGACCATCAGTAACCTTGGTTTGGTTTTGGGTTGAGGCCAACCTGAACCAAACCGCACCGAGTTGCAACCCTAGTTACAAGTTTAATTATATATAAAACCAAATATACTTCTTAAATGCACGTAATATCTAATATGCCATTTACTTGCAATACTTATTACACCACGATATCTTAAATGCATGGTATAAAATGTTATGTTTACAACTGCTTCAATGTTTGCCTGTATTAATTTCTACTGTTAAAATGATATTTTGCTAAGTGTAGGACTTGACAGTTATTATTTTTTTCTCGTTTTAAGGAATGGAAGATTAAAACTAGTCACTTAAGAGAGATTATTTAGGTAGATCATTAGTTCGGTGAGATGAATTTAATATTTAATTTACAGCATCTTTTCTATAACTGAGAAAAAAAAAGGGAGTAATTGTACCCAAGATTTCTAGAAGATTGTAGTTATTTTGTCACGATAAATAAAAATATTAAGAATAATAATAAAGAAAAAATAAACAAAATTCATTGCAAAATTTAGAAGCAATAAGAAAAGAAAAACTACAAGATATAAAGATACAAAAATTTCATTTTCGCCATGTTTTTAGAGTGATCAACCCAGTTGCAAATTTCCTAGCAAAACTTGCTGCCACAGGTGTTACACAGATCTTTCACTCTTCATTAGATTTCCCCAAAGAATTATTGCGTCTAAAGATGTAAAGATTTCATTTTCGCCAAGGGTATGCACAAATTTGAGTCTATATCCTTCTAGTTTGGGTTTAAAACTTGAATTGAAGGGATTTAAAGGGAGTTTCAGGGCCAATTTTGCCAATGCAAGGCTTCTAGAGAGAGGTTTTGAATGCAATTAAGGGAGATATCATGTGATTTTTCATTTGGAAGTATTTTGTGTTACACTATATACACAGAGTAGTGCAACATAAAAATATATTGCACCATGCATATATAACGAAGCAACACAAAATTAACTTCTCTGCACCTTACACTCAAATGGTACAAATTTTGTTATGACCAACGTGCTCGTGCTGAGGTAGCATAATAGCCAAAGCTTATAGGCGCCTCCTCAGCACAAACACCCTGAACTATAGAATATAGTGTTGCACTATTTGTAGTGGACAATGAAAAAAATTAGTTGCACCATATACGGTGTGCAAAAAAAATTGTTTTCTATTTACTATACATGCATGTATTAACTTGATAGAGAATACATATATTTCAAGTACAAAATATTTCTATCATTTTCTTGTATTTTGGTGCAATTTGGTGTGTCTGCATTAATGGAAGCTTTGTTCCAAGTTTTCAAATGTCTTAAACCCAATCCTCCTTCACTTCGTTTACAAAAAACTAGGTCTCAAGACATTGGTACAAAACTGGGTCTCAAGACATTGGTACATAATGGCGATTAGGAATACCTCTTATCCATAAAAACAACACGCATAATTTTTTGACCTAGATAATAGCCTTTGGCAGCATGAAGATTAAGTTCTAATAGACCTCGATAGCAGACAACACCGATAGTTTCAACCAAGGGTGGAGCTACGTTCATGGAGGGGGGGCAATTGCCCCTCCTGAACATTTTTTATTATTATATGTTTTTAATAAAAAAAATTTTGTTGCCCCTCCTAAAATTTTTATTTTGCCCGCCCCCCGCACCCTCCCCCCCCTCCTTCCAATGATAAAACGAACCGTACAAGCATTGGGGAACAAAGCACACGACTCTCTCCAATCTTAACTCTCGATTCTAGCTCAACTCTCATATCTCAACTACTTCTTTCGTCAATTGCTCTCTTTCCTCGTCATCTTCAACCATCTTCGAAACCATTACTGCCAAGACTTCTGGTAAGTCAAATAGCCCCTCATCCTCCTTTCTCCTTTTGGTAGTGGTTAGGTTTTTTCCTTTTTGGCAATCAACATGTTATGCTTTGTGTTTCAACTTTCTATGGCAATTGGCCTATTGTTTGATGTGTTTTGGTACTAGTTTATGGTAATCGTTAGGTTTCGAATGCTTCAATGGTTTCTCTTGCTTTCGATGGGGTTCGCATTATAATTCTTTACTTCATCTCATGACTACATATTCTTCTGTAATTAAAGTACTTGAATTTATTATGGAAGATGGGGTAAGTTTAGAACAAAGGAGTCGAGGCAAGCTTTTTATTAGAATCAATGCAATCATATGATTTTGTGTTTACTATGATCTTGATGAGAAACATATTAGGAGTTACAAATGAGTTGTCACAAGCATTGCAGAAAAAAGACCAAGAAATTGAGAATGTAGTGGGATTGGTACACATACCAATGGATCAATTACAACAAATGAAGGGTGACGAATGGAATTCTTTATTCGAGGAAGTTTCTTCTTTTTGCCATATAATTGATATTAATGTGGTGAATATGAATGATAACTTTGTACCTAGTGAACATCCAAGAAGAAGAAATCAAGAAATGACTAACTTGTATCATTTTCAGGCTGAGCTATTTTATACTATCATAGATTGGTAACTACAAGAGTTAAATAGTCTATTCTCTGAATCTAACTTTGAGTTGCTTCTGTAGACACCCCAAATTGCACTAAAAATGAGAAAATAATGAAAACATTAATTGGGATTTAAAACAGGCCAAAAATGTATGAAAATGGATAATTTGAGCCTGGACCGTATTGTATCTACGGGCTAAGTGCGCCCGAATTTTGAATACGGGCACGCAGCGCCCGTAATACATATACGGATATCGTGGGACCGTAAATCATTTACGGGCATTCTAGACTCGTGCGAGTTTTATTCTTCTCCCAATATCCCTTTAAATGAGCGAATTATATATTTTATTCATGTGAAATATCTTTGTGGATAAAGGATAGGCATGATCTTGTGTTTAACTCAAACTGAAACTCTATCTTGCCAAACCTTGGACCAACCATACCCCTGTGTTTGCCTATAAATAGAGGGCCTTTCCTCAAGCAAAAGGCCACGAAAATTTGAAGTCTAAGGAGCTCCAAGAGAAGAGAGGAACCCCTGCTGCCTTGCTTGCTCAATCCAGGTAAGTCCCTTTTCCCTTTTATTTTCTGTCTTCAATTCTAGAAGTAATAGGATCATCTCTATTGCTGTAGAATAAGGCCATCTTTTGTATCTAGTATTCCTAAACCTGCCTCCAAGTACCTCAAGAGTCTTTCTAGCCGTAAAACGTGAAGAGAGAGCTAGGGGAAAAGAGAACAGGTGGATCCCTAGAATAGAACCCCATATCTGTTTTTCTCCTTTTTTCTAGAGTAAAGCCTTTGATTGTGTTTGTATAACCAAACCTATCTCCAAGTACCTCAAGAATCCTCTCTAGCCGTAAAACGTGAAGAGAGAGCTAGGGGAAAAGAGAACAGGTGGATCCGTAGGGTAGACCCCCATGTGCTCTAATTTGTGAGATGTGGCTGCTTTGAATATCTTGATCATGTTTTAATTGTTTTTATGATGAATCTGAATGAATCACATGAATCTATGATGTTTATAGCATGAGATCCCCACTTTTTTTATAAAATTTGGATTTTACACATATTTGCACCTACAGCACTGTTTTTGTGATTTTTGTGATATTAGGTTATGATATTAGATTTATCATGATCAATATGGTAGATCTGGATCCAAAAGCCTGAAAATAAATTCTAGGGTTTCATGATATGATTTTTAAATCCTTTTTCATTATTGAGAGAAGACCCTACGGTCTAAGTTCTCCCCTTTTGATGTTCTTCATCAACGTGGATATTTTTGGTTTTTATTTCTGGATTTAAAATGAAATTTGGGCTTTATCTATGTCCTGGACTATTCAGGTTCAATTTTGAAATATTTTATAAAAATCATATTTTTCTAGATTTCTAGAGTTTGACTTGAAGCCAGATTTTTGGATTTTTCACTTTAAATTGATTTTATTGGATTTTATCTTAATTTTATTTTGATCATGAAAACCTAGGAATGGTATGATCAAATTTGAAAGCTCTGGATCAATCAGACTATTCGTATGAAAAAACCATACAATTTTGTTTTTTTTATGATTTTTCATGAATTTTATAGCAAGCCTTTTTTCTTTGTAAAACATGAACAATACCTGGCAACCACCTTGTGTGGATGAATAGGGGTGCCTAACACCTTCTCCTGTTCATAACCTAATCCCCTTACCCACCTCTGGTTGTTTTTTTTAGGAGGGTTATTTTTACCCTAAAATTGCCTTTTGTGCTTATTTAATATTTTGGTGTCCATTCACACCTAAATTGAATGGTGGCGACTCTTTGTTTGATTTATTCCCGTGTGATGATTGAGGAAGTCATTTAAATTGATTTTTTCCCATGTCTCACAGCTTCTTTTTGTTGGATGTCTCAATCCAAGTGACTCATTCTCTTCTTTCAACAAAGAGAAGTTGGTTTGTCTTGCTCAAATATATGCACAAGATTTTTCTGCAATAGAATTTTTATCACTTGAGAATCAGCTTGAGACATATATTATTGATGTTCGTACCAATAGCGAGTTCTTAGAAGTGAATGGCATTGCAGGTCTTACTGAAAAGATGGTTCAATCAAGAAAGAATATAATATATTCATTAGTTTATAAGCTTATCACATTGGCTTTAACTCTACCAATTGCAACTGCTATGGTAGAAAGAGTGTTTTTTGGATGAAGATTGGCAAGGACCAGTTGCATTGTCAAATGGGACATGAATGGCTTAATGATTTTTTGGTTGCATACATTGAGAAAGAAGTTCTTGATGGAATACACAATGAAGATATCATGCAAAGGTTCCAAAATATGAAGTCTCGTTGGAGAAATTTACAATATTACTCAAATTGGATGAATGAGGTCAGTTTTCTCATTACACATTCTTGTAATTTATTTAAATTAAATTTTAATATTTTATGTTTCATAGATCTGCCCCTCCTCGGTTAAAATCCTGGCTCCGCCCCTGGTTGCAACCTTCCCGTACAACTAAGGAGGTTTGCTTTCCAAGAGTTAATTTTATCCTTTACTCTTTGAAGAAGGGGATAACATATATTCACAAACGGTCAATCTACTAGAGAACGGAGGTAGCCCTAAGGTACTTAATTGGAAAAGAACCAATTTGGAAACCAAGCGTGTTTTGAGTTTACTCCTATTCTAGTGGGGACACTCCAGAAAAAAATGCCATGCTTTTTTATCGGATTACTTTAATTCCCAAAAGAGAAAAGAACTTGTCCAATGCCTCCAATACACACCAAAAAAATTAGAAAGAACCATGGCTAAAGATGTATAAGTCAATCGTAAAACTAACCATCTTGATGTTGGAGTGTTCACATCAATGGTATGAGAGCTAAAGTCAAGGATGCCAAAAAGTAATTCCATGACCATCACGAATATGTACGGGAAAAGCCTGATAAGCACCCCTATCTCCAATAATTTCAAAATCTTTTGAACTATATGGCACCTCTTTTGATTTCATTTACGTTACTCATACTTTCAAAGAGCCCAATACAGCCATCGATAGGCTTTGTAATTTCGCATTTAATATATTTTCAGCTCTATGGATTACATCAGGCACATTGTTGAATAAATTTGATGTTATGGATATACTGTAGCTGGAAATATTTAATATTTAATTTGAGCATTGTTCCATCAAAAAATGAATTTGGATCTTTAGTTCAACCCAAATGAACAAGTTCAGGCCAATTTTGGCCTATGATATGAGTATGCATACATATATATACGCACACAAGATGAAAAGCTTTAATTGGCACACATGCGCATTGTACGTGGGATAAAGCTTCCTTAAGTGGATACGAGCGCATCCTATATGGGACACAACCATATTCTACGCGTGGGATATGAGCGCATTATACACAAATACTAGTGTGTTTTACCTACAATAGGTCAATTACATTTGAAAAATGACACTTTTCTGCAAAAATGAGATTTTTGATGGACTGTTTTTATAAATACAAGCCAAAAATTTTTCACAATTTTCTCTTGAAAATAAGTCATAAAGAAGCCAAAAAGCTATTCTAGTACATTTCTGTGAGACACAGGAAAAATCACCGGGATGATTTCCCTCCTTCAACACACGGGGCTCAATGCAAAAAGTGGGAGAGTCGCCACCATTCAGAATTTTGGGGTGTGAATGGACACCAAAAAGTTCAAAAATATGCCAAAATAGCTAAAAGGCAAATTCTAGAGCAAAAATAACTCTACTTGAAAATCAAATCCAGAGATGGGTAAGGGGATTAGATTATGAACGGGGGAAGGTGTTAGGCACCCCCATTCACCCACACAAGGTGGTTGCCAAGTGTTTGTTCATGCAAAAAAGATAAGAAAGCTTGCTAAAAATCATTAAAAACATTGGAAAAGAATTAAGCCAATGTGTGAAATTTTCACATGAGGAATCCAAATGGATTCTAGATCCTCTTTTATGTCAATATCACTTCTGGAATATCACAAAAAGATGGAAATCAAAGCAAAAGTTGCACAAAACCAAGTTGAGGCAAATCTGGGGAATTTGGTAAAAAGCAATGCCATTTGTCTTGAAATCATTCAAAATCAATTTTAAATTGAATCAAACCAAATCCGTTTGAAAGATTAAGGTAAACAATAGGCTCATGCAAAATTTCAAATAATTCCGGTTGAAATTCTAGGAGTTATGGCTCTTTTAAAGTTGTTGTTGGAGATAATTGAAAGTAACAAGTAGGCAAGTTTGGAAAATCACCTAGAAAAATTGGCTCCATGAAATTTGGTGTCAATGAAGTCTGTATGACCATCTTTCAAAAGAAACTAGCCTCATACAAAAACTCATTCGGATGTGCCTTGGGTGACTTCCCGAACAGGCCCCGAGGATCACAGATTAACCCAGAAAAGTGTTGTTGAGCAATTATGAGTAGATCTGCTCTCCACGACACAATTTAAATCAAAAAATTATGAAACCAATTGGAGTTAAAAGTAGACTCATAAAGGAGTTCCCAGAAACAAAAATCACTCAAATCGGATTTAAAACCAGCAAATGGCGCCCATTCGAAGTGATAGGTTCAACAGTTTGACATGAAATGGCCTCTCAACTTCGGCAGAATGGTGTCAAAACTCTGCTCCATAGAAATTAATGAAATTTGATAGGCATAAATTAGACAGCCTCACCTTTCCCATGGTTCTGAAATCACTCCAAAATTCATCTGGAGGATGAAGTTATGAGTGTCCGAAGTCAGGGTACAGTTGCTGTCAAGTAAAGCCTTTCTTGGAGAAAAAATATCCAAAACTGTGACAAAGTGTGTGCAATTCGTGTAAGATGAATCCAAATCATTTAAAAATTATTTAAAGACATTCCAGAATTGATTGAGGCCATTTATTTTAGATTTATCACAACGAATGTAATAAATCCCCAAATATGAGCCTATCCCGCCAAAATCATGCTATGTATGTGAAAGTGTGAAAAATCATACAAGAACAATATAATAGCATAGCATGCATCCATATTCATCAAAATAATGTTCTAAAACAACCTAGGGTTCCGTTCCATTATCGTTTCCCTTAGTTCTCTCTCCCCGTTAAACACGGTTCTTCAAGATAATCTTGGGGTACTTTGAATATGAAACGGTTTTCAATCGTTCAAAAGGCTTATGCAAGATAGGTTCTAGCACTAGGGTCAATCCCCAGTCTCGTTTCTCCTAGATCCCGCCTTCACGTTTTACGGCTAGGGGGAGTCTTGAGATACTTTGAGCCAAGGAAGGGTTTTCATACACATAGAAGGCCTTATTCTACAGAAAGGTAGAAGAAGAGATCTAGATCTATAATATAAAATAAAGAAAATAAAGAAGAGGTTTGAGGCTTACCTGGGGTTCTGGAAGCAATCCGGCAGCGGTTCCCTTCTTCACTCGGAGCTCTTGGATCTCCAACTTATTGGCCATTTGCTTAAGGAGGAGCCTCCTATTTATAGGCAAAGGCTAGGGTTAGGGTTGGTGTGATGGCAGACACAAAATAATGTCTAGAGCCCACCAACCTTAACCCTAAGGCTGTTTCCGAGATTTCCCCTCATTTAATGAGGGACATGATGGTAAAAAGTGAAAACTCTCGAAAAACCCTAATTTTGAGCAAAACTTATGTATCCGGCATATCAAGCCGGATACACAAGTGCCTTAATGTATCCGGCATATAATGTCGGATACACTAAAGTCTGCTTGTATCCAGCATGTTTCATCGGATACGAAGAGAAACACTTGTATCCGACCTGAGTTGCCGAATACAAGGAAAAAAGCCTTTTTTCCGAATTTTAACACGGGCAATACCTATTTACATGTAATATCGTTTAAGTAAATGTCCTCGTATTTTTTTAATCTCCATTTACTTAAGATATTATATGTAAATAAGCAAACACCCCCACCCCCCATTTGAATCCATTAAAAATAGTTCCAGACCCAAATTCCAAGTGAATAAAAAGTCAACTTTTCAGTTCAAGGCAAAATTCCGGTTTTTCAGGTCTGGAAAAAAGGTTCAATATGTTAAAACCAAGGTATTCGTCAAGATTTAAAATCTCAAAAAATTCATTTATGCAATAACATTGCTAAAAACCTGATTACCGGGAAAAATTATCTTGAAATCCTGCTTTAAAAAATATTTCATTTTCTGGGGTCAAAAGTCAACAAAATTCAACCGGAAAAAGTTTGACTTTGCACAAAAGATTGAATTCGGGCCTTTTCCTTTGTGGTTTTGGATTCAAATGGGTTAAGGATCTCAAACCCAATGCAAAGAATTGAAAATTCCAATAAAATATTTCTCTACTTCAAGATTTATCAAAAATCGTGCAATTTTGGGGTATCTACAATTTCGGGTCAAAATCAACATGGCGCTAGCCAAGGTGTGACCGTGTGAGTAAGTCTAGCAATGGGTCGAATACGGTATGGATCTACTATGATCTGAATTTGAACCGGGGAAAAAACACCACTAATATCCAATTCGGTCCAAAATCCGACGAATCTTTTATACCTGAATTCGAATTCGAAACTGGATACATAGACACATCCGAATTTTATATTCAATCAAATGCATAACCGAAAAGGAAAATCAATCCGATTTGAACCTAAAACTCAAAAATCAATTTTAACTATTAAAGAAAATTTAACATCAAAACTAATGAGCTATAAAAATATTAAAACAAAGACATGAATTAAAAACTACTAAGGTTCCATTTGGATCACAGGAATTGGAAGGTAGGAATTGGAATTGGTAGCTGAGAATTTCAATTATTGTGTTTGGTTGACCAATTCCCACGAGAATTAGAAGTTACGTGTGAATTCTTTGGGGCTCAATTCCCATGACCCATAAGAATCATAAATCAAATGGGAGGGGTGTTTTTTTGTAATTCCTGTCTATTCAAATTCGCGGGGAATTAAAATCGGGTTTCTTACTCTTCGTCAAACTAGAGTTTTGGGAGGGCGCAAAACCTTCGTTGAGCAATGAGAGCACGTCTTCGTCATTGATCAGAGGCCTTCGTTCAAGTCTCTTCTCATCTTCTTTGTCGTTTCATCTAGGTAGCTTGGAGAGATTTGATCAGAGGAGGAAGAAGATTATTCTGTTTGTTCTACGATTCAAGATTACTCTGCTTCCTCGCCCGATTCCGTTCGGTGACGGCAACAGGGTATGTGAAAGGTTAGGGTTTTGTGGTAGTTAGTTCTATGGAGTCATAGAAGTTTCTCCATTTCATTTCTTTTGGTGGGTGAGTGGGTGGGGCTTTTGGGATTTGCTTGTTTATCCATTTTCTTCTTCTTTCTGTTGGTTGTGATGCAGGAAGTTTGGGTGGATAAGGTGACAAGCAGGGTTTGCATGTCCATTTCAGCTAAGTCTATGTTGTTGAGTGGGATTGAGGATCGGAGATACTGGAATTGGATTTCAACGGAAGAATCTCGGTCAGTGGTTAAAAATGTATAGGGAAATATATAATTTTGAATCGGGGTATTTATTCTATAATCAAATGAAGCTTTGCAATTTCAACTTTCATTTGCGGCTTAGGATTTCCCTTTGATTCTGCAATAGAACGTATATCTGAAGTCCCCTTGTATTTCAGGATTTTGGGGGCATGTAGTTTGATCTGCTGTGCTGATTAGATTCTAATGACCAATATTTTTTGTTTTTACTTGGTGATCCTGGATTTTTGTGGATGATGATACCTTATAATCCATGTGTCTATTCATTTATTTGTTGTGCTTTTTCCTTGATACCTTCTATATTTAAGAGACTTATTTTGAATAACAATGCTGGTTAGTGGGATTTTGATGTGCTGGAGGCTCCGCAGGGTAGCAATGAAAATCATGAATTGCTCGGAAATCACAGGGAATATTTGTTTTTTTCTTGAGTTTTTTTTTCTTCTCAGAGTAAGAAAGGTATTTCTTTTAAATGACATATCTTACACTTTTTTCTTTGTGGAAGAGCGGATTAGTGTTGTGGTTATCTATACCTCAAATTTTTTTTCCACATCTTTTGGTGGGGTGAGAAGCAAGTGCTGAAGAGATTGATCTTGTTTGTGATATTGGCAATTTGAAATTGTGTAACTAATTAGAAGATGAAATGCCTGTTATTTATTCCAGTGGTCTTGTTAAGGGTGCAGAGATGGTCAGTATTACTGGGATGACGGGTGTGTAATTTTGAGCACACCCATGGTTGGGAACGAAAGCCTGTAAGCTTTGAAATGTCTACTTCGGATGGTCTGGAAGCAACATGCGAGTGCTATTTGGATGAGTCTGAGAAAGATGATACGAACGGAAACCACAAACGGGGTTGCTGGATAGAATACAAGGTCGGAGAATTCGTTGTGACTGAGTTGGAACCTGCACCTGAATTCAGGTTTTCCATGAAGCAGATTGACTACACGCATGCCAAAGGCAGGCTATGTGTAGATTCAGTGTTTATTAAGCCCAGTAAAATGAGGGAGAAAACAAGGAGAAAGGTTCTGAACTCTGAAGTAGCATAAAATCAGCACGGGAAGCATTTATCCCAGAAACTACTAATTTAGGTGTGAGACTGATACAGATCTTACTAATAAAAAGGATCGAATGTGTGAAAGAGTATACCATCCTATGGGTTTTGGGGCATGTGAACGCCGTTGACGGTTATGTAATATTTTTACTTCTTTTGGCTTGAACTTGCCCATCTTTGATACAGTTTTTTTGTTGTGTAATACCCATCAAAGATAAGATGAAGAGAGTACGCTTTTGTTTATCATTCCACATGCTATTTTCAGGCTTTTGGTGTACATTTCTTCCTTTACATATCGGCAAAGCTGTTGAACTTTTATTATTACATTGATATGTACCTTAAGAATTGAGATTAAACATGAGATGCATTTTTCAGGAGCAACCCTTTCTTTTCTTCTGGCTAAAAGGGCTCACTTTTACTGAGCCAAAGCTCACTTCCTAGTGCCACAGTCGAATGGAACACCAGAGACTTTTGAACCTAGTTTTATGATGAATTCAAGAACACGGCTATTATGCATCTCTTACGTTAATTTCAACATTGGTAATCTCCATCATATGAATGCTGTTAGTGGAGTAAAACAGACTCATTTGAAGCAAACTGATGTCACTGGAACTGGGATCTTTGAATGCTATGGTTACGTGTAACAAAACTTCCTAATTGTTGATTCTCTAAATGTTTATAATTTTTTTTTCCTTTAGACCTTGATATAAAATATGTTTCCGTTGGACTTTCAGGACCTTTCTACCAACTGTTAGAATTTATTTTATTTACTATTAATTGGGCACATTAATGATTATTGGTTGTTCTTGCTCAATTTATGTTGTCTAGTCCATTTATGAGGCAATAATAATTTCCGATTTGTTATACTTTTTACTATAAAAGAAAAAAAAACTATATTTGTGGATTAGGTATTCCACCTAAGAGCACCAAATGCTTATATTTGATTGGTTGTTGTCTATTTTGGATGACGACTTTTCATGATAATCTTGTATTGTGTGGGCTTGACAAATCACGTATTGTTGTAAGTGCCTACATCATATCATGCGTCTTAATAAAATCAACGACAAATATTCTTATGGATTTGTTTTCATCCAAACGGTGGAATTAAAATTCACCAAGAAAATTCTATAACTTATCCAAACACCAAAATTTTAATATCTATGAATTCAAATTCATTGGATTTCAAATTCATGTGTGTTCGAATTCTCATGGGTGTTTAAATTAACGCGATCCAAACGGACCCTAAATAGCCTAACACAAATATTAAAACTCCATAACATATTTTCAACATCCGTATTTGACATTTTCCGGTTGGATTCCGATAAATATCCGATCCATTGCCAGCCGGCCCTAGGTGTGAGTTTTACTTCCAAATAATTAGGAAATTACAATCTTGCTAATTTTACATATATATATTTTTTAAAGTTATGCAAGGTACGATCGCTCAAAACTTACGTGGCTAAACAATGGATACTTTGGTGAGCATTTTAGTCAAAATCCTGTATGGTGATACATTGTTTCTCTTTCCTTTTTGGTTGTAGCAAAGTAGAAAGGAAATTTTGAATGAGTGAGAAATGGCTAAACAATGGGTCTTAAGAGGCTAACTAAAACGGATGACTCTGAGCGGTTTGTTCATCATATTAATAGGTTTTCTGAGGATCAGAAGTTGAATGCTTGTAATAGTTTCTTTTCACAAAGCTCTGCACTCTGGAAATAAGCAGGTTCGATAGCTTAAATTGACCAAGAGGCTGCACAAGCCTGTTCAGGTAACTGGTCTTCAGTCGACTGAAATTATGGTCAGGACCACCTTTGTAAAGAATTCCATTAAAGATGAGATGAAACAAAGAACTTGAAATGAAGGAAATTCCTTGGTAACAAATATTGTACTAATTAACAAAACTTTTCTTTTACATGAAGTAAAAAATAAAAAGGAAAATCAATGAAAGAATGCTTTAGAACATATTCTTCTCGTATGCAAAACTAGAACGAAATCAATCGAAGAATTAAATATTCTTCTTGTGTGAAAAACCAAGAAGAAATCAATCAAAGAATGCTTTACACAATTACACCATATTCTTCTCGAGTGGAAATCCCAGATATGAAGCGTCTGCCTCTCCCTCACTTTCTGGGAATTACTTCAGTTGGCGCATTCAGGAGGGAGGCCTTGAGGGAAGCGCTTCGTGTCAGTGCAGTAGTTGTAGATCATGTAGTTCTTCTGCACCCATTGCAACCTCTCTAGGCCGTTTGAGTCCAGCTCTTGTGAGAACCATGCCTTATCACTTGATGTTGATGATGATTGAGCGTTAAAGTTCCTGTAAGAAGCTGTGAAGGGAGCCCGAGTCCAATCTGTCTTCACCAGCCCACCTCTCGTAGCCCAGTCATCGGCGTTCCAGAGACTCGAATGGATCCTCATCGGTTGGTTCTTTGGGAAGGGAACGCCAATTGATTCGTGATTCTTGAACTCTCTGATGGGGGTGCCGTCCACAGAGAAACTGTATGGTTTCAACAAAACAAGCTGCTTCAATGGAATGACAATGAAATGACGAAACTTACAACACTAAAAGTTCTAAAACACATTTTATCAATTTCGAAGAGAAATTTCTTCGAACAACTGGTGGGCAGGACAGGGCAAAGTTTGTCGAAACTTATTTGTCATCGACCAAATCAACCCAGATGGACTGGGTCGATCGATCGCCGACTTGTCGGATTTTGAAACATTCAATAAGTGAGAGAAGATGCAGAGACTGGATGGGTTGGAACTTACACAATGCGTTGAGGATTCCAGAGGATGGAGTAGGTGTGGAAGTCCTTGGTGGGGTCGAACCAGAGATGAAACTGTTGCTCTTTGTTTCCCTTCCCCTGACTAAACACGTTCGTGTGAAGGGTGTAGGGATCTCCACTCAGATTTCCCAGAAACTCAAAATCGATCTCGTCCCATGTCGATCCTTTCGACCTTAACTGCAAGACCATCGATTGTTAATTTTAAAATTGCAAGAACCAAGTACTCGAATTGAATAATGGACTGCAAAACAACATGGAAAAAAAATGAAGTAATAGAATGCTTACATAGTAAGCAGTGACGGTGCCTGCTGAGTTGCCAGGAACAAGCTTGAGCTGCATGTCGATCTTCCCGAACAGATACTCTTTCTTGAATTGGAACCCAGAGCCAGACGACTTGTCAAGAGAGAGAATGAGAAGGTCCCCATTGTTGAGTATCTTGCCACGGCCATCGCCCCAAGTGATGTCGAAGTCTTGGTAGAAATTGCCAGCAGAGACAGCAACCAAGGATCCCAAGAGGAGGAAGAAGAGAGACGGCAATGAAGGTGAAGCAGAAGCCATGAGTATGGTGAGAGAGACTGGCTGATTGAACTTTTGTAACTTTGAAGAAGAGAAGAGAGCAGTAATGGTTTAGCTGTGAAGGAAAGATGGAGCTCTGGAGACATTTTATAGTAGCAGAATCCGGTGGGCACAGGAGCGGGGAAGGAAGGTTCATTCTTGCCTTCTTCGTATTAGTTGTCTCCAGATGGCCACAAGCGTGCAAAACGCGTACTTGCAGGCTAAATTGCTTTTTAGTAATACTTTATGAGCATAATTCATATTCAGTCACCAACTCTATCGAAACTGACTTTTAGTGATACTTTTTCAAAATAATTAGAAACAAGTGACTATTTACTGTCGACGGACAAGAATGCCCTTATTGATACACACTCTTAATTGTTGCATAAACCAAGACCAAAGCTAGAGAGAGCTAGCTGCAGGGCTCGAAAGAGCTAGACAGAGCTAGTCAAGCTTTAGCAAGCATTAAAGACTGCTTTTTCCAATAGAACCAGAACCCAGCGCTAGACAGAGCTAGATACATGGCTCGAGCGCTTGAAGAATAAAAATGATTTAACTCTTTTTTTTTCTTTTTATGGTTAAGTGGTTTGTAATTGTTAAATCAAAAGCTAAAGTTATTATAAAATATTATCACAAAGTGTGAAAATATAATGCATTTTCATGAAGTGTATTTTAGCTAAACAAAAAAAGTAAATTACTAATCTCATAAACTTACACATTTATAGTTATCTTCTTCAAATTTCGAAGAAATTAGTTTTATTCAAATGTGGTATTTTAATAACATTATACATTTATAGTTTTATTATCTACTGTAAGCGTGCCCGTGATGGGCTGACACGGCACAGATTAATCGTGTCTGTGCCGTGATGGGCTATCCTATTTAGCAATCGTATCCTAAAGATAAAAATTCAAATTCGAAATTCGAACAATTATCTAGAATTCGAATTTGGTTTAAAGCTGGAATTTGTTACAGGAAAAAATCAAACTTAGAGCCTACACAAGGAAGAGAGAGAGAGAGAGAGAGAGAGAGAGAGAGAGAGAGAGAGAGAGAGAGAGAGAGAGAATTTGTCATTTTGAAAATTACATAAGGAATGAACATAGACTTGGTTTACAAGTCCGTAAATGAGGTTTACAAGTCTACTTACAAGGTTTACAAGTCCATAAATGCAAGGTTTATAAGTCCCTAAATGGAATTTACAAGTCTATAAACTTGGTTTACATGTCTGTAAATGAGGTTTACAAGTCCACTAATAGGGTTTACAAGTCCCTAAATGGCATTTACAAGTCCCTACATGGAATTTACAAGTCCATAAACTTGGTTTACAAGTCCCTAAATAAGGTTTACAAGTCTACTTATAGGGTTTACAAGTCCCTAAATGGCATTTACAAGTGATTTACAATTCCCTAAATGGAATTTACAAATCCATAAACTTGGTTTACATCTCTGTAAATGAGGTTTATAAGTCCTTAAATGACATTTACAAATGGTTTACAAGTCCCTAAATGGAATTTACAAGTCCATAAACTTGGTTTACAAGTCACTAAATGAGGTTTACAATTCTACTAACAAGACTTACAAGTCCCTAAATGGCACTTACAAGTGGTTTATAAGTCCCTAAATTGAATTTACAAGTCTACTAACCAGCTATACAAGTCTCTATGTTGGATTACACAAGTCTATAATTGAATGTTATGAATCCGTAAATGGAATTTATAAGTTCATAAACTTGGTTTACAAGTCCATAAATGAGGTTTACTAGTTTACTTACAGGGTTTACAAGTCACTGAATGGCATTTACAAGTGGGTTACAATTCTCTAAATGGAATTTACAAGTCTATAAACTTGCCTTACAAGTCCTAAATGAAGTTTACAAGTCTCCTAATAGGGTTTATAAGTCCATATATTTCTTTTGCGATGGTTTACAAGTCCTAAATGAAATTTTGAACTCATTTACAAGTCCTTAAATGGAATTTACAAGTCTCTAAGTTGAATTATGAACATTCAATACTCTAAAAGGATATTCTCGTCCGTCAATAGTAAATCACCACTTGTTTCTAATTGTTTTGAAAAAGTATCACTAAAAGTCAATTTCAACAGAGTTGGTGACTGAATATGAATTAATTTCATAAAGTATCACTAAAAGGCAATTTTTCCTACTTGTACCGTTTCATCTGATCCCACTCAATGGTACCAGAAACGTGCGGATGGATGCCCATTTCAATAGGAGGGCCTACATCCCAAACTACATCCCATCCGATGGTTTCATGGTACCATCGGATAATCGCTCTAGAGGAAGTGAAAGCCATCGGAAAATCGCTCTAGAGGAAGTGCTTTCATAAGCCACAGTCCTCAAACTCTTTTTTTTTTTTTAAGTTTACAACTGCTTTAATTTTTGCCTGTATTGGTTTCTTCAGTTAAAGTGTGATTTTGCCGTTTACCAAAAAAAAAATAAATAAATTGTGATTTTGCCAAGTGTAGGATATGACGGTTATTAATTTTTTTCTTGTTGCAAGTAATGGAAGATTAAAACTAGTCACTTAAGAGATTATTTAGATAGATCATTAGTGCACTGAGATGAATTTAATATTTGATTTACAGCATCTTTTCTAGAACAGAGAACAAAAAAAGGGAGTACTTGTATCCAAGATTTTTGGAAGATCTTAGTGATTTTATCGAGGTAATTAAAAAATATTAAGAGTAATAACAAAGAAAAAATAAACAAATTCATTGCAAAACTATAAAAAAAACCTACCGAGTTTTAGATTGCAAAGAAGAACTTGGTGCCACAGGTGTTACACAAATCCCATTAGATTTACCATTAGAATTATTGGGTCTAAGCTCTAAAGGGTTTAAATACACCTTGTAACTTTTTAGGGCAATGCTTATGAGACCCCTTCAGAGCTTGGAACATTTTCAGACTCAAGATATCTTATTTTCTAGTAAATGTCACCTCAAATGGATAGTACTATTCTAATTAATAAAAATTATCTAAAAAAAGTTAGGTTAAAATCATCTGACGCAGCGGCAAGATCTCACGACGGCTGCAAATGTCTGCTGCAGGATCTTGCAACGGACGATTTAATCCCAAAAAAGTTCTTCTATGAGCCAAAAATTAGAGAGCAAAGAACGTCAAAATACTCACAAATTTGTTTTAAATGAAAAAGGAGAGTAAGAATCACACGAGAAACGGATGAGAGAACTCCTAATAAGATGAAAATAAAAGAAAGTTTAGGAGTTTATTATTGTGGGAATTGGGTTTGAGTGATACTTTTCTAAAATAATTCAGATTCTGTTTACACCCTAAATAACCGACGAATAAGAGAACGACACGTGGTGCCTAGGTAGCTTGGTTAGGCCACGACATCAAGGCCCGTAGACTTTGAAGGGTTGAGCAGGCCACGTCAGCATGCATACAGAAGAATGCGGTTTGAGCCACGCAAGCCAATACGACAAAACCATAAATATCAGAAGATCGTGCCATCGGCCGTTCAAGAATAAAACTATTTTTAGATCATGGCCGGGCGGTTAGCATTTTGAAACAGAGATAACCAACCGCCATGAAGATCGTGCGAGAGTAGGACGTTGAGCAACCATCAAGGAGCGGCTATAAAAGGCCCCAACTCGAAGAGCTCAAGGACACAATCCACACAACCGCAACCGGTTATTATATTATTTTGATCATCCGTGATCCTTTATCCCTTCTAATACAGACGGATAAACTAGGACTTCTCTCACTGCTTCCAGTCGCAGTGACATCTTCGACCCCTCTTTACTCCGACTAACACCAGAATCCTGCCACCGGAGAGTAAGTTGAGGCCGCCCCTGACTCGCAGTTCTGTCTTTACAGAATCCCGAGCAGCCGGTCCCAAGACTCGCTCTGTTCACGCCAGGTGACTCGTGTATTTTCGGGTAAGCAGCAATCCAAGGTGAACCCCTGAATTGGCTTTGCTAGCAGCCGCCCCCTTCCTCCTGCGCTTATACCCGATTACGACTATAAGACCAGGACAGGCCGGTCCTGCGAGCCCTGTCAGTTTTCTTTTTTACTTTTGTTTCCCTTTTGAGGATTATCTGTTGTCGTTTTCAGCTATTCGGCCGATTGATTAATAAAGAATTTGTGTGCCGTTAGTTGCTTTCGCTTTCAAACACTTACAAGAACCCGAAACGAAGACCGAACCCCTAGTCTTCATACCATCGCCTGACCGATTTTATTACAGGTGACTTGCAGTACGACTGAACCGATCCCGGTTCAGATTCGGAACAGGTGCCCGGGGTCAGGAATCGACTCGAAAATCATTGTATCAAACGATACTGGCACGCCCGCGTAGAGACACATCATCAACACAGACACGTGTCCACACCGGCCCATTTTTGGAGCAACATCCCGTTTTGGCACGCCCGGTGGGACCATTAGTCTTTGAAAGAGCACTAATGGCGGCAAGAAGAAGTACTCGGCATGCTGAAAATGCAGCGCCAGAGGAACCTGCCGAATCTCAGGTAAATCCTCTTTATGCTTCAGAGGTCCCGGAAGAAGGACCTTCGAGTTCTCAGCCGAATCTTAATGAGCAACTTATTCAGGCCATACAAGGTCTCAGCCAACAAATGGCAGGCTTTGGCCAGAGTATTAACAAAATTTCTTCTGATAATGGTAGAATCCTAGCGGTTTTACAGGAAGGTTTTTCTACAATGGCAAGACCGGTCATGATGACCGAACGAGCCGAAACATCGGCTGCTGGGTCAAATGCTCACGAAAGGATAAATATCCCGGAGCAGCCACCGATCATGAACCTAGGTGTAAACGGCCGAAACGAACAGGCCAACATCGCCGTTTTTAGGGGAGAAATACCTCCTGGGATCCCAGTTCATCCCAATGTGCCTCCGATCGAGGTGCGGCCCATGGGACAAAGGGAAGCACAGGAGAACCATAGAGAAGATATCGGGGTAAGAAATATGGCCGTAAACCGTAATTACATCCAAAATGTAATTCAAGAAATGATCGGAGATCAATATCACCGACGAATGACTAGGCCAGTTTATAGAAAACCTTACCCAGGCTGGATTGACCAACAATTTGAATTCCCTAGGGGATACAAGATTCCCGAATTCACTTTGTTTTCAGGAGAAGGTCAACAGTCTACCATTGAACACATTGGCCGATTTACGGTTCAATGTGGAGAGGCGTCTGGTAATGATTTCCTTAGACTTAGACTATTTGGAAACCCATTGACCGGACAGGCCTTTACATGGTATATTACCTTACCGGCCAATTCAGTTACAAATTGGGGAATGATGGAAGAGAAATTCCACTCCCAATTTTATCGTACGGAGCCCGAAGTGACCATGGTTGATCTTGCTCGGTTAAGACAACAACCGGGGGAATCGGCCAATAAATATATTGCTCGCTTTAAATATATGAAAAACAAATGCCGAATTCTTTTACCAGAATCGGAATTTGCAAATTTGGCTTTAAACGAACTACACTTTGAACTTCGGAAGAAATTCGAAGGTGAACAGTTCGAAGACTTATTTGAGTTGTCGGCCAGAGCCACCAAATACGAGTGGCTATTACAGGAAGACAACGAAAAGAAAGTCTCGTCTTACGGGTCTTATTACAAGGACCCGAACTTTGAATACGGAGTTGTAAAAGTCGTGGGAAAACAATCAATTACCTGTCCGATTCTTATCCGAAAAACCAAGGATACAGAAGCAACAAATGAGACGAGTACTTTTAGCCGAAATTATTCCTTTGACATAAATAAGACGGCTGAAGTATTTGAATACCTTTTGAAACAAGGATTCTTCAGACTGACCAAAGACCATCCTTTTATCCCAGCCAATGTGGCGGCCAAGGGTAAAGCTTGTAAATGGCATGGGGTGAAAACTCATGAAACTAATGAATGTACTGTGCTTCGTAATGTGATACAGGAGAATATTGATAAAGGGCTCCTGAAGTTTGCAGAAACCGACAAAGAGAAGATGCAGGTTGACACACAACTATTCCCTAAAGAGGTGTCGGTGAATATGGTTACCATTGGTTTGCCAAAACGCACTCCAGCAGTTAAAATCGACCTAGATGGATCATCATCAGGAAAATGGGGGAAAACAGCACAACCAGTGCAAAACCAGGTGAATTTACGACCAAGAAACCATTGGAGGTACCCACCTACACAAGGACGGTCATGGCGTCAAGAGAGGAGAGGTGAAATCTGGGGTGAGTGGTGGCATAAGTCCAGACGCGAACCCAGGATAGAATAAGACAGGAAGCCAGACCTCAACGAGAAAACAACAAAGAAATTGGCTTCGGTTCCTTCTGAATTGTCTTCCAATCAAGCTGCAACCAAAAAGCAACCGGAAACGGTTGCTAAATCCTCTGAGGATTCTTCCGTTAATAAAGATACATCATGCAAGATTCCGGAGAAAATAGAAATGTCACCAGGCCTCCTTTGCCAAAACTGCAAGCAAAAAGTGATGGCAGAATACCGGTATTCCCAATACAAAGGGAAATCAGTCAAATATGAAGATGCACGCCACACTCAGGGGGGCAAGAGACCCTTGTACTTAACTTCTGGAAGACAAGTAGGCTCACCGACAAGGACGGCAGCCACCTATAGCTCCGCTAGGGATAGCGGCTATATGACTCACGAACAATATAGGATGGTAAACAGGGTTAAACCTAGAATGGTAAAACCACCTATTATGTAGGATGGTCACTGGAAAAGATTGACTCATCCTAAATTTCCTTTCCATGCGCAGGCAAGTATCGCAGAACTGACCAGAACGCAGAAGCGACGCTGGCAGCGACAGCAAGCTAAGAGACGATACCAGGAACAGAGTACTGGATCATCCGAGCCATATTGGTCGTCTAGGTTTGTTGCCAAAAGGCGCATTCCGAAACCACAAAGGCTCAAAAAGAGCCCGCCTGATTCACCAATCCCTCCAGATACTACGCCCGAACACGATTCCAATGCAGTGACCGAAAGGTTGGTTTCGGACGAGGAATTGACGGACAATTTCGCCGGAGGAGAAGGAGAACAATTGTTAGTTGAACAATTGTTAACAGAGTACAGCAGGATCTCAACTCCTTCTACGGTAGAAATAACGGAGGAATTGACGCTCGAAACTCCCAAAGACGAGATCAGTGAGTCGCTGAGTCAACCTCCTTTGAGTGCTGATGCATCAATCGCCGAAATCTGTTTCGGTCGGATGCCCCCGATACCACTTGACTGTCATATGGTCCTCACTTTACCTATGACTTTTGGGGCCAGCATGGAGTTACCACGGTTAGAGGAGATCCAGGAGGAGGAAGACCCAGTAGCTTTGTATGTGATTGATCCGGAACATCTCGAAGAAGAGAAAAAAGACCAGAAACCGGCCAATGGTGACAAAATCGGTCTGGTGGGAGAGGTATGTTTCGTTGAACCATCCTTAACCATGACTCAACATCTGAAACCTTTATTTATAAAGGCACACATGAACGGGATCCCTATCAATAGAATTCTAATTGATAATGGGGCAGCAATAAATTTCATCCCAATCTCCACATTGAAGAAATTAGGTAAGTCTTATTCGGATTTAATTTCTTCCGAGATCACCGTCACTAACTTTGCAGGAGGTATTACAGGAACTAGAGGAATCCTCCCAATCGAACTAACGGTTGGGACACGGCAATCTCTTACGGCATTCTTCGTAATTGAATCATCTGCCGGATACAACGCATTGCTGGGAAGAGATTGGATCCATTCGAACAAATGTGTACCATCTTCTTTGCACCAATCGTTGTTGTTTTGGAAGGATGGCAAGACCGAAGAAGTAAAAGCCGACCAGCGGCCATTTGCCGTAGATTCCAACGCCGCACATGCATCCTTTTATAACGAAGGGGTAAAACCAATTTCATTTAGTGGATATGACAAGAACGGGCAGCCGATCACTTCAAGTTCGGCTATACTACAAACAGCGTAACTACAGATTACAGAGGTAGCCGCAGTCGCCGAACTCAAAGAACTACCAAATGATGGTTAAACCATCAGAAGTTGCGGAAGCCGTCTTAAGAAAGATGACGGCTTACATGCAGGAAGAAAAGATAAGGAAATTGCAGCAGGAACAAGAATGGCTGGAAAACGGCGAGATAATGATAAACTCGGCCGAATTCATTAATGAACAAGAAGATGAAAGGGTACAAGACCGGAATGAGATTACTCTCGCCGACCTACAAGCAGCACCAGCCAAATTAGAGGACCTGAAGGTAGATACCCAAGATCCATTAGAAGAAATCAACCTGGGGACAGAGGCGGAACAAAAGCCTGTTTTCATAAGTAAGTTACTACCACCTTCGGTCAGACAAGAAATGAAACGATTGTTAGCCGAATATTCGGACTGTTTCGCCTGGACTTACCAAGAGATGCCAGGATTGGACCGAAAAATGGTAGAACACAGGCTCCCTATCAAGCCAGAATTTAAACCATTCAGACAACCTTCAAGGAGGATGGGTGACGACGTGGTATGTAAAGTAAAGGTTGAAATAGAACGGCTTTTATCAGCCGGGTTTATTAGGCCGATACGATACGCCGAGTGGCTTTCAAACGTTGTACCTGTAATCAAAAAGAATGATCAAATTAGGGTATGTATTGATTTCCGCAATCTGAATTCTGCAACGCCCAAGGATGAATATCCAATGCCGATCGCAGATCTCTTAGTTGATAATGCATCACGGCATAAGTTTTTGTCATTTATGGACGGTCATTCAGGATATAATCAAATCTTTATTGCCGAAGAAGATGTAGCTAAAACGGCGTTTCGATGCCCTGGAGCATTAGGAACTTATTGTTGGGTAGTTATGCCCTTCGGATTGAAAAATGCTGGTGCAACCTATCAAAGGGCAATGAATCTTATCTTCCATGATATGATCGGTCAAATACTTGAGGTATATATTGACGATGTGGTGATAAAGTCTCAGACTGAAACGGACCACTTGCAGCATTTAAAGCAGGTTTTTGAGCGACTTCGTAAGTACAGCTTGAAAATGAATCCGTTAAAGTGTGCTTTTGGTGTATCGGCCGGAAATTTCCTAGGCTTTCTCATACACCAAAGAGGAATTGAAGTCGACAAAAATAAGGCAAAGTCGGTCATAGAAGCCAAGCCACCAGCCAATAAGAAACAGCTACAAAGGTTGCTCGGCCAGGTGAATTTCTTGAGAAGATTCATTTCAAACCTGGCCGGGAAGATCTGGGTCCTATCCCCATTATTGAAGATCAAGAATACTGAAGAGTTTATTTGGAATGAGGACCATCAAGCCGCTTTTGAAGGCATTAAATAGTATTTGGAAACCCCACCGGTTTTGGTGCCACCTTCAAAAGAACGGCCGCTAAAGCTTTATATAGCAGCTGCAAGCGATTCAGTTGGAGTTTTGTTGGCCCAAGAAAACGATCAAGGATATCAGCAGGCCATTTATTACCTTAGTAGATTCCTAACTCCAGTGGAAGAGAGATACACTAATCTAGAGAAGTTGTGTCTCACACTCTATTATGCAGCTACCAAATTACGACATTATCTCCTGTCGGCCAAAGAAATTTTTGTCATAGCAGCCACTGACGTGGTCAAGTACATGCTCACTTGGCCTACAGTGAGTGGTAGACTCGGAAAATGGACCCTGACTCTGATGGAGTTCGACTTCAAATATGTACCGCAGAAAGCGGTAAAAGGACAAGCATTGGCCGATTTTTTGGCCGATCATCCATCTAGTGTACAGGAAAAAGAATTGGATATCCCAGTATTTCATGCCAGTTTTTGCTATGTCGAATTCCAACCATGGACACTGGAATTTGATGGCTCAAAAACAGAATTTGCTTTTGGGATCGGTGTAGTAATAACCTCACCAACCGGCAACAAGCACGAACATGCATTTCAACTTGAAGAATTATCCACAAATAATCAAGCAGAGTTTGAAGCTACAATTATAGGGTTGGAAATTCTATGGGAAATGGGTGCTCGAGCGGTTAATATTGTTGGGGATTCCCAACTCGTCTTGAAGCAAATGGAGGGCATATATAACTGTAATAGCGAGTCATTAGTACTGTTGCTGCGAAGGGCGAGATTCTTGGCCCAGCAGTTCAATAGAATTGAATTCGAACATCGGCCAAGGAAGGAAAACTATCAAGCTAATGAACTGGCCCAGTTGGCATCCGGACTCAGACTGCGCGATTCAGTTAGAACGGTGACCATACAATCTCTCCCCAACTCCGAGAAAAGACCATTTCTGGTGGATTCACTGGCATGTTGTAACCAGACAATAAGACAGGATTGGAGAGGTGAGATCTGGGGATATCTTAAAGATCCTACTATAAAGACTAGCAGATCGACCAAAAGGAAAGCTGCCAACTATTTCATTCTGGGCAATGAGTTATATAAAAAGAGTATTGAGGACATCCCACTTAGGTGTGTTAACCCAACAGAAGCCATGTTAATAATGGCCGAAGTGCACGAAGGGATTTGTGGCGCACACCAAGCAGGAGTCAAGATGCGATGGTTATTACGTCGGCATGGTTATTACTGGCCGTCAATCTTGAAAGATTGTCAGATATTCGCTGCAGGATGTCAGGAATGTCAGAAACATGGACCAGTTCAGAGGGTGCCGGCATTCGAATTGCAAACCATAGTCAAGCCATGGCCCTTCAGAGGTTGGGCAATGGATTTAATTGGAAAAGTGTATCCTCCTTCGACTGGTCTACACAACTTCATCATAGTAGCCACCGATTACTTCACCAAATGCGTGGAAGCCAAACCTTTGAAAAAAGTGGAACAATCGGATGTGATTGAGTTTATCAGGGAACAGATAATTCACAGATACGGTATCCCCGAAACCATCACGACCGATTCAGGCACCGTTTTTGTAGGACAAGAAGTGACTGAATTTGCCAAAACATATGGCATCAGAATGATTCAATCTACACCTTATTACGCACAGGCAAATGGACAAGCTGAAGCAACGAATAAGGTGTTGAAAAATATCCTGAGAAAGATGATTGAAGATAAGCCAAGAAGTTCGCATAAACTCCTATCTGAAGCATTGTGGGCGTATCGAATGTCTTACAAGACGTCTATTGGAACTACCCCTTTTGCCTTAACCTTCGGTCATGAGGCAGTTATTCCGGCCGAGATCACGGTCAAATCGTTGAGGGTGGCTATTCAGAATAATTTCACTCCCCAGGATTACACGGAAGCAATGTTAGTTGAATTAGAAGACTTGGGAGAGATGAGGAAGCTAGCCCTGGATCGGCAGAGAGCCCTCAAGCAAAGGATTGCAAGATCCTATAATCGCCGAGTAAAACACAAATCATTCGCTCAAGGAGATTTAGTGTGGAAAACCCTTCTGCCAATAGGGAAAAAAGATTCCTTATATGGAAAATGGTCCCCCACGTGGGAAGGACCATTACAAGTCAGCAAGGTATTGCCCGGGGGGGCATACCATATACAGTCATTAGATGGCCAGGAAAAGAAGATTATCAACGGCCAGTTTTTGAAACGGTACTTTCCCACTCCATGGGAAAGCCGCGAAATCAATAACCAACCTGAGGAAAATCAGGAATAAAATAAAATATCTACTGTTCGGTACCTGCAACGCCAAATAAATGGCATTGTCAAATCGAAGCGCCGACATACAGTGCGGATTAGACTAAAATAGGAAATCTCTTCGAGATCCGCTCAAACCCATTGATTTTCTTTCTAACGATCGGTCTATAAATACTAAGGCAATGCTCGCCATTCTTTCAAGAAAGGGAAGCAGAGAAGAAATGGCGAAAGATCAAGAGCCGACGACGGAGACGATCGGAGAAGAAGAAGTCAACAAAGTCGGTGACTTCATGAGAATGGGCGGGATCGGAAAAGGCGACTCTACTCTCGCTGACCCCATCACGGTTGGTATTCTACCACCGAGTTCTGGGTAGAGACGAGAGTTCTCTCCTCCGACCAACATTTACGCCGGTCGGAGTAGTCGCCATCCCCCCCTCTTGCTTCTTGCCCCTTTGGTTAAATTGGCCCTCGCTAACACCATCCATGATTGGCGTGCGGAGCAATTTCAGGGGCATATCGGCCCCGGCTGTATTATCAGGCCCCGGCTGAAACATCTGGCCTTGATTGTATAAAAGAGCCAGAAGAGCTCGGCTTTGGTTGTATGAAAGATCAATGTTGAAATAAAAACATTCTTATTCTTTTTTTTTAAGTTCTAGTCTTTCCATGACGAGCAGTAGATATGAAATAAAACGAGTATGTTACGCATCCAAAAAGCATGCAAAAAACTACCGTTTAAATAAAAAGCCGAGAAGTCGGCTGAATAAAGTTTAAAATGCCAACCATATGGCATTATCATAAAAAAGTGAATACCGAACAAACGGTATAATTGTTTCGAAAAGGTTTTATAACCTTACCTTTCAAACCAGGTTTTAAATCGGGCATGATCATACTTCGCCCGCTCCAATAACAACTGCATCTCCGCTCGACGTACCTCCACCTCCCTTTCATCTCTCATGTGCTCCTCAAAACGGTGACGGCTCGATTCGATCAGCAGCATCTGAGTCTGGATAGATTCTTTAAGACTGTGTTCCTCAGATTGTAGCCGAGATAATTCATCTGGAGCAGTCTCCGATGGGTTACCAGCAATAGCGCCCTGGCCAAGAGAATTGTTATGAAGAGACCGCCTCAAAGTTTCCAACTGGCGATTATGACCATATACAGCACGAATTTCTTGACGAAAATTGGAACATCTCACGTTGACAGAACGAAGAAAGTCCATGGCTTCCCTTAGCTGTGGCACGGCACTGTAAAACCCAAGCATGGACATCAGCCGATCTCCGGTTAAAGGATCCCCGCGAGAATTCATCACTACGGCTCTACATATCAACAATCGAACTTCTGACAGTTCCTCATCAGAAAGTTCTTCAGGCCGACGAAGAACAAATGAGCGGAGTTCGTTCCAACTATCAAAATCCGAAAGAAATGCTGGACGAAGGTCATAAAATTCTGGAGATGAAAGACAACGGTCTACTTCCATGAAGCAAAATCGGACAAATCCGAAGCAAGTACCAGGGAGGGGTCTAAAGTTTTCTTCTTTGGCCACAGGGATTTTTGGCTCAGAAGGTAATTCACCAGAAGAAGAACCCGAAGAAGCAGCACCAGGAAAAGTGGACGGACCGGCTTCATCAACCACGGGACAAGGAAAGAGAGGAGCCTGCCTAGATGCACTAGGCAACGGATCAGCCAGAGGAGTGACAAATCGAGTTGAGGAACGGGATGGAGGACTAACATAGTGAAATGCACGAGGAGGAGTCGGCATGGGAGTTGATCTACCACTACTTCCAGAATGAACTGGGGGCCCATGCTGAGGACGAGATAAATCAATATCTTCTTCCTCGTCTGAAGAATCGTCAGCCACGACTACACGGAGTCGCAAGCTGGAACGGGTAACGTAAGCACGACCATCCGATACCTCACCAATCTTCTGTTTTTTCAGTGGCAACTGTTTGGAGGAAGGGTTGCTCCGACTGGCAGAAGCCTTGGAAGGTCGCCTCCAGCTGAAGGTGACCGACGTCTCGGCTTTCTTTCTCTTACTCTTCACATTGGAAGATTGAGGATCATCTAATAAAGAAAAAGAAAGTCAGACGCGACCGAATAGAGAAGATCAGTTTACAAGAACATAAAAGAAAGTTACCTGGATAACGGGCCTCATAATACCCACGGAGTTTGCCTATACTCGCTATATCGGCCGCATTCGGTCGAAAAAGCGCAGTATATGACTCTGCATCAAGCCGGACAAAGTCAGAGTAAAGCTGAGCCCACCATCTACGAAAGGAAGGTTCGACTGAGGATTCCCGGGGTGGAGGATAGTTGCGGAAACGATCAGAAAGATCGCGAAACCGATAAGTTGCTAATGACAGATAACTAGGGCTCAAGACTGACCGAGAGCCACCATTGGTAGATGGAAACACCACAAGAGGAATGCCTTGGCCATAACCAAGCTGCCGACTGACGAAATGCGGCAGATAGATTTCCACCCCTTCTCTTCTAGAAGTGGCAGGAGCATCTCGGTTATGCAAGCCAAAAGGAAGCTCCCGGGCAATAAGAAAACTAGCCGTAGCACGTCGGCGAGCCTCTGGAGAAGAATTGATGGCGGCATAAAGATGAGACCCATGAAATTGGTCTAAGGAAAAGCGATGGAATAAAGGAGGATTATCTTCCTGTAGACCTACCAGGAAGAAATCAAGAACAGCCCTAAAAGACAATTGCATGGGCGTCGCGGTAAGCCAGCGACGGCCGGCATAATAATAATCAGGGAAAGGGTTATCTAGAGCTGCACAGAAAAAGCCGGGGAAGTATTCGTAAAACCAGAATTGTAAGAACCAAAGAGGGCCACTGGCAACCCCTAATCGGCCGGAGGACAGACTGTGTAAACCACGGTAGACCTGGCTGAGAAAGAAAGGGGCTAGAGCCAGACGGCGACCATAGGCAAGGGCTACCGCAATACCGGCAAACTCCTTTACCATCTGAGCAGATGGGCCACAGCAGAAAAAATGACAAAGAAAAAACAGCAAGAAAGAGCAATGCTCTTGAAGGGAAGGAGGACTATCAGTATTTGAAACTCGCTCAGCACGGACGAAAGTGCCGAAAGCAGAAGAAGCATGAGCGGTGTTAAAAACAGAAGATGAGAAAACGGACAGGGTAGAGTCTATTTCTTCTCCAAGGACTGAAAGGCCTGTGATACAGCAAACATCCAGCAGGGTAGGGGTCATAGGTCCATGGTAAAAAGAGAAGGTGTTGGAAGCTCGACACCAGAAAAACGAGGCCACCCCAAGTAAAATAGGGTTGAAGGGAATGTAGAAGGTGGAATAGAAGATCATCTCCGCCAACTCGAGCCTAAGCCAGGTCTCCATATAATAGGACCGTAACCGCTCAACCCATTTGTTCCACTCAGGGGAACACTTAGGCCAGGAACGAGGAAGAGTAGTCAGATTACCCCACCTCACAGGATCAGAGGCGCCGATCAAGTGGTAGGAAGAGTGCAGGACTTTTGGAGCCTTTTCCGTATCTTCATCAGTGTATGGACCAAGAACAGGACCATCCTCGCCGTCGAGGAACAGATTCAAGTCATTAGGGTTGTCGTCCGCCATGATCAATATCAGAAACCAGAGAAGGAAAGCTTGAAGAAAGAAAAAGACGAAGCAAAACAAGGAAACGTACGCAGGAAGGAAAGCTCGTAATGATTCAAAATATCGAGAAGGGCGTTGATAAGACTGCTGTCTTCCCGAAAAAGGTGCTGATAGTACGATCGCCTTCCCGAAGAAATCGAAACGGCGGCTGAATATCTTCTCGAATAAAGCGTTTTTAAGGGTAAAGATCATACGGACGAATCAAATTGAAAAGATGAACTTTGTCGAAAAAGGAGCCGATTCTGACGGCCAGGACAGTTGGCAAAATGGATTCCAAAAAAGAATTTAATTCATTAAGGCCTCGTTTGGCTTTCATTCCGGATTAGGAACTCATTCTGAGAATGAGTTCTTAAAACTCATTTTGCGAATCAATTTTGAAGTCTTTCTAATTGCGTTTGGTTAGCACGTAGCAGAATGAATTTTCACCTAGAAAACTGTTTGGTTAACAAGTAATAAAATGAGTTCCATGAAATTTGTTTTTCCCTTTTTTTTTTCTTTTTCCATGAATAATTATAAGAAATTGGTTGATCCTTGAAAGATAAAACTTGAAACACCTAAGAAATGAAAAACAAAAACAAAATAAAGGATGGGTTTGTTGATTATGTCTATTAATTTAAAACACATAATGATAGCAACTATCAGTAAAGTCACAAAGTCCTATAACATCCATAATTTATAACAAAGTTCATTACATTAATACAAATAATACTCTCAAACCATTTAACGGCTTTCCAAGACATGTACTCCACAAAAGGGTTTTAGCTATTGCAAGAGATGACAAGCCCATAGTACAGGTCTGTACCGGGCAATGGCCTGAGAGACAAAGCCAACCGAGCACATCTTAAGAAATCATCGTCGTCAGCCTTCATAACATAATTGTAATGGCGTGGGAGGTTCTGTGGGAGGGAAGAGATGTATGTGCAGGTTTTGCCGGATTTAATTTTCTCAGTCAAATTGAGAATGATAATGTCATCATAAGGCAGGATCTCAAGAGCTGTAAGTGAGGTTGTAGAAGATAATCTGCAATGGGAGATGACTGGATGCTGTAGCTGATCAGTTGCGAGTAGGATGGGATTATTCTGCAAGATACCAAAGCCTGCATTACCAAGAAAATACCCTTATATGATTAAAATTTTAGTTCCTTTTTTCCTTGTTATAATCCTTTGGCTCTCGGATTGGTCTCTTTCCATACCAGACAAGTCATAAAGTGGTTTCTTCTCATTTATAATCTATGTACCCATCCATTCTTTCATTTTAATTACAAAAATGTCATACAATTCCAAAGCAGATTTGTGGAAGCAACTACTTGATCAGATATGCTAGGAGAGGGGATTCTCACGCTTTCCCAATGAATTCCACATCAAACAGAAGAACCGAGTCTGGAGGAATGATACAAGAACCTGCACCATTTAAACCAGTATGTTGTGAGAATTATTTTAAGTCCTAGAGTGGATCATACATGCAACTTTTGGTGTCCATATACCCGTCTGCGCACACAAAAATATCCCATAGAAAGCTTACCTCCTTTACAACCTGCACCTCTCATGCCATAGCCAAGTTCTGGAGGAAGCTTTAGCGTACGTTTACCACCTAAAACATAGAGGTCAGATGAATGATGTTAGGCATTTAAATTCAATGAAAAATGCTAGAGCTGGTGTTTATGATCAGAAGGTCCTCTAAATAGCAGTATTTCATGTTAAGAATTACCAGCAAGCATGGGTGGAATTCCATCACCACCTAGAATTCCCTGGTCCCAACCCTTAATAACCTGCAACAATGGAGAGAGAATCAGTCCTGGGATAGGCTTACTGAAAACAATAAACTAGGATGATTGGCCTTATCCATCTCACAAAGAAAATGAACAGCAAGAGGGGTTTGAGAACAGCCAACTTATGTAGGTAATAGCTGAGATGACAAATGGAGGAGTCGATTGGTGTTCCCACTCTTATCCTAATAATGCACATCTGGTCACAAGACAGGGGAAGTCTCCATCATTTTGGAATTGGCAAGGAAGGTGTTTTGATGATTTTTATACTAAACCTCACACGTGGTCCATAGAACTTACAGAGAAAACCACATTTTGTATATAAGGAAAAATTAATCACTAAATGACTGCCTAGCAGTTCCCTTCAAAGTCCAGAGTTTTAGTTTCAGGTTATCAAGGGGATTTTGTTCTTGAAGGTTATGCAGAGACATCATTTTAAAGCATCAAAGAAGCTGAGAAGGATGGATTATGGTTGGTGTGGAGCAACCACTGATGTTCACAATGTTAATGTAGCAGAGTCATGAACTTTCTACATAACCCAGTCTCTACACACCCCAAATCTTTGGAAGAAAGAGATCCTAATAAGCGGGGCATACAAAGCAACCTACACTTACAAACTGCATCCATGACCAAGGAGGCAACTAACCGAACTGACCATTCCATCCAAGAGGCAGCCATGAATCAGATGTTAAATGAAAAAAAAAATAGTGATAATAGGTAATGGCTTATGAAGTTTCACAGAAGCAAGGTAACATTCCTAATTGATCTTGAGTTTAACAATGGATCAACAGCATGCTGAGAAAGACTCAAGAACACAGAAAAAGTGTGAAGAATTGGCCTTACACTATTACCAATTCAAACTTCACGACTCTATCTAACATGTTCCACATTTCATAGCAGTGCTGTCAAGGCATACCAGTCCTTAGCCATACCTTGATTAATCATGAAACCTATTTCTTATCTTTCTTCTTGTTAAGCATGAAAATATCTCAAGAGGATATATAAACAGGAACTAGTACTCTTGAAAATCAAGTGCGAGAAAAATCAAAAGATAGAGGAACCACATTGGATGCACCCCAAACAATCGCCAAGTGACACAACACTCATGACATACGAATGGCAACTTATTTTGCTACAATGAAGACAAACTTTAGACCGAGAATACTGATTGAACAAACTAGTCCAAGCGAACATATAAGTCAAATGAGGAAAAACATGGTGGTTCTTGGAACAAAAAATGAGAAGTAGCAACTTTTCTAACCAAGCTAATTTTTGACAACAAAGCAAACCCCTAAAGCGATCAGAACCCATTCTCTCTCTCTCTCCTCTTTATCTCTCTCTTTCTCTCTCTATTTCCCTCATCATTTTTCTTTCTCTCTCTCTCTCTCTCGTGACTGATTTTCTTTTCCCAAACTTCTCTCTTCCGAAACGATCAGATCTTGCAATTCTTCCCACTCTAATTCCTATGACAACCCATACATCTCTCTTCTCTCTCTCTCTTTCTTTCTTTTGTGTTTCCCTGTTCTCTTTTCTCTCTCCCGAAACTGTAACGCACAGCACCCATCTCTCTCTCGTGAAATTGTCAAAACGCTCTCCCAAATCTTTCTCTCTCTTCTGGAAAGCCCCCAACGGTTTCTTAATCATTAGCTGTCCTTCATAGAACTTAGCTTCTCTAGAAATTTTAGGAAACGAAAAGGAAACAAATCCCGTTTTCTGAATCTAGCAACGAAGAAGAATATAAATATGAAAAAAATAAAAGCATTCACAATCACCTCTAGGCACGACGCAAAATCCTTCCTTGGAATCTTCAAATGCTTGTTTGGAAAATAATTTTCCCCTTCAATAACCAAAGCACCAACGAAGAAGAAGAGGATTGGTTTCATTGACGATTGGAATGGCTTTTATCGAAGAAGGAAAGAAACTCAATCGGCATATTTACAATTTATGCCATTACTTAAAGTTAACATTAATTACAAGTTTGCCACCGCATAAAAATCAAAACCCATTCTCAAATCCAAAAACGGGGTTGAAGCCGTTTCTGAAAATCAAGGGTTTTTTCATTTTCATTCTTATAGAATGAGTTTTTGCATGCATTACCAAACACTCTTTTTGGTGTCAGAATTCATTCCAAGGCCTGGAATGAGTTCCAAGGCTTGGAATGAATTCCTAAAATGAAAGCCAAACGAGGCCTAAATGCTTTACAAAGAAGTATTTAAAATTGCAGAATATATACGGTCAAAAGACTCTTGAGCAGACCGTTTTTCTTCAACCAAAGTGGACCGAAGCAGAGAAGAACCTCGAGCCAATTCTATCTCCGATTTCAGCTCGTGGGAGATCTCGATGCACTTACGGGTCTTCTCTTTCAAGGTATCATCAGCAGCGTTATTCGTACGAAGAAGCTTCTCCCGTTGATTTACAAGATCAGATCTCCTAGATTGTAACTCAGCAATCTGACGGTCGACCGCCGAAATATCATCATCAATGATGTTTATACGGTGGACCGTTTCAATATACTGATGGTGACAAATCTCGCGCTCATTCCTCAACTGTTGCAAAAGTTGATATCGGCCATCAACAGAATCGGCCGTATTACTCATTTCATGTAGCTTGGCCGACAGATGATCAAAGACAACCTTATAGGAGTAAAGGAGAGTAAGTTGAGAGAACACCGATTTGACGTCAGAAGATACAGAAGAAAGATCCCGAAGCTGCGCAGCCAACGCCATCACACGGGTAAGAGTCTCTTCAGAAATACCAATTATGCCTGGAGAAAGGAGGCGGATAATCTTCGATCGGATACTTGTTGGAGATAAGGACTCAGCTGAACCATCCGACGAGAGATTAGAACAGACATCATTTAATATAGTGTCCAATCGGCCATGGCCATCGCCAGAGAGTGATCCCGCAGCAGGAGAAGGAACAAGCGATGAACTGGAACTCCCCAATTCAATAAACTTTTGCTTCGACCGATCAGTATCACCATCCGCTGCTGTAACAGGAGAATCTGGAGGAATATCGGCCAAGGCAGAAGGGCCGGAAGGCCCAATGGAAGTGGTAGACGTTGCAATCTCAACTACTGGAAGAGCAGCACTCTGCTCATATCCAGGAGGTAAGTCGGGAGACGGACTTCTTTCTAAAGAATCCTCTCGAATGGATAAATGCTCCTGACCTTCAGGAAGTGCTAAAGGAGCTGCTGCAACGACACTACCAGGAGAATCCAATGTTTCGGCAGGACCAACGAAATTGACCGGATCAAAAACAGACATGAGGTCAACAACTAGATCCGAAGAAAATTCCACGACATTGGAAGAAAAAGCAGTTGGACCCGAGGAACTCGAAGCCTAGAAAAATGAGGCGTCAGAAGGAAAAATAAAAAAGAAAAAATAAGCAACGAAGATTCGGTACCTTCCGAGGACGTCGTCGCAGTGGGACATCATCGGGATCCTCATCATCTTCATCCGGGACAATCGAGAGAGGGCATTCTGGTGACAAAGCATCATCTTCGGCCAATTCCCCGGAAGGGGAAGCATGAGCCTCCAAGGTAAGAAACGGCATTTCACCGGGTGACCGAATAGTTGAATTGATATCTTCTTGGACAGGTTCAGGCAAAAGTTCAAGTGGACCAACCTCCAAAGCTAGAGGAGGTGCAGCCAAAGGCTCAAACAGACCCAGTCTTTCCAGATAATAATCGGCCGAATGACAGCAGATGTTGTTCCACAAAGATTTCCACCAAACATGGAAATCACAGCGACATTTGTGACGACGAGGAAGAAAGGGAAGTTGAAATTCAATGGCAGCAACTCTATAAGCATCTTCCATGTCGGCAGCTTCGGCTACAGTGACAGACGGCCGATCAACAGATTTGGCATTAATTGTGAACAAACCATCCACATCAAATAAGGGGATCCTCTGTTCACATTGAAATTGCCGGCCGACACAATTGGGCAAGTATACCTCAAACCCCGGTTTCTTGTTAATTGACTTCACAGCATAATTTAAATTTCGAGCCTTCAGAAAACTGGCCCAGATAAGATGCTGCTCGTCAGATATGTCATCTATCATTGAAAGGAAACCGGGAGAATTTGAGGAGACTTCAAAAGGAGGAGTAGGAAAATGATGAAGATTAAAAAAGAAACGGAAACATTCAGAAAAAGATAGAACAGCTGGAGTGGCAGCCAAACAGGCGTAGCCACCAAAATCAGAAGGCATGTTGGGAGTGATCGGTACTTGAGCATAAAACTGGGATGGAAAATAGTGATAAGCCCAAAATTGGAGGAACCACAATGGCCCCCCAGGATTCTGAAGGGTGCCATGAACAAACTCTTGAAGTGAACGGTACAAAACCGATAAAAAGTAAGGAGCAAGGGCAACTTCATACTCACCCAGAATTAACTTAACCAATGAGTAATACTCTTTGGTAACTGCCTGAGCCTTGGAACAGAATACAAAGTTGCAGAAAAAATAAAGGAGAAAGTAGAAGTGTTCCACCTCATCTTCATGAGCTGGAGGCCGGAATTTGGCACAGTCCTTGATATAGGACCGATAAGAAGAATGAATTGAAGTCGGTGGGGATTCGTTCTCTGACGGTGGAGGTTCATTCTCGGACAACACAATACCTTTTTGCCGAGAAGATCGTGCCTTCTTGGAAGCCCTATTATTCTTCGTTGGGGGTTGCTTTCTTTTCTTTTCTATCTCTTTCCCTTTGTCACCCACTTCCATCGGAGGTAAATGCTGGTAATCCTTAAGATCCGCCATACCAACCCGGATCTCATGACCAGTCGCGAAGAAACCAGTAATAAAGCAGACATCCATGACAGTAGGAGTCATCATTCCGCAAGGGAAATTGAAGGTATTAGTCTGAGCATTCCAGAATGAACTCATGGCACAGAGAAGATCGCGATTGCAGGGAATAGAGTGACAGGAAAAGATAATCATGTCATAGATACCTGTCTTACGCCAAACAACGGCAAAACGATCCTTCATACGGTCAACCCAGGCTTTCCATTCAGGGTAAGCAGTCAGCCAATTTCGAGAGCGAAGAGGTAGATGGAGATTCTTTTCGTCAGTAAAGAGTAAAGGGCCCCTCACTTTCTCAGTCGGGGCCTCCAAAGGAGCATTACTGGCACAAATGAAGGGGCCTACAGATATCGAGCCGTCGAAAACTTCGACTGTAGAAGGATAGTATATGAGAGTGCCTGCCATTGAAGACAAAGAGAAAGAAAAGACAAACAGACAAAAAGAAAGAGTAAAGTAAAATCTCGGCTGTGGTACTTTATAGAAGATGAAATCCGAAAAGTTTCATCATTACGATCGTAGGGAAACGGCGCGATCTTTTCACATCGAACGACGGACAAATTTTGAAAAACCCGAAATACTTACTCATCGCACCGGCCGATGACGGCGGCACAAGTAAGTAGGGGGGCAATGTTTACACCCTAAATAACCGACGAATAAGAGAAGGACACGTGGTGCCTAGGTAGCTTGATTAGGCCACGACATCAAGGCCCGTAGACTTTGAAGGGTTGAGCAGGCCACGTCAGCATGCATACAGAAGAATGCGGTTCGAGCCACGCAAGCCAATACGACAAAACCATAAATATCAGAAGATCGTGCCATCGGCCGTTCAAGAATAAAACTATTTTTAGATCATGGCCGGGCGGTTAGCATTTTGAAACAGAGATAACCAACCGCCATGAAGATCGTGCGAGAGTAGGACATTGAGCAACCGTCAAGGAGCAGCTATAAAAGGCCCCAACTTGAAGAGCTCAAGGACACAATCCACACAACTGCAACCGGTTATTATATTATTTTGATTATCCGTGATCCTTTATCCCCTCTAATACAGACGGATAAACTAGGACTTCTCTCACTGCTTCCAGTCGCAGTGACATCTTCGACCCCTCTTTACTCCGACTAACACCAGAATCCTGCCACCGGAGAGTAAGTTGAGGCCGCCCCTGACTTGCAGTTCTGTCTTTACAGAATCCCGAGCAGCTGGTCCCGAGACTCGCTCTGTTCACGCCAGGTGACTCGTGTATTTTCGGGTAAGCAGCAATCCAAGGTGAACCCCTTGAATTGGCTTTGCTAGCAGCCGCCCCCTTCCTCCTGCGCTTATACCCGATTACGGCTATAAGACCAGGACAGGCCGGTCCTGCGAGCCCTGTCAGTTTTCTTTTTTACTTTTGTTTCCCTTTTGAGGATTATCTGTTGTCGTTTTCGGCTATTCGGCCGATTGATTAATAAAGGATTTGTGTGCCGTTAATTGCTTTCGCTTTCAAACACTTACAAGAACCCGAAACGAAGACCGAACCCCTAGTCTTCATACCATCGCCTGACCGATTTTATTACAGGTGACTTGCAGTATGACTGAACCGATCCCGGTTCAGATTCGGAACAGGTGCCCGGGGTCAGGAATCGACTCGAAAATCATTGTATCAAACGATACTGGCACGCCCGCGTAGAGACACATCATCAACACAGACACGTGTCCACACCGGCCCATTTTTGGAGCAACAGATTCAGACGACCAATTCTTGGTAATTGCAAATTAATGATATTTTTTTAGCATAATTGGGAATCAATGTCATTTTACTGTTTGAAAAGAGTTTCTTTTGAAAATGCCCTCAAAAGACTTTGAAATCATTTTCACTAATTCAGGTACAAGTGAAGTTTGTAAGTCTTTTAAAAGGTATTTTTGGAAGCAATTCTTTATAAATAGTAAAATGACAATGCTTTTCAACTATTTTAAAAAAATATCACTAATTCTCAATTATCAAGAATTGATTGCCTGAATCTGAATTATGTTAAAAAATATCACTAAAACCCAATTTTCCCTTTATTATTTGCTTTGACTTCTTCTACTTATATAGACGTGAAGGTCACTCGAGTTGCCATTTGCGCTAGAGCTAGAAAAAATCGAGAGCTGACCCGATGGGTCAACCCAATTTTAAACGGGTTGGGTTGACCTGTTTATTAATTGGGTTGGATGCTGGTTAGGGTTTTCCCAACCCGCCTGTAATCGATTATAACCCGCCAACCCGATTATGACCGGATTAAAAAAAAGTGCCAAAAAAATGGCATGAACCGACACGATTAACCCCCAACTTGACACAATCCGATCCAATTACCCTCCCATCCTATTCTAATCATACTTTTTGAAAATATATATATATATATATATATATATATATATAATCGGATTGGCGGGTTGAACCCGTTTATTGGCAGGTTGGGTTTGGTTTGGGGTTTTCCCAACCTGCGCAGTAATCAGGTCAACCCGACCCGATTAACCCCAACCCGATATGACACAACCCAACCCGATCCGTTGCTAGCTCTAATCTGCACCCTAAGGAGGCACGTGTGGAGGAGTTTGTATGTGTATATCAATTATGTGCCAAGCGATCGAGTGGATAGTTCTCTTAATAAATTAAATGTACCAAAAGATAAAATTATGTATCTATAGAAAAAATCTTGAACCGTTGGAATTTCTGAATTATAGGCACCTACTACTTAAATTTAACCGAAAAAGAAAAAAAATTGGATATTTCTTCGAAGTTTTAAATAGTTGGCGATGTTCGAGTATATTCCATAACATTACTTACATATGAGTAATCATAAGATCATTAATAAAGGAAAGAATATTAATTAGCCATTTTGATTGGCTTCCATCAATATTTACTACTAGAGAAAAGAGCATAAGATTTTATTAGGAAAAAGAGCATAAGATTTTCTTAGGAAACTATAACAATGCTCTTAATGGAGAGTCTACACTCAAGTTTGAATAGTTGAGAGGTGGTGGTGGTAGAGGCAGAGGCAATTAATGGTGGTAGTGGTGGTGGCAATGAAAGTAGAATGGTGGTAAAGGTGATAGTTGTAGCAGTTGTAAATGAAGGCAATTAATAGCATGCTCTTACATGAAAATAAAAATTCCACATATGGACACATTATTATTGAATTTAAATTCAAATTTTCATGGACCAATTAATACCCTAGAGCTTTTGCCAGCCTTCTTTTAAAAAATATTATTTTTAAGAGCTTTTTGTAACCATACCGATAAATTATAATATATTTATATCTATATCCTCTTATATCCTCTTATTTTTAGTATATATATTTACACCTCTCCATTTTGCAACTGTACACTAACGTTAAATTCCGTATACTTTTGCAATTATTTTTATTAAATGATTAAATAATCTTCTATAAGATTAAAAAATACTAAATGACTATATGGCTATGCTAAGTTTTAATGGATATAACAATTGAGAAATTCATCAAAAAACCATACCCATCTGGTATTTGATTATATCAACAACCAAATCGCATAATCCCAACTTAATTCACATACGATTAACAAATGAAGAGTAGAATTAAAAATAAACAAACAATACTTTACATATATTAATAGCTAAAGAGACTGTGTTCTATGAAACAAAAGTCCAGAGAAATAAATAAATAAAAGAGCGTTTTCTTCTTATATACATGTCCTAATGTCTCGCCATTACCAAAAAAAAATTGTCCTAATGTCTCTCTGTTTTCCTAAGAATTTTTTGTCTGGGAACATTCAGGAGGGGGGCCTTGAGGGAAGCGCTTTGTGTCAGTGCAGTAGTTGTAGATCATGTAGTTCTTCTGCACCCATTGCAACCTCTCTTGGCCGTTTGAGTCCAGCCCTTGTGAGAACCATGCCTTATCACTTGATGTCGATGATGATTGAGCGTTGAAGTTCCTGTAAGAAGCTGTGAATGGAGCCTGAGTCCAGTCCGTCTTCACCAGCCCGCCTCTCGTGGCCCAGTCATCGGCGTTCCAGAGACTCGAGTAGATTCTCATGGGTTGGCTCTTCGGGAAGGAGACGCCAATATGTTCATAGTTCTTGAACTCTCTGATGGGAGTCCCGTCCACAGAGAAGCTGTTTCGTCACAGTAGAACGAAAATTTGTCAATAGATTATTAATGGTGAAATGGTGAAACTCAGAATATTTGAGACAATTTGAATTGAAAAAAAAAGGAAAAATGGAGGGATTGGATTGAGAGGAGCTTACATGATTCGTTGTGGATTCCAGAGTATGGAGTAGGTATGGAAGTCTTTGGTGGGGTCGAACCAGAGATGGAACTGTTGCTCTCTGTTTCCCTTCCCCTGACTGAACACATTTGTGTGAAGGGTGTAGGGATCTCCACTCAGATTTCCCAGAAACTCATAATCAATCTCGTCCCATGTTGCTCCTTTCGACGATAACTGCAAGATTACAGTTGAAATAACTATCTGCAACAGCTAAGAAAACTTGAACTGAATGGAAAACAAGGGTAATAGACACTTACATAATAAGCAGTGACAGTGCCGGCTGAGTTGCCAGGGACAAGCTTGAGCTGCATATCGATCTTGCCAAACAAATACTCCCTCTTGGATTGGAACCCAGAGCCAGATGCCTTGTCTAGGGACAGAGTCAGAAGTTCTCCATTGTTGAGTATCTTGCCACGGCCATCGCCCCAAGTTATGTCGAAGTCTTGGAGGAAATTACCAGCGGAGGCAGAAATCAAGGAACCCAACAGTATGAAAACCAGAAGAAAAGAGGAGATTGGAGAAGACCCCATGTTCGTGTGTAAGGAGAATAGGGCCTGAGCAATTCGAAGAGTGAAATGTTGATGAGGTAGGGGGACTTGTGAGTGTTGGAGATGGAAGGGAGCATTAGACTCCATTTTATAGCAGAGATGGCGTGGCGTGTCGAAATCCGCGTGTTGCCAGGATGATTCATTCCTTCTGTTTGGCCTTCTGTCGATGAGTTGGCAACAGATATAACCAAGTTTTGAAAATATAATAATTACTCAAACCGCACCCCTTTTAAAAAGACTAGAAAGGTGTGCAGAACGCGGTTTCAGTGGAGGAGGCCACCTTGCGTCGGTGACGAAACCTCTAGACGGAAGATTGCGCTGTACAATCACAGCTCATTGCACTATGGACGACTTTTGGATCATATGAGATCCTCTGGACCTTTATTTACAATTTTATTTGTAACATTTCACAGGATTGTTTAGAAATTTATATATATGTTATTCACAATACATATAGCATGATACCAATATAAGCTTCACATAAGGTTGTAGATAAAAGTCCCTAAGATCTCAATTGCTTTTGAATGGACTTTTTTCTTCAATTTTTTCTTTTTTTTTCAAATAAAAGGGGAAGAGGGCTCTCATTGTTGTCAACGGCCAACCCCTCTAAGGTTGACTGTAAGGGCTTCCTCCCTAATGTTTGGATTAAGTCATAAAAACCAAAATCAACCTGCTTTAATCGAAGGAATTAAATCTTCACCACAACACCACGAGAGTACATCATTCCTGTAGGTAGAGATAATTGTTTTAGGTGGCATTTGGGATTGCTCATGCTTATGGGTAAGTGCTTGTAGGTGACTTACCTTATTTAAGTGCCTATCCATAATTTAAAAGGTTGCTCATTTGAAAAAAAAAAATTATGTTTAGTAAACCTTGTATTAAGCACTTAATTGCAAATGAAAGTCAAGAGGGAGGGAGAAATTGAAAACTGGAAATTCTATTTTAACCCTTTAAACCTTTAAATTATCAAAATCGGCATGTCATTCCATCAAATTCACAAAAAGCAGGACAAGAGGGTGTTTCGACTGAGCATGATTCAGATTGATTAAAACCTGCTATTTTGGCAACCAAAATCCCCAAAAAATATGGTAAGTAACCAAAAAGGAGAATCTAAACGAAATTTGATATAAGTGGTTGGGAAGATAGGTAAGAGTAAACCACGTTATTGATGAGTGATGCCCCAGATAAATTCTAATTATTCTTCACGGCAATGCCATCATCATGTGCCGCTCGGTTAGCCCTAGACGGATTCTATTTCGGATTTCAACGCAACCGGCGAACGACACCAGACACTATTCCACATCCCTCCCTCTCTCTCTCTGTTTACCATTTTCTGTTTAAAGATTCAAGTTGAGTCGCCCCTAAATTCTCTTTCATATCCAGCTCCATGGCAAAAAATCCATGCCGAGAGAGAAGATGCCTGATTGGAGAAGATATATTCGATTCGGTGATTGATTTGTTGAAATCAGGGAGTTGTCAATGATCGTGATGATCAGAGTTTGGATGCGGTCACCTGGAGCCAAGGGAAGAGAAGAAGAAGCCTCGCATGATAGTGGATGTCGGATTAACTCGCCGAATCAGAAGAGCGTCATGGTGGATCGACCCTGATTGTCTTTGGATGGGTAATCGAAGGATGTCTCTTCTCTCCTATCTCCACCTTTTCCGTCGGATCTCTCGATCGGGGGAGGATAGCTTTTGCACAAGTGGGAGGAGAAGCGGCTAATAGGGGCTTCTCCTTACGGGTTGTCTTCCTCTGCAGCTTACGGATAATTACTTACCCATTTAATATAACCAAACATGTTTTTAGCTTATTTAAGTGCTTTAATAAATTATAAGTTGAATTAAGCACTTAATTAAACAACCCCAAATGCAGCCTTGGTCCTTACACTAACCCTGCAAACAAGAAATTTGATTGTTAGACCTCTAGCCTCCAAACCACATGGGAGTAGTGCGTAGGATTTTTTTTTTTTGATAGGAAATATGCCTAAGCATTTTCATTCAAAAGGATGCATATTCCATCAACAAAAATCAAAATAAAAGAGATACAAGATGACCATGCCAACAAGCTACATATGCAAATTAATTCAGGATCATAAGCCCGACCATAAACCCCTGCGATTGCTCTTGTGAAAAGGAAATTCAGGCTAGTAGCCGAAGCCACTTTAACCGATGGGAGATCATCAGTAATGCCTGAGAATTGGTCCGCGTGAAAGCGGATTTATAAACCTATCAAGTGGGATGATTGGGCTACGTAATTCATTGGTTGTTTTGAGCTATGAATGGAAATTCTCTAATAAATATTATAAAAACCTCAAAGATTCTGGCCTCACAATCTTTAGTTTTTTTAAGAATATCCCTCTAAAATTTGAATGGTTACCAAATCCTCTTAATAACTACCCACCATATTACTGTCCTATATATACAGACTTTGAGGCTCATAGCTATAGGTAATACAAGTTGTACTACACGTTGCCCCTAATATAATTATTAGTGGAAATTAAGGCACACTCAATTAATGCACGTGTTAATGTGGGAAATGTGTGTAAACTTGTTAAAGACAAAATTGCATCAATTTGGTCTTTTATACAAGATTCCTTCTTTGTGTGGTCTCCAATATTCACTTGATTTATTGTTTGGAAAAATTATAAAAAGGGTCAATTTTCAAGAACATTTATAAAAACATGCCACTAAAATCTGAAATTTGCAAACACATGCCACTTTTAAAGATTAATTGCTCTGCAGGGTCAGTGTACTGTTGGGCTTTTGCAAATGACAAAATTTCCCCAGTTTAAAAGAGGGGGAAGGAGAGGGAAACAGGTGATTTCCCTCTCCTTCTTCCCCAAAATCCCATCTCCCATTTTCGCCCAACTCAACGAACCAATGGGAACGAAAAGGAGGTCGAATGAATGCCATTACCGTTTGTTTCCATCTCTCTCTCCCTCTCTCATTACACCGTCGGAATGAGAAGTAGGCTCCATTCGTTTATATTTGTTGCTGTTCATTTTCAACCCTCGCCGTTAGAACGAGAAGTAGGCTCCACGAGGCATTGCTGCCGTCCAATAGCTTGCCACAGTCCTCTAGCTCGCTACCGTCGACCAGCTGGCAGTACTATTTGGAGGTAATTTTTGTTTCCTTCTCTTCCGCACACAAATAAAACTGGGGCTTACTTGAAATCGGTTAATTAACACTATATTAATCCCTTTTTTTTTTTCTCTTCTTTTGTTTAATATCAAATTTCCTGTATCTCCTTCTCGAAATTTTATTAATGACAAAACAGGAATGCACTTGTTGATATTCTGTTTGCTTATTTTTTTTAAAAAGGTGTTCTTATTTTTTGATCGAAATAAAATAGATGGGCATTCCTGTTTGAAAACTCATCATAGTAGGATATATACCAATTCCGATTTAGGGGTTTTGTAGTTCTGATACATGGCAACATAGTCGGCATTATCCATTTTTCCATTTGATCTATGTGGTCCCCTCCCTTTGGCATGCCAAATTTCAGTCAAGTGCACACATACCACCTGAAGAAGTCGCTCTTTCTAATTTTTTTTCTTAAATAACTAAATTAATCTGTTATTTCACATTGTATATGTCTTCTTTGGCTATAGGGTTTGTCCATGCATCCTACACAGAGTGTCCCATATCAGATTGACAGTTTGGATTTATCACTATGGCGCTCCATATTGCAGAAACACCATGTCTTACTGGATAACTAAACCCAGTGGGTCTAACTAGAAATCTTTTCTGAATTATAATTATATTTATCACTATGACTATGATATGCCATATTCCCCGACCTGTACTTGCAGAGGTATATTCTTCTTCTTTTTTCATATTTGCTTGACTGTGGTTTGCCCGACCTGTACTTGCAGAGGTATATTCTTCTTCTTTTTTCATATTTGCTTGACTGTGGTTTGAGAGCTAGGACCAAATAATTGGGAAAGGGTTCTCCTTAACTAGTGAGAGTTTGGATGCCGGGCTCACCTTTATTTATCTTTATTTTTTATTTTTTATATTTTTTATGTTGCATTTTCGTATCATTGGCTGTCTTTTGGGTTTGAATAGTTGCTTCCTCAAATCCAAAATTAGGGACCCTGTGAGGGATGGTATTTGAGGTAAAATTTTGTTTATGACACAACATGCCAACTAATTTCTATAGTTGTCCTTTTTTTGTTAAGACAGCTCTTAACTATTTTAATTCACTAGGTTCAGCTGTATTTATTTTTGCAAGAACCATAGGTATCTAGTTTTAAATGCAATGGTACCTGCATCATGGGAAGCTACTTTAAAATATGTTGGTACCTTTAGATTTCATGCCTTTCAGTTTTTCTACTAATGAACTGAGTGAATGCACATTGACCAAAACAGTTTGGAATTTATGTTTCTTAACTAGTTCCCATATATTTTTAATGGATGCTAAATTGCCTTTATGTGATTTAAATGTTATATATGTGAATCTTATGTGGCTTAGACATGAATGGTGCACGGGATCACAAGGGGGCAAATGATTTCACCGACATGTTGAGTGATATTGATCCGATCAGGCATTCCATTGCATTCTTTCTTTGCTTTTACACATTCTTCTATACATCTCCTTTCATCAATATGTTTTCATTGTCGTAGGTCGAACTCTATTTTTCGGATGATTGGGTTTGCGCATGACTTCACAAGGCATTGTACTGCTTTTGTTGCCTCCTTACACCACTCCCAGCCACAATCTCATAGGTTAAAGGCCACAGCACCCGATGCGGAACCGGTCAGTCACGGTTGTGATGATGTGCCTCATGATGCCGATGCCGATGCCTAATGCAACACCTCCAGATGCCGATTCCATGCCTAATGCACACCCACATGTTCTATCACCTTCTTTTGCCGTAAGTCTAACACGTGATGGACCCTCGGCTACATCTAACGGTCCAAGTACTATTCAACCCTGTCCTAGAGGTAAAGGAAAGCGAATAAAGCACCTTGCACACAAGTTGCGGTCACCCTTGGTTGAGGAGCATAGATTCCCCCCATTACAATAAGCAAAGTCAAATGCATGGATGTATGCCATGTCAGGGGGGTCGCCGATGTAAGTATATGTCTTCTGTGTTTAACATAAATCAGAAATTTACACCATTCAATATTGTGTTCATTGTTGGTTGTTGGTTTTTTCGCCTTATAAGTGGAAATGGTGCTAGGAAAAGCTTGTAGATTTTGGTGAGTACTATGCGACTCGACACGAGCTAGCTGCTCTTGCTCCTCGATGGAGGGTTAGCGACTTGGTAAGTTTTTTGTATTGAGAATTGTATCATTTGTTTTAGCTTACAATAGTACTTGGATTAGTTTTCTCACTCAAGTGAATGTGGAATAGGTTATTAATGTGTATGTGATTGCCCGTGTTAAATCTATGCGGAAACATGCATCAACTATTTTTTGTTACTATATTTCAGCCTACTCATGTGTATGTATACAAGAGCATATGTTAGGATGCTTACAATAAATAATTCTCAATGCATATGGAGTACTGTATTGACTAAGATATTATACTTGTGACTTACAGGCTTCGATCCTAAAAGGAGCATTGAGCGTTGCAGATGGTGTACGAAAGCATTTTGCACGAGATATTCTAGGATTTAATTTGCATCAATGTCATATGGTATGATAAACTTTGAATTTTTTATTACTCTCTCTTACATAATTATTAACGGCTAGTACACCTTGTATTATCATTTGACAAGTTTTCCTACCCATCTTGAAGAGGAGCCATTGGTTCCTTGTTGTTTTGAACATGTTGGAGAAGCAGGTCGAAGTGCTAGACTCCTTGGTGAATAAACGGCATGATCATTATCGTGCTATCTCAACTAAATTGGTATGTAAAGAATAATATAGTGTCGATATATTATATAATTTGATATTAAATGGTGCAATTGTCATTGTGGACAAACTTTTTTGCTGCTGTCTTTGAGGAGCTTAATTAAACCTAGTTGTGACAAGAGAGTGCAGGAGTGGCCAATTCACCCTGTGTCTGTGCCTCACAAAGTAGTGTGTAAGTTGTTTTACTTTATCACTCATGTGTTACCATAAGTAATTGAGCATACATGTGATATTAAATTACGCCCTTATGTTGCTTACTTGGTTACTTCCATTGACTCCCACTAACACAAGTAACTTCTATTACTTGCTATGTCTACCTCGTCTTGATTCCTTCCACTTGTTGTGTAGTATCGATTGCGGTGTATTCTTAATGAAGTTCATGGAATATTGGGATGGGCATCGATTGTCGAATGGGTTTGAGCAGGCAAGTATTTATATTCCTATGCAATTTGATGTGGTTAACACTTACACATTTTTCTATAGCAACTATTTCATTTCCAATGTAACGGGAAAATATTGGATACTTTCGGAAGCAATTGACAGCATACCTCATGCTTCACCCTACAAACTCAATCAAGTACCCGTATTAATTAATTGTGTGTTTTCAATTTGTGAGTATATATTTTTTGTCCTTATTATTTGTTCTTAACTACGGGGGGTCTCCTATGAACTAGGACTACGACATAGTTTACACATCACTATAGATCATTGAAGTTTGTCATATATGCAAGCTGTGGTATTGGAATCTTGTTCTTTGATGAAGGCCATTTTAAACATCGCATAATGCAAAGCCTTATTAGCATCTCATTGTTAATTTCTATTTGTGTATAATGATTCATCCAACAAAAGAATGGTGACATTACACCACTCAAAAGTCCTTGTCAGAAGCATTTTCACAATATGGTTAAGTTGTTGAATGTGATATGACACTCTTTCCAATTACCTTTTACACTAGTAACTGCAATTCTCCAAATTAATTACACATCTAATGCAATTTCCCAGCTAACTTTGTAATGGATAGAGCATCAGATAGATCAAAAGGTTTTGGATTTTTGGCATTCAGCTCAGAAGATGAAGCCAAGAAAGCCTTTATAGAAATGAATGGGAAGGTAAATTCTAGATATACACATTTATCATATACAAGGAGGCTTGGTGATTTAAAATTGAATTGAAACCATACCCTGGTTGTGCACATGATCACGGTAAGTTTTTACTTTTCCCCTCTTGAGCTTTTTGCACCTTGCTTTCGTACCTGCATTTCAGTTTTACATATAACAGGGAATTTCTCTTTACCTTTGTTGCCACGTTGCTTTGGTACCTGCATTTTAGTTTTAGAGATAACAGGAAATTTCTGGTAATTGACTTGTTCATTTTTAAAGCACAGCATAATGATTGCTCAGTAGAATTGAAGATATTTTATGTTCATGAGCATATAGAATTGAACCACTAATTGTATGGTAATATCTAGGGGCCACTTGTTGTGTTTTTGGGAGCCAACTCTTGGCGGCAATGAATTCCGCAACTTGCTACAAATGCAAAGTGCCATAGAAGATATCGTATTGGCAGTCTGGGAGTCACCTCTTACAGACCAAGCTAAAAAGTGTCGGAGACTTAGCTGGTCTAGGGGACACATGTTAGAGCTGAAGTTGCAAAGTGCTACAGATCGTATTGTATTGTATTGAATTTTATTATATGTGAACTAGTGTAAAAGATTATATTGTAGGGTACCGTGTTATAGATGTTGGTTTTATGTAAATGACTAATGCATAATTTTTATCTATCATATTCTCATTTTAAGAATAATTGTTCAAGATAGATTTGGAAAATTTTATTGGAACAATAGATATAAGTTTTTTGCTAACTGATTTATTTTCTCATTTTAAATTCTGATTAATGCTTACTGGGATAAATTCCTCATTGAAATATGTATTGTACAGATTACATAGAAGAAGAGAAGCTACCAACAGAACCACAGTCGGAGGACTTTTTTAATTTCTGAAGATTCAAGATAGTTGCAAATATATCAGAGAATAGGTCTTTTACTTCATTTATTATTTGATAGGATTTGTGCTTAGTAGGACAGGTGGTTAATTATTAGAAGTTGAACATTTTGATGAAATTGAAATTGAATAAGGATGTATGAATTTTAGAAGTTTCAATTTATATAAAGTTTTAGCTTCTGCATTATATTAATAATATTCTGGTATTGTGTGAATGGGAAATTCTTAATCATGATTTTGTTTTATTTCAATCTATGAGACATGGGGAAAATCAATCCAGTGACTTTCCGGTCATCACACGGGATTCATAAAAATGGGAGAGTCGCCACCATTCTTTTTAGGTGTGAATAGGCACCAAAATCATCACAATAAGCAAAAAGGCAAATCTAGAGTAAAAATAACTCCACTTAAAAAGAAAATCTAGAGATGGGCAAGGGGATTAGATTATGAACGGGGGAAGGTGTTAGGCACCCCCATTTACCCACCCAAGGTGGTTGCCTAGTGTTGTTCATGCTTAAAATAAAGAAGGCTTGCTAAAGTAATCAAAAAGGCTTGAAAAAGATTAAACACATGTATGATTCCTCCACATGAGAAGTCCAATGAATCTTAGACTTTCTTTTATGGAAGTATCACTTCTGGGACATCACTATTAAATGGAAATCAAAGCAAAACTTGAACACAACCAAGTTAAGACAAATCCGGAAATTTTGGTAAAAGATGGAGCCATTTGACCATAAATCATTCAAATCAAATTCAAATTGAATTAAACTAAATCCATTTGAAAGATTATGATAAATAGAAAACTCATGAAAATTTTCAATTAAATCCGGTTAAAACCCTAAGAGTTATGCTCCTTTGAAATCGGCTGTTGGAAATCGGTAAAAGTAACAAGTGGGTAACTTTGGAAATTCATTTGGGAAAATTGGCTCCATATAAATCCGTGAAATTTTGCATGAATGAAGTATGTAGTGCCATCTTTCAAATGAAACTAGCCCCATACCAAACTTCATCCGGATGTGCCTTGGGTGACCTCCCGAACAGGCCCCGAAGATCACAGATTTGCCTAGAAATGTGCTGTTGAACAGTTCTGAGTAAATCAGTCACCCACGACACAAATGAAATAAAAAAAATCTAAAACTATTGGATTTGAAATTAGACTCATAAAGGAAATCACCGAAATCAAAATCACTCAAATCGGACTTAAAACGAACAGATGGTGCTCATTCAAAGTGACAGGTTCAGCAATCTGGCCTGAACTAACCTGTCGACTTTGATCGAACGGTGTCAAAAATCCACTCCATAAAAATGGCTGAAATTTTACAGACATGAACTATACAGTCTCACTTTTCACATGTCTTTGAAATCACTCCAAAATTCATCTGGATGATGAAATTATGAGTGTCCGAATTTAGGGTACAGATGCTGTCCAGTTTTGCCATTTTTAAGTAAAATCAACCCAAAACAGTGATCAAGTGTGTGTAATCCGTGCAATCCAAATCAAAATAATTTGAAAAAGTATTGAAAAACCTCCATGAGGAAATAGGGCATGAATTTGGCTCACCATTCTCTTCGATTGGAGAGAATATGCCAAAAACCCTAAATGGAGCAAAGATGCCCAAAACCGAGAGGTTAGACCATGAGGTCTTCAATACTCAAAGATAAACTTGCTTGAAAATCATTAAGAAATGTCCCAGAAATGCTTGGGGCCATTTATTTCAGATCTATCACAATGAATATGATAGATCCAACATACAATCCGATTCCGACAAAACGAGTGCTATGTGTGCATGTGTAAAAATCATCTCTTCAATCATATAGCATTAAAAGCACATTTATCAAATGGGGATTCTATGCCTAGGGTTCCATCCCCATTCTCGTTTCCCCTAGTTCTCTCTCCACGTTTTACGATTTCGAGATAGTCTTGAGGTACTTTGAGTATGGAAAGGGTTTTCACACAACAATAGGCCATTCAAGAGGGTTCTATGACTAAGGATCAATTCCCAGTCTCATTTCCCCTATATCCCCCTTCACATTTTACAGCTAGAGGGAGTCTGGAGGTACTTTGAGTAGGGAAAGGGGTTTCAAGCACAAAGAGTAGGCCATTATTCTACAGAAAGGTAGAAGAAAGATCTAACCCTAGAATGTAAAAACAGAAAAATAAAGAAGTTCCAGGCTTACCTGGGTTCTGGAAGCAATGGGGCAGAGGTTTCCCTTCTTCACTTGGAGCTCTTCAATCTCCAACTCTTGGCCTTTTGCTTGAGGAGAGGCCTCCTATTTATAGGCAATGGCTAGGGTTAGGGGAAATCCTAATGGTAGACACAAGGAAGTGTCTAGCATTCTCCCACTTAACCCTAAGGTTATTTCCGAGATTTCCACTTCTTAAACAAAGGATAGGACAGTAAAAAGTGAAAACTTTCAGAAAACCCTAATTTTGAGCAAAATCCTTGTATCCCACAACTCAGGTCGGATACAAGTGAACATTTTTATATCCGATACATTTCATCGGATACAATAATACTTGCTTGTATCCGATGACTTCTGTCGGATACAATAACACTTGCTTGTATCCGATGACTTCTGTCGGATACAATAAAGAATGTTTCAATCTGAATTTTTGTGTTGGCTACAAGAAAACAAACTGTTTTTTAATGTTTTGGCTCATTATTCATCATTTTCACGGTGTAATTTGGGGTGTCTACACAATCAACAATATTGTTTAATTTGTCACGAATTGAATATGGAGAGTGAAGGTTCAGTATCGGGTCATGACAAAACTAAAACAGTTAGGTGCGCTCGAGTCCAACTTAAAATAGCTCGAGTCCCATATTAGGTGCGCTCAAGTCCCACGTAAAGTAGCTCGAGTCCCAAGTATGATGCGCTCGTATCCCATGTACGTTACGCTCAAGTCCAACATACATTACGCTAAAGTCCTTAGTTTTCTAAGTCGAGTCCCATTTATGCTACGCTCGAGTCCAACTTAAAATGGCTTGAGTCCCATGTTAGGTGTGCTCAAGTCCCACGTAAAGTAACTCGAGTCCCATGTATGCTACACTCGAGTCCAACATAAAATAGCTCGCGTCCCATGTACACTACCCTCAAGTCCAACTTAAAATAGCTCGAGTCCCATACTAGGTGCACTCGAGTCCCACGTAAAGTAGTTTGAGTCCCATGTATGATGCGCTCGAGCCCCATGTATGCTACGCTCGAGTCCAACATAAAATAGCTTGTGTAAGACCCCGGATTTTTTGATTAGCCTAATATCAGGAATTTGTTAATATTATTAAAAATAAATAATGAGGGATAATTCAAGTAGTTGTGTCGCAAGGACAAGTTAGGAATTTCAGAAAAATCAGCTTAGGTGAATTAAAGTGAATGATTCTTATATTATAATTGTAATATTTAAATAGATAATGTAAGATGAATTAAATAGATTTAAGTAAGTAAAGTTAGGATATAATTTCAGTATTTAATAAGTTTTAATTAATAATTTTTGTTAGCTATTTAGATGGTGTTGATATTGCATTTAAGTGGCTAAATAAATTATTAAGGGATGATAGGCTGTTGGTGTAGGTGATATAGTGGTAGGGCACTACACTTGATAAAAATTAGAAGACAAACAGTTTTTTTAACGTATGGGTTTTTGCTGGTTGTAACCTTTGCAAATTAGAGAAGGCAAAACAGATGCAATAAACTCCACCGTTAGAGAAGGAAAAAGGGATGCAAATTAGATCTGGGAGTTGAGGTGAGTGGAGAGGATTGCTGTTGGAGAAGAAAGAAGAAACATTGGTGCTGTTGGAGAGTGGGCGTCCTATTCAGTTAGAGAGTGGAATTCGTTCAAAAGAAAAACCCAGATTTGTAGACCAGTTTGTGAGGATTTCTGGGCGTGGAAAGCATTGGGTTTCATTGCTGGTTTACGCAAAAGTCGAACTCCAGAAATCAAGAGGCAAGTAGTTCTTCCAAAACCTTGCATTGTGTTGTTAAATTTCGGATTTTCCAGATTTGATGAAACCAGAGAATTTCCAGAAATCTATTCATAGAATAATGTTGATCTGAGTTCATCTTTTGTCTAACTAGATAAATTTTCGAATGGGTATATTGAGTTGTTAGTTTGTTTTTTTTTCATCATATGATAATGGTTTGATTGAATATTGTGGTTCAGTTCTTAAGAGAATAAGTTTACAGTAGTATTAAGTTAACACCAACTAGATCTAGAAGGGAGCAGTGTTAAGTTAACTGCTGGAAAAATATTGTGGTTCTGTCCCTGAGCTGGTATCAGAGAGCAGTGTTAAGTTAACACCAATGCAGAAGTTTTTTTTAAAGAAAATTTACAACTATTTGGTTGGAGTGAAGCCTTGTCCAACTTGGTAATTTTATTCTAATGAACCTACAGAAGTGGGCGGCTGATGTTGGGAACTTGGTAATTTTATTCTAATGAACCTACAGAAGTGGGCGGCTGATGTTGGGAAGTGAAAATATAAGGTTTCTATTCTTTAAACTTTGAATAAATAGGGGAATAAACTGAGTTTAGTATTAGCAAGTAGCATCTTTAAATTGGCAGGTTTTGTATTGTTTTTCTGGTATTTGAACAAGGTAGAATGGATCTGAACGAATGAGGTTTACTGTTCATGAAAAATACTTTTATTTTTCATGATTCAATTGGAGCTTGGTTATAGTGTTTTTAGAGAGTGGTTGTTCGTATGAGAGAGAGAGAGAGTGCACTATTGAGCAATAAACAGTAGAATGAGGGGCTGTTAATGGCGGTTCAGTCATGTTTAAGAACTTGCAGAAAACGCAGAACTCTAGAGGGGAGAAGAAAAACGAAATGGGAAACAGAGAGAGAGAGAGAGAGAGAGAGAGAGAGAGAGAGAGAGAGAGAGAGAGAGAATAAGGATTTTTTTTGAAATGTGGTAGTGAGAGAAGCTGGGTAGAATAGTGGGGAATTTGGGTTGTCTCTACGGTAGAGAGAGAAATTCTACGTTAGAGTAATTTAGAGTTGGTTCTTACTTTAATTTCAAACTATTGATTCTTTTCTCTGACTTGATTAGTATATTGAGTTCTAAAAATTTGTAACTATTTAGTATCAAAAATTGGATTAAAGAGGCATGGTAAATTAAAACCATTTAAATATAGAGTTAAAATTTCTGTAGAAGATGTTGTTAATTCTTTAAAATATTTCCAAGTCATTTCTTTTATTGCTGCACTTGTATTATGAAATAAATAAAATCAGATATTTCAGGTCTGTTAGAAGCCTATGAAAAATTGTTATGTCAATAAAAATATGGGAAATTAATATATATATAAGATCATTTAAAAGGAGATGTTAATCCTAAATTCTTGCACTTAGATCATTAGTTAAAAGAAATTTCTATAGTATGTTTTAAACCTTATCAAAATGGTGATTTGGATAATTATTAAACTGTTTTAAATTCCCATTGATATTGCTGAACTATTATTATTATCTGAAATGTTTTTGCTTATGAATTCTTTGTATGTTCATTTGTTTCCGTTTGGATGAGATTGTGAGTATTTCCAAGGTAGTATTAAATACGGAAATTTTATTGTCGGATGGACTTAGCGACTATTTGAACTAAATTGGTTTGGTTTGTTATATAAGTGACTGGACTTATATGGAACATGATTTTAAGCTGATTTGCAAACTATATCTATTAATTTGTCAAAGTTACCAAGGGTAAGACTTAGTGTGGATCCACAGTCGAGTTGTAGTGAATTTTGTATATTTTGTTTGGATTTAAGTATAGGGTTCCTTCATGCGTTTCCTCCATGATGGAGAGGCCTTCCATGAGAGAAGTGCTGCAGCAACTCCGTTTCCACCATGAGGGTGAGGTCACACGGGTATTTCCGCCATGAGGGCGATGAATTGATTGTTTGAGCTGTTGCAGTATTTTGACTGGATTGTTTGGAACACTAGTGCTTAGCCACACAAAATAGACAGACTTCACGAGTCCCAATACATAAGATTTTCCGAATGTGATTGACGATGTATTTCCGAGATTAGACGGATTACCGTGGTTAATCGTCGTGTATTTTTAATCGTACATGTTTTAGTACTGTTACAACTATATTTTAGGCATGCATTGCTACTTGCTGAGATAGTCGTATCTCACTGTTTTGTTTTGTTTTCAGATCTCAGAGAGGACGATTCAGGCGGGTATATGCGTGGTTTAGGTGAGTTGGGGAAAATTTTAGTTGACTCTGATTATGTTGTTGCCATTTCATGTTTTCCTTACTCTGATATAGCGATCCTGTGTGAAAATCTAACTCCTTGGGAATGAGTTACGGTTTATTTCACGTAACCCGGTTCTGGGGTGTTACAGCTTGAGTCCCATGTTTGATGCACTCAAGTCTTATGTAAACTAGCTGGAGTCCCATGTATGATGCTCTCGAGTCCCATGTATGCTACGCTCAAGTCCCATATTTGATGCGCTCGAGTCCTACGTAAACTAACTCAAGTCCCATGTATGATGCTCTCGAGTCCAATGTATGCTTGTATGCTATGGTCAAGTCCAATATAAAATAGCTCGAGTCCCATGTATGATGTGCTCGAATCTCATAAAGAACGCTTGATTACTACGTAAAAATCACTCGAGTCCTCCGTATGCTACGCTCAAGTCCGTATGCTACGCTCAAAATGTGGTCCATGTGCGGACTAAAGCACGTGTTGTGCTCTATTACGCCATGTATAGGTTTTTTCTTGAGCAATCTGCAAGTGTTGTACAACCAACGTGTTTAACGTGGGCATGACCCTCGAATTGTTTATAAATATGAGTGTTTCTAAGGAGCAAATTGTTCACTACCCACTTTGCATAGGAGGAATGGAAGTTACGCCGAAGGCCAGTGATGCAGTCCCATGTCCATGCGGGAAAGGGATGCTAAAAACAAAATTGTCATAAACCTCGCGGAATCCAGGGCTTTATTTTTTCACATGTCTATCTTCTGTAAGTATGCAATTTTACGGATCAAGCCATTCAACGATTAACTTCCGTCTAATGTGTTTTCTTTCTTACAGGGCAATGGTGGAAATGGATGTGGGTATTTTGTTTGGTGTGATGAGTTCATTCTTTGCAAATGTGGGAGGGAACCATGCCGTGTGTTGACCGCAAAAACTCCAACAAACAAAGGGAGAAGATTTTACCGATGTCCTTACGAAGTATGTGTGGAGTTATAGAGCAGTCGAATACGTTCCTTCCACATGACCTCATCTTTAGCAAAATATGTACTTCCTAATTGAGTTTCATGTCATTGTACTTCCAAGGTGAACAAAGCTGCCATTTCGTTTCTTGGTTGAACGAAGGTGGAGTAAAAAAGGGTGGACTAACGGATTCATGCGATACAGAAAACACTGAACAAAGACAGGCGAAATCATGGGAATTGGAACGAAGACTGTTACAGGAAGAACGTGACCATGCGAGAAAAATGTCTAACATATACCATGAGTTGCTTCACAACATTGACAAAGTTAAGCTGGAGGAATGAGTTGATTTGCCGATGATTGAGGTCTATGTTTGGTAGTGTTTCACGTGTGTTTGGTTAAGAAGTACTGATAAAAGTACGATTATGTCTTTTAATTTACTCCTATGTCTTACCTATCCCACTTAAATCTCAAAGCAATTGGTTCTCTATTCATTCTCAACTTGAATGCAAAAGGTTTGACAATATAAATAGTGGTTTCTAAGCTCTTGTATTCTAGGGATGACACGAATAAGTTTCGTGGCTGCACGTATTTTCTGTTGGACATGAATCATCTTAAAGAAAGCGACCTAGCCTCAACCTCACCTAGAAAAAGAGTTGTTGTCTTCCCAAGAATCGCATTTGCAATTCAAATTCTCAAATTGCTGCAGATTAAAGACAAAAAGAAGCACATAAAAGCCCCAATTTTGAGACTTTCAAGAATGATAACTAAATTTCTGGACTATTTCCTACAAGAACCACATTTAAACACCACAACCACATCCCTCTCAAGATCCAAACTCAAGAAGAACAATGAAAGCACAAACTATTAAAGAGAATATAGTAAGCATCATTGATTAGTACACCTGGGTTAACCATGAAAGAATCAAACAAAATGTGAGATCAAAATTTGAAATTTAACAAGAAATCGTGATCCCCTTAATCCATCCACTTGTATACTACATATTTCTTTGAGTAAGACACGTAAATTAGTCAGACAAAGGCAAGCCAAGCCAGGTATACAATGTTAACTGATACTTCTAGTCTCTGCTTGTATTACATATCCATCTACAAGAAGGAACAAATCAAGTAATCAACTATTCACCTCTCTATCTATATTTACACCCCAATCAAATTTTAAAGGTCAAAAAAATGCTAAAGATCCAAACCTCTTGTTACAAGTAACCTCTATATTTCCTCTTTCTTTATCCTTAACCTTTACAAATGTCCAAACATTGATGTGTTTTCTTCCTCACTTTGCAGCTGCTCCTGCATTCAAAAATTTCACAACATTAACAAAATAAAAATAAATAAATATTATGGATTCAGCACTATGACAGAAGGCAAACCTTTCTTTTATTTTTGTGTAGTCTCCTCATTAAAAATGATATTAAGCTAAAATAGCAACAACATGCACAACCACATCAATGTCATTATCAACACCACCACCACCACCATCATTATCATGACTATCAATCATCATCAACCATTAAAAACAAGATGGGAGGACTGATGTACTGGGTTGTGGCACGTGGCTAAGTGAAGGACAATCAAACCTCTGGATAGTTGAATTGAATCCCACCAACAGCTCCCCCATCACCCAACAATCCTTTTGTACCCCCCCCCCCCCCGCCGCCCAAATGTGGAGTTGTGTTCAGCGCTTCCTTCTATTGCAACACGACAAACCAAGTATAGTACAACCATTAACCTAGAAAACAAAATATCACAACAAAACAGACCATGGCAAGATAGGAAAGAAAATGGTGGGATGAACTTGAAAGGGACTAGTTATTGTCACAGACTCCCATGTGCATGGGCACTCACATTTTGTTGGGGACTTTCCCCTTAATTACATATTCAATATAACACTAACATAAAAACCAAGGATGCACTTTTGCTTAACTCAAATAAAATAAAGCACTTTTCTACAGAGAGATTGGAATTTGAAAACTCCAACATTTTTTTCATTTTATATGTCCTTATACTTATGTTTGGCACTATCATCCATTGCTTTCCATAGCCCTTGTGCCTCCCGCATGATCTACAAAATGGAAATGCATGCATATTTATTATGATTGGAACTATGTCCATTATCATTGGATATAAAGTACTTTAACCAACTCACGGTAGTGACATTTATGGAAAACCTATTCTTCCTATACGTTTCAAGGTACTCATTCCTATAAGAAGCACATAACATAACATTAGAAATCCCCCAAGTTCGGCTCTGTAGGAGAACAAAACAATGCTTTATCACAAAATACTTCATCACCTGAATATGAGAAACACGTTGGTTGGAAGTAGTGGGAAACTAGAAGAACTAGCAGACACATCGTTCTTCATGTTCTTCCCCATTAATGAGCTGCAAGTAACAATTTGAAGCTCACAGATAATAAAACATGCTAAATAGCAGTAATTAAACGGCTAGTAAGATTACAAACCCAAACAGTCATAATATAGCAATATTACAAACCCCAAAAGTCATAATTAACACAACTCAATCTTTCAATGTTTAACAATGTAACTAAAAACCCACAAACTGCAAAGTAAATATAAAGGTTCACCACAACATAACTTCTGTGCCAAATGCTATGATATCATAAAACAATAATAAAGATAATAAGGAATGATCCAATTTTGGCACATACTACGGCCTCCACCATTACATATCACGCCAACCTGCAAATTAGACATCAGTTATTGGAAGTTAATTAGGGCAACCACTGAGATGGATAAACGAATGTAAGGTGAAAGATGCATTTATACCATTCCGGTCCCTATATTTGAGATCTGCAGCTTGCTCGGTTGTGTCCAACACCCTTGCATCTAGAACAATGCACTTATCGATTGTCTTGGAATTGGGATTCAATGCACTTTTGTTTAGGGCGCCTAGGACGTCTTGCTGTCTTTGGTGGAAAAGAGAGATGGGATTTCATTAGCTTCTATAGATTGCACGTTAATGTCCTGAACTGTGAGAAAGTCATGTGTTGGCACAGCATGCATCAATTCTTCATATATCAATTCTTGCGTTGTCTTATAATAGCATAGGTTGACAAATTCATACACATTGAGCCTTATCAAGTTCAAGACAGCACATGCCTGTGCACAAGAAATGCCCACCATCTGCCACTGTTTGCACGTACATTCACGATGCATTATATTCACTGTAACATTGATCTCATCGCCTTTGACTTCATATTCATGTTGTGCACATTTAATGACAACCATTCCCAATGCTTTAGTGAGATTCTCCTAAATCTTGGCATCAATTCGACCACCGACAGGAGATACCCACATGGTAATACAACTCTTCTTCCTCACCAATAGCTCCGTTAGCTTCACTTGATGTGCATCAATAAACTTCATTATAGGCAATTTTCTTTCTTTCATCATCCAGGCATTGAATGACTCTGCTAAATTCGAATTTAACTTATCCCACCGCTTCATAGGAAACAATGCATTTGCCCAATGTTCTGGGTCATTTCCCCTCACCCAGTCAGCCAATTGAGGTGCATATTCATGCATGGCCTCCAATGCCGCATCATAGTCCTGAGAGAGCCTTGCATAAGCAATATCATTCAGTAATCGTAAGGTAAATTTCTTTCCCTCCCCCAAATGAAAGGAACCGATGAATTTACTAAAGTTTTTCTTAAGATAGCAAAGGTAATGAGAGTAGTTCCTAGACCCAAAGGTAGCACTTACTACAGTGATAATGCTTTGATTCCTGTCACTTACAATCACTATATCCTCCCTACCACCTATGGATGACTTAACTTGTTCTAAAAACCACACCAATCCGCATTATTCTCACTGCTAACAATTGCAAAGGCAATTGGAAACATGCCGTCATCGGCATCGAGTGTTATAGCAGAAAGCATAGTGCCCTGGTATGGTCCGCTAAGATGACTTCCATCAATGAATAGGAGTGGTCTACAACCAACCGTAAATCCCCTCAAGGAACAAGAGTAAGCAATAAACAATTGCTTAAATTTTCCATCTTAGTTTGCTGTCCAACTTGCTACTATGCCAAGATTCATCTCTTGCAGCCGTTCACACATCCATGGGATGAACTTATAAGAATCCTCCACATTACCATCTATCTTCTGTTTCGTCTTGTCCTTGCTCCTCCAAGATTGATGATATGTCAATGGCATCGCATGATCGTGATGAAAGTCCTTG